>OY288273.1:36472213-38872213 GCA_958450335.1 Hibiscus tridactylites | reverse complement strand
CAATTTTCATGTAAATAGAGTTAATTATTTTGTAAATATCTAAGTAATTTAGATATACTATAACTCTAATCTCTTAATGTTGATATTCATCATTATCAATTTATTTCTTTTACATTGCCAGAAGGGTTCCTGCACATATTCCCCAGATAAACAAAGGTTGGCCATACCTAAACACAACCTCAAAGGATGCATCAAAACAGGTAAAAAGAACCTAAAAATAGAAAGGAAACAAATCCGAAGCAACATAAACGAAAGGGAAAAGGGGGAAACTTTTAATCGGTAAGAACTCCTAAGTCCCAATCTAACAACACTACGAGAGCACCAGGGTCGAAGGCAGGCGTCCCCAAGGTCAAGAGAAGGGATCCAAGTCATCAGAAGTCTGATCGAGAAAGAGCATAGTGAAGGAAGGAGAGAGCCCCAAAAACTCAATCAAAATTGAGATAGGAAACAACACGGAAATTGGAAGACCTGAATCTCGGGAACAAAACACATCTTGGCCTTTCGAAGGAACCGAACACAACAGTTCTTAAGACGAAGATTGTTAAACAATTCATAACCCACTTATGATTCTTCCCCTTATCATAAGTGGCATCCAAAATGGAACTCATTCGTCTTGTAGAGACATTGGTGAATGACATCCGCCAAACTAGGAGACGAAGTGGTCAAAGAGACCTCTGTTTCAGGAAGATCCACCAGGGAGAAGTTTGAGGTCGTCCTTAACTTAGCAAACTTGACCCGAGACTCGAGAACTGAACCGATTTACCCAAATGGACACCCGAAATTAACTCGAACACGATGACTCGAATTTAATCTGAAACCCGAAATAAACTGAATCGAAACCGAACCAAATTTTAGTTTAACTAAAAATGGACTCGAATCGATTTTCAACCAAACCGAATAGACCCGAACTGATTTTCAACTGAACCGAATGGAATCAAACTGATTTCACCCGAACCAAAAGTAACTCGAACCGAAGGCAACCCGAAATAAAGAAAATATATTAAAATAAATAAATAAAGATGAGATTTGAATTGTCACACAACTCACTAAAAAATCAAATATACATGTTATATAAATTCATATATAGGGTGGAAAAACCTAACTCGGCCTGAAAACTGATCGATCTCCTATTAACCCGATATTGACCCGGCCTAAAATCAACCGACCCAAAAATAACCGAACCAAAATCTAACAAACCCAACATCCTGACCCGATACTCGAACTGAAATCACTATAGACCCGAGCTAAAACCGAACTAGACCCGAACCGACCTGAACGAAACTTAAACCAAATATAAGCAGACCAAAAATGACCCAAACTAAAATGACTCGAACCGAAACTGAACCAAATGACCTGTTTGACACCTCTAGATGTGAATGTCATATGGATCCTCACCTATCTCAATGACCCCAACTTTATCGAGAGAAATTCTCTCGTTTTCCAGAATGTAAGAAAACTTAGCCTTCTAACCGAAGAAGAGTTCCCTTTAAGTTTTCTTCTCAGATTGTTAAGCAAAGAAGAAGTATCTTCGAATGAACCAATATTAAAAACTAAATTAAGAATTTCTTCAGTGGCCACCTAAGTTGCACAGATACAGATACGGAGACGGAGACGGGGATAGAAAACGGCAATTTTCAAAATCAGATGGTACGGCAAATATAAAATAAATTGTAATATATATAATAAAAATATTAAGATTTATAATACAATAAGGACTAAAATTATAATTGTATTAAACAATAATTATAATTGTAGTTATTTAAATTCACTTCTAATAATTTTAAATTACTTTTTAACACTTAGATTAAGAGATTACTAAAATTAAATGACTAAATTGAACGAAAATTTAATTTTACATTCTAAATAAAGAGAAAATTAATGACTAAAATAATAAAATTAAAAGATGACATGGCTGAAATAGATATTTATTCATTCTTATTTAAAGCTTGAGTGATTAAACGTTAAAACAGGGTACAAATACAATATACACCTAATATCCCACATCCTTAAGATACATAAAGCAAGGAAAGAAAGCAGCCTATAAATAGGCATTTATCATATAGAACAAGGAAGCAATCTAGTCTTGGCCTTTTGGTTGAGATTAAGTGTTAAGTTTATAATTTTTAGGTGGAGTGTTTAATTTAGTAGTTTTTTAAGGATAATTTTTTAGTTTAATTATCCTTGAGCTTTTTAAGTTTGGATTATTTTAATGATTTTTAAAACTTTGCTCACAAAGAAGATGGAGGTTTTATTTTCTATTTTTTAAGTAAATATATTCGGATACATCCCTGAGTACATCTCCAATAAACGTTGACCGTACATGATATAGGTTTGACCGTCTTTGGTAAAATTGGGACGTCCCCCAACTGTCCTCGCATCGTCCCCGTCCTATCTTGGGGACGTATTAGGGACGCGGGACGGCCCTAGGTTGGCGTACTCGTGCTTCATAGATGGCCACCATTCAAAATCCTTGGCTACACCAACTTCCAGGAAAATATTCGTAGATCTCTTCACAAATTTTGTCCAGAAGTTCTCTTCTCTTGGTAACCGGGAGGTCAGACACACAGTCAAAGAGCCTTTCCTTTTCTTTTCATTTGAAATGTCCATAACAGCAAAATCATCGTTGAGTGTATTGACTTTATGATGACAGACAAATTTGCATGACACTTCTTGATCGTTGAACTCTATTAACCCAATCACAGAAGGGAGAAGCTAGCTCGGGTCAGACAAAGGATCAGGAAGGGGATAGACATCCTTAGGTGAAAGGATATCAGGCTCTATTTCATACAACCTAGTATTACCTAGGGTAGAGAGCATTGACCGTGAAATAGATTTGACAGATGACTCCTCCTGAGACTCTTTGTAAGTTACAGAATCCACATATTCACTCTCATTGGCCACGCGTTTGTGACAACAGATTGCTTAGAATTCTTCCTTCCTTCTTTCTTTTCCGATAACCGTCTCTAAGAAGATGAGGCTCGCATTCATGGCCCGTGTTGAAGTTAGTTAATAAGTGGTTAGCAAGATGTTATGATTGTTAGAGTTGTTAACCTAATCTCATGTAACCTAGTCCATATCGAGCTTGATAGAGCTCTCTGTAAACTTTGTATATAAGCAAACCATCTTGTATACTTGATGATATGAAATGGAAATTAGTTTCCTCTAAACAAATTCTTTTTGTTACAACATTCCAATATGGTATCATTCGCTGGAAAATCTTGAACTTGTAATGAGTTCTTGGCTCTTTTTTTATTATGGTGTTTTGTCTTCCGTTGCCCCTGGTTCTTGGTTGCGTTGTTGCCATGTTCACTAACAAGAAAATCAACGTAGTCCTCGATGAGATGAACTATCTTCTTTGGAAACAACAAGTGATGTTAACGGTTCGTAGTCACAAGCTTGAGAAGCTTCTTACCGGCAATATAACTATCCCTTCTAAAACGGTTCGTGCTTCTGGTGGTACAACCTCTTCGAATGAGGATTATGAGGATTATGTTGCACAAGACAATGCATTAGCCTCATGGTTGCTTTCCACAGTGAGTTCTCATCTTCTTGCCCAATTTCTTGGTGCTGAGACTGTTGCTGGAGTTTGGAATACGGTACAAGAATTTTTTTCGAATCGTTCTACTACGTCAGTAATGGGTCTTCGTTATAAGCTCAAGTCCTTCAAGAAAGGGGAGGAATCCATGTGAGTTTATCTTACATAGATTAAAGAGGTTTGTGATGCCTTAGTTTCTTGCAATAGTGCAATATCGTATGTTGAGCAAATTGCTAGTATTTTGAATGGGTTACCTAAAGATTATCAACCCTTTGTTGTTGTGATCACATCTAGCAAAGAATTGGTTTCAGTTGATCGTGTGAGGTCTTTGTTGATTGATGCAGAGGCTCAAATTGTTGGTTTCAACGCTCAAAGAAATGATGATTTGCCTTTCAGTGCCAATGTAGCTCAAGCCTCTGGAGGAGGTTTCAATGTCTCTCATGCACAGGCTGCCTATCGTGGTCATAATTCACGTGGTGGTTATGGCTATAGGGGACACCATGCTCAGCAACATGGAGCTGGTCGAATGAATGGTAGAGGTCATGGTGGCCGTATTAAGATCCACTGCCAGATTTGTGGAAAGATTGGACATTTAGCCAATCGATGCTGGTACAGATTCGATGAGGATTTTCAAGCAGATGGTGATCAAGAAATTCCTGCGTCTGGTCATGTGCAGCTGGGCACGTTTGATGAACAAGGTGTGACTAATGAAGATCAAGATTCTCCTAGGTCAATGTTGCATTTGTTTCTCGCAATTCATGGGTTGTTGACTCTGGTGCAACACATCATGTGACACCAGATTTAGCGAACCTGTTGCATTCTTCGAGTTACAACGGCCCAGGTAAGATAGTTGTGGGTAATGGTGTTAGATTAAACATTGAACATTTAGGACATTTTGCTATTCTTTCTTCTTGTACATCTCGCAAGTTATTTCTATCTAATCTACTGCATGTACCTCGTATCACTAAAAATCTCCTCTCGGTGTCTAAGTTTGCTAGAGACAATGGTGTGTTCTTTGAGTTCCATGCTTCGATGTCCTTAGTTCGTGATGAAGGTTCAGGTGATGTGTTACTTCAAGGTGTTGAACGAGATGGGTTGTATCAATTTGTTGCAGATTTGGTTTCTTCAACAGATGATGCTGATTGTAATGTTGTTGGGGTTGAAGCTGATTCCATGAATAGAATTGTCAGTAGCTATGAACTTTGGCATAGACGTCTTGGGCATCCTGCTCATGAATGTCTCATGCAGATTTGTAACGAAACAAATGTAAAGTTTTCTTCAAGTTTCAATAAAACAGACTTACCTACATGTGTTGCTTGTCGTATTGGAAAGAGTCACAAGCTTCCCTTTTCTTCTTCCACAAATGTGTATAATAGGCCATTTTAGTTGGTTTTCTCTGATCTTTGGGGACTAGCAAATGTTTCCTCTAATGGTTTTAGGTATTACATTACCTTTGTTGATGCATTTACACGACACACGTGGTTGTATATGCTGAAAGATAAGAGTCAGGCATTACAAGCTTTTGAATTATTTCACAAGTTAGTTCAAAATCAGTTTGGCACCAACATAAAAGAATTTCAGTCTGACTGGGGTGGTGAGTATCGTTCTCTATCAAAATTGTTAGCCACAGAGGGAATTAGACATCTTGTGTCTTGTCCACATATATCAGAACAAAATGGCACGGTTGAGCGTAAGCATAGGCATGTCATCGAGTTAGCCTTAGTCTTGTTAGCTCAGTCCTCTTTACCACTTAAGTACTGGTCATTTGTTGTGTGCACAGCAATGTACCTTATCAACAGATTGCCAACTCGTGCCTTGGAAAATAAGTCTCCTTATGAGTGTTTGCATCTGAAGAAGCCTGACTACACTGAGTTAAAGGTGTTTGGCTGTAGATGTTTCCCACATTTGAGAATGTTTCAGCAGCATAAGCTTAATTTTCGATCACAAGAATATACTTTTCTGGGATACAGCTGTCAACACAAAGGTTGCTTATGCTTAGCTTCAAATGGGAAAATATATGTTTCAAGGCATGTGATTTTTTATGAATGTTACTTTCCTTTTGCACATAGGATTGGTGAAAAACAGGTTCAAGTTCCACCACAGTTTCGATCTTATGCCTTACCTATTATGCCTCCTAGCAATCGTGCTAATAATAATAGAACTGATGATGTGGCAGATCACTCTCTAGTTACAGCTCAAGGTGGTTCTGAATCGGATCATGTCTACTCAACAACATCACCAGCACCTTCTCCTCAAGTATCTGGTTTTAGCTCAGGTCATGAACCTTATGCACCTAGTCCAGCACAAACACCCTTGGTTGAGTTAGCACATGAACCACAGTCGTTTTCAGATGGTCTGGTACAGGAGGAGGCAGTTCAGGCTTGTGGTTCAATCACTGATGGTCTTGTTGAGTCAGCACATGAACCACAGTCGTTTTCAGATGGTCTGGTACAGGAAGAGGTTGTTCAGGCTTATGATTCAGTCCCTGATTGTCTTGTGGACTCAAGCAGTGCTGCTCCAGATGGAGTTAATATTGAATGTTGTGATCAAGCTGAGTCTAGTACTATGTCTCGAGGTACTAGTCACTCCATGGTGACAAGGAGCAAAAATGGGATATTTAAACCCAAAGTGTTTACTGTTGATAGAATAATTGATGTTGTAGAGCTTGTAAACATTCAAGAAGCCTTGCAGCCTCCTGAGTGGGCGAATAATGTTCAAGCATAGCTAGATGCCTTGAACAACAATTGTACATGGATACTGGTCAAGCTACCTGAAGGTCACTCCACAGTTGGGTGCAAGTGAGTGTTCAGACTGAAACGAAACCCTGATGGCGCGGTTGCTAAACACAAAGCAAGGTTAGTTGCAAAAGGGTTTTCTCAGGTTCCTGGTCAAGATTTCAGGGACACCTTTAGCCCTGTTGTTAAAATGACTAATGTGGATGTTGTATTGTCACTTGTTGTAACAAATGGTTGGGTTCTGAGGCAAGTTGATATCAACAATGCCTTTTTGAATGGTGATCTTGATGAGAATGTGTACATGGATCAGCCACCGGGGTTAGAACAGTTTGCACCAGATGGGTCGAGATTGGTTTGTAAGCTTCAACGGGCTCTCTATGGTTTGAGACAAGCACCTCGTAATTGGCACATGAAACTCAAGAATTTTTTGCTTGAAGTTGGTTTTGTTGAGTCGAGGGTTGATGCCTCCTTGTTCATTTGCAAGCATGCGGCTGGTTACACATACATGTTAGTGTATGTGGATGATATTATACTTACTGGCCACTCAAAAAAATGAAGTTGAACGATTGGTTAAGCTGCTATGTGATAGGTTTGCTCTTAAGGATCTAGGTCAACTGGGATTTTTTCTTGGCTTGGAAGTAGTTCGAGGTGATAAGTACCTTGTGTTGAATCAACGCAAGTACCTGCTTGATCTTCTTGTTAGGACACACATGGATAAAGCTAATACTGTTCCAACGCCCATGGTGAGTAATGTTGTGCTGGACAAAGTTTCAGGGAGCCCTATTGATGATGATGCAAGTATTGTTGGGGCTCTCCTATATGCTTGTCACACCAGGCCTGATATAGCCTTTAGTGTGAATAAGCTGGCTCAATTCATGCATGAGCCTAGGGAACAACATTTAATTGTTGTTAAACGAGTATTGAGATACATCAGTGGTACATTAGACTATGGTCTAGTGTATAAAGGTTCTGCTACACATGCATGTTCCATTGTTGCCTTTGCAGATGCAGACTGGGGAGCGAATGCTTGTGATCGAAGGTCAGTTTCAGGATGTTGTGTATATCTTGGAGACAATTTAGTTTCGTGGAGATCAAGGAAGTAGAAAACTGTGGCTCGTTCCACAACTGAGGCCGAGTGCAGAAGCATTGCTGATGTTACAGCTGAGGTAGCGTGGATTAAAGCATTGCTTGAAGAGATGGGGTTTGCTAAGGTCAAAGTTCCTGAAATCTGGAATGATAACACGAGTGCCATTGCCATTAGTGAGAATCATGTATATCACTCTCGTATAAAGCATGTGGATTTGGATATTCATTTTGTTCGTGAGAAAATTGCAGCTGGACAGATTCGAATTGGTTATATTCCAGCTACATGTCAAGTTGTGGGCGGTCTGACAAAGCCCTTGACCAAGACCTACTTTGGTGAGTTCCGATCACGACTGCAGATGGTGTCCAAGGCTGATGTTGAGTCTCTTTGTAAAGATGAATGGTGCAAAGAAAATGCTGGTATGACTTACTTACTCGAAGATGGTTCAGCAAGCTTAGAAGAGTAGGGAGGATATTGAAGCTAGTTAATAAGTGGTTAGCAAGCTGTTATGATTGTTAGAGTTGTTAGCCTAAGCTGTTAACCTAATCTCATGTAACCTAGTCCATATCGAGCTTGATTAAGCTCTCTGTAAACTTTGTATATAAGCAAACCATCTTGTATACTTGATTATATGAAATGGAAATTAGTTTCCTCTAAACAAATTCTTTTTGTTACAACATTCCAATAGCCATCAGGAGAGAAGTAGCATTCACGTTCTGCAATCAGCATAGCCCAAACGGCCACATGAATAACAGAATTCCGAAACTCGTTCTACCGTGATGGCCTCATTGTTCTGCCTCTTGAGATTGAAACTAATCTTTAAAGGAACTTCAACCCTAAGAGCCACCTTGAGATGTTGTGAACTTGCACCCAGAACTCTGAAAGAGAGAAATCTATTTTCTCTAAGGTTGCTTCGATAGGCCATTATTTAAGAACTAGGAGCTTGTCTTGGACTGACCACGGACCTTGGCTGATAACATTTAACTTCACCATTTCAGATTGGAAGACAAACAGAAAGAATGACTGTCCCAGATCGTCCTTACACGGGCATGCCTTACAGCCTTAGACAAAATAGCATGTAGAACATTATGTTTAATTTCTATTTGAAATGAATTTACCTACCAGAGCATGTGCTTTGATAGCAGCATTAATGTCCTCATCAGGTTCCAGGCGTTTTCCTGATCTCCAACGGAATCCATGACACGAAAACTCCAGTAACTAGAAAAGGAAACGGAGCAAAGAGGGGAAACAAGATGGAGGACAGATTTTGCGGAAGAATATACCACCCAAAAGAATCTTAAACACTCTAAACCATGACTAGGAATCAAGGAAACATAAACGAAGCCTAAAAACCTTTGAGAAGAAACCTTGCTGTAGGTCAAAAGAGAAGAGAGAAAGCAAAACAAAGAGAGTGGTTTGTTGGTATACAATTGGGTAGTCTAAAGATGACAAGATTTTGAGAGAATAATGCAAGTAATGAGGCCTTATTGGACCTTATGCACAGCCTGCAATTTTATATTTATAATCTATCAGAATTTTCATCTTATTTTCTCATAAACACACTTTAAAAAGCCGAAAATAAAACGGTTCAACACTTGAATTGAATTTTAAAATTGTTTGATTTCTTATTGTTTTTCTAAATTATTCAATTATTCTGAATCGTTGTTTAATCAGTTATATCAATTTTTTAAAAAATTTAACATCTCTTTATTTTTAATAATATTTTAAATATTATCCAAAAATCACTCCTCCCATTCTCACTGCAGCGGTTACAAAAAGTTTACAAATTCTTCATCTTTTTTGTTGATCTTCTTCTTCACCGGCAACGGCCTTTGGCCGTTTTGCTGGTTTTGTATATAAATAACCTTCATCTTTGGTGATGAATGATTTATTTTTATGTTTTTCTTATTTTTCCTTACTTTGTCAGTTTTATATCAAATCTGCTTTCATGGCAGTTCTTTTGTCTGCTTTTATGGCAGTTCTTTCGCCTGCCTTTATGACAGTTTTAGTCTGTTTTTTGACAGTATAGAGTGACGAAATTTCAGCGAGCGTTTTTCAGCGAATGAGGTCGATCTATAAATGCTTATGGTTCCCTGTTGTGATTGTGCCGATATGCCAACAACAAGTAGCGAAAGAATTTGCTGTCTTCATAAAGCACTCTGGTTAAAGTTATAGTTTCCTGATTTCTTTCAGAAGTTGCTTCAAGTCCTTCTAAACGTGATATGTTTGTTATTTAATGTCTTTCATACCCTTAGGTTTTATTGTATTTATCTTTGTACATTGAATTTTTAATGTTTGGATGTGATCCTTTGTAATCTTATCACTTTTAATATAATCCAGTTTGTTTAAAAAATAAAAATATTTTAAATATTCTTATTTAATTATTTTACACCAATGATTCAATAAAATAAATCCATTAAACTAATTGAATTGAAAACTGAGAATCACATGTCCAATTTTTATAACATTGTTGTCCATAGATTAATGTGAAGCCAACTGAATTAGATATAAATATATTTTTTATAATAATTTTCTTAATATAATTCATATACAATATATTGCTTATATTCAAGATTCATAATTGTCATACCCAATAATATCGCCTTTAGATAAAAATAAAAGAAATATATTAATTCTTTTTGGAGTTATGATTATTTAAACAATTAAAATATTTAGATAATTTAAAATGGAGGAATTACCACAATATTGTGGTTTCATTTTCCTCAAAATACGGTTTTCTCCAAATTATTTTCAGAAATATGTTTGTTTGTTGTTCGTATCAGAAGACCGAAGGATTTTTCCCGCCTTTGAACAGTGTTTTACCAGAAAACATTAAAAAAATCCATGTCACTATTCAAAGTCGGATTGTGCACCATCCGTCTTCAAATAGTGCATGGCTTTCCCCTTGCTACCACGTGGAATGCACCCAGGGCACCGTGCCCTATTCAAAGTCGGAGTGACCATCGTCTGACTTCAAATGGTAACGGCAGCCCGTGCATTGTTTCAACGTTGTAGTTCAGCTTTCTTGACGTGATGGGGTGGCATGCATGCCGGGTGAGAAGAATATTTTTTAATTGATATAGGGTTGTAGTGATGTGATGAAGTAGTGGTGTAGGTGCAGGTGTAGGGTGGTAAGGTAATTTTTTAATTGTTATATTAGTTTTAAATTATATAGGGGTAGTGTAATTTTTTTATTTGAAACCTATTAGTGAATATTAAATTTCGTGTAGGGGTATGTAAAGGGGAAAATTGTAGTTGTTTTTTTTTAAATAGGTTATGTTGATGTTGAAGGTAATTTGTTAGAAAAAAATTAAGTAGAAATTTGAGTAAGGAGAGAGAAGAAGAAGAAGAAGAAGAAGAAGAAGAAGAAGAAGAAGAAGAAGAAGAAGAAGAAGAAGAAGAAGAAGAAGAAGAAGAAGAAGAAGAAGAAGAAGAAGAAGAAGAAAGTTGTGGGGAAAATATTATAAGTCGATTTGAATTTTTGAATTTTTTTATCCGTATAACTTCGATGTTGTTTGAAATTTAATTGTTATGTTAGAACGATAAATATTTTATTTTTTTAGGATTATGGTAGTGCAAAAAAATCATAATTAGTATTTTTGAGAAATTAGTATAGTTTTTTAAACTGCATTTGAAATACTTCTATAAATAAGTAGTATGTTCTAAAATTATTGTTATTTGTAGTTTAAAATTAGGTTTAGTGACATTGTAGTTGTTCATTTTGATTTGTGTATTACTATTGAATTTTTTTTCGAACATGCAGAGAAAATGAGCAACAACAGATTTGTGGCGATTGTCCATTACAATGGACAAATAGTGAAAATTGATGTTGGTATTGTATTTGAATCTGAAAGTCCTACAAAGATGAGATTTAAAAAAGAAATCACACTTCGAGTATTAAAGGAGAAGATATCGGAGAAAATTGGAGCTCAAATTCATGGTTTGCGGTGTCGGTGGCTGACATGTCACAATCCAGTCATATATTCCGCAATAGCTCTCGAAGATAATACAATTGTAGGAATAATGATCGCAGAGCATGACTCTATTAATATTCGAAATGTCGAATTGTTTGCTGAGGTGCCAGATATTCCCAGCTCATCCAGAAACACAATTGGGAATCTAGTCAAATGGGTTTCAGTAACGAATTTGGTATGTCCGGAGGCTGTTTTGTCGCAATGTTGGCAACTGGAACATCTAATGGATTTCATCAAGGTGGGCCGTCGACATATGCAGCATCACACGGGCCGACTTTTGATCCGACTGCTGATGCTAATATTGAGAACCTACGAGGTTGATGGGGAGAATCACTTGAAGATTCAAGCGAAGTTGAAGATATTGGGGATCCCGATTTGTTCTTTGATGACATTGGTGATGCCCCTGATTTCGGTGTTGGAGAATTCGTTCCAACCGTGGGCAACATTATATTCTATGAACCTCCTACTCACATGAACTCGGTGGATTTCAATGCGATGAGGGCACAACAATTCCCAGATATGTCCCAATTAACCTCGAGTCAGCATAGTGAATTATTTGAGGGGTTTCGATTTAATGAAAATGATAAAGCTATATTGGAAATTAAAGAGTATAGCATCATGAACCATGTGGGCTATGCGGTTGCAGAATTCACCCCGAGGTCTTCCTTTGCGAAGTGTGTGAAATATGGAGAATGGCGCAATTGAAAGATTCGAGTAACGAAGCTTAAGAAGATAGATCGTTGGGAGGTCACAAAATACAGCGGTGATCACACATGTTTACGAACATCCATCGACCAGGACCACACAAAATTGGACTCGAGTGTAATAAGACATCATGTGATGAAGTTAGTCGAAGCAAATCCAAGGGTTCCCGTTTCAACAATTCAGGCAACCATAGCGCAATAATTTAAATATCAAATAAAATACAAGAATGGGTGGCATGCAAGGGATAAGACATTGCATTAAGTGTACGGTGATTACGATAAATCGTACAATGAGCTACCGACTTTATTGATAGCAATGACGCGTTTCATCTCGGGCACCATAATGAGGTAAAAACAAAGGATGCATGCGACCGACAAGGCCACCTACTTCAAGGGTATCAATTTTTCCATCGACTATTTTGGGCATTCAAGCCATGCATTGAAGGCTTTCCATATTGTATTCATATGATCAAATTCGATGGAACATGGCTTTATGAGAGATACTCTCATATATTGTTGGTTGTCGTTGCGCAAGATGGTGAGAGCAGTATCATTCTGATTGTATTCACAATTGTTGATGGGGAAACGACGGAAGCTTGGAATTTCTTTTTGACCAATTTGCATGACCATATCGTCCAAGAAGATGGGGTCTGCATTATCTTCGAGCGAGGGACATGTATCAAAGAAGCAGTTAATCGAGAGGGAAGTCGTTGGACACCTCCGCACGTATACCCTGCATATTGTGTTCGTCACATCAGTAAGAACAGCTACGAGCAGTTCAAAAATCAATACCTTCGCAATGAGATTTTAAGCATGGGTAAGTATCATTCTTTCAAACTCCGTTACATATGCTCATTTTAATCACATATTTTGTCCGGGGAGTTAACCCGTTTTCTTTTTTTTAAATAATGGGCTTTAATTATATATACCGTGATAAAAAATAAAAAACCTAAAAAGAAGAAGAAACGGTATATATATATATTATTAATGTTGTATTTATTCTTACTATTTACTATTATCACCAATATTATTATCATATATTATTATTATCTATTATTACCGTTATTATTATTTACTATGCTATTGTTACTGTATGTTTATTATTATTATTATTAGTATAATATATTGTTATTATCATCAACTATTATTATTACTATAATATCATTGTTATTATTTATATTATTATCATCTATTACCATATTATTATTATTATTATTATTATTATTATTATTATTATTATTATTATTATTATTATTATTATTATTATTATTATTATTATTATTATTATTATTATTGGTATTATCTGAAAATCTAAAAAAAACTTATATATATATATATACATGCCCATTAAATAAGTAAAGTCCAATATTAATAAAAATCAAGCCCAAGTTTATTATTAAGAGTCCATTACAATTAAAAAACTCAAAAAATATTACACAAGGCCTGTTGGCCCAATTGACTAATACCCTAATCTGATAACACTAAAAACCCTAATTGGTTTTGTATCTTGCAACCGCCACACACCCAAACCGTCAGATCTGGAAGGGCCGATAGCCTCTGACGCGAGAAGCCCTAATCCTCGTCTACCTTTGCCCTAGCGTCGCATCCCTCTCAACCGTCGGATCGGGCTTGGGACATCGAACGGCCAAGATCGATTCCCCCAAGCGCGTGTGATCCACGCACGACTCTCCACTGCCCAGACGCGCCCGTGCAATCCACCTCGTGCCCTTTCAGATCCTTCGCGACCATCCAGATCCCCATCGACGGCACAGAGCGGCTCCACGTCCACCAAACTCTCCTTTGGTCCCCTCCTCTGGCCCCCTCCATCTCGAACGGCCTCGCATGCAACGAAAGCAAACAAAAATGTCAGAAAGGGGAAAAACGCAAAAACAACGGATTTCAGAGGCAACAAACAAAAATCAGCGAACAGATGCAAACAAGAATAGGCAACCAATAGCATATTTTCGAGAGAAATTCTTGTAATACAAAAATGTAATATTTCAGGCTATATAAACCCGAAATCAACCATTGTAATCCCAAGAAGCTTTACAGAAAAATTTCAGAGTAATACGAAGCAAAAAAAAAGCCTCAAGCTTTTTTTACCTTCGGCGTTCAGTCTTCTTCGCGTCCGTCCGTCTTCCTCACCGGTGACAAGCTTCGTGGTCTCTTCCGAGACCATGCACGGTGAATCGGTGGGGAAGTGGGATTCGAAAAGGTTCTCTTTAAAAACTGATTTTGGGGTTTCGATTTTTAAAATAAAAGAAGGGTCTTTGGGTTCCTGGTCATGTTTTCGTGAAGTAGAAGGGTTTTTTTTAGTTTCGGTTTTTGAAAGGTAAGAAAAAAGGGTTGTTTTTAGGGTTTCGGCGCCGGCTAGCGGCGGCCGGACCGACGGCGGCATTCGACCGAGAGAGGGGGAGAGGCTCTGGTTTAGGTATAGGTTAAAAACAAAAAAAAAGACTTAAAATGTTTTTAACTTAGGTTTTATAGTGTTTTAAAACCTTAAAATTGGTTTAATCAGTTGTTTAACCCCTCCGCGTCGTCGTTATTACGTGCGGAGGGTCTCCTTGTTTTTAAACCCCGTCCTAGGTCCTTCAGCTTTTCTAAAGTTTTTAATTTCATCATTATTTTCATTTTAAATCGGTTTTCGAGTGGTCAAATCATAATTTCGGTCCTTGTAAGTTTTCGTTTCCTTTTAATTGAGTCTCTATTTTGCATTTCAATTAGTTTTAGTGGTTTATTTACTATTTTGGTCCTTCAATTTTAGTTTTTGTTTTAATTATCCCCTTTTCCCAGTGTTTTCCCTTTAATTATGCATTGTAATTTTTGTCTTGCGTTTTGCATTTCATTAATTTTAGACCTTGTTTTATTTATTTGCCTTATTTATGTTTACTTGATTTATGCTTGGTTGATATAATATATATATAATTTATGCACATAATATATGGATTATAATATGTGGCATGTGCATTTTATGTTATAATATATGATCGTATGTTTTTATTAGCCTTGATTAATATGTGGTTTTTTTTAATGTGTGCATAACTTAGTTTTTATGTTGCTCGAGTATGTTTTTGTGGCATGCATTTTAAATGATTATTCATGTGACTTTTGACATTTTAATTTATATAATAATTAATTTTAATTATAAAAAGGAGGTACTTATTAATTTGCGTATTCGAGTCGAAATATCCTAACTTATTGGATATACCTCGAATATTCGGATTAATTCGCATCGTCTAAAGGTAAATTCGTAAATAATTAAAACGAACAAGACCATAACACCATATTTTATCTACTTGTATCATGCATAGAGGTGACGTACGGGATCCGAACCCTAAACTAACACGACAATCATACTTATATGATGTCGGTTTAGTCTTTGGTCCGGTGTACCGTCATCATTTTTAATTAAATGACGAATTAATTCGAAACCACTAATTTGAAAAAGCTCGTATGATTATAGTCTAATTTTCAATTAAGAACCCCTAATTAAATTCATTTTAAATTTCAGATAATTTCCATCAATTAAAAGCAACAATTATTTTGGTACCGATTTTCGGGCGTGATGAGGGTGCTAACCCTTCCCCACACGTAACCAACTCCCGAACCCTTTCAAATGAATCTCTGGTTTTGTTTTTACGGTTTCCTACCTACCTCAGTAGCTGGTGGTGACTCCAAAAAGATGATTTTTTTAGGGTTTTTCAAAAACGCGAATTTTTCCCCTTTTAAAATATTTGTTTCAAAAAGCGGGGACACTTAAAAACGTTTGTTTTCAAAAAACCTTATCACACCCATCCAATTATGTGCGTTGATTTTCTAAATGCTAACAACATATATTATGACACATGGTATCAACTGCCACTGCCAGAATTTGAGAGGAAAATGGTGAATTTACAAAAATACGACGAGCATGTTTGGAGTTGGGCCAACAATATCGAGAGAGAAAGATGGGCCCAATCATATGACGAAGGTTGTAGACGATACTAGAAAATGACAACCAACCTTGTGAAGTGCATAAATGGAGTACTGAAAGGATCACATCATCTCCCAATAGTCAGTTTGGTGACAAAAACTTCCTATCGTTTGGCTAAGGTTTGGTCCGTTAAAGGGAAGCGGGTCCAGCCCTTAAAAACATGGGACAACGTTGGGCTCCTACAATTGTGAAAAAATGGATGATGATGTGAAGAGTGCAACGTCGTTGACAGTTCACACATTTGACCGAATGAATGGGACTTTCGATGTTGTTGGTTCCAGAACCCGACATGGAGCACCCCACTCAAATGTATTTTGAGTAGATTTCAGATGTAGATGGTGTGACTGTGGGAGTTCCAGACGTAGCGATATCCATGTGCTCATGCAGTTGCAGCATGTATGTTCGCCAATGTTGACCCGTACACATATGTTGATGAATGCTTCAGTCTCAACCAGATGTTAGATATTTAAAGAATTAAGTTCCTACCGATCTCGAATTCAATGTATTGGCCGCCAGTGGAAGATGAAAAAAGGTTACCGGATCCTACACTCCGTAGAACTGCAACTGGTCGACCTAGATCGACTCGCATCTACACAAGTATGGATCTTCATCACAGAGAGAAAGGAAAACGAAAGAGATGTACCATATGTAGGGCTAAAAGCCATTCGAAATCAAAATGTCCAAATGAACCAAGATATGTGCCTATGCCTCAGTGATTTCTGATGTTTGTACTCGAAAATATTATGTTTGTATTTGAAAATGTCCAAATGTGTGGCAGTTCTACTTTGGCTCGTAGCATGCTTGAATCGTTAAAATGGATCATGTTAGGCTTGTAGCACGCTCGAATCGATCACCGAAGCCGTCAAGGAGGGTTGTTTTTGTTTAGTGGTTGAATTGGCTAAAATCGAAATAAAGGTAGACAAGTGACACAATGATTTTAGAGTGGTTCGACCTTCTAACAAGCACCTACATCCACTACCTTAGCACACCACTAAGGATTTCCCAATTCACTCAACAATGAATTCCTCACATTTTCTCGGTTTAGGAGGAAACCGTTACAACCCTTTCTTTTGGACTTGGCTAAGATAGAACCAACTCTAGTTTTTCTCTCAAGGCAAAACTAGAACCTCTCCTTTTACAAGGGATTTGTTTGGTAAACTTAATACCTCACAAGGTGGGTGTTTACACAAATTTAAGCTCACAAGAGTACAAGGATTTACAATAAAGCTCACTCTCTAAAGACTATGTACAAGAGAATAGTAAAATAAGAATTTAGACTCTAATTCTCTTGACAATATTGCTTGGATGTTGTCTCTAACCATCTTCAAGTGTCCCAAGGTTGCTTTTATAGTGTGGAATGATATTCCAGCCGTTTATGGCCGTTGGGGATGTTTTGGAGCCGTTGGGAAGTCATAAAGTCGAGCTTTAAATTCTCACATGCATAAAGGTTTTGAAACCTTTACTAGAGGTTTCGAAACCTTAAGAAGGAATTTGTAAAAACTAGTCGTTACAAGGCCAAGGTTTCGAAACCTTCTCTAAGGTTTCAAAAATAGTGGCATTCTGCCCAGAAAGGTTTCGAAACCTTATAGGGATGGTTTCGAAACTTTCACTTAAAACCCCAAATTTGGCTAATTTTTAACTTTAAAATGTATATTTGATATAGGTGCAAAGTCAAAACATTTTAAACATATTTTTCAAGTTTTAAGGACTTTTGAATTATTTTTGAAATCTTTAAACAAGTTCAAAACATTTTTCACATAATTGTTATATCAAAATATTTCTCAACAATCTCCCCTTTTTTGATAGGGTAAACTACTGCAGGGGTCACTCTCGTTTAGCGTTTGTACAGAGTTAGTCACCACTTTTGAAAAGTGCCAATTAGTAGTCCTCTACGTTTTCGATGTGTAAATACTTGGTCACTCCGACGTTATACTCCATTAGTCCCCTAATGGATTGCTGATGTGGCGGAATTAAAATAAGGATAAATTACTGCAATAGCCATTAAAATTTATCTCATGTACATTTTTTCTCCTCAATTTAAAAAAGTAAACATTATAGTCACTAATAAAAATGTTTCTTTATAATTTCACCCTTAAATTTTTAAAAATTCATTTTTCAATCCTAAAACTTTACAATCAATTAACACAATAATATTATAAATGCTTAGATGAAAATAGGTGCCCAGAGTATACCCTTTGAAACTTAGGTGCCCAAATTGCTCCTATTTAATAACTCAAACTTAAAAATTTAGTCCACTAACTACTAAAAAATTCGTGTTATTGGAATTTCTATTTTATAATTCAAACTTTATTTTGAATTTTTGAGTCGAGTTTATGAAATTATGAGTCGAGTATTTTCACATCAAACCAAAAAATTTAATTTTTTCGAGTCAAGTCGAGTTATTGGAATTTCTATTTTATAATTTAAACTTTATTTTGAATTTTTGAGTCGAATTTATGAAATTTTGAGTCGAGTATTTTCACATCAAACCTAAAAATTTTCTTTTTTTCGAATCAAGTCGAGTGTTGCACTTCCCTACATATAATTTTTAATTTTAATCCGTGTTTGTCCCAAGAAAAACTTCGGACTCTACTGTTGCTTGTTCACCTTCCCGATCGGCCGTCGTCGATCTCTGTCACCGTCGGGCGGTGGTGGTCACCGCCTACATCGCTAGAGGTGTCACGTCGTCGCGATCTCATCCATGGCCACCACGCGCATCGTCGGGCCGCCTTCCGCCAGCAAATCTCGATTGAAGCTCTGGCAAGAAACCAATCGACGCCACTGTTTCTCGCATTTTTCGGCATCAGTTGCTGTCCATTCGCGAGACGGACACCAGATCCGGGCTCCTGAAGTGGCGGCGAGCAAAACCCCTAAGGTTCCGAATCCAACCGACGTCGGCGGAGCCTCTATCGGAGCTACGTAAGTTCCGACGACCTTTTATTTTTTCGCACGGATTAAAATTAAAAATTATATGTAGGGAAGTGCAACACTCGACTTGATTCAAAAAAATTAAACTTTTAGGTTTGATGTGAAAATACTCGACTCAAAAATTCAAAACAAAGTTTGAATTATAAAATATAAATTCCAATAACTCGACTTGACTCGAAAAAATTACTCCCTCCGTCCCAGTAAAACTGTCACATGTTGACATTTTTCCAGTCAAATTTTTTCAACTTTGACTATAATTTATTTAAATATTTTAATTAATTAAAAATTATAAAAAATATATTTAAAAACTAGTTGATTCAAGGTTTTTAAAATATATTTTTTCATATTTTTATCATTAATAAATTTTAAATTATAAGAGGTCAAAGTTGAAAAAGTTTGACCCAAAAAAAGTCAACATGTGACAGTTTTAGTGGGACAGAGGGAGTAAATTTTTTGGTTTGATGTGAAAATACTCGACTCATAATTTCATAAACTCGACTCAAAAATTCAAAATAAAGTTTGAATTATAAAATAGAAATTCCAATAACTCGAATTTTTTAGTAGTTAGTGGACTAAATTTTTAAGTTTGAGTTATTAAATAGGAGCAATTTGGGCACCTAAGTTTCAAAGGGTATACTTTGGGCACCTATTTTTCATCTAAGCATTTATAATATTATTGTACTAATTTATTGTAAAGTTTTAGGATTGAAAAATGAATTTTAAAAATTTAAGGGTGAAATTATAAAGAAACATTTTTATTAGTGACTATAATGTTTACTTTTTAAAATTGAGGAGAAAAAATGTACATGAGATAAATTTTAATGGCTATTGCAGTAATTTATCCTTATTTTAATTCCGCCACATCAGCAATCCGTTAGGGGACTAACGTAGTATAACGTCGGAGTGACCAAGTATTTACACATCGAAAACGTAGAGGACTACTAATTGGCACTTTTCAAAAGTGGTGACTAACTTTGTACAAACGCTAAACGAGAGTGACCCCTGCAGTAGTTTACCCTTTTTGATATAACAGAACTTCTTTGAAAAATTGTTTTTGACAAAAGCTCCCCCTTAATTTTTCACTTACTTCTCCCACTTTTTGTTATATAAAAAACAATTCAAATATTTATAGTACATAATAACAATGGAGAGTAAGTTAAAAAAAATTTAAGTGCAAAACATTTGAAAATAAAACTCCCCCTTACTAAATCATTCCATTAAATTTTTAGCACAAATTTTGACACTTAAGAGATTGAATTTCACCATTGAATCAAATCAATTTTAATTCAATTTATCCAAGACTTTAAAATTTTATTCAAACATATGAATGAAACAATATGATTCATTTTCATAAAGCATCATAAAATGCCATGCACTTATAAATATAAATATAAATACGCAATGATGCATGGACATTTATCATCAAAATAGGTAACCAAATGATTTATAATCCAATGTATTAAGATTAGAGGTTACCCATCTTCTTCACTTGTGTGACTAGAGAATTTTCATATCTTTGGTTTTCTTACTATTGCTCCAACACACCTACAAAAGACAATTACTTGGATTTTGGTATACAAATTGCTTTGGATCCATTAACATTAATTTCAAAGTCTCTAGTTCCCTTAGGAACCCATACTTGTCTAATCCTATAAGATTTTCTATTGGTTATAGGACAAGTATGCAGGGAATGACCATGATAATGACAATGTAAGCATTTTGCCATTATGTGACAAGATGGATTATTAAAAATATTTTCTTTTTCTTTTGTTAAGCTTTCAAGCTTAACCTTTAAATCAAGATTTTTTTTCCAAAACTCCATTGCTCATTTTTTAAAACTCTAAATCATTTTTAAAATCTCATTTTGGTTTTCAAAATCCAATTTTGTTTTCAAAAGAAAATCATTTTCAAATTCAAGTTTAGAAATTATTTTCTTAAATTTGGAATTCATGGTCTCAAATTCCAAAAATAATTCATCGAAAGCATCTTGTAACTCGTCAAATGTATATGAATTTAATTCACTTGAGTTAGAAGATACATCGGGCTCATCGAGAGCCAAAACACCATCCACCTTAGGTGTTGAGAGGAGCTTTGCACAAGATGAAGCATCATCTTTCTTTTCTCCCTTCTTGTTGCCATAGAGCTTCTCAAGCTTCTACCAAATTTCTTTTGCACTTTTGCATGTGGAGACTTTCTTAGAAACATCTTCATTGAGGTCACAAAGAAGAGTGTGCATCGCCTTTGCATTTAGCTTGGCCTTCATGTCATTTGCACTCCTTTGCTTCTTCTTCTTCTTAGAAGCTTCCAAGTAACCATATTTGATTATATCCCAAATCTCAAAATCAAGAGATTTGATGAAATAATTCATGACATTGCTCCATTGGAAGTATGCTTCTCCTTTGAAGAGCGGAGGACACGAGATAGAGCGGCCTTCTTCAAATCTTGCCATTTTCTTGAACGATGGACGCGAATGATCTTTACTCCCGGATGTTAATCCTTTGATGGAGACGAGGCTTTGATACCAATTGTTAGGCTTGTAGCACGCTCGAATCGATCATCGAAACCGTCAAAGGGGGTTGTTTTTGTTTAGTGGTTGAATTGGCTAAAATCGAAATAAAGGTAGACAAGTGACACAATGATTTTAGAGTGGTTAGGTCTTCTAACAAGCACCTACATCCACTACCTTAGCACACCACTAAGGATTTCCCAAATCACTCAACAATGAATTCATCCCCTTTTCCCGTTTTAGGAGGAAACTGTTACAACCCTATCTTTTGGACTTGGCTAAGATAGAATAAACTCTAGTTTTTCTCTCAAGGCAAAACTAGAACCTCTCCTTTTACATGGGATTTGTTTGGTAAACATAATACTCACAAGGTGGGTGTTTACACAAATTTAAGCTCACAAGAGTACAAGGATTTACAATAAAGCTCACTCTTTAAAGACTATGTACAAGAGAATAGTAAAATAAAGATTTAGACTCTAATTCTCTTGACCATATTGCTTGGATGTTGTCTCTAACCATCTTTAAGTGTCCCAAGGTTGCGTTTATAGTGTGGAATGATATTATAGCCGTTTATGGCCGTTGGGGATGTTTTGGAGCCATTGGGAAGTCATAAAGTCGAGCTTTAAATTCTCACATGCACAGAGGTTTCGAAACCTTTACCTGAGGTTTCGAAACCTTAAGGAGAAATTTGTAAAAACTAGTCGTTACAAGGCCAAGGTTTCGAAACCTTTATGAAGGTTTCAAAAACAGTGGCATTCTGCCCAGAAAGGTTTCGAAACCTTATAGGGATGATTTCGAAACTTTCACTTAAAAACCCAATTTTGGCTAATTTTTAACTTTAAAATGTATATTCGATATAGGTGCAAAGTCAAAACATTTTAAACATATTTTTCATGTTTTAAGGACTTTTGAATTATTTTTGAAATCTTTAAACAAGTCCAAAACATTTTTCACATAATTGTTATATCAAAATATTTCTCAACAGATCAGCTAAAAATTTAATAATTTAAGAAAGTCGATTTTAGATGTAGCTAAATATTAATTCGAATCTACTTTGATTTTTAATTTTAATCGAAATTAAAATTTGAATTGGAATTAAAACTTGAGTTTGAATTTAAATTCTCGAATCGAATTAAATATCGAAACAAAATTTTAAAAAACAAACTATATCGAACTTAAACCAAAATTAATACAGACCCACCCACCCACCCCTAACCCCTAGTTGTGTGCAACAACTTGTTTTTTTTAATTCAATGTTGAATTCAACGCATTTATTTTTTAATTTAACTTTTTTTTAAATTCATGCATTTTTTGCATTCCACCTTTTTTTCAAATTCAATTAATCTCCAATTCATGATAAAAATGAATAATAAAAAAACATAGTGAAAAATAAAAAAACAATAACATTCAAATTCAAACTGAAATGCCTCAAATGTATACACAAAATACATAAAGTCATTTATTCTTCATGTGTAATTTCTGGCCATGAATGGGGTCAGTCGATTCATAGCGACGCGACGCTCGTCGAGCTTGTTGTGGCCTCTGTTCTGCCACGAGATCATCTTCAGGGCCCCCTTCACTGTCTCACACCTCCTCTTCATTGTAGCTCACCTTCTGAGTCACCGAGGGTATATGAGGCGGTGTTGTAAACAAATCCATGTAACTGATCTGCTCTCCCATAAACAGTGGCGAATTCAGGAAATTTTGCATTTCCGATAAATCCATGTGATGTCCGAAGTTCGAGTACATGGGTGACTGTGGACGAACAAACTCGGGTGTATATAAGACAACATCATCAAACCTGTGAGTATCTGAAGAGCTCGGGCCAACTTCTGGTTGAACAAATGTAAGAGCCAGTTCCTTTTTCCATAAGACTGTTGGGCCTACTTCTGGTTGTTCCCACGTGATTGGCCAACCTTCTGGGTTTCTACTCCGCACCGGATTTTGAGATGCGTTCGCTGCACTCTTAGAGAATTCATCCTTACCGCCGTATTTTTTCTTATATTTTTGACATTGTTCTCGTTCATCGACCGAAGTTAAGTACGACATTCCTTTATTAAGAAAATAGATCAGGTACTCTGACCTCTGAAAATCAAAATCATCCTTTTGGATTGGAGCGCGAAACGATAACATTGAAGCTCTGTTGTTCCACATATTAATGTACTCAGCGTGTTTGGCTTCCCAATTTACTTTTACCCTGCCGCATCCATCATAATCGTGCAAATAGTCATGATCAATGTGAACATACGGAATGGGCTTGTGGAAGCAAGATTGCCTCAGAACCCTGTCGACAAAGTGGAACTCGACAATCGCAAAGTGGATCAACGGTGTAACACTACACCACTTATTAGAATGTCGCATCAGATCATCTGGTACAAAATACGATCATCATTGTACGACATCCAAATAAACTGCAAAATAATGATTATTATAATAAGACATCTAACTATAATTTAAATAATAAACTATAAATATTTAACTAAGTTGTAAACAATACATTTAACCAGATACCTGCTCCTGGCAATACAAATCAATCTGAGCTCTAAATACTCTCAAGTTGTTGTTCGCCAATCTCGTGTGCACTTTTTTCTCACACCATATGCATACAAATCACAATAATGTTTTAAAAATAAATAAATTTAATTTATAAATTGAACTCAAAATCACCATAATTACCTGGTGGAAAGAAGGATTTGTATAATTGTTCGAGTAATCGGTGTCGAAAAAGGGAGGCTCTGTAACACGCCAAAATTTTCCCCAATTCAAAAACCTTAATTTTACAAATTTTAAATAAAAAACTTTAATTTTTTTAACCCATAAATATTAAAATCCTAGCTTTTTGAGAATTTATGAATCAATTTGTAAGAAACTGAAAATCAGAATTTGGGCCAATTTGCGAAATGATAAACTTTTAGGGATTAAATTGTAATTTTAAAACTTTGGGACCAATCAAGTAATTAGCCCAAGTTAAGAATTTGAATTATAAATCCCTACGTTTCTACCTTAATCGTACCCTCAATTCTTAATTATGGTTATTATTAATTTATTTTTATACAACCAACATATGTATATATATCTATATTGAGGTGTAAAAAAAGATATCTCACCGAAACCCTAAAAAACGTTTTATCGTTTGATCGAAATCCCTAGTGCTGGCGTTAAACTCTCATTCGTCCTCTTCAAGCCTACGTCGTCTTCAAAGCTGGTCGTGCCAAAGAACACCGATTCTTTAAGTCGGTGCACTCTAATGCTTGGGCAAAGCAAAACAAATTGTAGGACCCTTCGTAGAGAAACCAGTGAAGCCTAAATATGTGAGTTCATCATCGTTTTCCAAGAAACTTTTTTTATTCAATTCTTCAATTAAAGTCATTATACACGTGCTAATAAACAATAGGTAAATTTTTATTTTAAGTGTTTTTGACAAAATCAGTCCATGTTTAGTATTTCATCAAATCTAGCAGTATTTAATTTTGTTTTTCTTTCAAAGTGAGTATTCCTTTGTTCGTTTTCATTATCTAATAATGGTAATACTAAAGTTATCTCGATACGATCTGTATCCAATTCAAACTATGTTCGATCTATTAACTCTTCTGATTCGAACCGTTCAGTCTAATCGTATGATTTGGAGATCAACTCTACGAACCAAATAAGTATTATGTACTAGTGAATTCTTAGAATAAATTTAAGGAATAATTCCATAGTCATTCATAGTATAGAGTTAATATAGAATTATTCTCATAGGTACCTATACAGTTGGACCCATTACTTCTGATTGTGGGAAGCGTGTTATTCAGTAGGTTGAGGTTGCTTCGGCTAAGGTGTGTTCTATGCTTGTGCTATACTATATGTGTTGTTGTTGTGTGATGTTTGACAGTGAAATATGTTGATGCTATGTGATGTTTGACTGTAAGATATGTTGTGATCTGGGCTATGTGATATGTTGTATACCATTCTATTAAGCATCATACATCGGAATCTGAATAATTAATTATCGGACTAAATGCTCATGCATTTTCGGACTAATGATGTTGCATTCGGATTGTAATCAGAACATTCATGTCATATCATTCGGGTGGGAAAATGTACGGAGGAAGTTCAGTGGTTTCATCTTTCGGGCTGAATTCCACTTCGGATCAGTGGTTCCACCCTTCGGGCTGAGTTCCACTTCGGATGGTGACGATGTAGAGAGTGGTTCAGGGGAACCTTATTCTTCGGACGGTGATGTAGATGGGTTCATGACATAGACTTAGGTGCATTGTGCTTTACATATCTGTATATTCGATTGACTGTTGAAATGACTATGTTGATTGTATGATTCTTGTGATTTTCTGTCTGATGCACCCTAGAGACACACTGAGCTTAATAGTTGACTCCCCTTAGCTCATGTTTCAGATTCTCAGACATAGGCTTTCGGTACTTGGAGGACCACAATTATCAGATTTATTACTGTTTTAGTATGACTATTTTTAGTTTTCAAATTTATTTCGGTTTTATTCCAGTTATTTCATTATTTCGGGTTTTTATGTAAATTTGATTACTCTTATATTTATTTGGGGATTTTAAAACTATTTAGTGTGCATCAAAATTTTAATTGGATATTTTTGCTACTTTAATTTAGATTGTTTTATCTATACGACCGTGTTTTCGAAATATAGATTTTAATGTTAAACGACACCGTTTTTAAATTACTTGAAGGACATGTTTTCAATCTGACTTCCTAGATTCGACCCATAACCTTTGGGTCGGGTTTAGGGGGTTACAGGCGCTGCCAAGCCCACGCTTACAACAACAACAAACATCCACCAATACCTCGAACCTTATGACCATTTTTTTATTTTAGCGCCCTTGCACAACTCACGATACAAGAACTCTAATGTGGCTGATCTCCAACTATATTTAGCAGCTTCCTACGGATACCTCAAAAAGCGTAGATACCGTGTATGAACAAGATTTCCAAATTTATCCCGCATCAATATACCTCTAACGAGTTGCAGAATATAAGATCGACTGTCATTATAAATCACATCAACCGAATTATATTCACCGAGTTTAAATTCACTTTGCAACCAACTCATTTTCACACGATAAGCTTGACCACATCTTCAGGTGCAGGTTCCTCGGTAAAATGAGCAAATTGCTTCAGGTGTAGGTTCCGTCTGGTCGATTAACGACTTCTCGCTCAATGGTGCCCCGTTTACTGGGACCCCGATAAGCATGACTACGTCTTCAAGTGTAATCGTGCGTTCCCCACACGACATATGGAATGTATGGGTTTCCGACCTCCGACACTCAATCAGAGCGGTAATCAACCCGGGCACCAACTTGTACCCCCGAATAAAGGTCGTATAATAAAATTCGGAAACTTGCAACCATTCGGTGATTCGCTTGTCCGAAGGATTTTTTGCCATGATCAAATGGTGCTTAAATGTATCCTCTGCATCATGTAATTAACATATTAATAAATAAATATATATTATTAACAAACAAAAATAAATAAATTATTAAAAAAATTGTACCATCTCATCAACTGTAAGACTAGAAATGTGTCGATCTTGTAATCGCAAAAGAGGAGCTTGCCCAGCCATCCTACAAGACAAGTAAGAATATATTAGGACCTGAGACTAAAGCTACTACATTAAAAAATAATAAACATAATAAACTAAACAAACAAAATTTATAATAATATTTTAGTTTAGTTTCTAATTTGCTAAAATTCTACAAAACTTATATTTTAACTCTAATACGTTTAAACTACAAAACTAAATCAACTTATTAGTTTACATTTCAATTCCACTACTACTAACTACATAAAATTTAAAAAACTCATAAATTAAAAGACTAATTCAAACATTAATATTTCTTTACTAATTGTCAACTCCTAAATTAAAAAAAATCTTCAAAATTACAAATAGAATTAAAAAAACTTTTCTACTACTATTTTAATATTTTTACTAAGTAGTCATTAATTTACTAATTTTTTCATTCAAGTCTCAATATACTCGGGTTTTTTTTTTCCAAAAAGCATTATAAATAAAATCTAATAAACTATTAATTAAACAATACAAATATTCAAACATAAAAATTTCAAACATCAACTTAAAAATTAAAATAAAATCAAGAACCTAATCTCTTCACAAATTTAAAAAAAAAATTCAAACATTAACTTAAAAGTTTGTCATACTTACTATATTTCTTCAAATCTTCATTTCTTTATTCAATCTCTTCACAAATTTTATTTCTCTTCAACAACCTATTTAACACAAAAAATTGAAATATCAAAAATTCAACTTCAAAATTTGAGCAGATATAAAGGATATAAAATCAAAAAATTTAACTAAAAAAATTAAAAAATTCGTAATAACTTACAATTCTTCCAAATCTTCTTCTTCTTCTTCTTCTTCTTCTTCTTCTTCTTCTCCTTCTTCTTCTTCTTCTTCTTCTTCTTCTTCTTCTTCTTCTTCACTCTATCCTCTCAAAATTTTCATCACATGTAATTTTTCTTCAACCCCTATTTATCCTCAACCACCCAACCCACCTACCAACCATCCAATCAATATTTCAATTAAAAAAAATTCACCTGAGGTGACTGCCAGCCCTGCACCCGATGCATGCATGCATGCCACCCTGCAACCCTACCACTGATTTACTGTCTACGCTAGCACTGCCCTCTGTCGATACTGTTTGAAGTTGAATAAAGGGTAGTCCGACTTTCAACAAAGGTTGTCCCTCTAACATGCTGCAACATGGCAGAATTTAGAGGCCTTCGTCCTTATTTAAAGTTAGACAGAGGGCTATTCAAATTTGAATAGTGCCCTTATTTTTTAATATTATTTAGTAAATTATTGTTCAAAAATGAAAAAAAATATCTATGGGTCTTTGCACATGGCAAACTCATCCATTATTAAAATAACTTACCGAACTAATACAAATCTAACAGTATACACCCTTACCGACGGCTATGATAGGAACTTTTGATGAAGGCGCCTCCGTCCCTCGTAACCCTAGAAAGCACCGACGGTTTGACGATGATCCACTGGATAGAGGGGGATTTGATCCCTCGACTATTAAAGCCCCAGGGGTTGTTCCTAGACTAGTCATTGGTGCACCTTCTGGCCTCTCTTATAAAGAGTCACTCGTGCAAAATACCATGCATATACCAGATGAATTCGATGAGATCATAGATGAAGAGGAAATCTCCACTGAAAAAGGCGATGTTACACGCAGTGAAATTGACAGAATGATTTCTATCGGTTTTTCAGAACGGGTTATCTTGCTAGCCGAGAAAAGTCTGGAACAAACTTTGGTTGTTACACTTTTAGGGCGACGCATAGGATACAACACCTTGAGAAACAAGATCTATGAATTATGGAAACCTACCCTGCCGATCAAATAAATGGATATTGAGAATGAGTATTTCCTTTTATCTTTCCGGACTAAATCCGATTATCAAAGGGCTCTTACACAAGGCCCTTGGACAATCTTTGGCCACTACCTCACTGTTCATCCCTGGACACCATCGTTCTCAACTTCCACGCCATATCTGAGTCGTGTCATGGCCTGGATCCGTTTGCTTGGACTCCCAGTGATCATGTATAAGAGGGGCTTAATCATGGAAATAGGAGAATCTATTGGGTCGGTGATCCGTATCGATTAACAAACGGAACATGGGAGGCGCGGTCACTTTGCTAGAATGGCGGTGAATGTCGATCTCAGTAAACCTCTCATCTCTAAGATTCTTATCAATGGACATGTTCAAATAATTGAGTATGAATCGCTTCCAATGATTTGTTTTCATTGTGGTAAATATGGTTATCTAGAGGATAAATGCCCTGATGCTAAGACAAGTCCCAAAACAGTGGTGAATGTTGAGACCCTTGATACTAGTCAGCAGCAGGTGAAAGACAACACCTTTGGCCCATGGATGGTAGTTGAGCGCAGGCATCGCAAACCGATGGCCATGCAAAATGATGCTAAGAGTAATTATGGTAATGTGGCCTTTCAAGGCTCGAGGTTTAACCCGATCTTTGAATCCAAAGCAGAGGGAACTAATGCCCACCAAAGCCAAGATTCCTCCTTGCTCGATGTTCCTATCCAGCAAACACGATCAACCGTTCCTATATCGAGATCCAAGCTGAAAAATAAAGGGAAGTCGACAGCTATCCCCGTGTCCAAACCTTTATCCCTTCGTAAACCTCCAGTTGTTACTCTCTCTGAGTTCCCGATCCTCTCCCGCAATCTTAACAAACCTAGCAGTTTACGCTTGGCGTCACCTTCCCTTGACATCAGTAAACATTCTGCAATCTTGGTCGATGAGAATACAAATCCCAACATACCACTGACCATCAAGGATCATGTGCCTCTCACTGCAGCCGATCCTAATACACTTGTAGGCGAGCCTCCTAATCAACCCGGTTTGCACTCTGATATCATCATCGACCCTATACCTCATTCTTTGAATGTTGTTAGTATGCAGCCTGATCTAGTGAATGACGTTAGTGACGACTCGGGTAGTGTTCAAGCCGTGGCAATGCTTGAGTGATCCGATTCCCCTTGCTATTTTTCTTTTATGATGAATTTTAAAATTATCTCATGGAATGTTCAGGGCTGTGGTGACTGGCGTTTCCTCCCGGCTGCACGGCAAGTCTTGAGAGATTATAAGCCAGACCTTGTTGTTTTCGTTGAACTGCGAATTAGTGGCCGTAAAGCTGATTCTGTTATTGCCTCTTTGGGTTTTCCAAACTCCCACCGTGTTGAAGCCAAGGGTTTCTCGGGAGGGATATGGTTAGCATGGTATGACACAATCTATGTTGAAGTTCTTATTAACCATTTTCAGTTTGTTCACTGTCGTATCACTGACAGCACGATTGGTCATTCTGTTCTCGCAACGACTGTCTATGCTAGCCCTTCTTCTACAGGCCATAAGAATCTCTGGCCTCATCTCCGCCGTTTGGCTGCTTCTATTAATGTTCCCTGGGTTCTCTTTGGGGATTTTAATGCCACCCTCAGCTTGAATGATAGAAAAAGGTTGTCTTTAGTCCCCGTCCAAAGCTTTCCAGCATCTCCTTTTCGATTATGGCCTAAGAGATATAAGCTATCAGGGTCCTGACTTCACTTGGTCCCAAGGAATGGCTCAGGCTCGCCTTAATCATTTTATCTATAACAACTACTGGGACGAATCTTATCCCACTTCTAGAGTGACTCATCTTCTTCGGCTTCGATCCGACTATAGGCCAATTTTGCTTCAGGTTGGCCAGCCTAAAGCACGTAACTCTCCCACTCATTTTAAGTATTTTTTGGGATGGTTATCCCATGAGGATTTCCATCGGATGATGTCTGACAATTGTCGTCCTAGTTCCTCTATGGCTGAAACCCTTATCACCTTTGCTAAGGCTGCAGATTTGTGGAATAAATATGTTTTTGGCTACTTAGGGCACAAGAAACGTTCAATCATGGCTCGCCTAAGAGGTATTCAAAAAACTCTTGGCTCTCGTCCTTCACATTTCTTATCATGCCTTGAATCTGAGCTTTTAATAGAGCTTGAGAATATTCTAGATCAAGAAGAGCTTCTGTGGAAACAGAAATCCCGTTCCGATTGGATTCAAAATGGGGACTGTAACACCCGCTACTTTCACCGACGAGCAGTTTGTAGAAAACAAAGAAACCAGATCTCTTCTCTCAAGCTCCCTAATGGTGAATGGTGCGATGATGACCACTTACTTCAAAATGCAGCTGTTAGTTTTCTCTCTGAGCTTTTTATTTGTGAGGATGTTACTGTGCCTACTTTCCCTATTTGTGGCGCTTTCCCGAAAATTGATGATCTTGCTACTCAATCTCTTGAAACCGTTCCCTTTGATCATGAAATACATGCTGCACTTATGGAAATGGACCCTCTTAAATCTCCTGGTTGGGATGGATTACATGCTAAATTTTTTCAGAAAAAATTGAGTATTATTGGCGCATCTGTTTGCCAAATGATCTGAGACATTTTTAATGGAGGTCATCTAGAGAGTGACTTAAACAAAATAGTCCTGGTTCTTATTCCAAAGAAAGACAAGCCGGAGACATTTGTTGAATTTTGCCCAATTAGCCTTTGTACCGTGCTTTACAAGTTGCTCACCAAGATAATTGTATGGCGTTTGAAGCCAATTTTTCCATCTTTGATAGGCGATAACCAAACCAGCTTCATTTCGGGGCGTTCAATAATGGAAAATGTTATTATCAACCAGGAAGTGATCCACTCCATGAAATCTCTAAAGACTATACATGGTTGGATGGCCATCAAAGTCGAGCTCGAAAAAGCTTTCGATCGACTCCACTAGGGATTCATTGAGGATTTTCTAATTGATGCAGGATTTCCTCCAGGTATTCGGCGTATCATCATGGAATGTGTTCAAACTTCATATATTCAAATCCAATGGAACGAAGCTCTCTCTCAGCCTTTCCGCCCTAAGCGAGGCGTCAGACAAGGTGATCCCTTGTCACCATATTTATTTGTTCTTGTGATGGAAAGGCTTGGTCACTTAATAAATTATTCTGTAGCACAAGGGTCTTAGATTCCTTTTCGTTTCATGCGCCATGGTCTCCCCCTCTCACACATGTTCTTTGTCGATGACCTCATATTATATGCGAAGGCGGACACAATACAGGCTCAAAATGTTCAGCACGTTCTCAATGTTTTTGTTTGTTCTTCTGGCCATCACGTAAGTAAACAAAAGACTACTATTTACTTCTTGCCTAACACTGACATTGCCTTACAGGTGAGAATTTCTTCGTTCTTCGGCTTTCGATCCGTGGATTGTTTTGAGAGATACCTAGGCGTCCCTGTTCTTAATCGTAGGGCCAAATGTTCCGACTATGATTTTATCCTGGATAAATTGCAATCTCGTTTAAATGGTTGGGCTGCTCGCACATTATCTATGGCCGGTAGGATAACCCTTGCAAAGTCTGTTCTCAAAGCTATACTCGTTTACTTTATGCAATCCATGATGCTTCCGAAGAAGGTATGCCTTAATATTGAAAAGATTATTCGACAATTCATTTGGGGTTCAAGTCCGTTGGTTTCTAAACTCTCTCTTATTAATTGGGAAGCTCTGTGCCAACCACTTCATCATGGTGGCCTTGGCCTCCGCCGAGTCCACGAATTTAATGTTGCTCTCATTATGAAAATTGGCTTTGCTTTGATCACGGCCACCAATTCCTTGTGGATTAAATTGTTACGAGAAAATACAAGCTATTGGAGACTCTGTCTGCTTCTATTCACGGATCGAATTGCACTCCTTTATGGCGAGCAATTGCTAAGTACCGGGAAGTCTTAAGAAATGGTATTGCATGGTCCTTGGGTTCAGGTGCCTCAATCCATCCCTTACACGATGTGTGGGTTCCCTCTTTAGGTCACTTGTCTGAGCACTTGATGCATGAAGGTCTCCTATTTTCGATATCTTCCTTTTCGGATTTGATCGACACTAATGGAGAATGGGATCGAGCTAAGCTTAGTGCCATCTTTCATCCCGATGTGTTGCCACATATCCTAGGAATCAAATGCCCTGATCCATCCGATGTTCAAGACCGTATTTTCTGGAAATTGACGCTGAAAGGCAATTTTGAGACACAATCAGCTTATGGCCTTTTGACACAAGGCTCATGGGATCATTCTAATGCGATTTGGAAGCACATCTGGCGAGCTCCGGTGCCGCAACGCTTGAAACTCTTCTTATGGGTTTCCTTTCGGAACAAACTAATGACGAACCTTGAACGATGCCGACGCTTTATAGGGTAATCCTCCGCATGCCCCCAATGCAACTCGGCTGATGAGTCTATTCTTCATGCTCTATGCGACTGTCGGAATGCATCTACTGTGTGGAATCATGTTCTGCCTCACAATATCTCCCACCGATTCTACCAATCTAACTTGCAGGAATGGATTACTCTCAATTTGTGCTCAACCAATCTACATGATGGTTAAGATATTCCCTGGCCAACTTTGTTTATTTCGACTCTATGGCAACTCTAGAAAAGTCGTAATGATCTCACATTCAATGGAGTTAATCCTTTGCCTGCTGTTACTGTAAACCGTGCTATCTCTTGGGCCATATATTACAGGGACAGCAGGGTACATGCAATTCGTTCAAGCCCCGCCACATCTTCTCCGCAAAGTTGGTGCCGTCCGGAGCCAGGATAGGTCGGCTTAAACGTTGATGGTGCAGTTTCAGCAAGCGCATGTAATGGAGCAGTAGGTGGAGTGATGCATAACTATTCTAGGCAATGGATATTAGGTTTCCAAAAGGCAATCGGCATATGACAACCACTGCAGGCTGAACTATGGGCTATTTATATTGGATTACTTTTTGCATGGAATCAGGGGTTCGAGTTGATACAAATTCAATCCGACTGCACCGATGCTGTTAAAATGCTCAATTCATCGAATGTTGTTAGTAATCCCATTCCTCTAGTTCGTGTCATTGCCAACCTTGGTCGCAAAAAATGGATAGCCAAAGTTATATGGGTTCCACAAGAGACAAACCGCGTTGTGGACATGCTTGTAAAAACCACAGATCCCGCTGCAATAAACTTGCTTATCCTGCAAAATCCGCCTATCGACACACTCCCTCTGCTTCAACATGATACTTTAGTTGCATTGGATTCAGATTTTGTTCACACCTAATTTTTGGGTGATTCCTTTAATTCAATTTTTTTTTATGTAATTACTAATTAGACTGGAGCTAAAAAGTTTTTACTTAGAACTCGGAGTAACGTAGCTGTACACAAACCACAAATAGAAGGGAAAGTCAAACGGCGTCGTTTCTGTTGCAACCTTCATTCATCTCCATCGTGATCCATCTCCGGTTGTCAACGATTCATCATACGCCGTCGATTCCATCTCAGCTCAACCTATGCTTGCTCTTTTCCCTTTCAAAACAACGAAAAGTGGGCGGCGCTGAGGGGGAATCCTTCCTTTTTTAGTTGACAGTAATATCTTTTTATGGATTTCGATTTTCAATTCTTTTGACGTAGAAGACGAAGATTTTGTAATCAGATGTCGAAGAAAGCCGGTAACTGCGGTATTTGCGACAATTCAAATCGCGCTTCTATTTGTGCCGTTTGCGTCAATTACAGGTACATTTAAAACTAGAAAACTAGAATCTAATGTAGAGTTTAAAATCTTAAGCTGTTGACTGATTTTTTGTTGCTTTGATGAACTGTGCTTTGCAGATTAAATGAGTATAATTCTTTGTTAAAATCATTGAAAAGCCATCGTGAATCTTTATATTCTAAGTTAAACCAACTGATTGCTGCAAAGGTTTGATTTCTTACACTTTGTTGGAAATTTTATTTGTTTATTAATGTTTTTTTCCCTCTTAGGTTTGTTTAATTTTGGTTTGTGTTCTCATTAGGGGAAAGCTGATGATCAACTGAACTGGAAAGTTAGTCAAAGCGAGAAGCTAACTAACTTGAAAGAGAAGCTTCGTCGAAGCAAAGAACAATTGGCTCAAGGTTTTGTATGATGCTTGCACCTTAGTTGGTATTACTAGTTTTTTTTTTTAAACAATTTCATGTTTACATTTGTTAGCCATCTGATAAACAATGTTTTATATACAGGGAAGATAAAGATTGAGAGAGTGTCTCATGACTTAAAGGTCAAATATGGAGTGCTTCAGTCAGCTCGTGGCACGGTACTAACTTCGTTTGTTCCTGTTTTGGTTTCTTCATGAGAATTGAGAGCTTTCTGAATGATAACTATAAGTATTTTTATCTTCTCTCTTTGCAGTTGGAAAAGAATCGTGTGGAAAAACTCGAAAAGTTCTATCCCAACCTTATTTGCACACAGAGCTTGGGGCATGTGAGAACTACTTGTTTTTGATGTTTGTGTTATCTATGGGGTTTTAGATTTATGTTTATGTTAGGTTCTTGCGGAATAGTTTTATTTTATCCAAAAGTTGTGACTTGTGACAGTTTCTGAGTTGCAGGTGGCAATTACCTCAGAACGTCTTCATAAGCAATCTGTTGTCATAAAACAGATATGCAAATTGTTTCCCCAACGTCGTGTAAGTGCTTCTCTGCCAATGGATTTGCTTATTTTAGCTATTAACCTTTTGCTTGATGATATGTAAGTTATTGAGATTTAACCAAAAATGTAGGTTGATATTTTGCTTTTACAAGACTTAATGACATAGCTAATCTGGTTAGAATGACGATATTCAGCCAAAAACTTATAGGCCTCATTTCCTCTTACCTCTCTTTTCTATTTTAGGCCTAACTCTCCTAGGTTAAATCATGCCCTATTTTCGCAGGTACATTTGGATGGGGAGGGAGGAGATGGATCTAGTGGTCAGTATGACCAGATTTGTAATGCACGCTTGCCAAGAGGGCTTGATCCGCATTCTGTTCCATCAGAGGAGCTTGCAGCCTCGTTAGGGTATTGTTTTGCTTATTTTTATAAGTCTATACAGCAACTCTACCCCTGCTACAGCTATTTTCTCCTCATGGTGTAACATGTACTTTTGGATTTCCCTTCCCTCAGATTTAAATGTTCTTCTTTATGCAAGTCTTCTATTAGTATGAATTCTCCAATTTCTGACTCTTCGGTAATCCATATGACTTTAAATCAGATACATGGTGCAACTTCTAAATCTTGTTGTTCATAATTTGGCTGTTCCTGCTCTTCATAACTCAGGTTTTGCGGTAAGAACTGATAACTGATTGCATCTGCATGCTGTCCAAAAAAAACTTGAAATATCTGATTTTGACTTTTATTTTTTTAGTTTTTGAGTTACTTTAATAACTGATTTCACCTCAGGGATCTTGCTCCCGGATATGGCAACGTGATTGTTATTGGGATGCACGCCCTTCTTCTCGAAGGTATACCACCCTAGACATGTTATTTTACATGAGTTACCGAGGTTTTCTCTTGTGGGGCTGAATATTGTTTGTATTTTGCAGCAATGAGTACCCGCTTTTTATACCACGCCAAAATTATTGCTCCGCTACTGGCGATAACTCATGGACAGATAAAAACTGTAGTAATTTTGGCGTTGCTTCAATGGAATCCGAGAGAAGGCCTCATCTGGATTCAAGAAATAGCTTCAATTATTCTTCTGCCTCTCCACACACCGTAGAAACACACAAGGACTTGCAGAAAGGGATCTCTCTTCTGAAGAAAAGTGTGGCATGCATAACGAGTTACTGCTATAACTCGCTCTGTTTAGATGTTCCTACCGAGGCTTCTACCTTCGAAGCATTTTCTAAATTATTGGCCACACTATCTTCAACCAAGGAAGTTTGATCTGTTTTTTCCTTGAAAATGGCTTGTTCAAGGTACAGTTTGGAAGTTTTTGAAGTATGAAACAATTGGTTTGTTGTTATTTAAATAGACTTAAGGAGATGCAGTTATAGTTCTTTTCAGATGGTAGTTTAAGTGCAAAATTAGTTTTCTTTCCTAAGTAAATATTGAGAAATTTACGGCTAGAGTTAGACAGGAGAAGACAGTCCTACATAATTTGGAATTAGTTTGAATGTCACCCCACATACTAAAATGAAATTACTGTCAGTCTTATCCATTAGCTATTCCAGTTTATCGGTAGCCTTTTTATCTTAAAATGCACCCTATTCTCTGTTCTAGTTTGTTAGATCACCGACATAATGATAATAAATGGTCTGAAAATGTCTCTTGGACAGATATGATTTTTTTTTCCTCTTTCTAGTTTGTTAGAACTTCAATTCATTTGTTTTTTTTAGCTCTGTTATTTGTTTGTCTTGTCAAAGAAGAAATTGTCTTTTTGACAATCAGGTGTGAAGGACAAGACTCTGGAAACAATCTTGTTGGCTGTATCTTTACTGTTGAGGGAGCCTGCCAACTCAATCTTTCCTATAAAAAAAACTTTCGGCACATTTTGGATGAGAAAATTGTTGTCTAATTTCTATTTGCTGCTTTTTTATACACATGGATGCATGTAGTATTTTTGGAGTTGTTCAGTGTTCTTATCTTTTTTATTTTCAGGTCGGGTAAGCAAGCTCAACAACTTAACAAATCTGTATGGAATGTGAATTCTCCTATGTCATCAAGCACATTACTGGAGAGTGCACATATGCTGCCTTTTACGGTACAAAATTGCCTTTGAGGCTTTGACTTTGTTCTACTGAAACTTTTGAGATTTTCACTTGTTGACTTATCTGATTCACATGACACATATTTGAAACCCATTGTCTAGTATTTTGACCAACATGCTCCAGTTAGTTTCTATTATATCAACTTTTCTGTCCCGTGTTGCTAACTGTTAAGTAATAGTTGGGAGGGTAGAATTTCCTGGAAAAAATGACTAAATTATATTCTAGTACTCGGATTTTGCCATTCAATTGGAACTCCTTTGCATTGCTTTGGATTATTTCTTGATTTCTTTTTTCTGGCTTCGATCTGTGAATTTGTACACTTTTTCCTGTTATCTCTACTTCTAGTTCTAGAGAAATTGTAACAAGCGTAATGGTGCAACTGATTTTAGTCTGTAAATTGGAAGCTTGACAATATGAATAAACTGCTGTGATTTTTTTTTGTATTGGCGGTGCAGAAAAACTTCTCTGATCACAACCTTCCGAGTTCTGCTGCCAGTTTTCTTTTTGCAAATGAGATGTCTAATAACGTGAAGAACGAGAGCCTTATCGATGAATGGGATATAGTGGAGCATCCGAAATTCCCCCCTCCACCATCAGAAACTGAGGATGTTGAGCACTGGACTCGAGCAATGTTTATCGATGCCACAAGGACAAGGACAAAGACAAAGACAAAGAGATGACAAATTGCTTGTAAGTGACATTGCATGTTTAATATATTATATTCTCGACTAATATTTATATTAGCGGTATTCATATAAGTGATATTTATATTTATTATGAAAAATGTTAAGTCAGTTTCTTTTTAAGGGGATATTTAAGAAAAAAATGCAATTAATGAATTATTTATTTATTTATTTATTATTTTCTGGAATTCAGCAAAAGAAATGCATTAAATTAATTTATTTTCTTAATTAGTAGTTAAATGATCCTTAACTAGTGTCTACTGAACCGTAGAGTAGTGACATCAGTTGGCATTTTGTTCATTAACATCTCGGAAATATTCAGCCATAGTTAGGGTAGTCAACCCAACAGTTATACGAACTCATGGCTATTCATTCATCCAACTGTAGGTTAAAGCCACTTTTACTTTCGCAATATTTTGTTCATTAATTGTTCCAGATTCGTTCATTTTTATGCAACGCCGATTTCCTTCACAAGTCCATTCACCTACTCCGCCGAATATGAATACACCTAACACCTTCATGAGCTTCCGAGGCGTTGTTGATCAATTCATAATGAGTACTGTTTTCCAGGTTCGGTTTCTGGATCTCTTTCTGTTCTTGTCAAAAAACTGTACTCTGCACTTAATGGTACCTTTACTACAAAAGTAAAGTGTTAATTGTCTTTTTTTATACAAAACTATTATTTGAATTGAATAGAACAGAGGAAAATAATTTATAATACACATGTCTGATTTTTAGACTACACAATTCTTTCTGTTTTAGGGGTTAGGGATTTAGTCTATGATTTATGCTTCAAGGGTTCAGAGTTTATGTTTTAAGGGTTAGGGACTAGTTTTTAGTTTTTATAGAGTAAATATGCATGCTTGTGTAATTTTTTTGAACATGTGTATCGAAAAATTACTCTAAAACAAAAGGAAGTTACTTTTTATTCTCTTTAAGCACTGAAAATGCAGTGTGACAAATTCATAGATCATTTTAAAAGCTAAGATGGTCCCCAAATTTTGGAACAAAAGTTAGGCAGAATGCGTTCATACGAACAAAGCAGCTTTAAAACAACATGGACATTGACACTAAAAAAACCCATTGAACATGTAGTGGTGTAGATGCCTTTATTGGATTGTATTTGTGGGGGAAAATCTAACCATTGATTTGACACCCTAGTGAAAGGTGACATTTTTGAAATCGAATGACGCCCTTCAATTTTGCCCCAACATCACCATTCGAAAGTGACATTTGGTCACTTCCAACGAGTCCTGCTCATTTTTGTTTTCTACTTCTACTATCATAGTTTAAAGTTTGAAAGATTGATTAAATTTTAAATTGTTAGATTTTTCTTATATCGACAACTCAGACTCAAATGTGAGTGTTAGATATAAAAATGAGTCCAATATGTGTACATGTTTTCCTTTTGTTTAAATCCATGTATTTGAAAAGTTTTTGTACTTCATATTCCCATACCATGACCAAAATGTGTTCGACATGGGTGTATCAGTCAAGGAAATTTTAAGAAAACCGAAGAGTTCGAACAACAAATGTATTATTATTACATACTGAAAAACCTCGGATTATCGATATTGTATTTAGATGAGATCTCTTCATCTGTTCCATTGAAGATTGATGTTTGAGAAACCTTGGTTATTAACATCGTAGTATAAACAGCAAAACCTCCATTCAAGAATCATCTTTTTCCATATTTTGGGAATCTCAAGTGTTCTTTTGCCACTATACAATTTGCATTTGTACTTTCTTTGAAGACTTTAAGACCAAGCCACATGAAGTTGGAAACAATTGAAAAGCAATTCCAATGGCTTCAAACTCTTTGCTGTTGTTTTTTTCTAGCCACCAAATTTGGCATAGAATTGTACCCTTTAAGGCATAAAAAGAAGAATAAAGCAAACCTCAAATGCAGAATCAAAGTACAACATACAATTATTGGGGTCTTTCCCGTAACTGTGCTGGTCTTAACCAGTGGTGATTGTTTTTTTCCCTCCTGGTAATCGGAGCTTTGTCCTGATTAATTTGGATCAACTCGCGTTGCACACTTAATTTTAGTAGGTGAGTCTCCTAGCGGGAATTTTTTTGCATACACAGAGTTTCAAACTGGAGACCTATTTGTACGATATCAAATTGCTTACCACTTGATTAAACCTCCGTCGGACACCAGTGGTGATTGTTTAATAAGGGCGATCACATATAATCTCCAAGAAAAGGAATACCTAAAACGAATTAGTTAAATACTTGTAAAAGCAAAAAAGAATCAATTTTGGATCATTGATAAGCATATGAAGAAAAGAAAATAATATTGTACTCCATGAATTTTGAGTCTTGTTACTTATTTTCTATCACTTACACAATAAGTCAATACGTTGAGTTGATCACATAATTACAAATGGTCAATATGGGGTGAATTGACAATTAAAAATTTAAAGGGAGGAAAGGAGCAAATGAAAAATTGAGACAAGAGAATTTAGAGTGGTTCAAGCTTCTAACAAGCTCTACATCCACTACCTTAACTCCAACTGTAACACCCGTGTTTTGGGGTTAGGAGTTAGTCGGGTTAGTTGGTCCGAGTCGGTAAAATTTATTTTAATCAAATTAACCCTAATTTGGATCTAATTGAGTTTTAAATAAAAAGGAGGGGCCTTTTTAGTAATTTTCCCAAAACAAGGAAAAAGTGGATCACCTTTTTGAAAAAAAAAAGAGTTGTCATCCTCACTCCTCCCTCTCACCCGTTGGAAACCCCCAAACCTATTCAAACTCTCCCAAACACAAAATCTAAGATTACTTCTTCATCCCAAGGCCATTTTCAAAGGTAAATACATCCTCTCACTCTCCTCTTCATCCTCTACGTTTGTATAGCTTTATATTTCAAAACCACCCACTTTTGTGATTTTCAAGTTTTAAAGAAAGAATGGATTTTTATTGGGTTTTTCAATTTGTTTTGAATTAGTAAGTTGGGTTTTGGTTTATTCACCCTAAAATACACATAATATGTTGAAATGAGTGAGTTTGGGTGAAAACCCGAAATGGGTCTTGGTGGCCATGTTTAAGGTGTCTAAAACTTGGTTTTTGGTGAGTTTTAGGATTAATTTGGAGGGCTGATGGTTTAGAGATGTCGGGAAGGTGTTTTGGGACCATTTGGGTGTTGGAAAATATAGTTTTCATCTAGGTTTTAAGGGAGCACGAAAATGGACTTTTGGGTGCTTGTTTGGATTGGAATTTGTTGAAGTTTGGCTTGTACTTATGGGGTGAGATGATGACTGAGTTTTAGCATTGATTTGTGAAGTAATGGATGTGTTTTGTTTGGCTAGAAACAAGAGGAGACATTGGTGGAGCATCGGGATCAAATCCGGGCATTTAGGAGGCTTGCTTTGGTTGCTAAGGAAGGGTGGTGAGTAACTTTAAATGTGTTTTAAAGTTGGTTCAAGTGTGTGTAGTGTATGTGTTGGAATGTGCTTGGTAGGCCATTCCTATGTGGAGTTAAATTGGTAACTTAGCTCCTTGATTTCCATTAAATGCTACTTATGCCTTGCCTATTTGCTCTTGTGAAATGTGGTTGATATGTATATGTGTATCTTGACATATGTATGTGATGAGTATGTGATGTAAATGGTGGATATGTGATGTGGTAAATGAAATTGGCACTAATTAATTTACCGGGTGTAAATGATCGATCATTAGGATTAGTGTGCACACAAATTGAGTCAAAACGTACGTGACCTTGATGGCGTTGAGTCATCAAGGAGGAGTACGGTGATGTAACATTCCACCGGAAATTTATTTATATTCTACGGGATGATGAGTGGAATCCCATCTGTAGGGCATGTGGTGATGAGTGGAATCCCGCCCATGCAAGGTCCGGTGATGAGTGTAATCCCACCGAGGTAATGTGATTGTTGAGATTAAATCCGTACATCCGAGTAAACTAATAGTGGCCAATTGAACTTGTTCTTATAATTGTGATGTATGATATTGATATATGATGTTTGAGCTTAGTATGATGTGAGATGTCATATTATGACTCCTGAAAGACTAGCTAGGTCGACTCGTTGATTATTTATGTAAGTTGTATGTGAGATTAGGATTTGCATGCTTGGACCCTGCATTGTTGATGTTTTTGATTTTAGAGCATCCTCACTAAGCTTCTAGCTTACGCTCTCAATTTTCAACAATGCAGATCATTAGCGTGGTGTTAGCTCGGAGAAAGGCGAAAGGGGCTTTCCAAGTTTTTGTTGCTCAAGTACGGTTTAGCAATTATGTAGTAGTTTAGCAATGTGGCAAGAGTGTGTTTTGTATGAGCGATGTATGACTCATATATGTGTTTGATGTTATGAATTGACTTTGCGTGTAAACATGTTATGTCTTGCCAAATGCTTGTGTGATGGCATGCCTTATGAATGTCTAAGTTGTTCTTGGATAGCATGTAAACCTATTTGAGTTGTATTGTGCCTTTTGGCTTTCAAGTCTTCAAGCATACCCTTATGTTGAAATGTTGCCTTTTGTGTAAACGCCATGAATGGATGTTACACCTTATGCCTTGTGAGTTTGAGCATGTTTGACATAGGATCCATGCCTCTAGTTCATGTATGCTTGTGTTGAATGCTTCTTGGGGTCGTTTAGGGCCTTTAGAGTTGTTGAGAAATGCCTAAGTCTGGTTTTTAAAGGTTGCAGACAGTTAGTGTATCGAAACGGGCTGAGCCGTTTCGGAACAGGTAAGGCTTTAGGGACCCCGTATCGGAACCTGTTTCGGTACGGTTTAGCCACTGTGAGCCCCTGTTCCAAAACAGGTTTCGGAACGATTTTGCCACTGTCCATGCCTGTTTCGAAACCAGTTTCGAAACACCAAGGCCAAATTGTAGCCCTGTTCCGAAACGGGGTGGAGGCGTTTCGGTACGGGTGACTTGCTTTTTACCTGGAGCTCGTGTTTCGAAACAGGCAGTACCTGTTTCGAAACACAGGCCTGAATGTGGGCTTTTAGGCTTCTCTAAAGGGTCCCGATGCTCGGGTTAGGCCTGTTTTGCTGTAGGGTCTCCCGTGAGTCTTGTTTCTGCTGTAGAAATCACTTAAGGCTCAATTACGCCTCTAGTAAGAATGTATTGCAAACGGAAAAAATTAGGGTCGCTAACCGAGGGGGAACCTTAACAGGTTTCGCTTCGGTTTTCCCCGTGTGGCCTACTCGGACCGGTCATCCGGCCAGACCGGGACGAGGGGGTTACATTTGTTGGTATCAGAGCCTGAGGTTACCGAGACCTCGGGCAGGTAAGTGAGGTAAGCTTGATGTGTTAAGTAATTGTATTGCTTGGTGTGTGCTTTGCCATGAAATCTTATTGTTTGACTGTTCGTATGATGATTTGAAGCATGAGTTGTTGCGTTTGGTGTTGAGTCGTGTGCCCATTGCTACTATTACTTAATTTAAAAAGATTTTATAGTAAAGGGAGTACTTGAGCACTGTTGGACCCTTGCTTTGGCTAACGTAATCCTTGTCTGTTTATTGTTGTAGTTATTATCTTGCTAGCTGTACCATGAGACCACGTGGGAGGCCTAGGATGGTTCGACCGGAACCACGGGCAGAGGCTCCGAGAGTTGAGCCAGTAGTTAGAGTTGAGGCTCAAGTGGGAGAGCCTGTGGTCGAAGTTGGAGCACCTCCACCACCACCACCACCTCCTTCACCAGGAGCAGGAGGCGATGCCGGGGCTGGAGGAGAGGGACCTCAAGGAGGCCAAGGTGGCCAAGGTCCGGCCGGAATAGACTTAGCTCCTTTAGTTCAGGCGATAGCCGGGGCTTTTCAGGCTGTAGTGGCTGGGGGTCAGGCAGCAGCACATCATCAGAGAGAGGGCACTGGTTTGCCATTAGAGAGACTCCATGGTCTAGGGGCCGAAGAGTTCAGAGGGTCTACACCGGAGAGATCTGAGTTGTGGTTTGAGAAGACTGTCCCTATCCTCGCACAGATGGGATGTACCGGAGAGCGCAAGTTAGGGTGTGTTGAGTCTCCACTTCAGGGTGATGCCTACACTTGGTGGGTCACCATCACTACGAGTATGGATGAGGCCGAGATTACTTGGGAGTTCTTTGAGTCAGCATTCCGTAAGAAGTATCTGGGTCTGCGATACCTCGATGAGAGGAAGAGGGAGTTTATGGCTTTGCTTTAGGGGAGTATGACTGTGACAGACTATGAGATTCGATTTGTCAGACTGAGTCAGTACGCATATGAGCTTGTCCCTACTGAGGTGGAACGATGTAACCGATTCCGTTATGGGCTGAATGAAGAGATCAAGAGGTATACTCTAGCTTCAGACTACACCGACTTTGATGTCTTGGTCGCGAGGGCCAAGGACTTGGAGCACAGTTTTGGCTTGACTAAACGGTCTGGTGGTTCTAGTTCAGGTAAGAGGTCCAGTGATTTTGATAGAGGTGATGCCAAGAGGCATCAGACCACAGACATCATTATGATCATAGGCGTGGTGGCAATAACCATGGTAGGGGCCAACAGGGCCAGAGGACTGGTGGGAAGTTGCCCACATGTGCTACTTGCGGGAGGAACCACACCGGTGAGTGTTGGGGGAATTTCCACTCGTGTTGGAGTTGTGGGTCTAGAGATCACATTAGGCGTGACTGTCCACATCAGGTGGGGTAGGCACCAGCTCAGGCTCCTGCTAGAGCCAATGACTTTCAGAGAGGCCGCGGGCGGTAGAGGTAACTTCTAGCCGAGGAATGATGGTCAGAGGAACATAGCACATGTAGTTGCAGTTCAGCCGAAGGGCGGAGGTCAGGCCAGAGTTTACGCTCAGCGTGGGGATCAACATGACACCGATGTGATCGCATGTAACTTCTCGATACAGTCTTTGGGTTTGCTTTCTTTGATTGACTCTGGGTCTACACATTCCTACATATTGAGTGAGCATGCACAGTTGTTGAACTTGCCTTGTGAAATGTTAGAGGTAGGAGTTAGTGTTACTAGTTCCTTTGGGGACACGGTAGTAGTTAGAAAAATGTACATAAGGTGTCCGATGCTGGTTCAGGGACATGTGTTTCCAGTGGATATGATGGAGCTACCTTTCTATGGGTTTGATGTAATTCTGGGTATGGACTGGCTCACGGAGCATAGAGCTAGGATAGATTTTGAAACCAAACGGATTTTTTTAGGCTCACAGATGATTATGGGATTGTAGTGGTGGGTGAGAACGTGAAGTTCTTGTCCAATGTAGTTTCAGTTCTAGAGGGTAAGAGGTTAGTTGAGTTGGGTTGTGAAGCATACTTGGCCTATGTAATGAACCCGAACATGAGTGAGGTTAGACCTCATGACATCCGGACAGTGTGCGACTTCCCTAGTGTGTTTCCGAAAGAGTTGCCAGGGTTACCACCGGATAGAGAGGTAGAGTTCACTATTGAGACTTATTCCGATTCAGCTCCTGTTTCGATTGCTCCGTATCGTATGACACCGAAAGAACTGAAAGAGTTGAAGACTCGGTTGCAAGAATTGACAGATAGAGGCTTTATCCGACCTAGTTCTTCACCTTGGGGTGCACCAGTTTTTTTTGTGAAGAAGAAAGATGGAAGCATGAGAACGTGTATAGATTACAGGTGGTTGAATCAGTTAACAGTGAAGAATAAGTATCCTTTGCCTAGAATTGATGATTTGTTTGAGCAGTTGAGAGAAGCATCCGTCTTTTCGAAGATTGACTTGAGGTCGGGTTACTACCAGCTAAAGGTAAGAGAGGTTGATGTACCGAAGACGGTCTTTAGGACTAGGTATGATCACTATGAGTTTTTAGTCATGCCTTTTGGGTTGACTAATGCACCAGCTGCTTTCATGGACATGATGAATAGGATTTTTCATTAGTACCTAGATCAGTTTGTAGTTGTTTTTATAGATGACATCTTGGTGTATTCGCGAACTGAAGAAGACCATGACCGACACTTGAGATTAGTTTTGAAGACTTTGCTAGATCATCAGTTGTAAGAGAAGTTGAGCAAGTGTGAATTCTGGATCCGAGAGGTAGTCTTCTTAGGACACGTAGTGTCAGCCGATGGGATTAGAGTTGATCCGAAGAAGATTGAGGCCATTGTTGAATGAAAGCAACCGAAGTCTGTAACAGAGGTACGTAGCTTCCTAGGCTTAGCTGGATACTATAGAAGATTCGTAGAAGGTTTCTCTAAGTTAGCCGCTCCATTGACATAGTTACTTCAGAAGAGTGTTCAGTTTGAGTGGACAGATGCAAGACAGAGAGCCTTTGAGAAGTTGAAAGAAGCTTTGACCCAAGCACCGATTTTGATTCAGCCAGAGTCTGGGAAAGACTATGTATTTTATAGTGATGCTTCTTATGTAGGCCTAGGTTGTGTTCTCATGCAAGACAAGAGAGTGGTGGCTTATGCCTCAAGACAGTTGAAGACCCATGAGCGTAACTATCCGACCCATGACATAGAGTTAGCTGTAGTTGTGTTTGCTCTGAAGATTTGGAGACATTATTTGTACGGTGAGAGATGCACAGTGTACACCGATCACAAGAGTTTGAAGTACATTATGACCCAGCGAGATTTGAATCTTAGACAGCGTAGGTGGTTAGAGTTGCTAAAGGACTATGATCTTACCATTGAGTACCATCCGGGTAAGGCCAATGTAGTGGCTGATGCATTGAGTAGAAAGATAGCCGTGGACTTGAGAGCCATGTTTGCTAGATTGAGCTTGTCTGGAGATGGTGGCTTGGTAGCCGAGCTTCAGGTTAGACCTACTCTAGGTCAGTTGATTAGAGAGAAGCAGCTCTTAGATAGATCTTTGGCACCTCACGTGCAAGATATAGCCGAAGGTAGATCTTCAGACTACAGTTTCAGTACCGATGGGGTTTTGTGTTACAAAGATAAGATAGTTGTGCCAGAGGATAGTGACTTGAGACGTACGATCTTGAATAAAGCACACAGTAGTCCGTTTGCTATGCATCCTGGAAGTACGAAGATGTACCGTGATTTGAAGAATGAGTACTTTTGGGTTGGTTTGAAGAGAGATGTAGCTGACTTTGTGAGTAAGTGTTTAGTGTGTCAGAGAGTGAAGGCAGAACATCAGGTTCCCTCAGGTTTGTTGCAACCGTTGAGAATTCCGGAATGGAAATGGGAGAACATCACCATGGATTTCGTTTTGGGTTTGCCTTTGACTCCTACGAAGAAGAACTCAGTGTGGGTTATAGTGGATCATTTTACGAAGTGTGCTCACTTCTTGGCAGTCAACACCACTTACACTTTAGATAGATTGGCCGACTTGTACATTGGTGTGATTGTTAGACTGCATGGTGTGCCGAAGTCTATTGCGTCTGATAGAGATCCGAGGTTTACAGCTCGATTTTGGGAGTGTCTGCATACTGCTTTGGGTACCCATTTGAACTTCAGCGCGTCTTATCATCCTCAGTCAGATGGTCAGTCAGAGAGAGTTATTCAGATCTTATAGGATATGTTGCGTTGTTGCATTATTGATTTTCAAGGTACTTGGGAGAAGCACTTGCCTCTAGTTGAGTTTGCGTACAATAATAGCTTCCAGTCGAGTATTCAGATGGCTTCGTATGAGGCCTTGTATGGCCGGAAGTGTAGAACTCCAATTTGTTAGGCCGAAGTGGGAAAGAAGTTGTTACCTATGCCGGATTTGCTTAAGGGGACAACTGACAAGGTAAAATTTATTTGTGATCGATTGAAGGCTGCTTCGGATAGGCAGAAGTCCTATGCTGACTTGAAGAGGAAGGAAGTTGAGTTCTCAGTGGGTGAGAAGGTGTTCTTGAAAGTGTCTCCGTGGAAGAAAGTGATGAGATTTGGCCGAAAGGGGAAGTTGAGTCCGAGGTACATAGGACCGTATGAGAATGTGAAGAGGGTTGGTCCGGTTGCTAATCAGTTGCGTTTTCCGTCCGAGCTAGAGAAGATACACGATGTATTTCATGTTTCGATGCTCCGTAAGTATAAGTCCGACCCATCACATGTTATGCCTGTAGAGGAGATTGAATTGAATCCGGATTTGACGTATGAGGAAGAACCAGTTGAGATCCTAGCTTCTGACAGTAAGGTGTTGCGGGGTAGATCGATTGAGTTAGTAAAAGTGCGATGGCAACGTCGAGGTGTGGACGAGGCCACTTGGGAGGGGAAGGAGGATATGGAAAGGCAGTTTCCGTATCTCTTTCAGTCAGGTAATTTCGGGGACGAAATTCCTTAAGTGGGAGAGAGTTGTAACACCCATGTTTTGCGGTTAGGAGTTAGTCGGGTTAGTTGGTCCGAGTCGATAAAATTTATTTTAATCAAATTAGCCCTAAGTTGGATCTAATTGAGTTTTAAATAAAGAGGAGGGGCCTTTTTAGTAATTTTCCCAAAACAAGGAAAAAGTGGATCACCTTTTTGAAAGAAAAAAAGAGTTGTCATCCTCACTCCTCCCTCTCACCCGTTGGAAACCCCCAAACCTATTCAAACTCTCCCAAACACAAAATCTACTATTCCATTAGATTACTTCTTCATCCCAAGGCCATTTTCAAAGGTAAATACATCCTCTCACTCTCCTCTTCATCCTCTACGTTTGTATAGCTTTATATCTCAAAACCACCCACTTTTGTGATTTTCAAGTTTTAAAGAAAGAATGGATTTTTATTGGGTTTTTCAATTTGTTTTGAATTATTAAGTTGGGTTTTGGTTTATTCACCCTAAAATACACATAATATGTTGAAATGAGTGAGTTTGGGTGAAAACCCGAAATGGGTCTTGGTGGCCATGTTTAAGGTGTCTAAAACTTGGTTTTTGGTGAGTTTTAGGATTAATTTGGAGGGTTGATGGTTTAGAGATGTTGGGAAGGTGTTTTGGGACCATTTGGGTGTCATTTGGGTGTTGGAAAATATAGTTTTCATCTAGGTTTTAAGGGAGCACGAAAATGGACTTTTGGGTGCTTGTTTGGATTGGAATTTGTTGAAGTTTGGCTTGTACTTATGGGGTGAGATGATGACTGAGTTTTAGCATTGATTTGTGAAGTAATGGATGTGTTTTGTTTGGCTAGAAACAAGAGGAGACATTGGTGGAGCATCGGGATCGAATCCGGGCATTTAGGAGGCTTGCTTTGGTTACTAAGGAAGGGTGGTGAGTAACTTTAAATGTGTTTTAAAGTTGGTTCAAGTGTGTGTAGTGTATGTGTTGGAATGTTCTTGGTAGGCCATTCCTATGTGGAGTTAAATTGGTAACTTAGCTCCTTGATTTCCATTAAATGCTACTTATGCCTTGCCTATTTGCTCTTGTGAAATGTGGTTGATATGTATATGTGTATCTTGACATATGTATGTGATGAGTATGTGATGTAAATGGTGGATATGTGATGTGGTAAATGAAATTGGCACTAATTAACTTACCGGGTGTAAATGGTCGATCATTAGGATTAGTGTGCACACAAATTGAGTCAAAACGTACGTGGCCTTTATGGCGTTGAGTCATCAAGGAGGAGTACAATGATGTAACATTCCCCCGGAAATTTATTTATATTCTACGGGATGATGAGTAGAATCCCATCCGTAGGGCATGTGGTGATGAGTGGAATCACGCCCATGCAAGGTCCGGTGATGAGTGTAATCCCACCGAGGTAATGTGATTGTTGAGATTAAATCCGCACATCCGGGTAAACTAATAGTGGCCAATTGAACTTGTTCTTATAATTGTGATGTATGATATTGATATATGATGTTTGAGCTTAGTATGATGTGAGATGCCATATTATGACTCTTGAAAGACTAGCTAGGTCGACTCATTGATTATTTATGTAAGTTGTATATGAGATTAGGATTTGCATGCTTGGACCATGCATTGTTGATGTTTTCGATTTTAGAGCATCCTCACTAAGCTTCTAGCTTACGCTCTCAATTTTCAACAATGCAGATCATTAGCGTGGTGTTAGCTCGGAGCAAGGCGAAAGGGGCTTTCCAAGTTTTTGTTGCTCAAGTACGGTTTAGCAATTATGTAGTAGTTTAGAAATGTGGCAAGAGTGTGTTTTGTTTGAGCGATGTATGACTCATATATGTGTTTGATGTTATGAATTGACTTTGCTTGTAAACATGTTATGTCTTGCCAAATGCTTGTGTGATGGCATGCCTTATGAATGTCTAAGTTGTTCTTGGATAGCATGTAAACCTATTTGAGTTGTATTGTGCCTTTTGGCTTTCAAGTCTTCAAGCATGCCCTTATGTTGAAATGTTGCCTTTTGTGTAAACGCCATGAATGGATGTTACACCTTATGCCTTGTGAGTTTGAGCATGTTTGACATAGGATCCATGCCTCTAGTTCATGTATGCTTGTGTTGAATGCTTCTTGGGGTCGTTTAGGGCCTTTAGAGTTGTTGAGAAATGCCTAAGTCTGGTTTTTAAAGGTTGCAGACAGTTAGTGTATCGAAACGGGCTGAGCCGTTTCGGAACGGGTAAGGCTTTAGGGACCCCGTATCGGAACCCGTTTCGGTACGGTTTGGCCACTGTGAGCCCCTGTTCTGAAACAAGTTTCGGAACGATTTTGCCACTGTCCATGCCTGTTTCGAAACCAGTTTCGAAACACCAAGGCCAAATTGTAGCCCTGTTCCGAAACGGGGTGGAGGCGTTTCGGTACGAGTGACTTGCTTTTTACCTGGAGCCCGTGTTTCGAAACGGGCAGTACCTGTTTCGAAACACATGCCTGAATGTGGGCTTTTAGGCTTCTCTAAAGGGTCCCGATGCTCGGGTTAGGCCTGTTTTGCTGTAGGGTCTCCCGGCAGTCTTGTTTCCGCTGTAGAAATCACTTAAGGATCAATTACGCCTCTAGTAAGAATGTATTGCAAACGAAAAAATTAGGGTCGCTAACCGAGGGGGAACCTTAACGGGTTTCGCTTCGGTTTTCCCTGTGTGGCCTACTCGGACCGGTCATCCGGCCAGACCGGGACGAGGGGGTTACACCCACAAAGGTTTTTCAACCAATCCATTATTGATTCTTCCCATTTTCACGGATTAGGAGACAACCTTACAAACCGATTAAGCTTTCTACCCAAAGCTTAATCAAATTCACTCACAATTACAAAGAAAGAAAGGCAATCTAAAGTGTATCTCTTAATAGACTAATTAATTGCCCAATTACAAATAAACACTCCATAAACTTGAAAGACGGATAAACAATAAAAATTTTACAAGTTGGGTACACAAATTTGATTCTATAAGCTCAAGGGTTTCGAATAATTGCTTGGATGTTGCTTGAAGGTTCAGTAGTTGTTGTTGTAGCTTTGGAGACTTGTTTTAATATCATCTCATTGATTTCTAGCCGTTTGAGTGGTTGAGATCATCAATAGAGCCGTTGGGGCTCTCTCTTCCCTCCATAAATGATGTTCTGCAACTACTCATATCAGAACATGAGGCCCTGTATCGAAACGGACACCCAAAAAAAGAGCCGTTGTGTGTAAAAAGGGACCCGTACCGAAACGACTATAGGCCGTATCGAAACAGTTTGAAACTGTAAAATGCCTTTATGTGTAAAAAAGGGGGCGTACTAAAACGGCTATAGGTTGAATCGAAACATTTTGAAACTGTAAATTGGTTTTTCAAAACAACAAAGGGGCGTATCGAAACACTTAACTAATTTGTCAAAAGTTAGGTTCTGACAAGTAACGACTAGTTTATTTAATGCTCGATTTTGAAAATACTTAACCCCTGTATCGAAACGGGTATGAGCCGTTTCGAAACAACACTAAAATATCAAAAGCCAGATGAAGGTTGTATCGAAACGAGCAAGCCTGTTTCGAAACCTTGTCTCGAAACAGATGAGTTTGTATTGAAATGGACGTTTCCAGTGGCAAAACGTATCGAAACACTTTGGGGCTGTTTTGAAACGCTTGGGCAATTTTGAGTATTTTAGCTTTGAAACACTTAGAAAAATTTATGGGTTTAAGTTTTGACTTCAAAACATTTTAAGTATAAATTTTACTTGTCAAATGTGAGTCTTTTGAGTACTTAAAATTTTATTTACTTTGTAATTTAGTCCTTAGATTATTTGTTATATCAAAATCAAATATTGGTTTTACAATCTCTTCCTTTTTGATATAACAAAACCAAAGTAAATTTTTAAGTAAACTCCCTCTAAATTGAAGCTAGGTTTTGAAAAAGATTTTAAAATTTTTAGCTTAACCCTTCTCCCCTTTTGGTTAGATCAAAATCAATGAAGGAATATAATCATGAGATAAAGCAATATAGCACAAGATCCAAACAAAGCATAATTAACGAAACATAATTTCATTAAGCATAATTAACCAAAGCAAAATAATTCTACAATATCCAAACTTAATACTTAAAAACAATAAATCAAAGCATAGGTCTTAAAGCAAAAACATAGATAGGTGCATAAATAGGGAAATCCTAAACTAGATGATATGCAATGGAATGCAAAGATCTAAGGCTCATCGTCATCTTCATCTTCATCATTGGTGGTGCTCTTTCGAAATTGTCTCCATTCGCCATAGAAACCGGTAAAAGACATGTCCATTGAGGCTTGTTGAGTTTCAACCGAAGTGAGTCGATTCTCAAAACTTTGGATACGTCCCTCCACGGAAGTGAGACGAGTGTCAAGAGTGGCAAAACCAGAGTCCATGTGGGTTCGCAAGCCATTGAATTGCTCGGTAAGGAAAGTCATGAGGGCTTCATTGTTTGGTGGAGCAACTTGAGATTGAGGTTCGGGGTCCACAACTTGAGGATGATGCTCGACATGAATCCACTCTCCATCAATGAAATTAAATTTGCAACAGAGAAGTGTGCGCTCATCGATGGGATCCTTGAGAGATTTCACAAAGTCAAAAGAGTAATCAATCCTCAACTTTGAGAACAAGTAACTCAAGGTGGTGCCATAAGTGAAGAAAGTGACAAGATTTGAGTTGCGGCTTTGAACAAGATGCACCATCTCGGCAAATATGATTTGGAAAAGTTTTGGTCGACGTTCCTCATGAAAGCAACGAATCCAAAAATCGTCAACTTGCCGAATGTGGGAGAATTTTCCTCCGGAAGGACGAAACCACCACGAGACCATGAGATGAAGGATGCGATCATGAGCATCAAGGACCGTGACGGAGCCACCGAGAGTATGTCCCAACGAGTTCTCATCCGAAATCCCCTTATCTTTAAATCCAAAGACATTGACTAAGGTTTGTGGATCAACCTGAAATTTCTTCCCCATGAGGTAGGATTTGATGGCTATCACTTGAGAATGATCGACATTGGAGATACACCAGGCAATGACATAGAAGAGAAGAACCATGTTAAGGTACAAAGTACCGGGTAAGCTCAAAAAGGGCATGAAATTCCAATGCCTCAATAAAGTGAGATAGTGAAATTGAAAACGTTCAGAATCCAAAAAGGATATAGAGACAATACGCTCACGGCGGATTGCATGATCTTTAAAGAGCTTGAAGTTGGTATGGGTGTCTTTGTTTCGAAGACTCTTTTGATAGAGTAGAGTGAGGTTAGGACGAGAAGATTCGTCATCGATGTTAGAACTTCCACCAGCCTCATCGATTCGTACTCTCTTCCTAGAACCCATATTCAAAATCTGGAAGTAAATCAAGACACAAATAACATGTATGCGTAAATCAACCAAATTCAATCCAATAGGCAATCCAATAGTCAAGGTGTATAAAAATCTATACAATATAGTTTAAAAACATATATAAACATAAAATAACTTTTTGGTAAAAAGAATTTCGAAAAACAGTTAAGAAAAATATATGGTATAATTTTTATATTCGAACCAAAATTTTTTGAGTTTTAAAGAAATTTTGCAAAACTTCAAAACTCATACTATAAGTATATATACTATACAAAAATTGAGTAAAAATATTTTTAAAAAAATTAAACGAAAAATTAAAAAGAAAAGAAAAGGGTTTATACCTTGATATAGGATAATGGATGAATGAGTGATGATTAATGCACCAAATTACTTGCAAAGCTTTAGCCTTGATGTGTAGATTGAAAACCCTACAAAAAAATTAGGTTTTGATGTGAAAAATCAAGGGATTTGAGGAGTTTTATATAAGGGTTTTCGGTTAGGGTTTGAGAGAAAAAGAGAGTTGGTGTTTTAATTAAAGTTTGATACTCATTTAAGGCTATTTAAAACAATATGCGCGAACGTGTATCGATACGCCACTTGGCGTATTGGAACGGGGGTCTCGAAACCCTTTCGAGCCGTTTCGATACGAGACTTGTTTCGATACAGGTTGACCCTATTTCGAAACAATACCGTGAACCCGTATCAAAACATGAAGAGCCCATTTCGATACGATTCGTTACTGTAATTGACTTAGATCGAGCCTGTATCGAAACAAATGTACCTGTTCCGATACACCTTTGCCAGAAAATGCATTTTGGGTAGTTTTAAGTCCAAAAGGCCAACTTAGATCGAGCCTAAATGCATGTAAATGATATATGAGCATGTTAAATGAACTAAAACAGTTGCATACTCCCCCTAACAACAAGCATAGATGCATTAAGAAGCAAAATCACATAAGCATGATCATCATTCAAAATTCAAGCAAATTTTTGCAATTAAGGGATCTAAAAGGTCAAGATAGGCTAGTTAGACCTAACTCCCTCCTAAGAATCCTAAAACGCTCTTTGCCTAGAGGTTTGATAAAGATATCTGTTAATTGGTTTAAGGTGTCAACATACTCTAGAACTACATCTTTCTTTAAGACATGATCCCTAATAAAATGATGTCTTATTTCTATGTGTTTGGTTCTAGAATGTTGGATGAGATTCTTAGTAAGACATATTGCACTAATGTTGTCACACTTAAGGGGTACGGTACCTACATCAACTCCATAATCTAAGAGTTGTTGCTTCATCCAAAGGACTTGGGAACAACAACTCCCGGTCGATATGTATTCCGCTTTGGTGGTAGATAAGGCTACACTATTTTGTTTCTTAGAGAACTAAGATATGAGCATACTACCTAGGAATTGACATATCCCGGAGGTACTTTTTCTATCTACTTTACACCCCCCATAATCTGCATCGGAGAAGGCATGAAGGTCAAAGGAAGAGTCTCTAGGATACCAAAGACCTAAACAAGGTGTGTCTCTAAGGTATCTAAAGATTCCCTTAATGGCTATAAGGTGATATTCTCTAAGACTAGCTTGAAACCTAGCACACAAGCAAACACTAAACATGATATCGGGTCTACTTGCGGTAAGGTAAAGCAAAGATCCAATCATGAAATGATAAAGCTTAGAATCAACACACTTACCTCCTTTATCCTTGTCAAGCTTAATTGATGAGCTCGTAGGACTGGCTTGAGGTTTCACATTCTCCAAGCCGAACTTCTTGAGCATATCCTTGATGTATTTAGCTTGATTGATGAAGATGCCATCCTTCCTTTGCTTGATTTGGAGTCCCAATAAGAATGAGAGCTCCCCCATCATACTCATCTCAAATTTACCTTGTATAAACTTAGAAAATTCTTGGCAATAAAACCCATTAGTAGAACCAAATATAATGTCATCAACGTAAATTTGAACTACTAATATGTCATATTCATTTCTTTTAATGAAAAGTGTAGTGTCCACCTTTCCTTTTCAAAACCTTTTTCAATTAAAAAGTTTGAAAGTCTTTCATACCAAGCTCTAAGAGCTTGTTTCAAACTATATAAAGCTTTTGATAGTTTAGAAACATGATTTGGAAAGTTTGGATCTTTAAAACCGGGTGGTTGTTCTACATACACTTCTTCATTTATAAAACCATTTAAAAATGCACTCTTGACATCCATTTGAAAAGGCTTGAATTCATTAAAGCATGCAAATGCAAGAAGCATCCTAATTTCTTCCATTCTAGTTGCGGGTGCATAAGTCTCATCAAAATCAATTCCTTCTTCTTGAGTATAACCTTGAGCAACAAGCTTAGCCTTGTTTCTCACTATGTTACCACTCTCATCTAGTTTGTTTCTAAAAACCTAATTTAGTTCCTATAGTAGACTTATTACTAGGCCTATCAACTAATGTCCAAACATTATTCCTCTCAAATTGATTCAATTCCTCTTGCATAGCCAAAATCCAAAATTCATCATTTAATGCTTCTTTGACATTTTTAGACTCTATGCATGAGATGAATGCAATATTATTCATAAGTTTAAGAGAGGATCTAGTGGTTACCCCCTTGGATGGATCACCCAAGATTTCACCATCTTTGACATAGTTGAGTTCCCTTGGGTAGCTCACTTCCTTTTCGCCAAGATTCGTGTCCTTCAAGGCTTCTATGGGAGGATCTTGTGCTTCTTCTTCTTTGGTTGGAACCTCATCCACCTTTGATGATTGTCCACCATCATTAGCTTCAATGATTCCTACATCATCATCATCACAAGAATCTTTCCTCGGAAGGAGATTATCATCGAAAATCACATGAATTGACTCATCTACAACTAAGGTTTTTTTGTTAAAGACTCGATAAACTTTAGAGTTTGAAGAATATCCTAAGAAAATAGTTTCATCACTTTTTGCATCAAATTTACCCAAATTATCTTTTCCATTGTTTAAAACAAAACACTTACATCCAAAAGGATGAAAATAACTAATGTTAGGCTTTTTAGATTTTAAAATCTCATAAGGGGTTTTCTTTAAAAGTGGCCTAATCATTACTCTATTAATAATATAGCAAGAAATGTTTGTGGCTTCCGCCCAAAAATACTTAGGTAAATTGTTTTTACAAAGCATGGTTCTAGTCATTTCTTCTAAAGTTCTATTTTTCTCTCTCAACTACCCCATTTTATTGAGGAGTGCAAGGAGCGAAAAAATTATAGCTTATACCATTTTCATTACAAAAATCATCAAAACCTAGATTTTGAAATTCGGTTCCATGTCACTTCTAATATGGGAAATATTTTGACCAAGGTTATTTGGAGAGATTTTTGAAAATGTGATGAATTTTTCTAAAGCCTCATCTTTAGTACTTAAAAAGAGAACCCAAGTGTATCTAGAGAAATCATCAACAAGCACAAAAGCATATGATTTTCTACCCAAACTAATTGTCCTAATTGGCCCAAAGAGATCCATATGGATCAATTGTAATACCCTACTAGTTGAAATATCATTAATAGGTTTAAATGAGGTTCTTTTATGTTTACCATTGGCACATACATCACAAATTTTATCTAATAAATTTTTTATCTAGGGTAAACCTCTAACTAGATCTTGGGAAACCAATTTCTCTGAGATGCTCATGCTAGCATGTTCTAGTTTCCTATGTCATACCATGCATCATGTTCATCTTTAGCTACAAAACATGCATTTAAAATGTTTATGTCATCTGAATGCACCATATATATATATATATATATAATATATATATATATATATATATAATATATATATATATATATATTACCTATGCGATGACCTATGAGCATAGTCCTATTAGTTTCAATGATCATTATCTTGCAACCATAAACATAAAAAAGAACATTAAAACCTTTATCACAAAATTGACTAATGCTCAACAAATTATGTTTTAGACCGTTGACATAATGAACATTTTCAATTAAGATTGAAAGAGTGATTACCAATGGAGCCTATTCCTTCAATATGGCCTTTGGAGTTGTCACCGAAAGTCACCACTCCACCACTTTTAGGCTTTAGATCCAAGAATATACTCTTGTCACCGGTCATGTATCTTGAGCATCCACTACGAAAGTACCATGTGTTTTAACTTGAAGCTTTGACCTTGTAGCAATGCTCCCCCTACAAACAAAGATTAGTTCTTGATTTTTGGTACCCAAATCATTTTGGGTCCATGTGAGTTAGCTCCAAAATACTTGGTTCCCTTAGGAATCCAAGAAGAAATATCATCAATATTGTTAGAAATTACAAGTTCCTTAGGAACCCACACACTCCTAACTCTCTTACCTCTAAGATGCCTATGAGAGCTTCTTTGTATGTAGCTATTAAAATTTCTCTTTACATATTAGGTTTTTGGAGAATCCTTTTTTTCAAAACTATTTTTCCCAATAGTGTTAAAAAAGCTTTTAGTTTATCCATCTCATCGCGGTGATAAACATGGTATTTTTTTAAGAAGGTTATTTAAATCAATGGATTTCTTTTCAAATTCATTTGAGGAATTTTGTAAAAAAAAACCTTTTTTTCAAGTTCCAAGTTGGCCTTGGAAAGTGAATCGTTTTAAACTCTTAAAACCAAAATCATTTGTTTGTTTTTCAAAACCAAATTTTTGTATTTATCAACCAAATCATCATACACCTATTGTAACTCATCATATGCATCATGAAGTTCATCAAAAGTGAAATCAAAAGTAGATGAGTTAGAGGTTACCTTTGGATCCTCCTCAAAAGCCATGAGACAAAGGTTGGCAACTTCTTGCTCCTCTTCAGGTGACTCCTCATCACTCCAAGTAACAACATTATCCTTGAGCTTCTTCTTCTTCCCGAAGCTTTTCCTTTTAAGTTGGGGGCAATCGGATTGAATGTGCCCCAGCTTCTTGCACTCATAGCATATGAGTTGGTCCTTCTCTTCTTCTTTGTTCTTATTCTTGAAGTCTCATCTTCTATGGAACTTTCTTCCCCGGTTGGACTTCATGAACCGAGCAAATTTCTTGGCTATCATAGCCAATTCTTCTTCCTCATCATCTAAGCTAGAATCACTCTCTTCATGTGAAGCTTTGAGAGCAATTCCTTGCGTCTTCTCCTCTACCTTCTTCTTCTCTATTATTTTTTATCCTCTCTTCTTTTCTTCTTTTCTTCCTTTCTTCATGATCTCATGAGTGAGAAGAGATCCCACCAACTCTTCGAGCTTTAAGGTCTTCAAGTTCTTGGCCTCGGTGATTGCAGTTCTTTTTTCTTTCCATGAACCGGAGAGAGAATAGAGAAGCTTCTGGACTAGCTTGTCTTCAGGAATGGTCTCACCGAAGCCCTTGAGACCGTTGACGATGACCGAGAAATGATCAAACATTTGTGTGACGCTTTCCTCGGCCTCTATCTTGAAACTCTCGTAGCTATAGTTAAGGATCCCAATCTTGGTCTCCTTGACGTCGTTGGTTCCTTCATATGTGGTCTCTAGCTTGTCCCACACCTCCTTAGAACTTGTGCACGAAGACATCTTCGAGTACATATCCGGTCCAAGAGCACAAAAGTTCATGTGTAGAGCTTTGTCATTGATTTGAAGCTTCTTTCATTCTTCATCGGTCATTTCGTGCTTGGACTTTGGAACGAGTCTTCCTTTATCGGTTCTCTTCAAGGGAATGGTTGGGCCATCTTCCACAACATCCCATATGAGGTAATCATTAGATTTGATGAAGAGCTTCATCCTATTCTTCCAATAAGGATAGTTATCCCCGTTGAAGTAAGGATGCTTAGTGATGAATTGTGACTCGTAGTTGTTGCCAGAGGTAGATGTCATTGCTCCTAGTTGTTGTTGATCGAACTCTCCAAGAATCGACTCAAGAGGGTTGTAATCCTTCCAATGAGTGTAGCTCTAATACCAATTGTTGAGTTGATCACACAATTGCAAATGGCCAAGAGGGGGTGAATTGGTAATTAAAAATTTAAAGGGAGGAAAGGAGCAAATAAAAAATTGAGACACAGAAATTTAGAGTGTTTCAAGCTTCTAACAAGCTCTACATCCACTACCTTAGCTCCCACCAAAGATTTTCAACCAAAATCCACTATTGATTCTTTCCATTTTCTCGGATTAGGAGGCAACCTTACAAACCGATTAAGCTTTCTACCTAAAGTTTAATCAAATTCACTCACAATTACAAAGAAAGAAAGGCAATCTAAAATGTATCTCTCAATAGACTAATTAATTGCCCGATTACAAACAAAAACTCCCCCAACTTGAAAGACAGATAAACAATGAAAATTTTACAAGTTGGGTACACAAATTTGACTCTATAAGCTCAATGGTTTGGAATAATTGTTTGGATGTTGCTCGAAAGTTCAATAGTTGCTGATGTAGCTTTGGAGACTTGTTTTTATACCATCTCATTGATTTCAAGCCGTTTGGGTGGTTGAGATCATCAATAGAGCCGTTGGGGCCCTCTCTTACCTCCATAAATGTTGCTCTGCAACTACTCGTATCGGAACACGAGGCTCTGTATCAAAACGGACACCCAAAAAAAAGTCGTTGTGTGTAAAAAGAGACACGTATCGAAACGGCTATAGGCCGTATCGAAACAGTTTAAAACTGTAAAATGCCTTTAAGTGTAAAAAGGAGGCCGTATCGAAACGGTTATAGGCTGTATCGAAATGTTTTGAAACTGTAAATTGGTGTTTCGAAACAGCAAAGGGGTGTATCGAAACACTTGACCAATTTTTCAAAAGTTAGGTTCTGACAAGTAGTGGCTAGTTTATTTAATGCTCGATTTTGAAAATACTTAACCCTTCTATCGAAATGGGTATGAGCTGTTTCGAAACAACACTTAAAAATCAAAAGCCCAGATGAAGGCTGTATCGAAACGAGCAAGTCTATTTTGAAACCCTTGTCTCGAAACAGATTAGCCCGTATCGAAACGGACGTTTCCAATGGCAAAATGTATCGAAACACTTTGGGGCTGTTTCGAAACGTCTGGGCAATTTTGAGTATTTTAGCTTTGAAACACTTAGAAAATTTTATGGGGTTTAAGTTTTAACTTCAAAACATTTTAAGTATAAATTTTACTTGTCAAATGTGAGTCTTTTGAGCACTTAAAAATTTATTTACTTTGCAATTTAGTCCTTAGATTATTTGTTATATCAAAATCAAATATTAGTTTTACACAATAGGCTATGTTGAGAGAATTTTTTTAGGAGAATTAATTGGAAAAGTACCCATTAATGGTTATTTAGAAAAATACTCATTTTCAGTCTATGTAAGGCAAACTCTCTTTTGGCTAAGCGCGAGTTTGAAACTCGCTTTTGGCTAAACGTGAGTTATGTATTGAGTGGGTAGGTAAGAAATAAAAAATAATAATTTACCAAGTTCTTTTTACACAGAACTCGCTTTTAGCTAAACACGAGTTTACCTTACATGGACCGAAAGGGGTATTTTTCTAAATAATTATTAATGGGTTATTTTTCTAATTAATTCCCAAAAAGGGAATATTCCCTCAATATAGCCAAATCAATAAATATATAATCATTTTTTTAATTTAGAGCCTCACTTTAATAAATTGTACATAATCCTTAAATCTTTGAATCCCATCTATCTTAATATTGCAGCGTGTATTATTTTTCTTTCTGCTTGAGACTTGAGACCTTGTAGAAATATTTGTACATCCACTTATATTTTGTTTTTTACTCGTGTTTAATAAGAATAAATGTATAATCTTAAAAAAAATTAAAATAAATTTACTTATTCAACACACGTTGTAATTCCGATCAACACTGTACTTGGTTTTAATTAGGCACTAGGGTTAAAATCGATCTATGCAAAGCTTTCAGGTGGGTGAATATAAAGAAAAAAAAGGAGTGATTCCCAAATTCTTTCAGTTTCATAAGAGAATTTTCTATGAAATTCTTTAATTGTTTGGTTCTTTTTTATCATCAACCAGTGTGTGTATATATAAAAGTTTTACAATTATTGAAAAAGAAAATGGCAAAAATAAAGAGGTTTCAAGTGGAGACTTAGCATATAAATATCACGTGGTTTAATCACCTATATATAGTATAGACCGAGAGAGAAGTTGGAGGGTGCAGTTCCCTCCTCTAAAATTTAAAATTTATATATAATTTAATTTTTTTTTAAAATTATGTATTTTTTATTAAAAATTTATTTTCACCCCTTAATTTTTTATAAATTTTCTCTTATAACATAAAATATTACATTAGTCTCTGTCTATATAAATTAGTGAGGATGTTACATCAAATGATTTCGTGTTTTTGCCGTGCAATGCATGCACTAATGATTGCTTTGTGGTACCAAATTTGCTCTCAAACTTTAATTCTTATTGTAGGGGAGGTATATAAAGTTATAGTTTGATACTAAAGTAATAACATAATTTTTATTATTCAAGTTTTAAATTTTAAACTTTAAAATTTAAATTCTTATTATTTGAACTCTAAATTCTAATGTTAAATTATAAATTCTAAACCCTACGGCTTAAACTTCTACAACCTATGACCTAAACCTCTAATCCTAAGCTAAATTCTTAAATATTTATATTGATAAGTTTGTGTGTTTATATAGCTTGTGTATCAAAGTAATTTTACTTAAACCAAAAGGTAAATTTTATGGAAAATTCTACGACGCTCGACGAGCACCGATGAACACCATTAATTCAATTTATAAAGATTAAAAATTTAAAAGACTCGCCGTATAATTATAAATTATTTAAAAATTGTAAAACTAAAATTGATTTTGATATAACACATAAATCTAAGGACCAATTTGCAAAATAATAAATTTTTAAGTACTTTTTTTAAGTCTCATAAATTGACAAGTATTTTTGAACAAAATAATATTTAAAGACCTGCTCTTAAATCATATATTTCCCTAAGTCTTTTCCTATGTTTTTCAAGCCTAAGTATGCAAAAACGCCCAGGCGTATCGATACCATTATGCGTATTGATACCATATTTTGCCACTGGAATTTTAATGGAGTTACCGTACCGATACGCCTTGAAACCGTATCGATACGATATTCATCTGGGCAAGTGTTTTCATGAAACCGTACCGATACGCCTCTCAACCGTATCGATACGATAAGCTCATCTTTGAAAAATCTGAGCATTTAATTATTTGACCGTTACTTGTCAGTTGGTTGGTTTCCCAATTTTAAAAAACCGTTATACCGTACCGATACGCTTGGTTTGCGTATCGATACACTTTTTATACAAACATAGCTTGGGATTCCAATAAGTTTGGACAGTATCGATACTGACCTCCGTATCGATACGCCCCTTAAAACCGTACCGGTACGCCTTCTATGCGTATCGATACGCTCTGTTTTCAGGCACAATGACTCTTTCCTCTTTGATGCAGGTATCGATACGCCCTTCCCGAGTACCGATACGGTAGGCTGCAGAGCTGCATTTATTGCGGGAAAAATGTCCACAACGGCTCTATTGATGATCCCAACTACCCAAACGGCTAGAAATCAATGCAAGGATATAAAAACAAGCTTCAATTGACCAAGCAACAACTATTGAACCCACAAGCATCATCAAAGCAAAAATCCAAACCCTTGAGCTATTCAAAGTCAAATCTTTGTACCCAACTCTAGTGTATTTCAAATTGTCAATTTGTATTGTGAGATTGGGGTTGTTTAAATTGTAATTGGATAGACAATCATCCTTTGAGAGGAAACATTTGAGTTTACCAAAATCTTTCTTTGTATTTGAGTGGATTAAGCTTTGGGTAGAAAGCTTAATCGAAATTGTAAGGTTTCCTCCTTATCCAAGAAAATGGGACGAATTCAAGTAGTGAATTGTTTGAAAATCCATAGTGGGAACTAAGGTAGTGGATGTAGAGTTCATTTGGAGAACTTGAACCACTATAACCCCTTGTGTCATTTTTATTTTCAATCTTTCTCTTCACCAAAATTTTAATTGCCAATTCACCCCCTCTTGGCCATTTGCAAGTGTTCGATCAACTCAACAATTGGTATCAGAGCTACACTCATTGGAAGGATTACAACCCTCTTGAGTCGATTCTAGGAGAGTTTGATCAACAACAAGTCAAGCAATGGCATCCACCTCCAACTATGAGTCCCAATCCACCACCAAGCCACTATTCTTCAATGGGGATAACTATCCTTATTGGAAGAATAGGATGAGGCTCTTCATCAAGTCTACCGACTATATGGTGTGGGATGTGGTTGAAGAAGGTCCATACATTCCCATGAAGAGAGATGGAGAAAGGCTCGTCCCAAAGGTCAAAGCCGAAATGACGGATGATGAAAGAAGAAGGATGCAAGTGAATGACAAAGCTCTTCATGTAATATTTTGTGCACTTGGTCCAGATATCTACTCCAAGGTGTCTTTAATCGAAAATGCCAAGGAGGTTTGGGACACCCTCGAGACAACATATGAGGGAACTAGTGATGTCAAGGAGACAAAGATTGGGCTACTCAATCTAAGCTATAAGAACTTCAAGATGGATCCCAAAGAAAGTGTCTCCAAGATGTTTGATCGGTTCTTGGTCATTGTCAACGGTTTGAAGGGTTTCGGCGAAATCATTCTCGAAGACAAGCTAGTGAGAAAGTTGTTGTACTCTCTTCCGGAGTCATGGGATGGCAAGAGAACGGCCATTATTGAAGCTAGAGATTTGAAGACTCTCAAGCTTGATGCTCTTGTTGGATCTCTACTCACACATGAGATTATGAGGAAGGGAAGAGAACAAGAGAAGAAGATAGTGGAGAAGAAGGAAGTTGAGAAGAAGAAAGTGGGAATCGCACTAAAAGCTTCATATCAAGAAAGCGATTCTAGTGAGGATGAAGATGAGGAGATGGCTATGTTGGCCAAACGTTTTACTCGGTTCATGAAGTCAAATCGTGGAAGAAAATTCATTAGAAAGGGAGACTTCAAGAGTAAAAGCAAGGAAGAGGAGAAAGACCAAATTACTTGTTATGAATGCAAGAAACCGGGTCATATCCGTTCCGAGTGTCCTCAATTGAAAAAGAAAAGCTTTGGGAAGAAGAACAAGCTCAAAGCACAAATAGCTACTTGGAGTGACGATGAGTCTTCCGAGGAAGAAGAGGAAGTGGCCAATCTATGTCTCATGGCCATTGATGATGAACCTAAGGTAAACTCTAACTTATCCAATTTCGATTTTACTTTTGATGAACTTCAAGATGCTTATGATGAATTGCAAGAAGTGTATGATGAGTTAGTAGGAAAATACAAAGAGTCTATTTTGAAAAACAAGAAAATCATTTCCGATTTGAAAAATCAAAATGAGACATTTTCTAAAGCTAACTCCGAATTGGAAAAGAAGGTTTTGTTTTTAGTAAATCTTTCAAATGATCTTAAAACAAAAAATCTTGAACTTGAAAAACTTCTTTCCGATTTTCAAGATTATCACACAAAGGAAGTGGATAATCTTAAAACATCTATTGTTATTGGGAAAAATAATTTTGAAAAAGGAAGTCATTCTAAATCCCAATATGTAAAAAGAAAACCTTTTGTACCTAAACAAAGAAATTTTAATAAGCAATCTAGAGGTCAAAGAGTTAGGAGTGTTTGGGTTCTTAAAGAACTCATTATTTCTAATGATATGAATGCTATTGCTTCTTGGATTCCTAAGGGAACCAAAATGTTGAAGGCTAACACTCATGGACCCAAAATGATTTGGGTACCAAAAACCAAGGCCTAATTTCTTTGTTTGTAGGGGGAGCATTGCTACAAGGCTAAAGCTTCAAGCAAAAATTCTTGGTACCTTGATAGTGGATGCTCAAGACACATGACCGGTGACAAGAGTAGATTCGTGGAACTAAAGCCAAAAAGTGGTGGAGTGGTGACTTTCGGTGACAATTCCAAAGGCCACATTGAAGGAATAGGCTCCATTGGTAATCACTCTTCTATTTTCATTGAAAATGTTTTGTATGTCAACGGTCTCAAACATAATTTGTTTAGCATTAGCCAATTATGTGATAAGGGTTTTAATGTTTTATTTGAGAAAAGTGGTTGCAAAATTGTAAACATTAAAACAAATCAACTAATGCTCATAGGACATAGAATAGGCAATATTTACATGGTGCATCTAGATGACATTCATTCATCTCATACATGCTTAGTTGCACATGATGAACATGACTCATGGCTTTGGCATAGAAAATTAGGACATGTTAGCATGAGTGTCTTAGAAAAATTAATTTCCCTTAATCTAGTTAGAGGTTTACCCAAACTTAAATTTTCTAATGATAAAATTTGTGATGCATGCTCAAAGGGTAAACAACATAGAACTTCTTTTAAATCCATAAATGATATCTCTACTAGTAGATGTTTACAATTGATTCATATGGATCTTTTTGGGCTTATTAGAACAATGAGCTTGGGTGGAAAATCATATGCTTTTGTGCTTGTAGATGACTATTCTAGGTATACTTGGGTTCTATTCTTGAGTACAAAGGATGAGGCTTTAGAAAAATTCATCACATTTTCTAAAATAACTCAAAATGATCTTGAACTTAAAATTTCTCACATTAGAAGTGATCATGGAACCGAATTTCAAAATCTAGGTTTCGATGAGTTTTTAAATGAAAATGGGATTAGCCACAATTTTTCCGCACCTCGCACTCCTCAACAAAATAGGGTAGTTGAGAGGAAAAATCGAACTTTAGAAGAAATGGCTAGAACCATGCTTTGTGAAAATAACTTACCTAAATAGTTTTGGGCGGAAGCCACAAATACCGCTTGCTATATTATAAATCGAGTAATGATTAGGCCAATTTTGAAGAAAACACCTTATGAGATTTTAAAATCCAAGAAGCCTAACATTAGCTATTTTCACCCTTTTGGTTGCAAGTGCTTTGTTTTGAATAATGGTAAAGAAAACTTAGGTAAATTTGATGCTAAAAGTGATGAAGCTATTTTCTTAGGGTACTCTTTAAACTCTAAAGCCTATCGTGTATTTAATAAAAGAAATCTAGTAGTTGAAGAGTCAATACATGTTGTTTTCGATGATAACCTCCTTCCGAGGAAGGAATCTTGTGATGATGATGATGTAGGAATCATTGATGCCATTGATGGAGGACAAACGTCAAAGGTGGATGAGATTCTAACCAAAGAAGAGGATTCACAAGATCCACCTCTTGAAGCCTTGAAGGACTTGGCTCTTGAGGAAAGGGAGGTGTCTTACCCAAGGGAGTTAAACTATGTCAAAGGTGGTGAAATCTTGGGTGATCCATCCAAGGGGGTAACTACTAGATCCTATCTAAAATTAATGAATCATGTTGCATTTCTTTCATGCATTGAGCCTAAAAATATTAAAGAAGCTTTAAAAGATGATTTTTGGATTTTGGCCATGCAAGAGGAATTAAATCAATTTGAGAGAAGTAGAGTTTAGACATTAGTTGAAAGGCCTAATACTGAATCTACTATAGGTACAAAATGGGTTTTTAGGAATAAATTAGATGAAAGTGGTAATATAGTGAGAAACAAGGCTAGGCTTGTTGCTCAAGCTATACACAAGAAGAGGGAATTGATTTTGATGAGACTTATGCACCCGTAGCTAGAATGGAAGCCATTAGGATGCTCTTAGCATTTGCATGTTATAATAATTTTAAGCTCTTTCAAATGGATGTGAAAAGTGCCTTTTTAAATGGTTTTATAATTGAAGAAGTGTATGTTGAACAACCACCGGGTTTTGAGGATTCAAAATTTCCAAACCATGTGCTTAAACTTACAAAAGCTCTCTATGGTTTAAAACAAGCTCTTAGAGCTTGGTATGAGAGACTTTCAAATTTCTTGATTGAAAAGGATTTTGAAAAAGGAAAGGTGGATACTACACTCTTCATAAAAAGATATGACAATGACATCTTAGTAGTACAAATCTATGTTGATGATATCATTTTTGGTTCTACTAATGAGTGTTATTGTAAAGAATTTTCTAAGCTAATGCAAGGTGAGTTCGAGATGAGCATGATGGGGGAGCTCTCATTCTTTTTGGGACTCCAAATCAAACAAAGGAAAGATGGCACCTTCATAAATCAAGCTAAGTACGTGAATGATATGCTCAAAAAGTTCGGCTTGGAGAATGCAAAACCTCAAGCCACACATATGAGTTCTTCCATAAAGCTTGACAAAGATGAAGGAGGTAAGTGTGTTGATTCTAAGCTTTATAGATCCATGATAGGTTCTTTGCTTTACCTTACCGCAAGTAGACCGGATATTATGTTTAGTGTTTGCTTGTGTGCTAGGTTTCAAGCTAGTCCTAGAGAATCACACTTAGTTGCCATTAAGAGAATTTTTAGATACCTTAGAGACACACCTACTTTAGGCCTTTGGTATCCTAAAGATTCTTCCTTTACCCTTCATGCTTATTCGGATGCGGATTATGGGGGATGTAAGATAGATAGGAAAAGTACTTCCGGGATATGTCAATTCTTAGGTAGTATGTGTAACACCCGGGTTTAGGGGTTAGGTGAAAATAATATTTTAATATTATTTGGGCTCGGTTTTATGATTTAAATAATATTCGGGTTTTAATTTCAAAATAAATGGTGTTGAGCATAATTTGATTTTAGCCTAAATAGCCATGGATCACCTTCTTGTGAATAGTCCAATTCATTAAGGGCAATGTGGTCTTTTAGCCTTTAAATTTAAACAAACAATTAAAAATACCCATTTCTCACCATCTTCTACTATTCACCTTCTTCCTCTCTAACGTGAAAAAGGGTTCCCCTCTTCAAGCTACTATTCCATTTCAAAGCTCTCTCATTTCACCTCCATTTTGAAAGGTAAGGACATTTTTGACTTCCCCTCATCTCCCTCCCCTTAAAAGTACCTTTTATTTTCATTTCCATGAAGGTTTTAGAAAAATGGCATTTTGGAAAGTTTGGATTAAAAATGAAAGCTTTATGATGTTAAGTGGAATGTTTTGATTTAATATGTTTAGTTATGATGTATAGAGGTCAAATGGTATAACATATGTGAATTTCAAATGATTTTGAGCAATTTTCGGATTTGGGTTTCAAGAGGGTTTTTTGAGGGTTTTAAAGTGGTTTTTGAGGTGGTTTAATGTTGGTTTTTGAGGGCTGGTGGTAGTATGATATATGAGGGTCACTTTGGGTGTATTTGATGGTTGTTTGGATGCTTGGAATGGAAGATTTTAGTGGGTTTTAGGGGCTGCTCGGGAATTCTGTTTTGGGCTTGATTTTGAGTGTTGGATGCTTGAAAATGTTAATCCGGGTTAGTTCCGATGATGAGTTATTGATTGTGGATGTTTTGTTTGTGTTTGGGATTGATTAGAATTGAGTTTGGACATCGGTGAAGCATCGGAAGTAAATCCGGGGAATTGAAGGTGGTCGCTTGCTTGGTCTTTAAGCTTGGGAGCTTAGGTGAGTGGTTAATTGTTTTACTTGGTTTTAAAATGGTTGGTTCGAGTATATGTGTAGAACTTATGTTTTGATATAATAATTGAAAAATGGTTTGGACTAATTTGAAAAGAATTTAAAACTTGGTTTTAAGTCCAAACAACTTGAATTTATGTTTGAGGTATTTTAAGAGGTTTTTGGCAAAGATTTTTCATATTTTAAACAACCAAACTTGTATTTTCAACGTCCCAGTATCGATACGGTTGTACCCGTACCGATACCATTTTGCCCCAATTTGGCCACTGTCAAACCCCATACCGATACAGGCCTTTGTCGTATCGATACGGTCGGGATCGTTTCGATACGCCAGGTAAGCGTACTGATCCCATTTCAACCAACCCCAACGGCTATTTCCCAACGGCCATTCAAATGTGGACGCGTACCGATACGCCCTCAAACGTATCGATACGCCTCAGCTGGCAAGAGCTCAACGGCTTGTTCCTATGAAGGTCGTATCGATACCGTTCCACGTGTATCGATACTGGTAGCTGCAGAACAACATTTATGAAGGGAAATAAAGTCCTCAACGGCTCCAATTTGATCCCAACGGCTAGTAACGGCTACAAACTCAATTGGGAGTATAAAAGGGACCTCCAAGCATCAAAAGAAGGCTAATGCTCATATTGTCAAACATCAAATGATCAAGAAATTGTCTTAGTGCTTTATTTGTCATTTCTTGTATAGACAAACACTAGTGAGCCAAAATTGTCAAATTTGCTCAAGTGTTTTAGGTTTTGGATGAGTGCTTCATTGTGCAAACAAACACCTATTAGAGGGTTTAAGTTTGCTTTCATTGTCTCTTTGTAAAAGAGGGTTTTGATCAAGGCTTTGGGTAGAAGCTTGATCGGTTGTAAGGGTTTCCTCCTAATCCTAGAAAAGGGGACGAATCAATTAGTGGATTGATTGTGAAATCCTTAGTAGGGAGCTAAGGTAGTGGATGTAGGTGCTTGTTAGAAGGCCGAACCACTATAAATCATTGTGTCCTTTTACTTTCTAGCTTCCACAAACCTTCCACCCAAAAATCCATCTCTCCACCACTTGGTGAGCTAAATTGGTTGATCGAATCGAGCCCCTAAAATTCCAACAATTGGTATCAGAGCTTGGCTCAATCGAAGGGATTCACATCCTATTGAGAAGATCCGGCAAGCTCGATCACTTTTTCATCAACCGGCTCAATGGCACAATCAATCGACAAACTGCCTTTCCTTGACGGAGCTCACTATGGCCATTGGAAGACAAAGATGAAGTTCTTCATCAAATCAAGAGATTACAAGCTATGGGATGTAGTTGAAGATGGCCCGTTCGTGCCTCAAAGGAGTAAAGCGGAGTGGAGTGCCGACGATCGCAAGAAGATGGAGCTAAATTGCAAAGCATTGCACATTCTATTTTGTGCATTTGGTCCATCCATCTATGAGAAGATGTCTTCTTGTGAGAGTGCCAAGGAGGTATGGGACAAGCTTGAAGTCACATACGAAGGAACAAATGAAGTCAAGGAGACCAAGATTGGGCTCCTAACCCTTGAGTATGAAAACTTCAAAATGGATCCGGAAGAGAACATCGAGAAGATGTTTGATGGGTTCTCCACCATCACCAATGGTCTCAAAGGCTATGGAGAAGCCATCCCGGAGGAGAAGCTTGTTCGAAAGCTCATCTACTCACTTCCCGAGTCTTGGGACTCAAAGAGGACCGCCATCATCGAAGCCAAAAATTTGAAGACTTTGAAGCTTGATGAACTCATGGGGTCTCTCCTTACTCATCAAATCATGAAGAAGAACAAAGAGGATGAGAAGAAGAGGGAAGAAATTAGAGCTATGGGAGAGAATAAAATCAAAGGGCTTGGCATCAATGCTAGTGCCATGGCTCTCAAATCCTCCACTTGCCATCATGTCTACTCAAGTGAAGAGGAGGATGAAGATGAAGAGATAGTTCATCTCTTCAAGAAGTGTGCCCCTTTCATGAAGAAAGCCTTGAGAGAGCTTGAACGAGAACCTAAAAGAAAGGAGAGGGCAAGCACTTCAAGCCATAAGAAGAAGGCACATGTGGCTACTTGGAGTGATGAGGACTCCACCGACGATGAACAAGCCAACCTTTGCCTTATGGCCATCGAAGAAGATTCAAGGGTAACTTCTAATTCATCTACTTCATGTTCTTACACTTTTGATGAATTACAAGATGCCTATGATGATTTGGTTTTAGATTTTAAAAGCCACATTTTGAAAAACAATAAATTGATTTCAAAGTTAAAAATTCAAAATGATTTGCTTTCTAAAACTAAACTTGAACTTGAAGCAAAACTTGAAGAGTTTGAATTAAAATGTTTTGATTTACAAAAATTGCTTCAAAAAGTTCAAGAAGAAAAAGATTTGATTTCCAAAGAGCTTGAAAAGAAAAACAATTTTGGAAAATCAAACTTTTATGTTAGACAATCTAGTGCCCCTAGATTTGTGAATGGAAAATGTTTTAGAAGTGTTTGGGTCCCAAAAGGACTAACCACTTCAACTCAAAATGATGAAATTGAAAAATGGATTCCTAAAGGGACTAAATTTTGTGCAACTAACGTTTATGGATCCAAAGCAATTTGGATACCAAAAATTACTTGATTGTCTATTGTAGGTGTGATGGAGATGTTCAACAAGTCAAACATTGAGGGGGAGCTCCATGCACACAAGGAAGAACACTTGAAGAAGGAAGGCTTCACATCCTCCCTTGGGTTCAAGTGTGGGTAAAATTTCTAGTTGTTTTGCTTTTATTTGTTTTAATTTTAGTTTATTCAACTAGATGATCATAAATGTTGGACTAACATTTTTAATGATGCTTTGAGTAAGGGGGAGCCAATTTTTAAACCAAATTCTAATTTGTGTCAAAGTTTTTATCCCTATTGTTATTTTAAAACTTAATGTTTTAAATTCTTTTTGATATAACAAAAAGGGGGAGAAATGGTTTGAAAATTTTTATTTTTCAATTGAATAAGGGGGAGCTTTACTTAATTTCATATCCTTAATCTCTTATTCACATTTTTAAAGTTAAAGGGGGAGAAACCCAAACAATTTTTCAAGTGAGTTTTATTATATCAAAAAGGGGGAGATTGTAGAACTTATGTTTTGATATAATAATTGAAAAATGGTTTGGACTAATTTGAAAAGAATTTAAAACTTGGTTTTAAGTCCAAACAACTTGAATTTATGTTTGAGGTATTTTAAGAGGTTTTTGGTAAAGATTTTTCATGTTTTAAACAACCAAACTTGTATTTTCAACGTCCCAGTATCGATACGGTTGTACCCGTACCGATACCATTTTGCCCCAATTTGGCCACTGTCAAACCCCGTACCGATACAGGCCTTTGCCGTATCGATACGGTCGGGATCGTTTCGATACGCCAGGTAAGCGTACCGATCCCATTTCAACCAACCCCAACGGCTATTTCCCAACGGCCATTCAAATTTGGACCCGTACCGATACGCCCTCAAACGTATCGATACGCCTCAGCTGGCAAGAGCTCAACAGCTAGTTCCTATGAAGGTCGTATCGATACCGTTCCACGTGTATCGATACTGGTAGCTGCAGAACAACATTTATGAAGGGAAATAAAGTCCTCAACGGCTCCAATTTGATCCCAACGGCTAGTAACGGCTACAAACTCAATTGGGAGTATAAAAGGGACCTCCAAGCATCAAGAGAAGGCTAATGCTCATATTGTCAAACATCAAATGATCAAGAAATTGTCTTAGTGCTTTATTTGTCATTTCTTGTATAGACAAACACTAGTGAGCCAAAATTGTCAAATTTGCTCAAGTGTTTTAGGTTTTGGGTGAGTGCTTCATTGTGCAAACAAACACCTATTAGAGGGTTTAAGTTTGCTTTCATTGTCTCTTTGTAAAAGAGGGTTTTGATCAAGGCTTTGGGTAGAAGCTTGATCGGTTGTAAGGGTTTCCTCCTAATCCTAGAAAAGGGGACGAATCAATTAGTGGATTGATTGTGAAATCCTTAGTGGGGAGCTAAGGTAGTGGATGTAGGTGCTTGTTAGAAGGCCGAACCACTATAAATCATTGTGTCCTTTTACTTTCTAGCTTCCACAAACCTTCCACCCAAAAATCCATCTCTCCACCACTTGGTGATCTAAATTGGTTGATCGAATCGAGCCCCTAAAATTCCAACAATATGGACTAGGTTGGGCTTGGTAGACCCACCTAGAGTTAGGATTAGGGTGGTAGCCTAATCCTAAGCTTGATCTAGAGCCTTTGGATGAACTCATTTATGTGGTTGTGTATGTCTCGTATGAAATGTGATAGGAATGCTTATGTATATTGTGTTATACATGTGAGATGAGGCATGATTTGTGATGCTTGAGACATGCATGATGATGGTTGTTGATGAGTACGTGCTAAGCACGGAATTTGGTTGAAATGAGTAATGTGAAATGAGTAAAATGTTGGCACTAGTATGCTTGAGTACAAATGATCGATCATTAGGATGTTAGTGTGTACACATGAGTCAAAAGTCGCGCGTGGCCTTGGTGGCGTTGAGTCACCAAGGAGGAGTACGGGTTCGCCCGGAAATTGTATTTATATATATAGTCGATGATGAGTGGAATCCCATCAACGGGGCGTGAGGATGAGTGGAATCCCCTCCGCGAGACCGATGATGAGTGTAATCCCACCGTGAGGTAATATGGTTGTTGGATGTGAGTTCCAACGTGTCTACCCGCGTATTCGGGTCATAACTAGGTGTCAATGTTGATTGATAAGTGTATCAATGTGTTGAGGTTTACGATCTTTAATTGGATGCTTGAATGTGATTACTTGAATTGTGGAAATTGAGCTTACGATCATGGTATTTATATTGTATATTGCTCATGCATCTTTACCTTGTGGCTCTTGTGGATCCTTGGTATATATATATGTGTAATGCCTTGGCTAGATCGTGCTCGGACTCTGCAATGTTGAGGTTTGTTTTAAGAGCTTACCCTCACTAAGCATCATTGCTTACGCTCTCTTGTTCAACATTGCAGATCCTTAGTTCGTGGGTTGCTTGAGCAAGTGGAGGGCCTCCAAGTGTGGTTGTTGGCTTGAGTACATCAAGTATGACTTTTAAATGTTAAACATGTAATAGTTTAGGCAATGGGACATATGTTATTTTGATGAATGATTGTTGGTCGTTTAGGAGCTTGCTTAGACTCCATGTTATGTTGCTTTTGAATGGCTTGTGATGCCATGTTCGAATTGTAATCCATGCCTAAATTGCTTATCATGAATGTTAGCTGTGTGCCTTGAGGTTGCTTTTATGTTTGAATATTGAAGTATGAACTTTGAATGCTTGAATGTCATCTTGGTTCTATTGCATGGTTTCCTTGATGTTTACACATGTTGGGTGCTTGTATGGCTATATAGTGGCATGTAAATGTTGTATGGATGCTTGTTTGGGTCTAGGGAAGTCTTAAATTGCATCTAGGTCCGAGTCTCGTTCGTTTTAAGTGAGTTTGGAGGTTTTGCAGTGCAGGGCGTATCGATACGCCTCAGGGCCGTATCGATACGGTCTTGCCCAAAGGCCACAGATTTTGTCTGGCGTACCGATACCCTAAGGGTATCGATACCCTCCAAAGTTACTGAATTTGGAGTTTTGAGTGAGAGTAGAGCGTACCGATACGGGGTGCACGAGTATCGGTACGGGTCTACTCTGTTGACCAAGAAGGGTTGACCGAGAAGGGCGTATCGATACGCTCAAGGGCTGTATCGATACGGTCTTCCCGGGGGTTGACTGTTTGGGTTGACCAAGCCAAGGCGTATCAATACCCTTGATTGGTGTATCGATACGGCCCGCCCTGTAAGCTTAAAATGGACTGTTTATGCATGGCCGTGTTTCGAATGTGATTTCCTTTGATTGTCTCCGCTGTCGTGATCACTTAGGATTTAACAAACCTCTAGACAAGATTAAAATGAAAAAAAATAGGGTTGCTAACCGAGGGGGGACCTTAACGGGTTTCGCTTCAGTTTTCCCCGTGTGGCCCACTCGGACCGGTCATCCGGCCAGACCAGGACGAGGGGCTTACACTTGTTGGTATCAGAGCCTAAGGTTACCGAGACCTTGGGCAGGTAAGTGAGGTAAGCTTAAGTTTTAAATTGAATTGCACGGTGTTTTCTTGCTTTGTAAGTATGGTTGCTTGTTTGACAAGTATGTTGATTGTTTTATTTCGAAGCATGTGTGTAAGAGTCTCATTGCTACTATTACATTGGGAAAACGATTTTAAGTGAGGGAACGTACTTGAAACACTTGGAAGCCTTGCCTTGCTAACCCAGCTTTGTATGTTTTGTTGTTGTGGTTGTAGTTAATACCTGTGAGAGCGATGTCTAGACCAAGAGGTAGGCCGAGGGTGGTTCATCAGGAACCACGGGTTGCGGCTCCTGTTGAGCCGGCAGTTGGTGTGGGGGCTCACCTAGAAGGGTCGGTAGCCGCGGGAGTTGGCGCTCCTCCACCACCTCCACCACTACCACCTCCTTCGCCTGGAGTTGGGGGCGAGGATGGAGCCGGAGGAGATGGACCTCAAGGTGGCCAAGGTGGCCAAGGTCCAGTTGGAATTGATATGACTCCGCTAGTGCAAGCGATAGCGGGAGCATTTCAGGCCGCAGTTGCGGGAGCTCAGGCTGCAGCTCAGCCTAGGTGTGACGATGCCAGTCTACCTTTGGAGAGGCTCCGTAGCTTGGGGGCCGAGGAGTTTAGAGGATCTACTCCGGAGAGGTCGGAGTTATGGTTTGAGAAGACAGTTTGTATCTTGGCTCAGATGGGTTGTGCGGGCGCACGTAGATTGGGTTGTGTGATCTCGTTGCTACAGGGTGATGCCTACACCTGGTGGGTCACCATTACTACTGGGGTTCCGGAGGCAGAGATTGACTGGGATTTCTTTGAGACCGCTTTCCGGAAGAGGTACTTGGGACCAAGGTACTTAGATGAAAAGAAGCAAGAATTTATGGCTCTTACTCAGGGAGATGCTTCTGTGACTGATTATGAGATTCGCTTTGTTCGCTTGAGTCAGTATGCTCCAGAGTTGGTTCCTACTGAAGTGGAACGCTGTAACCGTTTCCGCTACGGATTGAATGAAGAGATTAAGAGGTACACGCTAGCTTCCGACTACTCAGACTTTGATGTATTGGTCGCGAGGGCCAAGGACTTAGAGCATAGTTTGGGTTCGGCCAAACGATCTGGTGGTTCCAGTTCTAGTAAGAGGCATAACCACTTTGATGGTAGAGATGCCAAGAGGCACAGAGGTGGCAGACATCAGTTTGACCATAGACGTGGCGGTGGCCACCATGGTAGGGGCCATCAGGGCCATAGAGGAGGAGGGCGTTTGCCCGAGTGCACCCGTTGTGGGAGACAGCACGCTGGTGAGTGTTGGGGTAACTTCCATGCTTGTTGGAATTGTGGTTCGAGGGACCACTTTAGGAGGGATTGTCCGCATCAGGCGGCTCAGGCACCGAACGTTGCTCAGGCTCCTGCGAGGGCAAATGATTTTCAGAGAGGCCGTGGGCGCGGTCGTGGCTAATTCCAACCTAGGGCTGATGCACCTAGGGTAGATGCTCAGAGGAACCTTGCTCATGTTGTGGCAGTGCAGCCAGAGGCGGGAGGACCAGCGAGAGTCTATGCTCAGAGAGAGGCCGGGAACGACACTGATGTGATAGCAGGTAATTTCGAGTTACAGTCTATGTCTTTGCTTTCTTTGGTTGATTTGGGTTCTACGCATTCCTACATTTTGAGTGAGCATGCACAGAAGTTAGATATCCCTGTTGAGATCTTAGATGTAGGTATGCATGTTACTAGTTCTTTTGGTGAGACAGTTGTGGTTAGACGTATGTATAGGAGATGTCCACTGAAGATTCAGGGTCATGTGTTCTCAGTTGATATGATGGAACTTCCTTTCTATGGTTTCGACATAATTTTGGGTATGGACTGGTTGGTTGAGCATCGGGCTAGTGTGGATTTTGAGACGAAGAGAATTTCTTTGAAGCTTTCTGATGACTACGAGGTAGTGGTAGTGGGCGAGAACATTAAGTTCTTGTCTAATGTGGTGTCAGCTTTAGAGGCTCATAGGTTGATGGACTTTGGATGTGGGGCTTATTTAGCTTATGTTATGAATCCGGATATGAATGAAGCTAGACCGAAAGATATCAGAACAGTGTGTGACTTTCCAGATGTGTTTCCTGAAGAGTTGCCGGGTTTGCCTCCTGATAGAGATGTTGAGTTTGTGATTGAGACAGTTTCAGGGTCTAATCCAGTTTCGATAGCTCCGTATCGTATGGCTCCGAAAGAATTGAAAGAATTGAAGAGTCAGTTGCAAGAATTATTAGACCGTGGTTTCATTAGGCCTAGTAGTTCTCCTTGGGGTGCTCCCGTGTTGTTTGTGAAAAAGAAAGATGGTAGTATGCACATGTGTATTGACTATAGACAGTTGAATCAGTTGACTGTGAAGAACAAGTATACGTTGCCTCGTATAGATGATTTGTTTGATCAGTTGAGAGGTGCTTCAGTGTTCTCGAAGATAGATTTGAGATCCGGGTATTACCAGTTGAAAGTAAAGGAGTGTGATGTTCCGAAGACAGCTTTTAGGACTAGATATGGTTACTATGAGTTTCTTGTGATGCCATTTGGGCTCACAAATGCACCTGCAGCATTCATGGACATGATGAACAGAATTTTTAGGGACTATCTAGACCGTTTTGTAGTTGTTTTCATTGATGATATACTTGTGTACACGAAGACAGAAGAAGAGCATGATGAGCACTTGAGGTTTGTTTTACAGAGATTGTTGAGCAATCAGTTGTATGCGAAGCTTAGTAAATGTGAGTTCTGGATTCGAGAGGTTGTATTTCTTGGCCATGTTGTTTCAGCCGAATGTATCCGAGTTGATCCATCGAAGATTGAGGCTATTGTTGAGTGGAAACAGCCTAAGTCCGTGACCGAGATTAGGAGTTTCCTAGGATTAGCCGGTTATTATAGGAGATTTGTTGATGGTTTCTCTAGAGTAGCTGCTCCTTTGACTAAATTGTTGCAGAAAGGAGTCAAGTTTGAATGGTCAGATGCAAGACAGAAGGCCTTTGAGAAATTGAAAGAAGCTTTGACAAATGCTCCAGTGTTAGTGCAACCTGTTTCAGGTAAGGAGTTTGTGATTTACAGTGATGCTTCCTACGTAGGCTTAGGATGTGTTTTGATGCAAGGTAGGAGAGTTGTTGCTTATGCTTCTAGACAGTTGAAGATTCATGAGAAGAACTATCCTACTCATGATATAAAGCTAGCCGCAGTTGTATTTGCATTGAAGATTTGGTTCATTATTTGTATGGTGAGAAGTGTATAGTTTACACCGATCACAAGAGCTTGAAGTATCTGATGACACAGAAAGAGTTGAACTTGAGACAGAGAAGATGGCTAGAGTTGCTAAAAGATTATGATTTAACCATTGAGTACCATCCGGGTAAAGCAAATGTAGTAGCCGATGCTTTGAGTAGAAAAGTGGTCGTTGAGTTGAGAGCTATGTTTGCTAGATTGAGTGTGTCCGATGATGGTGGTTTGATCACCGAGTTGCAAGTGAAGCCTTCTTTGATTCAGTTGATTAGAGAGAAGCAATTGCAAGATGTGAGTTTAGTTCCTCATGTTCAGGATATAGTCGAAGGAAGACCGACCGAGTATAGTTTCAGTGGTGAGAACTTGTTGTGCTTTTGTAACGCCCCGGTTTTGGGCTTAGTAGTTTTGGGCATTGACCGGTTTGGTCAAAGTGTTGTTCGCATCTAAAGAGGTGAAATTAGGAAAGCCTAGCTCGGGTTGCATTAAAAATATGGAAAAATGTCCTAAAATCATCTTTTAATATAATTAAGTGAACTGTGAAATCAATTTTGGAAAATGAGTTTTTGAAGGGTGACATTTTGGCTAGTGACCAAAATGTAATTTTTGAAAGTTTGGTGACTGTTTTCGAAAGGGTTGGAACTTTGAATCTTTAAGGAGCTATTAATCCAAAAGTAGTTTCTCCAGATTTTTCTAAGGTATTTTGGGATATATTCTGATTTTAAAATATGTTAAAAGAGGAGGGAAAAGCCATTTGGCTATTTTTGTTAACTAACTTTCCAATTTTCTTTCTCTCATTTTCTCTCAACCCAAACACCTATTTTCCAGAGAATTGCTTCTGATTTTCTCACCTAAATCTCTCCTTTCAACTCTCTTTTGATTCCTAATCAACATATCTACAAAACCTCATCATTTGCTACTTGATTCATCAAGGTTTTTGGATTCCAAAAAGAGGAGAAACTCAAGTTTGGAGGTAAGAACGTCCTTCTCCTCTAAACTATCAGTTCTTTACTGAAATTCCTAAGTTTTCAATCCTTAATTGATGTTTTATTAAAGGCTTTTAAGATGTGAATTGGATCTTGGCTTATAATGCAAGATTTGGTGATTTTTGATGATTTTCGTTTGATCTGATTAATCTGTGATTTGAGGTGTGTTTTTGATGTTAAATGAACACTAAATTGATAAGGAATTGAGTTTTGATCAATGCAATCCCGGATAGGTTGAGTTCCTAAGTTTAGCTTGTGTTTCTTGGTTGTTTTTGAGGTGATCTTGTGGATCTGGTGTTGCAGGAGTATAAGGATGTTATTAGTCTCTTTTTAGATGTTAAATGGTGTTAAAGGATGTTAGGTTTTGATGTTTTATGGCTGGGCTTTGTTGAGAAGTGGTTTGGATGCATTTTCGGTTGTGTTTGGTGGCCGAAAATGGAGTGTGGATGAGAGCAGCGAGTTAGGTGCTTTCATTGAAGCTATTAATGCATGATGATGCATTAATCCTCTGCTTTGATGTGTTAAAACAGGGGAGGCATCTTTGGATCCAAGAGTTGTTGATCCGGAAGCTTGTTTTGGTGCTTCGGCAAGAGGCGAAGTGGAATCGGTGAGTGAAAAATGGTTTTCGGCTTTGAAACCAATGTCTTGGGAGCTTAGTTTAAGTCTAAACAACTTTGCTAAGCTCAAGTGTAAGTTTTCGGAAAGTACTCTCTAGTGGTGGCCATGATTTTGTTGTGATGCAATGTGGTTTATTGCATGATTTAAATACTATTTTGAAAGCATGATTTAGCATGGTAATTGCTGTTTTTGTAAGCCATATGTTGAAGGAAACTCAAGGTAAGAGTTCCTTGTTTTTGTACATTGATTTAAATGTGGTTTGATGCTTTTAAATGCATGGTGAATATGGCTTGGTTTAATGCTTTAAAACAGTGGATAAATTGATGATAATGATGTATATTGGTAAGTGATGTTTTGAAAAGGTTAAGGTCACTAAGGTGGTTAAAAGTCCTTGAGTGAGCCTTGTTACTTAAGAACATCAAGGTGGTTAAAAGTCCTTGGATGGTTCTTGTATGGACACAAAGGTGGTTAAAAGTCCTTGTGTGATCCTTTCCATGGTGTTTAAAAGTCCATGGGGCCAAGGTGTTTAAAAGTCCTTGGGGCCAAGGTGTTTAAAAGTCCTTGGGGTGATACTTGATGCGGACACAAAGGTGGTTAAAAGTCCTTGTGTGGTCCTCTTTCATGGTGTTTAAAAGTCCATGGCCAAGGTGTTTAAAAGTCCTTGGGGCCAAGGTGTTTAAAAGTCCTTGGGGTGAAAGTTGGTGAACTTGTTTTTAAAGAAATGGAACTTATCACTTGTGGCCAATATGACATGTTATGATATGAAGCATGAGATGCTTGTTTTAAGTTATGCTTTTGAGCATGTGCAATTGATGATTTGAAGCATGATTTATAAATGTTTTATAAATGCATTATTGAATGGTTTTATGAGCATTCCTCACTAAGCTTTTGCTTACGCTCTCTTTCGTTTTCTTAATTCAATAATGCAGAACATTAGAGTACCTTGAGGGCAGCAAGAAGGTCAAGCAATCAAGTGAAAGTAGAGCTCAAAGTATGGAAGGTTTCTTAAGTACACTTTTAGCTTTTGGTAATTTGGCAATGGGGGACCTATGTGTATGTTTTGGGAGAGGTTTTGAACTCCCTAAGTATGTTGAACGATGATGAGAATGCTGGTTTTAGTGTTTGGCCTATAAATGCTTGAATTGGAAGTTTATGCTTGGATGGCTTGCTTGTGTAGGAAGCATGCCTATAGATTTGGGGCTTTTCACATGTGATGTTGTTTTGATGAATTGTTGATGCAAGTATGTCTTATATATGTTGAATTGCATGCTGGTAAAGTTTGGTAGCATTTGGAGCATGATTGGATGTTTAATTGCATGTTTAAGAATGCATTTTGGGGCAATCTGTGCAGGGCGTTTCGGAACAGTGCAACCCGTTTCGGAACAGGTGCCTTAAACAAGCTCAGGCGTCCGAAACGGGAGGGACCGTTCCGAAACGGTTTGGCTACTGCCAGCCCGTGTTGCGGTACGCGTTGCGGAACGGCCCCGTGTTTCGAAACGGGCTCTGCCTGTTTCGGAACGGGTGACCGTTAGGGGCTGACATTGGCAGTTATATGTTTTGAATTGTTTGCGTTTTGGTCCCAAATCTTGTTTGTGCAATTGTTTGAGTTTGGGAGGTCCTTTTGAGCTGAAATTTCACAGTGAAGCATGAAACCTGACTAATTACAAGCTGGTAACTTTAATTTGGGTTAAGTCCTCATATTTATCAGAAATTACAATTTGGTCCCTAAAGTTGTAATTTGTTCAATTGGGTCCCTGTTTGATCTCTGATGTTGTGATCTTTGAATATGATGTTTGTGTGATCACAATTAGGGCTAATGTGCATCTAGACAAGATTAAAAAGAAAAAAAAGGGTCGTTAATCAAGGTTGACTTTCAGGTTGACTTTGGTTTTCCCCGTGTGACTTCCTTAATTCGGGTCAACCGTCTAGGCCAGGTTAAGGGGGTTACAGCTTTAGAGATAGAATTGTTGTACCAGAAGATGTTGAGTTGAGACGTCAGATTCTGAGTGAAGCTCATTCTAGTCCCTTTTCTATGCATCCGGGTAGTACCAAAATGTACCAAGATTTGAAGAATGATTACTTTTGGGTTGGTTTGAAGAGAGATGTAGCCGAGTATGTGAGCCGCTGTATGGTTTGTCAGAGAGTGAAGGCAGAACATCAGGTTCCTTCAGGTTTGCTACAGCCTTTGAAGATTTCGGAATGGAAATGGGAGAGGATCACAATGGATTTTGTGTCGGGGTTGCCTTTGTCCCCTTCGAAGAAGAACTCCGTTTGGGTGATTGTTGATAGGTTCACTAAGTGTGCTCACTTCTTAGCAGTGAACACTACGGATTCCTTAGACAAGTTGGCAAACTTGTATATCCGTGAGATTGTGAGACTTCATGGAGTTTCGAAGTCCATTGTTTCAGATAGGGATCCTAGATTTACTTCGAGGTTCTAGGGTTGCTTGCATAGTGCTTTAGGTAGCCGTTTGCATTTCAGCACGTCTTATCATCCTCAGTCCGATGGGCAGTCAGAGCGAGTGATACAGATTCTAGAGGATATGCTTCGTTGTTGTGTGATTGACTTCCAGGGTTCTTGGGAGAAGCACTTACCGTTAGTTGAGTTTGCTTACAACAACAGTTATCAGTCTAGTATTCAGATGGCACCTTATGAGGCTTTGTATGGTAGACGATGTAGGACACCGATCTGTTGGGCTGAAACAGGTCAGAAATTGTTACCTATGCCAGATTTGCTCAAGGGGACTACCGACAAGGTGAAGTTGATTTGTGACTGTTTGAAAGCAGCTTCCGATCGTCAGAAGTCTTATGCAGATTTGAAGAGGAAAGAGATTGAGTACTCAGTGGGTGAGAAAGTGTTTCTGAAAGTATCTCCATGGAAGAAGGTGATGAGATTTGGCCGAAAGGGCAAGTTGAGTCCGAGGTTCATTGGTCCGTATGAGATAGTTGAGCGGATTGGGCCTGTAGCTTATCGTTTGAGGTTACCTTCTGAGTTAGAGAAGATCCATGATATCTTTCATGTGTCTATGCTTAGGAGATATAGATCGGATCCTTCTCATGTGATGCCTGTTGAGGAGATAGAGTTAAATCCGGATTTGTCCTATAATGAAGAGCATGTTGAGATACTTGCTTCTGATAGCAAGGTGTTGCGTGGCAAGACCATAGAGTTGGTCAAGGTGTTGTGGAGACATAGAGGCGTGGAAGAGGCCACGTGGGAGAGGAAGCAGATATGGTTGAGCAGTTTCCGTATTTGTTTCCACCAGGTAATTTCGGGGACGAAATTCCTTAAGTGGGGGAGAGTTGTAACACTCGGGTTTAGGGGTTAGGTGAAAATAATATTTTAATATTATTTGGGCTCGGTTTTATGATTTAAATAATATTCGGGTTTTAATTTCAAAATAAATGGTGTTGAGCATAATTTGATTTTAGCCTAAATAGCCATGGATCACCTTCTTGTGAATAGTCCAATTCATTAAGGGCAATGTGGTCTTTTAGCCTTTAAATTTAAACAAACAATTAAAAATACCCATTTCTCACCATCTTCTACTATTCACCTTCTTCCTCTCTAACGTGAAAAAGGGTTCCCCTCTTCAAGCTACTATTTCATTTCAAAGCTCCCTCATTTCACCTCCATTTTGAAAGGTAAGGACATTTTTGACTTCCCCTCATCTCCCTCCCCTTAAAAGTACCTTTTATTTTCATTTCCATGAAGGTTTTAGAAAATGGCATTTTGGAAAGTTTGGATTAAAAATGAAAGCTTTATGATGTTAAGTGAAATGTTTTGACTTAATATGTTTAGTTATGATGTATAGAGGTCAAATGGTGTAACATATGTGAATTTCAAATGATTTTGAGCAATTTTCGGATTTGGGTTTCAAGAGGGTTTTTGGAGGGTTTTAAAGTGGTTTTTGGGGTGGTTTAATGTTGGTTTTTGAGGGCTGGTGGTAGTATGATATATGAGGGTCACTTTGGGTGTATTTGATGGTTGTTTGGATGCTTGGAATGGAAGATTTCAGTGGGTTTTAAGGGCTGCTCGGGAATTCTGTTTTGGGCTTGATTTTGAGTGTTGGATGCTTGAAAATGTTAATCCGGGTTAGTTCCGATGATGAGTTATTGATTGTGGATGTTTTGTTTTTTTGGGATTGATTAGAATCGAGTTTGGACATCGGTGAAGCATCGGAAGTAAATTCGGGGAATTGAAGGTTGTCGCTTGCTTGGTCTTTAAGCTTGGGAGCTTAGGTGAGTGGTTAATTGTTTTACTTGGTTTTAAAATGGTTGGTTCGAGTATATGGACTAGGTTGGGCTTGGTAGACCCACCTAGAGTTAGGATTAGGGTGATAGCCTAATCCTAAGCTTGATCTAGAGCCTTTGGATGAACTCATTTATGTGGTTGTGTATGTCTCGTATGAAATGTGATAGGAATGCTTATGTATATTGTGTTATACATGTGAGATGAGGCATGATTTGTGATGCTTGAGACATGCATGACGATGGTTGTTGGTGAGTACGTGCTAAGCACGGAATTTGGTTGAAATGAGTAATGTGAAATGAGTAAAATGTTGGCACTAGTATGCTTGAGTACAAATGATCGATCATTAGGATGTTAGTGTGTACACATGAGTCAAAAGTCGTGCGTGGCCTTGGTGGCGTTGAGTCACCAAGGAGGAGTACGGGTTCGCCCGGAAATTGTATTTATATATATAGTCGATGATGAGTGGAATCCCATCGACGGGGCGTGAGGATGAGTGGAATCCCCTCCGCGAGACCGGTGATGAGTGTAATCCCACTGTGAGGTAATGTGGTTGTTGGATGTGAGTTCCAACGTGTCTATCCGCGTATTCGGGTCATAACTAGGTGCCAATGTTGATTGATAAGTGTATCAATGTGTTGAGGTTTACGATCTTTAATTGGATGCTTGAATGTGATTACTTGAATTGTGGAAATTGAGCTTACGATCATGGTATTTATATTGTATATTGCTCATGCATCTTTACCTTGTGGCTCTTGTGGATCCTTGGTATATATATATGTGTAATGCCTTGGCTAGATCGTGCTCGGACTCTGCAATGTTGAGGTTTGTTTTAAGAGCTTACCCTCACTAAGCATCATTGCTTACGCTCTCTTGTTCAACATTGCAGATCCTTAGTTCGTGGGTTGCTTGAGCAAGTGGAGGGCCTCCAAGTGTGGTTGTTGGCTTGAGTACATCAAGTATGACTTTTAAATGTTAAACATGTAATAGTTTAGGCAATGGGACATATGTTATTTTGATGGATGATTGTTGGTCGTTTAGGAGCTTGCTTAGACTCCATGTTATGTTGCTTTTGAATGGCTTGTGATGCCATGTTCGAATTGTAATCCATGCCTAAATTGCTTATCATGAATGTTGGTTGTGTGCCTTGAGGTTGCCTTTATGTTTGAATATTGAAGTATGAACTTTGAATGCTTGAATGTCATCTTAGGTCTATTGCATGGTTTCCTTGATATTTACACATGTTGGGTGCTTGTATGGCTATATAGTGGCATGTAAATGTCGTATGGATGCTTGTTTGGGTCTAGGGAAGTCTTAAATTGCATCTAGGTCCGAGTCTCGTTCGTTTTAAGTGAGTTTGGAGGTTTTGCAGTGCAGGGCGTATCGATACGCCTCAGGGCCGTATCGATACGGTCTTGCCCAAAGGCCACAGATTTTGTCTGGCGTACCGATACCCTAAGGGTATCGATACCCTCCAAAGTTACTGGAATTTGGAGTTTTGAGTGAGAGTAGAGCGTACCGATACGGGGTGCACGAGTATCGGTACGAGTCTACTCTGTTGACCAAGAAGGGTTGACCGAGAAGGGCGTATCGATACGCTCAAGGGCTGTATCGATACGGTCTTCCCGGGGGTTGACTGTTTGGGTTGACCAAGCCAAGGCGTATCGATACCCTTGATTGGTGTATCGATACGACCCGCCCTGTAAGCTTAAAATGGACTGTTTATGCATGGTCGTGTTTCGAATGTGATTTCCTTTGATTGTCTCCGCTGTCGTGATCACTTAGGATTTAACAAACCTCTAGACAAGATTAAAATGAAAAAAAATTAGGGTTGCTAACCGAGGGGGAACCTTAACGGGTTTCGCTTTGGTTTTCCCATGTGGCCCACTCGGACCGGTCATCTGGCCAGACCGGGACGAGGGGGTTACAGTATGCTCGTATCTTGGTTCTCTAAGAAACAAAATAGTGTAGCCTTATCTACCACCGAAGCGGAGTACATATCCTTAGGGAGTTGTTGTGCTCAAGTTCTTTGGATGAAGCAACAACTCTTAGATTATGGTGTTGAAGTAGAAACCATACCCCTTAGGTGTGACAACACTAGTGCCATTTGTCTCACTAAGAATCCCATCCAACACTCTAGAACTAAACACATAGAAATTAGACATCATTTCATTAGAGATCATGTTTTGAAAAATGATGTTGTTATAGAGTTTGTTGACACCTTAAACCAATTAGCGGATATATTTACAAAACCTTTAGATAAAGAGCACTTTTGGACCCTTAGGAGAGAGTTAGGTTTAACTAGCCTTTCTTGACCTTTTTAGGTCCCAAAATGTCCAAATTTGCTTGAAATTGCTTATGATTCATGCTTGTGTTAATTTTGTTCCTTTTGCTTCTATGCATGTTGCTAGGGGGAGTATGTATTAAGTTTAGCCATTAAAACTTGTTCATATGACATGTACATGTATTTAGGGACGTTTCAAATTGGATTTTTGCACTTAAATCTGTCAAATCTGCACAATCTGGTAAAGGTGTATCGATACGGCTGCAAAGCGTATCGATACGGGTTGATAACTGGGAATTTTTTAGGATGAACGAGTATCGTTACGACCATGCGTATCGATATTGTACAAGTCAAGGGAAATAGTCAAAGCCAAGCGTACCGATACGGCCCCGTATATCGATACGGTAGTAACGACGAATATAAAATTAGGGTTAAAGGGTATCGATACGCGTGTATAGCGTATCGATACGGCCTCGACAGAGAGGCTATTTAGGGCTGTATGTGTTAAAACTCTTTAAAAACTCAAAAACCCCTTTTTCTCTCAAAAACCCTAGCCGCGAAACCCTATATAAACCCCCTCAATCCTTCAAATTTTACCATCAATCTTCAAAATTCCTTGAGGGTTTTTACTCTACATATCAAGGCAAAGCTTTGGCATCAAATCCTGTGCATTCACATCCCCTCTTTCATCCATTCTAAGATTCAAGGTATAAAATTTCTCTTTTCTATTTTTTTTAATTTTCGTTTGTTTTTAATTGTTGTTTCAACTGATTTTTTGTACAAACCTTGTTTGATTGTTATGGGTTTCACCTTTTTCACAAAAAAATTTCAAAAATTAAATTTTTTTCATTCGAATATATTTTATATTCGATATTTTTTTTAAACTGTTTTTTTTTAAATTGTGAATATCTCTTTAAAATAAAATTTTTTTAACAAATTACCTTGAATTATTAGAATTTATTGGATCAAATAGGATGTTAATTGCATACATATTCGAATCCTTTTTGATGTATTTTCAGGATTATGGCACCGAAAAAGGGAACTAAGCGTCATCGTTTTACTTCCAATCCTATTGAGGATGTCGAGGGTAATCCTACACCTAATCTTCCTTATATTATCCAATTAAGTTTTCCCGAGGATGGTGATAGGGAACGATATAAATTTTTTTAAGGAATGAACATTAGGGAAGAGCGAGTTGTGTCTATCCCTATTTTAAATTCTGCCCGTTTCAAGTTTCAATACCTACCTTTGATTAAGCAATTAAAATACATTATTTTATTTTTAATTTTATTTTAAACATAATTAAATTAAAATATCTACCATTAAATTACAAAACCATAATTTTTGTTCGTTTGAAATTTAAACCGCTCTGCCCGCCACCGCCCATGCACTTCCGCCGTTTCCGGCCATGGACAAAGATTTAATTCCAAATCTTTACGGTAAAACCTAACTAAATTAGGGTAAAACCTAATTTTTGTAATTTGAATTCATTAACCATTAATGGTGAATGAATTCTAGTGATTAGGAATAATGGCAAATGAACAAAAATTAAGGATTTGTAATTTAAGGGCAGATATTTTAATTTAATTATGGTCATGTTTGGTAAAGAGAGATTTGGGCAAAAATTAGAGGTTTGAGGCATAATTAGAGGTTTGATCAGTCAAATCCGCTAATATTGTTGTTTGGTAAACATCGGATTGAAAGAGCGGATTGGGGTAAAACCGCTAATTTTGAAAAAGCTCATAATAGGAGCTTTTTGAGATTAGAGGTTTGATATTAGAGTTGTAAAGACTCTTTTACCCTTACCAGTTACCAAAAATCTCAAAATAACCTAAATTAAATATTTTCTCACCCTATTTATAAGCTAATCCTATTTACTTTTTTATTATCACATATTTATATGTGTATTTAAATTTATTAATTAATTAAATTATATTAAAATAATTATATAAATAATAAACTACTATATAAATCATTCAAATATGTTTAGAAAAGTTATATTAGTTAGATACAAAATATTGATAACTAATAAATTATTCAAACAAGTATTGAATATAATCATGTCCTTATATGTCATTTTACTTGTTTAAATAATCTAACAGCTATCAGCTATCAATTAATTTTACCAAACACTTTTATACAATCAGCTAATACAATCCGCTAGTCAAATCAGCTAATGCAATCAGCTATCAGCTAATGTAATCCGCTATCCGCTATCAGCTATCCGCTAATTGCCAAACAGGGCTTATGTTTAAAAAATTAAAAATAAAATAATATAATTTAATTAATTTACCTTTTGATTTTTAAATAATTTATAATTATACGGTGAGTCCTTTAAATTTTTAATCTTTATAAATTAAATTAATGATGTTCATCGGTGCTTATCGTTATTGATGCTCATCGGTGCTCGTCGAGCGTAGCAGACTCATTCAAAATTTATATATAGGTGTGTAAAAAAATTATAAAATCCTACCTTTTGAAATTCTAAAATATAAATATCTACTATTAAAACTTTAAATTTTAAACATCAAATCTTAAAGGGTAAACTACCCAGTGACCACTGAACTATAGGGGCGTACTTATTTTGACCACCAAACTATCGAACTTGTCAATCAGACCACTAAATTTATTAAATTGACCTATTTTGATCACCGCCGTTAAAAAATTAACAGAATGGTAACGGAGGGGTGACATGGCAGTTAGCAAAATTTTGTAAAAATACACATTTAGTCCTTGTTATTTACTTATTAAATTAATTTGATCCTAATTTTATTTAATTAAAATAAAATTAATTAACCAATCAGATGATGACACATGTCATCACCCAATTGGATTAATTTATTCAAAATTTTAATTATTTTATTTAATATATTTTTCCCTCCAATCAGGTGGTAACGCGTGTCATCACCTAATTAAAAGGAAATTAAAGAATCATAAGGAATAGCAATAAGGAAGTTCAAACCCAAGACCTTGGATCAAGGAAAATTTCAACAGGTTTACCACTGAGCCAAGCTGCTATTTGTCTCATAACTCGCACCATATTATATACATTTCTTATAAAGCGGTAAATGTTAGGGAAAATTAAAGAAGCATGAAAAATGGTAATGGGGTGGTTTGAACCTTAAACAATGAGAGTAAATTCCAATGCTTTCACCACTAAGCCAAGTTGCTTTTAATGACATAAATTGCACCATTTTATATACATATCATTTAAAGCAGTAAATGTTAGGGAAAAAGAAATAAAAATGATTGAAAGGGGACTCGAACTTAGACCACTTGGGATGTGCATAAGCACACAAATATTCGATTTAATTTAAGTCTAAAAATTATTAAATATTCGATTTAAAAGAAAAAATTGATTTAAAATATTCTAATATATTTTTTCATATTTAAATTAAATCAAATATTTATTAAAATATTAAATATTTGATTTAAAAAATGATTTAAAAAGTATTTGAATATTTAAAGTATTTTAAATTGGGTTTAAAATATTTGAATAATTTTTTAAAATCAAATTTATTTTCTTTTAAACCAAATATTTTTAAATCGAATATTTAATATTTTAAAAAATATTCGATTTAATTTAAATATGAAAAAGAAAAAATATTCGAATATTTTAAATCAATTTTTTCTTCTTTTAAATTGAATATTTAATAAATTTTAGACTTAAATTAAATTGAATGTTTGTGTGATTATGCACATCTCAAGTGATCTAAGTTCGAGTCCTCTTTCAACCATTTTTATTTATTTTCCCTAACATTTACCACTTTAAATGATATGTGTATAAAATAGTGCAATTTATGTTACTAAGAGTGACTTGGCTTAGTGGTAAAGGCATTGGAATTTACTCTCTTAGTCCAAGGTTCAAACCACCCCATTACTAATTTTCATGCTTCTTTAATTTTCCCTAACATTTACGGCTTTATAAGAAATGTATATAAAAGGGTGCAATTTGTGACATAAACAATAGCTTGGCTTAGTTGTAAACCTGTTGAAATTTACCTTGGTCCAAGGTCTTGGGTACGTACCTTCCACCAGGTGATGACACGTGTCACCACTTGATTAGAGGGGAAATATATTAAATAAAATAATTTAGAATTTAAATAAATTAATCTAATTGGGTGATGACACGTGTCATCATCTGATTGGTTGATTAATTTTATTTTAATTAAATAAAATTAGGATCAAATTAATTTAATAAGTAAATAATAAGGACTAAATGTATAATTTTACAAATTTTTGTTAACTGTCACTCCACCTCTTCGTTACCCTTCCGTTAATTTTTTAACGGCGGTGGTCAAAATAGGTCAATTTAATAAGTTTAGTGGTCTAATTGACGAATTTCATAGTTCAGTAGTCAAAATAGGTACGCCCCTATAGTTCGATGGTCACTGAGATAATTTACCCAATCTTAAATTAAACTAATAAGCCATAAACTCCTAAGTCTTAAGCCTTAAAGTAAACTCATAAACTCTAACATAAATAAGTTTATGTACAAAATATGTATATCAAATGATCTTCCTAAAATAAACATTTTAATATTTTAAATTTACGCAAACTTTGACATTCATGACCTAGATAAATACAATATGAAATATAACAATTAAGTTGTTAGAATATTATTCAATAAAAACTCTAAAAGTGTGTAAAATTGAAGAAATTTATACTAATATAAGTGGATCCTTCCTTTATTTTGTATTAATTTTATTAAGATTCGGTGTACTCTTTTTCCTTCACCATAAGTTAGGGAGATTTTTTTAATGAGGCACTGGTCTTTGGAGCTTTGAATAAAATCAAGCTTTCAAAAAAAAACTTTATATATATATATATATCAATCAATATACACTGCACAACTCTTTCTGTTTAGGAGTTAGATACTTATTTTATGTTTTAAAGTTTACGATTTTAGTTCCTAAGTTTTAGGATTTATAATTTAGATTCAGAGATTTAGATTTTATTTTTTTAATGAATAAATACGTATGTTTGTGTAAATTATTTTTACATAGCATGTGTATAAAAAAATTACTCATATATATATATACACCTTAGTCTGTATATAGAGAGAGTCGAGAGAGATAGAGGTAGGATCCTCTTACACCATGTAAAACTTGAAAGTTTTACACTTTTTTGAACCATTAAATGAAGATAAATAGATAGATGAGATTAATAGTAGGAAATAAGAAGATTGTCACAGAAAAAAGAAAATAAACCCAGCCATCTATTTACTTACATCTAACAGTCCAAAAAATGTGTAAAACTAGACGAGTTTTACATAGTCTAAGTGGATTCTAACCATATTTAAATTTTTTTTATTGACTACTCTTTGAAGCCTATTGAATGTGAAAGATTAGTAATTAAGCTTATTTTAATAAATATATTAAGAAAATAAAACAAAATATTTAAAAAAATCAATTTAATGTACTAAAAAGTAAAGCTTTTTGTCTAGTTGCGTCCCATGTTTCGAGTTTAATACTCAATATAGTAATAAAAATTTCAATTCAAAGAATTATATATGAAATTATTTGATAAGTAGGTTGTTAAATAAACTTGTGTTGAGATAATGATTTTGATATAAAAATTTAAGGTAAAATGTTTTTGGACTTATTCAAACATTGTAAAAATAATTTAAAGTCCATTTCAACTTGAAAAATATGTTCAAAACGGTTCTATGTCTTTTTGACTTAATCAAATACTTTCAAAATACTTTTAGGGTCAAAAAATAACTTTTAGTATCGATAACCTAGTCCTGATACCGATACGCGAAGTTTTTTAAAATTCCACTGAAGAGGTTCGGTACAGGTACAACCAGTCAGTATCGGTACGCCCTGAAATTTTGCAACGACTCTTTCGGTACCGGTACGCCAAGTCGAGTACCGATACCGACAATTGCAGAAGAGCATTTATGGTTAATTTTTCACCCCAACGGCTAGTAACGGTCATGAACTCATTAGAGGACATAAAAGAGGTCTTCGAGCAGCTACAGAACAATAAGAAAGCCAACAACAACATTCATTGTATAGAGAAATCATTTTTGGGTCTTAATTGTCATATTCTTGTAGAAAAACACTTGTGAGCCAAGTGTCAATATTGTTCAAGTGTTTAGGTTTTTAGGTGTGAGCTTAAGAGTGTAAACAAATTGGCCTTGTGAGGTTTTTCATTAGTTTGCTTATGTGTATTTTCTCATAGGAAAAGAGTTGTTCAAAGTTTTGGGGTATAAGCTTTGAGGTTTGTAAAGGTTACTCTTGATCCTTGAAAAAGAAAGATAAATTAGTGAATTTGTGAAAAATCTTTAGTGGGTATCGGTGGTAGACTTAGTTGAGAAGTCGAACCACTATAAGTCCAAAATTATTATTTTCTTGTGCTTCCACTAAATTTTCTTTTAAGCTAATTTACCCCCTTTTAGCAATTCGGTTGAAGACATTTGAGTCCAACAACTTGTCTATTTTTTAAAATTTAGGAGTTTAGTTTAAGGTTTAAGAATTTAAATTTTAAAATTTAAATTGAGGATTTAAAATTTAAATTTACATACTTATAGATTTAAATTTTAGATTTTATAGTATAAAATAAGAAAGTTGTGTAATTTTTACACATTCTGTTTGTGTATAAAAAAACAACTCATTATAAATTTATAAGTACCTTCAAGTTAACTACGATATTTGGACGTAGAGGTGAATCTTGCTTTTTGTACAAGAATATTTATTTGTTAAGATTTTTTTTACACAAGTTATGTAAAAAAAAGTTTGCACAACTTTCTGGTTTAAACTATAAAATTTGAAACATAAATCTCTAATATGCAATCCTAAATCATAAACAATTAATCATAAATCATAAATTTTAAACACTATAACTTAAACCCATAAACACTAAACTAAATTCTTAAACCCTAAAATAACAAGTTTGTATAAACTTTACAAGCTTGTGTGTCAAAATATTTTTCTATTTAAAAACCATATTTTTTTTTTGTATAATTACTGGTATTTGATTTATTGGTTGACTAATTTGGATTCGGACAATGCAGAGGCACATTATGAATGTGGTTCACTCAATCCAACTTGTTTTATTCACACGTTAAGATTTAAAACTTAAAAAGTTATCTATGGACCTAATATTTCATCATGCTAAACAATCCGATAGTAAAAATACAAATATCTCAATATATATAAATACAAGTATCAAAACTACATATGTAGTGTAATCAAGTTGGAAAGCAAGGGTATAAATATAATACAGGGTGGCTTTGGGAGATGGTGACTGTTTGATATTGCTTTCCTTTATTGGTGTCAATAAACATTGCCAGCCATTTCTTGTTATTCACCACTAGGGAATAATATCATAGATTCAAAAGAACCTTGTTGCCAAGCATGCCCACGTATTTGCTACACTTGGGGTGTACTTAATTTTGTCCCCCCATTTATTTACAGATTGAAAATTCAATTTGCCTTTATTTATCAATTATTTTCCTCAAAACCAGATTCATTTTCAACATTTTTTAAGTTATCTTTATGTTTGGTTACCAATTTAATATAAAAAAAATACACCACTTAGATTCTATGCCATTAGCTTATCAAAGGGGAATACTCCAAAACTTCCCACTAAAAAAGTGATATCTTTTGTACATGGAGTTTAATTTAATCGATTCATATAATTATTCAATGATATTAAGTTTAAATTCAAATATTTCCGATCGTTTCTTACCCTACGCTAAAGCATCTTTTGTTTAAAAATATAAAAAAAATAAAGAGTTAATTATATCAAATGTTCCTAATTTGGGATCAAAATTTTTTAATTAGTACATGAACTTAAAAATGTTCTAATTAAATTTCTTATTATCAAGGGTAAACTACAACAAAGGTCACTCAATTATGGTTATATTTGGGTCACTCAATTATTAAAGGTTACGTTTGGGTCACCCAATTATTAAATGTTACATTTGGATCACTCAATTATGGGCAATGTTACATTTGGGTCGCCCTTCATATTTAAAAAAAAGTATATCAATTTGTTTATTAGATTAGTTAATAATTTCAAATGAAGTATTCTAATGTTAACAAGGGTGTACAAGTGATTTGGAAGAAAAAATGACTAAATTGATGTATTTTTTAAATATGAAGGGTGACCCAAACGCAACTTTACCCATAATTGAGTGACCAAAATGTAACATTTAATAATTGGATAACCCAAATGTAACCTTATCCATAACTGAGTGACCCAAATGTAATTTTTAATAATTAGGTGACCCAAATGTAACATTACCCATAATTGAGTGGCCTCCGTTGTAGTTTATCCTATTATCAATAGCATACTAATAGATATTAATAGATTCTTTTCTAGATATTATCAACTGGTTTTTACTTATAGTTTTTTTAACTTCCTCTCGATAATACCATTATCTCGATTTAAAATTTTTGTAATTTTTAAAATTTTTGGGTGAGAGATGTGGCCTTCGCTGGTCCCTATTAGGTACCGTTCCTGAATATATATAGTTTGAAGACAAATAGAATATATTTTATAATTTAGGAACGGATTTAAAATTTGACTCGCATATAATTTAGGGATGTTCGGTATAATTAACCCAAAAATAAAAATAAAAAGTGAAGTCACTTCCGGCATGACCTAATTTCTATGATGGATGTATTCACCAAATATAAAACATAGATTCTGTCTATCTCTTCCTCCCCATAATCTTAGCTTAACAAGACAAAAGTACATTTAGGAACTGATTTTTTTGTTCGAAAAGGTGCTTTTGATTAATATAGTTGGTAATATCTTTTAATTATTAATGATAATGACAATGATGTTTATAGATTCTTACAAGAAAACTATATATATCCCACACCCCCAGTGCTCATCTGCTCAGTGGCATGCAATAATGTAACAAAAAGGCATGCATTTACAAACACAAAAAGTCTAAAAAAATCACTTAAAATGCGGTTAAAATACGTGTAACTACAAGAATTCTTACTAACTAGATAAGAATTTGTATAGATTGTCTTAAATAAGAATTTATGTAGCTACACAAATTTTTATATTATAGCCTAAACTTTTACTATTTGGGTGAGAATTTGTGTTGTGTAGAGTATAAGAATTTGTGTAATTACACAAATTTTTACCAACTCAAGAGTGTCTCGCCCTAAAACTACCCTTACGAACACATTATCATGCATTACATCTTGGTAATGTTAATTTATTTTCTTTTGTTTTCACCTTTTATTTGTTTGTTAGGGCTGCATCGTGCAAACTCAGATCTCATTATTATATTATTTTTAATCAAGTTCAATCTCGGGTCATTATTAGTAAGGTTTTACTTGAATACAACATGATTATTCTTATACCGTAAAATAAACGAGAATACCTATATAAAATAAGAAGATATAACCATACAAGACACAATCCAAACCAATTGATTTAATGACACCTTTTAAAAGTAATAGAATTAAATTAAACTAAGCCCTAATCGGTCTCACCATGGGCAGAGGCAAGTAAGAGAATGGGGTGCCAGTTCACACCCAAAAATTTTGAGAATTTTTTATATATTTTTTATATGAAAAATATATAGATAAAAGAAATTGACACTGATCTAAAAATAATTAAGATCATTTAAGAAAATTGACCCCTCCAATATTTGATTTCACACGTTTTTAATAAAATATAAGATGACATTTAAAATTCCGACACAATAATTTAAAATTTTTTATTCCGCCCTGAACCTCACTAAACATAGGTTTTTAAGTCTCACTAAATCCTAATATGACCTTTCGTTAGTTGTTTTGTTGTTGTTCAGTATGTATGTATATATAGAGCTAGGAAATTTAATTTGTAATGTCAAAATTTTCGATGTTAACCAACATCTTATTAAAAGTGGATGGAATCAAATAATGAGTGTTAATTCTTTTAAAATATTTTAATTATTTTTTAAACCGGTGTCAATTTCATTTTAAAATGGTGTTAAATCCTTTTATATAGATAGATATTTCATATAAAATATATATTAAAAAAAATCTCAAAAATTTTTGACCAGCTAGCTCTGCCCATTGCATAGTGACCTTTTGTTTATGTAAATGAAAACATGCATGCAAGGGGTCTGCTATCTTTGACCAGCCACGGAACTCACTGTCCACTCATTTTGCACCACGTGGGACCCCAACGGACCCCGGTGAACAAAGGGCTCTTTTTGCCCGGAAAATGACGTCAGTTATGGAGATTAAAGGTAGACACACACAGTTCGAGCCTTTGAGATAATAAGTGGCGTAGGTTAAGAGGGTGTTGGGTGTGTAGGATAGAAAAAGATATGCGCGTTTTTCATTTTCCTTATTTATATTTTTGTTACTTTAAGTGGGAACTAGGAACACTCAGACGTTAACGTTTGATTGTAGCGTTTTAAATAAGTGTGTATTAAGTATTTTAATTTCTGGGTTTTTTGGATTCTTTTGTTTGCTTTCAAGTAGTGGTGGAAGACCAGAAACTGAAAGGTGCTGTTTTTACAAAAACAGGAGCAACCTTGAGTGTTCATTTGGGCCTTTTTTACTGAAAGAACTTCAGGTTTTGGAAGTTCACTTGATCCATAAGTTTCTCAAATTTCATTCCTTTTTTCCCTTAGAAAGTTGAAAGTTTTGAAAAGATTCAATCTTTTCCTTTTTCTCTTTCCCTGTTTGATCATATCATTTAAGTGAGTTTGTGGTCTACTAGGTTGGTGTTTTGAGTTTTGCTGACCATGTGCTTGTCTTTTTGCCTATCCTTTGCTAATAATATATGATGGCTGATGATTACAACATCTGATTTTGGGGCCAATTAAGAGCTTGAGCTTCAGCTTGACTTTTGGTAGCTTGGCTTTTAGATTTAGAGCATAGAAATTAGAAAGTTAAGCATGTTATCTTGTGTTTTTTAGATTTTTAGTTCATGATTCTGAGTTCCAGTTTATTTTTCAGGCATTTGTATCACTGTATGAGCATTTTTGAAATCTCTGCCTTGATAAATCAAATCCAAGTTCTGTTCTACATTCATCTGCTTTGGTTCAATATTCCCAGTTGCTTGATAGAGTATGAACTCCCCATCAACTGAATTCAGCAGAAGGATGGCAATATACGAGCAGTTCCACCAGATAAGCCGGCTGGGAGACGCGTTCAACTGCGGCGGTAGCGGTAGTCCGAATACAGGATCGTCCGCAATCGTTGAGGTGGATGTTGGGGTAGAGAACAAGGTGAAGTTGCATTCGGTTTTGTTTCTAGCTTGGTTAATTAATCTTTTTCTATAACTATTTTGTTCTGTGATTTGAATCACAGGCCGGATATATATCTTGTGATCAAGTTGAACCTTCAAGAAGTGATCAAGAAACAAACAAGCCCTTTGATAAGGTGAGCCAATCTGCTCTAAAATCTTTCACCCCAACACCTTCATTTAACAAATGATAGCTATCAACACATGATATGTACAGACACAGAGACGTCTGGCGCAAAATCGAGAAGCTGCTCGTAAAAGTCGTATTCGGAAAAAGGTAGACACTTGTGGGATTTGGATAGTTATTTCATTGTTTGGAAATATGCAAGTATTTATGATTTTATTGCATCTTTAAAGGCCTATGTTCAAGAATTAGAATCGAGTCGTTTGAAACTAGCTCAATTGGAGCAAGAGCTTGAAAGAACTAGGCAGCAGGTGAAGTGAAAACTCATATCTTTTGTTCATGTTTCTAAATCTGGCATATATGGATCAGTTATGCAATGCCTTTAATGCAGGGTATATACATAAGTAGTGCATCGGATTCCGGTTATTTCGGACTACCGGGAACCGTAAACCCAGGTCGGTCCATCAGAATACGTTCACATGATTTTCATGGAAACTTGACATATTTTAACTTTTGCATACATCAGTCTAGCTATATCACATGTGAATGTTGCAGGGATTAGTGCATTTGAGATGGAATATGGACACTGGGTTGAAGTGCAAGATAAACAGACTTGTGAACTTAGAAATTCACTTCAGGCACATACTACTGATATAGAGCTACAGATACTGGTAGAAAGTGGCTTGAATCACTACTGCAATCTGTTCCGAATCAAAGCCGAGGCTGCAAAGGCCGACGTCTTTTATTTGAACTCAGGCCTTTGGAGAACTTCAGCCGAGCGGTTTTTCCATTGGATAGGAGGATTCAGGCCATCAGAGCTTTTAAATGTAATGCAATGCAGTCCCCTATAACCTCTTTTCTCTTTTTCTTTTTTTCATTGGGAATGGTCAGATCTTTCTACGTTTATCCATGTATTCAAAGAATTTCTGTTTCGTATAGGTCGTCATGTCGCATATCGAACCCTTGACCGATCAACAACAATTGGAGGTTTGTCACCTTAGACAATCTGCTCAGCAAGCTGAAGATGCTCTTTCCCAAGGAATAGACAAACTCCAGCACAATTTGGCACAAAATGTAGCATCCGATTTCAGCAGGGGAAACTACAGTGCTCAGATGGCTGTTGCAACAGATGTTTTAGAAGCACTTGAGGGCTTCGTAAACCAGGTATGTTACTCGAATCTATTCGTTCCAAAGCTATGTTATTCGGACTCGGGTTCGAACGTCGGATACAGCTATGTATCAATATTGATACGGTCCGACATAGAATACTTGAAGAAAAATAGAGTCCAAACATTCCATACTTACTTTTGGTTGTGTTCTATCCGCGAAAACAGGCCGACCACCTTCGGGAACAGACATTGTTACAGATGGTTCGAGTGCTGACGACCCATCAAGCAGCTCGAGCATTGCTTGCCTTAGGGGAATACTTTCATCGGCTACGAGCTCTCAGTTCACTCTGGACTGCCCGTCCACGTTAACCACCAGTAATATAGGCTGTAGCCTGTAGGATCACCACTACTTTGTTCCTCAACTGGTAACCAAATAGACATGATCCTATATGACTTCAATATATATATACGTTTATGTTGTTTTGATTCTTGAGCATAAAACATGTAAATATGAATATTTTATAAGGTGTATCCATAAGAAATTTACGACATTAAATTTACTGAGGTTGTATGCTGGTTTGGTTTTGCAACATAAGTTTATGGGATAATGTGTTATTTTCTTAGGTAATTTAACGTTCAATGAAGTTTTTTTTCCCTTTTGAACATAAACGTTCCATGAAGTTTAGTGGTATTTGATTCACGGAATTTAATAATTAATATTATTTTTTGGAATAAAAATATTATCTTGTTTGGTTCATGCGATTAAACACACAAGATTATTTCATTTGATTGATTGAACGTAAGATTATTTAAAAATACTTTTTTTTTACAAAATTGTCTTTATAATAAGTTTTTTTAATAAGATTAACCTTCAATACTAATTTGAAAAATATTGATATGAAAGTTTATAGAATTTGTTTTCTTCTTTTGGACAACAATTAGTTTTATTGAATACTGAGGAAAAAGTTACAAGAAGTGTTTATAAAACTATATCCGATAATTTTCCCTAAAATCATTGAAGTGATAAAATGTGATCATACAACGAAATGTTAAAACATAACCAAACAAATAAAAAATAAACATTATTGTCGTTGGAGAAAGATAAACATCAACATTAACATAAAAAAGTATATAACAATGATAGAACATTGACAAAATTATTTTTATCGCAACTCAACTATGAACTATCTTTGGTGATTACAAGCGACCATCAATACAAGAGAATTAATTTAATGGTCCAAACCAAGGATAGATCAACATTATAATCAAATAACTGCCGACTGAAAAAAATAACGTTAAATTCATCCCTACAAAAAGAAAAGAAAAACGTGTCATAAGAGTAGAGAATGCATAATACAAGAGCATACAAAAATTAACCCTTACTATTTACACATTCTATCAATTTGATCATATTTTTAGTTGAAAACATTTTTTGATATTTAAATTGAAAGAAAGAGAAGGGACAAAATTATGAGTTTGATAACAAACATGTCACCTAATTAGATTATTTAAGAGGTTAAAAGTTAAAATGAAAAAAATTAACTATTAGGGTAAACTACGTCCAATGTCACTTAATTAGGAGTTTGTTAACGAGCATGTTTTTTTTTTAAATTACAAACAAGTCACTCAATTAAAATGTTGCTACAAATAGATTAATGATCGTTAAATGTTAGAGAAAATAGTGACGTGATCTTGTATGACAATAGTTTTAGTCCTAAAAACTCATACAACCTATTTAGTCCTAATTCATAACAATTCAATAAATTTAACCATTCATATCTAACAATTTAATCATTTTAGTTTTTATTCTTCTCCTAAATTGTGAAACCGATAAATTGATTTTGATATAACTAAAGAATTTAAGGACTAAATTGAAAAAGAGAAAACGAATTTTTAAGTCCTCAAACCTCTCTATATATTTAAAGAAAAATGGTTAGGTCAAAAACTCAACTTGTCAAAAGTTTTCTAAGTGTTTTTCAAGTTAAAACAGTGATTTTCGAGTCACCGTTTCGGAACGGCCATTGGGCGTTCCGGAACACTTTTGAAACTGTTAAACTCCGTTTCGAAACAAATTTCGAAACGGATGAAGAACATTGGAACGGTTTGACCCGTTTCGATACGGTAGTATCGAAACGACATCAAACGTTTCGAAACGGCATTCAAACCTGGTTTTAAAAATATGACCGTTGAAGTTTTTAACTGATTTTAAACTTGTCGTTAAGGCGTACCGAAATGCTTCCAAGACGTTTCGATACAGGCTTTGACAGTGGCAAAGTGTTTCGAAACGAGTTTCAAAACGGGCTCTTAGCGTATCGAAACGATCGTGCCCGTTCCGGTACGGTCTATTTAATACACCCCAATGGCTCTTTCTATTTTGGTCTGTTTCGAAACAGGATCGAGCGTTTCGGAACGGGTGGTTGCAGACTGCATTTATGGAGGGAAGATAACATCCCAACGGCTCTATTGATGAATGCAACAACCCTAACGGCTAGAATTCAATGAGAAGGTATAAAAGGGACCTCTAAAAGCTTCAACAACAACTATTGATCTCAAAAGTCTTATCCAAACATCAAAGCCAAGCATTTGTGCAAAAATCCAATATTTCTTGTAAACCCCAATTATGAAATTGTAATTTTCATTCCTATCTATTCAATTGGGTTGAGTGCTTGTAAAAGGGATATATTTTGTATTGAGAGATACTAGTTTTAGCCTTCATCTTCTTTGTATTTTTCAAGTGAGGATTTGGTCAAATTTTGGGTAGAAAATTTGACCAGTATTGTAACGGTTACCTCCTTAGCTTAGAAAAGGGGAAGAACAATTGGTGGATTGTTGGAAAATCCTTAGTGAAGCTAAGGTAGTGGATGTAGAGTTCGATTGGAACTTAAGCCACTCTATATCCTCTTGTCTATCATTTTTATTTTACCTTTCCACCACCAAAGTTCTAAAAATCCAATTCACCCCCCTCTTGGCTTATATTGTTTGATTGATCCACTCAACAATTGGTATCAGAGTCTACCTCTTTGAAGGATTAACAACCACAAGAGAAGTTCCTAGAAAGAGTGTGATCATCCAAAAATCAACTCATGGCATCTACCTCCGGGTCAAGCATGTACGAGTCTCAATCGACCACCAAATCGCCCTTCTTCAACGGTGATAACTATCCATTTTGAAAGAACCGAATGCGCCTCTTCATCAAATCCAACGATTATCTAGTTTGGGATGCCATTGAAGATGGTCCCTATATTCCTATGAAGAGAGACGACGAAGGAATATTGGTGCTAAAGAAGAAAATTGAGATGAGTGAAGAAGAGAGAAAGAAGATCCAAATCAATAATAAAACTCTTCACATGTTGTTTTGCTCTTTCGGTCCCGACATCTACTCCAAAGTTTCCTCCATTGAAAGTGCTAAAGAAGTGTGGAATACACTAGAGACCACTTTTGAAGGAATTATTGATGTGAAGGAGACTAAGATTGGAATTCTCAATCTTAGCTATGAGAATTTCAAAATGGAGCCTGACGAAACCGTGTCCAAGATGTTTGATCGCTTCTCAACAATCGTTAATGGGCTTAAGGGTTTTGGAGAGATAATCCCAGAAGACAAACTTGTCCGGAAGCTACTCTACTCACTTTCCGAGTCTTGGGATGGGAAGTGAACCTCCATCATTGAGGCCAAAAATTTGAAGACACTCAAGCTTGATGAGCTAATGGGTTCCCTCCTAACTCATGAGATAATGAAGCAAGGAAGGGAAGATGAAAAGAAAAAGGAAGAATGAAGAGTGGAGAAGCTAGAGGTAGAAAAGAAGAAGAAGATAGGAGTTGCTCTCAAAGCTTCACTACATGAGGAGAGCACTTCTAGTGAGGAGGATGACCTAGAAGAATTGGCTATGATAGCCAAAAGGTTCTCACGGTTTATGAGGTCCAACCGAGGAAGGAAGATTCAAAGAAAAATGGACTTCAAAACCAAAAACAAAGAAGAAGAGATTAATCAAATCATTTGCTTTGAGTGCAAAAAACCCGGTCACATTCGTTCGGAGTGCCCTCAACTCAAGAAGGAGGGCTTTGAGAAAAAGAAGAAGCTCAAAGCCAAGCTTGCTACTTGGAGTGACGAGGAGTCATCCGAGGATGACGAACACGAAGTGGCCAACCTTTGCCTCATAGCACTTGAGGAGGATTCCTCTATGGTAACCTCTAACTCGTCATCTTTTGATTTTACATTTGATGAATTGCATGATGCTTATGATGATTTACATGAGGTATATGATGAGTTAGTTGAGAAGTATAAAGAGTCGGTCATTAGAAATAAAAAGATTATTTCGGAATTAAATGCTAAAAATGACTTACTTTCTCAAGCTAACTTAAAATTTGAGAAAAAGATCTTAGGTTTACAAGATGAACTTAAATTCTTTCAAGATGAAAATGTAGACCTAAATAATCTTATTTCTCAATGCAATAGTGAACACCAAAAGGTGTTAGATGAGCTTAACAAGCTCAATGAGTCTTTCAAAAATGTTGGTAATGTGAAACATGAAAAAGGTGAATCATCTAAAACAAATCAACCTAGGAGAAAGACATATAACTACAAACAAAGTGGTTTCCATAGACATAATAGAACTAAGAAGATTAAGAGTGTATGGGTTCCTAAGGAACTCGTGAAGTCTAATAATGTTGTTGCTATGTCACCTTGGATTCCTAAGGGGACCAAGCTTTTGGGAGCTAACACTCGTGGACCCAAAATGATTTGGGTACCAAAAACCAAAGTTTAATATCTTTGTTTGTAAGGGGCATTGCTACAAGGCCAAAGCACAAAGTCAAAATTCATGGTACCTTGATAGCGGATGCTTGAGGCACATGATCGGAGACAAGAGTCGATTCATGGACTTAAAGACAAAAATGGAGGAGTAGCGACATTTGGTGACAACTCCAAAGGCCACATTAAAGGTATTGGATCCATAGGTAATCACTTTACTATTCTCATTGAAAATGTTTTATATGTCGATGGTCTAAAACATAATTTATTGAGCATAAGTCAATTATGTGACAAAGGGTTTAATGTCTTATTTGATAAAAATGGGTGCAAAATTGTTGACATTAAATCAAATAATATAATGCTCATTGGTCATCGTATAGGTAATATATAGAGGGTGCATTTAGATGACATTCATACATCACAGGCATGCTTTGTTGCACAAAATGAAAATGATGCATGGCTATGGCATAGGAAACTAGGACATGCTAGCATTAGTGTTTTAGAAAAATTAGTTTCCCTAGATGTAGTTAGAGGTTTACCCAAGATTAAGTTCTCAAATGACAAAATTTGTGATGCATGCTCTAAGGGTAAAAAACATAAATCATCCTTTATATCCATTAATGATGTTTCTACAAGTAGGTGTTTACAACTTATTCACATGGATTTATTTGGTCCTATTAGAACTATGAGCTTGGGTGGTAAATCGTATGCATTTGTACTTGTTGATGACTATTCTAGATTTACTTGGGTTCTATTCTTAAGTACTAAAGATGAGGCTTTAGAAAAATTCATCACGTTTTTAAAATTGACTCAAAATGATCTTGAACTTAAAATTTCTCATATTAGAAGTGATCATGGAACTGAATTTCAAAATCTTGATTTTGAAGAGTTTTTAAATGAAAATGGTATTAGCCACAATTTTTCAGCTCCTCGAACTCCTCAACAAAATGGGGTAGTTGAGAGGAAAAATAGGACTTTACAAGAAATGGCTAGAACCATGCTTTGTGAAAACAATTTACCTAAATATTTTTGGGCGAAAGCCACAAACACCGCTTGCTACATTGTAAACCGAGTAATGATTAGGCCACTTTTAAAGAAAACACCAAATGAGATTTTAAAATCCAAAAAGCCTAACATTAGCTATTTTCATTCATTTGGTTGCAAGTATTTTGTTTTAAACAATGGAAAAGATAACTTAGGTAAATTTGATGGTAAAAGTGATGAAGCTATTTTCTTGGGTTATTCCTTAAACTCTAAAGCCTATCATGTAAGAGAACTTTAGTAGTAGAAGAGTCTATTCATGTTGTATTCGATGATAACCTCCTTCTGGGGAAGGATTCTTGTGATGATGATGATGTAGGAATCCTTGATGCCTTTGATGGAGGACAAACTTCAAAGAAGGATGAGATTCCAACGAAAGAAGAGGATACACAAGATCCACCTCTTGAAGCCTTGAAGGACTTAGCTCTTGAGGAAAAGGAAGTGAGCTGCCCGAGGGAGTACAACTATGTCAAAGGTGGTGAAATCTTGGGTGATCCATCCAAAGGGGTAACTACTAGATCTTCTCTTAAACTCATGAATCATGTTGCTTTTATCTCATGCATAGAGCCTAAAAACATTAAAGAAGCATTAAAAGATGACTTTTGGATTATGGCTATGCAAGAAGAGTTAAATCAGTTTGAGAGAAGTAATGTTTGGACATTAGTTGAAAGGCCTGGTAATCAATCTACTATAGGAACTAAATGGGTATTTAGGAACAAACTAGATGAGAGTGGTAACATTGTAAGAAATAAAGCTAGATTAGTTGCTCAAGGTTACAGTCAAGAAGAGGGAATAGATTTTGATGAAACCTATGCACCCGTAGCTAGAATTGAGGCCCTTAGGATGTTGCTTGCACATGCATGTTATCATGATTTCAAGCTCTTTCAAATGGATGTTAAAAGCGCATTTTAAATGGTTTTATAAATGAGGAAGTGCATGTGGAACAACCACCGGGTTTTGAAGATTCAAAATTTCCAAATCATGTTTTCAAACTAACTAAAGCACTTTATGGTTTAAAACAAGCTCCTAGAGCTTGGTATGAAAGACTTTCAAACTTTTTGATTGAAAAATGTTTTGAAAAAGGCAAGGTGGACACTATACTTTTCATAAAAAGGTATAAAAATGGCATCTTAGTAGTGCAAATATATGTTGATGATATTATTTTTGGATCTACTAATGAGTGTCATTGCAAAGAGTTTGCTAAGTTAATGCAAGGTGAATTCGAGATTAGCATGATGAGGGAGCTCTTATTCTTTTTGGGACTCCAAATCAAGCAAAGGAAGGATGGCACCTTCATCAATCAAGCAAAGTACATCAAGGATATGCTCAAGAAGTTCGGCTTGGAGAATGCGAAGCCTCAAGCCACACCAATGAGCTCATCTACAAAGCTTGACAAAGATGAAGGAGGTAAGTGTGTTGACTCTAAGCTTTATCGCTCTATGATTGGATCTTTGCTTTACCTTACCGCAAGTAGGCCAGATATTTTGTTTAGTGTTTGCTTGTGTGTAAGGTTTCAAGCTAGTCCTAGAGAGTCTCACCTTATAGTCGTTAAGAGAATCTTTAGGTACCTTAGAGATACCCCTTGTTTAGTTCTTTGGTACCCTAGAGACTCAACCTTCAACCTTCATGCTTATTCAGATGCGGATTATGGGGGTGTAAAATCGATAGGAATAGTACTTCGGAAACATGTCAATTCTTAGGTAGCATGCTCATATCTTGGTTCTCTAAGAAACAAAATAGTGTAGCTCTATCTACCACCGAAGCCGAGTACATATCCTTAGGGAGTTGTTGTGCTCAAGTCCTTTGGATGAAGCAACAACTCTTAGATTATAGTATTAAAGTTGAAACCATACCCCTTAAGTGTGACAACACTAGTGCTATATGCTTAACTAAAAATTCTATCCAACACTCTAGAACCAAACATATAGAGATAAGGAATCATTTCATTAGAGATCATGTCCTCAAGGAAGATGTTGTTATAGAGTACGTTGACACCTTAAACCAACTAGCGGACATTTTTACAAAGCCTTTGGATAAGGAGCGTTTTTGGTCCCTTAGGAGAGAGTTTGGTCTAACTAGCCTATCTTGACCTTTTAGGACCTTTTTTGTGTTTAAATTGCTTGATTTCTTGAAAAATGTCATGTTTATGTGTTTCTACTCCTAATTTCTTCCATGCTAATAGTTAGGGGGAGTATGTTTTTGTTTATACATGTATTTCCTGATCATTCATGACATTTATGCATATAGGACTTCATGAAATCCATTTTTCTACAATATTAGAGCCTCATCTGCACTTCCAGGCCTAGGTATATCGAAACGGGTCTAATTGTTTCGATACGGGTGCTTAAAAGAGTGATCTATGAGTAGGGTGTTTCGAAACGCCACAAAAGGGTTTCGAAACGATTTTGCCACTGCCAAGGAGTGTATCGAAACGAGTTTCGATACGGGTCAACATGTGGGTTTCGGTACGGTCAATGTTGTATCGGAACGGTCAACTAAACTCGAAACATCAGTTAACGTTTTGATACCCACGTTTCGGAACGATCGTGCCTGTTCCGAAATGGGTATGCGGACGGCTTTAAAGAGGGCTTTTAATGATAAAATTCACTTTAATTTAAAACTCTTTAAAACCCTAAAAACCCTAACCCGATTTTCCCTATAAAACCCTCTAAACCTCATTGTTTTTTCATCAAATCTTGAGGGCTTTTACACACAAACTCAAGTCTAAGCAAGCCTTATCAATCTTGTGCAAGTTTTTCCATTCATTCATCCAAAATCCCCATCTAAGGTATATTTTCTTCTTTTTCCTTTTCCTTTGATTTTATTCGATTTTTAGGTTAGAAAATCTCAATTTTGTATAGATTATATGTTTTGCCTCTTGGGGTTTTTTTAAACTTGTAAACAAAATTCAAAATCTTAAAATTTTTTGTTCGAATATATTATTTTTTACTCGTATTTTTTTAGTTTTTCAAAAGTTGTTTTTCTCTTAATTTTTTTTTTAAATCTTTTTAAACCTAAATGGGATTTGTTATTGGATTGAATTGAGGATATTCATGCATACACTTTAATTTTAAAATTGCTTGCTTTATGTTTTTAGGATTTTTTTCAATGGAAAACGCTAACAAGAAACGTAAGACGGGTCAAGCGAGTGAAGCTGTTAGTCAATCCAATATCCGTCCTAATCTCACCCAGCTTTTTCTCAAAAGTCTTCGGACTTCAGAGATGAGGGATCGTTTCACTTATGTCAAGAATATTGTCGTTCGTCGCGAGCGTATTTTTGATGTCCCATTCCTTGATTCGGAACGTTTCGCCTTCCACTATCTAGAACATCTACAAGAATAGAACTTCATGGCTTTCTTGAACATACCAGACATTATCTACAAGCACATGGTTCTCATCTTCTACTCAAATGCCCAACTTATTGATAATGAAGATCACTCCGAAGTCATTGGCATTGAGTCATATCTCTTGGGGAAGAGTTTTGCTATCAACATCTCATTTTTAGATAATTGTCTTGGGCTCAAGAACGAAGGCATTGAGAATGAAACCCATTTTGGTGCTCACACCGGTTCCGTGCTTTCCTTGGATGCTCATGATCGGTTCCTACACTTGATGATTTCATGGTTTATTTGCCCCTTCGGAGGTAAATTCTCTCATATTCGTCAAGTTGATTATTTTTGGCTTGAGTGCTTTAGCCGTGGAGAACGCCCAAATCTTGTCAAGATTATATTCGCTGAAATGGTCAATAATGTGAAGCTTCGTGAAACCGATGCTCTCAAATCCTTCACTTATGGGACTGTTTTGAGCTATATCTTTGGCATGCTCAACTTTGATTGCTCATATGACTCTTCGGAACCCCGTAAGCAAAAGATTGGTGAATCTTCTCTCCACAAGTCCGGGTTCCATTACACTCTTGGCCAATGGGAACGAGTTGATAAGCATGCTTCACCACCACAAGTTGAACCTCAACCTCAAGCTTCAGGTCCTAACAATGAAGCTCTTATGGCTTTCCTCACCGAGCGGTTCAACACAATGGAGTCGGGTCTTGGTGCATCAATAATCGTTTGCAATTCGTGGAGAATCGTCTCACCTCCCTTAAGAATCAACATCAATCAATGGACTTGTCATTCTCTACCTTCTATGGTCAATGGATGGCCTTTCGTCGCTCTCAAGCTAAGGACGATGATGATTCCTCGGATGTTGATGGTGACGATGACGAGGCTTAGGGTCTTTATTGCATCACATATTAGCTTATCATATTAGGACTAAGTTTGCACCTCTATTTTATTTATGTTTTATGAACCTATGCTTTGATTGTTTTGTTTGGGATTAAGCTTTAAACTTTATTTCTTTAAGTTTTATGTTTGGATATTTGAATTATATGAATCTATATTATGTTGCCTATTGCTTTTAACCTTGTTTCTTTTTTTTTCTAACAAAAAGGAGGAGAAATATAAGAGCCAAAATTTGTTTTAAGTCGGTTTTGAGTTTTAAAACTTGAACTTTAAATCTTTACAAAAACTTAAAAACCCATCTTAAATTGAGGGGGAGTTAGAATGTCTTCAAAAATTCAAAACTCTTAAAAATTCTAACTTGGTTTTGTTATATCAAAAAGGGGGAGATTGTGAAACCGATAAATTGATTTTGATATAACTAAAGAATTTAAGAACTAAATTGAAAAAGAGAAAATGAATTTTTAAGTCCTCAAACTTCTCTATATATTTAAAGAAAAATGGTTAAGTCAAAAACTCAACTTGTCAAAAGTTTTCTAAGTGTTTTTCAAGCCAAAACAATGATTTTCGAGTCACCGTTTCGGAACGACCATTGGGCGTTCCAGAACACTATTGAAATTGTTAAACTCTGTTTCGAAATGAATTTCGAAATGGATGAAGAACATCGGAACGGTTTGACCCGTTTCGATACGGTAGTATCGAAACGACATGAAACGTTACGAAACGGCATTCAAACCTGGTTTTAAAAATATGACCGTTGAAGTTTTTAACTGATTTTAAACTTGTAGTTAAGGCGTATCGAAATGCTTCCAAGACGTTCCGATACAGGCTTTGACAGTGGCAAAGTGTTTCGAAACGAGCTCTTAGTGTATCGAAGCGATCATGCCCGTTTTAGTACGGTCTATTTAATACACCCCAACGGCTCTTAGCGTATCGAAACGATCGTGCACGTTTCGGTACGGTCTATTTAATACACCCCAACAGCTCTTTCTATTTTGGTCTATTTCGAAACAGGATCGAACGTTTCAGAACGGGTGATTGCAGACTGCATTTATGGAGGGAAGATAACATTCCCAACGGCTCTATTGATGAATGCAACAACCCCAACGGCTAGAATTCAATGAGAAGGTATAAAAGGGACCTCTAAAAGCTTCAGCAACAACTATTGATCTCAAAAGTCTTATCCAAACATCAAAGCCAAGCATTTGTGCAAAAATCCCAATATTTCTTGTAAACCCCAATTGTGAAATTGTAATTTTCATTCCTATCTATTCAATTGGGTTGAGTGCTTGTAAAAGGGATATATTTTGTATTGAGAGATACTAGTGTTAGCCTTCATCTTTTTTGTATTTTTCAAGTGAGGATTGGGTCAAATTTTGGGTAGAAAATTTGACCGTTATTGTAACGATTACCTCCTTAGCCTAGAAAAGGGGAAGAACAATTAGTGGATTGTTGGAAAATCCTTAGTGAAGCTAAGGTAGTGGATGTAGAGTTCGATTTGAACTTGAACCACTCTAAATCCTCTTGTCTATCATTTTTATTTTACCTTTCCACCACCAAAGTTCTAAAAATCCAATTCACCCCCTCTTGGCTTATATTGTTTGATTGATCCACTCAACATAAATTGTTTGTTTTTCTTCCATAAATGTTATCACATTTTCTTGTTATTTTCATAGTACAATAACAATTTAACAATAACTTGTTGTTGTCTATGGTAGAATGATGTTATCCAATTATTGTTTTGATTCGATGTGGTCGCTTGCTTTGTCAAAGTAACAAAAAAAAACTTAATTGGTTGAATTTTGAAATATGAATGGTTAAAGTATTGATTTATTTCAAGTTATGAAAAAAATTAAATGGTATATATAATAAGTTTTAGGATTAATAATGTTATTATATCATACTACGTGAGATGTATGTTTCAATTTTAACATTGAAGTGATTTGTTTTTAGAAATATTTTAATTGAATGACTTGTTTGTAACTTTTAAAAGAAAATTAAAATATTTGTTAATACTTTTTTGGTATTAACTTTTTGGCTTATATATCATATTAGTACCTAAAGTATACTAACTTTTTCATTTTGGTACTTAAAGTATTTTTGGTCAAAATAGGTACCTAAAATATTTTTTCATCAAATTAAGTATTCAAAATATATTTTTTGGTCAAAATATGTATCTAAAGTACTTTTTAGATCAAAATAGGTACTTAAAGTATACATATTTTTTTATATAGGTTCCTAAAAATTGTCATGTGACATTAATTAAAAGGATTATTATCCTATACACTGGCGGTGAAAACTTTTTGTTTCCATAAGTGCAATTATATGGTTTATGGTTTAGAGTTTATGTGTTTTAGTGTAGGGGTTTAGAATTTAGGGTTTAGGGTTAGAATTTAGAGTTTAGGATTGGGGTTTAGGTTTTAGGGTAATATGGGTATGGATTTAGGTTTTAACCTATAACCCTAAATTTTAACCATAACCACAAAATTCTATCAACAACCCTTAAATTCAAAACTACTACACTTAAACCCCTAAACTTTAAACCCTAAATGGAATCTCTAACCTCTAAAACTAAGGCACTTGTGTAAAAAAGTTTCCACAAGCGTTTGTGTATAGAATAATTACTCTAATTAAAAAAATATCTTATGTGCCTATTTTAACAAAAAAAAATATACTTTAGGTACTTATTTTGACCAAAAATATATTTTTGTACCTATTTTGACCAAAAAATACTTTAGGTACCTATTTTGACCAAAAAATATATTTTAGGTACCTATTTTGACCAAAAAGTATACTTTAGGTACTTATTTTAACAAAAAAATACTTTAGGTACCAAAATGAAAAGGTTGGTATACTTTAAGTACTAATATGATATATAAGCCTAACTTTTTTAGCAAACTTGTAACTTCTTAAATATTTAGGTTTTAACCTATAAACCCTAAATTTTAACCATAAACCCAAAATTCTATCAACAACCCTTAAATTCAAAACCCCTAAACTTTAAACCCTAAATGGAATCCCTAACCTCTAAAACTAAGGCACTTGTGTAAAAAAGTTTCCACAAGCGCTTGTGTATAGAATAATTACTCTAATTAAAATATACATTATGTGCCTATTTTAACAAAAAAAAATATACTTTAGGTACTTATTTTGACCAAAAATATACTTTATGTACCTATTTTGACCAAAAATATACTTTATGTACCTATTTTGACCAAAATATACTTTGGGTACTTATTTTGACCAAAAAAATAAATTTTGGGTACCTATTTTGACCAAAAAGTATACTTTAAGTACTTATTTTAACCAAAAAATACTTTAGGTACCAAAATGAAAAGGTTGGTATACTTTAAGTACTAATATGATATATAAGCCTAACTTTTTAGCAAACTTGTAACTTCTTAAATATTTATTGGTTTTCGTTATGAAAGACCCAAAAGTGAAAATTATTTGGACAGCCCAATTAATCCCTTCAACACATAAAAAAATATAAAAATCGTTCGAAAAATAAGTATTGAACCCGACGTGAATCGAACACGCAACCTTCTGATCTGGAGTCAGACGCGCTACCATTGCGCCACGGATCCACTGTTAATAACTGCTTGTGATAACATAAACTAAACTGTTATTACGTTTTTATTTGTAACAGTAACAAGAAACCACATCCAAACCGAATAAGCTCCACCACGCGGACCGAAATCAAAGCCTCACCAAATATCCACTAATTAAAAGAGTAATAAGGATGTTTATATTGTTTTATCTCGTATCAATTTGAATCTTAACATTTTTTTATTTTAAAAATATATTATTTTTTTATTTAATAAAAATAAACCCAAGGCCAAGAAAACGAGGGTTATCGAATATACGACCCCCTTAATCTTATTGTCGTGTATGCAAAATAAAAAACCAGAGGCAGACCTATATTGGAGCCTATAGGGGCCTTGCCCCCTCCCCTAAAATTTAGTAAACTAAATTTTTATCCCTTGAAAATTTTAAAATTTTAATTTGACTCATTCAAAAATATTTTTAAAAAAATTATTATATTTTAATATTTTTAATTAAACCCCTCCTAAAATTTCTAATTAATTCTCAATTTTAAAATTTTAAAATTAAACATCTAAAAGTTTTAAATAGACCCCTCAATCTGAATTGGCAAGATCCGCCCATGGTTAAATCACAGTAAAATCAGATAAACAAACTTGACAAAGCCAAATTGTTATATCAATTCTCACCTGATATTCATTCTTCAACATGACTCTACAGTAGAACAAGTGTTCATGTTCAACCCCAAAGGTTACCCTGCAATTACAGTGATTATTCAATTCTTGATATAAATATTAGAAAAGTTAAAGGTAAGATCCATTCCTGGAATTCTAAATGCTAAAAAAACATTTCCTTTATATTTTAATATTTTAGAGAACTACAAAAGAGTACTTCGCAAGAGTACCTGTGGCCTAATGGATAAGGCGTCTGACTTCTAATCAGACGATTGTGGGTTCGAGTCCCATCAGGTGTGTATTGTTTTTGGTTAAATTTTTATTTTGGTCCCTCTACATCTACTATGCCTATCAGGTGCGCAATTTTAATTCCTCTACTGAGATTAAATTTGTGATTCGGTCATTATTTTGGTCCATGCACTTCAAATTTGTATAGCTTTTTTTTTTTTTTGCTTTTTGCCCCTTTACTGTAATATAGTTAGTCCAAATAATTAAAATGTTTGATTAAATTGATTTAAAAAATACTTATTCTAAAAAGTAAAGAAATAAATTATCAAAGGGACTACTATCTATACTAGCCTGTGGAATTCAATTCTATTTGGCCATGTTTACTTTCGTTTGATTAAGTAGAAAGATATTTACATGTTCAAAATAAATATTAAAATTTAAATTCATACAAAATAAAAAAATTAAAATTTTTAACCACTCGATTAACTAGTGAATTTTTTGCTACTTCTTTTTTCCATATCAAATTACAATATAAAGATTAATTTTAAATATAAAAACAATAAAGAAACCAAAACCAAACTTTGACTTTTGGTTTAACTGTGTTTCTGAGTTAACCGTGCTACGCTTCCCCTAAAACCAGCAGCAGCCACCAGCCCACCACGCCGCCGCAATGCTTTTAAAGTATAGGAGGATTTTTCAGTGGTTATTTTCACACTTTTCAGAATAATTTGGGGCTATAATCTTAGGCAGCTCTGCCTATATGCATTCGGTTCTGATTGGTTTTTAATTTTTTTTAATCTTTCGTCATATTTCGGTTGCATTAATCATATTTCAGAATAATTTGGGGCTATAAACGTAACTTTTAAATAGTAAACTTACTTACGTTTAGTTGGTGTATATTTTTTGTCATTAATTTTAAAAATTAAACATTTTGGTTATTTATATTTTTGTTGTGTAAACTTATGATCACTCGCACGTTAGTTCATGTTACCATGACAACATACACGTTAATAAAAATGTTTATTTTTAATTTCACCTTTAAATTTTTAAAAGTTTATTTTTCACACTAGAGAAAAAAAAATTCTAACTCTTTTCCAGCTACGAACCTCCGACCACTCACCGCCCGTCCGACTTAGCCTCCGACAAATTTACATCCGGTTTCGCCACCTTCGTACGACCACTTCAAACAAATCTTTGTTCCAGATTTAAGCTCCCATTATACCAAATGTGGGGCGTTATTCTTTTGACCATTTACCAATAAGTTCTTTATACAAAGTGATATATCTATCCAAAATTTTAATATGAGATTTTAAATTTTTGTCTTAAATCTTTTGTTTCTCCCTCTAATTTGAACATTTACCCGCTCCTAAATTTTTCGTTTTCCAACCAAAAAAATTAAGGAAAATGAAAATGAAGGTTTAACTCTCTTATTCACATATGATTTCTTTAGGTTTCTAATTGGATTTCTTAAACCACGTTCTTTTTACTAGGAGCTTAGATTACTTTACCAGTTAACACATAGAATTTTTTATTTTATTTATTTTACTTTAATTTGTTTTTAATGTGATTTTGGTTTTGATTTTCTTATATCTACATGTTTTTAGTGTAGACAGAATTGAGTGTTAAATTCAACATCCAAGAACTAACTATTTTGATCGATGAACTAGGATGACGTTTAAATTTGGGTGTTTAATGTTGTTCTTTAGGCGAAAAAATGATTTTTTTAAAAATTCACTGGTGAAATTAAAAATATACTTTTTTTATTAATGTGCACGTCATCAGAGTAACGGAAACTAACATTCGAGTGACCAAAAATTTGCACAAACGTTCAATTTCTAAAATCGGTGACCAAAAGTGTACATTGACTAAATGTAAGTGACCATTGCAATATTTTACCCATTTTAAATTTATGAATCCTACACTCTAAATCTTAAATTTAAAAACCTATTATCTAAACCCTAAACTAAATCTACATATCCTACATTTAATAAATTTGTGTAAACTAAATTTTACCCGATTTATACATCAAACTTTTTCCTCATAAATTGCAGGGTGAGCAAGAGCAAACAACTTGTATAATAATGATTGATGATTTGGGTCCATTAAAAAGTGTGAAGAACTTCACCTGCTATGTGTCTAAATGTAGGACACACATAAACAAAAGAAGCCCTGCCATTTCTTTTGATTGCCTAGAGTACAAGTACATGATGAAGTGCAGAAAGAGATGACATCTGATATCCATGGAGGTTGGGATTGAGTTGGTGAATTATTGCACGCTTCTTTCTCCTGCTCAGTGGTGACGGCTGAGGATCATCAAACATGTCATCTTTTAAAGATTTTAATTTCTTGTCTCACCAACCATGGGACATGCTAAGGGAAGGCACCTTAGAGTGCGGTTGAAATAAGACTAATATAAATGTTTATTAAAAATATAAAAAATTATGTAGGATTAAGTAAGAATTTGTATAAATTTTACCTTAGATAAGAATTTGTGTAGATTGTAAGAATCTGTGTAGTTACACAAATTCTTATTAACAGAGTAAAAATTTATATAGAATCATCTTATTTTAGCGTGCGGCACGGTATAATCTTCTCCAATTTATTTATGCTAAAACATCTGCCTTTTACCTACTTCACCACATGATGACCTAAGCCTCCCTTTCAATCAACTCACCTTTGCAATAATTTTCATGTTAAATCAACCCAATAATCCTAAAAGGAGATTATATTTTTAATGGATCTTTTGATTTTTTAAGAACAAAATATGAAGTATTGTTCATTTGATAGTTGTTCGAATCTTCGATAATCAATCAAATATAATTGTACTTTAGAAGAGTATGTATTCAATTTTAATTCTGAAATTTTTACCTCTTATCTCAAAAGGAGCTGGAAATGCCTAAAGTGAACAAAAAGCCTCATGTGAGTCCATTAATAAAAATTGAAGAAATTTTGTTTAGTGGGACTTAAACTCATGACCCTAAGTTTGACTGTCATTTCTTAGACATGAATTTGAACTCTACCAACATCCTCTACACTTTTCAGGGTCACGAAACTACAAGACACTTTCAACATCCTCTTTAAAAGTACGTTATATAAAATAATCGATTAAAATCGAGCAAGAATATTTCTAAAATATAATATCAATTATTAAAAATTAAATCGATTGTTCAACTAACGGCACTTGTAAAGTTGTTGAGTTGAAAGATTTCTCAAACAGATTTGAATATACTACCATTTCTTTTTGTAAAGCCTATACAAGCACTCACTAATATTAACTAAGGTTTACTTGATGGTTTGAGAAAGATAAAGAGATTAAATTCGATTATACAATTAAAAGTTAGCAAGGTTGGCCCAAAGGAAAAGAAAAGTAGAAAACTCCCACTTTAGAAGGTCCATCTTTATGATTCTGAATCAAGTTGTGCAGTTTCTTAGTTGACATTTGTCCCATAAAATGTTTTAACTACCTTCACTTTTACTTTTACTCCCCCCCCCCCCCCCCCCCCCCCCCTTTTACCGTGTAACATTAGTATTTTTTTATAATATTAATATCTAATCAATTAATTTAAGGATTAATATCATATACACTGGCGGTGGAAAGTTTTTATTTCCACAAGCGCCTCAATTATAGGGTTTAGGGTTAGTGTTTAGGGTTTAGAGTTTAGGGGTTTTAGTGTAAATGTTTAGAATTTAGGGTTCATGTTTAGAATTTAGGATTTAGGGTTAGAATTTAGGGTTTAGGGTTAGGGTTTAGTTTTAGGGTAATATGGGTGGTGATTTAGGTTTTAACCTATAAACCCTAAATTTTAACCCTAAACCCAAAATTCTATCAACAATCCCTAAATTCAAAACTACTACACTTATACCCCTAAATTTTAAACCCTAAACGAAATCCCTAACCCCTAAAACTAAAGCACTTGTGTAAAAAAAATTCCACAAGCGCTTGTGTATAGAACAATTACCCTTAATTTAAATCAAATATTACATAAATTTATTATAAGAGCAATTCTCTCGATCCAATTTACTTTATTTACCATACAATTTTTTAGTTGTAAAACATATTAAAGTTATAATAAAACTCAGATGAAGCTTAAAGATAAACACTAATTTATTTAATAAATTTATAATTTGATCATTTTAATTATGATCCCAATATAATCTTCTGGAGTTACATAACATTAATTCTTTTAAAATTACCGACTTATGTGAGATAGTACGAGTCTCTCCTGCCTTAACCAGTGGTTGATGATTCGATCCTCGCTCTGGGCATGAAGCGGTTTTAAAATTTAAGGTCAGCGTTCGCCTCCTATACAGGTCAACAGAACACGAAAGGATTAATCACTTGGCTCGTTCTAGTGTATACATTGAGAAACCAAAAATAATTAGCTTTGGTAGTAATCACACTTAATTTCAAACCTTAAAAAGCATCTATATCTCGCTTAAAGTAAGGTGGGTTCCCCATATGTATAATCTTTCACACCAGGTTTAAGAGAAATTAATCACTTTGTCTACAAACCAAAGCAGGTTTGTGGGTTCCATTTCCATTTTAAAAATTAAACATGAAAAAAATCAAATTTAAATGAGTTGAGCTAACCAGATTTGATATGTTTGCTCACTTCCACAGCTGATTTGATATGCTTGCTCATTTCTTTCATATGTTGATACTAGAGTTATTTCAATTTCACAAACAGAATTAAAATTATATTTATTATTTCTCGAACGACGATTTAAATTCGAATAATTTCATTGTCCATGAGTGCGAAAAATGAACAATTATTCCCCCATATCATTTTCATTTTGCTAGAGGCATTTGGTCCATCCAGTTGTATCCATTAATATCATTATGAGGAAAATGAAACATTCCCCTCGATGTAGGATTTCTAGGGTAGTTTCTTGATTTCGTGATAGGGATGTACTTTCACTAATCTAACTCCGCATTGCATTTACTTCTTTTTAAAAATACACATACAATAAAATTTACATAACTTAATAAGTTGTCGAATCGAAAAGCTCGATTCGAATATGGTTATTCCGGAGTAAATCCTTGTGTTACTAAAAGAAGAGCAAACAAGTTTTCACCTACCAAGTACTAACTTGCCTTTCATATGGCTAAATTAAAAAGTGCCCTAAATTACTAAGCAAGTCTTGGGCTGTCATAAGGTATGCCTTAGTTTTATTGGCAAAATTAGGGAAGTTTTGGTAATGAATTTTAGCTGGCATTCACATGTGAAGAAAAAAAAAAGCTTCTATTTATAAAGCTCAATCTCATTTATTGCATTTATACAATGTTTATTCATTTTGATATTAAAAAACAATGACAGGTATTAATATTTCAACCAGATTTGTTCTTAAGTTGAGTATGACTCGAGTTTTAGATAGAGATTTATGAGTTTAAATGAGTTACTTGCATCTCACGTCGCGGAAACTCATTTTAAATTAGTCCCTAGACTTTTGAGTATTTTAGCTTCATCTTCAAACTATGAGTTTCATTTTAAAATTGTTCTCAAACTTTTTAAATGTTCTAATTTCACCCCAAATTATCAGTATCTGCTAATAATATCTTACGTTAATAAAATTGTTACTTGTCATGAAACATTGATGTTTATTATATAATAATATGGTGTAATATAAACGATAATTTGATGATGAAATTAGAATATTCAAAAAGTTTGGGGACCAATTTAGAATGAGGGTCATACCTTGGGGATGAAAATGAAATATTTAAAAGTTTGGGGACCAGTTTAGAATAAGATTCATAGTTTAAGGATAAAATTGAAATATATATAAAAGTTTAAGGACCAATTTAAAATGAGAGACATAGTTTAGGGACGTGTGGTATAATTAACTCAATTTTAATTGATTTTATTCGATTTTTCTATATGTTTTATTGTCCTGTTGTTTTTAAAGTTAAAATTTTGAGAAAATTAAGCTATTTTTTGTTAGAACAATTTAATTGAATTATTAATTTTTGAAATGAAAATTTTAATATTTTTATTAAATTAAAATCCCTGTTTATTTCTCTGATAAAAAAAATATTCAGTATCGACTTGGTCATAAATACCTATAATCTCACTTGAAGATAATATTTCATCCATCTTAAATACTGTCTACATTATAGAAATAATTGTGAAATGTTGAGTTTTTCATATTATAAAATACATTAATATTTTATATGATAATAATGTCGATAATGATTTTAATTCTAAAAATTGAAAGAGTAATAAAATGTCATTAATTGTTACTTAATTCAAGTGTTATTGATGCATAATTTTAAGGATTAATATCTTATACACTGGCGGTGGAAAATAAAGTTTCTACAAGCGGGGTTATTTAGGGGTTTAGGGTTTTAATTTGGGGTTTAAGGTTTAAAATTTAGGATTCATGGTTAGAATTTAGGTTTTAGGGCGTAGGGTTTGTGATTAGATTTTTAGGGTTTTAAGGTTAAAAATTTAGATTTTAAATTTAGGCTTGAAAATAAGCATGCTTGTGTAAATTTTTTTTACACTAGCAGTGTATCAAATATTAATCTTAATTTTAATATATTGTAGTAATTTTTATAAAATAAAAATATTAAAAATAAATTCTAAATTTGACGTTTCCCTAACACTTACCATGCTTATAGACAAAATCTTTTATACATATCGTTATGTATCAAATAATAATTTTATACATATACATAAAAACAATAATTTTGTTAGATTGTGTAATTTTCTAAATGCTAGGACTAAGAATCTGATGTTATTATTACTTATTTTTAAATATTTTTTGAACCGATAAGAGTAGTTAGTTTATTGATAACTAAAGATGAAATATTTAACAAAATGATTCAAAAAATATAGAAGATGCAAACAAATATCGGTGTCAACCTTAAAAAATAAACGTCGTCAACACTAACATAAACATAAATATAGTGATGAAGACACATTGACAATATATTTCTTAACAATTACTAATACAATTATAAGTTTTAGTTAATTTTTATTGGCATGATTCATTATCATAATTACATTAAATAAAAGAATAAAAGCAATCAATCGAATAAAATTAAATATTAGTTTTAAGAGACTTAAAAACTAAACATATAAAAATAAATTAATATAAACAAACAAATAATAATAAAATTGCTCCATAGAACAAACTTGGCATTATTGGACTAATGGGTTTGATTTGAGGCAATTTTAGAACAAAAACCCTTTTTAATTATTATTTGGGAAAATGGCTCCCAAAAAATAATATTTGGCAAAATGACCCTCAAACTTGCCACGTCGGTGGACCTCGCGTTGTGTAGGATGCGAGGTCGGATATCGCGTTCTGCAAACGCGATTTTCGTCTACGTGGCCTTGTTGTTTGTGTTAACGGTTTTACAATACCTCGCGTTCTGTAGAACGCGAGGTACACGAGAATTTAAAAGGGCGGCTGAATATATCGCACTGACCTCGCGTTCTGCAGGACGCGAGTTCTGTGCAAATCTGGCCTGAAAAACAAGGGAAAACAAGTGTGGGTAGGCCTGTTCGAGCCCAATTTCGGGCGTGTAAATCGTATATTTTAGCGATCATCGAGTTTGGGGTTGCAGTACTGGAAATTCTCTATCATATGATACCAAAATGGTTAATTTCCGTCCATTCTACATTGGTTTAAAATGGATTCGAAAAGCCTATGTTATCATCCTTTTTTGAATGAAGTTGAATTCAACAAATGTCGATTTTCGGTTTAGTAATCCCATAAAATATATTAAAAACTGAAATTAAATAAACATTTTAAAGTTTAATTATAATAGGTAAACAAAATTATAATACAGCATTATAAAAATCAAATGTGTGGAATATAAATATTAAAATCATAAGTACAAATCAGTAAAAAGACTAATAATGCCTATGTCCACCCGTTCCGCAGTCGGGTGGATGACGTTCACGAGCCGGATACCTCCGGTCATCGTGTGGTGGTCCCTGGTCCCCATCATCCTGACCATCGTGTGCGATATGCGGATATGTGCTGGGCCGAGGCAGGGAGTAAAACAAGATACCCATCGGCGTACTCTCCACAATGGGAAAGTCATACTGAGAATGCAGCTGTGGATAATCGATAAGCTGAAGGTCAATCGTGGGCGTATGGAGACGACAGGCATCGGAGGAGCCGAACTGGGGTGGAGGCATCGTCTGCTGGAAACTCGATGGACCGCTATAAGTATGAAATGTTGCGCCAGAAGATGATGCCCCTATAGTGTCATATCGTGGTCTCGGACTGCGCTGCGTCGACTGCCTCTGGCTCTGGCTCTGGGTCGCTCGACGGCTGCTGCGTGGGCGGTTTTGGGGTTGCTGGGGAAGCCCTGCAGCGCGCTCGGCCTGAGTAAGGATATGTGGCATCCCATTGAGCCTATACCACTGATCATAATTGAAAGCGACCGAATTAGCCCCTTGCATAATTTGTTGAAGCAGCAGTGGGCGTTGGGCAAATCGATTAGCCCAAATCGCTATCCAAGTAGCGTGGTACTTGGACCAGATGAATACCTTAAAGTCTAAGTTCTAAAAAAGTGTGTAACTTCCGTTATAATTCAAATTGCATTGTATTAATTATATATATATAAGTGATAAATACAATAATTAATTAAAATGGTAAACTACATAAATGACCACTATACTATAGATTTGGACTCGATTTGACCATTATACTTCTAATTGCAGCAATTAAACCACTGAACTATTAAATTGGACTCAATGTGATCGGCAACCGTTAAAATCTAACAGAGAGGCTGACGTGGCAGTTAAAAGAAATTATATAATTACACAGTTAGTCCTTGTTACTTATACATTCTATCAATTTGGTCTTAATTTTAATTTAATAAAATAAATTAATTATTCAATTAGATAGTGGCATGTGTCACTACCTTATTGGAAGAAAAATAAAGAAAACAACAATATGCACCTAGCAAGATTTGAACTAGCATCCTCCTAGATGAAGAAGCATTGGTTTACCACTGTTCCAAGTGCACTAATGTGATTTAAGTTGTAACACCCGGGTTTGAGGGTCGGGTGAAAATAATATTAAAATAATGTTTCGGTTCTCGATTTTAAAATTTAAAATAATAAAATATTATTTGGACTTTGTGATTTCAAAACAAACATCTTAGGTTGGACCTAAATTGACTTGAAACTCAAATTCCTTGGATTTTAGAATTTATGAGATTTCCATCTCACTAATGGCAAAAGTGTAAATAAATAGACTTTCAAATTAAAACCCATTTTCATTAAAATAGCTTTGTCATCTTCTTCCTCACTCCCCCATTTCATTTTTACACGACACAAAAGCTCTCTCTACTCTAAATCAATATTCCATCACATCCTTTGCTCCTTGTTGGTGATTTTCGAAAGGTAATCACGTTTTTGACTTGGCCCTATCTTCCTCTTCATTTTGGTACCATTAGTTTTCATTAAAACCATGTATTTTGTATTTTGGTTTTTCAAAGATTTTGTCAAAGGTTGAAGCTTTATTATCTTTAACAAAAGCTTTTGGTTATTTAATGTTAGATAAGATGTTTACAACCTATAAGGTCCAACAAATGTGAATTTTAAAGAGTTTTATGAAGATTCTCGGATTTGGGTTTTAGAGGGGTTTTTGAAGGGTTTTAAGGTTGGTTTTGGGGTTGCTATGTGTTGGAAATTGAGGGTTGATGTTAATGTGATAGTTAGGGGTTGTTTTGGGAGCATTTAAGTGTGTTAAAAAGGTTGAAATCAAGAGTTTTGGACTGTGTTTCATGGTTGCTCGGGTTTGAGGTTTTGGGGTTGTTCTTAACTTGAAAATCTTGTGTTTTATGCTTGATTAGTGTTCCGGGTTTGCTACATTGATGTGTGAACTGATTTGAGGTTGTTTTGATTGTATTGAGATGATTAGAAGCAAGAAATTATGTTGGTGAAGCCTCAGGAACAAATCCGGAATCGTTGGAAGCTTGATCGGCTAGTGTGTTGAGCTTGGAATAGTCGGTGAGTGGTTAAATGGTTTTAAATGGTTTTCAAGTGTTGGTTCAAGCATGTGGACTAGGTTGAGCTTGGTAGACCCACCTAGAGTTGGGATTAGATTGGTAGTCTAATCCCAAGCTTTAGTTAGAGACTTTGGTTGAACTCTAATTGTTGTTTATGCCTCATGTTTGATTGTGATTATAGTGGTTATATATATTGAGTTATACATGTTGTTGAGGCATGGTTTTGATGTATTGTTATCTGCATGTGGATTGTGCATGATGGTGATCATGGTGAGTACGTGCTAAGCACTGAAGTTGATATGAAATGAGGTTGTGAAAGGTTGTGAATTGTGTTTAATATTGGCACTAGTATGCTTGGGTACAAATGATCGATCATTAGGATGTTTAGTGTGCACACATGAGTCAAAATGCGCGCGTGGTCTTGGTGATGGTAGTCATCAAGATGGAGTACGAGTTCGCCCGGAAATTCTTCTTATATATGTTAGTCGGTGATGAGTGTAATCCCATCGACGGGGCGTGAGGATGAGTGGAATCCCCTCCGCGTGAAACGGTGATGAGTGTAATCCCACCGTAAGTTAATGGTTGTGTTGGATGTGAGTTCCAACGATTATCCGCGTATTCGATTCATAGCTAGGTGCCAATATGAGTTGAGATATGTGTTTCTAATATGGTTTGATATATGTGTTTGTTAATACATTGACATATGTATTTTCATGTGTTGAGCTTATGTCTTGCTGAGCATGGCATAATTTGAATATATGTTCATGCATCATGTGTATTTTGGCTCTTGTGGATCGAAAGTAAGATCATGCATTCTACCTTGGTTGTTGCTTGTGCTTGGACCCTGCATTGTCGAGGTTTGTTTTATGAGCTTACCCTCACAAAGCTTTATGCTTACGTTCTCTTTTATTCGACAATGCAGATCCTTAGTTCGTGGGTTGCTTGTGCAAGGAGAGGGCCTCCAAGTGTGCTAGTTGAGCTTTTGAATCTATCAAGTATGGATTTTATGTTAATGATGTAATAGTCAAGCAATGGGGATTGATGTTGGTTTGGCTTTTGGATGCTTTGTCTTGTTTGTAAACTGTGTTTAAGTTGCTTACCTTGTATGATGGCCTTGTGCCTTTATGGATGCCTAAGTGTATGTTCTTGTTGAAGCATGAATCTTAAATGACATGTATGATTCTTATGTTGATTTGATGTCCCTTATCTATGTATGGTTCTTATATGTTTGAAGTGTGTTAAGCATGTTTGTATTGTTGCGTTTAGCCTTAGGGTGTTGTATGTTGGTTGTTGGAAGGTTTTAGTTGTGTTATGGGACATCCTTGTGCCATAAACTAGCTAAAACTAATCTACAGACAGATGGCGTATCGAAACGATTGGTCTCGTTCCGATACGACCCCTTTGTTTTTGGCTAGGCGTTTCGGTACGCTAAGGAATGTTTCGATACGGTTTTGCCACTGGAAATCTGAGATTTTGACGATAAATTGAGGTATCGAAACGAGTCTTGGTGTTTCGGAACGGTCTTTATATCGTTGACCACGAGAAGTTGACAGTTGAGGGCATTTCGATACGGTCCACCCCTGTTTCGAAACGGCCTCATCGGTTTGACTTTGGCCAGTTAACCTAGTCAAGGCGTATCGAAACACCCTATGGGTGTTCCGATACGGCCTGTTGTTTAATATTAAAATGGGCTGTTTTGTTGGGCTGTTTGGTTGTTTATCTCGTTTGTTTCTTCCGCTGTTGCTTTTCTCACATAGGACATAACAATACATCTAGACAAGATAACAATAATGAAAAAAGTTTTCTCGGGTTGTTAACCGAAGTGAAGCCTTAACGGGTTTCGCCTCGGTTATCCCCGTGTAGCCCACTCGGACCGGTCAAGCGTCCGGACCGGGACGAGGGGGTTACATAAGGTATGAAATATATTATATATCTTAATTTGTTGTTAATGGCAGGAAAAAAAAGAAATAAATAGGGGTTAAGGGGACTCAAACGTAACATACTTGAGACGCATAAAAACATCTAAATCACCAAAATAAATCTAATAATTAAATTAAAGTTGACACACAAGTATTTTTAAACTAAATTTAATATATATTTTCTTTTTACAATTATTTTTAATAATTCGTATAAATAATCATTGAATTATTTTTTAACGTAAATAATAATTTTATATTTTATTAAATTTTTAATTAAATTATTATTTACATTAAATTATATTAAAAGTTTAAAAATTAAAAATTATATTAAAAATCATTTAACAAATCTGAACTCATGAACATAATTTAAATTAATTGATATTATTTAAAAAATTGAATTTTAATATAATTTCATATATATATAATAATCAAATTAAATTATATTAAAAATATTAAAATTATTAATTAAGATAAAAATATATTCATTGATTATATATGTGAAATTATAAAAATAAATGTGAAAATATTAAATTTAGTTTTAAAATTAAAAAATCTTAAAATCAGTTTTATTTTAAATCAAGCATTAACTATAATTTAGATGGTTGATTTTAAGATTTTTTTGGTGAATTTAATAAAATTATTAAATTAAATATAAATAGTTAAAGTCCCCTAATAAGTCATCTAATTCAATAATTAATTTATTAAATTAAAATTAGGACTAAATTGATATAATGTATAAGTAACAAGGATTAAATGTGTAATTATATAAATTTCTTTTAACTGCCACATTAGCATCTCCGTTAGATTTTAACGGTTGGTGGTCATATTGAGTACATTTTAATAATTGAGTAGTCTAATTACTTCAATTAGAGGTATAGTGGTCAAATCGAGATTAAAACCATAGTATAGTGGTCAATTATGAAGTTTACCCTAATTAAAATTACTATCTAAATAGATTTTTGAAGGGTTGGCCGACAGCCTTGTTTATATACTTCATACTAAATTTAGTAATTTGTTTGTTAATATCGTGTTTTTGTATTTATTTATATAATCATAAAATAATGTCAATGATATAATTTTTTATCAAGATTTATATTTTTTAATATAGTAGTGTGATTATATGATAGTATATTTATATATTTTTTAATTATTTAATATACACCTTAATTATACGCACATATACTTAAACTTAAATCTCTTAAAATAAGTATCATATTTTTTTTTCGAGAACCTTTCATTTTCTCGTATTGATAACCTTCAAACGCAAAACATTCGAGAACCTTTCATTTTTCGTATTGATAACCTTCAAACGCAAAACAAGCTAAAATACATTGAAATTATCGAAAACGGATGAAAGTATACCCGATCCAGCAAAACCCTCTCCATACACCCCAACCTAAACTATGATATATTATAATATTAGGTTAACTACTAGAATGGTCACTTATGTTTTCCCTCAATATATAGTTGGTCATCGATTTTAAAAAACGACCAGTAAGGTTATTTATGTTTTCGGGGTGTAAATTTTTGGTTTCTCGGCCGTTTGTTGCCGTTAAGCATTAACGGGAGGCTGATTTGGCACAATAAAAAGAAGGATTAATTACCTAAATAGACCCTAAACTATTACTTCACTCCTACTTTGACCACCGAAATAAAAATAATTTGTATAATTACACATTTAATCCTCCATGTTTATAATTTTTTTATTTCTTCTCCCCTCTGCCAAGTTTTCTACTTTTTCTTCTATCTGTGTGCTTCTCAACACTCAAATTAGGGTGATGACTTTTATTGTTCTAAATGACATTCATATTGATATCGTGGACTATATTTCTTATATTGTTTGTACTGATACTGCATTCGGAACAATGTGGGCAGAAGTTGAGTGGAAAAATAAGGTATTTTTCAAACTATTTCCTATTTTACTATTACCACCTTGCTTTTACAGCCTCCTTGTTTTTTTAGTTAGCTAGCCCAATATTAATACCTCAGTTTAGTGTAATTTTATACCTTTGTTTTTATCTGCATTGATGTTTCGATTTATTATTATTCTTATTATTAATTCTTTTGTTTGCGATACAGATTGCTGTTAACACACTGTAAATTTCTTGATCATATTATTAAGTCAACTAACATGAAGTGCCTAACTACACCGTGAGTTTGCCTTGTCTGGTAATATATTTACATTTAAAAATAAAACTAAGCAGGTTTTGGTTTCTGCAAACCATACTGAAGGTTGCACATTATTAGTAATACAATATGCAATGTGGTTTATAATGTGGTCGCTTTATTGTTGTGAAAAAGTATTTGAATATGATCTTGCTCTGTATGTAGTATGTTGATTTTGAAATACATCTGTATATTGTTTTCAAGTTGTTGTTGTAACATGGTAATAAATTTCTCGATTGAGATCCTTATAGGTTATCTTGAATCCTTTTTGCTTCTGGCTGGTTTATGTTTCAATGCTGCATTAGATGTGAAGTGTGGATTCATGGCTGTGAACTTGTATGCAAAGAGTGTGTTTGGAGAAGATGCTTTGGTGAATTTCAGTGTTGAGAAGCAAACAGATGGGAAGCTGAGTAGATACATCTATGTAAATATGGAGGATGGCGGAGGGAGAAAAAATAAAAAAAATAAAAATATAAAGGATTAAATGTGTAATTATACAAATTATTTATATTTTGGTGGTCGAAATAGGATTGAAGTAATAGTTAAAGGACTATTTAGGTAATTTATCCTTCTTTTTATTATGCCAGATTAGCCTCCTTTTAACGTTTAACAACAACAAACGGCTGAGTGACCAAAAGTTTACACCCCGAAAACGTAAGTGACATTACTGGTCATTTTTAAAAATCGGTGACCAACTCTGTACTAGGGGAAACATAAGTGATCATTCTAGTAGTTAACCCTATAATATTTTGTATATTTTATATTCCTAAAATAATAAAGTCGTGCCCTTTAAAAATTGCAGTATTTTAAATTTAATATAATAATAATTAAAGATAATAAAAGGGGAGGGGTCAATGCCCTCAAACAAAGGGCTTCTTCATCTTCAACACTTTCCAATAAAAATAATAAAATTCATAAAACCTCTCAAAAGACCAACATCCTCTTTATATGTCACGTTCTTCAAAATCCCACGAGCATCCACTTGCTGCATTTCTTTTTATAATTCTATTTAAGTATAATTAATATCATATACACTGACGGTGAAAACTTTCAGTTTTCACAAGCGTCTTAGTTTTAAGGTATAAATAGTTAGTTTAGAGTATATGGTTTAGGTGTAAGAGTTTAGAATTTAGGGATAATTTTTTCAATTTAAGATTTAGGGTTATGATTTAAGATTTACAGGTTATAGTTTAGTTTTTAGGGTAATATAGTGAGGATTTAGGTTTTAACCTATAAAGCCTAAATTATAACCCTAAACCTTAAATTGAAACAGCTAACCCTAAATTCTAACCCCTACACCTAAACCCTTAAACCCTATACCCTAAACTAACTCCTCATACCCTAAAACTAAGGCGCTTGTGGAACTTTTAGTTTCCACCGCCTATGTATAGAATATTTATCCTATATATATGTGTGTGTGTGTCAAGTTTCAATTCTAAATAAAATTAGGGTGGATATTTAATAATACATTGTCAATGTAATTTTTTTACACAAACATGAATATTTTTAAGTCAAAATTTAAACCCTAAAATCTCAAAATTTTAAGCTAAAATATAAACTTTAAAGCCTAAATTATAATCATGTACCTGAATTTTAAACCATATAATCTAAACCCCCTAGCCTCTAAATCCTAAACTCCGAAATAACCCTGCTTGTGGAAACTTTATTTTCAATGTCAGTGTATAAAGTAATAACCCGTAAAATTATACATATTTATAGATTAAATGTTCGACTTTGAGTCATTTAGGTGAAATATGTATTTCTCACTTATTAGTTTTTAATGCGAAGGATTTATATTTAAAATTCTAGTTAAACTATAATCCCAGACCCCTTTTCTACTCATGTATTAAAAAATGTCAAATATGTAAGCATGTTCGATTCTACATCCTACTATATATTGTATTGATAATAATATCAGTCGAATTATACTCAATCTGCTCGTATAAAAATATTTAAATATAAGAAAATTTATAAACCATTAAAGATGGAACGAGAAGCAGCCAAAGTGAAGTGAGCACTCAAATCAAATATCTGAATTCTAAAATGGGAATCTCAGTCAATCAATCAAAGCCTTTTTATGAACCATTAAACCCTATCATACTACAAATGGTCTAATTTCACCTCAGTCCTTTTACTCTTTGGAAATTAAAATTTATTCTGTCAAATTTTAATTCTATTATTTTAGTCGTTTATAATTAAAGTCTAATTGGTAACACTATCAACTAGAGGTGCCAAAATGAGTCTGAACCCGAAAACATGGCATGAAAAAGCCTGAGTCTGAGTATGAAAAAACATAAAAATCTAAAGCCCGAGTTTAATTGATATGTGTGTTTTTATACATCTCATGTGACCCATGTTCAAGTCCCTTCACAAATGTTTTTACTTTTTTTCTTAGCATTTCTTTCATTATAAGATATATAGAGAATGGTGCAGTTTATATCATTAAAGAGTAGTTGGTGCAATGGTAAACGTTTGGCTTTATCCCCTAGAGATCCCAGGTGACCACATTTTTCTCTCTTTAATTTTCCTTTAACCAGGCGATGACGTGTGTCACCGCCTGATTGGAGGGAAATAGATATATTAAATATTAAATTAAATTAAAAATTAGAGTAAATTCATCCAATCGGGTGATGACACGTGTCATTATCTGATTGGTTGATTAATTTTATTTGATTAAATTAAAATTAGGACCAAATTGATATAATAGGTAGCTAACATGGACTAAATGTATAATTATACAAATTTTACTTTAACCGCCACGTTACCCCTTCGTTAGATTTTAACGGCCGATGATCAAAATATGACCAATAAATAGTTCGGTGGTCGAATTTTCAATTTTTGTAATTCGGTGGTCAAAAAGGTCGAACCCAATAATTAGATAGTCACCCAAGTATTTTACCCAAAAAATATTTGCAATATAACATGGAATAACCAATTATTTTATAACAACCGAATAGTTCAATAATAACTTTATAACAATTAAATAGTTCAATGATCCTTTTGTTACATTTACAAAGTTTAGTGATCGTTGTATAACATTTATAAAGTTCAATAACCATTTTATAACAATTAATATATTACTTAATTGTATACTCAATTTGCCCTTATACAGTTAACAATATCTAACAATATATTGTCCATTTTGTAACAAAATTCAAAGTTTAATGTTTATTTTATAAATTTTAAAATTTTAGTAGTCAAAATAATTATATTAAGATAGTTTAGTGACCGTTTGTGAGATTTACCATTTAAATTTTATACAAGTTTGTAATTAAAAAATTGAATAGTTTAAGGGTTTACCGGGTAGAATCTGTTGATAGATATTTTTAACCTTTGACAATGTATACATCTTGATTTCTTAAAATGAACATCATCTGATTTTTTAACGGGAGTACTAGTTGAAATATATTTAAATTTTACTTTTAAAACCATTAAATTCTTTAAAATAAAAGTAAAATTGTTAAATCCGTAAGAAACTTCATCAAGTCTTGAAATATATTTAAAGCTAATTAAATGTACAACTTCATATTTTAGTGTCAGTAAAATCCATATAAATATATATACTAACCCCATAGAGGGTAGAGGTGGAGATTTGTGGAAAACTCAAACTCGGAAAAGTGTTGTGTATTTCATTCTTTTCTTTTCATCTTTGGTAATTTTGATTTCTGATTTTTGTTTTGTTTATTAATTTCATTAAACAATGGAAATGGCACATTACATTACCAATCATCGTTTCCCCTGTATAGGAAACACCATCATTTCTCCCAACAATCCTTTTCAATTTCAAGCTTAGAAATCTGAGCTTCCATTTGTGTTTTTTTCTTTGAATTTCTTCTCCACAAAACCCAATGGATCCATCTTCAACAAGCTCCGTCAATGGATTCTACAGTTTCCTCACCCGTGGAGTGGATGATCTGGAACGAGTCTATCTCTCTAATAACTTCATGTCAATCCAGTTCCTTCAAAGGGTCATTTCCCTTCTCAGATCTTTCCATTCCCACCTACTTTTACTTGTTCAAAAACTCCATCTCCCCGTCGGAGATAAGTGGCTTGATGAATACATGGATGAAAGTTCCAGGCTTTGGGAAGCTTGTCATGTTCTTAAATCAGGGATTTCAGGGATGGAAAATTATTACTCTTCTGCCTTCAACATCGTTTCTTCTCTTGATAACCATACACATCTTAATCCCCAGATTTCCAGACAGGTAGTAATACTTCAAAAAAATTCCTAAAGCTTAATTTATACCCATCTTTGTTTATAAATTCATGGTCTGGAAACAGGTGATCAGGGCAATCTCGAGGTGGAGGAGAGAAGCCATGGGGCTGGAGGAAGAGAACAGGGGGTTCATGGAAACGAGAATCCAACCACTTTCGTTGAAGTTGGAGGAGAAGGTTTCGATGGAATCCAAGCTGAATGGGTTCAATGGTTTCAGAGGAGTTCTGTACGCAATGAGGAATGTCAGCTCGTTGCTTCTGATGATCTTACTCTTGGGAGCGGTCCATTGCTGGCAAGAGTCGAGCTTTTTAGGAGGGGGGAACGAAGGGTGTCTGTTTTTCGGGTCGAGTTTCATGATATCGACGGCGAGGCTACAGCAGAGGGTGGCGGAGGAGATAAACCAGATGAAGGGCAAAGGTGGTGGTGGGGTATTGTTGTATGAGTTTAGAAGATCAAATACGGCAATGGAGGAGGTGAGAGCGGAGCTGGAGAGGAGAGCCGGACAAGGGGTGGAGGAGTGGGAAACAGAGGTGGGATTGAGGGAGAAAGTGGACAACTTGAGAGGGTGTTTAGGGGCATTCAGATCTGGGGTTGAGTCTTTTGTAGGCCAACTTGATGATTTCTTTGATGACATTGTTGAAGGGAGGAAGAAGCTTTTGGACTTTTGCACTCACAGGTAGAGAATAGAGATATAAATGGGGGATCTTTGCAAATATATTCTTCTTTTTAATTACAATTAGCATGCTTGTATCTTTTAACCCTCTCTCTTTCTCTTTCTTCTTCTGCTTTTTTTTTAAATTATTATTTATTGTTTCTACCATGTAGTTTATTTGTCTCTCTTCATGCACATAACATACATAGTGTATGCAGGGGGAGCAAAACAGACTAATTTGGGCTTCAAAAATCTGAACAGTTTAAGACCAAATTGAACTGTAGGTGTAATTTTTCATGCAGGGCAGCCTTTAATGTTGTTTTTTAGTATATATTTTCAGCCTACACTCTTCAAAAGGTAAAAATATTACTGTTTTTCTTTTTAACAAATCCAAAGTTAAATTGAATTGGATTCTATTTTAAAGCATTATTTTTTAAAATTATGTTTTTAATGAACATAATTAGATTCAAATTCAAGACATTACTTAAAAGATATTAAATTTCTTACTAGGCATCTTTCAATTGAATTATAATAAAACTCGTTCTTCATATATTTTATATTATAGACAAAAGGATTGCAAGTCTTGTTGAAGTAAATGACAAAATGATATATTGTACAGGGAAAAGGGGGCAGTTGGGTTGGTTTAGGCTATGATATTTTTTAATCTAAAAGCTTAGGCTCTGATATAGTAGAGGGAGGGATTGTGAGATTCCCCCATAGCTGGGGGTTTGTTCTGATCTTTAGAAAGCTTTATGATGTCTGCTTCAGGGGGATTTCAAAAAAAAAACATTTAAAAGCAATGCACCAATTGTAGGGCGAGTCTAACGTGAGGGTCTAAAAGACATCAATTTTAAAATTTGTCATCGAACTAAAAATATTAGACTTCTTGATAATATTTTCGATTAGTTTTTTGAATTTCTTTTTTTATAAGTATCGATACTCTCTCAAACTGAAAATTTATCAAAAAATTTCAAAAAAAAAAACAATCAAAAATATTATCAAGAAATTTAATATTTTTAGTTCGGAGACAAATCTCAAAAGTTTACGTCTTTTGGCCACACCCTATACATGTCGCACCCAAACCTTCCAGATTTTATAAAGCCACATACATACATATATATTATAATCCCTTCTTCTGACATCTATGTCCCCTTCTCATCCTCTCTTTTCTGTTTTAGTTTTTGTTTTTATCATACTGTTGTCAATCTGTTAGTTTGTTTGTTTCTGGGGAATTTTAAAACTCAGAAGCGGGTCACTTTCTTAAACACATGTTATAAAACTGTTATCTCATGCTTTTTGTCCCCTGCCGGAAATTCATGCCTTGCCTGCCTCCTTCCAACCTGAATCAAAACTTCAAAACAAAACACACACAAGAAAACAAGGATTCAAAGCATAAAATAATAAACTTTTGGGGGAACCTACAAATTATTACATGTCAGTCAGGCATAAAATCAGAGCAGTGATTAAATAAAACCAAAACAAAATCATTCCTTTTTTCTTAATATTTGGCTAAACTGTGCAATGGGGGGCTATGAACTGTGTTCAGCATCACGCCTAGCCAGCCACCCAAATCATGTTTACTTTATTTGCACTTTCCCAGTATAGCTACATCTTTTCAGCTTTTGTTTCCTCTAAACTTAATAATTAGACATTAACAACAACAATAATAATTAAAAAAAAACATATGATTCTTACAACAACATCACCAACACACAGACTTAGTATTTTAAATAATACACATTTGTCACACTCAACACCTGTTTAACACTTCTCTATACACTTAAAAGTACCAAACATGTAAACTAGCCTGACTGAGCTTCATGTTACATCATTAATATTATTACAACATTTTAAAACAGATGACTCTTTAATAACTTTTTACGGCCATTTTTTTGTAAATACATGCACAACTGTTTGACCTGGTTTATTTATTTTACACACAAGTTCAATGGGAAACACATGGATGTGCAAATAAATTTTGATATTACCGATAAAAGGTGAGGGTGTGCCAAGTAGCAGGAAAGGCCATCTTATAAATCTTCAAGGATCAAATCCGGGCATTGCAAACTGGGCGGCAAACGCCTCAACACGAATCCGGAGATCGATAACATCTTTATTATTGTGAAGGGCCTTGAGAAACTCTTTCTGCAATTTTCCGTGATCCCTCTGCATGGAACTCGTGATTTCAGCTGCTGTGAAGAGGAAGTCAGCGATTGTCTCGAAATCAGACTCTAAACAACCTCTTGATGTCATAGCAGGTGTACCTGAGAAATAATTAGGAAATTAAGCATTTTAGTGACAATAAATTAGGAAATCAGACTATAAATGAATTAAATTCATGATATTGTGGGCTAAATAAAAATATAAAACATCTATATTTAATACACTAGGCATCAACACAAAGTCATGCTCATATGATTCTAAAAAATGTCTTGGTCCCCAATAAAACCATTCTAGTTAGCTGACAAGAAGCACAAGCCATAAACACAATATGGGCTCTTTTAAGTTGTAAAACCTACGAATATTCAAACCACCTCAGTAGTTCTAACTCCATGAATTAGTCAATTCTAAATATGTTATCAGGTTAATGACAGTCCAGCACATGTGTAACCAAAGGGTTCATTTCATTGATATCATGTAAAAAAAATGCAGACAGATCACAAAAACGTGCTTTGCCTAACAGGAAATAAGGCAGAACGTATTGAGACCTATGAAGCTGTCAAAAAGAAATAGAAATATATTCAACATAAAATACAGGAATACTGCTTACCAATTCTCACTCCTCCAGGAGAAATAGCACCGTTGTCACCAAATATAGCAGTTTTATTCAGAGTGATGTGGCACATCTCACAAACTTTCTCATACCATTTGCCTGGGAAACAGAATACGGAAGTCAATATTTATCGAAAGAGGAGCATAAGCAAGCACGTGTAAATGTGCAGGGAATGCACTATGCCTTTGAAAAATTGAACGTATAGGTTTATTATTATTATAGTAATAAATTATACAAATGAATCAAATAGGTTAAACTTCATATTCTCATGGAAATATAGAGAACATATATGAAACAGTTGTTTTGGCTAGTCAAGTAGAAGGGCTGGCGAGACGTAGACAGAAGAACTTCTAGCAAATATGGTCAACAAACAATTGGCTCATTTTTCTATTTCTCATGTGATTCTCAGGAAAACTGAGTCTATAAACCAAGTATTTCCTCCTATTTTCACTGCTCAGATTCTTTAATCATATTTTTTGTCACAAGAATTAACTTGCTCATACTCTTATAATGGAAAAAAGAAGCCTAGAATAAGACTGGTAATAAACTACAGTTTGGTCTTTCCAAGGGGTTTTTGATAAATTTTAGAACCGATGTCGCATTTTGGATCAAGGGTAGGAGCCAGCCCAGTGAAAGGGGGAAAAATAAGTTTAAGAAAGACATTAAGAAAACTTGGATCACAACTTAGTCTCAAATTGAAAATATACAATTTTAATATAATCAAATGAAATTACACAAAGGAATAAAATTCCACCTAAAAGAAAATTTAAGATGTTAGCATATATTTGCTCAGCATGTTTGTGATATTGAGCAGGAAAGATGGGAGAACCTGTTAAGCCCAGTGTAGTGAGATCCCACAGCAACAAGTGGTTGTCAGTGCCCCCAGTAACCAACTTGCATTTTTTCCTCAGCAGAGCAGATGCCAAAGCCTGCGCATTTTTCTTCACCTGTTGCATATACACTTTGTACTCTGGTGTAGCCACTTGCTTCAATGCTATGGCAAGAGCGGCAATGTGATTATTATGAGGCCCCCCTTGTAATGATGCATAAACAGCAAAATTTATCTTTTCCTCAAAATCAAGCTGGTCAGTACAATCACCATTTCTGAGACACATGCCTTGTTTTCTTGATTTTGAACCCTTCCTATAAAAGATTATACCACCCCTTGGGCCCCGTAGACTTTTGTGAGTTGTTGAAGTAACAATATCACAGAAGTCAAATGGACTGGCACATTCCTGTAATGGGCAGGGGTGAACATGATGGTAAGGAAACCAAAACACAAATTTGCCTTGCGTGAGAAGGCAAATGCTGAAAGATTCATCAACATGAAGAGCCATTATATGTCAAAGCTATGACATTATTTCAAGGGTTGAGGCATATAGAATATATTTTATTTTTGTTTTGGGGTGTGGAGGAACAGTTCAACCAGTACCTTGACACACATTTCTAGCAGTTCAATCATGAAACTCATACAATTCTTCCTGTTATTTTGTACACAAATAACCCTGGCAAACTAGATTTAAGAACTTTGAAAAGGAAATACACCTTGTAGAAAATCAACAGCCTATTACTTTGATTTTCACAAGTATCAGGGATCAGCTAGCAACAGCTAAGTATTCAAACAAGCAGTGCTCCCCTGAATGAATTCAGGGTAAGGCAGGCAACTTGACACTAAGTATCAAATTCATATGCTTTACTATCACAATAACAGTCAAAATATTAATCCTATCATTACCAGTCTCCCAAAAATATCTCTCCCCCCCCCCCCCCCCCCCCCGAAATAACTAGATTCATCCAACCAAAAGAAGAAATGAAGGAAACATCCATTGCCATGACTAAGAAATGAAGTCTATCTACATTTATATGTATATAAACTCAATGTATATGTGTTTGACATATCAACAATTCTAATAAACTCAAAATGGTTAAGGAAGGAAATGTAAAATATGAAAAATTTAGAAGATCCATTATGGCTTCTAGCCAGACAGTTCATGATAATATATGATAAATCAGTCTTATCTCACACAACCTTTCAGATAGTTTTAGCCTGGGCTCAACTTCAGTAAGTTACAAGTGTTATTTGGGCAGACAAGTTCAAAGGCCGACAAGATTTGTTCGTGAGAAGTCAAGCTTAAGTCATCTCTAAAAAGGGTAAGTAAATCTCCCCTAAATGCAAGCATGCATGTTTAGGTTGAGTTAAGCCGCGTGGGATTGAATGTTGTGGTGGTTGAATTGCAACCGTATTTGGTAGACAAACAGTAACATTACTAATAACATAATTAGTTACCAATTGCTTGTAAGTTAATCTATGTGATATTGAAGCAATTAACACTTTTCATAAGTAATTTAACTCAAGCCTATTACTATCCATAGGAACAAACTTAAACTCAGGGCAAAACCTTAATATTAGAATCAAAATATCAAGCCAATAACTAATTTAAACAAGACAATGTTCAAACCTTAGCTGCCACAAGACCACTAATATGAGCCATATCACACATCAACACAGCTCCACATCTATCAGCAATTTGCCTGAACCTTGCATAATCCCACTCCCGAGGATACGAACTGCCACCACAAATAAGAATCTTGGGCCGATAATCAAGCGCCTTTTCTTCAAGCTTATTATAATCAATGAACCCTGTTTGAGGATTCACCTTGTAAGGAAAACTCTCAAAAAATATCGAAGCAGCTGATACTTTCTTCCCACCCGGCATATACCATCCATGGCTCATATGCCCTCCCGATGGTGAATCCAACCCCATGATCCGATCACCGGGCAACAAAAGTCCAGTATAAACAGCAAAATTCGCTGAAGTACATGAATAAGGCTGCACATTGACTCCCCATTTCTCAGAATCAAGATGAAAAGCTGCCAATGCACGTTCTTGACATAAGGTTTCGATTTGATCAATATAATGATTGCCCGTATAGTACCTCGCCCCAGGCATTCCTTCAGAGTACTTGTTTGTTAAATGGCTTCCTAAAGCTTCCAACACAGATCGGCATACAAAGTTCTCTGAAGCAATAAGCTCAATTCCTAAGTATTGCCTTTGCTTTTCCTTGTTCATGATTTCACTCAATTCAGGATCCGCCTCTTCTAACCGTTGATTCCCCCATGACCTGACCGCGGCTTGTCTCTGGTCCAGGCCGGGATCGGGAGCAAACCGTTTACAAAGACTTAGTCCAGGTATATGATCCCTTCGTCTTTTCACACACAAAGACCGCCCCCAAATCCTAATTTCTTCATCATCTTCGATCCGATTTTTGCGGTCGCCGTTCTCTAACCGACGTGCACCGTCGTAGTTTTCATCGAACAACTGTAACGCAACGGGGGAGACTGAGTAGCGAAAGCCGGTGTCCATTTGAAGCGAAATCGAGTCGTCGGTAACGATGGGTTTAGTAAAACCCGAAGACAGACCCGATTTAGTTTGAAACAAATCCATTGAGAACCCTAGAAAAGGGGAAATTTTTTGAAGTGTTTGGGGGAACTTTTTCCCGGAGAGCTTAAAGCCCTAATAACTATATGTAAAAGCAATCAAAACGGAAATAACGAAGCTTTGGCCAATTCGATTTGGAAGCAAAAACAGAGTTTCCATAGAATATCTCTCCCCCTCTCCCTCCCTCTACATATATACATATACATACATATATATATATATATATATTATATATATATATATATTAAAATTGAGTGCTTTAAAGCTTAAAAATGGAAATGTGTCGTGGAAAGCCAAGGAGGAGGGATATAGTTAAAATTCAAAGGGATAAAATAATGTTTAGTCCCTAAACTTGATTTTCTTTTCAAATTAGTCAACTTTTGGGATCTACATTAGTCCTTGAATTTAAATTTTTCTTATTTTGATGATGTAGTAATTTTTTATTTAACTGTCGGTATCTAACTCTTTGGTTGACTAATTTAGATCAGATTTTTTAAAGGTCCAATCCAGTGAAGATCTTCTCAATTTAATTTTTTCTATTCATAATATCAAGATTTAAACTTCTGACATTTCTTAAAAGATCTAATATTTTATCTTGTTAGACTAATTAGTCGTTGGCAACCTTTTATGATAGTGCAGTAATTTAATATTATGCAATGTGTTACGATGTTAGAGTATCATATCATTAAAAAGACTAAAAATATTATCAAATACATGATTGATGTGAGCCCAAAAATTAAGAGGTTAAATTCAAGAAAGTAATTAAGTTGAGGGAATAAAAGTTGTTTTATCCCTTGAAATTTAAAAAGAGAGGGTTTTCTGTTCAAAAAGAGAGAGAGTTTACCGGTAGGGAGCAGTGGTTGAAGAAGACGTGACGGAATGAAGGTAGATGAGAATGCGAGAGTGGGATGATTTGTTGACTGGGAATAGCAGGTAGGGCATACGGGTTGTACCGGTAATATTGTAGGTCGACAAAATGGGATCACACGTGGCGTACGCAGAGTGGTTGCTTTAGTTTGGTAAAATATTGTGAAAGAATGACGGCTAGGTTCAAGGTTGTTTCCGTTTGGATCGAGGATAGACAAGCTCCTAGGCTATGATTATCATCCACCAATAATTCTATAAAATCATAATACTATTTTATATCAGATTTTGCCGTCATTTTTATTCAAACAATATTTTTAAATTATTTAATAAAATAACACACACAAATATTTTTTGAATAATTTGTAAAATAATATTTATAATTAAATGAAAAATAGGCCTCAAATATACATCTAAAGTTATATTATTGCAATTTTAGGTGTCTGACCGTTAAGGGGTTAAACAAATTTATTAACCAATTAATGTTTGACATGTGACACTAATTTGATTTTTTTAATAATTTTTTAAGAAAAACCCAAAATTTTCATTTTTTCAGAAAATCTCGAAAATTTCTAGGTTTTATAAAACAGTCCTCAAATCCCTAAAATTTTCCAAACCCCAAAATCACCACCACTTCCATTGCCGATCGCTGCCTCTGAGCACACCCCTTTGGTTGTCGGACTTAGGAGGACATTTTCCCCAACACGACATCACCGGAAACACCAAACGGTGTGTTGGCCGAACGTCGAATGCAAAATCGACGTTCGAAAGGCACGTTGTTTAGCGTTTTCGATGGCGCAGTGTTGGGGGAAATGTTCGCCTAGTCCAACGACCAAATGAGTGTGCTTAGGGGCAGTGATTTGCGACAGAAGTGTTGGTGATTTGGGGGTTTGGATTTGAGAAATTTTAGGGATTTGAAGATTGTTTTGTAAAAAATGGAAAATTTTGAGATTTTCTGAAAAGTAATTTAAAAAAAAATTATTTTAAGTTTTTAATTTAAAAAAAATAAAATAAACATGCCATGTGTCAAGCATTGATTGCTTATCAATTTGTTTTACACCCCTTAACGATCAAGCACCTAAAATTACAACATTGTGAACTTTAGGCACCTAAAACTAAAACAATGTAAATTTTAGGCACCTATTTTTAACAAAAAATACTTTATGCACCTAATGTTCAAAAGAGATATACTTTGGGAAGTTATTTTTCATTTAAGCCAAATATTTATAAAAATGATATTTTTATAAATCGATAATATAAATGGTTAAAACGTAATTTTTAAAAGTAGTGACTAAAAACAAATAACTAAAATATAAAATTGGTCCAACCATGTAATTTTCAAAACTATAAAATCATAATTTATATCATATTTTTTTTTATTTTTTTATTAAATAAAGATATTATACTCACGTAATGAGATTCGAACTCATATAAGATAAAATAACATGAAATTTATTCGTCTTTTTTCATTCAAACAACATTTTTAAAATTTATTTAATAAAATAAAAATAGAAAATATTTATAAAAATAATACCCTTCATGCCACATCAAATCAATTGTGTTTTTTAAATAACATACCACTCATATAAGATAAAATACCCTTCATGCCACATCAAATCAATTGTGTTTTTTAAATTGCAATAATATAACACGCTATACCAGTTGCGCCTTCCAAAAAAAGCATTGATTGATTTAAATAAAAAAATAAACTAACAAGAACCGAAGATGAGATTTAACTTCATGAACTACAAATGTTATGGATGTTAATTTGTATAGACGTAACTGGAATTTTAACCTTTCATTTTTTATCGATATGAAATTTATAAGTTAAAAAAGAGTGAAGATCATATGGAAAAAAATTAGAAATGAACTCTTTAAATTTTATATTGATAAGAAACAAAGATTAATACTTCAACTACGCCTATATAAACCAACGTCAATAAAATTTGCAATCAATGGAGCTCTTATTAGTTTATTTTTTCATTTTGGCCCTTTAATGCACTCCAAGACATAATTGACGTAGCACACTTTACAGAAAATACGATTGACATGTTACACTTTTTAAAATACTTGACTGGCGTGCCATGCTTTTTAGAAGGTGTAACTGATGTGACACGTTTTCTAGAAGACACGACTAACGTAATGTGTTTTTGTTCTATGTAGCACAAATGGAAGTTATTTTCGTAAAAATATGAGATAACTATAATTTTTGTTAAACTTTAAGATGTTGTGAATTTTCAATTTATTAGTCAAGCAATTAGCTTGGGCATTAAACGCGAGCTCAAATCTAAGTGTTTAGGTACATGTGTTTACAATGTGATTTTAGATATGGTCCATGTTAAATACAAAGTGTCATTTAATGCTTAAATTGGTGGCGAGTTGATGGAAAGGTTTGGTTGAAACAATATTGATACTTTGATTATTAAATTAAAATAGTTTAAAATATAGGGACTAATTTAAAATTTGGTTGATAGTATGACAACATATGGGTGGAATTTAACCCTTATTATAGTTGTGAAGTTGGACTTAATTCACAAAGGTTTAAAAGTTGAAGATTTCTATGAATAACAATTTCTATAAATATCAGGATTAATGACTTTAAGTTAGTTGTTGTGCTAAAAGAAATTTAATTTTTTATTTACAAGTGTAATAAATATTGCCATCGAAATAAAAGAAATAAAGAGAAAAATAGAAAGAGGGACGACAAAAAAGATGAGAGAAGTTAAAATAGAGGATGAGAAAATTTGGCCAAAATTATGTATATTGGTTTTTTATAATTATATTGGTACGTGTCTGAGCAAATCATCGTTATATTTTTTTATCAGAAAATAACTTGTATTTCATTAAGGCAAAGCAAAAGTTAAACATGCTTCGAAGAAGCTTACAGTCCTACATCCCAAAATTAAGGAAACAAACATCAAAATATCGATAGCCAAAGGCAATCGACCAGGACACAAAACTAATATCCGAAATACAAGAAAAGAAACTCCTTGATCGAAAGGAGAGAAGAGCCGTATCCACCATTGACCTTGGAGATTCTTCAGCAGCGCAGACCAGCGATGGAAAATAATCGCAGGGAACAAACGTATTCTCCGTCTTGCCAAACAAGCTAGAACCACCGAGCCTTCGCCTGAGAGCTCTATCCAGAGGCAGGCTTCCGTTACACCGGTAACGGTCCTTATCAAGGCAATTGACATAGTGAACATTATTCGGACAAAATCGGAAAACCATACTCCCTGACCTTTCCTGGCAAAAGAACCGAGAGCAAAAGCATAAAAACACTCGCTAGAACTTAAATTCACCTTAACAGTAACATGAAACTCTGAAGCAAGACAGGCCACAGACAGCTTCCCAAGAGGATCATGAACGAGCAGACACATACCATCCTCCCAGTCGTAGGTGTCTTTGCCAAGGAGGATCATGGTGATCTCGGATAACTCTCGACGGAGTTATCTGAATCAAAATCATACCTTTCGTTGATCTTCATGGAAGGGCCAGGTTCCTCACCGTCGCTAAGCTGGATTTCTTCATTGAGAACAAAGTTGTCGTCCACGCACATCAACATGACTTTTGTAATTTGCTTCCCAAATGGATCAACTCTAAGCTCAATTAACCCAACTTCATCCACCATAATTCTGGAGCATTCCATAGAAAACTTGCGTCTTGCTTCTTTCCGAATAAGGGTGATTCGTTTTGTTCCAAAGGTTTTGCCTTTCTTCTTCGATTCAATATCCTGGATGATTCTTGAAGAGTTTAAGTACGATTCCGGAAAAAGCGCTGCCTTAAGAACATCTTCATTTGCGGCGAGTCCTTTTCTCCAAAATACACCAGTGATGTGGTGCTACTTGCACAATAGCATTGGAGACTTGCTCCCATAGTTCATGCCTTTTGACTTTGCTGAACGAACCTTCAATGTCGTCATCCTCCCGCTTTCTCTTTTTGCAGGTTGAGACTTCCATCTTGTTGATTCCCTCCACGAGAAAGCTTCCCCAAGAGACGATCGATTCTTTGTTTTGCACCGGTAGGTTAGACTTGCTTGAGATGACCGCGTTGAGTTCATTCTCCGAGCTGCCGTTACCATAACTTACAGTAGTGGTCCTTGCTGGCTCCGTAGGGTGCAGGGGGTTCACCAGTAGGTGAAAATCCCAGGGCTTGGATTTTCTTCATGATAAATCTCGATGGTAGGGTCCAAAGCCATGCAAGGGTACAATCTTCTTGACTTTTGGCAGGCTTTGCTGCTTCCAAACGAGAAAAATCTTTGTTGACCTTGCAACCTTTTGAAGTGAGAAGTGAAGGAACCTTAAACATCGAGCTATCTTTTTCAGAAAATCCTAAGGATTTCCCACCCCTCGGGACCAGCGCTGATTTGTCTCTTGTGCATCCGCCTGCACCTGGCTTCATCGATACCGACGGCAAAGATTTTAGGCCTCCCTCACCGGAACTTTGATTCAACTTGTGAGGTTTTCCACCATATGAAGCTCAAAGCCACGACCCCTACCTTCCGTTTAGCTTAAACATCGAGATATCCTTGTTGCACTCCCGCTCCGGCCACATCGGAAACAAAACTTCGGTAGCCCCTCTTATTTGAAAGCTATCTCGAGTGGTTTATCCTTTTTCCTATTGAGGATAAACCCTATTTTCAGGGGGTCTTCAACCCTGACGGTGACCCTAAGAATGACTGGCCAAACCGATTCAAGCTGCTTCCATCATCCAAAGACAATTCGTAAAACACTGGAAAAAGCTTCCCGATTCTCCTCACGTTTTTCGGTGTGACCAATCCGATGGGTAAGTCATGGATCTGAACTCAAAATTCCTCAAGGGAGAAGTCAATCTCCTCTAAAGCTTTCTCTGGTTGCCACTCCTTTAGAATGAGGAGTGAGTCCTGCATAGACCACTGTTTGTTGCCGAAAATTCTTAACAGTTCCTCAGACGACTGGAAAACGAAGAGGAAAAAATTTCACCCAAGGTCATGTCATTCCACACTTTCGCTTCTCCATGCCTTACGTATTATGGCCGTTAGTGCTAACGGTTTAACGGTTGAAGAAGAGAAAAGCTTCCCTATCAAGGCCTGATTTTTCAGAGTTAGGTTGACTTCCCCATCATCATTCAATTCAAGTTCATCAATGAACTCTTGGCTAAACAGGTTTAGGTCAGATGGGTTGTTGGGGTAGCCATTATTTACTACCCCTAAACTCAAGGAGGAAAGATTTTGCATTGTTCCTAGAAGATAGGAGAGAATCTGGTTAAAACACGTGATAGTGAGGGATTTTGACAGTTTAAAAAGGAAGGTGACCACAAAGCTATCACCAACCAGAGAAGAAGTAGAGGGAGAATGAGGAAAAACAAGGTGATAAAAGGATAAGGGCACAAAGTGGCTTAAGACGCCTGGAAAACCAGCCCCAGACCAAAGCGAGACACAAACTCACCGGATCTGCACAAAAGCAAGGAGCCTGCGAGAGGAAACCTTTGAGATAGAAGAGTCCTAACGTCTTTCTTTTTCCAAAAAGGAACCCCTGTACCCTTTTTCGGTTTGGGTCCCTTTTTTTCAATCATCGTTACATTTAGATTCTAAAAAAATTGTTGTGTGAATTGTTTCTCATTTGGAGAAGTAGTGAAGACCAAATTAAAATATAAAGATTATTAAGTATTTAAATTCTGAACTGAGTGGTAATGCCTACTTTATTTATTATTTAGATTTATAGGAACTTAACTTGTCATTAGATTAAAAGATAAGAAAAATTTATTTTTTAGAAAATTTAATTAAAATTATTTAAAAATAATTAATATTTAGGGTAAACTATACCGTTGACCATCATACTTTGGTTAATGTATTAAAATGACCACCCTAAAAAAATCGACTCAATTGACCACCCAAACTATTGAAATTGGATCAATGTGACCACCAGCCGTTAATGGGCTAACAGAAGGTGACGTGGCAGTTAAAAAAATTAAAGGTATAATCACACATTTGGTTCTTATTATTTACACATTCTTTCAATTTAGTCCTAATTTTAAACTAATAAAATAAATTAATTAGGTGGTGACACGTGTTAACACCTTATTGGAGGAATTTAATTATTTATATTTGATTAATAAATAATTTTCCTCCTCCAATTAGGTGGTGACACGTGTCACCACCTATTTAGAGGAGAAAAATAAAATCACCAAACTTGAGCTTGGAGGGAATCAAACCAAGGTCTTTAGGGATAAAAGCAACGTTTTAACCACTGCACCAATCACATGTTTGTGCTATAAATCACCAATTGTATTATATGTCTTATTGTTTGTTACCATTCAAATTCTTCTTCTTCCTCATCACTTTTATTGAAACTTCCATTTCCATAGAAACAACAAAAGAAGAAAGAACTGAAGCTCAACCTTTACCGGAGACTTGTCTCTTTCGTGCAAAAGATGATTTATAGCACATTTGGTCCACAAGCTAACCCAACCAAATCCCAAAAAAAAAATGCTTTACTGTTCTGTTCTGACATGGGATACACTGGAAGTGAAACTTGGTTCAAACTCTGCTATCTGACTCCTCAACAATGGCAGCTGATAGCTGAAACCATGACAAAAACTTGTTGTTAGAGGTTGAAGCTTGTAATAATTTCCAGCATTTTTGCTAGCGTTTTGAGGCAAAAAAGAGTTGTGAAGAATTCAAGAAATGGATGTGGGGCAGAAACAATGAAGAATAGAAAGAATACCAAACATTCATGATTCATCTATGAATGAAGAAATATTAGAAACGACAGTGAAAAAGAAAAGTGCATAAAAAAACATTGAATATAGAGCACCAGATTCACGTGAATTCGATCCCATAACTGCTACGCATCTGAAACCACACTAAACTCATCATCTTCCAATGGAGCCAACAAGTTTAGATCTATCAGATTGTTGTCAAATTTGCTCGACTTTGCAGCGGCAAGCAAATGGGATCTTTTGTGATGAGGAAGAAAAGAATTTGAATGGGAACAAACAATAAGACATATAATAAAATTGGTGATTTATAGCACAACCATGTGCTTGGTGCAGTGGTTAAAACGCTGCTTTTATCCCTGAAGACCCTGGTCTGATTCCCTCCAAGCTCAAGTTTGGTGATTTTATTTTTCTCCTCTAAACAGGTGGTGACACGTGTCACCACCTGATTGGAGGAGGAAAATTATTTATTAATCAAATATAAATAATTAAATTCCTCCAATAAGGTGTTGACACGTATCACCACCTAATTAATTTATTTTATTAGTTTAAAATTAGGACTAAATTGAAATAATGTGTAAATAATAAGGACCAAATGTGTGATTATACCTTTAATTTTTTAACTGCCACGTCACCTTCCGTTAGCCCATTAACGGCTGGTGGTCACATTGATCCAATTTCAATAGTTTGGGTGGCCAATTGAGTCGATTTTTTTAAGGTGATCATTTTAATACATTAACCAAAGTATGGTGGTCAATGGTATAGTTTACCCTAATATTTAATATAAATTTATAACAATTTGAGGGATTAAATTAAAATTTTTAAAAAATTATTGTGAAATTTTCAAATTGTTAGAGGGGCCAAGACCTTGGAACCCTCGTTATGCTCCGTCACTGAGCAAGATGCATGTCTGACATGTATGTGCCAATCCTTGTCTTCTGGCCAAAAGTTTTTTTTTATCATAATCATGCATTATCATTAAAACAAAAGGGATAACAACGTGCAAAGAGCCTTCGGGTACATGAAGCCCTCATGCTCATGCAAACAGCAAACAACGAAGACGCAAAGCCATGAAACCCTAATAACGATGGGGCTGACACAACAAGCCCTAAGAACGATAGATGACCATCTAGTGGCAACAAAAGACAAACCCGTAAGACTTTCAGTGAGGTTCCAAACTGGGAAAAAACGACATAAAACATAAAGGTAAAAAACACTAGCCAACCGAGACGCTTGTCGGGAGATGATGACTCGAAATCCTAGTGAGAGCTCTGTCCGGAAGCAGGGTCCCTTGAACTCAGTCCAGGTCTTGTCAACTGGGACGAAGAGGGCATCTGACCTAGCAAAGGAAGGCGAGGAAGGTGAAGGATATTTGAACAATCCTTGCACCATGGATGAGGCCAAAACCATGAAGGGCTTAAAATCGTTGCAATGCTAGTTAAAAGTTATAAGATATTTTTTTTTGTTTAACCATTAATATTTTGTAGAGGATTGAAATGAAGATTTTTTTTGTTTCGCTGTCAATTGTTTATTCATTCTTACATTGGGCCTCTTGGGTTATTCAATATTTGGGTTTTGACATTTTCAACATGGGATGCTCAAAATAATTCAATTTTTTTGTTGCTCTTTCAGTTTTCAGGATTTCACCTTAATTAATCTAGATCGATTTGTGACGCACACATGGTTTTGGTGGGTGAGCCTTCTAGCGTAGATTTTATGCATACACAACGCCTCGAACTCAAGACATGCTTAAGTGATACTAAGCTGCTTACCATTTGGACCAACCCAGAGATGCAAATTGGCTGGGGAGGGTGTGAAGGGTATTCTTCCCACACATATCCCCGTCAAGAATTTTCATCTTCATCCCCGCCTCACGACCCACTGTGAATATAAAATTTAAAACCATCACTGCCCCGCAAACCGCAAGAATAAAACCATCTTCGCCCCATCACCCATGTGGGTCATGAGAGCCACTTAATCCCCTCTTTACCCGCCCATGACTCATTCATCTAATATATTTATAAATATTAGTTAAATAAACATAAATCAAATTTTTTATGAAAAAGTGTGAAATTTCTGTCATTCGGACTCCCACCACATATGTGACATTATTTCAATTGTCATCAATTTTTTAAAAACAATAATATATGAAATTAAATTTTGTACAACACAAGTTTATACTAAACATATATATTAAAATCTATTGTAAAGGACAAAAAATAGCACAAATAACATGTAAAATAATATTTTAATTGTTGTAACAAATAAATAATATAAAAAGAACTAAAAAGAAAATAACAATGAAAAAATAACCCTTTAAAAAATAAGAACAAATATCAATAGAATCTAAAAAACATGCAATATTAGGAAGATAAAATTTAAAAGGTAGAAGAATAGCATACCTATGGCGAGGATTGAGGAGAAGAAAACGAACCTTGAAAAGAAGGTTAACGATAGTCAACAATATAAAATAAATCAATGAACATAAGTATTATATGTGCATATATTTTTTTATAAATATTTCAAGATAAGTTAATATTAATTATCTTAAATTTGACTCTGATTCAAACTGACATTTTTAAAAAAATATTTATATATTTGATCTAATAAATCTCAATCTCAATTATATATATATATTGAACTTTTTAATAATATCTCAAGACAAGTCAATATGAATTACCTTTAAAGTTGACTATGATCCAAATTGATCTTATATTTTTAATAATATTTATAATAATATGTTATAATATCTATTGGGGTGGGTGGGGATGATGCAGGGTAGGTGGGGATGATGTGAGGCAGATGGGGATGGGGCGGGTACACAAACACTTTCACATCTTCCCCACCACCCACGGTGAATCTAATTTTTATTTCATCACCACCTCACAACACGCGAAATTTATAACCATCCATGCCCAATTAAATGCAAAGTGGGGTGAATCCTCGCAAAACTCGCCCCACTCACATTCCCAACCCGCGTTGGTAAATCAAAATTTAATTCTATTAAAAAATTAACTGAAGATTTTAAAAATTATTTAATACAAATTATTAATTCTTCGAATGTCTTATTTTATCTTCTATTACTTAATTTTTTTAATTATTTTAATAATATAATCAAATGAATACCAATTCAGTTAAAATTTGATCAAAAAAATCGACCATCATTATATTTTTTACAGCTGAGGTTATTTGTATAATTTTACTTTTTCCATATGTTTATTTATATATATATAAATATATTTTAATTAGAACAATTAAAATCTATTATATGACAATAAAAGATAAGATAGGCAGATTTATACTATATATAATAATTAATTAAGCTCGAGTTAATTTAACTAAAAAATTATTAACATATAATTTAAAAGATAATTAATATTATAACAATGTTATTAATTTTGTTCTCATACTTTTATATAATTATAACTTAACGCAAGATTACTAAAGTTATAATAAAACTCTCCTACCACGTTATTCCAAAAAAAATCTTCTACAACATCATCAATAATCATTTAATACAATAAGTTTTATAAATATTTTTGTAGCATATATAAATATATTTTTATATAAACTATATTGATTAACCCAAAATCTAAGGAAGGCTTGGAAGTGCCCTGACCTGGAATGTCACATTTGAGCAACAATGTCTTCCTCTTTGTGTTTCAATTATCGGAAGACAGACTCAGGATCCTAGGCAACAGGCCATTGCTGTTCAGGATCGTTTGCTTATTCTCAAAGAATGGCTACCAAAAATTACCTTTGAAGAACTCGATTTCACCCTGGAAGAGTTTTGGATCCAAGTTCATAACCTCCCCTTAACACTAATCACGCAGGACAACATAAAAAAGAATGAAAATTTGTTTCCTAAGTGTTTTGGGTCCAACTTCGATGGTAGAAATAAGGTCAACTGGGACGGCCAACTTAATCTAAGAGTTGCATTCAGGGTTGAAGACCCACTAAAGACTGGTTTCATGCTCAACAGATAGAATTTCAAGCCTGGTGAAGTATCTTTCAAATATGAACGGTTGCCAAAATTCTGCTACAAATGTGGGAGAATTGGCCATGGAGACAAAGAGTGCTGGCACGACACCAGTTTGTTCAAGTATGCAGGACGTTTTGGTCCATGGCTTAGAGCTTCTTCAACGTGGGAAAAGAAAATGACCAGCCTCTCAAGCCAGCATCGCCGCAGCATTGCAAGCGGCAGCAATCCCTCAAACAACCTCTCGCCGGACACAGAAAATGACAAGGAAAACCTAGTGACACACGTCATCAGTCCCAAGGATACCTCGTTTCCTCCCCTCGAGGGTACGAGGTTACAAGAGCCAATCAGGGGAGGGATATCTTCTCCACCTGGACAAGCAATTACCGTAAATAGAAAGAAAGGGTATGAGATCACCTCTTTTGATGGAAAGTACATAGTTGACCTTCCAAAGTCAATAACCATTCATGATGAATCGCCGGCTAAGGATGCTAGGAAAATAGAGGAAGTTGCAGGTCTCATCCAAGACCAGTCTAATCTAATGTGCTGTCAACCAGAAGAACTCTTGAACAACATGATCATCGAAGGGGTAAGCAACCTAGGCGTTTCGAGTAAGTTGAAAAGAAAGAGAGATGAGGCGCAAGAAGAATCATTCTTTGTGGCAAAAAGGAGGGAGATTTGATTTCTGATGGAATTTTCCAAATCGCGCCAGGAAATTGGGGAGCTAACAGTTTTGACGCTATAGCAAATGAGGAAGTTCTGAAAGTTGCACTGTTTCCTAATTCTTTCATCAATGCTTCTCCCATCATCAACGGTATTGAAAGACAAAAAAAGGGTTACTCCTGTGGATCGAATAGACTCACGTTGATCAAACAGGTGGCAAGACGCAAACATGCCATGGAGAAGAATAGAGTTATGCTCGATAGAGTCGACATTGTTGAATTGGGGATTGACCCTTATGGGAGGAAAATTACCACAATGGCGTTTATGTTTGTTGATAACAACTACATCCTCAATGAAGAAATCGTTCTCAGTGATGAGGAAGTCTCTCCCACCCTTGAACAGGCTACGATTCTAGGGAAACAAGTCGCACCATTGATGGTCAAGCGAATAACTCCCTTGGGGGTTATCCGCAACATCCACGATCCACCCTAGCAACACCACTTTCATCAGGAAGGAATGGAAGATGGTGACAATCTCCAATCCTTCCCCTAGGATCAAATTGTGCTTTCCAATCGCAATTGATCTAAGGTTTTTAACTATTAAGTTCGTATCCCCGTGTTCTTCCAACACCACGCAGAAGGCATTGCTGGTGGCTGGTTTTTCGCACCTCGCTCATAAAGTTTCACTGCCTGGTCTGACGATCACCCTTTCCCAATTGACAAGACCCTTGTCGTACGACAAGGGAGCCTGCCTCCAGATGGAGTTCTCACTAGGATGTCGATATCATGTTTATAGTCCAGTTTCGGAAATGGCGAGAAGTTTTTTTAGGTTTTCTTCCATCGTTCAATGTGTTAGGAATGACCCTGTGTGCAGGGATCATCCTTGTTTGTGTGTTTGTTTTCTTTGTTTCTTTGTGTTTTGCTGGCTTTCTTGTTTTTCATAGACGTAGGATCTGTATGCGGAGGGGTTCAACACTTTGTGCTCTTGTTTGCATGCTGTTTTGTCTTGCACGTTTGGGCATTGGTGGCTATAATCCTTTTTTATTTAATGAAGCTTTATCTCTTTGGATAAAAAAACTAAACTTTACCGTACACACTTAGTAAGAAATATAATAAAGCATTATATTCGCCACTCGCAAGGTTTGGGAAGAACAAGGATTCGCTTATGGTATGGTCAGACCAAAATATCGTCTTGAGGATGGCGTATACGCCATTGTGGAGGGTCACAAGTGGTTAATCTTTTGTGAACAACATGGACCGGTTAACATCTCATGGGTAAGAGAATTCTATTCGCATGTTTCTAATCCTGAAAACCCTTACGTTTATGTGCGTGGTTTATTCACATGTTTCATATTTTATCTTCTATTACTTAAAATTTTTAATTATTTTAATAATATAATCAAACGAATACCAATTCAGTTAAAATTTGATAAAAAAACCGACCATCATTATATTTTCTATTGCTGAGGTTATTTGTATAATTTTATTTTTTCCATATATTTATATATTTTTTAATTAGAACAATTAAAATCTATTATATAACAATAAAAGATAAGATGTGTGGATTTATACTATATATAATAATTGATTAAGCTCGAGTCAATTTAATTGAAAAATTATTAAAATATAATTTAAAAGACAATTAATATTATAACGATGTTTTTAGTTTTTTTCTCATAATTTTATATAATTATAACTGAACACAAGATTATTAAAGTTAAAATAAAACTCTCCTACAACGCTATTCAAAAAAAATCTCATACAACTTCATCAATAATCATTTAATACAATAAATTTTAAAAATATTTTTGTAGCATATATAAATATATTTTTATACTTTATTGATTAACCCAAAATCTAATAAATATCTAAACTTTATCGTACACACTAAGTAAAATAAATAATAAAGCATTATATTCGCCACTCGCAAGGTTTGAGAATAACAAGGATTCGCTTAAGATATGGCCAAACCAAAATATGGTCTTAAGGATGGCGTATATGCCATTGTGGAGGGTCACAAGTGGCCAATCTTTTGCGAACAACCTGGACCGGTTAACATTTCATGGGTAAGAGAATTCTATTCGCATGTTTCTAATCCTAATAACCTTATGTTTATGTGCGTGGCATGCCTATCTTTCTTGATGCCACAACGATTAACGCATATTATAGGTTGTTCTTTACGAATGATGAACATACTGAGTTTGTCAAGAACATCACATTGGAAGAAACGAAACAAGTGTTCAAAGACCTCAGTATTGAAGGAGCCGAGTGAAACGATGGAGACTTGAAGGGGACAATTAATCGGGTCATGCTGAAACTCGAAGCAAAGTTGTGGAATAATTTCTTCAAAAACTCGTTTGATGCCCACTACTCATAATACTATTATTTCCTCCTCTCATTTATTTTTTCTCCACTCTATTTTGAATAATCACACTATTAATGTTGGCCAAATAATTGTAGATGAGATCTATGTTTATAGCAAGAAGGATGTCGGCGCGTTGTATTTTCCTAATTTGATCACGATCTTATGTGCTAACGAGAAGGTACCATCAGATGTTACAGATGAGAGTCCGCTCAAGAAGAATGGATGGACCAAGACTCAATATATGAGGATGATGGCAGACGGTCCTCCACAGGTGCTCCCGGTAACAAAGAAACCCTCTATTACAGAGTCTGCCTGGCAAATGCACATGCCGCGGCAAGTTCTTAGGAACATGTCAATTTCCTTCGTCCTTTGCTTCGACGTTTGGATCAAATGGAGGCGAGGCAGCGACTGATTTGGCGGTATATAATGGACTGAGATATTGCCCTAGAACGAGTTATCCTAGAGATTCATCCTACCAACAATATACCTTTTCTCTTGTTTCTTGCTGAATTACTTGCCCCAGCAACTGAAGTTGGAAACTCTGGACTAGCTGTGAGTAATTTTTCTGCGACAACCACTACACCGCGCAAAGGTAATGAATGAGTTCAAGAACCTGAACATACTGAATCGTGTCATGATTTTTCAGATTCCAACGACACCACCTTTGCTCTGTTGAAGTCTCCACCTCCGAAAGTGAATCAAAGAAAGCGTTGAAGCGTAAAACTTCGCCACAAGAGGAAGCCGAGATGGAGGGTGAGCCAATTGAGGAGGTCGAGGAAATTGCAGTTCGTGACCCTTCACCAGCTTCACGACAACAACCAAGGTGAGGCAGCAAATGCTTAAAGCAAATGGCTAAAAGGAAGCTACGACTTCGAGGTGACGGCCTCTCAGATTAGTTCATTTACATTTTCATTGTCTTGTTTATTTTAATTTTGCATGCATTGAGGATAGTGCCTATCTCGAGTTTGGGGTTGTTTTCTTGTTTTTCTTTAATGTCTCATGTTAGTTTGCATATATTACTTGCCATGACAATTGTCTGTTAAACTGCCAAAACCTGTTGTGATTAGGGGTGTTCATTGTCGGATATCAGATCAGATCGGATCCAATTTTTTCGAATATTCAGGTTTTTGGATCGATGATATAGTAATTAATATCCGATCTGGAAAAAATCGGATATCCGCATATTCGGATCAGATATTCAGGTATTCGATTATCCGAAAATATAATTTGATTTAACTATTTTTTTTGAATTTGAATGTCGTATTTATGAAGTTTTCAGAATTTCAAATATAAAAAACAATAAATTGCTAAATATAACAAGATTCGCATATATGAAAATTTTAATTTTTTTAATTTTCGAATATAACAAACACCAATTTGTTTAATATAACAAGATTAATATTCATGAAATTTTGAATTTTCGTATCTTCGGATTTTTAGATAATCCGAAACTTGAAATGTTGCGATCTGTATCCGATCCGGAAAATTTAAAATCAGATCAGATATCCGGTCTGAAAATAAAAATTGAATAGAATATTTGAATTTTCAGATCGGGTAAATGGATAATCGGATCGGATCAATCGAATCGGATATTTTTGAACACTCCTAGTTGTGATATCCTATGATAAGTTAAATCCATGCCAATCCTAAAGTCTATGGTTTTCTCTTCTAAATGCAGTGGTAATTAACTCATCATAAGATATCACAACAAGCTTTGTAGTTTAGGAGGCAATTGTCATGACAAATAATATATGCAAACTAACATGAGACATTCAAAATTAACAATAAAAATAAGAAAATAATTCCCCCAAACTCGAGATAGGCATTGTTCTCCATGCATACAAAATTAAAATAAATAGGACAATGAAAATGCAAATGATCTAATCTGAGAGGTCGTCACCTCAAAGTCGTAGCTTCCTTTTAGTTGTTTGCTGGCTGCCTTGGTTGCTATTGTGAATCTGAAAAATCAAGACATGATTCATACGTTCAGGTTCTTGAAATAGTTTCTTACCTTTGTGCGGTGCAGTGGTTGCCGCGGGAATATTAATCGAAACTAGTCCAGAGTTGTCAGTGCAAGTAATACGGTAAGAAACAAGGGAAAAGGTATACTGATGGTAGGAATAATCTCCAGGATATCTCGTTCTTGGGAAATATCTCGGTCCTTCATATATGGCCAAAGAAGTCGCTGCCTCGCCTCCTTTTGATCTAAACATTGGATCAAAGGACGAAGGAAATTGGCATACTCTTGAGAACTTTCCGTGACATGTGTATTTTGCCAGGGCAGACTCTATAACATGGGGTTTCTTTGTTACCTGGGGTGCTTGTGTAAGACCGTCTTGCATCATCGTCATATACTGAGTCTTGGTCCATCCATTCTTCTTGAGCGGTCTCTCATATATAACTTCTGACAGTACCTTCTTGTTAGCACCTAAGATCGTGATCAAATTAGGAAAATACAACGTGCTCGCATCCTTCTTGCTACAAGCATAGATTTCATATATAATTATTTGACCAACATTAATAGTGCAATTATTTAGAATAGAATGGAGCAAAAATATATGGGAGGAGGAAATACTAGTATATGAGTGGTGGGCATCAAATGAGTTTTTCCGAAATTATTCCACAACTTTGATTCAAATTTCATCATGACCCAATTAATTGTTCCCTTCAAGTCTCCATCGTTCCACTCGGCTTCTTCAATGGCGAGGTCCTTGAATACTCGTTCCGTTTCTTTCGAGGTGATGTTCTTGACAAACTCGGTATGTTCGTCATTCGTAAAGAATAACCTATAATATGCGTTGATCGTTGTGGCATCAAGAAACACAACCATGCCACATACATAAACACAAGGATTATTAAGATTAGAAACATGCGAATAGAATTCTCTTACCCATGAGATGTTAACCGATCCAGGTTGTTCGCAAAATATTGGCCACTTGTGACCCTCCACAATGGTGTATACACCATCCTCAAGACCATATTTTGGTTTGGCCATATCACAGGTGAATCATTGTTCTTCCCAAACCTTGCGAGTGGTGAATTTTTCTCGAATCTTTTCTTGGTGGTCGGTGATGCGAATCATTGAAAGGAGGGAGTGATAACTACTTGCGATGAACTTGCTCCGGATATGGTCTTCAAGTTCTTGGCCATGGTGTTTTTTACAAAGAAGAAAAGAAAAAAAATAGAAAACAAAGAAACTCAAGAGTTATATTCAAGAAGATAAGACAACGAGGGAAGGTGAAGTGAAGAAGGTGAGTGTGAATGGTTCCATGAAGAATGGAGGAAATGTGAGTGATAGAATTGAAGGATGAAGGGATGGGTAACCAATGGGGTAAAAAGGTGGAATGATTAATGGAGGGAAAATGGGGATATACGACTAGGGTTAAACTGGGAGGGAAAGAAAATTCCTTGAAACCATTGATCACTTTTATGTCTTGGATAAAATTTCATTCAAATGAAATTCTATCTCATTATTCCCAAACTCCATTCATCTTGAATCTCTCATCCTAAAGAAATTCAAAAACAAGAAAAAAAGATAAATATCAAATAAAGATATAAAATAAAGAGATAAAGAAAAAGAAAAAGATAAAGATCAAATCAAAACAAAGAAAAATAAAAGGATAAAAACGAAATTATGAGTATAAATAAAAATAAAAATAAAAGAACATCAAAATAAAAATAAAATAATAAATAAAACACTTAGAAGTAGATTGATTTGAGGAATTAGGATGGGTTATCGTGAGCAATGGTGTAATTGTCGGATGAATTGTCGTGGCAATTAATTGCCCTCCAATGTTTGACAGAGTGTTCTTCAACTCCTTCAAATTATCCTTAACCGAAAAACTGATGAATGTGCAAGACTTGGTAATACATCACTGCGTTAACCTTAGGTGAACAACATCGATCTTTTAATTCTTCTTTGTTGCTAAAATTCATTCTTTATTCCTAAGGTGAATTAGTTTCCACCAACGGCCGTTCAAATAAAAATCGTATCCAATCATTTCATAAGCCTAACTCTCCCGAGTCTAGAATTTCTTAATTCTATCATTTCTTAAGGATGTTTTCTTAAAATGCAAAATAATTTCTTAATTCTATCTTTGGTTAAAGGATGTTTTTCTTAAAAACATAAGAATTTCTTAATTTTATTATTGCTTAAAGATGTTTTTCTTAAAACAAAAAGAATTTCTTAATTTCATCATTTCTTAAGAACGTTTTTCTTTTTTCTCCTTGGGTAAGAAGAAGCAAATCACCTTTCAGCTCGACGTCCTCAAGTTTGAAGGATCAGAGTTTCTTTCCCTTGCTCATGTTTGAAGGAGTGGAGCCTGATTTTTCCTCCTTAGATTTGAATTAGTAGATCACCCTATATCACTTCAGGAACAAGACATCCCATTTTCAAAAGGGGCAGTAGTTGAATGACACACTATGCCACTTCGTTTTCCAGTATGAGCAGTAGGCGAACGACACCATATCGCTTTGACACCATTTTCAACTAGAGTGGTAGTTGAAAGACACCCCATCACTTCGGGGACAAGACATCTCATTTTTAGATGGGGCAATAGTTGAATGAAATCCTATGCCACTTCGTTTTCCAGCATGAGTAGTAGGCGAACGACACCCTATCGCTTCGGCACTGTATTCAACTAGAATAGTAGTTGAATGACACCATATCACTTCAGAGACAAGGCATCTCATTTTCAAAGGGGGCAATAGTTGAATGACACCCTATACCACTTCGTTTTCCAACATGAGCAGTAGACAAACAACACCATATTGCTTCATCACCGTTTTCAACTCGAGTAGTAGTTGCCCTATCACTTCAGGGGCAAGACATCCCATTTTCAGAGAGAGAGAGCAATAGTTGAATGAAATTCTATGCCACTTCATTTTTTTCCAACTAGAGCCGTAGGCAAACGACACTCTATCGCTTTAGCACCGTTTTCAATGGGAGTAATAGGTGAACGAAACCTTATTATTTCGGGACAAGAACACGGTTACCAAGTGAACAGTATGGCTGGATAAAATCAGTACCTTTTTTGCCATATTTTTGTTTCACACAATGAGTAAAGAGTGACAGCTGCAGTTAGGGGTGTTCAAATCCGGGTACCCAAAATTCCGGGTACCCGAAATTTTCAGGTAGTGAAACCTCGGCCCGTTACTCGGCCCATACAAACTGAGTACCCGAAAACCGGGTACTCGTAAAATCGGGTACCGGGTACCCGATTCACTTTTTTATATTTTTTTAAATTTATTTTTTTGAAAAAATACATAAAAACACATAAAATTTTATGATATATATATTTCAAACACAAATTATTGATTTGAGGTTAGTTTTAAGAGAGAAATATTTGTATATATATATATGTATAGATATTAAATTTTTTCGACAAAAGAAAGTATTAAAAATATTAATCTCGAACATTATTTTTCTTTCGAATCTCATATTGACAAATTAATATAATTATTTTTGAAAATTTTAAAACTTAAAAGTATATAATACAAGTATAAAAAGAAGATAGGGATTTAAAATTAATTTTAGGGAAAATAGTAAGAAACATAAAATAAAAATAGTGTAACCCCCTCGCCCCGGTCTGGTCGACTGACCGGTTCGAGTAGGCTATACGGGGAAAATCGATGTGAAACCCGTTAAGGTTCCACCTCGGTTAGCAACCCAAAAGAATTTCTTTTAATTATATCTTTTGTAAAGGCACGTTTAAATCCTGTGTGATCACGACAGCGGAATACGACACGAGACAAAAGCGACCAAGCCCAAACAACATGTTAAACAACCCATTCTTAAGTTTATAAGTAGGCCGTTTCGAAACACCCAAGAGGTGTATCGAAACGCCTTGACTTGGTCAACGACCCCAAGTCTACACGAGAAGGCCGTATCGAAACGGTGGTCAACCGTTCCGAAACACCCCTAACGGTCAACTTCTCGTGGTCAACGACATATTGACCGTTTCAAAACGCCTGGATCCGTTTTGAAACCCCAAAATATCGGCAATTTCTCAAATTTCCAGTAGCAAATCTGTACCGAAACGGACCCTAAGCGTATCGAAACGCCTGGCCTGAAACAAGAGGCCGTATCGAAACGAGACCAACCGTTTCGATACACGGGCTGCGAAAAGACAAATTATTGTTGGTTTAAGATACAAGGTAGCCCCAAAACTCAACTAAAACCTCCAAGACTCAACATACAACCAATCTAGATGGAAAGCACCCTAATTGTACATGCTTAGCACACAACAAACATGTAGAAGCCAAACATTTGATGAGTCATCAACACATCAAGGTTTCAAGCCTTAGACTAGCATTCACATAGCATCCACAAAAGAGATAGACATTGCATCGTAAGACATACTCAAAAACTTAAAAGGCCAAAAGCACATGCCTTCACATAAAGGTTCACATGCATCACTAACACATGTACTCATCCAAAAGCATAGCATCTCAAACAAGCATTCAACAAGGCTTAACATGGTTTACAAATCCAAGCAAAGCATAAACATCATCAACACATATGAGTCATACAACGCTCATACAAAACACATAGCAGCTTCATTGCTAAACTACTACTTTATTTACTAAGTCATACTTGAGCAACTACCAAGCTTGGAATGCCCCTTCGCCTTGCTCCTTTCTAACTCCGAGCTACTGATCTGCATTGTCGAAAATGAGAGCGTAAGCTAGAAGCTTAGTGAGGATGCTCTAAAAACCAAAACAACGACAATGCAGGGTTCAAGTATATAATCCTTAACATCACACACAACATACATAGGCATCAACATAGCGAACTAGCTAGCATCACAAGAGTCATAAATATGACATCTTACATCATATTAAGCTCAACAATATAAACCAAATATCTCAACATCATAACCATATAAACAAGTACATTGGCCACCATTAGTTTACTCGGATGTGCGGATTTACTATCAACAACAACATTACCTCGGTGGGATTACACTTATCACCGGACCTTACATGGGTGAGATTTCACTCATCACCACATGCCCTACGGATGGGATTCCACTCATCATCACATATATATAATTAATTTCCGGTGGAATATTACATCACCGTACTCTTCCTTGATGACTCAACGCCATCAAGGCCACGCGCGAATCTGACTCAAACGTGTGCACACTAATCCTAATGATCGATCATTTACACCTGGTAAGTTAACTAGTGCCAATTACTTCAAACCACATCACCACAACCATCATTTATATCATACAACCATCATCACATACAACAATGTATACGCACACAAGTCAATTCATACTTTGCAAGATCAAGATAGACATAGGCATCTAAAGCTCATTAACAAACAAAAAGTTAAACTACCAATTTAACTTCTACCTTGGAACGGTCTACCAAACTCATTCCAATACCTCCACTACACACACTTGAACCAACTTTAAAATAATTTAAAGTTTTACTCACCACCCTTCCTTAGCAAACCAAGCAAGCGAGTCAAGCCTCTTCAATTCCCAGATTCGGTCCCGATCCTTCTCCGATGTTTCCTCTTGCTTCTAACCAATCAAAACACAAATATTACTCACCAATCCAATGCTAAACTTAGTCACAATTCCAGCTCACAAACACAAGCCAAGACTTCACCATTTCAAATCCAAACTAGCCACAAAATTCCCATTTTCGTGCTCCCCAAATACCCAGCTGAAAACTATAATTTCCAACACCCAAATGACATATAAAAGCTTCCAAAACACTTCTCTAATAACCCTACACCATCAGCCCTTCAACCCAACACTAAAACACACCAAAAACTCAACTTTTGACACTTTGAAAAGTGCCCCAAAGACCCACTTCGGGATTTTTCCCAAATCCTCCCATTTTAAGATATCAAGTGTATTTATGTGAGATTAGTCTAAAACCCAACTCAACAAATCAAAAACAAATGAAAAACCCATTAAAAATCCAAACTTTCCTTAAACTTGAAAAATGCAAATATTGATAGTTTTGAAATCTAAGACCATGAAAGTGATGGGGATGATGAGGAGAGTTGAGAAATGAAATTACCTTTGAAAAAGATCTTGATTTAGTGGAGAGATTGAAAGGAATAGTGAACTTGAGGTTTTGGGAGGGGTTTGGGGTTTTCAATGTTAGGAGCCAAAGGAAGAAGATGACTCTTTTTTTTTGATTAAAAAAGGTGTCTACTTTTTGTTTTGGCTTAATTACAAAATTGCCACCCCTTTATTTTAAATCTCAATTAAATCAAAACTAAGGTCAATTTAAATTAAATCAGTTTTGATGACTCGAACCACACACACACTTCTAACTCCTAACCCCAAAACACGAGTGTTACAACTCTCTCCCACTTAAGGAATTTCGTCCCCAAAATTACATGACTGAAAGAGCTAAGGAAACTGCCTCTCCATATCCTCCTTCCTCTCTCAAGTGGCCTCGTCCACCCCTCGACATTGCCACCGCACCTTCACTAACTCAATCGATCTACCCCGCAACACCTTACTGTCAGAAGTTACGATCTCAACTGGTTCTTCCTCATAAGTCAAATCCGGATTCAATTCAATCTCTTCTACATACATAACATGTGATGGATCTGACCTATACTTACGGAGCATCGAAACATGAAACACATCGTGTATCTTCTCTAGCTCGGATGGCAAACGCAACTGATAAGCAACAAGACCAACCCTCTTCACAATCTCATACGGTCCTATGTACCTCGTACTCTACTTCCCCTTTCGACCAAATCTCATTACTTTCTTCCACGAAGACACCTTTAAGAACACCTTCTCACCCACTGAGAACTCAATTTCCTTCCTCTTCAAGTCGGCATAGGACTTCTGCCTATCCGAAGCAGCCTTTAAGCGATCGCAAATCAATTTCACCTTGTCAGTTGTCCTCTTGAGCAAATCCGGCATAGGTAACAACTTCTGTCCCACTTCGGTCCAACAAACTAGAGTTCTACACTTCCTACCATACAAGGCCTCATACGGAGCCATCTGAATGCTCGACTGAAAACTATTATTGTAAGCAAACTCAACTAGAGGCAAGTGCTTCTGCCATGTACCCTGAAAATCAATGATGCAACAACGCAACATATCCTCTAAGATCTGTATAACCCTCTCTGACTGACCATCGGTCTGAGGATGATAAGACGTGCTGAAATTCAAACGGGTACCCAAAGCTGTATGTAGACACTCCCAAAATAGAGTTGTAAACCTCAGATCTCTATCGGACACAATAGACTTCGGCACACCATGCAGTCTAACAATCTCACCAATGTACAGATCGGACAATCTATCTAAAGTATAAGTGGTATTGACTGCCAAGAAGTGAGCACACTTCGTGAAACGATCTACTATAACCCAAACTGAGATCTTCTTTGTAGGAGTCAAAGGCAAACCCTAAACAAAATCCATGGTAATGTTCTCCCATTTCCACTCCGGAATCCTCAACGGTTGCAACAAACCTGAGGGAACCTGATGTTCTGCCTTCACTCTCTGACACACCATACACTTACTCACGAAGTCGGCTACATCTCTCTTCAAACCAACCCAAAAGTACGCATTCTTCAAATCGCAGTACATCTTCGTACTTCTAGGATGCATAGCAAACAGACTACTGTGCGCTTCAGTCAAGATCGTACGTCTCAAGTCACCGTCTTCTGGCACAACTATCCTATTTCTGAAACACAAGACCCCGTCGGTACTGAAACTGTAGTATGAAGGTCTACCCTCGGCTACATCTTGCACGTGAGGTGCCAAAGATCTATCTAAGAGCTTCTTCTCCCTAATCAACTGACCTAGAGTAGGTCTAACCTGAAGCTCTGCTACCAAGCCACCATCTCCGGACAAGCTCAATCTAGCAAACATGGCTCTCAAATCTACAACTACCTTTCTACTCAAAGCATCAACCACTACATTGACCTTACCCGAATGGTACTCAATCGTAAGATCATAGTCTTTTAGCAACTCTAACCATCTACACTGTCTGAGATTCAAATCTCGCTGAGTCATGATGTACTTCAAACTCTTGTGATCCGTGTACACTGTGCATTTCTCACCGTACAAATAATGCCTCCAAATCTTCAGAGCAAACACAACTGCAGCTAACTCTATGTCATGGGTCGGATAGTTGCGCTCATGAGTCTTCAACTGTCTTGAGGCATAAGCCACCACTCTCTTGTCTTGCATGAGAACACAACCTAGGCCTACATAGGAAGCATCACTGTAAACTACATAGTCTTTCCCAGACTCAGGCTGAATCAAGATCGGTGCTTGGGTCAAAGCTTCTTTCAACTTCTCAAAGGCTCTCTGTCTTGCATCTGACCACTCAAACTGAACACTCTTCTGAAGCAACTGTGTCAATGGAGCGGCTAACTTCGAGAAACCTTCTACGAATCTTCTATAGTATCCAGCTAAGCCTAGAAAGCTACGAACCTCTGTTACTGACTTCGGTTGCTTCCACTCAACAATAGCCTCTATTTTCTTCGGATCAACTCTAATCCCATCGGCTGACACTACATGCCCTAGGAAGACTATCTCTCGGATCCAGAACTCACACTTGCTCAACTTCGCATACAACTGATTATCTAACAAAGTCTTCAAAACTAGTCTCAAGTGTCGGTCGTGGTCTTCCTCGGTTCACGAATACACCAAGATATCATCTATAAAAGCAACTACAAACTGATCTAGGTACTGATGAAAAATCCTATTCATCATATCCATGAAAGCAGTCAGTGCGTTAGTCAACCCAAAAGGCATGACTAAAAACTCATAGTGACCATACCTAGTTCTAAAGGCCGTCTTCGGTACATCAACCTCTCTTACCTTTAGCTGGTAGTAACCTGATCTCAAGTCAATCTTCGAAAAGACTGATGCCCCTCTCAACTGATCAAACAAATCATCAATTCTCGGCAACGGATACTTATTCTTCAATGTTAACTGATTCAACTGTCTGTAATCTATACACATTCTCATGCTTCCATCTTTCTTCTTCACAAACAAAACTGGAGCGCCCCAAGGCGAAGAACTAGGTCGAATGAAGCCTCTTTCTGTCAACTCTTGCAACTGAGTCTTCAACTCTTTCAGCTCATTCGGTGCCATGCGATACGGAGCAATCGAAACATGAGCTGAATCTGAATAAGTCTCTATAGTAAACTCTACCTCTCTTTCAGGTGGTAAACCCGGCAACTCTTCCGGAAACACACTAGAGAAGTCACACACTGTCCGGATGTCTTGAGGTCTAACCTCACTCATGTTTGGATTCATCACATAGGCCAAATATGCTTCGCAACCCATCTCAACTAACCTCTTAGCCTCTAGAACTGAAACTACATTGGATAAGAACTTCACGTTCTCACCCACCACCACTATCTCATAATCATCTGTGAGTCTCAAAGAAATCCTCTTAGTTTCGAAGTCTATCCTAGCTCTATGCTCAGTGAGCCAGTCCATACCCAGAATCACATCAAAGCCATAAAATGGTAGCTCCATCATATCCACTGGAAACGCATGTCCCTGAACCATAAGCGGACATCTTCTGTACATCTTTCTAACTACTACCGTATCCCCGAAGGAACTAGTAACACTAACTCCTACCTCTAATATTTCACAAGGCAATTTCAACAACTTTGCATGCTCACTCAGAATATAAGAATGTGTAGACCCGGAGTCAATCAAAGAAAGCAAACCCAAAGACTGTATTGAGAAGTTACCTGCGATCACATCTGTCTCATGCTGATCCCCACGCTGAGCGTAAACTCTGGCCTGGCCTCCGCCCTCTTGCTGGACTGCAACTACATGTGCTATGTTCCTCTAGCCATCATTTCTCGGCTGGAAGTTACCTCTACCGCGCCCGCGACCTCACTGAAAGTCATTGGCTCTAGCAGGAGCCTGAGCTGGTGTCTGTCCCACCTGATGTGGACAGTCACGCCTAATATGATCTCTAGCTCCACATCCCCAACACGAGTGGAAATTCCCCCAACACTAACCAGTGTGATTCCTCCCGCAACTAGCACATGTGGGCAACCTCCCACCAGTCCTCTGGCCCTGTTGGCCCCTACCGTGGTTACCTCCACCACGTCTATGGTCATAGTGATGCCTGTTGTCTCGATGCCTCTTGGCATCACCTCTATCAAAGTCACTAGATCTCTTCCCAGAACTAGAACCACCAGATCGTTTGGTCAAGCCCAAACTGTGCTCCAAGTCCTTGGCCCTAGCGACCAAGACATCAAAATCTGTGTAGTCCGAAGCTAGAGTGTACCTCTTGATTTCTTCATTCAACCCATAACGGAAACGGTTACAGCGTTCCACTTCAGTAGGAACAAGCTCTGATGCATACTGACTCAGCCTGACAAATCTGATCTCATAGTCTGTCACAGTCATACTCCCCTGAAGCAAAGCCATAAATTCAATCTTCTTCTCATCGAGATATCGATGACCCAGATACTTCTTGCGGAATGCTGACTCAAAGAACTCCCAAGTGATCCCAGCCTCATCCATACCCGTAGTGATGGTGACCCACCAAGTGTAGGCATCACCCTGAAGCAAAGACTCAACACACCCTAACTTGCGTCCCCCGGTACATCCCATCTGTGACAAGATACAGACGGTCTTCTCTAACCACATCTCAGACCTCTCCGGTGTCGACCCTCTGAACTCTTCACCTCCCAAACTGCGGAATCTCTCCAATGGCAAACCAGTACCCTCTCCCTGGGGTTGTGCCACTACCTGACCCCCAGCCACTGCAGCCTGGAAAGCCCCGGCTATCGCCTGAACTAGAGGTGCTAAATCTATCCCGGCCGGTCCTTGGCCAACTTGAGGTCCTACGCCCTTGGCTCCCGTCTCACCTCCCTCTTGATGAGGAGGAGGTGGAGGAGGTTGAGAAGCCTGCGCCCAATCAATCTGCTCAATCCCCGGAGCTTGTGCCCGTGGTTCCGGCTGAACCATCCTAGGCCTCCCTCGTGGTCTCATGATACGACTAGCAAGATAATAACTACAACAAACAAACACATAAGGATTAAGTTAGCAAAGGCAAGGGTCCAACTGTGCTCAAGTACTTTCCTTTACAAAACCTTTTTAAATTAAGTAATAGTAGCAATGGGTACTCGACACCACATCAAACGCAACAACTATGCTTCCAAACACAATATGAACGATCAAACAACAAGAATTCATGGCAAAGCACACACCGAAACACATCAATTGCTTAACACATCAAGCTTACCTCACTTACCTGCCCGAGGTCTCGGTAACCTCAGGCTCTGATACCAACAAATGTACCCCCCTCGCCCCGGTCTGGTCGACTGACCGGTTCGAGTAGGCTACACGGGGAAAACTGATGCAAAACTCGTTAAGGTTCAACCTCGGTTAGCAACCCAAAAGAAATTTCTTTTAATTATATCTTATGTAAAGGCACGTTTAAATCCTATGTGATCACAACAGCGGAATACGACACGAGACAAAAGCGACCAAGCCCAAACAACATGTTAAACAACCCATTTTTAAGTTTATAAGCAGGCCGTTTCGAAACACCCAAGAGGTGTATCGAAACGCCTTGACTTGGTCAACGTCCCCAAGTCCACACGAGAAGGCCGTATCGAAACGGTGGTAAACCGTTCCGAAATACCCCCAACGGTCAACTTCTCGTGGTCAACGACATATTGACCGTTTCGAAACGCCTGGATCCATTTCGAAACCCCAAAATATCGGCAATTTCTTAGATTTCCAGTAGCAAATCTGTACCGAAACAGACCCTAAACGTATCGAAACGCCTGGCCTGAAACAAGACCAACCGTTTCAATACACGGGCTGCGAAAAGACAAATTTTTGCTGGTTTAAGATACAAGGTAGCCCCAAAACTCAACTAAAACCTCCAAGACTCAACATACAACCAATCTAGATGGAAAGCACCATAATTGCACATGCTTAGCACACAACAAACATGTAGAAGCCAAACATTAGATGAGTCATCAACACATCAAGGTTTCAAGCCTTAGACTAGCATTCACAAAAGAGATAGACATTGCATCGTAAGACATACTCAAAAACTTAAAAGGCCAAAAGCACATGCCTTCACATAAAGGTTCACATGCATCACCAACACATGTACTCATCCAAAAGCATAGTGTCACGTCCCAAACTTCTTGGCCCGAGACAGTGGCGCGACTATCCAACGGAGGGGTTCGAAACGAGGCAACAAGCTTGCCAAGGCAACCAGACTTGGCCCATGCCGAGGTGATGGCACGAGTGGATGTTCCATGCGGGACATTGGGCTTGCCAAGTACATCAAACTTGGTCCAAGCCAAGACGAGGGCACAAGTATCCGGAGGACTTGATCCATGTGAGACAGCGGGCTTGCCATGACAATCAGTAGACTTGGCCCAGTCCGAGAGAGCAGCGCATCTATCCGCCCATGGTGATGGGTGTGGAGCACCAAGCTTGCCAAGTAGATCAGACTTGGCCCAACGAGGGACAATGGCATATGAATCCGCCCAATGACCAACGGGCTTGCCATGTTCACAAGACCAGGCCCAACACTTGGAGAATGCTAATGAGCCCGATCACGTCAGCTTTTCAGAAAAGGCAAGAGACAACAAATCAGATGAGATTGTGGGAGAATCTTGCCATATGAAGCGTGATCAGCTATCCGAGGAAAGAACTCTATCAATTGATGTAATTAGATAGAGATTTGATTTAGTTTCCTTAGATAGTGTATCTTTGTAAAGATAGCAGGTTAATCCTGGCCATCCGTATATATCGATCTAGACCATTGGTTAGGAGTGAGCTCAACTATAAATAGAGAGCTCCTCCCCTCATTTGCAATCACTCAGAATCTCATTCTTCATTCATCTTCTCATTTGAGAGAGAGTAATAAGACTCCGAGGCGTTTACTCTAGCTCGCTTGTTCTTTCTTTCAGTTGTTCTTGTTGCTAAAGCTCTCGAGCTTAGTTCTCTTTGTGATCGTTGCCTCTCGAGTGGCTAGGAGTAGCCACACTTGTGCTTAAAGCGCTTCCGCATCCATCGAAGCCTTGAGGGCTTGTCCGAGCCGTTGTCGAGCAGGAGTACTCGCAAGGCGTGGTTAAGGCTTACTTAGGCGCAAGAGTTGATCAGTTAGCGTCAAAGCGTTTAAGGCCGTACGTCCCCGACGGTGTGAATCTCTAGGGGCGTGACAAGTGGTATCAGAGCGAGTCGAGGGGGCTTGCGTTCGAGCCTACTTGGTGTTGCAGTCAAGCTAGGCGAGAGTTTGCTTCGAAGTAGTTCGTGGCAAAGAGGTGATCGAGATGGCGAAACAAGGAGATGGTGCTTCCACACAAGGCAAAGAGTGTCGTGGTGTAGACTATTGGAGACGACTGACTTTGAGCGAGGTAAGAAGTACTCTTGGTGAATTTGATGAGAGAATTTCCTCTCTTAGTTCACAGGTGAACCACCTAGGGGGAGTGGCAAAGAAGGTAGTTGGGAATACGGACTCCATAAAGGATGAAGTCATGGAAATCGTACATGAGAAGCTCAACAATTTCTACGGTGAGCTGTGCCACACAGATGATACCCTTCAAGAGAATTTGGACAGAGTCTCAACATCGTTGGAGAAAAGGATCGTTGGACTTGAGGAATCCGAGCTTGGAGCGAAGGAGACTCAAGGTGTTTTCGAGTCCCGCCTTGAAAAAGTAGAATCCATGGAGGATCGATTCAAGGACGAGATGCGACAAGTACACAACGAGTTAGAGGCCGTTCGAGGGAGTAATGCTTGCGAAGCCGAGGTGAAGGCTTTGCGGATCGAGATGAATGAGCTCAAGGAAGAGCTGCTCAGTTGCAAGGTTGCAACGAAGGAATGGGGTGTGCTCAAGACCGTCTTAGAGGGACTTAGACCGGGGATAAAGCTTGCGTTGGAGCAAGGTGAGGCCCAGATGTATTCAGAGGCCCAGGATGCGGCCAAGTTGCGAAGTGAGCTTGCAGAAGACAAGCCCACTAGCAAGGAGACGACCAAGCCCACAACGAGTGACGGTGGGATTGGCGAGACTAAGCCTGTGCCGACTAAGAAGGTGAGCAAAAAGATCAAGTGCTACTTTTGCAACGGATCTCATGTGATCAGAGACTGTCCGGAGAAGAACCGCCTTGCTGCCCTCATCAAGAATGAAGGTGAGCCAAAAGGAGAAGTAGCATACCTTGGCGCCATTGTGAGTCAACCAAGGAAAGATCATGGTGCGACTACATCTGTCAAAGTAGCCAAGCCAGGATCGAGACCCAGTGAGACAGTGAGTGCTAAAGCAGTTGAGCCGAGGGTGATGAAGAAGCAACTAGAGTGCTACCATTGTAAGGGGCCACACAAGTTGCGAGGATGCCCAGATCGAGTCAAGCCAACCAAGGTGTTAGGTGAACCCAAGATGAACAAGGCTTCACAACGTGATTCGATGAATTCTACCAAGGCCAAGGTAGACCGAGAGCAGAAGAAAGAGACCATGTCCAAGAAGGCTACAAAGGGGTCCAACAAGCATGTTCCTGGGAGGAACATGGCCACAGTGACCAAGGCGAAGCGAGGGTCGAAGGTAAAACTTTCCGAGGATGTTCTTGGGAAAAAGAACATTGCTTCAGAGGCCATGAGCATAGTAGAGCCGAAGGTAGAGAAAGCCGAGGGTGTTCGTGTGAAAAACACTCATTCAGAGGCCAAAGCTATCGAAGTGCCGAAGGAAAAGCAAGCCGAGGGTGCTCATGTTACAAGCACTTCTTCAGAGACCAACATTAGTAAAGGGTCGGGTATGGCCAAGCTGTTGAAAGACATTGGGACCATGGAGAGACCACCCGTGGGCAAGGTGGGGGAGCAAAGGACTTCGGGTAAGAAGTGTTGATGCAAGAAGCACCGATCTTCGAGGAAGAAGGATCGATGCAAGAAGAGTGCACCAGACTTCAAGTCAGAAGGGCGGATGCAACAAGGAGCAACAGACCTTGTGGAAAAGGGGTCGATGCATAGTGGAGCAACGGACTTCGTGGCAGAAGTGCCGATGCGCGCAAAGAACTCCAAGGTGGGAGGTTCAATGCAAAGGGGGCCAGACTTCATGGAGACAGAGGGGCTGACCCATTTTAGAGTAAATGCAACATCCGAAAGGAAGGTACATCTCAAACCCAACTCTTGTGGTTTTGAGTTTGATTTGCCACCATTGATGAGTGTAGGTCGAGCTAGACCTAACTTCCATTACGGGAGAGACGAAGCTTGGAAGGGACCTTTCAGAGTTCTAAAGAGCCAACCAGATGGGCTGACAAATCTGAGAGTTCGTCCAGTGTTCAATGTGGTGACACCCAAGACTTTGTCACGGGGCCATGAGTGTCCGAGACTAGGCAAGTCAAAGCAAGTAGGAGAAGGCTCCTACGATCGAGATGTATTCAATGGCGTCGTAGCACGCGACATCACTTGGCAATTTGATATCCACCAAGGTGATAAGACAAACGAGGCAATAGATCGAGAGGTTCGATGGCGACATGAGCCGAGGCGAGCAGTTCATATGGGGGAACCGCACCAAGCCGAGGCATTAAGTAGAAGCATCATCCAAGGTGGACCAGCCCAAGATCGTTCTAGTGGAGCAACGAGGGCGTTGCTAAGTTCGGTGGGGGAGAATGTCACGACCCAAACTTCTTGGCCCGAGACAGTGGCGCGACTATCCGACGGAGGGGTTCGAAACGAGGCAACAAGCTTGCCAAGGCAACCAGACTTGGCCCATGCCGAGGTGATGGCACGAGTGGATGTTCCATGCCATCCGGATGGTTAGAGCACCGTGTACACCGACCACAAGAGTTTGAAATATTTGATGTTCCAGAGGGAGTTGAACCTCAGGCAGCGAAGATGGTTAGAGCTTCTTAAGGATTATGACCTTACCATAGAGTACCATCCGGGCAAAACAAACGTGGTGGCCGATGCCTTGAGTAGGAAAGTAGCCGTTGAGTTGCGAGCAATGTTTGCAAGGTTGAGTGTGTCTACGGATGGTGGGTTAGCGGCCAAGCTTCAAGCTAAGCCATCATTGATTCAGTTGATTCGTGAGAAGCAGTTGCGAGATGAGTCCTTGGCACCTCACGTGCAAGACATAGCCGAAGATAGGCCTACCGAGTATTGTTTTGGAGAGAATGGGATCCTATGTTTCAAGGATAGGATAGTGGTTCCGGAGGATGCCGAGTTGAGGCGTACGATCTTGAGTGAGGCTCACAATAGTCCTTTTGCTATGCATCCGGGTAGCACGAAGATGTATCGAGGATTGAAGGAAGAGTATTTTTGGGTTGGTTTGAAAAGGGATGTAACCGAGTTTGTAAGTAGGTGTATGGTTTGTCAGAGAGTCAAGGCTGAGCACCAGTCTCCCTCAGGGTTATTGCAACCGTTGAAAATTTCAGAGTGGAAGTGGGAGCGTATCACTATGGACTTTGTGTCAGGACTTCCGTTGACTCCTTCGAAGAAAAATTCAGTGTGGGTGATTGTAGATAGATTCACCAAGTGTGCTCACTTCATACCGGTTCATACTACCTATACATTAGACAAGTTGGACGAATTGTATATTCGTGAGATTGTGAGACTACATGGGGTACCGAAGTCGATTGTGTCAGACCGAGATCCGAGATTTACCTCTAGATTCTGGGAGTGTTTGCATCGAGCCTTGGGCACTTGGTTGAACTTCAGCACTTTGTATCATCCGCAGTCAGATGGGCAGTCTGAGAGGGTAATTCAGATATTGGAGGATATGTTGAGGTGTTGTATCATTGATTTTCAGGGGTTATGGGAGAAACACCTACCATTAGTGGAGTTCGTGTACAACAACAGCTTTCAGTCGAGCATTCAGATGGCCCCCTATGAGGCCTTGTATGGTAGGAAGTGTAGGACCCCGATCTGTTGGGCCGAGGCCGGACAGAAACTTGTGCCGATGCCCGAATTGCTTAAGGGAACCACCGAGAAGGTGAAGTTTATATGTGATCGCTTGAAAGCAGCTTCAGATCGACAAAAGTCCTATGCCGACTTAAAAAGGAAAGAGGTGGAATACTCCGTGGGAGATAAAGTGTTTTTGAAGGTCTCACCTTGGAAGAAGGTGATGAGGTTTGGGAGGAAGGGCAAGTTGAGCCCAAGGTACATAGGGCCTTATGAGATAGTTGAGAGAATTGGTCTGGTTGCATATAGATTGAGACTCCCAGCTAAGCTAGAGAAGATTCATGATGTATTTCATGTGTCGATGCTTAGGAGGTATAGATCGGATCCGTCCCATGTTATGCTAGTAGAAGAAATAGAGTTAAATCTGAACTTGTCTTACAACGAAGAACCAGTTGAGATACTTGCTTCTGATAGCAAGGTGTTGCGTGGCAAGACCATAGAGTTGGTCAAAGTGTTATGGAGACATAGAGGTGTGGAGGAGGCCACGTGGGAGAGGAAAGCTGACATGCTTGAGTAGTTTCCATATTTGTTTCCGTCAGGTAATTTCGAGGGCGAAATTCCTTAAGTGGGGGAGAGTTGTAACACCCGGGTTCGGGGGTCGGGTGAAAATAGTAATTTAATAATGGTTCGGGTTTCGGTTCCTAATTTTTAAATAATAAAATAATGGTTTGGGCCTCGGGTTTTAAGACAAATAAAATTTAGTTGGACCATTTTCAAAACAAGCCCAAATTGCCATGGGTGTCATCCATTGTAGTTCCCTTAATTCATTAAGGGCATTTGGGTCTTTAGCCTTTTAATTTCAAATAAACCTAAAATAATGCTTTTGAAGTCATCCTCTTCCCCTCTCCATTTTTCTCCTCAACGTGAAATAAACCCATCTCCCCTATATACTATTCCATTCAATATCTTGCTCATCTTTGAAGGTTTGCAAAGGTAAACACATTTTTGACTTACCCTCGTTATTCCCTACAAGCTAATACCTTTTTCTTTCATTTTTATACATGTTTTTGAGATTTGGAAATTTAAAGATTTTGGATAAAAATGTTGCCTTTATGGCCTTTGACTAAAGATTTTGGTTTATTGTTGATGTAGGGGTTGTTTGTAGTTCATGGGAATCAATACATGTGATTTTTAAAGAATTTTATGCTTATTCCCGGATTTGGGTTTTTGGGAGGTTTTGGGTTGAGATATGGGGGTGTTTTATGTGGAAATGAGAGGGCAAATGGATAGGCTATATGTAAGGGCTGTTTTGGAGGCTTTAGGGAGTAATTTAAGGGTTGGAACCATTGGTTTTAGGGTGAGTTTAGGGGCTGCTCAGGATTTTGAATTTTTGGGTTGTTTTCAATGGAAAATTTGATGTCTTGTGCTTGGTATGTAATCCAGGTTGACTATTTTGGAATATGGACTGATTTGGGATTGTTTACTTGGTGTTGGAATGTTTAGAAACGAGAATTTTGATTGGTGAAGCTTCGGGGACAAATCCGGGGATTTCGGAGTCTTGAGCTTGGTCTTCGATCTTCTCTTGGGTAGCAACGGTGAGTAGAATTATTGACTTTTGCATTGTGCTCGATATGGATCCTTTTGGGGTTTGGGTGGGACCTTGAAGGGTCACCTAAACCCGTGTGTAAGCCTCTCTACTCCCATGTTGTTGTGATATGTTGAATGCTTATATGTCGTGATCATTAAGTGCATTTTAAGTTGCTAATGTGTAGTCGAGTTGAGTTCGTGCCTCACGTGATGGTGGTCTAAACTACGGTGATGTGTAGTCCCACCGGTAGTGACTGGTAGGGTAGTACTTTGATGTGTAGTCCCATTGGAAATCCACTAGTCGAAACGGTGATGTGTAGTCCCACCGTATGTGTATGTTGGTTGTGCTTTTGCAAACCACGCGTTGTTGTCGAGATTGACCCTCGTGCATCCATTGCTTTCTTGCATATAAATCGTGTTTTGGAAAACTGCATGTTGTGAATTGTAGAGACTCTCTCACTAAGCTAGTTGGCTTATGCTCTCTTTGTTTCCAATGTGCAGATCGTTAGAGTTCGGGAGGCAAGCGGGCGAGGGAGGAGCCTTTGGAGTTCTCAAGCTAGTTCAAGTATGGTTTGCATTTTGTAATAATGCCTAGACAATGGGGTATAGAGTTTTAGGAGTTGGGGTCAAACTCCTTAGGAAATTTGTGTTTGAGCATGTTAATCTTGTGGTTGTGTTATGCTTTTGCTTCATGGATTGCGGTTTATGCTTGTTATGTTGCTTATTTGAATATGCCTAAACATGTATGTTGTTGGCCTATGTATGCCTTATGCTTGACTATCTTGTGTATGGGGCCTTTTGGGTGTTAAGTATGTTCTCTTGGTGAAATTGCATGGACTATTTGATTTGTATAATCCTTGTTAGATTCAATGCCTTGTAAGCTAAGTCTTGGTTGTAGTTTTGATGCATGTATGTTTGTATGTGTATAGACGAGTCTAAAAATGTATCTAGTGTCGGGTTTGAGGTCACCAAGTTGAAAATTGTGGAGTTGCAGAGCAGGGCGTATCGGTACGCCTAAGGGCCGTATCGATACGGTCTTGCCTGCAGAGCTCAGTTTTGGCTGGGCGTATCGATACACGGGGGTGTATCGATACGGTTTTTGGTCACTGGAATTCAGTTTGAGTTGGGCGTATCGATACACGGGGGTGTATTGATACCCTCTCAACTCACTGGAATTTGGAGAATTGGGGATGAGTAGGGCGTACCGATACAGGGTACACGCGTATCGATACGAGACTACTCTGTTGACCAAGAAGGATTGACCGAGAAGGGCGTATCGATATGCTCATGGGTAGTATCGATACGGTTTTCTCGGTGTTGACTTTTTGGGTTGACCTGGTCAGGGCGTATCGATACCCCTAGTTAAGGTACCGATATGGTCTGCCCTGTAAGCTTAAAAATGGACTAAGTGTGTATGGTCGGGGTTCGAATGTGATCTTTTTGGATGTCTTCCGTTGTTGTGAATCACTTAGGACTTAATATTCCTCTAGACAAGATTAAAATAAAAAGAAAAAAAATAGGGTTGCTAACCGAGGGGGAACCTTAACGGGTTTCACTCGGTTTTCCCCGTGTGACGCACTCGGACCAGTCATCCGGCCAGACCAGGACGAGGGGGTTACATGCCACCCCTTTATTTTAAATCTCAATTAAATCAAAACTAAGGTCAAGTTAAATTAAATCGGTTTTGATGACTCGAACCACACACACTTCTAACTCCTAACCCCAAAACACGAGTGTTACAAATAGTATTTAAAATTTAAAATATATAAGTATTAAAATTAGCGGGCTGGGTCGGGTACTCAATTATAAAAAAATTGCGGCCCTGACCCTGCCCGACTACCCGGCCCAAAAAATTCGGGTATTTTCAAATAAATACTCGGTAATTTTTAATCGGGTAGGCGGGTCGACAGGTCGGGTAGTTCGGGCCGGGTATTTTTGAACACCCTTTTGTCACTAAATTTTCACCCTAACTTTTAACAAAAGAAAAAAAGAAAGAAATGAAATTAAAATATCAAAAAATAGAAATCCTAATAAAAACCCATTTTCAAGAAAAGCCCACTTTTTAATAAAGCCCATTTTTTTAAAAGTGAAAAGTAAAAAGGAAAAGAAAAAAAAGAAAAAAAAGGAAAAAAAATTAATTATGGTGTTTAATAATTTTAAGGAAAAAGGAATAAAACGAGGTAATAATTAAGTGTGAAAAAAGAAAAAAAACAGCAATAAAAGGGGTAAAAAAAGTCAAAAACGATAAAAAAAAAGAAAAAAAGAGAGCCAGCCCGTGTGTCACGCGCGGGGCTGGGCTCTCCAAACCCTTGCCGCGAACGAGGGGGCCGCCGTTCTCCGTCCACCGGTCTCGAAAGCCGGCGTGGTTAGTGCTGATCGGACCACCTGGTTGCCGCCGTCCTTTTTCCACTGACCCCGCTTGCCGACGTTGCCTATAGCCGTCGGAATCTGCAAAAAACCGAAACAAAATAATAAGCCCTAGATTCGAATTAAATGGGAAATTCTATCCCGAATTTGGATCAAAATGAATGACTTCTTGGGGGTTTTACCGGGTATCAAGTTTCTTGTCTGATTTTAGCTTCAATTCGGGGATTGAAATCCGAATTTGGCTTGATTTTGAAGCTAGAAATCAACTATAAAAACCCTCAAATGCTTCATTGTTCAACACACCAAAATTTGAGAGAAAAACCACTAAAAAAGGTTCAAGAAAAATCCAAAAAATTCTCTGAATTTTTCTTGAGTTGGCTGTAAATTTTTGGAGAGAAAATTCGAGTTTGGAGCAATTTTTCGGAGGTGGTTTGGAGCATTTCGAGAAGCTTGATTTCAAGTTCATCGTTTGTTGATTTCTCGGTGAATTTTCTATAATTTTCTTGTTTGTTTTTTATGTTAATTATATGTTTGTTCTTGGTTGAATTTTGGTGTTTGTTTTGGTGTTGTTTGTGATTTTTAGGTTGTTTTCTCGAAGTCGAAAAATCGTTCACGATTCCGGTAACTTTTTTGTTTTAAATTTCGATTTAATTTTTAGTGTGATCTTAAAATGTTTGCATGCTTTTAAAAATGTATTTAAAGTGATTTTGATCTTTAGAAATGTAGAAAATAAATTAAAGGGTATTTAAATTTTAAATGCATGAAATAAAAATGAATAAATGTGGTTAATTTAAAAAATTTGAAATTAGGGATCTAATTAGAAGAAATAATAATGTGAGGTGTTAGATAATAAAGGGCTTGATTTTGAAAATTAAAAAGAGTTTTTTTATTTGTTTTAATAATTGACGGGCAAAATAATTTTTAAAATAAAAAAATTAAAATGTTTTTTAGAAAAAATATAAAAAGAAATAAGTTTTCAAGAAAAAGAAAATAAAATGATTTTAAAGTAAAAATCAGGGTCTAGGATATTTGAATAAATTTTTGAAAAGGGAAAAACTTAAAAAAAAGTTCTTAGGAAAAATAAAGTTTATTTTTTAAAATGGGTTGTTTTAAAAGAAAAAACTTTAAAATGGAAAATAAAAATGAATTTAAAAAGAGTGAAAATTCTTTTGAAAAAGTAAAACACAAAATGGTAAAAAAACAATAAAAATAAGAAAGGTAAAAAACACAAAAAATTAAAAAAAACGTAAAAAAAGGGTTTTTGCTTAGAAAATAAAAAGTAAAAAAATATAAAAGGCTTTTAAAAGGAATAATAAAAAGGGTAAAATTCAAGAGAATAAAATGTTTACTTGCTTGTTTTAGAAATAGGTGAAAACTTAGGATTAGGGACTAAAGCTTAGATAGAGATTTTTTTGTTGTTGAAAAATGTTCTCATAAAAATAAAATACACTTAAGCGTATTTAAACCTTAACTTAGGGCTCTTAATAATTAAACCTAGAATTAAATAAAATGTTCAACACACTTAAATTTTTTTGTTGCTTGAAAAGTGAAAACCTAATTTAATGCGGCGTCTTATCAAACAGGAATGACGGGTTAGTGCCAGAAATGTTGGCGGTGATTAAAGTTCATCTCCCAGGCGATAAGGTCGTTAAAATAGACTAATATTCATTAAACAGACAAGTAAAGTCGAACCTTTTTGAACTTGCAAATTCGAATTTTGAAAATGATTTTAAAACCAATTAGGTACCAATTTTGGGCGTCATGGGGGTGCTAACCCTTCCCCACGCGTAACCGACCCCCGAACCTATTTTTTGATTATCGCAGACTAAAACCGTTGTTTTATTAAAACAAAATGTTTTATTAAATTAACCCTATTTTTAAAAGTGATCCAATCACACTTTTTCCCAAAAAGATTGGTGGTGACTCCGTTGATTTTGTAAAAGTGTTTTTTTCCAAATAGTCGAAGCCTACCATAAAAAGGCGGTTGCGACAGCTTGGCGACTCCGCTGGGGATATGTTTTTGTTTTTTTAAATAAAAACAAAAAGGGTTAGACCACAAATTGGTTTTAAATGATTTTCAAAAAAATGTTTTTTTTTAAAATATGGAATTTGCAAGTTCACACTATGTTCAATTATTTGTCTGTTTAAATGAATATAGCTGTATTTTACGCATTTAAGAGTTAATTCCAAGCTCTATTCCCGAGCTTTTTCCCATTTGTTTTAAGTGGGGGAACACGCTTTGCTCATGTAAGAATACCGATTCTTCGTATAACCATCGCAAAGTACCTTTGGAACTCAAACCCTTTGCCTTCGTAAGGATACTGATTCTTCGAGAAGGCTTCGGTGGTGAGTCATCCTGAGTTGAACTTGATTCGTTTGCAGCCTATAATGGGTGAGAATCGAGGGCCTTGCTACTCTTAGTAGAGGACAACAAGGACAGCTCGGGTACCCTTTTAGAACTAAACCAAGTTTGAGAATTTAGAGCCTACCTCTAATAGAGCCATGCGGAAAGCCTAGGGTGTTGAGTCACATGAATATCGTGCATTGTTTTTTGTTGTTTTATCTATTTCATTGGTTTGTTCTTGCTTGTTGATCTTTGTTTATTATCTTGTTTATTTTGCATGTGCATCATTTCATATTAGAAGGGGTTGATTCTGGAAAATTGTCCAATTATGAATAGAAAGCTCTTAAAAGATTGAGGAGGACCAAACACGTAACAACATCAGCGACCGAGGCCGCAGTCCTTCGGCAATACGTCAAGCCCGTTGGAGAAGTGGGACCAAGACTCATGTGGCTAATTGAAGAAGTCAAAGAGTTAGGTGTTCGAGCAGAAAAATATTAGTAAAAGAGAAAAAGAAAAAGTTGTAATAAAACTTTCGTATTCAATAAAGAGTTTCCTTTCATGAACAGATTTTCAATGGAATTGATGGCCCTTCGACTGCATTCATGCATTTGCATTATCTTGTTTGCTTTTCGTGAATTCATTTGTGCATACATTCATGTCATAAACTAGCTTAATAATAAAAAACAACAAAATATCCAAAATTGCTAAGACAACCCATAAATACGGTACACGAGCCCAAACCCGAGCCATGAACTCTGAGGAAAGGTTAGCAACTTTGGAGGCAAGTCAAAAGAACATTCAAGATAAGCTGGAGAAAATGGAAGTTGACACGAAACAACAAGTTGAAGCGGTCCACCAAAAGACGGTCAGTTCGATAGCTGCATTGCTTGGATTCAAGGACCCAGATGCGGTTGAAGAAGGGGGAAATACTTTTGCCATTCCTCAATTCCCAAGGAAGACTTTTAGAAAGGAGGCTTCTGCCAAGGCCAAAACACCCATTCATATAGCTGAATCTTCCACTCACATTCCAAATGTGGAGGCCAACAATTACGAGGTGCCTGACCTCGATGAAGTCGCTGATAAGGCTCAAACTGAAAAGAAGTTGGAAGAGAAATATGAAAAGTTGGAAGGAATGTTCAAGTCCTTCTAAGATGGAGCTGCTTATGGTGGAATGGATGTCAAGGATCTGAGCTTGGTAACTGATTTAGTTGTGCCACCGAAATTCAAGATCACAGACTTCGAGAAATATAATGGGACCACATGCCCGTCAGCACACCTAACCATGTACTGCAGAAAGATGTCCATGTACCTTGATAATGAGAAGCTGCTCATTCACTGCTTTCAAGACAGCCTAGTAGGGTCCGCTGCACGTTGGTATTCGCAGTTAAGTCGAGTAAACATTAAATCATGGAGAGACCTGTCCAGAGCCTTTAGTGAACAATACAAACATGTTTCAAACATGGTTCCAACCCGTCTGGTCTTGCAAGGGATGGATAAAAAGCACCACGAGAGCTTCTGCCAATACGCTCAAAGGTGGAGGGATGTAGCGGCACAAGTGCAACCACCGTTGCTAGAAAACGAGATCACCCCAATGTTTGTAGAAACACTAAAGGGTTCCTTTTATGATTGCATTCTCAACCACGCCACGAAGAACTTTGCAGACATGCTAACAAATTACGAACTAATCATGGCAGCCATGAAGAGTGGAAGGTTGGACAATGGGGAAACAAAGAAGACATATAGGAAGAAGGATAACAATGAAGTCAATGCAACTAATGTCTACAATCCCAACTACTCAACATGCTTGGTGTTCAACAAGCCTAATACCTTCAACAAGGCCAACACCTCAGCTCCGACGGTCGCAAATGCCCCAAAAGGAGAGCGAAGATCTCAAGGAAACCTGAGGCCTTACTTTCCTCCTATCCCAACGACTTATGCAGAGTTGTTTGCCGAGCTGGTCAAATCACAAATGGTGTTACCAAGACATGTTCCTCCATTCTCACCTCCCTATCCACCATGGTATGATGAGAAGGCCCAATGCGAATATCATGCAGGAGTAAGGGGGCATACCATCGAGAATTGCACCGCATTCAAAAGGGTGGTAGACGATTTAAGGAAATCAGGCATAATATCATTTGAAACTTCTGAAGAAAAGGGAAATCTGTTGCCAAACTACCAGAAGAATAGAGTAAATGGCGTCGTAGAGGAAGAGGTTCACACCAACAAGAGGCACGTTTCCAAGGTCAAGGCATCCATGAAATGGGTAAGGACCCAAATGGTCAAAGCCGGGGTGATAGAGGGATTTGAAGAAGCAAAAAAATAAAGGAATGTATTGTGAATACCACCAGCATGAGAGGGCATGACATTGAGAATTGCTTGGATTTCAAGCAGTTAGTACAAGCAAAGATTGACTGCAGAGAGTTAGAATTTTACGTGCAAAAAGAACAAGGGATGGAAGTCTGTACATTAGAGGAATCGTCCTCTAAAAAGATCTACACAGGAATGAGGCCTTTGGTGATTAAGACCAAGGTAGGGGTCAAAGAGCCAGCTAGGAGTGTAGCTCCACGACTGATTGTGAAGGCGCCAACCCCGTTTCCCTATAAGGACAACAAGCAAGTCCCTTGGAATTATGCTTGCACAATAACAGATCCAAGGAGGTCAACAATTGAAGAGGAAAGAAAAGAAGAACCCATCAATGAGGTAAGCCGCTTCACCAGGAGTGGGAGACTTTATTCAGCTCTAGAAATGGAGGATAGATATGCAGCGCAAAGAAAGGCCGCTAATCAGCCAGAAAAGGAAAGGGAAAGGATTTCTTCCAAGAGAAAACACTAGTAATCCACGAACCAATGAAAGAAACAGAGGCTCAAGAGTTTCTGAAAATACTCAAGCACAATGGATACAATATGGTAGAGCAACTACACAAACTTCCAGCCTGAATTTCTATGCTATCGTTACTATTGAGCTCTGAGGGACATCGGGATGCATTATTGAAAGTGTTAAACAAGACATTTGTGTCAAAGGAGATCACGACTGACAAGATGGACATGTTGGTCAATAACATTGCAGTTAATAACTTCATATCATTCAGTGACGAAGAAATACACGTAGAGGGAAGAGGATTATGTAAACCACTTCACATTTCTACAAGATGCAAAGGGTACATGTTACCAGGAGTTCATATTGACAACGGATCAGCTCTAAATGTTCTCCCTTTAGCAATGTTGAAAAAGTTGCCTATTGATATCTCCCACATGAGGGCTTATCCAAATACAGTACGAGCATTTTACGAGACCCAAAGGGATGTGTTAGGAAAGATTAAAGTTCCCATACAGATTAGGCCATCAACATTTGAGGTAGATTTTGTGGTTATAGACATAAACCCTAGTTATAGCTGCTTGCTCGGGCGCCCATGGATTCACACAACAGGTGCAGTGCCCTCTACTCTACATCATAAATTAAAGATTGTTATTGATGGACAATTAATCACAGTTGGTGCGGAAGAAGAAATCATTGCGTCGGTGATTACCGATACGCCATACATTCAAGTAGATGAGGGGCACTTGAGTGTCATTTTAGAATGTTGGAGTTAGTCAATGCAACCTTTGTCACTGAAGGAAGTAAAGTGCCAGAACCAGAGCTATCAAGTTGCACAAAAATGCAAGTAAAACAAACATTTGGAAAATGAGCCAAGGTTGGATGGGGATTTGGAAGAAATCATCAGGGAAGGCTTTACCCAGTAGAAATCCCAATAAAGAAAGATTGATTTGGTCTGGGCTTCAAGCCCACCAAATGGCAAAGAAAAGCAGAATTCAAAAAGCAACAAGAGAAAAGGAAGTCAAGGTTGAGTGGTGAAGAAGTTGAATGGGAGCCAATGACGTACCTACCTCTAAGTGCCATTTTCAAGACTGGAGGGCTCTTAGGCCGAAATACCCATTTCAACGAGGAGGAGAAAGGAAAAAATGACCTATGCGAAGTTTTCGAGAATTTAAGCATCAACGCCATCATTGACAAAGAGGAAGAAGAAAATAAATTTCTGACCAAGATTCGCCCTTGCCCTGAATTGAAGAACTGGACTGCGGAAATAGTCCCTAAAGTTTTTAAGACTGCCTCAGAGTAATTCCCAAAACCAACTCTTTTACCCTTAGACCCTGGGGTAATTAGAGATCTTATGTAAAAAGGGTCTATTGTCAAAACCATGATTTGAGTTTCAATAAAAGATGCATTTTCCCAAATTTTATCTTGTGGCAAACTTTCTTTCACAAAACCAATAAAACCAAAAGATCATGAAAACCCAAAAAAGCAAAAACAAACCTTAAAATATAACAAATCATATCATTTATTCTTTCTTTCTTGGTATATATATATATATTTCCTCCTTTTATTTGCAGGTTTTTAGATACCAATGGTCCAAATGACTCTGAATCAGATTCCGAGGTTAATTTTGAGTTGCCGCTATGTTTAGAAGAAGTTGAGAATACTAGTGATGAAGAAGGGTATGACTTGTCAGATGTTTTGCTTAGAATGGTAGAAGGGGAGGAAAAACAAATTTTGCCCCACAAAGAAGAGTTAGAGGTTTTGAATCTTGGGACCGAAGAAGAAAAGCGCAAAGTCAAGATTGGTACCACCATCTCAGTTGAGACACGACAACATTTGATTGAACTTCCACAAGAATACAAAGACATATTTGCATGGTCATACCAAGATATTCCTGGTCTTGACACGGATATTGCCATGCATAGGCTTCTTATATGAGAAGGATGGGATCCTGTGAAGCAAAAGCTTAGAAGAATGAAGGCTGATACACTCTTGAAATTCAGAGACAAGGTCAAGAAACAATACAATGATGGATTCCTCAAAGTAGCTAAATATCCAGAATGGGTGGCAAACATCGTCCCAGTGCCCAAGAAAGATGGAAAAGTAAGAATGTGCGCCGACTACAGGGATCTTAATAAAGCAAGCCCCAAAGACAATTTTCCGCTTCCACATATTGACACCTTGGTCGACAATACAGCTGACCATTACCTTTTCTCATTCATGGACGGATTTTCCGGTTACAATCAAATAAAGATGTGCCCAGAAGATATGGAGAAGACTACTTTTGTAATGCTTTGGGGAACCTTCTGCTATAAGGTAATGCCCTTTGGATTGAAAAACGCAGGGGCAACGTATTAGAGAGCTATGGTTACCCTTTTCCATGACATGATGCACAAAGAAATAGACGTTTATGTGGATGATATGATTGCCAAGTCCAGAACTGAAGAAGAGCATCTGATGAACTTGAGTAAGCTTTTTCAAAGATTAAGAGAATTACAGTTAAATCTTAATCCTGCCAAGTGCACATTTGGGGTTACATCTGGGAAATTGTTAGGCTTCGTAGTAAGCAAAAGAGGAATCAGCTTAATCCATATGAATGTCTAGGCGCATAAGTATCATTTCTTAGCCATCATCTCCCTTTACATGACGATAGGAGTGGCTTTGCAAAGTCGAAACTTGACTTAGGGTGTGCATCCATGAATATGAAAATGACGATTGAAAAAGTAGATAAAGGATTAAGTGTTTCTAATGAAGTAAGAATGGGATTGAACCAGTCAGCAGAAGATCAGAAAATGAGGAAGAGTCAGAGTAGTTCATAATTCATGGGTGGTTTTCAAAGCAGAAGAAATGGCCTTATCTTAGAAAATGGTGAACTCAAAGTAAAAAAAAAACCAAGAAGGGTTGAAAGAAGAGTGAAGCAAATCATTTTCACCTACACAATTTTAGGAGAGAGAGTTCATGATTAATCGGGTGGGCATCGATAACCAGAATCTCATCAAAATTAAAGAAAATGGTATGAGCAAAAATAGTTCTAAAAGAAAAACTTGTTAAGCATTCATGTTTTAGACATCCCTAGGGGCATGCACGTCATATTGCATGTTGCATTTTGTTCTTTTTTAGGTATATGGAAGACTTGTTTAAATGAGATTTTACTTATTCATCCAAGCATAAAGAGGATGAAGTTTTTCAGAAGATTCACCTATCCGTTCAGGCATAAGGAGAATGGAGTTTGCTTATTCATCCAAGCATAAAGAGGATGAAAGTTTTCAGAAAATTCGTCTATCCGTTCAGGCATAAGGAGAATGGAGCATGCTTATTCATCCAAGCATAAGAAGGATGAAAGTTTTCAGAAGATTTGGCCTAATTGAGCATCTGGGAGGAAAAATCCCAGCTGAGATGTTTAGGCATTTTGGGAGAATAGAACCCAAACTTAGCTATTCGAGCATAAGGAGAATAGAACCAGGCTATACATTCGGGCGTTTGGAGAATGGAACCCAGCTTAACTATTCGAGCATAAGAAGAATAGAACCAGCCTATCCGTTCGGGCGTTTGGAGAATGGAACCTAGCTTAATTATTCGAGCATAAGGAGAATAGAACCAACCTATCCGTTCGGGCATTTGGAGAATGGAACCCAACTCAGCTATTCGAGCATAAGGAGAATAGAGCACGCCTATCCGTTCGAGCATTTGGAGAATGGAGTCAATCAGTAAGTCGGGCGAAAATTTGTGTCTTTTTGTCTTTGCTTTATCCTTGTTTCATAGAGATAAGCAAAGAGGGGCAGCTGTTGTCACTAAATTTTCACCCTAACTTTTAATAAAAGAAAAAAAAAGAAAGAAAAAGTCAAAAAAAGAAAGAAATAAAATTAAAATATCAAAAAATAGAAATCCTAATAAAACCCATTTTAAAAAAAAATAAACACCCATTTTCAAGAAAAGCCCACTTTTTAATAAAGCCCATTTTATGGTGAAACCCTTTTTTTAAAAGTGAAAAGTAAAAAGGAAAAGAAAAAGAAAAAGAAAGAAAAAAGAAAAATTAATTATGGTGTTTAATAATTTTAAGGAAAAAAAAGAATAAAATGAGGTAATAATTAAGTGTGAAAAAAGAAAAAAACAACAATAAAAGGGGTCAAAAAATAGTAAAAAAAAGCCAGCCCGCATGTCACGCGCTGGCGCGTGACGTCCACGCGCGCGGGGCTGGGCTCTCCAATCCCTTGCCGCGAACGAGTGGGCCTCCGTTCTTCGTCCACCGGTCGCGGCAGTTGGTGTGGTTGGTGCCGATCGGACCGCCTGGTTACCGCCGTCCTTTTGCCACCAACACCGCTTACCGCCGTTGCCTATAGCCGTCGGAATCTGCAAAAAAAAACCAAAACAAAGTAATAAGCCCTAGATTCGAATTAAATGAGAAATTCTATCCCGAATTTGGATCAAAATGGATGATTTCTTGGGGGTTTTACCGGGTATCAAGTTTCTTGTCTGATTTTAGCTTCAATTCGGGGATTGAAATCCGAATTTGGCTTGATTTTGAAGCTAAAAATCAACTATAAAAACCTTCAAATGCTTCATTGTTCAACACACCAAAATTTAAGAGAAAAACCACTAAAAAGGGTTCAAGTTCATCGCTCGTCGATTTCTCGGTAAATTTTCTATCCTTTCTTTGTTTATTTTTTATGTTAATTATATGTTTGTTCTTGGTTGAATTTTGGTGTTTTTTTGTGTTGTTTGTGATTTTTAGGTTGCTTTCTCGAAGTCAGAAAATCGTTCACGATTCCGGTAACTTTTTTGTTTTAAATTTCGTTTTAATTTTTAGTTTGATCCTAAAATATTTGCACGCTTTTAATGTATTTAAAGTGATTTTGATCTTTAGAAATGTAGAAAATAATTTAAAGGGTGTTTAAATTTTAAATGCGTAAAATAAAAATAAATAAATATGGTTAATTTGAAAAACTTGAAATTAGGGATTTAATTAGAAGAAATAATAATGTGAGGTGTTAGATAATAAAGGGCTTGATTTTAGAAAATTAAAAAGATTTTTTTATTTGTTTTAATAATTGATGGGCTAAGTGATTTTTAAAAGAAAAAAAATAAAAATGTTATTTTAGAAAAAAATATAAAAAGAAATAAGTTTTCAAGAAAAAGAAAATAGAAGGATTTTAAAGTAAAAATTAGGGTCTATGATATTTGAATAAATTTTTGAAAAGGGAAAAACTTAAAAAAGAGTTCTTAGGAAAAATAAAGTTTATTTTCTAAAATGGGTTGTTTTAAAAGAAAAAAACTTAAAACTTAAAAAATGGAAAATGAAAATGAACTTAAAAAGAGTGAAAATTCTTTTGAAAAAGGAAAACACAAAATGATAAAAAAGCATAAAAAAGAAGAAAGGTAAAAAACACAAAAAGTAAAAAAAAAACGTAAAAAAAGGGGGTTTTTGTTTAGAAAATAAAAAGTAAAAAAATATAAAAGGCTTTTAAAAGGAATAATAAAAGGGTAAAATTCAAGAGAATAAAATGTTTGCTTGCTTGTTTTAGAAATATGTGAAAACTTAGGATTAGGAACTAAAGCTTAGATAGAGACTTTTTTTGTTGAAAAATGTTCTTCATAAAAATAAAATACACTTAAGCGTATTTAAACCTTAACTTAGGAATAAAAGACTTAGATGTTTTTTAGGGCTTTTAATAATCGAACCTAGAATTGAATAAAATGCTCAACACACTTAAATTTCTTTGTTGCTTGAAAAGTGAAAACTTAATTTAATGCGGCGTCTTATCAAACGGGAATGACGGGTTCGCACCAGAAATGTTGGCGGTGATTAAAGTTCATCTCCCGAGTGATAAGGCCGTTAAAATAGACTAATATTCATTAAACGGACAAGTAAAGTCGAACCTTTTTGAACTTACAAATTTCAGTTTTGAAAACGATTTTAAAACCAATTAGGTACCAATTTTGAGCGTCATGGGGTGCTAACCCTTCCCCACGCGTAACCGACCCCCAAACATGTTTTCTGATTTTCGCAGACTAAAACCGTTGTTTTATTAAAACAAAATGTTTTATTAAAATAACCCTATTTTTAAAAGTGATCCAATCACACTTTTTTTCAAAAAGATTAGTGCAACTCTGTTGATTTTGTAAAAGTATTTTTTCAAATAGTCGAAGCCTCCCGTAAAAAGGCGGTTGCGACACACCCCTAGCTGTAGTCACTGAATTTTAGCCTGAGTCAGATCAAATAAATTGAATCAAGCCAATCATGGAAATCAAATCAGAAGAAAATTAAGGGTTTTATTTCTCATTGTAATTTTGGTATGAAATTGTTATAAAAAGCCTATCAAATCTCATTGTAACCACTACTATTTTTTAGAATACAAGCAAGAAGTGCATAATTTCAAGGTATATTTTATTATTTTTAATAATATTTTTTTCATTTTTAAAAAAGAAGGCACATTCTTACCCATTTTTTAGCCACCAGAGTTATTTTCTTCTTTGAGATTCGAAAGGTTTTTTTCAAAGACTTGGGGTTATTTAAAACATTTTGGATGATTTAGAAGGTGTATTCGAGTTCGAGTTTTAAAAAGAGGTCAAAAAAAGTTTTTTTTATTCTTCTGCCGCCGGCTGGCACGACGGGTTTCAGTTGTGTTCTTCATCCCATCAAGAACACTTTGAATGTGTTCAGAGAAAAACATAGGATTGATTTTGATCCAAAAATTTTGAAGGGTAAACTAAATAGATGACCACTTAATTATGGGGTTGGTGTCAATTTGACCACTATACTTTTAATTTTGACAATTTTACTACATAACTACTTAATTGGTTCAAATCAAAAGCCACCAACCATTAAAAAACGGAGATGATGGCGTGGCTGTTAAATAAAACTGGTATAATTATGTAATGTCCTAAATCATAGTCTAGAAGTATTGAAGCTTGTCACCTAAACTGTTAGCTCAATTGAACTTGAACTTAAGCTAATTAGGTTATCTAAGGATCTAATTGAAAGAACATGAAAGATTAGTAACTTAACTTGAAAGGACCAAATCAAAAGGGATAGCAAAGTTGAGGAATGCATGCTAATTTCTCAAATTCCTAAATGCCCTTGCTTAAGCTTCTAATTAGTGGCTAATTAAGAGCTAAACTAGACATTTCCATAATCCATTAAGAATCATCATCTTCATCTCCTTCCTCATTAGCCGAATAGGATAGTAAATTAGAGAGAAAAAGAGAGCTTGAGAGAAACTCCATTGAAGGAGAAGTAGAACTTGCATGTGGTCCAAATTTTTCCATAGAAATCAAAGCTAGAAAGATTGTAAGTAAATTTAAACTCAATTCCTTTTGATAGCATGTTCGAATGGATGTGATGTTCAATTTGAGCTTGAATCCATGAAATTGCTTGTAATATATGTGCTTATGAATAATTTTTGATAGTAGCTTGATAATTTGACAGTGAATTTAGAGAATGAACATGCTTAATCAAGTAAAAGTGATAACATGCATGGAATCCAATACATGAATAATCATGGAAATGAATAAGGTAATTCAAATTGTTTATAGATTGAGCTTAAATGAATTGAATGAAATGCATGCTGGAAAACTTGATTAGGAAGTGAATTGAGTTATTGAATAACTAAAAATAATGCCTAGGATGCTAAAATGGAGCTAGTAATGAAACTAGTCACCGAGATGGTTTGATTGGTTAATAGGGACTGTTTTGAGAAAATTAGTAAATTTGGGACTAATCTGGACATAATTAAGGCCTGGAAAGTTTAGCTAAAAATAGGGGAGAACTTAAAATGAATGCTATATAAATTGAATTTCTTGATTAATGAGTAATTAGGCTGCTTTAAAGTGTTTACTAGCACATGGATAAAACAAGAACTGCTCTGAAAGAATGATTAAATTAGGGACTGAAATGGATGATTTCAGGGACTAAACCTGACATGTAGAAAAAAGGGGAAACAGGGGAAATCAAGGTCTAAAGGGCTGATTTGAATATGTAAGGGGTATAGACTAAATACCTCACTAAATTGGACCTAAATGCAGGCTGGCATAATTGCTACTGTAAATTTGACATGTCTTTGCACAAAAAACTGTATTGATATATAAGAACTAAAAATGCAAGGTTGGTATGGTTAGAAAGATATTTAAGTTAGATTTCTAACTGTGTAAACGGATTTAAATTTCGATGTATAGATTAAAAGATATAGCCAATTTAGTAAGAGGTACACAAACTAGTAGAAGCAATAAACAATATGGTGCTTGTAATATAAATATGTGCTTGATTGTATAAGGATGTCTTTATGAATTGAATGCTAACATTGTTTATATGATTTTGTGTGTGTCTTGTTAGAACAAGGAGTAGAGGATTTTGGTGAAGGCACTAGATTTGGACATCCAAGGGATAAACAAAAGGGAGTAACTATCCAAGATTAAGCTTTCTTGGAGTATTGCGAGTGTAGTTTTAAATAGGGTTAGGACTTAGGTCCTAACCAATAATGCATATCTACATTCTTGCTTGTGATTAATATTATGAAATGGACCTAATCTATATTTGGTAAACTGAAATTAAGGGAAGAATGGACTAATTAAAGACATGGTAATCCAATATGTTAGTAATGTGACTTGATAATGAAAATGAATCAAATGATTGCTTCTATGCCTTGAATGATCCATTTGAATGATCTTAATTGACTAAGTGAGCTTGCTTAATGCTTGATATCATTGATTTCTTGATAGATGAACTAGTTTGAATGGCTTAAGGGCTTAACATGATCTTGACCTTGATATGCTTGATACTTGAACACTTGAACTTGGAAGCTTGACACTTGATTGATCATGACTTGAATACTTGAGATGTAAATGCTTGATAAGTGATTAAATCAATTAAAGCCCTTAGTTTATAGTTGGTCTTAAGTAGAACGACATGCCTTATAGTCTAGAGCACATTGTGTTTCGGGTAGACTACGGTCCTGGGCCAAGGCCCTTATTTGGTGATAGTAGGAGGGAAGTTTGTTATGGTCACTTGGAGACAGTAGGAGGGATTTGACCAATACTACGGTACATCTTGTGGCGATAGTTGGTTGGAGACTTGATTACCTAGACGTAACTAATCACCAAGGCAAAACATGTTAATAAGCTTAAAATAAGATGAGTTAAAATTGAATGAAATATACGTGTTCTTGATTCTTGATAATGAACTTGTAAAGCAAAGAACCTACATGGATTAAATGATGAACTTGTTAACTTAATCTTGCTGGTATCTTGGAATGACAAAACATGGTGATAATTGACTTCTATTCGAATGAAACATATGATTGCTTGTTTGGATTTGCCTAATTCTTGTAGATATATTCCTTGCTTGATTGGAGTGATATAAAACTTTGAAATGAAATATCAGATCATGGTATGCTTGAACCATTCGAATAGCTTCTTGAAGACTAATATAAGACTTGCCATAATTCGGTTAAAGCCTAGTTAGGTTATGCTTGAACTAAAGACCCTAAAACTTGATAAGCTACTAGTTCTAGATACTACCTCAATAAGTATACTATGTACTTATCACTCTCGTTTTTCTTCTTCCCAAACCACATGTTTAAATTGATCGAAAGCCTTCTTTCTTGAACCGAAGCAAGACACACAAGCAGTTTGAAGTATGATCTTGTAATTGTTTTTATACTCTCCTAGTTGGTGGCACTTAGAGATGTATTTAGATCTCATGCTAGTTCATGCATTTGGCACTTTTAGACTTGTAATTATATGTGTATGACACTTATGGTTTTGTAAGACTATAATGGCTTGTATATGCCTTGATATCGAGTGCCCTTCTTGTTGCTACCATGTCTTGATAATAGGATGATTTCAATGCTTGATTGTGTATAATTGTCATGGTTGGAACATGATTGATGATTGGATATTACTTGATTGATGCTTGGTGCCTTATTCGAATGTACCCTTGACCCTTGGTTGCTGCCCTGGTTCGAATGATGTAGTAAAGTAGGTTTGATTCCTTATTCATCTATATGAACTATCTTGAATGTGGTTAATTGCCTTGATTGATAAACATGATTTTGTGAACGAGTCTTGTATCCTATTGATAATTAATCTTCTTGCAAGCATGCCTAGTAAACCAACATGTTGTATTCATTGTTTTGGATCGGAAATTTATAAGTTGCCATGTATATATTTCTAGATTGAAGTTTACCTCGAGATATGAATGTCATTTCTTGAATTGTATCATGCTGCGTCTATTGTGTTAGATTGGTTCTTAAAATCGAATCATGCCTAGTAGCCTAATCGAATAGCATGTCTAGTTTCTTGATCTTGAAGCATCTTGTTCGGATTGAATAGCTTGGTCTATATACTCTTTCATGTTGCTCGAATGCTTTGCTTGGTCTTGCTATTTGGATTTGGTTATCAGCTATGTATAATCTGATGGTAAAGCATGTTTGTACTTGTTCATCCTAGTCGTAACTCATCTACTAGTGATGAGTTAGAAAAGTTTTAAATTGGCTTGCATTTTTATGTTCATGTTTCTTGTTACTTATTTCTTGCTTGCTTGTTTTCTTGCAAAGTAACGCTCCTCGCTCCTGACCCAGGCGAGGGGTGTTACAAATTACACATTTGGTCCCAATTATTTACACAATCTATCAATTTGGTCTTGATTTTAATTTAATAAAATAAATTAATTATTTTAGTTATTTTTATTTAATTGAATTAATTAATTTTCTCTTCCAATTAGATGGTTGTTACTGCTTGGAAAAAGGAAGGAAATGTGGTTTTAAGAAACTCCAACATGACATACTTATGATGCATAAAAATATTTAACCCAATTAAATAAATCTAATAATTAAATTAAAGTTAACAATATTTTGTATATATTTTAATTTTGAATTATTTTCGCGAGTTTAGATTTGCTAAATGAATTTAATATAATTTTAAAATTTTGATTTTTTTAATATAATTATATATATAATAATTTAATTTAATTTGTAATAAATATTGAAATTATATACGTGAAATTATAAAAATAAATCTAGAAATGAAAATATATATTAAATTTAGTTTAAAAATAAAAAAATATTAAAATCATTTTTATCTTAAAAAAATAAAAAATAAAAAATTATATTAAATTTATTTAGAGAATCTAAACTCACGAATATAATATAATTTTGAATAATGTCATAAACCAATAACCACAAATAAAATCATATAAAGAAATTGGGCTTCAATACAACTAGAAAAGGCATGGAGGAGATCCGCCGGAGACAGTGTTGGACAATTTTTGTCAGTAATCTCTCAGAACATATACATTGGCAGGGCATTTGGCAAGTATTTGATCGCCATGGACGTGTGTTGGATGTATTCGTGACAATCAAGCGAACGCGATGGTTCTAGGTTTAGATTTATTCGAATGGCATCGGAGATTGAGGCGAGAAAGGCGATCAAAAGGCTAAATGAGAAGTGGATTTATGGCGTACGTATTAGGGTATCCCTTGCTCGGAGGGTAACACAGGATTGGTATTGGAAACGCAAAGACGAGTATGGGTAGAAGGAAGTGATAGATTCAAAAACAAATAAAGGAGATTCGAGCATTGTTCAAGGAGTGGTAGATGAAGGTAAAATTGAGATTCTGAAATGCTATGCAATGTAGTGGTGTCATTCATCTATGAGGATTGCGTCTTTAGCACGTGAATTATGGGAAGCAGAGTTCGTTAGAATGTTGCTTATGCGTATTGCTGGATCGCGAATTCTTTTGATGTTTACGAGTTTGGAGACGCGTCAGTAGGTTTTGGGTAATAGTGCGCTTAGTAAGTGGTTCTCCAAAGTCCAGGAATTGGATCCTGCATTGGATAGGAGTGATCGTCGGGTGTGGTTAGAAATTAGCGGGGTTCTGATGCATGCTTGGTCGAGAGGGACGTTTAATAATTTGGCGTCGAAGTGTGGGGCTGGTGATTCGATGTTGGTACCAAATTCGTTTGAGTGAGGTTATATTTTGATTGAAACACCACGAAAGGAGCAAATTGATGAGGTTGTCGAGGTTCAAGTTAAGGGTTTGGATTACAAAATTCATGTGATGGAGTTTGAACCTTTGTTGTATCAATGTTGACGTAATATTGCATGGCAAAAGATTAAGTATTAAGTGTAAATATGCAAGTAAAAACAATACCAAGAATACATCTTTTACGTGCAAGTATACACGATCAGCAATTAGTATAGTAGTGAGTTGAGTATCGTCTCCACAGAGATTGCCTAGGAATTAATTTGCACGATTATTACTTGTGAAGTAGAAAATAAAAGATGATTGTAATAGATTGAGGCAACAAATGAATTACGAGACTAGAAGTAAAATAAGTTAAAGTAAAGTAAAGATTACGGTGATGTATTGATAACAGTCTGGCAAACAATGGGTGCAAGAATGATAACAAAATTTTTGTAAAGAATGTCTGAATTTCGTGCTAGCAATGCTTGCTAGTAATAATGTCTTGCCTTGGCATTGATTGCCGAGCAAATTCAATGTTGGCATTGCCTCTCTCGATGGCAATGCCTGAAATTAACCATGCAAAAACTCTTATATCTCTATAGCGATATTTTTCATAAATCAATTTGTTTAAGTCCCAATCTATACTCCTAAGGGTAGACTTACTCTGGAAGTAAGTTCGTCTAGTTGAACATATTCTCTCGAATTTTGTCAGCTCTCGCTTTGCAAAGTATTTAAAAAACAGTAATGCCAGCTCTCGCTTGGCAAGACAGTTAGAAAACAATAAAGCATGCTAGATAAACAAACAATGTTAGGGCGTTTGAATTATTAACAACTAAACATAAAACACAACAAATATAGGGTTGAAATCATTCTTAAACACATGAAAGAAATAAAAAAGATAAAAAAGAATTAAAGCAAGGAAGGAGGTGTAACCCCCTCGTCCCGGTCCGGGCGACTGACCGGTCCGAGTGGGCTACACGGGGATAACCGAGGTGAAACCCGTTAAGGCTTCACTTCGGTTAACAACCCGAGAAAACTTTTTCATTTATTATCTTGCCTAGATGGATTAAATTAAACCTATGTGTGAAGCGACAACGGAAACAAGACTCACGAGAAGACCAACATCAAACCGGGCCTAAGTCCAACCCTTGAGACCCCTTTAGAGATGTCAAAGGCCCATTTTTAGGCATGTGTTTCGAAACAGGTTTTGATCGTTTCGAAACATGGGCTCCAGTTTGAAAAGCCAGACACTTGTATCGAAACACATCCACCCCGTTTCGGAACAGGGTCCCATTTCGCCTAGGCGTTCCGAAACTTGTTCCGGAACATGCATTCACAGTAGCCAAAGTGTTTCGAGACTCATATCAGAGCAGGGGCTCACAGTAGCCAAACCGTACCAGAACGCGTTCCGATACGGGTTGCCCTAGAACCACACCCGCTCTGAAATAGCACAACATGTTCCGAAACACCTGCAGTCTGTGAGTTTCCAAAATCAGATTTGAACATCTCTAAACGATCCCAAACGCCCTCAACGACTTCAAGAAGCAAACACAACATGCACACATAGACTCTAGAGGCATACACCCTATTATAACCACGCTCAAAGCACATAAAGGCACATAATAAGGGCATCCATTTAGAAGATCATACATTCATCACAAAAGAAGCATACACAGCTTTTTAAGGTTTCATGCCTTAGAACCAACAACAAATAAGCATTCAAGGTAGGCAACATAAACATGGTTTACAATCCAAAACAAGGCATCCACAAGCCAAACCATAACATCAACAAGGAGTCTAACATGCTCCTAACACACATCAATAGCAAAAATCCAAAATACTCAAGACCCATTGCATCCATAACTTATAAATTCATACTTGATGATATCAAAAGCTCAACTAGCACACTTGGAGGCCCTCTCCTTGCACAAGCAACCCACGAACTAAGGATCTGCATTGTCGAACAAAAGAGAGCGTAAGCATAAAGCTTAGTGAGGATGAGCTCATAAAACAAACCTCGACAATGCAGGGTCCAAGCACGAGCAACACAACCAAGGTAGAATGCATGAGTTCTTACCTTTGAAACCACAAGAGTCAAATATGAATGATGCATGAACACAATATCATTATCATGCCATGCTCAACAAATCCATAAACACAACATATGGAACACATATATCCAATGTAATAGCAACACATTCCACAATCCGTATTGGCACCTAGCTATGACCCGAATACGCGGATAACCGTTGGAACTCACATCCAACAACACAACCATGACCTTACGGTGGGATTACACTCATCACCGTTTCACGCGGAGGGGATTCCACTCATCCTCACGCCCCGTCGATGGGATTCCACTCATCACCGACTAACATATATATGAAGATTTCCGGGCGAACCCGTACTCCATCTTGATGACTACCATCACCAAGACCACGCGCGCATTTCGACTCTCGTGTGCACACTAAACATCCTAATGATCGATCATTGTACCCAAGCATACTAGTGCCAATACTAACACATTTCATTAATCAACCTCACAACTTTCTTACCAAATTCAGTGCTTAGCACATACACACCATTATTTACCATCATGCACAACCCCATTCCATAACCACATGCATATAACAATGCATCAAATATCACAATATAATCCCAACTCTAAGTGTGTATATCACAATATACATAACCACAATAATCACAATTAAAACATGAGGCATACTCAACATTTAAAGTTCAACCAAAGTCTCTAACTAAAGCTTGGGATTAGACTACCAATCTAATCCCAACTCTAAGTGGGTTTACCAAGCCCAACCTAGGTCCACATGCTTAAACCACGTTTGAAAACCAAGTTAAAAACATAGAACCACTCACCGACTAATCCAAGCTCAACAACTCTAGCCGATCAAGCTCCCAACAGTTCCGGATTCGTTCCTGAGGCTTCACCAACACAATTCCTTGTCTCTAAACAATTCAACACAATCAAAACAACCATATTTCAGTCCACAAGCACTGTAGCAAACCTGGAACACAAACCAAGCACAAATCACATGATTTCAAGCTAAAGACAACCCCAAAAATGCCATTTTCGAACAGCCCATAAGCACAGCCTAAAACCATTGATTCCATCACTTATAACACTCCCAAAAGCTTACAAAACAACCCTTAAACATCAACCAACCATCAGCCAACAAGACTTCACCCAAAACAGCCCCAAAAACCAACCTTAAATCCCTCTAAAACCCAATTTCGGGAATCATTATAAAACTATGTAAAAATTAAGTATGTTGGACCTTTTAGATAGCAAACAACTTATCTAACATCAACAAAACAAAAACTTAAGTTAAAGCTAACAAAGTTAGCATTTTTAATTCAAAATCCCAAAACTCCAAAATGCAAGATAGTGAACTTCAATGAAAACAAATTATATGGGGAGAAAGAGGAAGATGAGGGTAATATGAAAATGAGTTTACCTTTGAAAAACCTCCAACAACAAGCAAGAAGGGTGATGGAATAGTAACTCAAGGGGAAGGGGGAGTTTTCACGTTGGAGTGTTTGGTGGTAGGAGATGATAGCATTTTTGGTGTTTGAAAATAAAAGAAAGGGTTTTATTTTACAAGTCCATCTATTTACAAAATTGCCATTAATAAGATGGCTATCTTCCAGTTTCTAAAATCTATGGAATTTGGGTTTTAAATTAAAACAAGCCCAACATAAAATTATTTGTTTTGAAAACACGAGGCCCAAAGTAATATTTTAATATTTTTAATTATTTAATCCACCTGACCCCAAACCCGGGTGTTACAGGAGGTCTCTCAATGCAGCCCTTTATTAGATTCTCGATGTATCATGGAATCTTCAAGCCTTTGATCTTGTTGTATCTGATTCCTTTTTCTCCATTGTTGCATACCGCTTCTCAAGTTCAAGCCTTCATCTTTTTCATCGTCTTTTTCTCCTTCTTCAATTCGTTGTTCAAATGCTTGCTTGGTGTTTAAATATGAGTGCAAGGAGGGCTAAGATAAGTCTTTGATTTGAATTTTAACGTCCAAGGGATAAGGATGCGGTCATCTTATCCTTGATAAGCAGATCAAGACGTGTGATAAGCTGATCGGATTAGGGCTGACGTCATCGTGCCAACGCTGCCTTGGCAACCAAGCTTGGCATGCGAGGAAGCCATAAGATAAGCCTTTGCATTTGAATTTTAAATGATGAAGTTATAAGAGATGAGATCTTATTCGAATTTGAATGTGATAAGCTGATCAGGTGATAGGTTGATCTGGTGATAAACTAATAAGGCTAGGGCTGACGCCATCTACCGTCGATCCTTTGGCAGTCGCGCTTGGCACCGTTTGGTCTGTCTGTGCCAGACATACTTTGTTAGAGTATGCCCAAAGACCAATCATATGATGATTATATTAACATACTATCTTTACCGTATTTATTGAATAAAGGCATTACAGTTATTTCTTTTATTATATTTTTGTGTATCAAATAAATTACAAGAAGATAATGTCTATGTAATAATATGATTATTATTAAAAGATCCTTAGTTGAGTATTATTATGGGCATGGACAGTAATAATACGTTTAAAGCTAACATGTTGTTGATTGATGATAATGTGTTGTCATTGACATAGAGGTATCAGAATCAAATCATAAATATGTTGTTAGAGAACAATATACTGAATTGACCCGCTATGATCATATCTCTTGGGTTATTATGTAAAGGTCACGATATTGCTCATGGTGACAACTATTTGTACGATCCTTAGACTTGAGATCATTATTATCTCAACATATAATGTTGTATGTTTTGATGCAGTTAAACATGCTCCGTAATTGGATGCATTATAAAGACTGATGTTGAACATATCACGATCTATGTAGTGAGATGTGAATGATTGATATAGGATTTTTCCTTCCTACATAATAGGAAACATATCACATGCCACTTGATTGAGTGAGACTAGAAATGCATGGCCATGCTCGAATAAGTTGATATGAGATATCACAAATTATCTGTTTATTATAATCTACTCTAGATATCAAAAAATAATAGATGGGCTATACAAGTGTGACTATTCCTAGACTTGTGCCTATTCTAGATATAAAGGACAAAAGGATTTAATACAATAGAAAAGTTAATCACGGAGATGATGTGTTGAATCATCACTCCTTGTAACTTAAGTGGCAATGATATATTGCTAGATGTCAATCATTATTTGTAATATTAGAACCTTTCTAATGATTACTACTAATGTTATAGGAACCTACAGGGTCACACCCCAGGGTTGAAAAGAGCAATTTATAAATGAGTTACACATGTACAATTTTAATTGTGCATGTATAAAATTTATAATTAAAATTAATATATATTTGATATATATATATATATATATCTAGTAGTAATTTTAATTATACATAGAATTCTAATTTTAATTAAAGAAATATAATTACAGTAATTATACTCTCTTTTAAATTCTTGAAATTAAATCGCTAAGGGTTAGGGCAACACGATATAGAAGGATAACTTTGCTCTAGCAGCCGTTTTAGCCCTTGCGAAATTAATTTTTCAAGAATAGTTTTTGAGAAAAAGAAATTGCTCTCAACTTTTCAACCGGGTGAACTGAGTAGAGGCAGAGACGTATTTCGTGGAGGCTTGTGATTCGAACTGTTCGCGATTAGTTTACCGCAACTGCAGTCTTGCTGATTATCAAGGAACCCAATGTAAGTAATCGTATCTCTTCCTCCTTATTTTGGTTTTATCGTACATGGATCGTTGGCAAGATCATCGAGTTTGTTTCCGTTGCACAACGGGGTGCACCGACAGTCCCATTTGCCATCCTATTTTTTCGGAGTTTGACCAAATGCTATTTTTTCGCAGCCTGGTCTGGTCCTATTTTCTCGGGCTGGCATTGCCAAGGGTTCTTGGCAAAACTCTTTTGGCATCCTATTGCCATGGGTGCTTGGCAAAGGCCCTCTTGCTTTTTGCTCCTGCGCTGCTCTGCTCTGCCAACAGCAACTCGACATTCTCTTTGACATTTCTTCCTTTTTATGCTGCCTTGCTTTGTCAAGCCTGTCCTACTATGAAAAACCTGCAATAATGCCAACAAAACAACCCTTCACACTGGAATAACATTACTTCCTAACTTTTTATGCAAATGCATGGTTTTAACATCTAAATGCAACTAAATGTACTTAAAAGCAAGCAAAAGCAATGTGAAATAAGCATGAAAATCAATACTTTTGAGGAGGTAACACACCCCCAAACCTACATCATTGCATGTCCTCAAGTAATGCAGAGAAAAACAAAAAATTATGAAAATAATACCTCAGCAAAGTTTTGGTCAGATTGCCAACAAGTGCTGGCAAGAAAAAGTTGGCTCTATTTCTGCCCTAAGGTATCTCAGTGCAACAATGCCAAGCAGGTAGTAATTCAAGTGCAACAATATGACTCTAGTCTAAGGGCATGAAGAGTGCATGATGTGTAGGCAATATGCATCAAGTATACTTTTACTCCCTTAGTCAATTTTACTACATAAACTCAGATTTCATTTTTTTTCTTGCCAAGGGTTTTTTCTATATTGGCATTTATTTAAGCTTGCTTCATGACACAGTTTGGCATGAGAAGTAAGAGGGAAATACCACGAACCCCCACGTTAATCCAAATATCACTAGGTTTTCTCTTCAACTCATACCCTAAGGTTTTGGAGTTGAGAACTAAGAGGGAGCAAACCACGAAACCTCAAGTAACTTATTATCCCTAAGGTAGAGAAGATTTCATTGCCATTGCAGAACATTGTTGCCTTATTAGTTTCTTTTTTCCTAGCATCAATTTTTTTAAAATCTAAGCTTAGTTTCAAAAGGCCTAAGTTTTCTAGGGAACTAGATGCATATTATGTGTTAAGTGAAAGTTCATTTCCCTTAACTAGAGATCAATTGTCAAGCAAACCTGACATAACTATTCTGCTGGCATGGCAAACTAAAGGTTTTAAAATTTCTTCATCAGGCAAACAACTATATCAAATTAAGCTTGCCTAACCAATTGTTAACAATATTCAAAATTCGACTGAGACAAAATTTCCTTTTTCACTTTTTAATGGTTCGGTGTGCAACTAAACTATATGAACTACATGAAAACAAAAATTTAAACATGGAATGTATGGCAAAAATACGATAAAATGAACACCCCCAAACCCAAGATGTGCATTGTCCTCAATGCATGAAAACAACACACATATATATACAATAAAACAAAAATGCATGATCATGAAAATGCAATGAAATGCAAAGGAGTTTAGAAAGAGGACTCCCCTTTAGATGATACTTCTTCTCGTGTGACTCAGGTTTTCCTATTGACAAAGCTTCCACGATCGGGGGCTTTGCGTTTCACTCTTGTCATGGCTGGTTTTGCAGCAGTGGAGGCTCCAAATTCCTCCACAATCTTGACATGATCCGATACAGCAGAGGTGTCGGTGGCATCGGACTATGCTGGTGCGGCAGGCGATTTGGTAGACTTGGCTTTGGTTTTCTTAGATTCAACTAGAGAGTCGGTACTAGCAGATTCAATTTGAACTGGAGATATAATATAACTGTGGCATAAGATGGGGTACGAGCGGATTGGGGACTGGCTGGCATGGCATCGTCGCTGGCAAAGATCTCGGTATGGAAATTTGGTGTTTTGATACGCCTACGTGGCATACACCCCAACGGCTATTTCCCAATGGTCCTTTGAATTGCATGACGTTTCGATACAGCATAAAGCATTTCGATATGGGCGATGCGATACGGCTCTAGGTGTTTCGATACGGCATGCTGCATCAGACTTCAACGGCTAGTTCTGAAGAAGGTCGTTCCGATACGGACAACTTCAGAACTGCAATTAATGAAGGAAATAAAGTTTCCAACGGCTCCAATTCAATCCCAACGGTCCTCAACGGATACAAACTCAATTTGGAGTATAAAAGGGACCTCCAAGCATCAAGGGAAGACTAATGCTTCAATTGTCAACAACCATATGATGAGAAATTTGTCTTAGGGCTTTAATTATTCATTCTTTGTATAGACAACACTTGTGAGCCTAAATTGTCAAATTTGCTCAAGTGTTTAGGTTTGGGTGAGTGCTTTAGTGTGAAAACATCAACCTTGTAAGAGGGATTTTTAGTTTCCTTATCTTTATCTCTTGTAGAGAGGGTTTGATCAAGCTTTGGGCTAGAAAGCTTTGATTATTGTAAGGGTTTCCTCCTAAGCCTAAAAAAGGGGGACGAATCAATTAGTGAATTGGTTGTGAAATTCTTAGTGGGAAGCTAAGGTAGTGGATATAGGTGCTTGTTAGAAGGCCAAACAACTCTAAATTATTGTGTCTTTTATCTTTTAGCTTCCACACCTCAATCACCCAAAAATCCAACTTCTCCACCACTTGGCTAACTAAATCGGTTGAAGGAAATCGAGCCTATCAAGTCTAACAATTGGTATGAGAGCGAGGCTCAATCGAAGGGGATTAACATCCTATTGAGGTGTGTATCGAATAATTTTAGAAAATACCGGTATCACTTGGAAGAACCGTGTTTTAATTGGTTTCTGAAAATTTAATCGGATTAATGAAATTGAGTTTTAAAAATAAAAAAGGAGTCGCCACCGGCCATTTAAAAATGGTAGACCGGACATTGAAATTAAGACTAGAGATTTTCCTTTGAAAAATGGGTTCGGGAGTCGGTTATACGCGGGGAAGGATGAGCACCCCCATCGTGCGCAAAATTGGTGCCAAAATCATTACCGCTTAGTTAATATTAAATTTTGCGAATTAAAGTGATGAATCGTATCGAAATTTGGTTATACGGGTGAGTAGATTTTAAAAATCTTAGTATTCGAGAAAGAATGTCCGAACCACCACCACTACGACTGGTATTGGCCTCGTTCGTTCCTGAATAAAAAGACATCGCATTACATTTTTATAATTCGGGTGCAAATTACAAGAATAAATACATAAACGAGACATAGAATCGCATGCATAATCAAAGAGATAAACCAAGCACATAAATCAAGTATTCGTGGTGCCAAAATTAAATTGAATGCATGTATACTCGATAAATCGCTTTGCATCCTCTACCCCTACATAATTATGCGAATCATGTAAAAACATAAAATAGGGAACCAATAAACATGACTACAACTATGCGCACATAAAAAATGAGGCATGGAACATGTGCATCTACATGATTTCTAATATGGCATTTTAACGTGTAAGGCATGTTACATATTCAAACATCACGAATGGAGGTAATGCAATACATTAGTTCGATTCTGACATATAAATCAAATCCCAAATGCATATGCTCGTAAAGATGGCATTTTAATCATAAAAAGTAAAAACAGTAGCTATAAAAATTGGAAATTTGCAAGAGATTGAGGGACTGGGATCAATATTAGGATATGGTCCAGAGACGAAATTAAAAACTAGCCAAAGATTAAGGTTTGCTTAGTAATTTGCCCAAAGGGAGAACGTAAGCAAAACTCAAGATCAAATTGATGGCGCACCAAAAACCCAGTGATTAAGGCTGAGATTTTGAAAAGACGGGAGCCCTTGTTAGGCGATTTCGAAAGCGCGGGGGGGATTAAAACATGAAAAACCCATTTTAAAAACTGCGAAATGATATAAAAAACAAAATTTTATTCCCTTTCCCCCTCTTTTGACCGTCTTGGCAAAAACCAAACTGAAAACACCCATCCCCCTTTTGCTTTTTCGGGAAACAGAGGAGAAGAGGCCTCGAAACCAACCTCTCGGTTCACCCACTCCGACCACGAGGGCCAAGGGCTTGTCACCGGAGAAGGTTTGGAATTGTCGTACCGTAGGAGACGAAACAACAAGAAAAAAAAGAAGAAGTTTGATCCCACTCTAGTTTTTTGGGAGTACAAAACCCTAGGGTTCACCCCTAAGGGATTGTTGCTGGAAGGGTCTCAAAACGACCTCCGAAAGGTAAACCCACGAACCCCTTTCATTCTTAGGTTTTTGTATGCATGCAACAAATTGGATAAAAAGGATGAGAGTACCTCTAGAAAATGCTTGTATTGCTTTTGGGTTCGAAAGTTTCCCCTTTTTTCTCTCTAAGGGCTTACATTAGCTTTCTCGATTTTTTTATACCGAGATTACATCCAAGTAAAACAAAATTATAAGTACATTATCCTCTCTTTTTTCATCTCTGATTTCTGCCTTTGTCTAGTTGACCTTCGGGGTTCTTTTTTGTCTGATTTGTATTTTTGGAAACTGACTACTGTTTCTTTTCGTGTTTGCGTGTCGGTTTGGCTGAAACGGGGAACGAGCGTGGCGGTGGCAGGATACTTCAGGCCCGTGAGGAGCAACAAATGGTCGAGTGTCTAAATCACCAGATGAAGGGGAAGCGTCAGTATGTGGTAGCATGCGCGCGCGTAGGGAGCCAGAGCGTCGCGCGTTGGGGCTTTGGGTGGTCGTACGTGAGCGCGTGCCACTCCTAGATCTATCTGGACCGTCCACCGCGTTTTGGATCAAACAGTTGGGATGCGTGGGATGCAAGATGACAAACGGGATGCCCTAGGGTTTTTTACAAGACCCGATCTGGACCGTTAATGGGTGACTAGATCGAACGGATCTGGTGATGCGGTGCTAGAGGTTTGAGGGAGCCTTTAGGATTTCTGGTCTGGATGTGATCTGGGCCATCGATCATGTCTTCAATCCGACGGTCAGGGTCCAATTGTGCAAAGATGAGAGGCAAATTAGAGTTTTTGGGTGATTGGGCTCATCCGATTTGGACCCTTTTTGTTCGGGCTTTGTAAATGAAATTTGGGCTTTTTGTTATTTAGGGCTTTTTACTAATAAGATTGGGCTTCTTTTATCTTTATTATGGATGATGAGAATAATATTAGTACCGTAGTAATAAAATAATAATAACAAAACAATAACAGATAACAATAATGATGATGATGATGATAATAATAATAATAATAATAATAATAATAATAATAATAATAATAATAATAATAATAATAATAATAATAATAATAATAATAATAATAATAATAAATATACAAAGTAAAGACTAAAATAGATTAATCACATAAAACTAATAAAACATACATAAATATAAGGCCAAAGTAATAGCAATAATATAATAACAAAAGTAAGGTGTACATATTATACTAACAGATATTGTAAGGATAATGTTTAGGATTTCTTCTTATTATTTCTTTTTCTTTTTCTTTTCTTTTTTCTTTTCTTTTTTTATAGCCCAATTATAAGCCCTATAGTAAACACAAAGGATTCAAGGTCTTGATAAAATTAGTGATTACAGCTGCCCCCCTTTGCTTATGCTTGTGAAACAAGGATAGAGCAAAAGCCAGAAGCACTAATTTTGTCCCACTTCCCTATTGGCCGATTTGTTTTACCGGAGCAGACACACGCGATTCCAAGCAACTTTCTCATTGAAGCCTTGAGCATATGAGTCCCTTCTCCATTGGGCCCATTTTCTTGGCGTATTCTTAGTAGTTCCCTCTCCACAGAACTCCCTTTTTTCATATCTAAATTCAAGGATCTGCAAGTCCCTTCTCTATAAGACCCTCCACTTTTTAGATCTCGGGGCCTCGAAAATCTGAATTCTTTTCCTCACAGAGCTCTCATTTCTTGGTGGTTTTTCGAGTAATAGTTCCTCTTTTATAGAACTCTTCTCTTTGTATTTTTAAAATCAAGGATCTACAAGTCCTTTCCCAATAGGACCTTCCACTTTCGAGTTCCCGAAGTCGCAGGTTCCTCCTATGCAGAACCCCTTTTTGGACCCCCTGTTTGTGGGATCCTTAGAATCGTGAAGGGTTGACGGCTTGAAAAGTTTTGCCTGAAATCCTTTTTGGTCCTCGCTTTATCATTTACTCCTCATCTTATGATGTATCTGGCTCACCTTTCGAATATCTGTGAAAGAGGTGAAATGCTATGATGTCATGAGTTAGCATGCTCCTAACCTAGGGATGCCTAACTACTCGTGATGTATGACTAAGATTTCTACATCATTCAAACATATTAATTCTATTGACATCCTGTCCTTTGGTGTCGCTTCTTGCGTTGGTTACACCTCTTCTTTGGTTCCATCGGGCCCTTGTTCGTCTTCTCCCTTTGGGGTACTTACCTTGATCTTCTGCTGGGATTGTCTGCCTCAAAGTGCCCTCTCAGATTTTCACTTTGAACCTCTCTCTCTTTTTTTTTTCTTTTTTCTTCTTTTTATTTTTTATTTTTTCTTCTTCTCTCTCTCTCTCTTTTGCGCCCCTTTCGGAGTTTTCGCTTCGGATACCCCTTCTAAGGAGTGTCCTTCTCATACGTAGTACTTCTTCACTGCGTCTGAGTTCACCGGGTGCTTTAACTCATTTCCATCCATCTCTATTAAAATTAATGTTCCACCAGAGAAGGCCTTTTTGACAACATACGGGCCTTCCCAACTAGGCATCCATTTTCCCCGGGAGTCTTTCTAAATAAGCAGGATCCTTCTAAGTATTAGCCCCCTTCCCAAAATTCTCTTGGGCGAACATCGCGGGCCCGTATCATCCTCCTTTGGTACATCTAACCATGGAAAATGGCTTTTAGTCTATTCTCTTCAATGAGATTCAATTGGTCGAACCGCGTTTGTATCCACTTGGCGTCTTCCAATTTTACTTCGTTCAAAATCCGAAGTGACAAGATTTCTACCTCAATCGACAGGACCGCTTCTATGTCGTAAACCAGAGAGTAAGGCGTGGCTCCTATGGACGTACGTATTGAGGTTCGGTAGGCGAAGAGGGCAAATGGGAACTTCTCATGCCAATCCCTAAAGGTGTTCGTTGTCTTCGATATGATTTTCTTGATGTTCTTGTTTGCCGCTTCTACCGCTCCATTCATCTTGGAACGGTAAGTGGTGGAATTGTGGTGGGTGATTTTGAATTGTTCACACACCTCATCCATCATTTTTTTCCAAGTTAGAAGCGTTGTCAGTGATGATTCTTTCTGGTAAACCATATCGGCAAACGATTTCTTTCTTTAAGAACTTGCAAACAATTGCCTTTGTAATGTTGGCGTAGGAGGCTGCCTCTACCCACTTAGTGAAGTAATCAATGGCCACGAGGATAAAATGATGTTCGTTAGAGACTTTTGGATGAATTTGACTGATGACATCCATGCCCCAAACGGCGAAAGGCCATGGCGAATTCAAGGTGTGTAGTGGTAACGACAGAGAGTGGACCATGTCGGCATACACCTGACATTTGTGGCACTTTTTCGCATAATCGATACAATCTCCTTCCATGGTCGACAAAAAATACACATACCTCATAATTTTGCGAGCCATCGAGAAACCATTAGCGTGGGCTCCGCATAGTCTATCGTGTACCTCGGCGAAGATATTCTTAGCTTCCCGAGCATCGATGCTTCTTAGTAGCACTTGATCTCTTCCCCTTTTTTATAGGATCTCCCCATCTAACACGTATCTCATCGCCATTCTCCTAATGGTCATTTTGTCGTTTTCATTGGCTTCTTGGGGATAAGTTTGGAACTTGATATATTGGAAGATATCAAAGTACCAAGGGTTTCCATCCGCCTCCTCTTCTAAGGCGTAACAGTGAGCTGGTATGTCGAAGGTCTGCATTTCAATCGGTCTCATTTCTGCTTTGGTGCTTGCTTTAAACACGGTGGCCAAAGTTGCCAAGGCGTCTGCCATCTGATTGTCTTCTCTCGGGAGGTAAGCAAAGTTGATCTTCTCAAAGTTCTGGATTAACTCTTGAATCAGATCATAATACTTGACCAATTTTGAATCTCTGGTTTCCCATTCTTTCCAAAGTTGAAAGATTACCAAAGACGAATCTCCAAAGACCCGAAGCGCCCTGACTTTTCTTTTGATGGATGCACGTAACCTCATAACACATGCCTCATATTCAGTTACGTTGTTGGTGTAGAAGAACTCTAACCGACTTGTAAAGGGGTAGTATACGTTTTCTGGTGAGATTAGCACTGCCCATATTCCATAACCTAGGGCATTGGTGGTGCCATCAAAATAGAGTTTCCATGTTCCGTCTTCTAGGGTATCCTCCTATCCTATGTATGTATGCATTACATCTTCATTGGGGAAGTTGAAATTTAAAGGCTCGTAGTCCTCCGAGGCTCGGCTGGCTAGAAAATAGGCTAGTGCACTTCCCTTTTATCGCCTTCTGACTCACATACACAATATCGTATTCAGACAATAGCATTTGCCAATGCGCCATCTTTCCGGTCAAAGCTGGTGCTTCCATCATGAATTTTAACGGATCCAACTTTGATATTAACCAAGTAGTATGGTACAGCATATACTGTCGGAGCCTCTTGGTAGCCCACACCAAGGCACAACATAACTTCTGGATGGGCGAATACCGGGTCTCACAATCGGTGAATTTTTTGCTCAAATAATAGATGACCCTCTCCTTCCTTCTGGACTCATCATGTTGCCCTAACACACAACCCATTGAATTCTCAAACACCGTCAGGTACAGGATTAGAGGTCTTCCCGGTGTCGGGGCCACTAAGATCGGTGCCTTAGTCAAGTATTCCTTGATCTTATCTAGAGCTTATTGGCACTGCTCATCCCATATTCTGGGATTGTTTTTCCGGAGTAATCTAAAAACGGGTCGCATTTTTCGGTTAACTGGGAAATAAACTGAGATATATAATTCGATCTCCCTAAGAACCCCCAGACGTCCTTTTGTGTTTGAGGTGGGGGACGACTCTAGATGGCCTTGACTTTGTCTGGGTCAATCTCGATCCCCTTTCGGCTGACCACAGAACCTAAGAGTTTTCCGGACGTGACGGCGAAAGTGCATTTGGCTGGGTTGAGTTTTAGCTGATATTTCCTTAATCTTTGAAAGAGCTTCCCTAGATTCTGGATGTGCCCCTCCTCGGTTTGGGACTTAGCTATCATATCATCCACATACACCTCGATCTCCTTGTGCATCATGTCGTGGAAGAGGGTCACCATAGCTTTTTGATATGTGGCTCCGACGTTCTTTAACCCGAATGGCATTACTTTGTAGCAAAAGGTCCCCCACGTGTTTACAAAAGTGGTCTTTTCCATGTCCTCAGGATGCATCTTTATTTGGTTGTATCCCGAAAAACCATCCATGGACAATAACCACGAGTGCCCCGTGGTATTGTCCACTAGAGTGTCGATGTGTGGCAACATAAAGTTGTCTTTAGGGCTTTCCCTATTGAGGTCTCTGTAATCAACGCACATACGAACTTTTTCGTCTTTTTTCGGAATAGGGACGATATTTGCTACCCATTCGGGATACTTGGCGACTCGAAGAAAGCATGCCTCGTATTGTTTTTTACCTCTTCTCTGATCTTTAATAACATGTCCGCTCTCATCCGCCACAATTTTTGTTAAACCGGCTTACACTTGGGCTTTATCGGTAGCTTGTGTACCACAATATATGTGTCTAATCCCGACATGTCTTGGTAAGTCCAAGAAAAGACATCCTTGAATTCTAGGAGCAATTAAATCAACTCGCGTCTATTCTTGGATGAGAACACGATGCCAATCTTTACTTCTCTCCCTTTTTTGCCAGTCCCTAGATTAATAATCTATAATTCTTCTTGATGGGGTATGATTTGCTTCTATTCACTTTCCGTTAATCTAAGCAATTCATCTGGGACCTCATAGTCTACATCCTCCTTCCCCTCATCAATTTCAAAGGAATACAAAGGCTGCTCAAAATCTACCTTGGCCATAGGTTCAAGATCATTCACGTGACTGATCTCGGAGGTCCTGAAACAATGTTTAAAAAGAACGTATATTGGGAAGTGATGGAATATTATTATTGTAAAATGAATAAATATGTAATAAAAGAATGAAATGAATGAGATGTTTTCCATTTGAGAAAATATTGGAAAGCATTCCTTTCATTAAATAAGTTGGAGTAGGAGCCATTTACAAAAGATCCCTATCGCTCGCGGGCAAAAGCAGATAGGGTTGGTTCTTAGCATTACTTTGATTCTGACCTAAAAACTAAAGGCAGGTCCACACTGGTCCAATTATCGAGTGTCTCCCCTGAAAGGCAGGGAAGAATCCTGGCTAAGAGTTGGTTGTTTTGTTCGCCCTTCACCACGACATTGATGTCATTGTCTTCAAATGCCTCGCTGAGCTTTTCTTCCTTACTGAGCCGGGCGACCTCTCGATTGTTCTCATCTATCTTCCGCCCTACATTGACTATCCCTCTGGACAAGAAGATCTTTTTCATATTGGTGTAAGTTATGGGCTCCCACGGGATGTTCGTGCCTCTGAGCCTGCCTTCCTTTCCTCTTCTCTCTTTCTCCACTCTTGTTTCCTTTGCTGAAAGTTAGGCTTGAAGCCTAACCCGAACTTATCTTGCTTGTTGACGCTCTTCGTGCACAAGCATCCCTGAAGATTCCTCCTGAGGCCTCTTCCTTTCTCGACTCCCCACCCTAGAGTTTCTCGGACTATCATCTTGGTGCAGTTGGACAGTCGATAACTGGGATCTTACTTCCTTCCGCCACAAAGTTGGCATTCACAAATTCCAAGGCTCTAAAGGAACACTCCAAGGCTTCCTCGTTCGTCTGCACGTAAGGGGCATCAGTGGTTATAGAAGTAATGATGTCTTGCTCGGCCCCTACGCTCACCAACTTCCCACCAATGACAAACTTGACCTTTTGATGTAGTGACGAGGGTACAACACCCGCTGAGTGAATCCAAGGCCTACCCAACAGACAGTTATAGGTTGTTGGATGTCTATCACCACAAAGTTGATGACATACTCGGTTGGTCCAATCACTAACGACACTTCGATCTTCCCGATTACTTCTCTTTGAGTCCCGTCAAAAGCTCTAACGGAGTTGTGACAAGGCTTTATGTGTGAACTATCAATTGGCAACCTTTGTAGGGTGGTCATTGGTAACACATTCAAAGCTAATCCGTTATCGATAAGTACACCAGGTAGAATATGCCCCTTGCAGTGGGTAGTGATGTTTAAAGCCTTGGTTGATCCCATGCCCCATCCGGGATCTCATCATCACTGAAGGTAATGTAATTGTCGGCAGCGATGTACCCCACTATCCGGTCTAGCTTTGCCATTGATATGTCATTCAGGACAAAGGTTTGGTTTAACACCTTTAACAGCGCGTTCCGATGCTTGTCTGAGCTTAACAGTAACTCGAGTATCGAGATCATTGCTTGTTGTTTCTAGAGTTGCTCGACGATGCTATACTCACTATGCTTCAAAAACTTTAGGAATTCTTGAGCTTGTGTTTCTGTGACTGGTAGATGGATTTTGGGTGGTGGATCTTCTCCAAAAATCTTCTCGGGTTCGTCCCCTTCTTTCTTGTCTTTTTGCTTTGGTTCTTCCGTAGGTTTAGATGTTTCCGCAGAATAACATCTACCAATTCTTGTGAAATGCCCCACCTCATTTACTTCTTCGGAGTCATGATCTGTTGGCTCTTCTTGCATCGACTCTTTTCCTTTGGACGACTCCTCTCCATCTTGCGGCTTGGGAACCTCTGGTACGGAGATATGTGCGGCGTAGTTCCATAGGACCTTTCGAGTATCCTTAAAAGGAAATGATGCCGACAATGTTATCACAATCTTGAGGGCCGCCTTAGTGCTTGCCCCTTGAGGTGATTCTTCTTCTTTTAGCTTGATGGAGATCCTAAATGGTCTTTCAACTGCATACGGAACCTTAAGGCTATCCGACGTGCAGACTTCCCATTCTTTCTTTCTGTCGGCTTTCTCAAAGAAAGCGATTTCCTTATTGTCCATCATCTTCTGAATCTGTTGCTTGAAATCCTCGCAATTCTAGATGTCATGTCCCTTCTCTCGGTGATATTCACAGTAAGGGCCACAACCCTTTTGCACAATTACCATGCCATACACAATTGCTGGAAAACCCACCTTAATGGGGATTTGATCTCGGACACGTTTCGTTTCACCCTCCTAGTATACTCCTCTTCAATAGCCTTAACACCCTGGCCCCCATGGTTGGGTAGTGGGTTGGTGGTCGCACTTGGCTCATCTAATTGTAATACCCCTGTCTTCATTAGGTTTTGCATGAACTTCTTGAATGCGATGCAATTTTCTATCATGTGCCCCGGAACGCCAGCATGATATTCGCAATTCACCTTACCATCGTACCACACGAGAAAAGGTGGTTCAAACGGAGGGACATAATGGGGCCTGACCAAATTGGCCTTGTGCAACTGCGAATATAATTTGGCATACAATATCGTTAAGGGAGTAAACGACATTTTCTCACTTTCCTTCCTCAGAAGCCTTGACTCTTTGTTGTTCGGGTCTTGCCCGCCTCCAGTAGTGTTTTTTGGCTGGGAGATGGTGAAGTTTTTCGGGGTGTTATAAGTCCCCACAATGTTTACCTCACTGACCTTCCTTTTGTAATTCCTCCGAGATTTCTCTCCATTGTCGATCCTCCCACTTTTTATATCCACCTCGATAGATTTGTCGGTTCTTACCATATCGGCAAAACTTTGAGTGGTGTTGTTTATTAAACAATCAAACAAAGCGCCTCTCTAAGTGTTTACAAACATGGGCGTAATTTTGTATTCGGGGATTGGTGGCTGAATCTGAGCGGCCACATCGCGCCACCTTTGATCATACTGCGTAAAGTTTCATTTAATCTTTGTTCCATACCCTCCAACATGATTCGATTAGGGGGCATATCCGTTACGTGCTTATATTTCTCCACAAAGGCCCTTGAAAGGTCCTTCCACGATTTAACGTTGATCCGACTGAGCTGAGTGTACCACCGGGTTGCCGAATCTGTTAAGCTATCTTGAAAGCAGTGAATGAGTAATTTTTCATCCTTTATGAAAGCCGCCATTTTTCAGTAGTACATAGTGTTATGGGCGGAGGGCAAGTCGTTCCATCATACTTGTCAAAGTCGGGAACCTTGAACTTTGGCGGTATTACCAAATATGTCACAAGACTTAGGTCGCTAACATCATTCCCTTGTTCATCTATCCCTTGCAGTGCCTTGAACATTTCCTCAAAGAAACAGAATCTTTCTTCGTATTTCCATTCCATTTCGGCTCCAATTCATTCTTCCACCTCGTTCATCATACTTAGGTCCGGAACTTCATTTTCGGGGCCTTCCCCCACTTCCACCAGGTGAATGGCTGAGGAGCCCACATGGCGGTTAGTTTGAGGGCCTATTGGGTTGGAGGCTCCTACAAGGTTGATGTGTACTCTCTTCCCGGTGATGGGTATTTCCGGTTGAATGTGCGACGTTGTCTCTTCTATTCCTTCTCTCGAACCTCCTTCCTTACTAAACTTCTTTGTGAGTAGTTCGGTCATCTGAGCGATAATGTTGGTTTGTGATTGAGCAATCTTGTCCTTGATATTTTGTTCGATTCCGTCCAATCGACCCTCAAGGTCCTTTTAACCTTGTTCAACCCTTGCCATCCTTTCTTCCATTGCTCGCGACTGGGAACTGGTGTCGTACGAACGCATAATGGTTGTAGATTGAGATTCTACCACTGTAATAATATTTTTCAACGTTAATTTATTGTTATTGATGGATTAATGCATGTTATGTTGTGAAATGGTGCATGAAATGGGAGATGCAATGAAATACGTGTAAATATGCATGCGAACAAAGGTGTTGATCATATTGGTGTCTCCCCATAGGCCAAATTTCATTAATTATAAATGAGGTTCCCTTGGTACAAGATTGTCAAATCAAAGTCTTACTGATGAGCCTCCACTTACTAACAAAAGATGTTGACCGGTAGGCGGTACAACACAAAAAGGGCGCCCTCCTTACAAAATAGTCATGATAGAGTTCTATAGATAAGCCGCTGCCCTAACCTCTAATTCTCCCACTGCCTGGAGTAGCTGGATGAACCTCGGTGCTTCGATCATATCCGGGGTAATAAAAAGGCATAATGTTTCGGCTTCCGTGGCCAAGATCTTTATGTGTTGAGCTACCTCTTGCACTTGGACCATCAAGGTCGTATAGTAATCATCTCTTTCTTGAATCATCCGGGTAGCATCTCGGAGCCTTTGCCGCCAATAGTCATCCCCACCTACTGCGGCCTCTTCAAGGACTAGGAGCCTACCCTCATAATCTCGCATTGTAGCTTCTAAGGTCTCGATCTGAGCTTGGAGTTTTGCATTTTCTTGCTGACTGGTTTGAAGTTCAAAAAAGGTGTTGTGCTCGCGGTACTCTTGAAAGGCGACATCCAATTCTTCCACCCTTGACTCTAGCTGAGTGATATAAGCTTGATCGTGCTCTAAATTTTTGGTGTTTAATTCATACAGAGTTTGCAATTCTTGCACTCGGTTCTTATGATCATGCGCCTTCCTTTTCCATGTGGCGGTGTTTTCCTTCTCCCTTTCCATCTCTTGCTTTGCCTTCTCTTTCTCTTGACTAGTCACATTGTTTAAGGCTCTCCTTTCCTTCTCCAATACTATCTTGTTTCCCACTCTTTCCTTCTCAATTTCTTGCTTGCTTATTCTCTTTTCCTCCTTGACCAATCGTAGGTCGTTTTCCCTCTCTCTCTCAACTGCCACAAGCTTCTTCTGACCTGCACTTCTTATTGAGGCTTGCATCTTGACAACATCTCTTTGATAAAGGGGAATTTTTTTCCTTCAGGTCGGTATTCTCTTTCCTTAAGTCTTTTATTGCTCCTTCCTTGATGTTAATGTCCAAACTCGCCTAATAGAGTTCGTTGGCGTGTCCGGTTTGCAAGGCTTCCATCTTCTTCTTGACTTCCTCAAGTTCTTTTCTCACAATATCTTCCTCGGAGGGTACTATCCTCATGTGTTCTTCTATGGTCATGGTTGGTCCTTGATCGGGTTTCAGGATTTCAACATTAGTCTTCCACCTTCTCCAAAAATCATAATCCGAGGTGATCATGCTAGTGGCATCATCATCAACCCTCACACGGTAGCAATGGTCCCATGCTCGAGTGACATTCATAATCTTTGCTCTAAATTCTCCTTTGAAAAGAAACTCACTACGTCTCAAACCTGAAGTGAAAGGTATGAACTATCGGGACCCGAATTGCTTAGATACCAATAAAGGTGCACAACCGATTCCCTCGTAGAGTCCCAAAAGCATTAACCAATTGTAGTCTCCACAACGATAAAGGAAGTATGAAACCCGACCAAGCCAAGGCACCCTCCAAACTATTTTCTTGTCTTGAACATTTCTGAGGATTGCGGCCCACTTCACCTTCTTAGTATCCTCCCGCCACTCCTTGGTTAAATACGCTTGCAATGGAGAAAAGTCTTCGAATAGAACTCCTTGCAAAACCCTCTTTGGCGTCACCCAAAAGTGGCTTTGAATCCAAACCTAGAGTAGCCGAGCACAACACCTAAAACGTCCCTCTTCGTGCCTCCGGATCGAGTTTAAGGAGATGAAAGTTTCAGCCAAAATTGTCGCGGCAAGGTTCACTTTCTTCTTTAGTCGTTCGAGGACGTCTAGGACCGCCACATCTATGCCATTAAGAACCCTCAGAAAGATAACCAAACCGTATACTCCCAAGGCGAATAGATCCATCTTCATCACTTCATTGGGGTGCGTCGGTATCAAATCCAGATGCACTCCCATGAGAAAGTCAAACTGTCTCCTCTATGTTGAATCAAACCTTTTACCCAATCCGCGCTCATCCCAGCCACTTCCCTGAGCTTGGTTGGATAATTCTGAGACTTAGAAGGTTTGAAGTAGATCCAATCTTGTTTGAATCCCTTGTGGTGGAGAAGAGTCGTGTACTCCTCGATGGTGGGCATCAAATCTTCCCCATTGAAAGTAAAGCAACATAAGGCAGGGTTCCAAAATTCAAACAAAGCCCGGGACAAAGGTTAGTTGATTCTTACATAAATCAGATCTGCCACATCACCATAATTCTCTCGGAACAAGCTTTGTAGTCTTCTATCCCAACTTTCCCAAATTCCTTTCAACTCATAAAGGTCACTTTGTTGAAGACTCACATAAGTGTAACCCGGCACTATGCGCTCACTCGGTGAACTGTCCCCTTGAACTCTTTGATTTATTTCTGACCAATTTCGGACTTGCGAATTAACCTCTTCCTTCTTAAGCAACCTCTCATCCATAATGGCTGCCTCCAAATTGAGTAGAACCACCTTGATTCAACACCTTTAAATTATGGAATGCAACGTAAAAGAAATGCAAAAGAAAGAAACAAACACAAAAAAATGTGTTAGTATTGAATAAACATAGTTTAATATAATAAGCATAAGAGAAATAAATTGAGTATTAAGCAAGCAACCTTACTTTTCTAGCACACCTAGGTTATCCGCATGGTTGTAAAGGGGTGGGTATTCTAAGTTCTCTGCATGCAATTTTGGTTCTAGGAGGTACTCGAATTGTTCTCGTTTTCCCCTACTAAGGGTAGCAAGGCCCCCGGTCATCACCCGTTATAGGCTCCTCTCAACCAGGTTCAATTTGAGGGGACCCTTTAGCTATATACGTACAGAGAAACGGTATTCCCACGAAGATATAGGGTATTCGAGCCCCGAAGGTACTTACTAGGCCCATACGGAGGAACGATATCCCCACAAAAGCACTAGTGTTTTCCCCCCCCACTTAGACAAACGGGTTTATATGTCAATTTTAAATGCGTTTAAAATAAACTCACACTTATAAACAAATATCGATGGATTCGATCACTTTAATTCGCAACTTCTAATATTAATTAAGGGGTAAGGTTTTTTTGGCTTGACTCTCTTTTTTATTTTTGAAAACAAAAATTTAGTCCCCAGCAGAGTCGCCATCTGTAGCGAATAATTTTAGAAAATACTGGTATCACTTGGAAGAACCGGGTTTTAATTGGTTTCTAAAAATTTAATCGGATTAAAGAAATCGAGTTTTAAAAATAAAAGGGGAGTCTCCACCGGCCATTTAAAAATGGTAGACCGGACACCGAAATTAAGACCATAGATTTTCCTTTGAAAAATGGGTTCGGGAGTCGATTACACACGGGGAAGGATGAGCACCCCCGCCGTGTGCAAAATTGGTACCAAAATCATTACCGCTTAGTTAATATTAAATTTTGAGAATTAAAGTGACGAATTGTATCGAAATTTGGTTATACAGGTGAGTAGATTTTAAAAATCTTAGTATTCGAGAAAGAACGTCCGAACCACCACCACTACGACTGGTATTGGCCTCGTTCGTTCCCGAATAAAAAGACATTGCATTACATTTTTATGATTCGGGTGCAACTTACAAGAATAAATACATAAACGAGACATAGAATCGCATGCATAATCAATGAGATAAATCAAGCACATAAATCAAGTATCCGTGGTTCTGAAATTAAATCGAATGCATATATACTCGATAAAACGCTATGCATACTCTACCCCTACATAATTATGCAATCATGTAAAAACATAAAATAGGGAACCAATAAACATGACTACAACTATGCGCACATAAAAAACAAATGAGGCATGGAACATGTGCATCTACATGATTTCTAATATGGCATTTTAACGTGTAAGGCATGTTACATATTAAAACATCATGAATGGAGGCAATGCAATACATTAGTTCGATTCCGACATATAAATCAAATCCCAAATGCATATGCTCGTAAAGATGGCATTTTAATCATAAAAAGTAAAAATAGTAGCTATAAAAATTGGAAATTTGCAAGAGATTCAGGGACTGGGATCAAGATTAGGACATGGTCTAGAGACGGAATTAAAAACCAGCCAAAGATGGAGGTTCGCTTAGTAATTTTCCCAAATGGAGAACGTAAGCAAAACTCAAGATCAAATTCATGGCGCACCAAAAACCCAAGGATTAAGTCTGAGATTTTGAAAACACGGGAGCATGTGTTGGGCGATTTCGAAAGCACGGGGGGATTAAAACATGAGAAACCTATTTTTAAAACTGCAAAATGATATAAAAACAAAATTTTATTCCATTTCCCTCTTTTTGACCATCTTGGAAAAAACCAAACTGAAAACACCCCTTCCCTTTTGCTTTTTCGGGAAACAGAGGAGAAGAGGCCTCGAAACTAGCCTCTCGGTTCACCCACCCCGACCACGAGGGCCAAGGGCTTGTCACCGAAGAAGGTTTGGAATCGTCGTACCGCAGGAGACAAAACGGCAAGAAAAAAGAAGAAGTTTGATCCCTCTCTGGTTTTTTGGGAGTACGAAACCCTAGGGCTCACCCCTAAGGAATTGTTACCGAAAGGGTCTCAAAACAACCTCCGAAAGGTAAAGCCCCGAACCCCTTCATTCTTAGGTTTTTGTAAGCATGCAACAAACTGGATAAAAAAGATGAGAGTACCTCTGGGAAATGCTTGTATTGCTTTTGGACTCGAAAGTTTCCCCTTTTTTTCTCTCTAAGGGCTTACATTGGTTTTCTCAGTTTTCTTTTATACCGAGATTACATCCAAGTAGAACAAAATTATAAATACATTATCCTCTCTTTTTTCATCTTTGATTTCTTCCTTTGTCTAGTTGACCTTCGGGGTTCTTTTTTGTCCGATTTGTATTTTTGGAAACTGACCACTATTTCTTTTCGTGTTTGCATATCGGTTTGGCTAAAACAGAGAACGAGCGTGGCGGTGACAGGAGACTTCAGGCCCGTGAGGGGCAACAAACGGTCGAGTGTCTGAATCACCAGACGGCACACGCGCATGAGAAGGGAAAGCGTTAGTATGTGGCAGCACGTGCACGCGTGGGGAGCCAGAGCGTCGTGCATTGGGGCCTTGGGTGGTCTTACGTGAGCGCGTGCCACTCTTAGATCTATCTGGACCGTCCACCGCATTTTGGATCGAACAGTTGGGATGCGTGCGGCGCAAGACGACGAATGGGCTGCCCTAGGGTTTTTTGCGAGACCCGATCTAGACCTTTAAAGGGTGACCAGATCCAACGGATCTGGCGATGTGGCGCTAGAGGCTCGAGGGAGCCTTTAGGGTTTCTGGTCCGGATGTGATTTAAGCCATCAATCATGTCTTCAATCCGACGGTCAGGGTCCAACTGCGCAAAGATAAGAGGCATATTAGGGTTTTCGGGTGATTGGGCTCATCAGATTGGACCTTTTTTGTTCGGGCTTTGTAAATGAAATTTGGGCTTATTGTTATTTAGGGCTTTTTACTAATAATATTGGGCTTTTTTATCTTTATTATGGATGATGAGAATAATATTAGTACCGTAGTAATAAAATAATAATAGTAAAACAATAATAGGTAACAACAACAACAACAACAACAACAACAACAACAACAACAACAACAACAACAACAACAACAACAACAACAACAACAACAACAATAATAATAATAATAATAATAATAATAATAATAATAATAATAATAATAATAATAATAATAATAATAATAATAATAATAATAATAATAATAATAATAATAATAATAATAATAATAATAATAAATATACAAAGTAAAGACTAAAAGAGATAAATCACATAAAACTAATAAAATATACATAAATATAAGGCCAAAATAATAGCAATAATGTTTAGGATTTTTTTCTTATTATTTCTTTTTCTTTTTCTTTTTCTTTTTTTTTCTTTTATTTTTTATAGCCCAGTAATAAGCCCTAGAGTAAACACAAAGGGTTCAAGGTGTGGACAAAATTAGTGATTACAATGTGATCTGGGAAGCTCGATACATCATTTCAATCAACCGGTCAAATGGCGCAATCCATCGACAAGCCACCATTTTTCGACGGGACCAACTATGCATATTGGAAGACAAGAATGGTCTTCTTCACCAAAGCCAAAGATTACAAGATTTGGGACATAGTTGAGGATGGTCCGTTCGTGCCATAACAAAGCAAGGCGAAATGGAATGTGGATGATCGTAAGAAGATGGAGCAAAATTGCAAGGCTTTGCACATTCTCTTTTGTGCATTTAGCCCCAACATCTATGAGAAGATGTCTTCTTGGGAAGATGCCAAGAAAGTTTGGGACAAGCTTGAAGTCACATACGAGGGAACCAACGAAGTTAAGGAGACCAAGATTGGTCTTCTCAACTTAGAGTATGGGAACTTCAAGATGGACCTGGATGAAGACATCAAGAGGATGTTCGACCGATTCTCAACAATCCTCAATCAACCCAAAGGTTTTGGAGAGGAGATTTCAGAAGAGAAACTCGTCGGAAGGTGGTAATCTATTCACTTCCTGAATCATGGGATTCAAAGAAGACGACTATCATTGAAGCCAAAGACTTGAAGAAGCTCAAGCTTGATGAGCTAATCGGATCTCTTCTTACCCATGAGATGATGTCTCTACCTTTGAAGAAGGAGAAGGAGAAGAAGATCAAGAAGCAAGGCATTGATGTCAATGTCATTGATGTTAAATCCTCTAAGTGCAACCATGTTGATACAAGTGAGAACAAGGGTGAAGAAGAAGAGATAGTTCATCTCTTCAAAAAGTGTGCCTCATTCATGAAGAAAACAATGAAATAATTCAAACGTAAAACAATAAAAAAAGAAGAGGGCAAACACTTCAAGCCATAAGAAGAAGGCATATGTGGCTACATGGAGTGATGAAGACTCCACCGACAATGAACAAGCCAACCTTTGCCTTATGGCCATCCAAGAAGATTCAAGGGTAACTTCTAATTCATCTACCTCATGTTCATTCTTTTGATGAATTACAAGATGCCTAGATGATTTGGTTTTAGAGTTTAAAAATCACATTTTGAAAAACAAGAAAGTTGTTTCAAATTTCAAAATTCAAAATGATTTGATTTCTAAAACCAAAATTGAACTTGAAGCAAAACTCAATGAGTTTGAGCAAAAATGTGTTGATTTACAAAATTTTCTTCATAAAGTTCAAAAAGAAAAAGATTTGATTTCCAAAGAACTTGAAAAAAATCAAATTTTTATCAAAGACATTCTAGTGCCCTTAGATTTTTGAATGGAAAAGTTTTTAGAAATATTTAGGTCTCAAAGGGACTAAGTACTTCAACTAAAGAGGATGAAATTGAAAAATGGATTCCTAAGGGGACTAAATTTTGTGCCACTAACGTCTATGGATCTAAAGCAATTTGGAAACCAAAAATTACTTGATTGTCTTATGATTAGGTGTGATGGAGAGTGATCAACAAGTCCAAATTTGAGGGGGGTCCCCATACATACAAAGAAGAACACTTGAAGAAGGAATGCTTCACATCCTCCCTTGAAGTTCAAGTGTTGGTAAAATTTCTAGTTGTTTTTGTTTTTAATTAGATTACTTTTCTATACAACTAGATTATCATATTGTTGGACTAACAATATTTGGTGCTTTAAGTAAGGGGGAGCCAATTTTAAAACCAAAATTTTTAATTGTGTCAAATATTTTAAACCTTCTATGTTATTTTGAGCTTAATCTCTTTTAAATTCTTTTTAATATAACAAAAAGAGGAAGAAATGGTTTGAAAAACTGATTTTCAAGTGAATAAGGGGGAGCATTAACTTCATTTAATTATTAAAATCTCTTATTCAAAATCTTTAAATACTAAGGGGGAGAATCTCAAACAATTTTTCAAGTTGGTTTTATTATATCAAAAAGGGGGAGATTGTATAAATATATGTTTTGATATAATAATTGAAAAATGTTTTGGACTAAATTGAAAAGAATTTAAAACGTGCTTTTAGTCGAAACAACTTGAAAATAAGTTTGAGGTGTTTTCAAAAGGTTTTGGCAATGTTTGAAACATTTTTAAGTAGCCAAACCAGTGCTTTTAATGTACTCGTTTCGATACAGGCACAATATGTATCGATACGTTATGAAACTACCATAATCCATTTCGATATAGGGCTTACCTGTTTCGATATAGATAGGGGTTATTTCGAAACACCCTTTGGTGTTTTGATACGCCTACGTGGCATATAACCCCAACGGCTAAAACCCCCAACGGCTATTTCCCAACGGTCATTTGAATTGTAGGACGTTTCGATACAGCACAAAGCGTTTCGATACAGGTGTTGCGATACAGCTCTAGGTGTTTCGATACGGCATGCTGCATCAGACTTCAACAACTAGTTCTGAAGAAGGCCGCTCCGATACGGCCTCGCGTGTTCTGATACGGACAGCTCCAAAACTGCAATTAATGAGGGAAATAAAGTCTCCAACGGCTCTAATTCAATCCCAATGGTCCTTAACGACTACAAACTCAATTGGGAGTACAAAAGGGGCCTCCAAGCATCAAGGGAAGACTAATGCTTCAATTGTCAACAACCATATGATTAGAAATTTGTCTTAGGGCTTTAAATATTCATTCTTTGTATAGACAACACTTGTGAGCCTAAATTGTCAAATTTTCTCAAGTGTTTAGGTTTAGGTGAGTGCTTTAGTGTGCAAACATCAACCTTGTAAGAGGGATTTCTAGTTTGCTTATCTTTATCTCTTGTAGAGAGGGTTTGATCAAGCCTTGGGCTAGAAAGCTTTGATCGTTGTAACGGTTTCCTCCTAAGCCTAGAAAAGGGGACGAATCAATTAGTGAATTGGTTGTGAAATCCTTAGTGGGAAGCTAAGGTAGTGGATGTAGGTGCTTGTTAGAAGTTCGAACCATTCTAAATTATCGTGTCTTTTATCTTTTAGCTTCCACACCTCACTCACCAAAAAATCCAACTTCTCCACCACTTGGCTAACTAAATCGGTTGAAGGAAATCAAGCGTATCAAGTCTAACAAAATTGTTGGTTGGAAAAGAGGGCATATATCTCTTTGATAGAGACGGAATGGAATAAACTGGAGGCTGTGCAAGAAAATGAGAGGCCGTTATGTTTGTTGGATAGGTTGCGCGTTCTTAAACATTTTTTACGTGTCTAGAACAAGACTTCGTTTGGCAGCATTGATAACCAAATCGAGTCGACTTTGTTGTTGATTCAGGATTTGGACACAAGAGTTAGTTGTGGGGAGGTAGTTGATGGTTGTGATGAAGAGCATCGACGATTAAATTTTGAGCTATGGAGATTGAACAGATTTAGTGAATCAATTTGGAGATAGAAATCATGTAAGTTATGGCTCGCATATGGTGATAGAAACACTTTGTATTTTCAACGTTCTGCTAATATTTGAGGTATGATAAATAAGATTAATGGGTTGTAGATTCGGGATCGGTGGGTTACTAATCGGAAGGCATTGAAGCATTTTATATCGAGTTTTTTTAAGAAACATTTTGCTCAACCAAGTTGTGCTGGTTCCTTTGATGTTAAGTTTTGGTTTGAGGTTCTTAGCGAGTTACAACGCGAGACTTTGGATCTTGAGTTTGTGAAGGATGGTATGGAGGGCGGTGTCGAGTTGTGACAAAGGCACCTGGCTCTAATGGTTTCACATTTGAGTTTTATAAATGGTGTTGGTCATTTCTCAAAGGGGATGTGATGAGGGTGTTTGTTGATTTTTACAGGACGGGACAATTTCCGAAGGGTTTCAAATCATCGTTTTTAGTTCTTATTCCAAAGAAAGAGAATCCGACAAGATTAAATGAGTTTAGACCTATTTGTTTGTTTAACTCAGTTTACAAAATCTTGGCAAATGTGCTTGTTGAGCGTTTTCAAGAGGTGGCTGGTTATTTGATTAGTGATTTGCAATCGGCTTTCATTAGAGGTCGTCAAATGGTTGATAGTATTCTTTTGGTTAATGAGGTTGTGCATTCGCTTCAGACAACAAGGGGTGGTCGTGGGGGAATCTTATTGCAATTAGATTTTGTTAAGGTGTATGATTGTATTAATTTGAATTTTTGGATTCGATGTTAAGTAAGATGGGATGTGGTGATAGATGGTGAATGTGGATTTGTTCGTGTGTAGAGTCGGCTAGACTTGCAGTGATAGTTAATGGTTTCACAATGAGTGAATGTAGAACTAATGTTTTGATATAATAATTGAAAAATGTTTTGGACTAATTTGAAAAGAATTTAAAACGTGTCTTTAAGTCCAAACAACTTGAAAATAAGTTTGATACTTTTTAAAAGGTTTTTGGCTAAGTTTTAAATGCTTTAAAGTAGTCAAAACTGGATTTTCAACTAGCTCGTACCGATAAGGTATACCCCGTATCGATACGCTTTTGCCCAAGTTTTGAATCTGCCAAAACTTGTACCGATACGGGTGAGACAGTATCGATGCGGACATGGGTCATTTGGATACGCACATTAGGCGTATTGATCCCTGTTTTAACCACCCCAACGGCTATTTCTCAACGGTCTTTTAAATGACATACTGTACCGATACGCCCTCAAGCGTATCGATACGTATAGGCTGACAAAGAGCCCAACAGTTAGTTCTAAAGAAGGGCGTACCGATACGCCTCCACGTGTACCGATACAGTAGGCTGTAGAACTACATTTATGGTGAGAAATAAAGTCTCCAACGGCTCCAAAACATCCCCAACGGCTAGTAATGGCCATAAACTCAATTTGGACTATAAATTGAAGGCTGGAACACTTGAAGAAGGTTAGAGACTACATCCAAGCAACATGATCAAGAGAATTAGAGTCTAAATCTTTATTTTACTATTCTCTTGTACATAGTCTTTAGAGAGTGTGCTAAATTGTAAATCCTTGTACTCTTGTGAGCTTAAGTTGTGTAAACACTCACCTTGTGAGGTATTAAGTTTACCCAAATTAATCCCTTGTAAAAGGAGAGGTTCTAGTTTAATCTTAGACAAAAATTAGAGTTGGTTCTATCTTAGCCAAGTCCAAAAGATAGGGTTGTAACGGTTTCCTCTTAAACCGGGAAAAGGGGACGAATTCATTGTTGAGTGAATTGGGAAATCCTTAGTGATGTGCTAAGGTAGTGGATGTAGGTGCTTAGTTAATAGCTTGAACCACTCTAAAATCATTGTGTCACTTGTCTACCTTTATTTCGATTTTAGCCAATTCAACCACTAAACATTTACAACCCTTCTTGACAGTTTCGGTGATCTATTCGAGCGTTCTTCAAACCCAACAGTGAATTTGGGATGGAACGGGGCTTGAGACAAGGTGATCCGATACCGCCCTTATTGTTTGTGGTGGTAGCGGATGTGCTTCATCATTTTTTGGTCATGGCCGAGGAAAATGGTTATATTCAAGGGGGTCCATGTTGTCGATAATTTGATCATTTCTCATCTCCAGTTTGCGGATGATACATTGTTATTCTTGAGTGGTTCCATGGAGGAGGTGTGAAATTTAAAACGAGTTTTATTGTGTTTCCAATATTGATCGGGTCTTCAGATAAATTTCTCTAAATCTTGCTTGTATGAAATTGGGGTGAGTGATGATGTTATGACAGCTTTGGCGACAGTGCTAGGCTGTGCACGGGGGGAGCTTCCTTTTGTTTATTTGGGCTTGCCGATTGGAGCTAATCCGAGGCGTTTGGTGACTTAGGAGCCGGTCATTCAGAAATTCCGCAAGCACCTACCTGGTTGGAAATGTACGTCATTATCCTTTGTGGTACGTCTTGTCCTTGTGAATTCGGTATTATCTTTGCTACCTTTGTTTTATATGGGATTGTTTTGTGTTCCAAAAGGAGTTATCCTTAAAATTGATAAGATTAGGCGGTCATTTCTTTGGGGTAGTTCGGAGTTGCAGAGGAAAATGTGCTGTGTAAATTAGGAGACAATATGCAAGTCAAGAAATTTGGGGGGCTGGGCGTGATTAATATGGAGTTGCGTAATTTGGCTTTGCTAGCTAAATGGGCATGGCGCTATGCATTGGAAGGCAATTCTCTTTGGTGAAAGTTGATTGTGGCTAAATATGGCGAACAAATGCTAGCTTGGTGATTTAATTTTTCTAGTAAAAGGAGTATGTCAACAGTTTGGAGACAGATTGTTGAAGTTCAAGAAGATGAAAGAGTGGAGCGTTTTATGGGGGTGAGATGTTTTAAATGGATGGTTGGTGTCGGGTCATCTATCTTGTTTTGGCATGATGTTTGGTGCTCGGATGAGCCTTTTTGCTATCTTTTTCCACGTCTTTTCTGTGCTGCCAATAATAAGTTGGCGTTGTTGCAATGTTATGCTCATAATTGGAGTTGGGAACATGAGGAGTGGTTGTCTTTTTTTATAGAGAATTGCGTTCTTTTGAGTTGCAGCATTTGGAAGAGTTGCTCAATTTAATACGACAAGTAACATTGGATGATGCATTGAGTGATAGATTAGTTTGGCAGCACGATGTGAGGGGAGTGTATACGTCGAAGTAACATTGGTTGAGGATTGCTTCGACACTTCTATAGTGTGGAAAATTGATTTACCACCGAAAATCTAGTGTTTCCTTTGGTTTATAATGCTTCATAGGCTTCCGACATTATGTTGGTTGCGTGATCGAGGGGTGACGTTGGGGGATATGTCTTGCTTGTGTGGATGGTGTTGGGAGGGTGAGGATGAGTTGGAGCATATTTTGTTTTCATGTTGTGTGATAGGGGAAATTTAGGAGTTGTTTTTTCGATTGTGGGGTGTTAGCTTTGTACGACCTCGAACGGTACATGATTTCTTGCTCCAAGCATATTTGGGTAGTTTTCATGGTGAACATCGAAATTGGTAGGTTGTTAGTTGCGCGTCTCTACTTTGGTCACTGTGGTTAGCGCGCAATGAGCTGATATTCAACAAGAAACGGCTTGTGGTTAGTGAAATATTCTTTTTAATTAAATTGAGGTCTATGTATTAGATTAAAGCTGTAAAGTGTGATAGTTTTATCTCTGAGGCAGAATGGTGGTTGTGTCCATTGAATTGCATCCCAAGGGCTGCTTGTGATTTGGTTCGACGAAGGGTGGCATGGTTACCTCCGATGGTAGGCTCTCTTAAATTCAATGTGGATGGATCGGTAAGGGGGAAACCGGGTTTGGCGGGATGTGGGGGTGTGCTTCGTGATGCTGGGGGGCGTGTGTTGGCTATGTTCTCAAGGTTGTTTGGTGTTATGGATTTGAATGAGGTATAGATTAGGGCGATTGCGTATGCTCTGGATATGTTGGTGAATTTGTCTTGGTCTTCGGCGTCGCCAATAATTATTGAATCGGATTCCATGGTGGATGTGTTGTAAGTGCTTCGTTTTGAGAAAAGGCTATGGCGTTTATAGAGTTGTTTTCGGCAAATCCATGCAGCGTGCCGTGTGCTGCCCAATATTTTTTTTGTCAATATTCACCGTGAGGCCAATGGTTTGGCGGATGCTCTAGCCAAGGGAGACGTTGATAGGACCTCTTGGTTTTGTGTGACTTAATGATGCTTTGTGTTGGGATTGTTTGGTGGTTATGGTCGAGTATAGCCTGGGCATAGTCTGGTTTTTGTGTTTGCAGCTTGTGGCTGGTAGGGGGTTTTGTGCTGGTGGATCGGTTCTCCCTTTGTTCTTGGGGGTTGTGTTGCCTAGCGTGTGGGATTGGAGTTATGGTTATGATTTTTTTTTCCTGTATCTTATTTTTGTTTATCCATGTGGTGTATTGTTTTTCTCCACTTAGGTGTAGGGAGGTTTTTAACAAGGCTCACGCGGATAATTTTGTATGGTTTTCGCATTAATGAAATCATACTTGATCAAAAAAATGTAATTTTAAATTATGTTCGTAAGTTTGGATTCGCTAAATAAATTTAATATAATTTTAAATTCTTTATTTTAAACCGTTCACCAACTATAATTTAAAATATATACAAAATATTTTTAACTTTAATTTAATTATTAGATTTATTTAATTGTGTTAGATGTTTTTATGCATCATAAGTATGTCATGTTCGACTTCCCTAAAACCACATTTCCTTCATTTTTCAGGCATTAACAATCATCTAAGACATATATTAAATGTTGAACTTCATATTACAAAATATGCTTGGCCTAGTAGCAAGCACACACCACTTGCACTCCAGTGGTGTTCATTGTCGGGTACCCGGTTTTCGGGTACCCGAAAAACAGTTGTCCGGTTCATCCGGGTACCCGGCTTACCCGATTTATATATTTTTATTTTTCTAATTCTAAAATTTTATAAAAAATAAATTACATATTAAACACAAAAATATTTTTAAAAAGTTTTAAACATAAAACTTAAAAGTATATAATACAAACATAGAAAGAATTTAGGGATTTGAATTTAGTTTTAGAGTAAAAATATTAAGAAACATAAAATAAAAATATAATTTAAAATATAAAATATATATTAAAAATTATCGGGTCGGGTCGGGTCCGGTCGGGTCAACCGGTTTTGGTATTTTTAAACACCCCTAACTCCAGTGATCCTAGTTCAAATTTGCCCAGGGCCATTTTCTTTGCTTCTATTTTTCCTTCTCCAATCATGTGACACGTGTTATCGTTAAATTAATTAATTAAATAAAATAAAAATAATTAACGTCCTCCAATATTTCACCACCTAATTGAATAATTAATTTATTTTATTAAATTAAAATTAGGACCAAATTGATAGATTGTGTAAATAATGGGGACCAAATGTGTAATTATACTAGTTTTATTTAACAGACACTATTTTTTGAATGGTTGGTGGCTTGATTGGAACCAATTAAATAGTTATGTGCTAAAATTGCCAAAATTAAAGGTATAGTGGTCAAATTGACATCATCTGTGTAGTTTACCCAATTTTAAAAGAAGAATTATGAAGGGTGTTTATAAAATTGGGTTTTATAAACATGTGTTTTAAAACAAAATACTAATTGCATTCATTAAACCCCTCTGCCCAACCTTATTTTTTTCCGACATCCCTCTAGTTTTCAAGGTTATTCAATTTGGTCTTTTCATTTTATTTCTTTTTGATTTTGCATCTTCTTTTTCCCCGTTAATTTTGCTTTCTTAAACTCATGTATTAGCTTTTTTATTTATTTGACTTTTCATATTATGTCATACATTTAATGCATGTGTACATATCGGTTTTTATTTCTTCAACATATATATGTGTAAATACGTATCGTAATTTTTTATATTATATTTATATGTATGGTAATATTTCTATTTTTTTAATTGTAATATCGGCTGGAAATAGTTTATTAAAACCAAAAAGAGATATCCCCATACAAACCGACAAAATACCAAATAAAAGATAAAGATAGGAAACAAACCTAGCACAAATAACAAAAGAAAAGCAAACACAGAAGCAAAAGAACCCAGGCCGGTCACGATCCTTAGGCGTAACCCTTCAGGCTAACAAGGAGCATGTGAGAAGTCTATAATCAAAGCCGAGGATAAAAGGGGTTGCTTTGAACACGATTAAATCCCACGAGAATTTCAACAGAAGCCCAACGGTCATAGAGGGTTTTGAAATCTTCCATCCGACGTGACGAACGCCCTAGCTTCCAGAGGGACTTCTTCAACCCAATAATTATCGGAGGATGCTTCAGCGCCAAGCTTCGCAATTGAATGGGAAACGCGATTGCAGCTTCGGGGCGTAAACTCGAATTCACAATTTTGGAGCTGATTCGCCTTATGCCTTGCCTCCCAAATTAGAGCACTGATTTCAGAAAAATCATATGTGACGCTCTTGAGTTTCTTTATAACAGCTAAAGCATCACCCTCTATAATTTCCTTATTGAAACCCATTTCTATTGTGAATTCTACAGCGAGAATTGCAGCATATGCCTCTGCAGCAAACGGAGAGGGGACTCGAGATGTTTTCCGGGAGCATGCACCCATAACTTCACCGTAGTTATTACGAATAACAACACCAGAGGAAGATTCAGACAAGTCCGAATTGAAACAAGCATCGAAATTGGTTTTGACAAAGCCTTCCAATGCTGGCTTCCAAGAAGACACAGGATTACTCAGAGAACTCTGAGTCCTAGTAGAGAAAATTGAGTACTCTGAGCAGTAGGCTTTAATAAAGGTAATAATTTCCTCCTTCCTTTGTAGAGCATTCTAATGTAGCCTTTTATTTCTAGCAAACCATAATGCCCAAACTGAAATTAAAACCTCTTCATGCTTCGATCTTGACACATTCATGAATAGCCATGACAACCACTCATAGAAAGAGAGTGAACTGACATTAGGGGGCCAGTTATATCCCAATTGACCCCAAACCTCTTTAGCATTAGTACAATGGCAGACAATATGTAGGCTATTTTCTACTACATTCGGACACCATAAGCAATTAGGATTAGAGACTAACCTCGTATAATGGAGGTTACTCCTTGTGGGCACATAATTCTTCACAAATTTCCAAACTTGAATCTTAACCTTTTCTAGACAATTTAAACTCCAGAGGTGTCGATAGAAAGATTTCACAGTAGGATCAAGATCTGGTTGACTAATAAGTAATTTGTAGCCGCTTCTAACTGTGTAAACTCGTGAGTGTTCCCCTGTCCAAACTAGTACATCCTCTTGGTAGAAAGAGGATAACAGAATACTTGAGATAACACGAACTTCTGCAGGTTGAAACAATGAATGCAGCAGCTCTAGGTTCCATTCCCTTAAACCATTAGAAAAAAGGTCAGCCACTCGAGAAACTCCCAAGTTGACTGGAGATGTAACCTTCTTAAGAGTGTTCCCTAGAAGCCAATAATCATTCCAAATGTTAATCGATGTCCCAGAACCCACCTTCCATCGCAAACCCATATTTAATAAGCCCTTCGCGCTAAAGGCTCCTCCATATAAACGAGGGTTGCGAACTTAATTGTGAGCTCAAAAAATTGGAATAAGGGTAATATTTATCCCTTAAGACACGGCTGACAAGGCTTGAAGGATTGGTAATCACACGCCAACCTTGCTTAGCTAGGAGGGATATATTGACCTTTGCAAGATCCCGAAAGCCAAGGCCCCCGTCCTCCTTCAAGAGACAAAGTTGGTCCCAAGTACACCAGTGCATCCCTCTCCTCATTTCTGATTTTTGCCACCAAAATTTTGCCATAATATTCTCTAACTCCCGACAAATGGCCATCGGCAATAAAAAAACACTCATCACATACATGGGAATTGCTTGGAGCACACTTTTAATGAAGACTAACTTCCCACCTTGCGATAGGGGCCGAATGCTCCAGGACATAGTGTGGCTATTCATCCTATCTCTAAGATTGGCAAATGCTTTTCATTTATTCCTGCGCACAATAGCTGGCAAGCCCAAATATCTCTCAAGATTTGTGCAGTTGATAACTCCAAAGACATCTTTTAGCTCCTCCATAACATTCGAGGGAACATTAGAACTGAAAAAGATCCCAGACTTATCAAAATTAATCAGTTGCCCTGAACACTCTGAATATTCACACAGAAGAGCTTTTATTTCCAACGCTTCATCATAAACAGCTTTACCAAAAATAATATTGTCATCGGCAAAAAAAAAGATGAGTCAAAGATGGTGCATATCGATTAATTCAAGACCCAGATAAGCGACCAAACGATAAAGATTGTCGGAGAAGAGAAGATAGGCCCTCTGCACAAATTAAATAAAGATATGGGCTTAGCTGGTCCCCTTGACGTAAGCTCCGTGAAGGAAAAAATGGCAAACCAACCTTTCCATTCAGCACAACCGAATACGACACAGTTGAGATACATCGATAAATAATATCCACCCAATGTTGGTCAAAGCCCAGTCGGTCTAACAATTTCAGAATGTAGGACCACTCAACTCTATCATATGCCTTACTCATATCTAACTTGTGTGCAAGATGATCAATAGCCCCCGCTCTCTTCTTCTTGAATGAGTGTAACATATCATAGGCAACTATGATGTTATCAGTTATTAGGCGTCCTGGAACGAATGCGCTTTGTGCCTCATCAATACAAATATGGAGAACTTTCTGAAAACGTAGAACTAGCACTTTGGAAGCTAACTTATAAAGTACATTGCAAAGGCTGATAGGCCGGTAATGTAGCATTGAACTCGGATTATTAGTTTTCAGAACTAGCACTATATTGGTACAATTCACACTCTCCATCGGAAAAGACCCATTTAGAAGCCCAATACAATAATCGGATACATCCGATCTAACAAGATCCCAGAATCTTTGATAGAACAGGGCACCAAAACCATCATTACCCGCTGCTTTAAGAGGGATCATTTTCTTCAACGCCTGATACACCTCGGACGGATCAAACTCAGCACAAAGAACCTGGTTCATATTAGAAGTAATGCACGGCACAATCCCTTGCAGAATTCTTCTTGGGTCTTTTATCCCTTGCGAGCTGAATAGATTCTGAAAATACCCATGGGAAACCTCAGCCATCTCATGATCAGAGGCACGCCTTGTTTTCGTATCATCCAACAAAGAAGTGATTCTATTCTTATGCTTACGCGGTGTGGCAGAACGGTGAAAAAATGTTGTATTTCTGTCACCATTCTTCATCCAGTTTGAACGAGCCCTTTGCTCCCAATAGAGTTCAGCTTTATCATACTCCATATTCAGCAAAAGCTTTGATTCCATAATATCACCCAAAACATCATCAGAAAGATCCATTTCCAGCAAATCATGAAGCTTCTTCTCTAGGGAAGTGATGGAAAAATTCTTCCTCCTCCGTAGTTCCGAAAACCACATGTCAAGACCACTCCCAGCCGCTTGTAATCTGACCGAAACACTTCCAAATGAACTTTCCCAGAGCCGCTTAACTTCATTCATACATGATTCTTCCATTAGCCAAGCAGCTTCAAAACAGAACATGTGATTTTTTGGCTGGTGAGCTTGAAAGTTGGTATCCAACAATAATGGGCAATGATCAGAAAAAGTATGAGACAAGTGAGTAAGAGAAAAATTCAGAAACATCTCCCACCACTCACCATTCGCAACCCCTCGATCAAGTCTTTCACGCACATGGGCAGCAGAACTGACTTCTTTTTGCCAAGTGTACCATCTCCCCTTATAACTAATGTCAGACAAGGAACAATCCTCCAAAGCATTCCGGAAACTATTCATTTGCCTTTAACTTCTTACTTGGCCCCTCATTTTTCTGATGCTAGAGGAATCTCATTAAAGTCACCAATAACCAATCACAGACACCCCTGGGAATCGTCCAAACTTCTAAGGACATTCCAAGCTTCATCACGTAAAAATGTTTCAGGAGCACCATAGAACCTGGTGCATTGCCAACTAGAACCATCATCATTAGTAATAATGACATCAATATGTCTATTAGAGTATGATCGGAGAGCAACGTTACAATCCGGTTTCCAAGCTAAAGAGAGGCCACAACTACGACCTTGCGATTCAACATCAACCCCACACAAATAACCACACTTACAATGAACTCTCTCCATTTTAACGCGACTTAACTTAGTTTCAATTAAAAACAACAACCATCGGGTCGGCTTCTTTTATCTTCCGCCGAAGCCGTCTTACTGTCTGGGGTTCCCCAAACCACGGACATTCCAGCTAATAAGTTTCATGGCTGTCGGCTGGCCTGCTTAACAGGACCTGCCGATAAACAGTGATTAACTTCAACCGAATCCATAGAGTCAGAAACTATTGAAGCTTGAAGATGGGTTTGTTGCCTCTTAAGCCCATCCAAATTTTCTATTGGGTTATCCTCTGCTGCAATGGTCATTTCAAGATCAAAACCACCAATAACAGGCCCACTAGGCCCACATCCAACCATACAACCAATCAGTCCATCATATATGCCATCTTGGGAAATAGAGTTTCCTTTATTAATTTGATTTTTCTGCAGGACATTTGTTTTATTACCACCCAAAAACCCTCCCTTAGATTGCACAACAGCCTGTGGCAATCCCGAAATCTTGGTGCCAGCATGAACCCTATCCCCCCTAATTACGCCATCATCTTCTCGCAGCCAGGGACTGGAGATTTGCACTCCACATCTTGTCGGAGCTCGCAAAGAACTGTCCCAACAACTTTCTAGCTCACTAGCATTGGGCATGATACGCAACGGGCAAAACGCAAAGCCATGTCCCAATTTCCCACATAGGAAGCAAAAAGGCTTCAATTTCTCATACTGAAAGCGGACGTAAACGCTCACTCCCTGACGGTCGGCTCTTCCTCCTTTTCAATGACTTGCGCACATCCAGTTTAACCCGAATTCTCATTATACACATGTAACCCAAAGAGACCATCGACGTATCATACTCGATAAAAGAACCAAGAAAGTTCCCCAATTGCGCCGCCACCACTGATGAAACAAAACCGTGGGGAACATCCAAAACTAGTGCCCAAAAATCAACATGAAACAAAGGAACACACAAAGGCTCATCACCCAGCATAAGTTGATGTAGAATAAGTAGATGATTATTAAAATACCATGGACCATCATTCACAATCCTATCCACATCTACCTGATTATAGAGTCGAAATAGATATCGAGCCTCACCAAGATTAGAGATGGAAACACCACCAATCGGACGCCAAACATTTTCTAGAGTCGACCGCATCGCCTGAAAATTAACAACACTAGTGGTCAAGAACGACCCCACTAAGCAGAAAGTATATTGTATTGTTTGCTCCTGATGACTATTTTCCATTTCTAGAGGGACATCTTCGCTATCATCAATCGCGAGATTCGCAAGATCCTCTGCTACATTCGCCATAGTTAAAGCAACCTAAGATCTAGAGAGAGACCACACAGTAGAAAAGAAGAAGAAACAAGGATCAAAGAAAAAGATAAGACATGCCACAGAGAGCAAAAGCAAGCGTGCCACAAAGAGCATATCAGATCAATAATAATGATATTATAATAACAAATTACCTTGTATGGTAATATATATATATATATGTTCTTTTCATATACATTTTAATTAACTTTGTTTTACCTTATTTATACATATACATATGTAACTTATTTATAGTAGTATATTTGCATATCAAGTATTCTAAGAGATAGGATCTAGTTACACAGTGTAAGAGCTTTTAACTTTTACACGTTTTTTGGATCGTTAGATGGGTGAAACAAATGTCTGAGATTAAAAGTAGATTATGTGAAGATTATCACTTAGAAAAAAAAAGTAAAGAGTTAATCTTATCCATCAATTTCTCCCATCTAACGATCTAAAAAACGTGTAAAACTATTAGTTTTACATTCTGTGTAAGTGGATCCTAACTCATATTCTAATATATTTATGTATAGCCTTGTTTTATATTATCTATCATGTTTTATATCATTATTTGTTGTATTTACATATTATTCACGGTAAGTTTATATTATTTTCATTTACTAAAAATTGCATTTTTGGTGTGGCATTTTATTTAATATTTGTGTCCTCTTTTTGTATGCCTTATCATTTATTTTGATCGTTATGCTTCTCAAACATATAAATTGCTAATGCGGTGTTCCACTAAACGGGGTAAAGTGGGTTAGGTTCAGAAGTGTTGGCGATGATTATTTGTTTACTTTTCGAATGGTGGAGCCGTTAAAATGGATTCACATTCACAAAATGGATAATAATTTAAATTTTACATGAACTTGTAAATTTCGACATTAAGAAAACTTGTAATTGGCTAGGTAACAATCTTTTGGCACTGTGAGGATGTTCACCCTTTCCCACGCGTAACTGACTCCCGAACCCGTTTTTTTGTTTTCACATACTAAAATTTGTGTTTTAATAAAATAAAATATTTTTATTAAAATAACTCGTTTTTAGGTGATCTAGTCACACCTCGAAAAAGAATGATGGCAACTCCATTATTTTTTATGTCGAGCTTGAAAAGGTTGCGGCAATAACAATGAATAAAACCCAAACATTAATTAATCGCAAGATACAAAGGGAAAATAAATAGAAAAGATGAACTCATCCAATATGCGTTAAAGGATCCTCACGATCTTCTTTTTTTCAATTTGTCTCCTCCAATCTCCACCCTTTGTGTTGATGCGATGCCTTTGATATAGAAAAAAGAGAAAATCCCGATTAGAACTGAAACTGGTGAGATTTTATCTATATCTGTCGCAGCCTTTGAATTTGAATTTGGCTAATTATCTAAAGTGATTGGGTAAATCTTGAAAATAATGGCTTTATCGCGACTTGCCATAAAAACCTTCGACAAGTGGCTCGACAACTCGTCCCGCACAAAAAAAAAGAAACAAAACAACAATGTTGTTTCCACAAAAATAACAAAACACAAGATCAAGCTCAATAAATGGAAGGACTACGAACTTATGCATGAATTACTACAAATACAACTAAATGGGCCTAAATCTAAACAATAATATGAGTTAAAAGGCATAAAATATTGTACTTTTCCACACTTAACACACCCCCAAACTCAAACTATGGATTGCCCTCAAGCAATACAAAAACTAACAATTACTTGTTAAGGCAGTTACCACAGTTCACAAAAACATGTTTCAAATCTGACTTCAATCCTCAGAACTGTGGCAACAAAGAATTGATTACCTTTCAACCTTCGGAAAGCACAGAAAGTTACTAAAAATAAATTACAATGCTAATGAGAATGTGTGTGCAGAGTTGTGTACAAGTCAATCAACATTATTTCAAGTAAACCTCAGTTTTTATTATATTGTTGAGACAATTCATTCAGATAGAGCTAATTATGCACCTCTAGCAAATTCTTTATTCTTTCTTTTTCGGCTAAAGCCAAATGAGCACCTCTAACAACTTTTAATAATTTAAAACTAGAACCAGATGGGCACCTTTAGTAATCAATTATCATCATTTATTCTTTTGCTAGAGTCAGATGGGCATCTCTAGCACAAGTTTTCTATATTTTAATAACATAATGTTTATTGTGTCTCCCTAGATCAACAAATTACAATATTGTGAATATAAATAGCATCATAACAAATTTTTAAGTTAATTACATGCCAATCTTAAAGTCTAAAATTTTAATTTCTAAATGCAATGGCAATTAACTCATTATAAGATATTACAACAAGTTTTAGTAGTTTAACAGACAATTATTATGGCAAGTAATATGTGCAAACTAACACGATACATTTAAAAATAACCTAAAGCATTATTTATTAGTAAAATTTATTTAATAAATAATTTTAACCTAAATAAGTTGTATTTAAATTTATTTAACCTTGTGTTCAATTATACATAATTTAATTTATTTTAGGGTAAACTACTGGAGTGGTCACTTATGTTTAGGGTTTGTACACTTTTGGTCACTGATTTTTAAATTCGACCGTTATGGTCACTTACATTTCCGACTTGAGACGTTTGTTGTCGTTAAACGTTAACGTGAGGCTGATCTGGCACAGTAAAAAGAATGATAAATTACCTAGATAAGTCCTTCACTCCCATTTTGACCACCGAAATAAAAATAATTTTTATAATTACACATTTAATCCTCTATATTTACATTTTTTATTTCTTCTCCCCTCTACCATCTTCCATATTCTTCTTCATCTAACCCAATTCCTGATTTTCTACTATATTAATCCACGATTCACGTCGTATACTTTTTGGACTAGATGGTAAATATTAATCCCCATTCTTATTTGATTGATTATTATGTTTTGCTTTAACTTCTGCCTTGTAATTTCATTTTCTTTTAATTTAGTCCTATTTTGCTTTGTTATCTAATTTCATGTACTTTTAATTATACCTTTAAATTTTGCTTTATTGCAATTCTATCATTAATTTAAATCTAACCCTGCTTTAATTTGTGCAATTAATTTACATCCATTTCATCCTTGGTTTAGATAATTTGTTTCCGGTCATGCATTGTAATTTTATGTTTACATTATATCCTTGTTATTACTTTAAAATATTTAAATACACCATAGGGTATTGTTCTTTATTTCAGAAATTAGAGGGACAGTAGTCCTAATCGATTGAATCTTGACTTTTCGTTGATTCAAAATAAATGAATATCCTTTATTATTGAATAAAATTAAGGGTATACTATTGGAATGGTGTGAATCGAGGTTAATATAGTAGAAAATTAGGGATGGGGTTAGATGCATGGGTGAAACATCTTAGGGGTTAACGGGGATGTGGCCCTTGCCAACTTGTTACGTTCAATAGTAATAACATATCATTTCTTTAGAAAAGGGTAAATCAGTGATGTAATCCTTCAATTTTTTAAAAAATTTATTTTGACCCCCTCAATTTTTTTAGTTTCATTCTGGTCTCCTCCTTTACAAATTTCTAATTCTGCTCCTGGTTAGATGAAGAAGAATATAGAAGATGGTGGAGGGGAGAAGAAATAAAAAAATTGTAAATATGGAGGATTAAATGTGTAATTATACAAATTGTTTTTATTTTGATGGTCAAAATAGGAGTAAAGTAATAGTTTAGGAACTATCTAGGTAATTTATCCTTCTTTTTATTGTGACGGATTAGCCTTTAACGGCAACAAACGTCTCAGTGATCATAAGTTTACATATCGAAAACGTAAGTGACAATAATGGCCGAATTTAAAATTCGTTGACTAAAAATGTACAAACCCTAAACATAAGTGATCATTCCCATAGTTTGCCATTTATTTTACTTGTAAAGATTGCAAGAAGTTAAAAACAGCAGTTCCAGAATATATTATAGGGTTAACTACAGGAATAGTCACTTATGTTTTCCTCCAGTACATAGTTGGTTACCGATTTTGAAAAACGACCAGTAAGGTCACTTACGTTTTTAGGGCGTAAACTTTTGGTCACTCAGTCGTTTGTTGCAGTTAAACACTGACAGCTTGTTGACCTGGCAATGAAAAAATAAGAGTAAATTATTGCAATGGCCATTAAAGTTTATCTCATGTACATTTTTGCTTCCAAATTTAAAAGAAATAAACATTATAGTCACTAATGAAAATGTTTCTTTATAATTTCACCCTTGAGTTTTTAAAAATTCATTTTTCAACTCTAAAACTTTACAATCCATTAGTACAATAATATTATAAAGGCTTGAATGAAAAATAGATGCCCAAATATACCCTTTTTTAAATTTAGGTGCTCCAATTGCTCCTATTTAATAACTAAACTTTCAAATTGTTCCTATTTTTTTCCACTCTGAATTGTTTTTAATATTATTGTAACATGACATGTCATTTTCTATTAGTATTAAATTAAAAAATGATTTTAAAATAAAATAAAATAAAATCATTTGTATTAATATTAAATTTAAAATATTAGTAAAAAAATATTACTTCTTAAAATAATTTAGGTGTTTAAAGTATTTTTTGTAAAAAGAGGTACCCAAATTTACCATAGTTATAATTTTAGGTGCTCGACTGGTAAATGGGTGTTAAAAAAATTGTCAACCAACCGATACTTGACACGTAGCATTAATTTTATTTCTTAATGGAAAATACTTAGAACTTTCAAATTATTATAAAATTTCAAAATTTTACAAGCTTCACAAAACAGTCTCTAAATCCCTAAAAATTCTCAAAATTCCGCCGTCGATTGCCGCCGCTTTCGCCGCCAGTTGTCGTCACTGACTGCACCCACTTGGTCATCAGACCAAGGCGATTATTTTTCTCAACACAGCGTCGTCAGAAACGCCCAACGACATGCAACCAAACGTCAAACATGAAATCGACATTCGTGTTTGACGTTCGGCTGCACGCCATTGGGCGTTTTCGGCGACACCGTGTTAGGGGAAATTGTCGTCTTGGTCTGGCGACCAAGTGGGTGTTGTCAGCGGCGGTAGTCGACGATGGAAGTTTGGGAATTTTTAGGGATTTAAGGACTATTTTGTGAAGTTTGTAAATTTTAAGATTTTATAATAATTTGAAAATTTTGAGTATTTCCATTAAAAAAAATTAATGTCACGAGTCAAGCACCGATTGGTTGACTATAACCCCCTCGTCCCGGTCTGGTCGGATGACCGGTCCGAGTGGGCCACACGGGGAAAACCGAAGCGAAACCCGTTAAGGTTCCCCTCGGTTAACGACCCAGAAAATTTCCTTTTAACTTTATCTTGTCTATAGGCATAATTAAATCCTATGTGAAGCACAACAGCGGAAAATACAAACAATTTAACATCGACCAATCAAAACGATACAATAAACAGCTCATTTTAGCCCTTTACAGCAGGCCATATCGAAACGCCCTTAGGGTGTTTCGATACGCCTTGACTTAGTCAACAGGCCAGGGTCAACAATAGGGAGACCGTTTCGAAACAGGGGTGACCCGTATCGAAATGACCCTAACGGTCAACTTCTCGTGGTCAACGAGAATTGACCGTTTCGAAACACCAAGGACCCGTTTCGGTACGCCTATATCTCGTCAATTTCTCAAAATTCCAGTAGCAAAAACGTACCGAAACAGCCCCTATCCGTTTCGAAACGGCTGGCCAAATGCAAAGGGACTGTATCGAAACAGGGTGGCCCGTTTCGAAACGCCCCATGTCTGCAGACTCCTTTTGACTGTTTTAAGGCACAATGATGCCCCAAAACACCAACAAAACACTCAACAACACTCTAACAACATACTAGCAATTTAACCTAAGGCAAACCATCTTACAAGCATGCTTTAACATCATTTAAACGAGACTAAACACCAAGATTTAACATCACAAACCATGCATTCATACATATCATAAAGGGAGCAAGCATTCACATAGCCCACACTTAGACAAATTCAAGGTAGCAAAACTAGCAAGGTTTCAAGCAAGGCATACATCCCAAGCCAAATAGCAAGCACATATGAGGAGTCTAACATGCTCCTAAGCAACATCAACCACAACATGATCCAAACATCATAATACGATTACATGTCCCATTGCTTGACCATTACACCTTAATTTAAAAGTTCATACTTGGTAACTAAACAAGCACCACAAGCACACTTGGAGGCCCCCTTCTTGCTCCTAGCAACCCACGAACTAAGGATCTGCTATGTCGAACGAAGAGAGAGCGTAAGCAATAAAGCTTAGTAAGGGTAAGCTCTTAAAAAAACAAACCTCGACAATGCAGGGTCCGAGCACGATCTTAGCCAAGGCAAAAATACATAATTACCAAGAATCCTCAAGAGCATAAGTTAAGATGCATGATCAATATCCAAATAAATGTCATGCTCATAAGCTCTAATCCACAACACATGTAGTCACATATAAACATCCAAATAAGGATCATAATTCACAACACATTGATACACATATCAATCAATATTGGCACCTAGCTATGACCCGAATACGCGGATAAACACGTTGGAACTCACATCCAACCACCACTTTACCTCACGGTGGGATTACACTCATCATCGGTCTCGCGGAGGGGATTTCACTCATCCTCACGCCCCGTCGATGGGATTCCACTCATCATCGACTATATATAAATACAATTTCCGGGAGAACCCGTACTCCTCCTTGGTGACTCAACGCCACCAAGGCCACGCGCGACTTTTGACTCATGTGTACACACTAACATCCTAATGATCGATCATTTGTACTCAAGCATACTAGTGCCAACACTTAACTCATTCCACATTACTCATTTCAATCAATTTCGTGCTTAGCACGTACTCACGATGATCACAATCATGAACCATTACCATGCATGCCATAAGCATTACAAATCATGCCTCATCTTACATGTATAACACAATATACATAAGCAATCACATCACAAATCATACGAGGCATACACATCCATATATATAAGTTCATCCAAAGGCTCTAGATCAAGTTTAGGATTAGGCTACCACCCTAATCCTAACTCTAGGTGGGTCTACCAAGCCCAACCTAGTCCACATACTCGAACCAACCATTTAAAAATCACTTAAAACGTTTAACCACTCACCTAAGCTTCCAAGCTCCAAGCCAAGCAAGCAACCACTCTCACAATCCCGAATTTCTTCCCGAAGCTTCTCCAACACAAATTCCCGCTTCTAAACAACCTCAAACACATTTCAAACAATTCCAAATCAGCCCAACATCAAAAGACCAACCCGGAACACAATTCAAATTCAATTTACAACGTTGCAAGCCATGAACAAACCCCAATATTTGCAATCTCGGACAGCCCCAAAACCATGCCCAAAAACCATGTTTCCAACATCCATTGCACCCACAAATGATCCCAATTCAACCCCTATCCATAGCACTATCAATAGCCTATCAAAATCCACCTAAAACAACCCCCAAAACTCACCTAAAACCCTCCAAAAACCCCATTTTTACCCAATTTCGGGAATTGCTCAAAATCATTCAAAATTCACATATGTGGTACCATTTAACTTCTATACATCATAACTAACCTTATTAAATCAAAACATTAAGCTTAACAACCTAAAGACACCATTTTTAATCAAATCCTTTGAAAACCCATTTTTCAAAACTACAATGAAAATGAAAATAAATGGTACTTTTAAAGAGAGGGAGTTGAGGAGATGTCAAAACGTTGTTACCTTTCGAAAAGGAGTTGAAATGGATGAGTTTTTTGATGGAATAGTGATAGAGGAGGAAGAGCTCTATTTCACGTTGAAAATGGGGAGGAAGAGAGTGAATAGTGAAAAGATGATAGGAAAAGGGGATTTAAATTTGAAGATGGGTAAATTACCCAAAAGGCAATTAATGAATGGTTATTCCCTTGTTCATTAAAAAAAGCTCTTCAACTTGTAATGTAAATCAATTTGGTCCTATTTCAAATATTTATTTTGAAACCCGAAATTTTAAAGGATCATTTTAATTATAAACCCGAGCCCAAATAATATTAAAATATTATTTTCACCTAACCCCTAAACCCGGGTGTTACAACTCTCCCCCACTTAAGGAAATTTCGTCCCTAAAATTACCTGACGGAAACAAATACGGAAACTGCTCAACCATGACAGCTTTCCTCTCCCACGTGGCCTCTTCCACACCTCTATGTCTCCACAACACCTTGACCAACTTTATGGTCTTGCCACGCAACACCTTGCTATCAGAAGCAAGTATCTCAACAGGCTCTTCATTATACGACAAATCCAGATTTAATTCTATCTCATCAACGGGCATAACATGAGAAGGATCCGATCTATATCTCCTAAGCATCGACACATGAAAGACATCATGGATCTTCTCTAACTCAGAAGGTAACCTCAAACGGTAAGCTACAGGCCCAATCCGCTCAACTATCTCATACGGACCAATAAACCTCGGACTCAACTTGCCCTTCCGGCCAAATCTCATTACCTTCTTCTACGGAGATACTTTCAGAAACACTTTTTCACCCACTGAGGACTCAATCTCTTTCCTCTTCAAATCCGCATATGACTTCTGACGATCAGAAGCTGCTTTCAAACGGTCACAAATCAACTTCACTTTGTCGGTAGTCCCCTTAAGCAAATCCGGCATAGGTAACAATCTCTGACCTGTTTCAGCCCAACAAATCAGAGTCCTACATCGCCTACCATACAAAGCCTCATAGGGAGCCATCTGAATACTAGACTGATAACTGTTGTTGTAAGCAAACTCAACTAACGGTAAGTGTTTCTCCCAAGAACCCTGAAAGTCAGTCACACAACAACGAAGCATATCCTCTAGAATCTGAATCACTCGCTCTGACTGCCCATCGGACTGCGGATGATAAGACGTACTGAAATGCAAACGGCTACCCAGGGCCCTATGCAAGCAACCCCAGAATCTCGAAGTAAATCTAGGATCTCTATCTGAAACAATAGACTTCGGAACTCCATGAAGTCTCACAATCTCACGGATGTACAAGTTTTCCAACTTGTCTAAGGAATCTGTAGTGCTCACTGCTAAGAAGTGGGCACACTTAGTGAACCTATCAACAATCACCCAAACAGAATTCTTCTTCGAAGGAGACAAAGGCAACCCCGATACAAAATCCATGGTGATTCTCTCCCATTTCCATTTCGGAATCTTCAAAGGCTGTAACAAACCTGAAGGAACCTGATGTTCTGCCTTCACTCTCTGACAAACCATACAACGGCTCACATACTCGGCTACATCTTTCTTCAAACCAACCCAGAAGTAATCATTCTTCAAGTCACGATACATCTTGGTGTTACCCGGATGCATAGAAAAGGGACTCGAATGTGCTTCACTCAGAATCTGACGTCTCAACTCAACATCTTCTGGTACAACAATTCTATCTCTAAAGCACAACAAGTTCTCACCACTGAAACTATACTCGGTCGGTCTCCCCTCGACTATGTCCTGAACATGAGGAACTAAAGTCACATCTTGCAACTGCTTCTCTCTAATCAACTGAATCAAAAAAGGCTTCACTTGCAACTCGGTGATCAACCCACCATCATCGGACACACTCAATCTAGCAAACATAGCTCTCAACTCAACGGCCACTTTTCTACTCAAAGCATCGGCTACTACATTGCCTTACCCGGATGGTACTCAATGGTCAAATCATAGTCTTTTAGCAACTTCAGCCATCTTCTTTGTCTCAAGTTCAACTCTTTCTGTGTCATCAAGTACTTCAAGCTCTTGTGATCGGTGTAAACTATACATTTCTCACCATACAAGTAATGACGCCAAATCTTCAATGCAAACACAACCGCGGCTAACTCTATATCATGAGTGGGATAGTTCTTCTCATGAATTTTCAACTGTCTAGAAGCATAAGCAACAACTCTTCTCTCTTGCATCAATACACATCCTAACCCTACGTAGGAAGCATCACTGTAAATCACAAACTCTTTACCTGAAACAGGTTGCACTAACACTGGAGCATTTGTTAAAGCTTCTTTCAATTTCTCAAAGGCCTTCTGTCTTGCATCTGACCATTCAAACTTAACTCCTTTTTGCAACAATTTAGTCAAAGGAGCAGCTACTCTAGAGAAACCATCAACAAATCTCCTATAGTAACCGGCTAATCCTAGGAAACTCCTAATCTCGGTCACGGACTTAGGTTGTTTCCACTCAACAATAGCCTCAATCTTCGATGGATCAACACGGATACCTTCGACCGAAACAACATGGCCAAGAAATACAACCTCTCGAATCCAGAACTCACATTTACTAAGCTTTGCATACAACTGATTGCTCAACAATCTCTGTAAAACAAATCTCAAGTGCTCATCATGCTCTTCTTCTGTCTTCGAGTACACAAGTATGTCATCAATGAAAACAACTACAAAACGGTCTAGATAGTCTCTAAAAATTCTGTTCATCATGTCCATGAATGCTGCAGGTGCATTCGTGAGCCCAAATGGCATCACAAGAAACTCATAGTGACCATATCTAGTCCTAAAAGCTGTCTTTGGAACATCACACTCCTTTACTTTCAACTGATAATACCCGGATCTCAAGTCTATCTTCGAGAACACTGAAGCACCTCTCAACTGATCAAACAAATCATCTATGCGAGGTAACGGATACTTGTTCTTCAGGGTCAACTGATTCAACTGTCTGTAGTCAATACACATGCGCATACTACCATTTTTCTTTTTCACAAACAACACGGGAGCACCCCAAGGAGAAATACTAGGCCTAATGAAACCACGGTCTAATAATTCTTGCAATTGACTCTTCAATTCTTTCAACTCTTTCGGAGCCATACGATACGGAGCTATCGAAACTGGATTAGACCCTGAAACTGTCTCAATCACAAACTCAACATCTCTGTCAGGAGGTAAACCCGGCAACTCTTCAGGAAACACATCCGGAAAGTCACAAACTGTTCTGATATCTTTCGGTCTAGCTTCACTCATATCCGAATTCATAACATAAGCTAAGTAAGCCCCACATCCGGAGTCCATCAACCTATGAACCTCTAAAGTTGACACAACATTAGACATGAACTTGATGTTCTCGCCTACTACTACTACCTCATAGTCATCAGAAAGCTTCAAAGAAATCCTCTTCGTCTCAAAATCCACACTAGCTCGGTGCTCAACTAACCAATCCATACCCAAAATAATATCAAAGCCATAGAAAGGAAGTTCCATCATATCAACAGAGAACATGTGACCCTGAATCTTCAGTGGACACCTCCTATACATATGTCTAACCACAACTGTCTCACCAAAAGAACTAGTAACATGCATACCTACATCTAAGATCTCAACAGGGATATCTAACTTCTGTGCATGCTCACTCAAAATGTAGGAATGTGTAGAACCCGAATCAACCAAAGAAAGCAAAGACATAGACTGTAACTCAAAATTACCTGCTATCACATCAGTTTCGTTCTCGGCCTCTCTCTGAGCATAAACTCTCGCTGGTCCTCCTGCCTCTGGCTGCACTACCACAACATGAGCAAGGTTCCTCTGAGCATCTACCCTAGGTGCATTAGCCCTAGGCTGGAAGTACCCACGGCCTCTCTGAAAATCATTCACTCTCGCAGGAGCTTGAGCAATGTTCGGTGCCTGTGCCGCCTGATGCGGACAATCTCTCTTATAGTGGTCCCTCGAACCACAGTTCCAACAAGCATGAAAGTTACCCCAACACTCACCAGCGTGCTGTCTCCCACAACGGGTACACTCGGGCAAACGCCCTCCTCCTCTATGGCCCTGATGGCCCCTACCATGATGGCCACCGCCACGTCTATGGTCAAACTGATGTCCGCCACCTCTATGCTTCTTGGCATCTCTACCATCAAAGTGGTTATGCCTCTTACCAGAACTAGAACCACCAGATCGTTTGGCCGAACCCAAACTGTGCTCTAAATCCTTGGCCCTCGCGACCAATACATCAAAGTCTGAGTAGTCAGAAGCTAACGTGTATCTCTTGACCTCTTCATTCAACCCATAGCGAAAACGATTACAGCGTTCCACCTCCGTAGGAACCAACTCTGGTGCGTACTGACTCAAGCAAACAAAATGGATCTCATAGTCAGTCACAGAAGCCTCTCCCTGAGTGAGGGCCATAAACTCTCGCTTCTTCTCATCTAAGTACCTCGGTCCCAAGTACCTCTTCCTGAAAGCAGACTCAAAGAAATCCCAATCAATCTCTGCCTCTGGAACCCCAGTAGTAATGGTGACCCACCAGGTGTAGGCATCACCCTGAAGTAAGGAAATCACACAGCCCAATCTACGTGCGCTCGCACAACCCATCTGAGCCAAGATACGAACTGTCTTCTCCAACCATAATTCCGATCTCTCTGGAGTAGATCCCCTGAACTCTTCGGCCCCCAAGCTACGGAGCCTCTCCAAAGGTAGACTAGCATCGTCACACCTAGGCTGTGCTGCAGCCTGAGCTCCCGCAACTGCGGCCTGAAATGCTCCCGCTATAGCTTGCACTAGCGGAGTCATGTCAATTCAAGCTGGACCTTGGCCACCCTGAGGTCCCTCTCCTCCGGCTCCATCCTCGCCCCCAGCCCCAGGAGGAGGAGGTGGTGGTGGTGGAGGTGGTGGAAGAGCTCCAACTCCCGCAGCCACCGGCCCTTCTATATGAGCCTCCACACCAATCACCGGCTCAACAGGAGCCGCAATGCGTGGTTCCTGACGAACCACTCTCGGCCTACCCCTCGGCCTAGACATCGCTCTCAAACGATAACTACAACCACAACAAACAAAATATACAAGATCGGGTTAGCAAGGCAAGGCTTCCAAGTGCTCAAGTACGTTTCCCTCACTTAAAATTCTTTTCCGATGTAATAGTAGCAATGGGACTCTCAAGCAACATGCTTTGAAATAAAACAATCAACATACTTGTCACACAAGCAATCATACTTACAAAGCAAGCAAACACCGTGCATATCGATTCAAAACTTAAACTCGCCTCACTTACATGCCCAAATTCTCGGTAACCTTAGGCTCTGATACCAACAGGTGTAACCCCCTCGTCCCGGTCAGGTCGGATGACCGGTCCGAGTGGGCCACACGGGGAAAACCGAAGCGAAACCCGTTAAGGTTCCCCCCCCGGTTAACGACCCAGAAAATTTCCTTTTAACTTTATCTTGTCTGTAGGCATAATTAAATCCTATGTGAAGCACAACAGCGGAAAATACAAACAATTTAACATTGACCAATCAAAACGATACAATAAACAGCTCATTTTAGCCCTTTACAGCAGGCCGTATCGAAACGCCCTTAGGGTGTTTCGATACGCCTTGACTTAGTCAACAGGCCAGGGTCAACCATAGGGAGACCGTTTCGAAATAGGGGTGACCCGTATCGAAACGACACTAACGGTCAACTTCTCGTGGTCAACGAGATTTGACCGCTTCGAAACACCAAGGACCCGTTTCGGTACGCCTATATCTCGTCAATTTCTCAAAATTCCAGTAGCAAAAACGTACCGAAACAGCCCCTATCCGTTTCGAAACGGCTGGCCAAATGCAAAGGGACCGTATCGAAACAGGGTGGCCCGTTTCGAAACGCCCCCTGTCTGCAGACTCCTTTTGACTGTTTTAAGGCACAATGATGCCCCAAAACACCAACAAAACACTCAACAACACTCTAACAACATACTAGCAATTTAACCTAAGGCAAACCATCTTACAAGCATGCTTTAACATCATTTAAACAAGACTAAACACCAAGGTTTAACATCACAAACCATGCATTCATACATATCATAAAGGGAGCAAGCATTCACATAGCCCACACTTAGACAAATTCAAGGTAGCAAAACTAGCAAGGTTTCAAGCAAGGCATACATCCCAAGCCAAATAGCAAGCACATACGAGGAGTCTAACATGCTCCTAAGCAACATCAACCACAACATGATCCAAACATCATAATACGATTACATGTCCCATTGCTTGACCATTACACCTTAATTTAAAAGTTCATACTTGGTAACTAAACAAGCACCACAAGCACACTTGGAGGCCCCCTTCTTGCTCCTAGCAACCCACGAACTAAGGATCTGCATTGTCGAACGAAGAGAGATCGTAAGCAATAAAGCTTAGTGAGGGTAATCTCTTAAAAAAACAAACCTCGACAATGCAGGGTCCGAGCACGATCTTAGCCAAGGCAAAAATACATAATTACCAAGAATCCTCAAGAGCATAAGTTAAGATGCATGATCAATATCCAAATAAATGTCATGCTCATAAGCTCTAATCCACAACACATGTAGTCACATATAAACATCCAAATAAGGATCATAATTCACAACACATTGATACACATATCAATCAATATTGGCACCTAGCTATGACCCGAATACGCGGATAAACACGTTGGAACTCACATCCAACCACCACTTTACCTCACGGTGGGATTACACTCATCACCAGTCTCGCGGAGGGGATTCCACTCATCCTCACACCCCGTCGATGGGATTCCACTCATCATCGACTATATATAAATACAATTTTCGGGCGAACCCGTACTCCTCCTTGGTGACTCAACGCCACCAAGGCCACCGCGACTTTTGACTCATGTGTACACACTAACATCCTAATGATCGATCATTTGTACTCAAGCATACTAGTGCCAACACTTAACTCATTCCACATTACTCATTTCAATCAATTCCGTGCTTAGCACGTACTCACCATGATCACAATCATGAACCATTACCATGCATGCCATAAGCATTACAAACCATGCCTCATCTTACATGTATAACACAATATACATAAGCAATCACATCACAAATCATATGAGGCATGCACATCCATATATATAAGTTCATCCAAAGGCTCTAGATCAAGTTTAGGATTGGGCTACCACCCTAATCCTAACTCTAGGTGGGTCTACCAAGCCCAACCTAGTCCACATACTCGAACCAACCATTTAAAAATCACTTAAAACGTTTAACCACTCACCTAAGCTTCCAAGCTCCAAGCCAAGCAAGCAACCACTCTCACAATCCCGGATTTCTTCCCGAAGCTTCTCCAACACAAATTCCCGCTTCTAAACAACCTCAAACACATTTCAAACAATTCCAAATCAGCCCAACATCAAAAGACCAACCCGGAACACAATTCAAATTCAATTTACAACGTTGCAAGCCATGAACAAACCCCAATATTTGCAATCTCGGACAGCCCCAAAACCATACCCCAAAAACCATGTTTTCAACAACAATTGCACCCACAAATGATCCTAATTCAACCTCTATCCATAGCACTATCAATAGCCTATCAAAATCCACCTAAAACAACCCCCAAAACTCACCTAAAACCCTCCAAAAACCTCATTTTTACCCAATTTCGGGAATTGCTCAAAATCATTCAAAATTCACATATGTGGTACCATTTAACTTCTATACATCATAACTAACCTTATTAAATCAAAACATTAAGCTTAACAACCTAAAGACACTATTTTTAATCAAATCCTTTGAAAACCCATTTTTCAAAACTACAATGAAAATGAAAATAAATGGTACTTTTAAAGAGAGGGAGTTGAGGAGAAGTCAAAAACGTTGTTACCTTTCAAAAAGGAGTTGAAATGGATGAGCTTTTTGATGGAATAGTGATAGAGGAGGAAGAGCTCTATTTCACGTTGAAAATGGGGAGGAAGAGAGTGAATAGTGAAAAGATGATAGGAAAAGGGGATTTAAATTTGAAGATGGGTAAATTACCCAAAAGGCCATTAATGAATGGCTATTCCCTTGTTCTTTAAAAAAAGCTCTTCAACTTGTAATGTAAATCAATTTGGTCCCATTTCAAATATTTATTTTGAAACCCGAAATTTTAAAGGATCATTTTAATTATAAACCCGAGCCCAAATAATATTAAAATATTATTTTCAACTAACCCCTAAACCCGGGTGTTACATTGACAATTTTTAACACTCACTTAACAACTGGACACCTAAAATTGTAACTATATAAAATTTGGGACCAGTTTTTACAAAAAATACTATGAACACCTAAATTATTTTAAAAACTAATATTTTAAATTTAATAATAATAAAAATTATTTTATTTTATTTTAAGATTATTTTTAATTTAAAAATAAATAAATGATATGACATGTTATAATAATAATAATCTAGAGTGAAAAAATAGGGGCAAATTGGGCACCTAAGTTTAAAAAGGGTATAGTTTGGGAACCTATTTTTCATCTAAGCATTTATAATATTGAAAAATGAATTTTTAAAAATTCAAGGGTGAAATTATAAAGGAACATTTTTATTTGTGACTATAATGTTTATTTTTTAAAATTGGGGAGCAAAAATGTACATGAGATAAACTTAATGGCCATTGCAGTAATTTACCTTTTTTTGTTGTCAAGTCAGCAATATGTCAGTGTTTAACGGCAACAAACGGCTGAGTGACTAAAAATTTACGCCCCGAAAACATAAGTGACTTTACTGATCGTTTTTCAAAATCGATGACTATCTATGTACTAGAAGAAAACATAAGTGATTATTCTAGTAGTTAACCCTATATTATAAGGCTGTACTTTAAAAGAGTTTTTATTTTTTATTTTTCGAATCATTAGTTTCTTTGTCGTCAATAATTAGTTAATTAATTAGATCGGAAAACAATCGAATGGAAATAGGTGAACTGTGGGCGATCTTTGGTCCCGGCGTGGCGGGGGCCGTTTTCGGTGCCGGGTGGTGGTTTTGGGTCGACGCCGTCGTTTGTAGCTCCGTCAATGTCCCTTTCATCCACTATTTACCTGGTACATCGGAATTCCTCCTCTCTTCCCATAAATTAATCAACTTCCTTTTAATTGTACTTGTCTTTTTAAAGGAATATTTGCATCTATAGCGGCTTTGATGTTTAATTGTGTTAGAAGAGAGGATATCGATTACTCTCCCTACGATGACGGCGAGTGGAGGTTAGCTGATTCTTTTCTAACCTATTTCAATTGCTGCTTTTTTAGTTGTTTTTTGCTGAGAATTTATTTTTGATCTGCTCATTGGAGTTGGATTATGCTTCTGTTACTAAAATTGTAATATTGTTGGCTTTCATTGGAAAGAAGAGTAATTGCCTAGTTCCTTGCTAATTGATATTGATTAGAAGTTGGGATTTAGGGTTGACCCATTTTGTCTTATGCATATGCGTGGTTCATTGGAAGATTGTTTATGTCACATAATTCTAGTTGTTCTGATGGAATGTGCTGTATAAATTCGGGTGTTTACTCTACATTGTTTACAGGTTGAAGCTCTGGCTTTTCCTGGCTTATGTTGTATCCTTCGTCTCACTGGCTGCTTCAGTGGGGCTCTTGATACAAGACTCGGTAGTGAAATCCGGTCCTACTGCAGGTGTCTTACAGTGCGTGTTCGTTTTAGTCAGGTACGTGTTTTTCTAAATTTAGAATTCTCACCATGAGACTCACATGCCTTTGTCATTCTGATCTCATTCATCTCTCCATTGCAGTGGGCTGATATATTGGACTGCACACTCAGAATAGCAGATACCTCCAATCTAACTCAAAAGTCTATTTGGGATTCAGCTGAATACAAAACTTTCATAAATCTTGAGCTGATTCATTTGAATACTTGTGTGATGGTGCTTTCAACCCAATAACATTACTTCAATTTGGATCAAATCTTGTATCCAATGAAAGTTCTAAAAGTAAAATCTCTTCAATGCACAATGCCAATGTCAAAAATTGCGTCCAAAGATGCTTTGAGAAGATCAAATCAAAGTTATCAGTTCAAAAACAATGATTTTATATATTCAAACCGGTACTAAATTTAAGGGAAAAAACTTTGTTAGCATTAAATTCAAGGTATATAATTTAGAGTTTAGTTTTTAAAAGTTTAAATTTTGGATTTATAAAATTTTATCATAAATTCAAACAATATTTTTTCAATTTTTGTAAACTGTAAACGAGAGATCAAGTTCGTCAAAGCTCTTATTCTAACCTAATTAAGATATGCAAATTGCAACATGCTCGATTTATAGAAACAATGGAAATGTCAGCTAATCTAAAAATGGAACTTTTTGATTTCCTTTCCAGACAATGGATAAAAAAAATCAACAATTAAAGATATTTTTCTTGTAAAATTGAACCCTCTTGAAAGGAAAACAAGGAAAATATCCAACTTTCTTTCCAGCGTCATCTTCCTCTGCACAGACAAAATAGACTCAAACCCCCTAATCCAACCTTAGAAAAAACCCTAAAGAATTCTCTTGTTATAAGTGAGCAGAACTTATTGTACTATTTGCAAAATGCACCCTCTCAAAACCCTAAACCCAAGCACCTTTCCACACCCAACTCAACTCATCGGCTTCCTTTCAAACAGAAGACATCGAGAAAAGAAAAAGAAAAAACCTAATCATCTGCCATAGAAATAGGAACTTCTTGGGATTTTACTATGTAAGGGCATTAGATGAGTCAAGCTTCAGATCCAGAGTCAGACGAGCTCAATTCCGAAGAAGCTCCATCCGAATTAGTTGCAATAGATTGAGCCAGCTTTGGTTGCACGTTATGGTGCAGTTTCAGAGACGGTCTCAGTTTCATGTACTGCAAAACAAAATCAATAAACACAATAAGCAAAGAGCGTTTAGAAATTATCGTATGAGAGTTCTTACATTACATCAGTTTTTTATAACGCACTACTTTTAAACATGCAGAAAGATACCGAGTAGCCATGCATCGTAATGCAGACGAAAGAATAGAGCAGGGACAACTCAACATAATTTCCGATATAGAAAAAGGTTCATTAGAAACACCAATACCAGGAATCAAGTCATGGAATGACTTCCAACAAAAGATTATTAAATGAATCTGTTATCAGTAAACGTGAAAGTAGAACCTCTAAAATAAAAAGGTATAACTTACCTCCTGATAAAATGCATTGATCTCCTCTTCTGTAAGACCTTCATCATCACCCGAGTTTTCTTCCCAGCCAAGGGAACGAAGGAATGCAGCCTCTTCCTCATCTGGATAAAACATGGGAAAGGAGTTCGTATTCTTTTCATCATAATCAGAAAATCTTTGAGCCTCTTGACAGGTGCCACCATTGCTAGTTGCTGCAGAACCATTCTCATTGGCATGAGCAGTCGGGGAAGCACTGTCTACTTGCATTGCAACTTCAGATTTCTCTGTGGTGGATGATGAAATATGAGGGTTTGAATCTGACAGACCAGCAGAAGTGTTCATCGGAGTCTTCTTCTTCAGGAGATTAAAGAAATCATTTCGACTCTGGGTTTGAGCCAAAGAGGGTCTCTTTTCCACAGTGAACCCAGCTATTGGATTCAAGGCAGCTGCTTTGTGGTCTCCAGTAGAATGCTTTGGGTTGTTTGAGTTTCTTGCAGGAGCAGATGAAATGGCAGCAACATGTTGGCTAGTTGCAACTTTGCTGTTGACATTTGTTGTTGGAGCAACTACATCTTTTTGAGTAGGAGATGAGACCCCATTCTCCCATCCTGGTTTGAGAACCAAAAGCTTCCCAGATGTCTTTGGCACATCGGACTTGACATGTCCACCATGAGTAGATTGATTACCATGATGAGTCGAAGAAGGTTGCTGCTGCCCACTCTTGACAGCTATATTCATCTCAATTGCTCTGACTGCTGGTTTGGCTTTTGATTTATCCACTGAATTGAGAACCTGGAACAACAAAATCATGTAACTGTTACCTGGTTCATTGATACATGAAGTAGACAGGTATGACAGCATTTAGCTGAACCCAGCTACAAAGTTTTCTACCTTTCGTAGAAAGGCCAAAAATAATCAGGCATAGAAAAACAAAGATCAACCGCAAGCTCCTTACGTATCATAGGAGTCGTAAAAAGTTGAAATTTTTTCCAAGATAGTTGCCAAGCTTCTAAAGGAATATCCAAAATACAATCTCAAATGAATGAATATGATGCACAGGGAGGCAGGAGGAAGAGGGAGAGGTACCACACTTGTTTAATGGACTAAATGCAGCTAACAGAGACAACTTATGAAATCTAGGGTGATTGGCTTACCGAACCCTTAGGCATCAAAGGTGTCACTGGTATCAGTTGCTTTGATTGCTTAATAGCCAGTTCCTCGCGTCTTTGATTCTGGACAGATAACTGTATCATATAGGAATGTCTAGTAAATTCGCAGATATAACTTATAAGTTATACATGTAATGAGAAGTTAGTGACTGAGACACTGACCTGGGGAGCAGTAAGAGTTCGTGAAGGAGCTTGTGCTAGTGCTTCAGCCATATTAAGACCCACTGTGACACTTGGACACCCAGAACCAGAGGTAGAAACAGTTAAGGGTGCAGGCATAGAACCTGTGCTACTACTTCCAGCCGCAGTGGGCATTTCTGCCAAAGCTGAGGACCATCCTTCCCCACCAATCAAAGATGAATTGCCAACAGGTGAACTCAAAGAAGCTGCACTCAAACCAGGAGAAGAAACTCTAGCTATCTGAGGCGCCGCTTGCTTCTCTTCAGTTCCAAGTGAGGGAAAATCTTTCTCAAACACAGCCTTGTGGATGCTACTTCCAGTAGTACCCCCAGAAAGCAGATCATTGCCATTGTTGTTTTTACTATTACCACTATCTCCAGAGCCCACAGCAACCCTTCGAGGCACAGTCTCACCGTGTTTCCTAGAGATCATAGAATGAGAACGTCGCAATGCATCTATCTCAACCCTACTTGTAGAGACACCGAGTTTCTCAAACCGACTGGTAAAGATACTGTCTAAAGGATCAGCAGAATCACGCTCCCAATGGTCCACAAAACTTGACCTCTCTTTATCCCTTTCTCGGTCCTTATCGCGGTGACTCCTACTAAAGCTACTGTAAGCATGCCTTGCAGAACCATTAGTAGAACTCCTCCGTGAGTTCAACGAAGATGTCCGTTCCAAAAAAGCGTGACGAGGGGAATCAAAATCACTTGTATTCCTATAGTTTCTCTGTCTTCCATGATGCATAACTGAAGAAACATTTAATACAACAAGAATACAGTTATTATATGTTCCAAAAATTAATACAAACGTGTGTACGATGACAACTACAAAAGGTAGGAGTGTAAATGCAACCAGAAATGCATCGCGAAACACAACGGTTATGAAACAAAAAGCCATACCAAAGGGGTATCTAACAAACAGATAGATGTCGAAGAGTAACATTGTAATGAAGTACAACTGGAATGAGAAATGCAATGGGTATATAAAAGCTGGAGTGTCAAAGGGTACCTGAGTCAAAAGAAGAGGAGGCAAAGTGGTGGGCTGAATTGCCACCACCCCCAGTAACAGTGCCAGTACTTTTCAACCATTCTGGAACAAATGTTGGTTCACTTCTTTCCATAAGGGATATCAAACATGATCATCAGAAAGAGAAAAAAAAAAAATTCTTTTCTTAAGGAACACTTTTGCAACCTTCTTACAATCCTAACCCGCCAAATTAATTCCCTTACTACACAAGGTCAAACTGTTACCCTATCCTTTGTCATTCAAACAACCATAACCAAGGTTGCCAAAAATTCTATGGATTTAAGGTGTCATTCAACAATGGCAAAGAAGGAATTGGTTGATCGAAAAGAAGAATTCGCTTAACACGAATACGAGGCTATAGCAACCAACAAAAGACAATGGCAATAAGGAGATTATATTCTAATTAACTGACTCCCTACTCCTCCATCTTTGAATAAAAGATGGAATTGCAGATTGCTGTTCTTTCCAGTCTCAAATGAAACTCATGTTTCCCATCAATCAAAGATCCAACCCTCTTTTCAAATCATCAACTTAGGCCAACAAAAAAGGAATAAAAGACTATTTCAAAATAATGCTAACGCCCATACACCAGATAAATTAGAAGAAAAAAAAATAACCCTAAATAGCAATATATTTGTAGTAAAGCTAAAAACCCTAGATTTAATTTCGATAATAAGTTCCCAACTGCTAGGGTTTGAACCCAAATGACCGCAATAAAACCTGGGGAAACATTCTTCTAGGGGGTGACAAAGAGGGCAGATCAAATTAAACCGAGAGAACTAACCCTAATCCCCGCTTCATTTACAGGCTATTGCACCGTTTAGCGTCCCTAGAAATCAAAATCCAGCGTCTATTTTTCCCAGAAAATAAACAGGAACAATTACAAATAAAAAGGACGAACAACGACGGAAATTTTCAGTGAAACGAAGGTGGGAAAACGAAAACTGGAACAAGAAGATAACAGTGATGAAGAAAATAAAGAAGAAATGCCGCAATTTCTGTAATTAGGGTTTTGTTTTTAGTTTCTTTGAGGGCAAAGATGGAGGCGTAATTTGTTCTCTTTTTTCTCTCTTTTAACTATATTTTTCAGATACTGGGATGAAACATATGAAGAACAACTTCTTTCAACAAAATTCAAGTTTAATATATATATAATAAAAATCCTATTTTATAAAAGTGTATCATTTTAAAAATATTTTTTATTTAAATTATCAAATTTCGGTGGAAGATTTTATGAGATTATTTTTATATAGTAGCAGCATTGATACGATAATTAAAACATGCTTAAACTATACATTAATCTTTTATTTTTCGGAAACATTAATCTCCTATTAAATTTATATCTGTGTCTGATTGTCTATTCTATACTTATAGCAATAATCTACCCAAAATACGAGTTTATAAAAAAAAATTGAATTAAAAATAGCATTTTTAATATTTTTTTAACTTTTCATATTCAAATTTATTGGTTAATTAATTTAAATCGAGTATTGTAAAGGCACATTATCATGGTGTCCCTACCAACCTAATTTTCTATTTATATTAAAGTACGAAAATGAGGAAACTTTTGAAGTAAAGAAACTATTTTTTTAATATGGAAATATTTTTTATAATTCATGAGTATTTATATTATGTACATCGGTAGAAACTTTTTTCACACAAACACCCTAATTTTAAAGTTTAAATATTTATTTTAGGGGTTTAGGTTTACATGCTTATAAATTAGGGACTATGGCTACAATTCAAGGATTGTGACTAGAATTTAGAGTTTAAAGTTAGAATTTAGTGTTTATAGATTAAAATTTAAATCTTTAATATATTACTCTAAACTTAACTCCTAACCCCTGAATTTTATCCCTAAAGTCTAAATCTTTAACAGTAACTCATAACTTCTAAACTCATAATTTCTAAACTCTAAAATAAATTCGTAAACCATAAAACTAAATCGCTTGTGGAAATAAAAGGTCGTCGTCTTATATGCATGCAATTTTTTCCTAAACATTTTTTATAAAAAAATATGGAAATATCTTTGTATAATTTATTATATTACTTAATAGACATTAAAATTAATTTTTTATACATTACTGACTATTTTGATGGATGTATTTAATGAATATTAATAGTCGAATCAAACCCACGATGCGGTATTTATTCCAAGCTTAAATTAATAAAATGAAAACGATTAATACAAATTTAAGGGGGGAATCCAGAAATTAAATAGAAGATAAATAAATGGAAAGGAAGAAGACCGAGAAGAACTATCACCACAACCTTAGAAAATAATTCATGATTTTTTTATAATCGTCGGTATTTATTTTAACTTTAAATTAATTTAGATTGAATATTATAGATACTTATTATGAGATCAATTTTTTTAATTTAATTTTTTTTAAGGGAAAGTGAGCCTCATTAAAAAAATCCATCTAAGCCTAATAGAGGAAAAGAATACCAAAATGATATTATTAATCTAGAGAAAATCTTACACGGATACAACGTCACCCATACAACGCCAAAGCAACACAGTGACTTATACCATTGCTAATGTTGCAATAACCTTCTCACCTCATCTCCCTACCTACGCATCAATTACCCCAACACCCAGACAGCGTCAAACACTTGGTTCACTCCATGTTGTGCTAATACATGGGCATCTACATTAGCTTTTCTATATACAAACACCAAAGAGCAATGCAGGTTAGACAGTACATGTATGCACTTAGCTACTAGGTCGGAAAACACACTTGGGGCAGCAACAATACCATTAATTCATTTTATGACTAATTCACTATCGGATTCAATGAAAATTGAAGGTGATTCATTCCAAACTGACGAAACAAGGAAAATACCAGCTTCTTGTATGGCTTTAATTTCAGCGCTTGTTGGGTCTGTACGTCCGATTGAATTTGAGAACTTTACCAGGACACAGCCGTTATGATCCCGTAAAATGCCTCCTATCCCAGCCTCACCATAGCTACCCTTGACAGCAGTGTTTACATTAAGTTTTATAGTTCCGACAGAGGGGCGCTCCACGAACCCTTATGAACTAAAGCTCGTCTGTTACTACCAACATTCACTAAATTAGGGTGAGATAAAAAATCAGAAATAGACACAAAGGACAAGGGCCATTTGCATTTTGCCCAAAACCTGATTCTGTATAAGGCTGCCTTAAAGATCAGCTCCACTTCTATTTTTTCTTGTTGAAGAGAACATCATTATGTGCAAGCCAAATAGACCAGCATAGTCCGAAAAAGGCAAGGCTCCAAATTGGTTTAGCCGTGAGTTTTATAGGTTGGTTATCCCAATACAATAAGAAATCCTTCACTGATTTTGGGACCGTCAACTTAAGCCCCCAAAGACACACCAGTTCTGCTAGACGTTCCAAGACACCTCACAATGACAAAAAATATGGTCAGTCGATTCTTGTGCTTTCAAACACAATATGCACTCCAATGAGTTAGGGGTTCGAAATGCCTCTTTTTGAAAGTTCAGTGAGAACCGGGATCCTTCCTTGAACTGCTTTCCAGGCAAACGATTCAACTCTAAGAGGGGTGTAATTTGGCCAAACCAGTTTCCACAAATTGTCTTTAATCACTCCCAGTGTTGAACTTCTTTCGCAATAGGTCTTTTATTTGTAGCACCCACCGCTATCTCCACTCTATTTCAACAGATCTTTCTCACCCGATGCTTTTTCCGCCTTTGTTACCGTATTCAAGAACAATTCTCACATCTCTTTTTCCCATTCAAACAATGGTCTCCTTAGTTCAATATCCCAACACCAATTCCCATTAATTTTTTTCCGAAATCACATACTTCCCCTGTCTTTTTTATCGCCACGTTAAAAATCCTGGGAAACGAAGTCTTTAAAGAATGACACTCCATCCAGTAGTCTTCCCAGAAATTTATATGCTTCCCATCGCCAAGAGCGAAACGAATGAATTGAGTGAACGTATCTGGTTTTAATAATGAGGCAGTTACATTTTTCCATACCCATGAAGCTTTTCTTTCACATTGAAGGCTCGGCAAAAGGTCCCCTGAATTATAACCATATTTTGCATCAATTAGTATTCTCCACAAGCTTTCTGGTTTATTGTTATATCTTCAAAGCCACTTGTTCAGAAGCAATATGTTCTTGGTTTTCAAATCAAAGAAACCTAACCCTCCCGTATCTCTTGGTCTGCATAAGTTCTCCCATTTTATCCAGTGTATAGCACAATCGGATTTATTACTCCATAAGAACTTTGCAATCCTGCGGTTTTGCTCATTTGCGATAGCAGCCGGCATCTGAAACACAACGAGGTAATATATTGGTAAATTGCATAAAACAGATTTGACTAAGGTAACTTTACCAGCAAAAGAGAGAAGCTTCCCTTTTCAACCCTCTAGACTTTTCGAGAATTTATCAATGATGGGGCTCCAAAGTGTTGCATTGTTACAAGGCTGACCGAGAGGTAGACCGAGGTATGTAGTGAGGAAGCTTCCTCTGTTGCACTTTGTCACCTTTCCCACTCGCCAATCACACTCTCATCTATATTGGCACCAAAAAGATTTGTCTTTTTCATATTGAGCTTCAAACCGGAGGCCACTTCGAATACTTTCAGCGTTCTCACGATATTTAGAGCTTTTTCCAAGCTTGCTTCGCTGAAAATGATGAGATCATCGGCAAATTGAAGGTGCGGGATTGAGAAAGATCCACGCCCCACCCTTACACCATTAAACAAATTCAAATCGACTGCTCTATGAATGAGATTACTTAATGCTTCTCCCACAAGGTTGAAAAGGAGAGGGGAAAGAGGGAAGCCTTGTCGTAAGCCTCTTTTAATTGAAAAGGCTTTAGTCAGGTAACCATTAATCAACACCGACATAGACACAGTGGAAATGCACATTCTAATCCATCTGCACCACTTCGAATTGAAGTCCATTTGCTGCATTGTGAAGTCTAAAAAAATTTAGTCGACAGAATCATACGCTTTCCTAATGTCTACTTTAAAGATGATGGCTCTTTTATCATTTTTTCGGAGGTCGTCTAATATCTCATTCGCGATCAGAACACAGTTTGATATTTGTTTACCCTGAATGAAAGTGAACTGATTGTCACCCACTACATCTCCAATACATCTCGTGAGTCTCTTTGACAAAACTCTTGCCAATAATTTGTAAAGACTGCTTACCATAGAGATGGGGCGGTAGTCCTCAATCGACGTTTGGGAGCTTTTCTTTGGTATTAAGGCTCTGAAGGAGTGATTTATTGACCGATCTGTTAATTTACCTTTATGAAATTCTTGAAAAAGACCATTATTTTCTCCTTTAAGGTAGCCTAATTTTTTTTTTGAAAAAGTCGAAACTGAACCCATCAGGCCCGGGGGCCTTATTTTTGTCTGTCGATTGTATAACAAGACTCACTTTTTCAACCGAAAATAGAGCTTCGAGCATAACTTTTGCCTCCGAGCTTAGTTTACTAAAATTCCCTGTAAAGCTTTTCACGTGGGAGTGTGGATACATTGTTGAAGGAGCTACGGAAATGGTCTACAAACTGATTCTCTATGGCACCCTGTTCTTCATAGTACACGTTTCCCACTTTCAGTGCTGATATCAGATTTTTTTGGTTTCTGATTGAAGCCGGTAGAAGAAAAAACTTTGTATTCTTATCGCCTTCGTTGAACCATTTCAACCTGGATTTTTGCAACCATTCCCTTTCTTCTCTTCTGTATTTCTCCCATAGTTTGGTTTTTATAAAACTGATTTCCTTTGCCGAATCTTGATTTAGAGGATACATCAATAACTTTGCTTCCAAATCTTTAATTTTCAATTCTATGGCCTGCACGGATGCATTTTCTTTCACTTTAAAATTTTTCACCCATTCTTTTGTTGCCACTTTAACCTCCCTAAGAGATTGACTGATGTTTTTTCTTGGGGGAGCCCTTTAGAATCATATTCACCATATTCACGAAATCCTGGTTGTCTGCCCAGTGGGAGAACCAGTTAAAAGGACGATTCCCCTTTGCATGACTGTCGTTTCTCAATATGATTGGATTATGGTCGGACAAACCCCTTAGAAGTACAGATTGAATGAGGCTCGGGAAAGACATTAGAATTTTTGCAGATATTAAGAATCTATCAAGCCTGCATGTTGTCGGATTGGTACCGCCTCTGAACCAAGTATATGATCCGCCAGCAAGAGGCAAATCTACCAAGCTATTCTTATGAATGATATTTACGAAAGAAGCCATTGCTCTATCGCAGGGATAATCCCCTATTTTTCATCCCTGACCTTGATGGTATTAAAATCTTCCCCAATAATGACAAGGGTTTGTAAAGAGGCGATGCAATCAGATACAAACTCAAAGAAACTTTCCCTCTCTGCTTGTTCATTTGGGGCATAGAGATTAAGGAATCCACAACTCATACCCACAGATTGTATCTTCCCCATCGAGATAATTAATCTGTCGTGTATGACCGTCTTCTCCCGCTTGAAGAAATTCGTGTCCCATAACATAAAAAGTCCTCCCGCAGTACCTATAGAAGGGGCAAATTCGAATCCCCCTAGGTTTTGATTGCAAAGTCTGTGTTTGACCCACATTTTTACCTCTTTCATTTCGTTTTCTTGTAGAAGTACCAAGTTTACTCTGTTGTCTTGAATTACCTTGCACACATTACGTAATTTCTCAGCTCTACCCAAGCCTCTCACATTCCAAGATAGTATAGTAAAATTCATAATCTATCAATACCAGAGATAACCCGAGAATGAAGAAAGCTTGATAACTAACCTTCAACTCCCGTTTTCTTTTTCCAACTCTACTAGGCGTTCAATGATTTCTTCTTCAGAAGCGCAAAAATCGACCTCCAATTTCTTTCCCACGTTGAGAATCTCAGTGGCCTCCCTTTCCTCATCCAAGACATCATGGCTCGAAGAATTCGCATGGTGAGAAACGAAATGTAAAGGCAGGGAAATGTTTGCCCCTTTGTCGCCCGTGTTAAGGGATTTTTTTCTCCTCGAAATTTTATTGTATTGTGCTTTTTAGTACACTGGCCTATCCACTAATTAAATCTATCAAGGCTCGATCTGAGGCCCAAAGCTCTAATATCTTGCAACCTGGATAACCCACCCATTTTATTTTGTAGTGCCTGTGCACGGGCTGAGTTATTAGACGAATCAGAAATGCAAAAATCCTCTGCTTGACTGACTGCAACATCTTGAAGTCTTAACCCATTGGAGATTGACTCAGAGCATGTTGATTGGGCCACAAAGCGTCTCAGCCCGTGATGCCCTGGACTAGAATCCAACCTAGAGATCAGTTTAACATCAGATAAAATGGGAACCTCGAACAGGTTTTCCTCAACATTCGGTTCTTGTTCAGCATTAAATGAGGAAAACATGTTTCCCTCATGCGATAAAGGATAAGACTGATTGCATTCATTTTCTATATCTTTTGTGTTTCCCACCGATAATAAATCATTCTCGGGATGTGTACGAATAACGACCCCTTCATCATTGCCTTCCAAAAGAGCTGATTCTGCCCGACTGTTCGTCTCCTTTTGACTTCTCGGAGCTTCATCGTCGATAAACAGTCTATCCTCTTCAAACATTTCAGTTGTTATTCTAATCTGATTCGATGTTCCATTTGCTATGACCATAATCCTGTTGGGGATATTTGACACCGAGTGGACTCTCACAAGCATCTTTGCCTCATCAAATCGTAACAGATTCAACGTATCCTCTTCAATCTGGATCACTTCACCCCATCTCCTTCCAACTTCATAGAAAAAGCTCCTGTTCCAGATGTTTAGTGGCACGTCATGAAGCTTAATCCATGTTTTGACCTTACGCTTCCCATCGAAACCCTCTAAAAGTTCTAGGTCGTCGAACCAGAGGTCCAACAGTTATTCTCTTCTCAACCAGCAACTCTCCCTCTCCGCATTGTTTGGCAGTCGTATTACGACTAACAAATCATACCAAGGACACACCACCCCCCGTATACCATCATATATTAAGCCTTCTTGGACAATGTCAATATTGTACATTCTTTTGATTTGCCCCACTAGACCACATCTTCTCCACTCCAGATATTTAATAAGAATGTGTATTGTGTTGGTTACGTTGCCATCTGAGTTCAACCTAACCACTTTGGGGTATTCTTCCACACTGACCCGCATAACATTCTCCCTCTCGCCATATTTATCATTCATCGGCACCTGCATGTCCCCATAGCTCGGTTCTTTCTCATCACCCACCTGTTTTACTAGTCCTTCCTTGTAAGTTCTTGAATCACGCAAATTCCACATCTACTTGTCAGCTTTTGGGTTAGCACCTCCTTTGATGCTTGGAGTTGCTGGTCTTTGGGAAGCCATGAAAATCCGAATTCGGAATCCACCCATTAATCTACCGTTGCCCTCCCTTATTGCCCTTCCAGCTTCTTATACGCTACGATATCTCACAAAAGCAAAAGTTGTTGGCTTATTAATATGTTTCATGTTCCGATAGGCAATGTAAATATCCACAACCCTTCCATATCCTTGAAAAGCCTCTTGCAAACTGTTTTGGTGAATTCTCTTGCTGATATTGTCAACAAACAATGCAAAACCCAGTCTTCTACGGACCTCTATGTTCCGATCTATCTTTCTTACGTCCCGGTTCTGTCCCTTCCAGCCTTTAGTAGTAGTCCTTACCGTCCTTGTTGTCGTCCTTACCATTTTCAATCTCAACCCCAACCAATTTTTTGTTTGTTCAATTCAATTTCTTCTTTTTAAAATACCAAGGTTCGAACATATGAAATTGTCTAAAAAATTTTGTGTTACATCTCATTAAACTATTTTTTAAACAATAACAACTGTATTTTATTAATAAAAATAATGAAAGAAATCAGAATTACAACACACCCAAACATATAAAAAATAGGAACAATGGTCAACAAAAACTCATACATAAAATAAAAATGTTAAACACAAAGATACGAGAATGACGTCCAACATCAAAAGAACCCAATAAGCTTCATAAAAACTCTTTTATGTCGAACGAGACTCTTTACGAACTGATATAAGAGGGGTGAACGAACCAAACTATCTGGCAGACTGTTTCATTATACAGTTTTGATTATATCAACAAATAATCTTTTACCAAATAAGGCATCTGACTATACGTAACCAGCGACGAGCCAATCAGAAAATAAAAGTCGCTAGGGTCTTTGTGCGAACACCAAAACGACCATAAAATGAATGCAGAAACGTACCAAAAGCTCCAAGGAACGCGCCGCAAGAGGAGAAAAAAAAACATGTCACGAGAGTATAAAAACGTGTCATAAAGACATATATTCTTATTTAAAATAAAAAAACCTAATTAAAAAACAAGAAAAATAATAAAACGTGGGCGGTATGCAACTAGTAAAATTGATGCTACTACCGACTACACACAAATTAAAAAAAAAAGATGACAAAAAATATTGGAAAAAATTAAGTTCGGAAAGGCGAAGGCAGTAGATGTTGCTTTGTTTTTTTGTCTTGAATTCTAAATTAGTGGATACATCCCCCATCAAACTAATTAATTATCGATAACTTTGAAGTTTTAATATAAATAAATAAATCTCGACAAGAAACCTTACCAAAGAATAATTTTCATTAAATAAAATCAAAGCGCCATATTTAATTGTTAAATGAATAATGTGTATAAAGATAAAGTTAAACTCTAGGTTGAAGCAATTAAAATAAGAAAAATTTTAGAATGTTCAACGAATACCGTTAAATATCATTAAATTAATTAATAAAAATTTAAAATTTCAAGGATTTATTATACAATTAATAATTATTTTAAAAAAATCAATTAAATTATTTTTATATATTAAAATTTTATTTTTTAATACGGGTAAATTATATATTTAGTACCTCACTTATTTTCGTATTTCTATTGAACCCTCATTATTCAAATATTATTTCAATTTGACCCTATTCTTTATAAAAAATAATTTAACCCTCAACCTAAAACCCTAAACTATTAAACCTTAAACCCTTAAACTCTTAAACCTATACCCTAAACCATATACCATTAAAAATAGTTTCACCATCATCGATTCAATTCAATCCAATTCAATGAATTGTTGAATTCTCCTAAAAAATTCAATTCAATTAAATTATATATATATATATATATATCAAAATTAATTAAACTCGAATCTCCTAGAATTAACACTATCAACTTATTTGAGATGAAGAGGTCATCATAATTAATCATAATTAATTCAATTCATTGAATTGAATCGATGATGATAAAATTATTTTTAGGGTTTCCAAGTCAACTAAGATACTAATCAGGTTTTCCGAGTCAAACTTCATACATAAATTATTTTTGAGGATAAAAAATTTATTAGGCATTGTGCCTTAGATTAAACCATCATCATGTTACTCCAGCGGATGAACCATGACTGCGATGTTTTATTCTTTGAATAAAATAAGAATAAGCTCATTCAGTCCAAATATATCATATGTGGAAAGATGAGGGCTTAAACCTCGACTAATTACCTCTTTAGTTTTAAAAATTCACTACAAACACAAGCTTGCTACACTCAGTTCATCAAAGTTGATGTAACAGAAATGACCTAATTAGAAATGTAGCAACTAACATAAAAAGAACCCCAAGCACATAACTAATAGTTGCATGTACAATATTAAAAGTCAATTCTATGTTGGAACAAAAACTAAGAAGTCAAATATATGGAAGCCAATGATAATAAATGTAACAATTTTTAAAAATCTTTATTTTTCCATCTTGAAGTGAATCGATGAAGAGGTCATCATAATTAATCAAAAGAGATGAAGAGACCATCATACTTAATCATAATTAATTCAATCCATTTAATTGAATTAATCGATGATGGTGAAATTATTTTTAAGGGTATATGGTTTAAGGTATAAGTTTAAGAGTTTAAGGTTTAATAGTTTAGGATTTTAGGTTGAGGGTTAATGGATAATTATTTTTTTATAAAGAATATGGTCAATTGAAATAATGTTTAAATAATGAGCGTTCAATAGAAATGCAAAACTAGGTGAGGTACTAAATATATAGTTTACCCTTATTAAAAAAATAAAATTTTAATATATATAAAAAATAATTTAATTGAATTTTTTAAAGTGATTATTAATTATTTGATGGGCCCTTGAAATTTTAAATTTTTATTAATTAATTTAATGGTGTTCAACATTAATAGTGTTCAGCGGTGTTCGTTACACGTGGTAGACTCATCCTTAAAACAATCATAAAATAATAACCTATTGCATGCACTTAAACTATGAGTATAATATAATAGTAAAATCTAAATTTTCAAAGTGAAACAAAACTCGAATTCTGGTTAAATAATGTTGAAATTTCTTCAAGGTGGTCAACCAAAGTTGGGATCTCATCCAAGCCGTATGATATTGCTTGATATCCAAGAAAAATAACCCACTCTTCACTAAAACGACTACTAATTTAAACTACTAGCATCAAGTAAACATATTTAAAATTATGTTAAAAAATAAAAGATAATCGGTCGATTCATAAAGTTCATATTGACCTAGAAATGTTCAGATTCCATCATATACGTGCATCACAACCACCAACTTAGAGCACACAAATTGGTGTGCTGGATTTGTTATTCACAATCTCATCATTTCTTGAAAAACTCGAATAACCTCGTAAAAATTTTAATTTTATAAAATCAAATCTAACCAAAATCGAGTTAAATTGGACTCGAGAGTCTAAATTATTAAAGATATTAAGTAACACATGTCTTCTTTGACTCGAGAAACCTTCCTCTATAGGAGGAATTGAGGGTCATGTTAATAATATGTTATATTGTAACCTCACGTTTACAAAATTGAACTCAGTTCAAATTATTTTGTCTGTAAGGTGTGTATGCACATTGTTAAAGAGCTAATAATATATATGAAGCGATACCGAAATAAAAAGTTATATAAAAAGAAAAGGAGAAAAAAAAAACCTATAAATTTGATCGATTAAGACCTTCAATTTTTGAAAGGGTTTTTTCTTGAATTTTGAAGAAAAAAAATCAATTAAACATTCCAATTTTTTACACCAAATTAAATTCTCGAACCAATAAATTTGATCAATTAAGACCTTCAACTTTTGACGATTTTTTCTTGAGATTCACGTGACACACTACAATTTTGTTATGTGTCATTTACACATTTTTAGAAAACAATTTTTTTAATTTAAATAAAATAAAAAATTTATGGAAATGTCAAGGGACAATAATGTAGTACAATATATTGCAACAACTAATAAAAAATATAAAATTTAACAATTAACGTTGGTTAAAAAGATGAATCGATGAAATTTTAGAGTTAAGTGTAAATAATTTTTTTCTAAAAAAAAATAAAGATTTGTGGTACCTTAAGCCAAAAAAATTTGACAGGTACTTGTTTTTTTATTATAAAGGTACTTGTTTTTTTTAGAATCTGGATTATATTCAACAACGAAAAGAATACAAAGGACTCACACTTTTTATAATAAAAATATAGTGCTGAACAAAACAACAAAAATATAAAAGTGTGAAAGACGTTGAATATACCAAACCTAACACTGTCAGAAAAAATATTCTGAAATAAAAATCCAGAAAAACTATACTTTGACTTGAGTGCTCTTTGAATATAGCAAAAATTCTTCCGCTACTTGATCTTGGCATGTCGGCACAACCACCAAAGGGATCATAACATGTATAGAACGGTCTCTTTCGTTGAAAAGCGCTCGTTGATACTCGTCATTCGAACGTGTAACTGTCAAAAGACAGACTACTGTCATGAAGACAGACAAGAACTGTTAAAAAGCAGACGAAAGAACTGCCACCAAGTAAACAAAAGAACTGCCATAAAAGCAGATTTGAATAAGTATTCGACAAAGTAGATGAAAAACAAGAAACAAACTTGAAAAAAATGAAATATTCATCGAAAAAGATGAATTTTATTTATATACAGATCCATCAAAACTGTTAAAGGCCGCCGCCGGTAAAAAAATGATGAAGAAAGAAAAAATTTAAAAAAAAAATTATAACCGTCTTAGAGAAAATGAAGAAGTGGAAAAGTGGAGACTTGTTAAATATCTTGGGTTGTAAAACTTTTCGAATTGAAATTTCAACAAATAATTTAATTTGAATTATATCCCGGCCTTACCCTTAACATTACATCAATTTTCCAAGGATAAAGACGAAATGTTTCCATTTTGCCAGCTGCCATTTGGGTCTACGTACGGTTCATGCAGGCCGCCGTAGCCAAATAGACCCCGCCTGTTTACGTGGCAATAACTTGAACAGTCGGATTAATCGGGTCCCACCTTTAGGCCCAATTACAAAACTAACCCCTTCCAAAAAAATTTAACCTTTCTTAATCCTCCACGTGGCAACGCGTTTAATATTTTTTTCTCTCTACCGACGGCGTTTACTAGCCACTCTGTCTACCATTATCTCTCTCTCGGTCAGCTCCTTTTTGCTTCCCAAATTTTCTCACCTAAATTTTCCCAGGAAAGTTTCGAAGAAAAAAGAGAGAAAGTTTTCGTTCTTATTCTGAATTGATATTTTCGGGAACCCTAGATTACTTTATGTGCTTTTGAATTTTGATGGACTTTGTTCCATATGCATCACTTACCTCGATTCTTTAGCAATAGAGTCGCCATGGACTCGAAGAAGAGCAGAAGGAGAAAACCTAGGCTCGAACGCCGCAATGCAGCGAAGGACATCGATTACGATGCGTCGTCGTTTTATTCGTCTCTCGATGATTCTTCTTCATCTTCTTCCCCTCTAATCACACGATCGCTCGATTTATACGATAAAACCAGCTTCCGTATCGAAGGAACCGACGGGGAGTTCGATCGGATTTGTCGGAGCTTGGGCCTTAATGGTCCTGACGATTTTTCCATCCCGACCGCCGCTTGGGAGGCCCGTAAAATCAGATCGTCGTCCGATCTTCTACCTCGGTCCAGATTGAACCGGTTGCATAGTCTTAAAGAAGAGACGGTTCAAGTAAAAGACGGCGCTGAAGTAACGGTAGCTGAGTTGTCTGATAGGTTTTCGGCTACTGAGTTGACTGGGAACGACTCGTCCGAGTTAAAGTTAAGGGAATGCTGTTTTTCCGATAAAATTGCGGTGGATGATACCACTACAACCGAGATGAAGTTAAACGCGTCTTGCGTTTCGTGTGTTGTCGGTGGAGGAGGGAATAGTGGAATTAAAGGGGCGAGGCCACCGTTTTTAAAGCCACCTCCGGGAATGAAGCTCGAAGTGATCGATAACGGGTGCTCCACTTGGGATCTGTTTAAGGATTTCGGCCCTGACGACGATGGAGGGTGTGTGGTTCCGGAGAAATTGCATTCTTCCGATGACGAAGAATATAGAAGAGAGGAGAGTGGGGTTAACGAGGAAAATGCCAAGGAGGAGGAAAATTTAATGAGAATAGGAGAGACTGCGGTGCTTTCAGAGTCTTGTTCGTTTACAACTTCGAATGATGATGATTCTTCGAGTACCACAACAGAGCCCATGTCAAATATTTCCCCTAACGGTAGGTTCAAAAGGACAATTACTTATTGGCAGAAAGGTGATCTTCTGGGGCGCGGATCCTTTGGATCAGTTTACGAAGGGATTTCTGAGTAAGTGATTTGATACTACTGCTTATAATATAACGTCCGACTCCATGTAGGTAGCTTGCATTTCAAGTTATTTTTAACTTTGGATACTGCCTTAGTTCTACACATAGTTTTTCTCTTGGGCGGCACCCTTTTTTAGAATTTAGAGATTATAAAACATCCAGGGTTAGGAAGTGTTGTTCGTCTTAATTAAGCATTTAAGAAAGCGTCTTTACATGGCGCCTCGCTTCTTTAGAGAACACAGTCTTACATATTTGAGTCGGTGTATTAAGGATAGCTGCATCTTAGGAATGCTAGATATTATTTAATATGCTGAACGCCAAAGGTTATTACGTTTCAGGCGTCTCATGTTTTCTGTTGTCTAGAACGTGAAAGGGTTGATCTACGATGAATTTTATCCTTTTGGACCATCTGTCTTTAAGTGTTACTTTGTTTGCTGCTTGAAGTTTTGCATAATTGATAACTTGATATACTCATGTAGGCAATTTGTATGTTGAGAAATGGCATGGAGAAATAAATACCAGAGTTAAGTCCATCAGCTACTATTGTTTCAAAATAGATTTTGATTGTAGACTTGAGTATAAGTTTTCTGTTGTCTTATCTGGTTAGGAACTGTTTCAACGGAGATATTTTGTTCTTTATATAGATTTCAAGAAGATAAATTTAGTTGTTGACTGTTTTTGAAGAGTTGAGAAATATAAACTCAGGGAAGCAACACTGCACTAGGATCTTTAAGATATGGAGCTAATTGCAGAGATTTTGGATTATCATAAGCTCTAAGCTATTTGATGTCATTTACTTGGAGTCCCAGAAGAAATCATGATTAAAAATTTTCAGAATAGTGTAGAAAAGCTTATTTTATCTTAACAATTAATTGATTTTCCACTTGTCCATTAAATTATTTATTTCTTTTGATCATTCTATACTAATTATTTATCCATTCATTTTCCCGAAGGGATGGATTCTTTTTTGCCGTCAAGGAAGTTTCATTGCTTGATCAAGGAAGTCAGGGAAAGCAAAGTATTATCCAACTTGAACATGTGAGACAGAGCTTAGCTTTTACTTCTTTGAAATTTCATTCTTTTGTGCTAATCAATCATTTTTTCTTCTTGAAATATCCATTTCCTTCTTGTCTCTGTCTATTTAATTTCTTAATTTCGTTTCTTTTTCAGGAGATTGCTCTTTTAAGCCAGTTCGAACATGAAAACATAGTTCAGTATTATGGCACAGATAAGGTATTAATTTGTCACATTTACCTTAATCACCGGAATTGATTACTTTTGCTAGTCTTTGATTTTTGGGAAAAAAATTAACATGGTTGCCGGTCAACTCATTTTTAATTTCATTTGGCTTTAGTTACGTTAATTGTCTAACTTTTATCTTTCAATCATATGTTCTTTGCAGGATCAATCAAATTTATACATCTTTCTTGAGCTTGTAACCAAAGGCTCCCTTTTAAATCTATATCAGAGGTACCATCTCAAAGATTCTCAAGTCTCTGCTTATACAAGACAGATTCTGCATGGATTGAAGTATCTTCATGACCGAAATGTGGTTCACAGGTAATTCAAGAGACCTTTCATGCTGCTTCTCATTTATTTACACAGTGCTTAAAACTTTTGTTTGTTTGATCTAGCTAAATATGAAAATTTGTCAGCACTTTAGTTATATGTTCTTCATACATATATTTTCTCATGGGAAATTACTTTGTATAGAAAATATACCTTTTTAATGTAAACATTGCTCTACCTAACGGATGGAAGTTTTGATTTCTTATCTCTATTGACATTCCTTCTTGAATGGCGTTTAAAAGTAAAGAATACAAGTAACTTTGATAATATGAGTTTTTGTGAACATTCTACTTATTAGTTTGGTTGCCTGGCTGATTTCAGTCCTCTTAGCTGGTTTGGATTTTGATGTTTTTGAAAACAAATTTTTTTATTCTATGTTATACCTAAATTGTTACCAACTTTAATTAGTCTCTCAAAACATATCTCTTTGATTATTGATACAGGGATGTTAAGTGTGCAAACATATTGGTCGATGCAAGTGGATCGGTTAAACTTGCAGATTTTGGGTTGGCAAAGGTTTCTTTTTTCAAGTCTAGATTTCAATCTTCTTTCTTGTTTATTAGTAGCTTCTAAGATGATCATGATAATGATATTGGTGCTGGTGTTTGTCTTCAGGCAACTAAGTTGAATGATGTTAAATCATGCAAAGGGACGGCATTCTGGATGGCTCCTGAGGTTTTCCTCTATTCTTTCTTTTCAGAAGCGATAATCTGTTATAGTTGTTGCTTGATGTATTTAGAGCACCATATCATTTCTGTTTTAGAGTGACTACTCGAGATATCTAGCTTGTAGGAATACTTGATATTGACAATGGCGACAGAAAAATGATAGAATGCATTTTTAGCGAGTACTTTTCTACTACATTAGAGATACTGCTGGAGGTATTTAGCTTACAGGAATACACAATCATGAGTCATGACTATGGTGACAAAGAGTGGACAAAAAGGTGTAAATTCCTCTTGCTGATCCACCATCATGTCCTGGGGCATCATGTATATGAACATGAGTTTCATGCGCAATTTAGTTTTCATATCATACCCTGAATCTCAGCATTTTAGCTTACCCTGGACGCTAAAAAATAGCCACCAGTAATTTTTGAACAAAAGCTGTTTTTAGTTTGACAATTAGTTGCTAATGTTTCATTATGGCATTTCACCCATTCTGAAAGCTATTTGCTCTTCTTTAGATCAGACCTAAATGACGTATTCTCTTAGATGGGTTCCTGTGCTTTTTCTCTAGAAACGTTTTTATCCTTTTTGCCTTTGCTACAAAAATTTACCTTGTGAAACGGACTACCAATATTTTTGTCTTCCTGTGAATTCTGATCACAAGTTGTTTAATTACAGGTTGTCAACCAGAAAGGTCATGGGTATGGAATTCCTGCCGATATATGGAGCCTTGGTTGTACTGTGTTGGAGATGTTAACCCGTCAGATTCCGTACCATCATTTGGAATGTGTACGTAGCTTTTCTTCTGGATACAAGCCTTGTCTAGATTATTTATTAAGTGATCTATTATAACAGTAGAAATAATTTTATTGCATGAAATTGGGTTAGAGGGAGGGGTGGAGGGTTGTTCCAGTTTGTTTCATTGCTGATTGTTCATGATGAATTCTGTCCTGTACTGATGATGGAGAGCTATGAGCAAGTGTTGTTGTTGAGTTAAAAATTTTGGTACTCTGTTTTCATTCATGTATTGCATGAATTTTATCACGTTGTTAATGACATTTTGCAACTTGAAACAGATGCAAGCATTGTTTAGAATTGGGAGAGGTGAGCCACCACCGGTTCCTGATTCTTTGTCGAAAGATGCTCGAGATTTTATCATGCAATGCATACAAGCTGATCCCGATGCTCGGCCAACTGCTGCAAAGCTCTTGCAGCACCCATTTGTGAAACGGCCTCTTCACTCAGGCTCAGCATCTCCCCATCTTGGCAGACGGTTTTGATTGTTAAGCCTTGAAACTAAATTGCAACGAGTAACAAGGTAAGCATTTTCTGCGTATCATGTCTATCTCCTGCTGAAGCCTGAACATACTTCTCTTTGCAATTGAAACTAGTGTGCCATTGTGGCAAGATGTTAGTTTTTAGATCCTAAGTTGCCTAAAATATCTAAAAACTGGGCATTGATTCTTCTGAAACATGAGTTTGTGAAAAGTTTAGAACAGGTGTTGGGGTTTTGTTATCTTATTAGTTTGTGAAAGTAGAAAAATAGGGTGCCAAAGAATCCGGTTGACGTTGATTCTTACGTGCAGATCTTTATTCTCTCTGGACCGTTCTGTCCATCATGAGGAAGACAACTTTGGGTCCTTAAACCTCAAGGCGATTTTACCTCTAGTTTTGCCCCTAAACAATTATGAGGCATTGCTGTGGGGCCTAATGGCAATTTCCATAGGTCTGAATCACCATGATGCTGTACAGAAAAGGACTGGTGGTGAGTTATTTCTTGTTTGTTTGTTATTTTTGGGTGGAAACATTGTTAGGAGAAATGATTGTATGAATAGGGAAGGGAAACATTGATTGTTTGTAAATATGAATCTGGGTAATTTATTTATGGAAGTGAATAGTAGTTAGTTTAAGTACGCATTCAGCTTGTGCGAGTTTTTTTTGTCGTTCCTCCCGGTTCCACAAGGATTTGGATCGACTCACGTAGTACTCCTGGTTTTGGTGGGTGAGTCTCCGAGCGAGAATTTTCTACATACACAAGGTCTTGAATTCGAGACTTGCTTAAGTGATGCCAAATTGTGTACCACTTGAACTAACCCCGTCGGTTCAGCTTGTGTGTTTATATTGCTCCCTTGGCTATCTGTAAGCACTGTAGGGTTGCAAATCTGTATATAGCTGGTAGGGGTGGCAATGGGGCGGTTCGGGGACAGTTTTGTATTACCCACTCTGTCCCCAACACTTGCAGGTACGGTTTTGGGAATCCCCATTAAATGTTTCGGGGTTTTTTTAGGACCCATACCCATCCCTTACGGATCTTCACGGTTTTCGATTATTCACTGTACTAAAAAAAACAATACATTAAAATAAACACTCGTCATTAAATCTCCAAAACTAAAAACATAAATGACTAAAATATTATTTTTTTACAATGACTAAAATATTAACTATTGAAACATACGACATGCACTACGTTTAAAAGAAAATATGTTAGTAGTACTTTACAGATTCAAATCATGATCCGTTTGTTGTAAAAGGAAGAACTAGAAGAGCTAGATTCAATAATCTTTTCAACCATATAAATTATCTCTTCTAATTTTACTTGTTCGATTTATGATGAATTTTTGATGTTACTGTTATCGTTGTTTTTAGAAACAGCCTACAGTCTTTTCTTTTGACCTTTGCTCACTCAAAAATTAATAACTCCTAATACATAATTAAAAATCAAGAACAGTTTGTTTTAAACGAATCTAGGATTCCGTATGGTTATAGAAATATAAGACTCACTTTTTGGTGATTTTTCAAAGTCGCTGTTAAAACTTCTTTCTAAGAAATATGCTGCTAAATTTTTATGACATTTTAACATTCAAATATTCATATTTTTTAAAATACATATCGAAATTGATCATTGTGTATTTTAAACAAAATTAGACTGAATCACGTTTACAACGATGTATAGACCACTTTCTAATTACTTTTATGAAATTTACAGAGAATTTTCAAACTTACTCCACACAACCATACTCTGGTTATAGAAGATTAGATTTTTGTTGAAAATGAGTAAATTACCCTTATGTCCATTCAAATTTGTAAGATATTGGGGATTCTTGCGGATATTTTTAGGGGATCCCCACGTTGATTTATACGGGTACGGTTCGATTATCCCCACAGTTCGGATATAACAATCTTCGTCCCCATCCCCATTTGAGCTTCGGCGATAAAACTTCACCCGTCCCCATCCCCATGGGTGAAGAATTCAGTTATTCCATATACCCATCGGTTCGGATCCCCACGATTTTCAGTTATTATTCACCCGTTTGCCACCCCTAATAGCTGGAGTCAATAGAGTTTTGCAAAAATGTTAGGCCCATTTAGAATATGGGTTGGACTCCAACATTCAGGCCCGAGTCTGTTCGAACCAACTTACTCTTTAGATTTTTTTTGACAAACTTTAATTCTAATCATATCTAGAGGGGAGGGGAAGAAAGGAGGTGTTTCCATTGAGTCTAAAACTCAAGACCTAAGAGGATGTGAGAGAACAAAGATGAACAACTTGACCAACCGGCTAAATATGCTTGCTCAATTAATCATATTTTTTATATATCATGTAATATATATCGTATAATAATCAAATGTATAACGATACGTAATATTACAATAATTTTTTTATAATAGCCATTGAATTTTTATTAAAATCATATAAAAGATCACAATTACAAAATATGTTAAAGTTATTTATATTTAAAATTTTAATGAAAGAAAAAAATACATAAATAATTAAATATTGAGTTAAACATGATATATTACAAAATATGTTAAAGTTATTTATGTTTAAAATTTTAATGAAAGAAAAAAAATACATAAATGATTAAATATCAAGTTAAACATGGTATAAACATACATTTTAAAATAGTGTAAACATATTATAAAAAATAAAATATATCAATCAGACAAAATTTATTACATGAAATAAATATATAATTAATAAAACAAAAAAAAATTAAATATGTAAATGCACATCAATGCACGTGACGAAATAAATTAGTATTCAGTAAGGAAGCTAGCGTTCAATAAAAGACTAACGAACTTTAACTATATTTAATAATTTAATTTGGGCACTTTTCAAAAATAATAATTTGAGGGCTGATAATAAATTCGATCTCTCGATTTTTATTAGTTGAGGAGTTGGTTCGTCTACTTTAATGCTCCTCAACTTTAATGTGTTAGATTCGGTTGAATTTGAACTATTGATTTTTACTAATATCATGCATCATAAATTGTTGAAACGTTGATTTTTGTCGATTCATTACATATAAATTATTAAATTATTCGTTTATAGTATTTGGACTGAACGCAATAATAAGTTGTTTTGAAAAAACAGTAAAATTGTTCATTAAAGAAATTGTTCGAATACGATTGTATAAGAAACGTATAGAGTTAATTCTTATATTTTTCGAATTTATATAAATTGGAGATTATCCTGATCTCCCAATAAAATTTTATACAGTGATTTTATACTTTTCATTTATGTATGGTATGTATGTAATGTATGGTATGTATGTATGTAATGTATGGTAATGTATGGTATGTAATGTATTGTATGTAATGTATGGTATGTAATGTATGGTATGTATTGTATGGTATGTATGGTATGTAATGTATGGTATGTATGGTATGGTATGTATGGTATGGTATGGTATGTATGGTATGTATGTAATGTATGGTATGTAATGTATGGTATGTATGTAATGTATGGTATGGTATGGTATGTATGGTATGTAATGTATGTAATGTATGGTATGGTATGTAATGTATGGTATGTATGTAATGTATGGTATGGTATGGTATGTATGGTATGTAATGTATGTAATGTATGGTATGGTATGTAATGTATGGTATGGTATGGTATGGTATGGTATGTAATGTATTGTATGTATGGTATGGTATGTGATGTATGGTATGTATTGTATGGTATGTATTGTATGGTATGTATGGTATGTATTGTATGGTATGTATGGTATGTAATGTATGGTATGTATGGTATGTAATGTATGGTGTGGTATGTAATGTATGGTATGGTATGTAATGTATGGTATGTATTGTATGGTATGTAATGTATGGTATGGTATGTAATGTATGGTAAGTATGGTATGGTATGGTATGGTATGGTATGGTATGGTATGTATTGTATGGTATGTATGGTATGGTATGTATTGTATGGTATGGTATGGTATGTATTGTATGGTATGTATGTATGTATGGTATGTATGTATGGTATGTATGTATGGTATATATGTATGGTATATATGTATGGTATGTATGTATGTATGTATGTATGGTATGTATGTATGGTATGTATGTATGTATGGTATATATGTATGGTATGTATGTATGGTATGTATGTATGTATGTATGGTATGTATGGTATGTATGTATGTATGGTATGTATATATGTATGGTATGTATGTATGGTATGTATGTATGTATGTATGTATTGTATGGTATGTATATATGTATGGTATGTATGTATGTACGGTATGTATGGTATGTATGTATGTATGGTATGGTATGTATATATGTATGGTATGTATATATGTATGGTATGTATTGTATGGTATGTATGGTATGGTATGTATGGTATGGTATGGTATGGTATGTATGGTATGTATGTATGTATGGTATGTATGGTATGTATGTATGTATGGTATGTATGTATGTATGTATGGTATGTATGTATGGTATGTATGTATGTATGTATGGTATGTATGTATATATGTATGGTATGTATGTATGTATGGTATGTATGTATGTATGGTATGTATGTATGGTATGTATGGTATGTATGGTATGTATGTATGGTATGTATGATATGTATTGTATGGTATGTATGTATGTATGTATGGTATGTATGATATGTATTGTATGGTATGTATGTATGTATAGTATGTATGGTATGTATGGTATGTATGATATGTATGGTATGTATGGTATGTAATGTATGGTATGGTATGGTACGGTATGGTATGGTATGGTATGGTATGTAATGTATGGTATGTGTGGTATGGTATGTAATGTATGGTATGTATTGTATGGTATGGTATGTAATGTATGGTATGTATTGTACGGTATGTATTGTATGGTATGTATGGTATGTATTGTATGGTATGTATTGTATGGTATGTATGGTATGTAATGTATGGTATGTATTGTATGGTATGGTATGGTATGGTATGGTATGTAATGTATGGTATGTATGGTATGTATGGTATGGTATGATACGGTATGGTATGTATGGTATGGTATGTATTGTATGGTATGTATGGTATGGTATGGTATGTATTGTATGGTATGTATGTATGTATGTATGGTATGTATGTATGTATGGTATGTATGTATGGTATGTATGTATATATGTATGGTATGTATGTATGTATGTATGTATTGTATGTATGTATGGTATGTATGTATGGTATGTATGTATGGTATGTATGTATGTATGTATTGTATGGTATGTATATATGTATGGTATGTATGTATGTATGGTATGTATGTATGTATTGTATGGTATGTATATATGTATGGTATGTATGTATGGTATGTATGGTATGTATATATGTATGGTATGGTATGGTATGGTATGGTATGGTATGGTATGGTATGTATGGTATGTATGTATGTATGGTATGTATGTATGTATGGTATGTATGGTATGTATATATGTATGGTATGTATGGTATGTATGGTATGTATGTATGGTATGTATGGTATGTATGTATGTATGGTATGTATGGTATGTATGTATGTATGTATGGTATGTATGATATGTATTGTATGGTATGTATGTATGTATGTATGATATGTATGGTATGGTATGTATGTATGTATGGTATGTATGGTATGTATGGTATGTATGGTATGTATTGTCTGTATGGTATGTATGGTATGTATTGTACGTATGGTATGATATGTATTGTATGGTATGTATGTATGTATGTATGTATGTATGTATGTATGTATGTATGTATGTATGTATGTATGTATGTATGTATGTATGTATGTATGTATGTATGTATGTATGTATGTATGTATGTATGTATGTATGTATGTATGTATGTATGTATGTATGTATGTATGGTATGTATGATATGTATGGTATGTATGTATGTATGTATGTATGTATGTATGTATGTATGTATGTATGTATGTATGTATGTATGGTATGTATGGTATGTATTGTATGTATGGTATGTATGGTATGTATTGTATGTATGGTATGTATGGTATGTATGTATGTATGTATGTATGGTATGTATGTATGTATGGTATGTATGTATGAATGTATTTTATGGTATGTATGTATGGTATATATGGTATGTATGGTATGTATGGTATGTATGGTATGTATGTATGTATGTATGTATGTATGTATGTATGTATGTATGTATGTATGTATGTATGTATGTATGTATGTATGTATGTATGTATGTATGTATGTATGTATGTATGTATGTATGTATGTATGTATGTATGTATGTATGTATGTATGTATGTATGTATGTATGTATGTATGTATGTATGTATGTATGTATGTATGGATGGATGCATGTATGTATGTATGTATGTATGTATGTATGTATGTATGTATGTATGCATGTATGTATGCATGTATGTATGTATACATGCATGCATGCATGAATGTATGCATGCATGCATGCATGTATGTATGCATGCATGCATGTATGTATATATACATACATACATACTTTTAATTTGATATTTTTGATACCCTAAAACAATTTGGTTTTACATCAGAACATGCAACTGAAAGTTGCTAACAATTATTGCGATTGGCAAAGTTTCCAAGAGTGCAAATACTTCTGAATTCACAAGCATGGCATGTATGCTGCTAAAATGCAATATAAATAAACATGATGAACTTACTGTGCTGCATATATGGAAGGGGTTCACATATCTCGCATACTTGGAATCTTAAACTTCATAAAATCATTCTGTTGAGAAAGTAATTCAATATAATTCATGGCTAAAAGATAAATCCTAACCAGAAGAAGAGTAGATATTCTGGTTTTCTCTTGTTGTTTCTACTTCTGCACTATACCCTTTTTTTCCCTTCTTTTTTCTCTTCATATACTTGTACACTATATCAGTCACACAATAAAAAGGCATTTTTTCATGCAACATATAGTCACAACTACAGAACAAGTGAAGTTTCATTACCTCACCTATACCAACATTGTCACCCAAAAGCCAAGCTCACCTATACCCCAAGTGAAGTGCCATTACCTCACCTTCCGCAAAACCAAAAGATTGTGTTCATATGTAAGATATGAAACCTTTCCAATTCCGACATGCACAATAGATGTTTTCTCCATTCTGAATTTTACTTGAACTGAAAGAAAAAGTTTCGAATACCTTCTTAGCACCATGAGGAAGTGCCATTCTGCCATGAACAACCTAGGAGAGGGGAGGAAGTGCCATTCTGCAATGAACAACCTAGGAGAGGGGGGAAGATGTCAACTGAGAGCTAAATGTGAATTTATAAGGTGTTGATGTCTAAATAGGTAGCCTATAGTGAAAAAAGGTGGATGGTTTGTAATCTAATGATGTTTTGATTGATAAGAGTGTTCAAATTCAAAACTTCATATAAATAACATAAGATTGACATAAAATCTAATCAAATATATATAATAAATTCTTGAAGTTTTATTTATATATCAAATCAATCTCAAACTTTAAAACTGCTCTAAAACTGGAATGTTAAATAGAGTCTCGAGCTTCTTGTAAAGATGGGGATTCCATGTATCTTTCCTTCATAAGAAACTTTGCATGTTTAATGAATGATTAATGTTTACTGAGATTACAATTGCAAACCCTAACTATACATCAATGATGCCAAAAATGTGTAGTAGAAATAAATACAGGATTGCTTGCAATGTTATGTACATCAAAATCAGAACAGATGCATATAATAAACCACACTACGAAGCAGAGATGTATAATTGATCTCACAGCTTTCGTTTTAACTAGGGTCGAGATCCCACGAAGTTTGGCTTTGCAATCTGCATTAAAATAGCAGACTGTTAGAAAGAGCTCATCTTCCCAAACAATGATTCATTTGTTAGGTAAGGTAGTAATGCCAATTCAAACCTGGAAAGAAGAAATCTTGCTAGAGGGCTCAAGTTGGAATTCGAATGAAGTTCTTTATGCTGCGCCTTTTTCTTACTGTCAGTGTATGGGCTTCTATTTTGCATATCCCTGAGAATTATCTCACCCTTATTGAACAAGTGAGATGCAAGCTCCTGCATATCTTTCATCGATGATTCCTTCGAGCTGCAAAAGTTGATGTCTACTTGAGTTTTCATCACGTTAAAAGACCAAGAACAATTACATAGTAAAAGAGAGGATACTGTGAGATCAAAAATAGATTATTTTCTTTATGTACCTTGCCAATCGGTCGAGCAACTTGCAAACAAGTGCTTCACAAGATCCAGGTTTTGTACGCTCCATATGTATGAGAGAATTTGTAACTGCACGTGTAACTGACCCTTCTGAATCATCAGCCATTACCTACATTTCGTGCATTGACAAACTATTAAGATGTGAACAAGTCTGAAGCAAAACTAACACATGCCAGCATCTGATCAGGAAAAGGAATAATCATCACATCTTTCAGACTTCCTTGTAAATTTTACAAGTATCATGCGGACCTATACCAAATCAAATGACCCTATATCAACATTATAGTAGTCAAAACTCAAAACCGTTCTCAAAATCCTAGTTTTTGGTCCTGGTATTTTCCATCTTCTATCTTATTAACTTTTTTTTTAATCATAACCTAGACTAAGTTCTAGGTATTGCATACTCGATGGAGAAACCTGTATCTATCTTGCATACTCGATGGAGAAACATGTATCTATCCAAGCAACTAAACACAACCTCTGGGTTAAAGATTGCATAAATCCGTACAACATTTCAAAGTTACATCTATCACACTAATTGGCAAGGAGAAACATAACTAAACATCATGTGGTGCACACCTCTTTAATGGAAGGGATAAGCAACATGGATAGGTGTACAGATGATGATGTGATCTTTGCATTTTCTTCATCATCACTTGGTTGACGTGTTCTTGGGAATGCTCTTTGTGTGTCAAAATATTCATGAGAACTTTAGGAATAAAATAACAATAGAGATATCAGCACAACTGGATCAGAACTGCAGTGAAGATACCGAAAGTTATTTCTTTATCAGGTTTACCTGGAAGAGTCAGAACTCTTACTCATTTGATCTCTTCTTCTATTTCCGTTTCTGTTTCCCGGAGTACTGTTCTTGCTCTTTGCAGATCTGTCTCTAGCATTTCCTTTCCTCAGCCCGGCTTGAATTGAAGCCTTTGCCTGGACCGACACGTGAAAAGATGAGCTTTTCAACAAAAAGCATAATCATACACGATGTATTTATAAGCTAATAATATATTTGAGCTCCAAGCTCAATCAACTCGGATTTATATAGAAGGAATCTCAATAGGTAAGATAATCACGAAAGATGAAAAGTGAAAACAACCTCGGCAAGATTTGCTGTACTATCTTCAGCTGATGCAGTCAAAGGTTTCCCTTGAATATATAGCCTAGATCTTGGAGTTTGAGGAGAATCAAAATCATCATGTTGGCCACGGAAAACAACAGTTCCACTGGTAGAAGCATCTTCAAAAGAGGCATATTCACTGCTAGACTACACAACACATTGAAATCTAATAGTATCAATGGCTGAGACACTAAAGGATTTAGTCCCTGTACCATATTCAACTTGAGGATTTATTCCAAATCATTAATCCCAGCATTAGTCTACATCAGCCGATTAACAAGATTTTTAATGGTACAAGTGATTTGGACTAGGGTCAAATTATGCCAAAATAAAGTACAAGGACTAACTCCCAAAGTTGAGTACAGAACTGGGACAAGAACCATAATTTGAGAAGAATTCATCGACTTCTTAGTTTTGTGGAGACAACCCCAAGTAAAGTGAAAGAAGCTTACAAAAGAACTTTGGTCACGAACCAATGCAGATGATTGAGATCCTCTAGGAGATCTTACGACTACAGTTCCTGACCCACTGGCTGATGTTTCATCCTGGGAAGAAAGCAACAAAACCAATTTAATAAGATCCAAGCAGAAAAGGACCATAAATTAAGTGTGAGAGATGTAAGCAGACTATCAGAATTTGGCTGGTGAATCCAACTATGTGAGCTTCTGTAGTCCGATTCGAAGCAGACAGGAAAATAATTCTAAAAAATCTTAAATCATATTATAACAAGACACGTGCATGTCAATTAAAAAAAACATATGTTTAGCTCCAATCTGTCAAAAAATATGTATTTGAAACCCCAAGATCCTCCCATGCAATGGAGCTTTTTATTGAGCACATAGGACAAGAAAAGAGCATATGATGCCAAATGCCACAATGCATTGGAAATTTGCCATTGCTTTGAGAGTTTTTTTTTTGTGTGTGTGTGCGTGCGTGTGAGAGAGAGAATCTTACATCATGGTAATTATCCTGATTTTCATCTGAATGTGACTCTCTAGTGCCTTTTCCAAAGGGAACATCAGGGAATTCATTAAGCGCATTCCCACTCGGAGGTCTTGGTATATACGAGACATCTGGTTTCCTTTCTCTAACTTGAGGAGGTTTTGGGGCACTTCGAATGGTGCCTGTATTCTGTGTTCCATCAATACTGAAGTCCCATCCAGAACTTCTAAATGTTTTCCCCTGATTACTGCTGATAAGCAGAGGTCAGTAAGAATCCCATCAAAATCAAGAAAAGTAATGCTAATTAACACAAACAACCCACCTGGCTCGAACAGTTCCTTCACCTCCTATATCTCTTGCCACCTTCACAGTGTCAGTTGACTCTCCTGAAGGTTTGGGGCCGTTTCTGGGGGTTTCGACATCTTCCTTTAATTGGTACTTTGGCCGCTCTCTGATAAGAACAAAAAAAGAAAGCATCTTAACTAAAATAACCAATGTATGAATGATATTTCGAACTTGGTCCTCTAGTAACGACATTTTAGAAACATAACAAACAACTTAAGCATATTTCGTATCAGGTGCTGACACTGAAAATTCCATAAGATACAGATTCCTATAACATGTACATCATAAAGAACCGAGTACGGGATGGCACCTAATTCTTTCCGGAAGCCTCTGACTCTTCCTAGCATTCTTGATAAAACGATGCTTGAGAAGCTCCTTGGCGCTAGCCCTCTAAAATTAAACAGATTAAAGAAAAGCATAAGGAAATTTAGAGCACTCGGAAATAATTTAGCCAATAAATCCAGGTTCACTTGACTTTTCCACATTTAAAAGACAACACATCAACATTAATGTTGCGGTTTATTGGCAGCTTACAGAGTTCAAGACAAAACAACATACCTAAATAACAGAAGCACATGAAAGCCAAAAGCATAATTGCTTACCTCAGCAGGTACCTTCTTTAAACATAAAGAAACAAATTCTTTCATAGGACGGGAAAAATGTTCTTCCAACTGCAGGATAGAATTTTTAGGATTACATCTACAATGTAAAGCATAATGGTTCCACCAAGGGAATGAGAAACATAAGAATAAATCATTTGACAAAAATTTCATCGTGATAACAAAAACTACTAAGAATACCTGAGGTGGATTTTCTCGAGGTATTATAAAAAGAACTCTCATAGGGTGAAGGTCCGCCAGTGGAGGTTCTCCTTTGGCCATTTCAATCACAGTTATGCCCAAAGACCATATATCTGCCTGTGGAATGATGGAATGCTCATTAGTCATTATTCAACAAGGCTTAGCAGCAGACAAAGATATGGCAGGCTGTGCATATGTACCTAAGAGAGAGAGAGAAAGAATGCACAAATAGATGGGAGATCAAAGCAGTATAACACGTTAGAAATCTCAAGAAAGATAAGCACAGCTGTAGAAGTACCTTTTCATCGTATCCATCTGAATTCTGAATCACTTCTGGTGCCATCCAGAATGGTGTTCCTACAAAAGTCTGATGTTGTCAACCATGTTAGTTCATACACACAGAGGGGGCAGACAGAGAGAGAGCAGCCAGAAATTAGAGAGTCGCTAAAGGCATGGACAGTAAGGGAAAATAGCAGGAGACAAAGCCTGAAAAGAGCATTCATGCTTATTGGAAAAATGATGTTAACAAAAGAAAATGCACTGTACCTTTCTCTGTGATATTGTCCTCGTTAATTGTGCTGAAACACCAAAATCTGCAACCTGTTTCATGGCCACAAACTTAACTTCCAACAGCAGAATGCATAAGCCTATACCAACTCCCCAGAAATAATTCATGCTAAATTTGAGTGGAAGAAAAATACCTTAACATCACCATTCTCAGCCAATAAAATGTTTGCCGCTGCCAAAAGTGATAGCAAAAAATGTTGGCAGTGATGAAGAGTAAGTTGATATATACAAACAACAGTTAAAAATCAAATGGCTCAAAAAGTGAGAAGAATAATTTGAAGCAGGCATATACCTATACAAATCTCTAAACCGAATGTTCTAAAATTCTTTTTCTTATCTACGTGTCAACTATATCTTATACCTTATAAGTGGGTGAAGTGAGTGAATAAAAAAACAACCTTTGATATCTCTGTGAATCTTTCCTTCATTATGTAGGTATTCAACAGCATGCAACAAATTCCTTGTGATACTGGCAATCGACATATCATCAAGTGGAGGGCCAGATTGGAGCTGTACAGAAAGAGTTGCCATTAACTTTCCATATAAAAAAGAACAGTTATCTGAGAATCATAGTAACAAACAAGTTTACAGACACAAATATAAGCGGGGTGAGATATGATGAAATTGGTAGTTGTATTATACCCTCCAAAAAAAATCAAAACGGAGATTGTGTGCTGACATTAGAACAGGGAAAGAAAAGAAGAAAAAGACTGCCAATGTCTACTAAGAAAAGTGCCTTTGAATTGGAGCTAAAAAACACTACTATAGGAAAGGCGGTAGCACTTCCTTCAAAGTTTTGGAATTATCTTTACCTACTTTAGATGAAATTTAGCAATGAAAATAGTTCTATAGAATCTTTATCATGAGGTTAGTATTTTTAAAATTACACAAGATCACTATTAGCAACCCGCTCCCTTTGCCACTGCCCCCACCCCCACCCCCAACAGCCTCCTGATAGAGAGAGAGACAGAGAGAAGGAATTCAAGGTCAGTTCCATTTGATCTATGAGGGAAATATTATCAGAAAAGCGATAAGGAAAAAGCTAGGTAACCAAGTTCCTCAGGTCATCCAGTAATACATAGAGCAACATTAAACCCACTCCTTATCATTCAAGGTATGGTCTTAAGCAATGGCACTTCCTAACCTATCTCTTCCTTGTAATGGTACACAAAAGAGTTCGTGTAAATTGGGACGCAAAACTTCCTTCTTAATCTTCAGTCAAACATCATGAACCAAACATGCAGAAGCAAGTAATAGAAGTAACATACCAGGTCAGCAACTGAACCACCAGCCATGTATTCCATTATTATCCACAGTTTAGTTTGGTGAAGATAGGAGCCATAATACTCTGTGATGTATGGACAGCGGCATTGTGACAAAACAAAAATTTCCTGGAACAAAAACAAGAACATATGAAAAACCTAGTAACCTACTCATTGAAAACTTAGGATACTAGCTCCCAGGAAAGTAAGGTAATACATTCTGGATGTCATCAATTTCATCCTCACTGCAAAATGCAAAACAATACAAGCATAAGAAACAGATAAAAACCAAAATAGAAATAAACAGAGTGAAATGAAAGAAGAATTATATGCCCCGGCTACATGTTAGTAAGTAAAGGCTTCTGCAACTCCCTTGCAAGTTGATCAATTATAGTTCTTCTAAGGATGACACTAATAAAGGGTAGATAAATTTACTGTGTTGGACATGTGCACAAACTATTGATGCAATTAATTTACATAGACTCAAAAGGAAGATGGGAAGAGTAGGGGAAAAGAACAAGCTAATAATTAACATAGCCCCAACAATTCATGTTTTCTTGTTGTGTTTGTGTAATTTCATGCGTCATAATTGTGTTTAAGATATTGAATATTTATAAATTTTGATATGTTAACAATTCATGTTACATCTATTTTGACACATTCATTTATTCATGTCATGTTCGTGTTATTGTTTCTTGCCGTGTTTTCTTATCATGATTTAGATATTTTTTCCATGTCATGGTTGTGCCATGTAACGTATTGTATCCATAGTTGTCAGGTCTAACTTGAAGAGAGAACTACAAACAGAAGATAGTATACAATTAGAAGACTTTCTTGCTAATTTAACAAATGATCCAACTTACGATTCCTCTAAATCAATAACTTTAATAGCAACTACTTTGTTCAACTCCTTATCAAACCTGCAAATCAAGAAAAGCATTAGTTATCCATCTCATTTTCATTAACCATGATTCATTATTTAAACAACCATGTAACTTTTGAAACAGTCATTCTCATTGGTATCGATAGTCCAACCCCACAAACACGAAACAACTCTAAATTAAGCACTGGTAAAGAAGTTTTATAATGTGCAACACAATTAACATTCAAAAGCAATTAGCATGTACGACTATCACATTAAAGTTCTTTCCTTATAACAGAATGTAAATAAACAATGCAACCGTACTGAAGCAAGATTGAAATAATGGACTTACGCTTTATAGACATCACCAAAGGATCCCCTACCAATCAACTCCACCTGACTAAATCTAGACCCTGCTGCTGCTTGTAAACCTTCAATATCAGCCATTTCAACATACAAACTCATTGGACACCGAATATCAAAGCCACCACAAAAATCAACCCCTCGAAACAATCATATTCCAACCATTATTCCGATCACAATTCAATGCCCACTTCTAAGTTGCCAAAACCAGCCCAAAAAACCCAATCCCTGAAACAGAAATGCCAAAAAGAAAAGAAAAAACATATCTTAAATCGTTCCCACGTTTCAAGATCTAAAAAAACCGAACAAGAAATAAATAAAGTTAGAAAATGCCGATAAGCTATCACACTGAAAGCAAAGAATGCACGATAAACACCAAAAAGAAAGAAAGAAATCGATAAAAGATTGGATGTCCTAAAATTGACAGGACAAGAACTCTTCAAGAAAATGAAACAACCATCCTTTACAAAATTCAATCTCCTTCTACAGTGGAACCACAACACACCTAGGTGTCTGACGAGAAAGAAAGAAAGAAAGAACACAACAGTTGTGTTTGTTCGAGGATTGTTTTAAATTTTACCTGCTGGGTTTCTGCAGATCTTTCTCCTTCGTTGTTTCGATATTTGCCTTCCTCAGTTTTCTGTCAAGAAAGTGGATTTTTCAGAGCTTTGAAAGAGATCGAGAAATAAGAGCATAAAAAATGTGTGTTAATGGAGTTTCTCGACTTGGTATTTCTCTCGTTTTTATATTGGTAAATTTAATTGAACTAAAACGCGTCGTTTTGTAACTCTTGTAAAACGTTAAACAGGAGGAGATACGGCAGGCCATTTAGGTCAAGAACAATGCCCAAGAAGGCCGATGGTCGAATTGGGCCTTTGTTATCGACTTTTATTTTTCACTTTTAAAATATTAATCTTCTCCTTCCTGCATTTTTTTTATTTTTACTAAAATTTTTGAATTTTTATAGTAGTTTTACTTTTAGTATCTTTTATGTTTTTCTAATATATAATATTTATATTTGTAATATTTTAATATTTTCTTAATTTTTTCTTAAAGATTAAAATAACTCTCAATTTTCTTTTACAAAAATCAAATACACTTCGGACTCGGATAAAAAATTAATTAGCTTGTTTAACATGTCATCATTCACCCATGAATTTTCATGTCAACATAGTTGAATGTGTCATCACACTTGATGAAATTAAAAAAAAATAGAGACAATGTTATAGATTTTAGATGCATACAATAATAAAATTACCTCTTTAAAATTACTCTTTTTGTCTCACTAAATTTATCCCTATCATATTTTAAAATTGTACCATTTAAAATATCTCATAGAAGAAATCAACAATTTTTACAAGACACTTTTCCTTTCTATCATTTCTTTAATTTTCCTAAAAAATAAAATTTAACTTTTGAATGGATAAAATTGTTATTTTTATTATTTTATATCACATCTCTTATGCAAATTTTTTTCCAAAAATACGTAAAAAGTCAACAAAAAATATAAGATAGATAAAATAGAATTTATTGATCTTATATAGGGATGACAAGTTGCGATAGCAATGTCATATAGACAAATATGTTTACTTTACAGAATGACAAATCAATCAAAAATAATTTTATAAAATTGTACAAAATATAAAATATTTTTCTCCTGATGTGTCATTCTGTCAAATCATTTCAAGTTGTTTATTGTAAGTCGACTAACAGCTTTCATCCACGAAGGGGCCATTTTGACCCAAAATAAAACATTGGGGCTAAATTGCTTTAAAAAGATATGGGCCAAAACGACTATTCAGTCAAATGTTAGGGGCATTTTTTGACATTATACCTAAAAACATTTACAATTTTTAGGACTAAATAATTGTTTAGAAAAACTATAGTAGCCAAAGAGGAATTTCACCATTTTATTTACTACAAAAAAATTAATTCTAAGCACTGAAATAGTAATTTTACCAAAGTAACTGGTCAAGACTCCTACCACCACTGGTGCCGTCCCTGGTGAAGGTAAATTAAAAAATGAACTACTTTGTTATAAGACAAAGTAATATGGTTGCCATTATGTTCAATGTGAACTACATTGTTATGTACTCTATAACCAATCTTATGTTACAATTTAATAATAATGACAAAATTCTAACATACTTTAATTGTAACATTTATTTTAGAATAACATAGTAAAAAATATAAAATTCATTTTTAACCAAATAAAATTCAAATATTAGATAAAGGAATTTCATTACCATTAAATCATTAAAACATAAAATATTGTGTAAACGGATCATATATATATATATATATATATATATATATATATATATATATATATATATATATATATATGTATATAGGATAGAATACAGTTACAATGTGTAAAACTTTTTAACTTTTACACGTTTTTTGGATCGTTGGATGAGTGAAACGGATGACTCAGATTAACAGTGGGTTATGCGAAGATTATCACTTGAAAAAAAAGTAAGGAGTTAATCTGGGTCATCCATTTCTCCCATCTAACGATAAAAAAACGTGTAAAACTAAGAGTTTTACATTCAGTGTAAGTGGATCTTATCCATATATATATATATAAACAATCTATGTGGCTTCATAATATTTTGACAAATGTAATCACTAATTTTGCCCGAGTCAATCTCTTCTTATTTCATTTTATAGTAATGGGCTTTTTTACATGTTGTCATTATCTAAATAAAAATATGTGTGTTGTGGACTTTGTTTAAACTTGAATTAGTATATATGTATGTTATACTATTTTTATAAAAACCCCTAAATATTATTAGTATATTATTTTATTACCATATGTTATCTTATATTAATCATATATTGCTAACATTACAAATTATATGTCACACGCCATTATTATTATTATTATTGTTGTTGTTGTATTATTATTATTAGTATTATTATTATGATTGTCATAACTATTATCATAATTATTATTATCATTATACTAAACTAAGGAAAAAATAGAAGACGGTTTAAATAAAATACTAAAATAACAGCCCAATTAATAAATTAAAGCCCAAGTTCAAATAAAAAACCCAAGTCTCTTAAAAAATATAACAGTCCTTTTACAAATGGAATTAAAATACATGGCCCGTTTGGCCCAAGAGCAACATAATCTGAAACCCTAGCCCTAACTAAACCCTTTGCTTGCGCATGCAATTTCCCGCTGTCAGACCTGATCCAAATCTGACGGCCCAGATGAAGGCACAGAAGAAACCCTAGAGGAGCCTTGGTTGGTTCTGCGCCGCACGGATCATAGCCGTTGGATCGAACAAGCATCAACGACTCAGATCACTTCTCCAGTGGTAACCCTAATGCTCTTTTGATGTCATCACGCCGCCCAAATCTGATCTGTTAGATCAAGATATGATCTAACGACTCGGATACAACAAAGACCCCACGCACGACCTCTCCTCTTCCAACGCGTCCACACGCGTCGTTCTGAGTCGTCCCACACGCGTGTGCCATGCATCCCTCTGCCCATTTGATATCTCCCGAGAACCAGTGGCCTGTTACCACGTCCCCGTCCCCGTGCGATGACGACCACGTCTGCCTCTCGTCCCCGCCGTACGAACCATGCACACAAGAGACAAAAGGTTAGAATCGGCAAAACGAAAGAAAAACAAACAAAATGAAAAGCAAAAACCGAAATGGCAAAGAATTAGAGCAGAGCCGCACATGAATCCGGCTCCATTCCAAAATCAAATGTAAAAATGCTGAATATTTGGCTATAAAGCCAAAGGCAAACCAATATGTAAAGGGATTCGCGATCTCCCAAAAGAAAACATGAAAAGCAATACAATACGAGCAAAAAGCACTCAGGTAACCTCAGTCCTAACATTGCATGCAATAATAAAAAAGAGAAGAAACAGAAAGTTTTTTTACCTCTTTGTCTTCCCCCCTTCGAAACCGCCCTCACTTCTCGTCGAGAATAAGCCTAGCCCATCTGTGGCTTTGAATGGTGACTTGGCCGAGGGAGATGAGAAGGGTCCCTCATCTTTGTTTCATTCGTTTTTGAGTCAAAATAGGTTTTGGGTTCTTTTTTTAGAAAACAAAAAGGGGTTATTTCGTGGTTGTCGTCTAGGTTTCTTCATCGCAAAGGGGGGTTGTTTCATGGCTTTGGTGTCGTTTCAGGTATAGAGATACGAGGGTAGGGTTTTTTTTGTCTGTCTCGAGGTCATCGGACGGTGAGTAGACCCGGCCGGCGTTTAGAAGGTCTATAGGGAGGTCTCTGTGGTGTCTAGGGTTTCAGAGAGTGAAAAGGGGGCTCGGTTTAGTTTAGGTTAGGTTTTATAGTGGTTTTAGGTTTAAATTTTGGGGTAAATTCGCGTCTGGTCCCTCTGTGTCAAGTCTTATATAGGTTAGGGGTTTTCGTCTTTCTAAATAGCTCTCTAGGTCCCATAGATTTTGTTTCCCCTTTCAATTTCACCCCATGTCTGGTCACTCGTGGTTTAATCGTCCATCCCCTCTCTAGCGTTTTACATCCGTTGCAATTTGGTCCTTTTTTACAGTTTTGTTTATTTTCATGCGTTCTTCAAATTTGGTCATTGTTTTTTATTTTCTTTCAATTTAGTCTTGCATTTGCTTTTATTCTTGTGATATATGTTGAATGTATGCCTTTTTGTGATTTTTAATGTATTTTGCTTGTTTTTTTAGTTGTATGTTTGTATGTATGGGGCATGTATATTGTATGTGACCATGTTGTTATTTTTTGAGTCTTGTAAGCTTTATAATGTAAGGGTTGTTTATTTTGTTATATGTAATATAAGGTTTAGTGTAAAATATGAGTAAACGGAACTTTTAAAATACTTAACATAATTTAATTTGTTAGTGGTTTTTCTTAATTTAACATATAGAAACGTTAGGAGCTCGTTTATAGAAAATATGATAAAAACGTCATTATGCTTAATAGGATAATGTATGTTTCAGGTGATGTTAATTTGGCTTTGTTAGCAAGTCTTGTCTTAATATCTTCTAGTTTGGGTCTTAGGGCTTTAAATGGCTATAGTTAGGTTCTTTTGGGCTTTTTTAGTTTAGGTGTGCTTGGGTTAGTTATGTTATCTTTTTAAATCGATCTAGTTGTTCCAGATCGTGTGCCCGTCTCATAGGGGCACAGTTCGCACAATTAGGTCGGTTTAGGTTTAGAGCCTAATTAAGATTAGGGCTCTAACCGGTTTAATTAACTTAAATTCGTCCTTGTCTTATTAGGATGGATATTAAGTTCGTCAAATCGGTTTAGCCACTCTCACTTTTCAAGATAAAATTAATATCACTTCTAGACGAGATAAAACAAGATAATCCATAATTTATTCGAGTCCCCTAATTATTTAGGATTTAAATGATTTAGAATTTAATATTAGAATCGTCTAACAAATAATTAGATCACTAATCGAGCTTCCATAATTCGAGCCTTTAAGTTAGGGTCTTGGGTAGGCTTTTGCATGCTTGTTTCCAAGCTCTTTTTATGGAATGCATCTTATACTTGTCATTCATGAGACCATTAATAATTTAACATGATAATTGAATTTAAAGTACACCAAAGGGAGATATCAATTAGCTCGGTATTCGTGTCTAAGTAGTCCAAGCTTAATGGATGTCGACTGAATATTTGGGTTAATTTTCATTGTCTCTAGGTAAGCGGAAACATAAAAATGGAAATACCACGCATCATCCTTTACTTGCTTGCATCATGCATAAAGGTGACGTACGGGATTCGAACCCTAAACTAACACGGTAGTCAGTCTTATATGATGTCGATTTAGGCTATGGTCCGATGTACCATCATCCTTTTTAATTAAATGCTTAATTAATTCTAAAGTCACAATTTGATAAAGCATGCGCTATTTAAGTCACATTTTCATTTAAGAACGCTTCATTAAATTCACTTTGGGTTTTAAATAATGTCTATCGGTTAAAAAGGGAACAAGTAATTTGGTACCGATTTTCGGGTGTGATGGTGGTACTAACTCTTCCCCACACGTAACCAACTCTCGAACCCGTTTTAAAGCGAATCTCTGGTTTTGTGGTGTCCGGCCTACCTTAGTGGCCGATGGTGACTCCAAGATCTTTATTATTTTCCAAAATTCAAATTTCCCTTTTTTAATAAACCAATATAAAAAAACGTGAAACACTTAAAGGTTTTTGGTTTTTAGAAAAAAACCTTATCACAACAAGTGACAATTCTCTCTTTTTTCGTAAATATCGTATGATTACGAAGAAATCATACATGAGTGTTATCACGAGCCTCGTTAAAAATCTCAATAAACCTAAATGGAAGAAAAAAGTACAAGTGATAACACAAAGAAACATAACAAACATAAATAATCGGCTAAACTGAAGACCAAATAAACAAAGAAATAACTCTCCTAATCACCAAGAACTCCCATAACCTGATGGAGAAACGTGGCAACCGACACCGGTGCCATGTCAAAATACACAGGCAGATAATGTCAAAATGTGTAGACGTAATTTAAATGTGAACCCAACAAGTGATCCCAGTGGAAAAGCGGATGATGTTCATTCTAAGAGATTCGAGTTCAATTGCAATGCCTGTACACTGTATGCTTGGTCAAACGGTTAAGAATATCTATGAATAGATACTAACTTGTATTAAAAAAATTGTTAACAAATTAAATGTTTTGAATTAAGTATTTTAATTCATTTTTAAAACAATTATTCGTCACTTAAGTAAACATTAAACCAGGCATATTTTGGGTGTATGAAAGAATATATGTTTTACACTAAATATTTAATTTATTAGTTAACTAATCTAAATCGATGCCGTATATATATGTCAATTATAGTGGTGATTTTCTCAACTCAATTTGTTTTATTCTCAATATCATAATTTGAACATTTAATATTTCTTAAGTGATGTAATGTTTCACATTAGACCAACTGTTTATTGGTGTTTTACACAAAAATACGCTTAAACATAAAAAAAAATACTAGATACCTTAGGCTAATTGTCAGAAGAACAAACTGAAGACGTACACGAATGACGAATAGAGTCAAAATAATTGGGTCATTTTTTTTTTTGAACAAATGATTAGCCAGCTTTTATAGAAGGAAAACAAAGAAAACAATTTTTTTTACAAACTCATGGAAATCAAACATGAAGAACACAAAGTAAATATCAATAAAAAAAAATACGCGAGACAAAAACATAAAATGGAAGAGATTTATTGAAACTAGCCAACAATTTCGAGATCTTCAATTGCATGTCGCTTCTAAAGCTATAGAAGAATAAAAACCTTTATAGAAATAAATTTTAAAAAAATTATTAATGCATTAAGATGCAAAAGTTGTCGGTGATTGAAAAACAAGAAGAACGTAATTTATAATAAATTTGTAGGCTTGTAACATTAATTATATAACTTGGGAAATAGATTATCTGCAAAATGTATAGATAGAGAGAGGCAATGTTACATCTACCCACTGGGTAATCTACCTAGCTGAGGTAGCATATGACATAGCAATTTCAATAAATATGAGTGAAGAAAAAAATTAAAATATGTTTTAAAAGTTAGATTAGGTAATACAAAGCAATTAATGTTTCTTTATCAATAAACAATTTTCAAGATCATAAATACAATACAATTAATATATCTTTTACCATACATAAATGTTATTAAACCAAATATCTAAACATGGTTGAAATTTTAATTATTCCAGAAATAAAAAAAAAACCAACAAAAAATAAAAAGTAATACTTATATTTTTTAACACACAAATTGTCCTCTTATATGTTTTTTTTTTCTAATTTAATACTTAATGTCATTAGTGCTTCTAATGTCGTGAAATTCATTGGCAAGTATATATTTTCGGCAAATATATATATATATATATATATAATCAACAGAAAATAAAGAATAATACTTATATCAATATATATTTTTTAACACACAAATTGTCCTCTAATAAACCAATAAGTGACTAAATTATATATTTTATAACTTTAGGTGCATAAAATATTTTTTTGATAAAAGTATTGCCTAACGTTTCTTTATGTTAATTCTAGATGCCTAAATTTCAATTAATTACAGTTCTAAGGTTGTGTTGTTAAAAAATATATCACCTAATCAGATTTAGACACACAGTATTTATTTTTTTTCTTTTTAATTTTCTTTTTTAACTGAAAATATAATAATTTTAAAAAAACTCAAAATCTTTCAAAATAGTCTCAAATCCCTAAACTAAAACCTCCCAAAATTTTCATCGTTGCCACCATCAATAACCTCGTCGGACGTCACCACTCGTTTTCCCTAACCACCCATCGTCAATGGGTGTGTCAATCGAATGTCGTTTAGTTAAAACCTCTCGTGTTTGTTGTTCAACACTCGATTGACATGTCTCCTAATTGGTTACCGGTGATAGGTTATTAGAGGAAATGGACGACGACGTCCGACGAAGACATTAGTCAGGTTCGACAAGGTTATCAACGATGGCAATGACGACAATTTTAGAGGTTTAGTGTTAGTTGTTTGGGACTATTTTGGGATACTTTTAAAATAATAGAAACTAAGGTGAGATAAAGCTTAATAATTCATGGTTCATATATGATATTTTGTTTTTAATTTGATTAAAAATAATAGTAACATTATTGTTTGTTTGTTGGGTTATTGATGAGCTGAAAAGGCAATTAAAAATTTTAAATTTAAGAGAAAAGACAAACTTAATGTCGTTTATTAAATTGAACAATGTATAGAGGAAAATATAAATTTAAAAATACTAAAATCATCATGTTGATTAAAATCTCAATATTTAACAAATATCTCGAGTTAAAAATTTTTAAAAAAAATAAATATTTAAAATACTAAAATCATGATGATGATTAAAATTTAAGTGTTTAACAAATATCACGAGTAAAAAAAATTCATCTTTAACATGTTGAAATTGATCATTTATATGATTATAGGTATAGATATAACATTAAAATCATATAAAAGGTTAAGATAGATAAATAGTAAATTAAAATTAAATGTGTTTGAATGATTCATTTAATGCCTTTTATGGTTATTTATATAAAAATAATAAACACATAATTTATTATCTTCCACCCAATCTACCACATCAGCCGGTTAATCTACCCGGTAGGTAAATTAAATTTTCTCATATAGAGAGAGCTTAGTTTATTTATATTTTATTCTATTTGGATGGTTGGACCTAAAAGGCCAAAAGTAATGCCACCATAATCTAACTTTGAAAAAGTTCATTTTTGGTCCATAAAATTAAATCATTCTGTAATTGAAAAACTGATTCTAAAAGTTGTGTGGATTCCTTGACCCCTGGGAAATCTTTGTTGGATTCATGAATAAACAGTCCATAATTGTGTGATCAATTTCCTTTTCCTTTTTGCAATACAATATCAAATAATGTGTAACTTATGTTTCTTTTCATGAATGGACTCATGATTTTATGTAAAGAGTATCAACTATTATTTAGTTATATTAAAAATGTAGGTAATACATAATTACAAAATTATAAGAGGTGCGAAATTAGATTATCATTAAAAAAATTAAAAAAATATCTAAATTATAAGAGAATTTAAAATTTTTAGGTGTGTTGGAGTGGTCATCCTTCTTGTTTTGCTATAGTCTATTATGATTCAATTAGAATGAATAATTTTTTATATAAACGTTTGTTTTTGTGTATTTTTTGTATTATTAACGAGGTAAACTATTATTATTTAATTAAAATTAAAGTATTTATCATCAGAAACAATGATTAATCATTTTGCCGTGAACTAGAGACGAAGCTTTCAAATTAGTTTATTTATAAATTTTTTTTATTTCTAAATATTTATATTTTCTTATTTAATCTCAAATCTTGACTTCGTCACTGCCCCTTAAATGTTATCATTAAAAACTAAGTAACCGATAAAAAATATATTTTATGGAAATCAAACCCCGATCTTACAAAAATACAATGAAAATTTTCTAAGAGGATCATTCCTGGAAGCTTCATTCAAAAACCTTCCCTGTGCATTTACTTCTGTGAATGCCAATCAGCTTCGAACACGTGCGTACCACCCCCAAGTGAACAATTTTGAACAGCATTAATGAAGCCTTTTTTGAACATGCATTTATCGAATAAAAAATTAAATACATTTAAAAGAGAAGAAGCAATCTTATAGGGAGGGTGCCACATTACCCATTCACAAAGTGTGTGCTTATTTCTCTATATAGAACTAAAATTCAAAACGAAAATATTTAAATATTTAACTAAATTTGGCTTCTGAATATTGTCCGTCGTACAGTCAATTGATTCCTTAATAAATTTATTAAATTTTAAAAGTGTTTATTTATCTATCTATTATATTTTATTAAAGGACAAAAGATTTTTATTTTGAACGTACAACCTACACTCTAAACTCTACCTAAATTTTAACTCTAAACTTTAATCTTAAACTCATTTTTTTTATTTTGAAATATATATAGGCTATAGAAAGGACAAAATTTTTTTGTTCCTCCTAACACCATCCGAAGATTGAGTGCGTGAGGCAAAGAGGTGCTCTCAACACCCTTTAATGGAGTGTGAGAGTTAAAATCTTGGGACAAACCGAATATACACATCCTAGAAACACAATACCACGGTGGTTGAAAAAACACTTCAAAAACTTTTCTCACATTATTCCTTATATTCCATGAGAATCCCATCGTACAAAATTGTGAGGATGAGAGTGGTTTCACAAGTTAACCAAAGGAAAAAGAAGGGTTAATAAAAGTTGGCATTTTCATGAATCTATGGACCATACATGTTGAAGTTTTAGACACAGTGTTTTTGTCTGGTACGGCAGGCAGCAGCCAACAGGGAAAAGAAAAGGGGCAGCAACAAGCCAGGGCCAGGGGTTGCATGGCTCATGGGTTGCTCCAAGAGCCAACGCCCCCATCCGAATATCTGTCCTCCCCCAGTTGTTCACTAATTCCACCTGCTCTTACCTGAACCCTTTTAACTAGCTTAGCTGATCATAAACCCTTTTAACTCGCCCCATGTTTTGTTTCTTTTGTTGGCCGTTGGACTCTCCCATGCGCCACTTCTCCCCACATTTTTTCCCACGCCATAATCTTCTACTATTAATTTCAGTCATTCGTTTTACCCATTCAACGTTTTTAAAAAGTATAAAATTTAGAGAGTTTTACACAGTGTAAGTGGATCATAACTCATACATACATACATACGTGTATATATATATATGTAAAATTCAATAATTGTTACACTCTTTTTGGACCGCTGGATGAGAGTAATAAATTGTTAAGATTTTTTCTTATTTTTTTTTCCAAAAGATAATCTTCAAATTTCTGAATGTTAATCTCAACCATTCATCCAATGGTCCAAAAAAATGTAAAGTTTTACATAGTGTAAGAGGATCCCCCCTCTCTCTCTCTCTATACTTTTTTGGACGGTTGGATGAATGTGATTAACGGTAGAAAATGTGAAAATTATCACTTGAAAAAAAATAAGAAAATAAGCTGAGTCATTTACTATCATCTTCCAACTGTCCAAAAAAGGTGTAAAAGTAATTCAGTTTTACATAATGTAAGTGGATCCTAATTATATATATATATATATATATAGTTAGGATCCACTTACATTGAATGTAAAACTCTTAGTTTTACACATTTTTTGGATCGTTGGATGGGGAAATGGATGACTCAGATTCATTCCTTACTTTTTTTCATGTGATAATCTTCACATAACACACTGTTAATCTCAGTCATCCATTTCACTCATCCAACGATCCAAAAATATGTAAAAGTTAAAATCTTTTACACTGTGTAACTGGATATATATATATATATAGGGTTAAGATCAACTTACACAGTGTAAAACTCTTTAAGTTTTACACGTTTTTTGGATCGTTGGATGGGGAAAATGGATGTTGAGATTAACTCCTTACTTTTTTCTCAAGTGATAATCTTCACATATTCTACTGTTAATCTCATCCATCCGTTTTACCAATCCAACAATCTAAAAAACGTGTAAAACTTAGAGAGTTTTACAATGTGTTGCGTGTAAAATAGTCTATCGCAATTGTAGTGCAAGTATACACGACGCAAGTAGTAAAGTGATACGAAGTATCGGATATCGTCTCCACAGGGATTGGGCTAATGACTTCACCTTGTTTCACTGCACGAAGTAAAAGAAATAATTAAGAGTTGTCACGAGAATAATAAAATAAAAACGTATTTAAAAGGATTTGAGATATCAAGATGGAGAGAATGGGCTGGTATTGAGTTGCTCGGTAGTGCAGGTATTGAATTGCTTAGGATCTCCAGTTCTGTCGTCGCACCCGTCGCCGACAGCACCTGTCGCGGCGTCTGTCCGTTAGCTGTCGCGGCAGCGAACACTAACTCCGTACTTCAAGCTTGACAAGAATCCCAGATCTGCCTTGCCCTATCCCTAGGCACAAGTCTGTCGATGATCACGTCTTTGATGATACCTCCCGGCGTGAATCGAAGGATGAACACCGATGTGTATGAATTCTTCCTTAGCCACTTAACCTCGCCTTATCCCTAAGCACGAGATGGTTCAACTATAAACTAGAGAACACGCTTTTATCTCTTTCGTATACTTAACTCTCCCGATGCTAAGTAAATGGATAACCTCACAATGCTCTCCCGATGCTCTTGCAAGATGTTAAAACCAAGATAAAAGAACTTGAAGTTTATTTTATTGAACTTGAAAAATCCTAAAACAAAGCAACCCTTGCAACTACTTTACAAAACAACCCGTAGCCCTAGGGGGAATTTAGAACATATCGGTGACAGGTAAACGGCAGGGTTTTGGTTTTGGTTATGGGGTAGTCGGCTATGCACTAGGTTTAATCTATGCCCTTTATATAAGCTTTGGGCTCAAGTTATCTAAGGTAACAAGGATTACAACTTTAATTAAAAGTAAGATTCTAATAAAGACTAAATCTCTAAAGTCTCCTACTTTCCAGCCGCATCCTTGCTTTTAGGGATTTCCTCTCCTTTGAGCTTTGGCTTGACATATCTCTTGATCCGGGGCTTGGAAAAATATTCGGCTTCCACACGACAGACGAGCAGATTTTTCTCTATCTATCGAGGTCCACTTCACTTTTTCCTCTTCATGAATCTGCTGTCACCATGCTGTCACGACAGGTCCATGACAGGTTCGTCTTCTTCAGCTGCTTGTCCAGTTCAGCTTTCCTGCTTATCTGCCCTGCGCCTGCCTTCGACATCTACTATGACAGATACCTGCAAAAATAACCATCTTTCAGTAGAATCCGTGCCTTTTATATAATTGTGATGTTTTATTGAAAACTAACCTAAATGCAATGCAATGATGCTTGAATGCAGCAGAAATATGGGTTTAAAAAGGTGTAAATGATAGAACTTTTACACACTCAACACACCCCCAAACTCAAGTTTTTGCTTGCCCTCAAGCAATGAAGACTTAAAAGAAAACTGAAAATTTTTGTGTTGGCCTTCAAACAGTGAACTGTCCCTCACCTGTCGCTCATTCTCTATGGCGGCAGCAACCTGTCGGAAGGGTTAGGATCTGTCCGGAATCTCCCTATAGCTCTCGTGCAGTGTGTGCATGCTTGTGAACAGTTATAAGCTAAGACTCTCTTAGTTTCACTAGAATATTCAACTTCTTAACTTGAATTTTATGCCAAAGTTTACTTTCTTTTAGAAGGCACATTTTCATGCTTTTTCTTCTATTTTCAAGCTAAGATTTTCTAGAGCCAGTTTTGGGCACCTCTAGTTAGCTTCCTAGAGCCGGTTTCGGGCACCTCTAGGTTTTTGATTTTCTTTTGCTAAACTTCTTTCCTAGAGCCAGTGTTAGGCACCTCTAGGGGCTATCCAAGTTCTAAGCTTCCTATTCTAGTTTGGCTAAAAGAAATCTAAGCAATATAACAGTCACAAAAGTGTTTAAGTTTTTAGAACTATAGAAAGGCTCTAAACTTTTCCTTAACCTGTCCTACAGATGCTGCCACGACAGAGCCGTCATGACAGGTAAGTTAACTTCACAGTTTTAAGCCAACAGTTCAACTTTTCTGATTTTTCTAAATTTTTTTTTTGAAAGAAAATAACTAACTAATAAGACATAACAATTAAACAAAAGATGTGCTAAAGACTCCATTAAATATGGAGGGTTGCCACCCCCAAACCCAAGGGTTGCATTGCCCTCAATGCAAAATGACACTAAAACAAATAAAGAAAAACATGAAAAATAAAAGTACATCACAATATATAAGGGCAGGCAGCAATAAGAGGAGTAAAAGAAATAAAAACTTAAATTTTTATGCGCTGTCCTCGCTGCTGCTGCTGACGCGGATCTAATGGTAGCGTCTGCGTTGGGGAGGTGGCTGGGCAGGTTCCTGGGCAGGTTGGTCAACAGGTTCATCAGCCTATTGAGGTGCAGGTACTTCCTCTGGTTGGTGGACAGGGTCGTCAGCAGGTTGAAGGGCAGGTGGCTCCACTAGTCGGACATCAGAACTGCTGCTGCTGTCCCAGCTGGTACTCGTGATGGCTTTGGAAAGCATCCTCTTGTTGGCCACATGTTTAATTCTTTTCACCCGTGTGAAGGCGCTGTCCAAGTTCCTCCGGACAAGAGGGCTGTCGTCAATGGCAGCTCGCTTGGTGCCTCGAGGGGAAGTGTCCGCCGGTGGGCTGCCGGCTGCTGTCGGAGAGGGTGTGGAGGAGGCAGATTCTCCGTGGGGAGAGACAGGTGGTGTGGGAGTGGGGGAGGGTATATTAAAGTAATGGGCGGGGAAGGTGGGGAAAATGACATCCGAAAAATTCAAAGTGTTGGTAATGAAGTTTACCGTTGCATTGGAGAAGTCGCGGATGAATGTCATTAAACCCATCTGGCGCTCCTCTATCCTCAAGATGGCAGCTAAGATGTTGGCGTTCTGATCTGCCGGAGCGGTGTTGGTCGCAGCTTCTGGGGCAGGTTCAGTGGCAGGTTCATCATCAGACTCAGCAGGTGGGGCGTTTGGATCAAAGGCGTTGAGGGGCGATACGACGATAATCTCCATGAGGCTGGAGATGTTGCTGTCGGTCCAACCGCTGCCCTTCTTGATTTTGTCTGAAGGGTCCTCCGGTACGGCAGCGCAGCGACAGAGGGCAATGATGGTGAAGGGCAGGCATAGTCGTGAATCTGTTCTGAAGGCACAATCGAGAATGATGTCTCGCATGTACCTGCCCACGTTGATCGGCCTGTCATGCATGATAGAGTGGATGAGGGCCAGCCGCTGCCTGTTGACTGTCGTGTGGTGGGATGAGGGCAGGATACGCTTTTTGATAAAAGCGTTCCATAGTTTTGCCTCGGGGAGCAGCTTTGCCCGGTTGACGGAGTTGGGGTTCTTCTTGCTGGTGCTCCAGGTCGTGCCCTCCTCTGTCAGTTCCCTCATGACAGCATCATGGCCGGCAGCGTCGAGGGAGTCCCAAAACTGTTGATGAGCATCGTCAGTGGGGCCAAAGAAGAGGCCGAATACATGGTTGATGCTGCTGGCGGTGAAGGGAACTGTCACTCCTCGGACGACGACAGATGTCGTCGTCTTACTTTCGATCGCCTCATAGAATTCCCTGACCAGAGTGTCGTTAAGCTCTGCCGGCTGCTCGGCAAAGTCTTCCCAAAGTTGTGCCGTAATGGCCTTCATAATGAACGGCCGGAGTCCAAAAAGAGGGGCATCTCTGTTATAGATGAAGCTCCGTTCTTCCCATAGTTCCTTGTTGGCGAACGGGGATGCTGCTGCTGAAGAAGAGGCGGCAGCAGCATTCTGACGAGTTTGTCGTGAAGACATTTTTGGTTGCAAGGGCTGAAAAAGAAAGAAAGTAGATAAACTAGAAGAGAATACAAGAGAGAAAAAATCAGAAGTGAGGAAAAATGAAAGGGAGAAGGGGTTTATATAGCGGTCGAGTAGCTGCCCATTTAATGCCGCAACGGCAGGCGGGAATAACGGGGCGGCAGATTGGATATTGCGTGTCTGACGCGTCTGACACGTATTAATGCGTCTGCTGAGCGTTTGCCGCACGCTTCTTCGTCTGCTGTGCGTCTGTTGACAGCCTGTCAAATCCGTCTGCGCCGGCAGCCGAAGCGACAGGTTATCATAAATGGGCTTTATTGGGCTGGTGGATGGGCGGTGGTCTTGGGCCACTTCTTCTTTCTCACTTGACTCCTTTATTTCCTAAAAACTGAAATTAAAAACAAAACATTATTAAAATAAATCTTATTCCTAATAATACTAATAAAATAAAATAAATATAAAAACTAGGTTAAATTAGGGATGCCTGGTGGGGCATCACCTAAGGTAACCACTTCCTGTATTCCTGGGGCTTCAGTCCCCTGATAATGCTTGAGGCGTTGTCCATTAACTTTGAATTGGTGCCCGTCTTTTAATGATTGAATTGTAATGGCACCATGGGGAAAAACTTCAACCACTTGGAACGGGCCAGACCATCTAGATTTGAGCTTTCCTGGGAAGAGTTTCAACCTAGAATTAAACAACAGTACAAGCTGTCCTGGGCAGAACTGACGTGGCAGCAACTTCTTGTCATGCCACTTCTTTGTTTTCTCCTTGTATATTCTTGCGTTGTTGTAGGCCATCGTCCGTATTTCATCGATCTCATTTAAATCTAACAGCCTTTTCTGGCCTGCCTTGTCTAAGTCCATGTTTACTGCCTTGATTGCCCAATATGCCTTGTGTTCTATCTCGACAGGCAGGTGGCAGGTTTTCCCATAGATTAACCAAAATGGAGACATGCCTAATGGAGTTTTGAAAGCTGTCCTGTATGCCCATAATGCATCATTCAGAAGTAGAGACCAATCTTTCCTAGTTGGTTTAACCATCTTTTCAAGAATGTTCTTTACTTCCCTGTTGGAAATCTCAGCCTGTCCATTGGTCTGTGGGTGGTATGCTGTTGCTATCCTGTGCTTGACACCATATTTCTTCAAGGCGGCAGCAATTACCCTGTTATCGAAATGTCTCCCTTCATCACTGATAATCGCTCTAGGGATGCCAAATCTAGAAAAGATGTTTTTGTGCAAAAACTTTTGAACCGTTTTGGCATCATTCTTTTGAGTTGCGATTGCTTCTACCCACTTGGAGACATAATCTACTGCGAGGAGGATGTAAAGATTTCCACATGAAGATGGAAAAGGTCCCATAAAATCAATCCCCCAAACGTCGAAGATTTCGACTTCTAAAATATTCTGCAGTGGCATCTCGTTTCTCCTTGAGATGTTACCTGTCCGCTGGCACCTGTCACAGTTTTTGTAAAATTCCTGTGCGTCCTTATACAGTGTCGGCCAGTAAAAGCCTGACTACAGCACCTTGGCAGCAGTTTTATTACCTCCTAAGTGTCCTCCATATTGTGAAGCATGACAGTGATGGAGAATGTCTTCTTGTTCTTCTTGTGGTACACATCTCCTTATAACCTGATCTGCGCACAATTTGAAAAGAAGAGGTTCGTCCCAATAATAATGTTTAACATCATTTTGAAACCTCTTCCTGGCTTGATAAGTAAGATCAGAAGGTAATATTCCGCTAACTATAAAATTAACGAAATCAGCATACCAGGGAAGGTTAGAAGACTTATCTGCCGCCATGGCTGTCGCGACAGCTATTGCGGCAGCAAAGAGCTGCTCATCGGGGAAGGTCTCTAGTATGTGTGTCTCATCTACAGGTAGACTCTGTCCCAACTCCAACCTCGACAAGTGATCCGCCACCTGATTTTCTGTCCCCTTTTTGTCTTTGATTTCAAGGTCGAACTCTTGTAATAGCAAGATCCATCTTATCAACCTAGGCTTTGCATCCTTCTTTGCGAACAAGTACTTAAGGGCAGAATGGTCGGTGTGCACTATTACTTTTGTCCCAAGTATATAAGAACGAAACTTGTCGATGGAGAACACCACAGCTAACAGCTCCTTTTCTGTGGTGGTATAGTTTACTTGGGCATCATTCAATGTTTTGCTGGCATAATATATGACATGAAATAGCCTGTCCTTACGCTGCCCAAGTGCTGCCCCGACAGCATAGTCACTGGCATCACACATGATCTCAAACGGTTGTGTCCAGTCTGGTGGCTGTACTATGGGGGCTGTCACTAGCTTTTCCTTCAGAACCTTGAATGCTTCAGTACATTCTTCATTAAAGTCAAAGGGTCGGTTCTGCTCTAAGAGATGACATAAGGGCTTCGTGATTTTTGAGAAATTTGCGATAAATCTCCTATAGAAACCAGCATGCCCTAGGAAACTCCTAATGCCCTTGACTGTGGTTGGCGGCGGCAGCTTCTCTATGACTTCAATCTTTGCCCTGTCGACTTCTATCCCACGGCAGCTAATCTTATGGCCTAAAACTATCCCTTCATCTACCATAAAATGGCATTTTTCCCAATTAAGAACAAGATTAGCTTTTTCACATCTTTCAAGTACCTTTTGAAGGTTGCCAAGGCAGCTCTCAAAATCGTCTCCAAAGACAAAAATCATCCATGAAGATCTCAAGGAAGTCCTCTACCATGTCGGAGAATATTGCCATCATGCACCTTTGGAAGGTGGCAGGTGTGTTACAGAGTCCAAACGGCATCCTCCTAAATGCGTATGTTCCGTAAGGGCAGGTGAAAGTCGTTTTCTCTTGATCCTCTGGTGCAATAGCGATTTGGTTATAACCTGAGTAACCATCAAGAAAACAATAGTAAGGTTTACCCGCTAATCTATCAAGCATTTGATCAATAAAGGGTAAAGGAAAGTGGTCTTTTCGGGTAGCTTTGTTAAGCTTCCGATAGTCCATACAAACCCTCCAACCGGTCACAGTCCTGGTTGGGATTAACTCATTGTTTTCGTTGGTTATCACAGTCATGCCTCCTTTCTTGGGAACACATTGCACCGGGCTTACCCATTTGCTATCGGAGATGGCGTAAATAATATCAGCATCTAACCATTTAATTATTTCTTTACGCACTACCTCCTTCATTGCAAGGTTTAACCGCCGTTGGGCATCAATAGTCGGCTTATGATCTTCCTCTAGGAGGATTTTGTGCATACAGATTGCCGGACTAATGCCCTGAATGTCTGCTATAGTCCATCCTATCGCCCTTTTATGCTGCTTCAACATGTCGATCAGCTGTCGTTCCTGTTCCTGCGGCAGCTTAGCAGAGATGATTACGGGCAGTGTTTTATCACTACCAAGATAAGCATATTTAAGCTGCCCTGTCAGGGGCTTAAGTTCTAAGACAGGTGGTTCAACAGTAGATGGCTTTTGGATTAAATGGTTATCCGAAGTGTAATTCAAAGGTTCGAATAACTTACCTGGGCGATGGTCTAACCAGTCTACCTCCTCATGACCTTCAGTATCAGATGAATCGGATTCAGAGTCGCTGTCGTCGGTGCTGTCGTCGGTGCTGTCGTGATAGGCTTGTAAATGGCTGTCGCAGCAGTGACCAAATTTTATATCCCGGCAGCCCGACCTGATGCAGGGTTGATCAAAGGTCACCTCAATGATGGCCTTGCATTCTTCATCCACATCAGCATGTTTCATTGCTTGGAGAACGTTCAACTTAATTTCTTGATCGTTTACGCGCATGGTGAGTTCTCCTTTTTCCACATCAATCAGTGATCTTCCCGTGGCTAAGAAGGGTCGCCCTAGGATGACTGGTGCGTTCTCATCTACCTCACAATCTAAAATAAGAAAGTCAGCAGGAAAAATAAGTTTATCCACTCTTACCAAGATGTCTTCAATTTTTCCCTCGGGGTGAACGTAAGAGCGGTCGGCTAGCTGTAGGGTAACTGTCGTGGGTCGCGCCTTGCCAATACCTAATTTCTGAAAAACAGATTTGGGCATTAGATTAACACTAGCACCAAGATCACATAATGCCTTACCCACAAATTTATCTCCGATTACGCAAGGTATGAGGAAGCTCCATGGATCCTTCTTTTTCTGGGGTGGTTGTCGATGAAGAATACTCATGCACCCTTCTTGCATCCTTACCGTTTCAAATTCCCCAAGTTTAGATTTTTTAGACATGACATCCTTGAGAAATTTAGCATAACCGGGCATTTCCCTAACAACATCTAACAACGGAATGTTAATATGAACCTGTTTAAAAATATCATAAATCTTTTTAAGTTGAGATTCATGCTTAGCTTGCTGTATCCGTTGCGGAAAAGGTGGTGGAGGACGATAATCAGCAATGCGTCCTTCCCACTGCATGCGAATCTGAGGTCGATACTCATCTTTTTTCTCCTCTGTCGCTTCTGCTGTCGTGACAGGCTCATCGGCAGCAGTCTGTTCATTACCTGTCGGGGCAGCTTCCTCGGCAGGCTTATCCAAGGCAGGTTTCTTTTCTGTTTCAGCTTCTTTTTCCGACCCTGGTAACTTTTTCCCACTCCTAGTAGTAATCGCCTTACATTGCTCATGAGGGGGCGTTCTAGCATTTTCAGTATTGCTAGGGAATCCTCCATTCTGCCGTGGCTTAATATGCTGCGACACCTGACCCATTTGTGTCTCTAGAGATTTCAAGGTGGCCTCATGGTTTGTCATTCTCATCTTAGTTTCATCCATAAAGTCTTCCGTTTTCTTGACAAACTTATTGATGTTATCCATATACGTGTCGGTCTGAGACATAAAGGTGGCCAGAGTCTGCTCCAATATACTACTCGTGGCAGGTGGTGGCTGCTGTTGTTGTTGAGGCGGCAGGTTCTGCGGCAGGTTTTGCGGCTGCGGCTGCTGTCGCGTCAATAATCTAGGACCCCCTGATTCTGATTATATGCTTGCGGATTTAGGGCATTGTTAGGGTTACTCCAGGAAAATTTGGGGTCTTTCCTCCAATTAGGGTTGTAATTGTTGGAATTGTAGTTTGGCTTGTAATTTCCAACATATTTTCCTTCTTCTATATTTATAGGGCACTCATCCCTACTATGATTTCCCTCACATGTAGCACAAACTTCCTCGACAGTAAACCCTCGTACTTCCTCTTCACTCAATAAGTGTTTCATGGCTTTAGTGAGGAATGCTACCTGTGATTTCATAGTGCTGTCGGCCTCATAATCCTTGACAGCAAGTACCCGTTTACCCCCTCTTCTAGTGGTTGGAAACTGCTCCTCATTCTTAGCCAGATGTTTCAAAACTTGCAGGGCCTCGTCCGGATCTTTATCCAATAATAGTCCATTTGCTGCAGAATCAATTCGAATGCGAGTTTGTAAGTTAGCAGCATTATAAAACTTAGTTACCTGATTCCAGACGGGGAATCCATGCATTGGGCAGTTTCGTAGAAGAGTTGTGAATCTGTCCCAGGCCTCGTGCATTGGCTCGTCATCTTCCTGTTGAAAAGTAGCAATTTCATTACGTAATCGCTCAGCTAAATGTGAAGGATTAAAACGAGACAAAAATTCACGAGTTAAATCTGCCCAAGTCATGATAGAACCCGGTGTAAGTTTATTCCACCAAGTTTTAGCTCTATCCCTCAATGAATGGGGGAATAACCGAAGCCTCAGTATCTCCGGACTAACTCCTGGTAGTCTAAACGAACCACAGATCTCCTGGAACGTTTTGAGATGCTCCCTGGCATCTTCTGTCGCAGAACCACCAAACTGTCTGGCATTGTTGATCATACTAAACATGACAGGTTTAAGCTCGAAGTTGTCAACGTCAATATCCGGCAGCGTGGTCTCCAGCTCTACATGATCGTTCAGCATGTAGTCACGACATGACCGTCGTCCACCTGCCGCGGGCGAGTCACCGACAGGCGGGATTTCTTCTCCGGTAGGCTGATTACGGGCCATCTGCTCTAGCTGTTCTTCAAGGTATTCGTTTCGGTCTAAGAGGTGGCGAATCTGTTTCTTGAGATTAAAGGAACGTTCAATCTTCGGATCTAATTTATACTCAGGATCTTCACCTCTTTTCGATATGCGCATAAACAGGAAAACCTTGTGAAAAGCAAGAGTTTAAAATACAAAAGAAAAATTAAAGAAAAGTAAAAATAAAAACAAAAACAAAAACGAAAATAAAAACAAAAAGTGCAAGGAAAAGAAGGTGTAGTTATGTTGCCAATCCCCGGCAACGGCGCCAAAAACTTGTTGCGTGTAAAATAGTCTATCGCAATTGTAGTGCAAGTATACACGACGCAAGTAGTAAAGTGATATGAAGTATCGGATATCGTCTCCACAGGGATTGGGCTAATGACTTCACCTTGTTTCACTGCACGAAGTAAAAGAAATAATTAAGAGTTGTCACGAGAATAATAAAATAAAAACGTATTTAAAAGGATTTGAGATATCAAGATGGAGAGAATGGGCTGGTATTGAGTTGCTCGATAGTGCAGGTATTGAATTGCTTAGGATCTCCAGTTCTGTCGTCGCACCCGTCGCCGACAGCACCTGTCGCGGCGTCTGTCCGTTAGCTGTCGCGGCAGCGAACACTAACTCCGTACTTCAAGCTTGACAAGAATCCCAGATCTGCCTTGCCCTATCCCTAGGCACAAGTCTGTCGATGATCACGTCTTTGATGATACCTCCCGGCGTGAATCGAAGGATGAACACCGATGTGTATGAATTCTTCCTTAGCCACTTAACCTCACCTTATCCCTAAGCACGAGATGGTTCAACTATAAACTAGAGAACACGCTTTTATCTCTTTCGTATACTTAACTCTCCCGATGCTAAGTAAATGGATAACCTCACAATGCTCTCCCGATGCTCTTGCAAGATGTTAAAACCAAGATAAAAGAACTTGAAGTTTATTTTATTGAACTTGAAAAATCCTAAAACAAAGCAACCCTTGCAACTACTTTACAAAACAACCCGTAGCCCTAGGGGGAATTTAGAACATATCGGTGACAGGTAAACGGCAGGGTTTTGGTTTTGGTTATGGGGTAGTCGGCTATGCACTAGGTTTAATCTATGCCCTTTATATAAGCTTTGGGCTCAAGTTATCTAAGGTAACAAGGATTACAACTTTAATTAAAAGTAAGATTCTAATAAAGACTAAATCTCTAAAGTCTCCTACTTTCCAGCCGCATCCTTGCTTTTAGGGATTTCCTCTCCTTTGAGCTTTGGCTTGACATATCTCTTGATCCGGGGCTTGGAAAAATATTCGGCTTCCACACGACAGACGAGCAGATTTTTCTCTATCTATCGAGGTCCACTTCACTTTTTCCTCTTCATGAATCTGCTGTCACCATGCTGTCACGACAGGTCCATGACAGGTTCGTCTTCTTCAGCTGCTTGTCCAGTTCAGCTTTCCTGCTTATCTGCCCTGCGCCTGCCTTCGACATCTACTATGACAGATACCTGCAAAAATAACCATCTTTCAGTAGAATCCGTGCCTTTTATATAATTGTGATGTTTTATTGAAAACTAACCTAAATGCAATGCAATGATGCTTGAATGCAGCAGAAATATGGGTTTAAAAAGGTGTAAATGATAGAACTTTTACACACTCAACACAATGTGTAACTGGATCCTATCCCTATATATATATATATATATGTATGTATATGTATATGTATATGAAGATTATCACCTGGGAAAAAAGTAAGAGTTAATCACAAACATTCATTTCCTCATCCAACGATTCAAAAAACATGTAAAATTATAAGTTTTACATTCAGTGTGAGTGGACCCTAACCTATATATATATACTATTATTAAAGTATTGATTGAGTTTGGTGTTATATTTAACCCGCTACTAATGATAAGAAGAATATAAATTGTATGCCTTTTTTTTCGGTGCCCCTATTTATGCTCCATCATTAAAGAATTAGGTTTATAGTTTTGGATTAGGGATTAAGGTTAGAGTTTAGAGTTTAGAGTTTTGTGTGTATAGTGTATTTTGTAGGGTGTATGGTATAAGGTTTAAGATTTAAAAATTATAGTTAGAGCTTAAACTTTAATTTTTTAGTGTTGGGAAACAAAAAAAAAACTTATTTTTTTTGTCCCAGTAAAAATCTATTATTTAAGGATCAAGCATGTGTATGAGTGTCTTATCATTCGAATAGAAATCTTCTGCCCCTTTTCGGTGCTTCTATTTATGCCCCACACTAAAAATTAGGTTTTTGGTTTAGAGTTTAGGGTTTAAGGTTAGGGGTTGTGGTTAGGCTTTAGGAAATTTAGGGCAGCGTATGTTTTTTAGGGTATAGGGTGTAGGATTTAGGATTTAAAATTTATGGTTAAGGCTTGAAATTATTTTTAATATTTTTTAGTATTTGGGCATAGAAAGGGGTACCGAAAGGAGCAAATGATTTTTATCCCTTATCATTCCACCTATGATCATCTGTTGAGTAAACTTTTATGAATATAGTTTTTTTCTTAAATATTTCCTTTAACTCACATTGTAGTTCTAACAAAATCTAATTTATATTATATTTCTACTCATTCATGCATATATTAATATATAAATTTAGTTAAAAGTGGAATGATATCATGAAATAGTGTATTATTAAGATTGTATAAATACTTTAATTTATAAAAAATATATTCAAATATTGTTTTAATAAAGACTTCAATGAGTTTATATCATTTGTTTCAAATTTGGTGCATCGAATATAAAACTTATAATTAATACAAAATAATATGCTTAAAAATAATGAAAATATTGTATTTGGTTTTGAGATTTAGACACTTTTTTCTTGATAAGAAGGATGTTAACACATTTAATAAACAAGTTTTATGAGTTTTATGTTTGATGTATCAAACAAGAAACCCAAATTCATAGGATTGTTTTTTGATTTTGTGGAATACTTAAACTACAATTTATACTACACAACTATTTTTTTAAAGAAAATATTGAGTTTATAAATTACATGATTTTTTTCCCTAAAACTTTGGATGATTAATTTTTATTATCCAAAGAGTAGAAAAATCTGATAAAAGTAATTTTATGTTACTCAAAGTTATTGTTTTTCTAAATGGAAGAGGAGCAGAGTTCAAACCCTACATAAATGAAATACCAATGTTTTACTAACTACTGGACCACTAGGTGTGAGAATTAGACGGGGTGGTGATGGTTTTGTATTTATCATTCGGTCTCTGACAATTATAAGAACTATTTTAGGTATTTTTTTGTCCTCATTCTCATATCCATCAGATCTTACGGCTTTTGGAAAATTCTTATTCAAAAAAATAAACAAAATTTATTACTTTACTAACTAAAATATATGATCAAATTTGGTATCACTTAAGCAGGTCTTGAGTTTGAAGTCTTATGTATGAATAAAGTCTCCACTGGGAGACTCACCCACCAAAGTCATGTGTGCGACGCGGGTCGATCCAGATTAGTCAGGGCAAAGCCCCGAAAAACCGGGAAAAACAAAAAATATCAAACATTAAATCTCCTAAATCACATACATAAATGATAAATTTGGTTTTACCGATAACAAACAAACTATTTGAAAACTACAATTTAACTTGTAACGATCTCTTTTTTGTAGCCAAATCAATCTAGCATGTGGTACTTGATGATCCTCTTGTATTCTTGTTTAGATCTTTCTTGACCACGGATAATTTTTGAAGATCTCCACGGTTATTTATACGGTTATGGTTCAGTTATTCTCACAGATCGGATATAATAATTTTCGTGTCCATCCCCATTTAAGCTTCGATGATAATTTTTTTCCGTCTTTGTGGATGAAAATTTTGATTATTTTTTATTTCATATGTTCGAATCTCTATAGTTTTAAGATATTCTCACACTCAATTCCCGACGAGTAAGAGCAATCGACGATCGACAGTACAAATGGTTATTGAAATACACAAATGGATTAGGTTTGAAAGTAAAGCAAATTTCTCAATCAATTGGAACACACATATTTTTTCACTCAAAAGTCAAAACACTACTTATAACGTATACAATATTATATACGAATTTCTTCAAAAAAAATATTATATACAAAAATTAAAAATATTATATTGGCTCTAAGAGAATAAAAATTACTCGTTTTCTAAAATAACTATTTTTTCATATTCAATTGATTCCTTAAATAAATAAATTTCATTAATTGAATTATTTAAACAACTTTCGTCGTTAATTAGTAATCACTATTATATTAACGTAACCAATAATATTATTATTGTGACAATCTAACGTTTGAATTATGACATGACAATTAACCTTTTTTTCTTTCTTTATACCCCAATATTCGTGAATAAAATGATTAAAATGCTTATGCCTGGATATTTTTCAGTACACGTGGATTTATTGAAAAAAGTTTGATCGATAAATTTCTAACGGGTGATAACATTTCGCCGATAAAAATATTGGTAAAATATCTCATGCACTCACAAACACCTTAATTTTATAGGTTAAAGATTTTGTTTAGGGGTTTATGCTTATGAGTTTATAATTTAGGGATTATAGTTAGAATTTAACATTCATGGTTAGAATTTAGGGTTTAGAGTTAGGATTTATGTTTTAAGGTAATATGTTAAGAATTTAAGTTTTAACCTATAAACTCTAAATTCTAACCCTAAACCCTAAATTCAAACCATGGTCCATAAATTCTAAGCACGTAAACTTAAACTCCCTAAATTATAAACCGTAAACTAGATCTCTAACTCCTAACTTAGAGCGCTTGTGGAAACAAAAAACTTCAACCGACAGTGCATGGTATAATTACTCAAAAATAAAATACTAAAATCCATCAGCAATAAAAAATATTCATTGATTTATTAATATAATTTTCTGACATAATACATTTATTATTTGAAAAAAACTATTTCGTCAATAAATTTCATATTAACATCGGTGTACTCTTTTTCTCCGATTACATTTTAATTTTTTTAATGAAGCACTTGATAACAAACACCTTTTTGCACCCAAAAAGAAATTTCGTATTAATTTTTCAAAAGTTGGGCTGTAGGAATGTTTCAATTCCACATGCGTTACCCCAGTAATTTACGACTTAGAAGTGGAAAATTCCAAAATTTCGTACCTAATTAGTTAGTTGACAATGGTGATTTATCAATTTGAAAATAAAAGTTATTACAATAAAATTTAGATTTTTTTTTGGAAAAATACCACTAGAATTTTTTGGGTATAAATCTTTGATATTTGATTTATTAATCTAATAACCCAGATTAATTACTGCATAAGACAATTATGGGACAGTCTTTTCGATCCAATTTATTTTATTCACAACGTTAATATTTTTATAGCTATATAACGTCAATATTTAAATCACTTAACTTATTTAATGACTAACATATTATTTCACTAGACTAATTAATTTAAAATCTTTTAGGAATAATTTAAGTCACGAAAATAGATATTTGATGACTTTTTAGATTTTTTGGTACGAAATGCTAAAAGAAAAATCTACACCAAAAAATTGTAGACCATAAATTTCTTATATATTCTCAAAAGATATGACATTATGTTGCGGTTTTTTTTCTACTTTTAAATTTACACATCATGTTGGGACTTTTTTTTTCTACTATTTTTTAATTTTCCTTTTGTTAATCTTAACTTATATATATATATATATATATATATATATATATATATATATATATATATATATATATGCATAAATAATTATGTAATGCATTAACTATTCTGTCAGTTGTATAATAAATTTAATTCTTCATACTTTTAAAATTTTGTTAATAAAATAATTGTATTTATTAGCGGATGGTGTTAGAGTTAATGAATTTATTTCATTATTTTGTCAGTTGTCTAGTTGTGAAGTGATTGTTTTTTCACGTTATTTCATACGTCAATTTCTGAGCTAATAAACAATAGCAGCGAGTATGTCATGTGGCAGGAGGATGTGTCAGAAGGTGCAATGTCTAAATTTTAGAAACGAAAAGATAAAGTTATTGAATTATTTCGATTTATGTCCAATGATAGAAGGAATTTTTTTTGATATACATGTTAGTTTACACACGTCTTTTAATTTTAGGGGTTAACGATTTAGTTTATGGTTTAAAGTTTGTGGATTTAAGTTTTAGAGTTTATAATTTAAGGTTTAGGGTTTGTGTTTTATAGTGTAAATATATAGGCTTGTATAAATAACTTTTACACGGCCTTTGTATCAAAATATACCTTTTAGAGAAGAATTTTGATACACAATTATTTTATACAAGCATGTATAAAATTCTACCCATCAAAATATACATGTGTATCAAAACAACTAGTATATCATGTCGTGTTAGATATTTGTTTTATTTCTAACGAACTAATTATTTACTTATACCGAAATTTTAATTGAATGACTAAAATATATCATTTAAAGAAAATGATCTATTTATAATAGAGCACATAATTGAATAGCATACAATGTATTTTATACTTCATTATGTTATATTTTCTATTGATAAATCCGGAACTCTCTCTCTATATATATAGAAATAAGAGTCTAGTTAATGCAATTCCTTTTAATTTATTCAAATAATGTGGTAAATAAAGATTCTTTTTCTTTCTGTTATGGTAATTTATGAGAAATGTTAGCAAGTAATCAATGGCATAGATGGAAATAAAATCATAGAGTGAGCAAATAAGTCCCTCTACTAACCAATGAACCAATCAAGTCCTCTTACTCTTAAATTGGAAATAAGTTGGTGAAATTGACACTAGCATTTTGAAGTTAACATCAATGTCATATGAGAATATTATTATTATTTTTTTTACAACTTGATCATCACTATTAGTGCCATGTCAAATTTCCCTTTATTATCATGTGACGTCAGTATTTTGGATGTTTTTTTTGTTAATATCATTATCAGGTTTACTTGTTTCCCTTTTTAAAAGATACACTTTTTTGTTTATTCCACAATAGTAGAGGGACTTATTTGTTTACTTCACAATAGTACGGGGATTAGCCATGTACTTCCACCGAAATAAAAGTGAAAGCAGTGCAGATTTTTTTCTTTCTTAAATTCAAACAGAACATTTTGATAAAATAAATAAAAGATGGTACTAAAATTATAATTAAACAAATCTTAACCCTCATATTTTGATAAAAGAAAAGAACAAATCTTAACCCGTGCCTATAGGCAACAATTAAGCATACCCAATAAATAATCTTTAATTAGTACCTGTTGAGCAAATTCAGCTTTTCTACGTTTAGTTATTATTTTTGTTTTGTTTCCCAGGGAAATTTCTTTTTGTAATACTTCATTCTCATATTTCCAGATTTATTGAAAAACTGACACAGATTCATTGTATTATATTTTATTTCAAAATAATAATATTAAGAACAAAATTTGTTAGATATTTTATTACATAAGTGGTGCATATTTATTTAGTCTGACGGTCTGTATAATCGTGTGGCTGCCTACTTGACTCAGCGCAGCCAATCGAGCCGACCTCCCAGCCAATAACAAAAACAAAAAATCATTTTTCTGAGAGGGAAAAAAGGATTGAAAAAACATTTTTTTATATAAACAAAATAAAAAAAAGCTTTTGAATTTCAGTCGTTCGCAATCGTGGAAAAGGGTCCCATTGTTCCCTTTGATAAGATTATGGCCTCCACGAGCCTATATAAACGCCTTCGCCCTCCCCCAGATTCTTCATTTTCTCAGTGAAACTCGAAAAGATAAGGAAAAGATCAAAAAGAGAGTTTTTCTTTCTTTTTCTGGAGTAAAAGCTTCATAGCTATGGCGGCTTCGGTCGATAATCGACAGTTCAGGGGGCTTGAACCGGCTTTGGGCGGCGTTTTCCTCCCGTTGAAGCCCGGTCCAACGCCGACCCCAACCCCCCACCTCCATGTCAAACATGTTTACGTCGAGCGTGATAGTTATGATTATGATTCCTCCAGCGATGATGGAGACGACGAGATCGACGATTATAAAGCCATGATTGTCAAATCCAACAACGAGGTCGAACCATCGATCTTGGACGTTCGAGACGAAGCCACCTCCGATAACTGGATCGAGCGGAACCCTTCCTTGGTCCGTCTCACGGGGAAACACCCTTTCAACAGTGAACCACCCTTGAACCGCCTCATGCACCACGGTTTCATCACCCCGGTTCCCCTCCACTACGTCCGTAACCACGGCGCCGTCCCCAAAGCGTCGTGGGATAACTGGACCGTCGAGATAACCGGTTTAGTCAGACGGCCGATGAAGTTAACAATGGACCAGCTCGTCAACGAGTTCCAAAGCCGCGAGTTCCCGGTCACCTTGGTTTGCGCCGGGAACCGACGTAAAGAACAAAACATGGTGAAACAAACGGTGGGATTCAACTGGGGAGCATCGGCGATTTCGACTTCGGTGTGGAGAGGCGTACCGTTGTGTGAGGTGCTCAAACGATGTGGGATCTTCAGCAAGAAACGTGGTGCCCTCAATGTGTGTTTCGAAGGCGCCGAGCATTTGCCCGGCGGCGGCGGATCCACGTACGGAACAAGCATCAAAAAGGAGTTCGCCATGGACCCGTCTCGTGATATTATCTTAGCCTACATGCAAAACGGCGAGCGGTTAACCCCGGACCACGGGTTCCCGGTTCGGATCATCATACCGGGGTTCATCGGCGGGAGAATGGTTAAATGGTTGAAACGAATCATCGTCACGACCAAAGAATCTGAAAGTTATTATCATCATAGAGATAATAAGGTCCTTCCTTCTCATGTTGATTCAGAGCTAGCCAACGCTGAAGGTAAAAATATTTTTTTTACTGAGCAGTAAAGTTAGTTTTCATGGGAAATTCAAACGTGATGATGTAATGTTTGCAGCTTGGTGGTATAAGCCGGAATACGTAATCAATGAGTTAAACATCAACTCGGTGATAACGACGCCTTGTCATGAAGAGATCTTGCCAATCAACTCGTGGACGACTCAGAGACCGTACACTTTGAAGGGCTACGCATATTCGGGTGAGTTAAAAACGTTTTTTTTACCAAAGTAAATCTTTTGGTTAATAAAACGAACCACCCGGACATAGTTTGCTGTCAACTGAGGTTGTCTTGTAATAAAACTATTTTTTCTTTTTTTGTCTTTTGGACAAAGACAAACACAACTTGTGTGCAATTAAAATGGATCTTTTTTTTTCCTCCGTGCTTTTGGGAAGAGTCGTGGAAATGAAGACAATCCCACAAATAAACAAGGTTTATTTTGTTTGAACAATCGACAACAGGCGGTGGGAGGAAGGTGACACGTGTGGAGGTAACAATGGACGGCGGTGAATCCTGGTACGTGTGCACGCTGGACCACCCCGAAAGGGCAAACAAGTACGGCAAATACTGGTGCTGGTGCTTTTGGTCACTGGAAGTCGAAGTGCTTGACCTTTTGGGAGCCAAAGAGATAGCGGTTCGTGCCTGGGACGAGACCCTTAACACTCAGCCCGAGAAGCTCATTTGGAATGTCATGGTAAGTATAGTACTATAGCAGGTGAACATTTTTATTACTCTAAGGACCAAATCTATAATTTGACCAAAATTTGTTTTCATCATGTGTAACAGGGAATGATGAACAATTGTTGGTTCCGAGTGAAAACAAACGTATGCAAGCCGCATAAAGGTGAAATCGGACTCGTTTTCGAGCACCCAACTTTGCCGGGCAACCAATCCGGTGGATGGATGGCTAAGGAACGACACCTTGGAAACGCCGATGCGAACTCGAGTTTGAAGAAGAGTGTGTCGTCTCCTTTCATGAACACTGCCTCCCAAACATTTTCGATGTCCGAGGTCAAGAAACATAACTCTGTTGATTCGGCTTGGATCGTTGTGCACGGTCATATCTATGATTGCTCTACTTTCATCAAGTATCACCCTGGTGGAGCGGACAGTATTTTAATCAACGCCGGAACCGACTGCACCGAAGAGTTCGACGCTATTCACTCGGACAAAGCCAAGAATTTGCTCGAAAATTATCGAATCGGTGAGTTGACCACGTCGGGTTACACTTCCGACTCGTCGGCATCCTCACCTAATAGTTCCGTGCATGGGGCGTCAAATCTTCCCCCTTTAGCTCCTATTAAGGAAGTTGCCCCCACAAGACCGATAGCGTTGGTACCACGTGAGAAAATCCCATGCAAACTAGTTGAAAAAACATCAATCTCTCACGATGTTCGTCGGTTCCGATTCGCGTTGCCGTCGAAACATCAAGTGCTTGGATTGCCCGTAGGGAAGCACATATTTGTGTGTGCCGTGATTGATGATAAGCTTTGCATGAGAGCCTATACCCCATCTAGCCCCGTTGATGAAGTTGGCTACTTTGATCTAGTGGTCAAGGTTTATTTCAAAGGTGTGCACCCGAAATTCCCAAATGGTGGGATAATGTCACAATATTTGGACTCCCTCCCACTCGGTTCATCACTAGACGTAAAGGGTCCTTTGGGTCACATTGAATACACCGGTCGAGGTAAGTTTTTGGTTCATGGCAAACCCAAGTTTGCCAAGAAACTAGCAATGTTAGCCGGCGGAACAGGGATTACCCCGATCTATCAAATCATTCAAGCTATTCTAAAGGACCCCAAGGATGAGACGGAGATGTATGTGGTGTACGCGAACCGAACCGAAGACGACATTTTGCTGAAAGACGAGCTCGACGGTTGGGCTAAAAAGCATGACCGGTTGAAAGTATGGTACGTAGTGCAAGAATCAATAAGGGAAGGATGGGAATATAGCTTAGGTTTCGTCACGGAAAGTATTCTCCGGGATCACATTCCGGAAGGCTCGGAAGACACTATTGCGTTGGCTTGTGGGCCGCCGCCGATGATTCAATTCGCCGTGCAGCCTAACTTAGAGAAGATGAACTATGACGTGAAGGATTCTTTGTTGATCTTTTAGAAGAAAGTGATAGATTGATGTTTACTGTTTTTTTAGCCATTGTTCTTTGTTGTGTTGTTAAGAAATATTTTCCCTTCCGATAGCGAAATTGCTGGGAAAATGATGTATATAGAAAAATCATGGGTGTTGTAGTTTAAAAGAAGGAAATAAAATATATATTATCTTCTTGTATATAGTAATTTCAATGTATAATATCTTTTCCAAATATTTCAAAACTGTTGTCTAAAATATCTAACTTTACCCGGGCTTGTAATCTTTAGATTATTACGATAATAAAAGTGTTAATCGAACCACAAAATAAGATTTAAGTGGTATGTAAATGTTGATTTTCAATAATTAGCAAATATAAACCTACCAATTTTTACCTATCCAGCTTTGGTAAGATATATTTTTCAAACATGATTTCCTAGGAAGAAAATTCAACCTTTCCTACCTTCAGTCTTCACAAATACAAGGCAAGTCGAAGTTCAATGCATTTCATTATAAATCTCATTTATAGTGGTTACAATGTGAAATTCAAAATCCCAACATACCATGCACTAATGGTTTTCTATTTTTTTTTGTTTATGAATATAAAGGAATAAATAGAAAACCACAAATATAATGATCGTGAGCGTCTTTAATCACAGTAAATATAATATCATATCTTTATTTGACATCTGATCATTCAAGTTTGAGATTCGAATATAATTTAAATCATCGGAGGAAAATGGCGTGAAATAGAGGATGGGATGGGACCATAGGAAAAGAGGGGAGCCGTGGTTTTAGTTTTAGGTTGATGGTTATGTGGACTGCCCCTCGAAACTAAGAACGGCTGCAGCCTACAGGCGCCCATTGGTTGGCTAACCGCACTGCATGGGGTTTTGGTTCCTCGGAACGTCCAAGGGTCGCCCTTTGTCTTTGTCTTTGTCTTTGTTTAGTTTCCGCGCTCGCTTTACGACAATTGCCCCCTCCCTTTTTCTTTTCTTTCCTTTTATTTCTTTTGTTTAAAAATATAAATAAATATGCATATCCTCCAAATTCTAAGTGGGAATCAAATCAAACCACTAAATCATTTCATGTTGTTTCTCACCTGATACTTTGAGTGCTCTCTTCAAATACTTTTTCAACTTTCACATCTTATAATTTAAAATTTATTGTTAATAAAATATTAAAAAATATATTTAAAAAACCTTGAATCAATTAGTTTTTTAATATATTTTTTTATAAATTTTAATTAATTAAAAATTTTAAATGAATTATAGTCAAAGTTGAAAAAATTTGACAAAAAAATGTCAACATGTGACAGTTTTAGTGGGAGGGAATATTATATTATAGGAAAATTCTACAACGGGTGACGAACATTGATGAATACCACTAACGATGAACACCGATGAATACCATTATTTTTATAAAAAAATTAAAAATCTAAAGGACTAAAATTATAATTAAAATTATTTCTTAAAAAAATTAAAATCAAATTTAATAGTTACTTTATAATATTTTTTAATAGATTAGAATCAAATATACCAAATTCTCCTAAACCCTAACAAAATCAATCTCTTAAAAAAATAGAAATCAGTTTATAATTTTTAATAGATTAGAATTAAATATACCCAACTCTACTAAACCTAAACCCTAACAAATTTAATCCCTTAAAATATTAAAAAATGTGATTGAATCATGATGGTCGATATTCTAATCTATTAACAAATTCAAAGTGATAAGACACCGGCTACTGCAACTCACATTTTCTCGAGCATGATGGTCGATATTCTTTGGTCGATATTCTAAATCTATTAACAAATTCAAATCTTAACATTATTTGAATTTGTTACTGTTTAGGCTTAGGAGAGTTGGGTATATTTAATTTTAATCTATTAAAAAATTATAAATTGATTTTTATTTTTAAGGAATTGATTTGGTTAGGGTTTAGGAGAATTGGATATATTTGATTCTAACTTATTAAAAAAATATTATAAAATAACTATTAAATTTGATTTTTATTTTTAAGAGATAATTTTAATTATAATTTTAGTCCTTTAGATTTTTAATTTTTTTTAAAAATAATGATGTTCATCGGTGCTCATCGTTAGTAGTGTTCATCAATGTTTGTTGCACGTGGTAGACTCATTCTATATTATATATTCATGAATCTCGTATTTTAACGAGAAGTGTTTTACATTACTTGGCTTGCTCGTCATTTCTCACCCTCTCTTTCTATGTCTTCATATTAAAAAAATTAAATTTAAATTCTAATTTTAAATTTTAAATCTTAAAATTATATATTTCCTTAATTTTTTAACCATAATCCTAAATAATAACCTTAGACATTAACTCTAAACTCTTAATTTATTTTTTAGCGTTGAAACATAAATAGAAAAAAAAATAAAGTATTTCTAATTTTGCCTTGTGAGGGTTCTTTCGGTTTACTAGTCATGATTCATTAAACGGAATCTTTACACTTTTTATTTTAAACCCACTAAACCATAATCCTAAATAATAACTTTAGACTTTTTATTTTTTAGCTCGTATTTTTCTTTTCTAGTCACTAGGAAATATATTTTCTAGATAGATACTGTCAGCCCGCTCCTTATATATCTTTTTTACTCCTCTGCAGCCTCGAGGATGCTCCTTGGGGACAACGTGCTCCGGAGGTGCACCATGATCCATTTGCTACTATTGCTACCTCGTGAGCTTATACTGCCTCAGACCCTCCTACTCCATGGGCTCATCAGCTCCATGGGGACATCATGTCTTACAAGTGTATTGGGCTCATCATCCCCCAGACCTATCGGCTCCATGGGGACATCATGTCCCGAGGGTGCATAATAATCTATCTACTAATGTTGTTGATTCCCCCAACATCATCTTCTCCATCTATGAAATTACAAAAAATATATAAAAAACAATAAACAAGAAACGAACCTTTCTGCTCATCTTCTCCATCTATGAAATTCAAGTTCAAGTGCAATTATAAATTACATATAATATTTAGTACTTAAGCTAAAGGATGTTCCTAAATTGTAGCTATTGACCACTATTTTTGTAATATTTGAGGTTTACAATATGGTATATAATAGTTCAGCTAAAGGATGTTCCCCGTCTTCCGAACTTAAGCTATGTTAAACATTATTCTACATTCTAACTTGGATATTATTTTAGATATATTAGTTTTGATGTTCCTGAGACATGGAACTAATAATTTCAAATTTTTAATTTTAATTCTTAATTATTCTAAATTAAATCGACATAATTAAAATACACTCTAGAATATAGTAACCATTATTAGCTAAAAGCCTACAAGAAAAAAAGGAAGACATAGGGGATACAAAGCTTGGGACTAAGGGTCACGAGCTTTTATTTAAAAGCTTAGGTTTATACTTTTTTCTCGTTGTTTCTCTACCGAAATCTAAACCTCTTAAATGATGGCGTTGTGACAATAAGGGGATACATAGATGGGAAAGAAAGAAATATATTAATTGGTCTGAACCATGTTAACATATAATTCCACACGTCTAAAAGTGCAATTTGTATGTACCTATTTTTTCACATGTGGAATTATGTGTAAACCTTCACTTTTTTCCTTGTTTCTTCATCGGGCTCTAAACCTCTTAATTGGTAGCGATGTGATAATAAGGGGATACATTGAAATGTAGCCTAATCAGATATAAAGAGATTGAATTAAAGGTAAAACTAGTGGAGCAAAAACTTATTATCCTCTAGGAGCAAGTTGAAGAAGCGCAAAAGAAAAGAAAGAGCATGTTGGCCGAACAAAAAATGATGTTTAGAACTTTCAAGAAAATAAAAATCAAGTTGGAGGTATTGTCAAAGGAATGTACAGAGTGTGAGGCCAAAGCCAAGGTTGTAGAGGATGAAGAGAAGACCGTTGAGCGTGAATGGGAAAAAGAGAAACATTTCATCTCTTTCATAAAAGAAGACGTTAAGCAGGGGCGAAGGCTGAATTTAAAAGTTAAGGGGGCGAAATTAAAAAAAAAACTTAAAGATATAAAAAGCGCTTGAACTTTTGACAAAAAAATCAATTACGCCCTTAAAATTTTTTTGCACCCAATTAAGCACTTGAATCAATTTTGACCATTAAATCTTGATAGTTTTTTTAGATATGTTGGCGCAGTGCGTTGTGTCAGTGTCTCAATTTGACATTTTCAAAAAAAATATTTTATTTAAAACTTGTTTAAAATTTTTAAAAATTCTAAAAAATGTATAAATATAAAAACTATTATTGAAAAAATCTGTAAATACAACATGATAGAACTGTAGTGTATCATGTGTCAGTAATATCCAAAGAAAAAATTGTCAGGATTTAATGATCAAATAACTTAATTAATTCAATTTCTTGGTTCAAGAGCTTAATTGAGTGTAATTTTTTTAATGGTTTAATTGATTATCTTCAAAAGTTCAAGAGTTTTTTACATCTAAGCCATAAAAAGAATAAAAGACTGAAAAACGTCATCAATCGTATTCCATTCACTAACTTCAAGTAAAACAAACTTAATTTCATATACACTTTACTACCGAGACAACATTCACTCTATAATATTAAAATAAATAAAATATAATTTAATTTAAAATTCTACAAGGCCAAATTAAAAAAATGAACCGTAAAGATGAAGCACATGTTCTGGGCTGCCAGCCCCCATGTGGCTTCGCCACGACGTTAAGAGGGCATTGGAGGAAAAGTATGGTTGTCAAGAAGAGGTATTGTTCTTTGATCTTTGTGTGTAGCATTTTAGGTTAAAAACAACAACATGGTCAGATAAATATATATTATATTCGTTGTACGAAACTTTAACAATGATCTAGGGTTAATTTTATTCTTTATATATAATTGATAAAGCCTTAATTTATTGATGATTATATTTTTTCAATAAATGAAACACGGTTGTTATCAACTTCCATCATAGTCTATTAAAAAAACTAATATGTATTATCTAGGTAAAAAAATAAAATAAATATTATTAATAGATGATATTAAGAATGTTAAAAATTTTAATATTTGCTATAATTATAATTTTTGGAGTTTAGCTTATCAAATATTTATGGATTATAATTTCTTACATTAACGGTGAAAAAAAATCACAAGCAAAATTGTAAGAATGGTATAAAAACGGTTTTATTCAGGAAATATTTTTTTCTAAAGTCTGTGAATAAAATAATTATATGGTATTTATATGAAATCTTAGAGTTATTGTTCCATGTTTTGACAATGGAAATTTTTCTCACGAGCAAGCCTCTAATATTGTCGTGTGTTCCTATTTAAGGGATTCTAATCCCAAAAACGAAACCAAGATCCCAGCTCATGGGTAAAGTTTAACTTTCTAAAGTAGTGGAATTTATAATTATCTCATAAACATTTCAAATTTATTATATAAATGGAGGGTAATTGTTTTTAAGTGTTCCCTTCCAATAATGGTGTAGCTTCGTACCTACCTAAATTATATCTCTAAACTCTAAATCTTAAAAAATAAATAAGACACATTATAACATTATAGATCCATTTGTAAGACAATCATTTTCTATACATGAAATAATTTCCCAAAATTTAATATTTTTAACAATTTATATTTTATAAATTTTAATATACTGTTTTAGATTCAAATGATTAGATGTGATTAAAATAATTATTGCAATGGTAAATATTATATAAATTCGAATATATTATTTTTAAATTTAAAATTATCGGATATAATAAAAATATTATTTATAATGATAACTATCAGTGTGAGCTGAGCTTGGAAACTATGGGCTTTAGCTGTAAAATATATTTATTTCTATAAATAATTAGTAGTTGAATTAGTAGTTGGTCAATCTTTAATTAATGTTGAATTTTCTATAAATAATTTTAATTATTTGTTATCTTCGAAATTGCATTTTTTTTAATTGGTTCAACTGTAAGTGGCATGTTAGTTGGTAGGATAGAAGCTAGAATATTAATATGTGAAGTCCACAGTTTGGGCAATCCCTCCAAAGACTTTGGATCATAGTAATAACATTTTATTATTGTCCGAGGCAGAATTAAGTACAGTTTAGTGGGTTAATTGACCTATTTAGTTGTAGATAATTTTTGTAAAAATAGAAAAATTTGAAGGTAAAGAGGAAAATTAAATATATTTGAATTCAATAAATCTTACTTAATTCGTTTAATTTTGATTTTTAAAATCTACTTAATACGAAATCTAGATCAACCACTAATTATTGTTTATTTATTTTAGTTTGGTGCTCCATTGTCAAGTGTCAAAGTACAGCAATTTGTGCTGTCACATTATAAAACATATAACAAGTTGCATTTTCAACTTATTATAATAACATATTAAAAATAACAAAACCATGTTACATCTTTTTTAAAATGGTCCAAGCATTCGTGTATGATATGATTAACCCGATGAATTAAAAATATCTTGAAAACAATGAGCTCATACGAGATTTTTGACTCTTCTGAAATCATTTATTTTCGTTCTCGTGCGTAGGGTGAGCAAAACTCACTCCACTCAAAAAAAAAACTAAAATTTTTAATTCGATTTATCTTGACTCAACCTAAAATTTTATAAACTTAATTCGACTTGAAAATAATTCAAATAAGTTTTGAGTTGTAAAATAAAAATTTAAATAACTTAATTTTTTTTGTAATTAGTGGATTGGTTTTTAAGTTTGAGTCGAGTCCCTCAATTTTCCTCTCTCTCTCTCTCTCTCTCTCTCTCTCTCTCTCTATATATATATATATATATATATATATATATATATATATATATATATGCCACATATGAAAAAATATAAAAAAAAATATATGCATATCTTATATTTAGAGAGAGTCGTTTAAATTAGATTTAAACTGTACTATATCATGATAAATAATTACAATTAAATTTGTATAGGAACTCGAAAACTTGACTTGAATTTCATAAACTCAACTCGAATCTGAAAATTTTCAAATGAAGTTTGAGTTGTAAAATATGTCGCGTCAACTCGAATAACTCAATTTTTTTACTCAACTTGATCGAACGCTCACCCCTATTCGTGGGGATAATTATACATTTAAATATTTTCAAACTCATATATTTTTTATTAAAATAACAATACTAATCGAATAAAAATTTTAACGAGGTTCGTGTCGATGTTTTGATTTTGAATAAAACTTCACCACCTTTCAAAAAAAAATTCAATCTATTGTTAAATTAACGAATATTAATTACGGAATTTGTTGTGTATAAGTTAGTTATAAATAGAATGGATCACCTTTGTACAAAGCACAAAATAATTGTCAAATATTCTACAGAAAAACCAAACTAAACTAGTGGGTGTCTTATTGTTGATGATGATTAAGACTAACTTAACCAATTGAAATCGGTGTCCCCAAAACACTAAACTTGACCGTTAGAAATTTATATGTAATATAATATTGTAATACTCAACAATATTCATTAAAGAAGTCATTTAATTTTTCTTTAAATTTAGTAAATACCAACAATAAAATTGTACTTTTTAAAGATTAAAAATACAATTTATTACAAAATATTTTATTTTCAATATATTTACGGGGACCATGACCCAGCTAGTTCCATCGACGTTCTGTTAATGACTTCGGAATTAATTTTTTTTTTCTAAGTCTTTGATAAGGACTTTCCTTATTGTTAATATCTTCATACTTGATAGAGAGAAAAAGTACAGAACCACAACAGGATTTTGAGAAAACAAAACTATGGATCACAACCTTTTATATGCGGGAGGGATTTACTTACAATAGTTTAAAATCAAGCTAGTTTATTTTTTATAGTTTTATAATTTATTATAATAGGTATCTTGATAATTTAATTGTTAAATTTATTAGTATTATTTTTATAGAACTCGTTAATTTTATTAAAAAGAGGGAAAAAATTTAAAATTATAATGAGGGTGAACAACTCAAACACTTAACATGAACATTTTTTTATAAGTAGTGAAACAAGAAGTCAAGAACTAACCACTTGAGGTCATACAAGGACCATAGGATAAAAACGTTAAAAATTTAGCCAAAAGAGTCGAACAAAAGATAGATACGAACAACACCAATAATCGACAATAAAGGGTAAAACCATCAATACCACAACTCAATTGCGAACAAGAAACGATGATTGTGAGCGAGTGTTCAAATCCAGTCCGAAAGTCTAAATTAAGGAAGATCAACATGATAACAAATAAGCGACACCTTGAATAGTAGTGTTGAGGTCAAATCCAACAATGAGAAAACATAAAATGAAAATAGTGTCAAAATGATTAAAAAGAAGACGAAAAACATGTCAAAAAGCAAAAAAAAAAATGTGTCAAAAAAACGTGTCAGAAAAACAAAAATAAAATAAAGTAAAAGAAAATTTTAAAAAACTAGCAGTCAACGTCAAACATCAAAGTTTGTGTAGTCATCTACCAAACAATAATAAAAAAGAAGTTGTGGTGCTATATAGAGAAAAAAAATTATGACACAAACCCTAGATTTATTAATTTTATTGTACTTATTATACATGAAAAATTTCAATCTAATTTATTAATACATATTTATCGGTTGATTTTTTTTACATAAAATAAATAGTTAAACTTTTCAATCTACTCAAAACTTGACATATAATTCATGTTAGTAAAATAAAAATTTAACAGTTAAATTATTAAAATATTAATTATCGAATAAATTTACGAAAGTATATAAAACAAACTTAATTTTATATTAGTAAAAGCGAATGATATTTATATAAAAATATATTTGTGGAGGAGGATCAAGTGGGTGTACTAGCTAGTTGGTACTTCATTTGTCACTCGCTTTCTTTATTTCTGTCAATCACAGTTGAAATATATTTGTATTCTGAGACATGAAATGACTATTTTGTTTTGTGCACGGGCTCCCGAGTTGTAAGTCATACACTATACTTGGGCAATTTTAAATCAAAAACCTAATTTTATTATTATTTAGAAATATGACCCCATAGGCTTATATTTGAAAAAATAACCCCAAAATCTGCCATGTATGAAGAACTCACATTCTGAGAATAGCGAGACACGACCTCACTTTCTGCAGAAAGCGAGTTCTCCATACGTGGCAACGCTTTTCAGAATAACGAACTTAACATGAACTCGCTTTCTGCAGAAAGCGAGTTCTTTGTAAATCGGGTTGGCAAACCAAGCGTCTATAGGCATGTTCGAGCAATATTTCAGGGTTATTAATCGTATAATTTTAGTAAACATTGAGTTTAGGTACGTAGTACTGGAACTTGTCTTTCATTCTTCACCAATATGGTCAAGTTCGGTCTATTTTAAACCGAGTAAAATTCGCGTTGAAAACAGTTCCATAACTTGTTTTTGTGAATGAATGAAAATATAAAATGTCCTGATAGACTTCTGTCAAAATTTTCGGGTTTTTAATCCGAGAGTTATCGCAATTTTTGACCTTGGAGGCGTTGTAGTGGAACTTGTCTTCTATCTGAGACTGATATTGGCACGCGCGATACATGGAGAAGGGTATAAAATTTGAGTTGAAAATGGTTCCAAAGCGTGGTTTTGTGTAGGAACGACAAGCCGGAAAGAGAATTTTTAAAACGAATTAGACCTTATTATTTAAACTGAAAGTTGAGGGACACAAATAGTAAGAAATTACAATGACTTAGTTGATACGAGGGCCCGAGCGATTAGGACACTTGTTACGCATGTGTCAGGATTTCTACATAAACTACAAAGTTTATTTTGCCCGGTTCGTTCTCTATGTTTGACCATATCCTTCACATAGTAAATCCGTGTCGATCGTGGGCGTCCCTTTTCTTGTATTAGTACAGGATCTGTGCATATGGTCGGTTCAGTGTCAACGACATACGAATCAATTTCATTTTAGATGGGAGGAAACTTTTTTTCGTAAACTTTGAATATCGTTTCTAGTAAGTATACCAGATCAAGCAGTCTCATGTAGTGAATCCATTTGGAAGAACAAGCAGTAATAGCGTGTGCGCACATGTATTTGAATGTTTGGAATACTTCGCACTCACAGGTTCTTTGCATAAGATCTACCACGTACGCGTTGTGATGTATGCCTTCCAACGGCCTCGAAAATTATGAAACACAGACAAATGACCTTCTCGAGAGAAGAGAGTTGCAATCATCGCATTTGAATGACGCACATAAGTTTGCAATTGTTCGAGGAGGTCCAAGTGGACTTTGTGGCCACCTGTCATGTACTCAGTTTCTTGCCTTCCCAGGGTTGCAAATAGGGTAGCCAAGCGATAGTAGGTCTCTTTGACAACGGAAGTGATAGGCAAATGCCGCACTCCCTTGAGTGTTGAGTTGACCGCCTCAACCAAGTTTGTTGTCATGTGACCATATCATTTATCCCCGTCATATAATCGAAGCCATTTTCCCTCGGGATTTTGGCAAGGTAGTCCACGCCATCTTTATTTCTGGCTCTCAATTCTTCGAACAGTTGTTCTACCTCATGTACGTAACGCGGGTTGCCTAGGGAATGATAGTTGAATAGTTAGGGACGAACAATACATGCAAAGATATCGTAAATGCAAATGACCTAAAAGATGTACACATTCAAAGCACCATAGCACCTTCATATTGGTTCTTGTAGTTCTGCAAGTAGTTGGCCTGTAATGTGTCGTAAGCAGTAACAACGGGTAAATGTGGGGAGGCTGCCAAGGCTAACCCAAACATTATATTTGCCCACTTGATCGCTGTGCCTCTGCTGAAAATAACACATATCCCATCATCCCTTGCCCACATTACATGAGAAAGAACATGTCTCCATAGGTTCTTAAGGAAGACACCCAAGACTCGAGATCCTCATTTTCGACTATTACGAAGGCTACATGAACACTTTTCCAATTGTCGTCTTGTGCAACCGCCATAAGTAAGACCTGTGTATATTTCTCGTACAACCAAGAACCGTCGATCTGAACCATCCGTTTGCAGTGCTTGCATGTATTAATGCACTATAGAAATGTCCAAAATAGCTGGTAGAATTAACAAACACATGGTACGACACAATCATTTTCGTATGTCGAAATCGTATCAAGTTTCACAACCGTTCCGAGTATTTGTTTTTGCATCAGGTTTAGCCATGAGCGCAACTCGTTGTAAGATTCCTCCCATCGGCCAAACAAATTTTGTACGGCCCGGTACTTTGCATATCATGCTTTATTGTAATTAGGAATGCAGCCGTACTGCGTTTGAGTTGCAGCCATACAAGTGGCAACCGTCACCCGAGGATTTGCTTTTACCAGTGGCATGGAGGTACCACATATGATGTGCACATCCAAGTTCTTGTGATCCTGACTTAGGCTACTCATGGTGCATGTATGAGGCTCTTCCAGTTTCGTGATTGATGAGTGCTCAAATATGACATATTTCATTTGTTATTTTTCTAGCAATTGGGACTTCTTGCTGCTTAATACATGTTGTTTTCGTTATATTTTGTGCAGGGACCCAATTCTGGAAATAGCAGTGAAAATGATGCATTTCTGCAGTTTTTATTATAATTCTGTCATGACTGGCATCATGGGCACGACACCGGGCACGACGCGTCTGACGTGGCAGTGACGTGGCGACTTCTAGAAGCTTCTGGAACGTTCTGGAAGATGTTATCAGCTTATCCGATTAGATTCCTGCATTTAAATTTCAAAACATTTGAATTGTTTTATCTTTTGTTTATTATTTTAAATTATTTCATCACTTTATCTTTGTAAATCTAAGCCTATAAATACCACCCTTGGTAAAGGCTTAGATCATTCATCCATCATTCATTTTAGTTTTCATCTTCTAGCTTGAAACATTTTTAGTTTTAATAAAAGTTCTTTTATTTTATTTTCTTGTTTTATATTTATGCTATTTAATCATTTTCCAAAAACCAAGTTAAGTATGATAATTAATATCATGCTTAACTAAATTTCTTGAGCCAAGAGCTAGCTAAATCAATTCTAATCGTGAGAATTGAACATTGCCTAAATTCCTTCGGGAATACATTTTTATCTTTCGGTTTAGATAGTTTGGCAATCGGCCTTACTAAAGTTTTTAATCGTTTTTCGAATCAAAAAGAGCTCGTTGATCTGGAATCGTTTAAAAACATAGTTGGGAGGAAGGATCGGCCTGTGGCAATTTCGACTTCCTGTGAACACTCTTAGCGGCGGTCCGCTAAGGAAAGATTAAATCAGAAGCGATTCTTTTTAAGACAATTTCTGAGTCGGGCTTTTCCTGCTTTCAAAACTAAACACTTTAACGGCGATAGACGTGGCTAATTTGTTTAAGAATCAACCTTCGAAGATAGTCTTGGGAGGATTGGTTACTCGAGAGAGAAGCAAGTTGCGACGGGTTGGGCCTCGCAGACTGTAACCGACATGATCCCCGGAGTAAAAATCTATTTCAATGATCGAAGGAATTGACAAGGCTAGCTCGAGGCTATTTCACATACTTGGTTTTCCTTATTTTAAATTTGTGCATTTTATTTCATTACTTCATCCAATATCAAATCACTCCCCCATTTTATTTAATTATTCTGCAGATATTCCTGGAAGTAGTAATCGAAGCAATCTTCAGTCAATAATTCCAGCTAATCTCCTCGTGGATCGACCCTCTTTCCCTATATTTACTTAATTTCTTTATTTTATTTTTAGTCGAAAGAGGTTAATTATTTATTTATTTTTGACCGGTTAAACGACGACTTGTCAAAATTGGCGCCGTTGCCGGGGAGATTTATTTTCGGCATTTTGACTGATTTTTGTTTTATTTTATGACCAGGAAGAATCCGGGTACTTTAGCTCCATATAACCCGGAAATCGAAGCAAGCGCTCGTAGAACTCACGGCGAAACCCTTCGACGAAAGAAACAACAAAGCACACGACAACCCGAACAAGAATCCACCTCCGAATCTACACCAATCGAAGAACCTACACATGAACCAGAACCAATGGCGGAACAAACGATTCGAGAGCTGAACGCAGCCCCTACTGTGCAACAACCCCTTTGTATCGCTTTTCCTTAAGGTGATACCCCATTCCAACTCAAAACGAGCCTGATTCACCTATTACCCACCTTTAATGGCCTCCCTACTGAAAGCCCACATAAACACCTTGCCGAATTTCACATGGTGTGCAGCAGTATGAAACCGCAAGGAGTTTCAGAGGATCAGATAAAACTAAGGGCTTTTCCTTTTTCCTTAGCCGGAACGGCTAAAGAGTGGTTATTTTATTTACCTCCGAATTCTATTAATACATGGGCTGATCTTTCTCGTGTTTTCCTTGACAGGTATTTCCCTGCAGCAAAAGCGACTGAACTTAGGCGAAGCATTTTGGGTATCCAACAAACGCATGACGAGTCCTTATACGATTATTGGGAAAGATTCAAAAAGTTGTGCGCGAGTTGTCCGCAACATAACTTATCCGAGCAAACACTCCTTCAATATTTCTATGAAGGAATGTTGCCGATGGATAAGAAAATGATAGATGCAGCAAGCGGTGGTGCGCTTGTCAACTTGACCCCCGAAAATGCTCGAAATCTGATATCTACGATGGCAGCGAATTCACAGCAATTTAATTCTGCGAGTGAACCCAACTGACGGGTTCACACAGTAAGCACAATTTCATTAGAGAATAAAATTGATAATTTGACTAATATTGTGTATTCTCTTGTTTCAGGGGAGATAAAAGCTGCTAAGGCATGTGGGATTTGTACTATGCACGATCACGCCACCGATCTATGCCCAATGTTGAGGGAAACGACTAATGCCCAAGTTAACGCCATACACAACTTTCCAGGACCTCCCCAAAGACCCTATAACCCACATAGCAATACCTTCAATCCCGGTTGGAGAGATCACCCAAACTTGAGCTACGGTAATCAGAACCCAAATTACCAACCTAGACAACAACCTCCCTACCAAAACCAAGCACCCCAAAAATCTTCGCTTGAGTCTATTGTTGAGAGATTGGCAGTTTCGCAGGAAAAATTCCAAACCCAAACACAATCCCATCTCCAGCAAATCGACAAACAAATAAGCCAACTAGCTCAAGCCGTTAGCCGTATAGAATCCCAGGGAAAGTTACCATCACAAACCGAAACCAATCCAAGGGAAAACGTTAGTGCGATAACTTTGCGTAGTGGAACAGTGATAACGCCTAAACCGCCCAAGCAAGATGAGAAAAAATCCGACGAACAAGGCAGCTCTTCGAAGGACCAGAACGAAAAGTCTCCACCCACTGCAGGTAACTCTAAATCCAATATTTCTGTTTCTACTTACGAACCTGTTCCTCCTTTTCCAGGTAGATTGGCGAAACGAGATAAAAAGGAGGAAGAGAAGGAAATTTTGGATGTATTCAAGAAAGTGGAAATTAATATTCCACTTCTTGATGTTATTCGAAAAGTGCCCAAATATGCAAGGTTCCTGAAAGAGTTATGCACAAACCGAAGGCGATTGTCTGGGAATGAAAAAGTTAACCTTGGTGAGAACGTTTCAGCTATTCTTCAAAGACCATTGCCGCCAAAGTACAAGGATCAAGGTATGTTCGTGGTTCCTTGTAAAATTAGGAATGTTGGGATAAAAAGGGCGATGTGCGATTTAGGCGCATCTATCAACGTCATGCCGTTAAGCGTTTACAACAAAATTTCGACTGAACCATTGAAAGAAACGCGAGTGACGGTTCAATTAGCTGATCGATCAATCATCTACCCCGAGGGAGTACTAGAAAACGTGTTGGTACAGGTAAAAAATCTCATTTTTCCTGTTGATTTTTACATTATTGACATGGAAAATGATCGCAGCAATAACGGATCCGAAATCTTGCTTGGCCGACCTTTCCTATCAACTGCGCATACAAAGATCGATGTCCGCGACGGCATCTTAACTATGGAATTTGATGGGGAAGTAGTTAAATTTGATATGTATAAAGCTATGAAGTATCCTGATTCGGTCGCAAGTTTAAATTTCGTTGATATTATAGATCCGTTAGCTAATGATTTGATCGAAACTGATTTGTGTTATGAATTTTGTAGGGAGTTCGCGGATCTCGATGGTGAAAATATAGGCGAAATCATTTCAACACTTTCTTCCCTTTATGATTTTCGATTAATTCCAACACGATCTAAACATTTTCTCTCAATTTTGCAGGAACCAAAGCCGAAGTTGGAGCAATTTAATTTTACATTTTTAGGCGACAACCAAACTTTGCCAAACATCATCTTGAGTAAGTTGTCGCATCGGGAAGGAGGTAAAAGCTTAGTTGTTGATTTGCGCACAAATAGAAAGATGAAGGAAGACGTTAAAACGACGAGCGATGGACATTACCGCTTATTTGAAGAACTTGCTTTTGAAGAACAAAAAATTTAACAAAGGTCGTCGAGCTAAACGACGTTAAACAAAGCGCTAAATGGGAGGCAACCCATTCTTTTTTATTTTCGTTAATTTTAATTTTCTTTCTTTTTATATTTTATTTATTTTCCTTTATTTTTCTTTTTCTAATTACCTTAATAATTTTTCTGCAGGATTTTTTTTCACACAGCAAGCCAAGCCACGCCCTTCACAGCAGCACATTTCGACCATAAGCATTGGAGTGCACCGTTTCATTAAACGGTGCACGTTAGCAAAACCCATGGTCTGCGGTGCATTTTAGCCAAGCCCTTCCCCTTTAAGCATATCGTCAAACTCTCCCCCCTTTCCCTTTCTTTCTTTCCCGCAAAACCACTAAATCCCTAAAAACACAACACACCCAGCCGCAAACTCACTCAGCCGCAATGCCCCACACCTCCTCCACGCTGCGGTGGTCGATGACGGCAAGCCCCCAGCCCCCGGTCGAGAACTCCACTCATACGGCTTCCACCGCTCAACCGCCGTTCGCATCCTTTCAGCAACTCGGGCCAGTCCCCACACCTCCTCCCTACCGTGATGGCCGACGACCAGCAAACATTCGACGGGTGCCAACAAAAATGCTGAACCACCCTTCGCTGCACCTTCTTTCGCACATCCGACAGTCCATTCAAAGCCCTCTGCCGCCGCTGATCCGAGCCACTCACAGTGCACCTTTCCCATCGACTCACTCTACATCCACGGGGAGTATCTTTTGCCCTTGTTTTCTATTTATTTCCTTAATTTTTTCTGAATTGGGGCAATTCATTTAAGTGAGGGGGAGGGTAAATTACCACTTGTCTGCTTGTTTGATAATATGTTTTGATTTTGATTAAACCTTAAGATGATTTTTTTTCTTTTTCTCTGGCCATTGCATTATATCCAGCATGTTATAATTGTTCTAGTGCTTAGGAATGATTGAATTGGAGCATTTTGATAATCAAATGATATGGGTAATTTGCAGTTTGACATCTCTTTTAATTACTCTTGATAGTGTTAATTAAATTTCTCGCCTAGCTTAATCAAATTAGCCCAATTTTGGTAAGATTTGAGCCTTGAGCATGCATTCTTCATATTATGCTTATTTCTTTTGCTTGAGAGTGTCATCCTGAATTTTAGGAATCTAGAACTTGTGGCTTGCTTACAATTCGAGACTACACTAAGAACGAGGTGCTTTAAAATGATTTAGGCATTAGGCTTTGAACCTTTTTCCTTCCCTTTCATTTTAATTTACCCTTTCTCATCGCCTAGTGAGCCTTTCTTAGTCTTACACCCCATTTCCTTGCTTAACCACTTTTTGATTGATCAAATGCTAGAAACTATATTACTAGGCAAATAAGGAGTTGCAATTCGATTAAAGGGCATAATTCTTCGAAATGAAAAAAAAAGAAAAGAAAAACAGAATAAAGGAAGCAATTGCTTCGGAAAAAAAGAAAAGAAAAAAAGAATAAAAAACAGTTTCGAAAAGAAGAAAAAAAAAGAAAGAAAGAAAAAATGTGTGTTTTGCTTGCCCATTTTTAGCTCCTTTTTAATGTCTTCACTGCTTATGTTTGAAATATCTTGCTTTGATCATCTTCTTTTTCTTTCCATCTTTCTACCTTTTTTTCTCTAAACCCTCATTACACCTTGAAGACCTAATGATTTTTGCACCTTGATTCTAATAAGTAGTGGAGAATTGAACTTGTTACAAGCATATGGAAACCTTTATTCATGATTGACTTTGAGTGTTTCTGCTTCAAATTTACCTTTAAAACACTTTGAGTGCTCTTGAGTGTATCTTGGTGAGGATTAAGACTAGGCTAAGATTTGATTAATGCTTGATAGGTAATTGAAAAGGACAAGGGCTGCTCTTTGCTTGTATCTATTTGGTTTTAATTGTGTTTCTTTCATGAACCTCCTTTCGTGCTAGAACTCTTATGATTATGTTTGATGCTTGTAATGGTTGAGAAATGCATTCTTGGGTTTATGATTTTTTCAGACATACTTGAGGACAAGTATGAGACAAGTGAGGGGGAATTTGATGAGTGCTCAAATATGACATATTTCATTTGTTATTTTTCTAGCAATTGGGACTTCTTGCTGCTTAATACATGTTGTTTTCGTTATATTTTGTGCAGGGACCCAATTCTGGAAATAGCAGTGAAAATGATGCATTTCTGCAGTTTTTATTATAATTCTGTCATGACTGGCATCATGGGCACGACACCGGGCACGACGCGTCTGACGTGGCAGTGACGTGGCGACTTCTAGAAGCTTCTGGAACGTTCTGGAAGATGTTATCAGCTTATCCGATTAGATTCCTGCATTTAAATTTCAAAACATTTGAATTGTTTTATCTTTTGTTTATTATTTTAAATTATTTCATCACTTTATCTTTGTAAATCTAAGCCTATAAATACCACCCTTGGTAAAGGCTTAGATCATTCATCCATCATTCATTTTAGTTTTCATCTTCTAGCTCGAAACATTTTTAGTTTTAATAAAAGTTCTTTTACTTTATTTTCTTGTTTTATATTTATGCTATTTAATCATTTTCCAAAAACCAAGTTAAGTATGATAATTAATATCATGCTTAACTAAATTTCTTGAGCCAAGAGCTAGCTAAATCAATTCTAATCGTGAGAATTGAACATTGCCTAAATTCCTTCGGGAATACATTTTTATCTTTCGGTTTAGATAGTTTGGCAATCGGCCTTACTAAAGTTTTTAATCGTTTTTCGAATCAAAAAGAGCTCGTTGATCTGGAATCGTTTAAAAACATAGTTGGGAGGAAGGATCGGCCTGTGGCAATTTCGACTTCCTGTGAACACTCTTAGCGGCGGTCCGCTAAGGAAAGATTAAATCAGAAGCGATTCTTTTTAAGACAATTTCTGAGTCGGGCTTTTCCTGCTTTCAAAACTAAACACTTTAACGATGATAGACGTGGCTAATTTGTTTAAGAATCAACCTTTGAAGATAGTCTTGGGAGGATTGGTTACTCGAGAGAGAAGCAAGTTGCGACGGGTTGGGCCTCGCAGACTGTAACCAACATGATCCCCGGAGTAAAAATCTATTTCAATGATCGAAGGAATTGACAAGGCTAGCTCGAGGCTATTTCACATACTTGGTTTTCCTTATTTTTAATTTGTGCATTTTATTTCATTACTTCATCCAATATCAAATCACTCCCCCATTTTATTTAATTATTCTGCAGATATTCCTGGAAGTAGTAATCGAAGCAATCTTCAGTCAATAATTCCAGCTAATCTCCTCGTGAATCGACCCTCTTTCCCTATATTTACTTAATTTCTTTATTTTATTTTTAGTCGAAAGAGGTTAATTATTTATTTATTTTTGACCGGTTAAACGACGACTTGTGGGCGCTCCCCGCAATGTAGAAATCCGGTTCTGGTTCTTGTGCATGTATGAGGCCCTTCCAGTTTCGTGATTCTCCATAGCCCGCCTAACATCTTCAAAGATAATACACGAACCCTCCACTTACATCCCTAGTTCTTGTGGGCGCACCCCGCAATGTAGAAATCCGGTTGGGTTTTCTTCACAGTCGTTGTAACTGCCCGACGAATGTTGTAGTGCTTAATAGCGTCCACAACCAGTTCTTTTGTTAAGAATGTCATCCCAATGGCCAGTTCACCATCAACACGGTGGTTGAAACCGTCAATTGTTGGTTATTGTGAAAATTTTGGAACGTTCAAGACATCCATATCAACCGTTGTGAATTGGGATGGTGGCTAGTAATAAGAAATAGGTGTTGCCGATACTAGAACATTGCTTTCTTCTGGGTGTTCTTCGTTGCCTTCTAAATCTTTGAAAGACCCTACTAGAATGTTCACGTCTGTTGGGTCATCATAGAAGGGCCCTTGGTCGTTGCCATCGCGTCCGGGTTCCCTACCGATTCTTCGTCAGAAATATCCCCCTCGAACTAGTATAGTTCTACGTCATCGATTGCTGCTCTTTCTGGCGAGCAGACTAGTCGTCGATCGTGAGACCGCTCACAAACCGTATTACCAAGATCAAAATCTAGCGCACAACCACAAGAATGTCTCCCCATAGATGGTTGAACGTACTCCGTACTATGGACATATGCTAAATATCGTCCATATGAGAAATCATCAAAGGGGTTGGACGCTTCATGGTCGGACCTCATGTAGTTGTGGGATGATGACGCTGCCTCCCTCATACTATACAGATTGTACGTTGCATGTCTTTGCATTGGAGAGGATGGTGCATCGAATTCATCATTTGGGGCTGGTTCAAGTCGTACCCAAAACTAGCTACATACGAATGTCTAGGCACAGAAGACGATGATGCACCGAATTCGTTACGTGGATTGTATTTAGTTAGTAGGCTGAAATCATTTCATAAACTCGTCATCGGGCTATCAACATTAGCATTAGGGTCGAATTTGAAATTCTCCCGTCTCCAGCTTGAGATTTTTGTACCAGCATTAGAATAAAAAAACGACACATACAACTCAAGAGGCCCTCCTAAGGAATACTCCAAGTGGGTAGCCAGCATCAAATCCACATCACCGTTGTCCCCAATGCGACATATTGAGTAGGTTAACGATTCTAAAGAGATCGACATATGATACTTCAACTCGCCCAGCTTTTCCCCAAGGCCATGCGGGACACTATTTTTCACTTTCTTAATCAACTTCTTGTACGTTAATCTCCTTGAAATTATTATTGTTACAATATTCGTAGACTGAAAAATGACGCCGAGTGAGGCATCAGCGATTATCTCGCCATCGTATTATACTAGAACAACACCACCTCCTCGTCTTGACATTTTCCCAACAATTGAAAGACTTGAATGAAAACTATACAATACAAGTATTCCATTATGCCTGATATAAGGGAACAAAGGACCAATATTATTCATCCAAAAAAATTGGAAGGATCTTGCTTTTGCAGACGTGTCAGACACGCTGTGTCAAGATAACTGACTCAACAAGGAACTCACTTTCTACATAAAGCCAGTTCCTTTGAGATTGCTGGATCTTGCTTTCTATAGAAAGCGAGTTCCTTTGAGATTACTGGATCTCGATCTCTCTTTCTATAGAAAGCAAGTTCCTTACTTACTCAAATGCTGACATAGCGTGTCTGACACGTCTACAAAAGGAAAATACTTCCAGATTTTCTGGGTGAATAATATTGGTTCTTTGTACCCTTATATAAAGCATAATGGAATGCTTGTTTGAATAATTGAGGTAATGAGAGGTAATGTTGTTTGAATATTTGAAGTAAATTGTATCTTCCGACTGTAACATGATGGAAAAATGTAATTTAAGATGATTTGTACCTAACAATATTTTACATAAATAAAGGAGGATAAATTGAAGAGTTGCACATACTTAGAACATTACTTAAGGACCCTAAACCAACTCATAAAACATAATTTGACGATATTTGAGGACTAAAAGGTTAATCGGAATCATTGTAGTCAGTTGAAATGTCTGAACTTAAGTTAAGTTCTTCGATCAGCTTTTGTTTTTATTGCCTGCGCCTGTACATAAAAAGGTGCAACTTGTCGGCAGCTGCATCAACATATGGTGAAGACGGAGCTTGTTCAGTGGTCGTTGCGAGTGCAGACGAAACAATTTCTACGGGTGCAGACGTACTACCTTCGCCGGCGTTGACCTCATCAAACTAAACATGTAAATGGATGTATTTAGCTTCTACAGAATTGAGTCGGTCATACATGTTACATATGTCGGTTTCGTTGGTAAGCTTCAGAATGTAGCGCGTTTCAGCTGCCGTCGGTGTTGGAATTTTACATTCCAAGTAAGAAATTTGCTTGTTAGTGCGTTTACTAACCTCGTTTGATATGAACTGTAATAAAATCGTGGGCTGACATATTGTTGGTGATTGTTGAGTCGAAATAGATACCGAGAAAATAAAATGTTGCGAAAATTTAGCCATGAGAGGAGCAAACAGCTGAGTTGGATGTTTTAGTGAAATAGACATGAGAAAATAAAATGGAGCGTGGATTTTATAGTGAAGAAAAACACCGCGTGAGTAAATTTAATTTGAATAAAAAATATAATACACAAAACCTGTGAGTAAAAAAATATAATACAAAAAATCTATGATTTCATTTACTTTTTTATTTTATTTTAATTCATTTTCTTTAACGTTTTTCGCCAAATAATAAAAAATCTGTGACCTCGCGTTCTGCAAAACGCGGTATTTTTGGGAACTTGCTTTTTGCAGAACGCGAGGTCCCTTCTGACCGTTAAGTAGACGTGTCTTGTCAACGACGCGTCGTTTCAATGGAACTCGCTTTCTACAGAACGCAAGGTCCATTAAATACCGCGTTTTGCAGAACGTGAGGTCCTTTAAATGTCGCTTCCCAGGGGGTGCGAGGCCTCCTATAAATAGCGGCCTTACATTCTCCTAAACCCCACACCGAATATCTTTTATCTTCTCCTTCTTTTCTTATTTATTTTCTATACAATGGCGGCTTTATTGAGGCTAGACGGACGACACATGTTCAAATATTGACGGACGAATGTGGAGGTAATATTGATTATATTTTTAACTTTAAATTGTTTCTTTATTTTTTATTTATTTCTTCTTATATTTTTTTATTATTATGTTTTATTATTTTTCTTCAAGAACTATGAACGAGCATTGACATGCTATCTAAATCATATCACTACCGCGCCGAATGAGGATATTGCTCTGTTTATTGAGGAAGCCAGTTTTGGCCACGTCGATACTATCGTTAGCGGTACAAAGTTGAACCGTCCCTTTATTAACACAATATTAGAACGATGTAGGCTAGAGACGCACACCTTTCATCTTCCGTGTGGTGAGGCTACAATTACACTAGAAGATGTTGCATATCATATTGACTTGCCTACTAACAATGAGATTATTACCGATATTGCCGACGGTGACTGGCCGACCTTGTGTGCTGACCTACTGGGAGTGGTTTCAGACAAGTTCGACGGTGGCAAAATCTTATTAACATTTTTGGAGCAGAATTTTACAATTACCCCCCGATGCGGATGACGAAACAAAACGGGTAAAAATATTTATTTTATTTTCTATTTTTTAATAATTAAAATATTTTTATAGCCGTACTTATTATTTTCGCAATGGTTTGCTCATGCCCACATCTTATGAATTATTGGAGGGATTTTAATGCCTCACAAATCTCGCAACAAAGTCCATGTGACGTGGCTGTACCATCTCGATAATTTTGCCGAATCAAGAAACAAATGTTGGGGAGCAACAGTCTTGGCCTTTCTATTTAGGAAGCTTTTCAGAACCGTGGACCTTGGCAAAGCCGAAATCAGAGGATGTCTTTTACTGTTGCAGTCTTGGGCTTGGTTTCAGATGCCGTTTTTAAGCACGCGGCCTAGAAACCCGACCCTGTACCTATTCCCACTTATTCGAAAGTACTATTAAAATTATTTAATTTATTTTATTTTATTTATAAATATTTTTAAAACTAGTTGTAACGCCCGAGTTTAGGGCCCGAGAGATAATTGGGGTTTGGTTAAACTGGTTCGGGTTAAACTAATTTTGGGAACCATTTATAATAAACAACTTTAAGGATTTTAAAGAAAAAGGGAATTTTGAAATTAGAAATGATTTTTGAAAATAGCCATCATCTTCCTAAAACCCATTTTCACGTTATCTTCCCCAAAACACCATTTTTCACTATTCCATTGATTCAAGCATTTCATCCAAGTAAGCTTTCAAGGTAATCTTTTTCTTCTTTTCATTTTCTCTTCCTTAAACTACTTGTTGATGAAATCTTTCCTTAACTCATTGTTTAAGTTTGTTTCCAAAATGCTTTCTGTTGGAAAATGAGGGAATTTTCTTTTGGGTTGTTTGCTGCTAGGTTTAAAAGTGTTTTAAACTTTTCTTTGATGTTCAAATAATGTTGGGATAGAGGCTTAATAATAGGAAACCCGAAATTAGCAAAAAGGAGAGGTTTTTAGAGTTGAAAATTTGAGTTTTTGGTTTGTTCTTGTGAAGAACTTTGGGCTGATGGTTCCTAGACTTTGGGTAAGTATTTTGGATGTTGAAAGGTTTGGTTGTGATGGTAATTTCATTGGGTTTTGGCTGCTAGTTGGTTTGAGTCGTTTTGACGATGTTTTCAAGTGTTTTCGGTTGTGAATCGATTGGTTTTGATGATAGATGTTGAGTTTCTGTATTGCTGCAAGTTTGGGGGGCTTGAATTGGGTCTAATACTTTATTTTTCAATTGGTTAGAAGTAGGGGAAATATATTCGGGCTCTTCGGACGCGATACTAGGTGATTTGGGAGCTTGAATCGGTTTTTCGGCTATTGCTTGTGTGTTGGCTGGTGAGTGGAAATGTTTTCTAAGCCTTAACTTGGTTATTGATATGTTTTGGGGGTTTAGATTGAGCTTGATAAGCCAATCTAAGCTCAAGAGTAAGTTTTAAGCATTTTAGTCTTTATTTTCGATAAATTCTACTATGTGTTATGAATGATTTCCATAATGCATGTTTGCCATGAATATCCTTGTGTTATGCATATGATTGCTTTAATTGATCCCATGTTGGTTATGGTTGTGACCATGAGAACACGAGGTAAGTGTTGGTTTGGTGGATTATTGACATTGTGAAATCTTATTACCAAATATAGTTGGTCGACCAATAGGATGATAGTGCACTCGGGGTAAATTCGCGCGTGGCCTTAGTGATGCTAGATTCCACTAAGGAGGAGTATGGTGATGTGAGATTCCACCGGAAGCTATGTTTTAGTAGATGAGTGAGTACGATGGTGCAAGATTCCACCGGAAGTGTCTAGTGGTTTTGAGAACTATCCGCATATTCGAGTCAAAGTGATAAATGTCAATATACCCATGGTGCTCTAAATTCTCATGTTAAGCATGTTATATTGTTCATTTCCATTTATGCGTATGCATGTAGTTGGTTACGTTGTATATATGATGAGAATGAGCATGAGGTAAGCTTGTGTCTTGTGGATGCATTTGGTAAATGCACGAGAGGTTAAATGCATGTGGTTATGTGTTCAAGCATGAAGGAAATGATTTGGAAATGGTTTTTGGATTCAAGAAAACTATGGTTTTAAAACAGCATTGTTGTAGCTACTGCTTTGAGCACCGCTCACTAAGCATTCTTGCTTACGCTCCTCTTTCAACCAATGCAGATCCGTAGTGTCTCGGTGCAGCCAAAGGAACAAGGGAGTGACCAAGGAGGTAGATTTTGCTCAAGTATGGTTTTCAGCATAATAACTAGTATATAGCAATGGGATATGGCCTTTTGTTTTTGAGATGTTGCTGGAACTTCTTGTTGTTTGGGATATGTTGACATGCCTATATAAACTTGTAAAGGCTCTTATTATGTTGGAGTATGACTTGTTGTGAGTTTTGGTTGTTTGTTGGATTTTATACAAAGTATGGATTTCCTTTTGAATCTTGTTATGTTAAGTTTTTCATTGATGTGTATCTAGAATGTCTTGATGAGTACCATTGGTTGCCTTGAGTTTGTTGAGTATTGTATGTTGTTAGGATGCCTTTCAGTGGTTTCGAATTGCCTTAAACCAGCAAATTCAGTCATTTCAGGCCTACCGTTTCGATACAATCAAGGTTGTATCAATACGGGGACCTGAAAAGGCCTTAGAGTATTGATACGGGTTGGGCGCGTATCGGTACGTTTTGCCACTGGAATTTTCGGTTCCAAAATGTTTCAAGGGTGTTTCGATATGGACTGGCATTCCGAAACCCTCGAGACATTTTCGATACGCCCGTATCGGTATGGTCTCTGAGCATATCGAAACGACCTCTTAAGGTTGACTTGAGATTTTTGACCGTTGATTGCGTATCGATACGGGTCCAAGCGCATCGATATGACCTATTTTAAAACTGTACAAGTAGCCTCAAAAAGCTCGTTTCGAGTGTTTCTAGCTTATGTTTTGCTTTTCCGCTGCTAGTCTCCTCACATAGGTTTTAAAATAGCATTTAGACAAGACTAACTTATAATAATTTAATATTGAAAAAAAATTAGGGTTGCTAATCGGAGTAAAGCCTTAACGAGTTTCCCTTCAGTTTTCCCCGTGTAATCCACTCGATGCGGTTTGGTGGCTAGCTGGGTCGAGTGGGTTACACTTGTTGGTATAAGAGCCTAGGTTCGCTGAGTTTCCACAAAGCCGAAAGGTAAGTAAGGTAAGTCTTATTGTGTATGGTTGTTGGTTGTGATGCATAGTGATTGTAAACATGCTAATGGTTTTCTTTTGTGTTGGTTGAGAGGTAGTTAAAGACACTCATTGCTAGTATACTATTATTATAAGTGGTTTTAAGCTTGAAGAGTTGAGCGCCTTGGACCTTGTTCCTTACTGGCCCCAAATCATTTCACTTGTTGTGTTTATTGTTTAGCTTTGCACCTGTTAGCATGGTGAGACCGAGGGGAAGGCCCATAATGGATAATCCGAGGGTGGAGCATATTGAGAACGTTAAGGGTATGCAAGGAGAGAACTTGCATCCTCCTTCTCCTCCTCCGGGTGGTGGTGGAGCAAATGTCGGAGGTGTAAGACCCCAGGTTGATCAGGGACAGGCTGACATTGATGTGAATTCGTTGATTTAGGATAAAACCGGGGCTATCAGATAGCTTTAGCGTGTTTTCAGGTTGCAACACCGCCTCAGGGTGCAGGTTCTGGTCTGCCGTTAGAACGACTTCGTAGCTTGGGCGGAGTCATGTTTCGGGGATTGTCACCTGAGGGTTCAAAGGCATGGTTTGAGAGCTGAGTTCGTATTTTGGGACAGATGGAGTGCTCCGATGCACATATGCTAGGTTGCATCGTTTCTTTGCTTCAGGGAGATGCCTATACTTGGTGGACTACCATCACAACAGGTATGCCAGAGGCCGAGGTTACTTGGGAATTCTTTAGGAATGCTTTTTGTAAGAAGTATCTAGGTCCTCGATACCTAGACAAGAAGAAGAGAGAGTTCACAGCTCTAGTTCAAGGTAGCATGACCGTGTCTGAGTATGAGGTACAATTCGTACGTCTTATTTAGTACGCTTTTGAGCTGGTTCCTATTGAGAGGGAACGATATAGGCGTTTTCGATATGGTTTGATCCAGGAGGTGAAGACCTACATGTTGGCTTCTGACTATATGAATTTTGATTTATTGGTCGCTAGGGCCAAGGACATTGAACATTCTTTGGGACTTGCTGATTGTAGAGGTGGATCTAGTTCAGTGAAAAGGACCACCGAGTAGGATAGAGACCGTGCCAAGAGGCACAAGGATAGTAGACCCCATCATGATCATAGGCGTGTAAGTGGTAATCTGGGGCGAGGCCATCACGGCCAAGGGGCTGAAAATCGTACTCCTAAGTGTACCAAGTGTGGTAGACGTCGTTTCGGTGAGTGTTGGAGCACTTATGGCTCATGTTGGAACTGTGGGTCTCAAGCGCACTTGAAGCGTGATTGTCTACATCCGGCTAGAGATGGACAGGATCCTGCACGAGCTGTTGAGCATCATAGAGGTCGTGGGCGCAATCGAGGTAAGTTTCGGCCTAGGAATGATGGTCAGAGGAATGTGGCTCATGTTTTGGCAGTTCAGCTCGAGGGAGGTGGACCGGATAGAGTGTATGCACATCATGAGGACATGAATGACATTGATGTGATTGCAGGTAATTTCTTGTTACAGTCTTTGACTTTGCTTTCTTTGATTGATTCCGGCTCTACACATTCATATATATTGAGTAAGCATGCGAAGCTGTTAGATATTCCGGTTGAGATATTAGATGTGGGTATGAGTGTCACGAGTTCTTTTGGTGAGACAGTTGTAGTTAAAAAGATGTACAAAAGATGTCATTTGATGGTTCAGGGTCATGTTTTTCCCGTGGATATGGTGGAATTTCCGTTTTATGGGTTTGATGTAATTTTAGGCATGGATTGGCTTATGGAACATAGGGCTAAGGTAGATTTCGAGACAAAACGCGTGTTCTTGAGGCTTTCATATGATTATGAGGTAGTAGTAGTGGGCGAGAACGTTAAGTTCTTGTCCAATGTTGTTTCAGCTTTAGAGGCTCAGAAGTTAATGGATGTTGGTTGTGAGGAAAACTTGGCTTATGTTATGAATCCAAATATGATTGAGGCACGACGGCAAGACATCATAACTGTTTGTGAATTTCCCGAGGTATTTCTGGAAGAATTGCCTGGTTTGGCTCCTAATAGAGAGGTGGAGTTTGCTATAGAGACTTATGCTAATTCTGCTCCAGTATCGATTGCTCCGTATCAAATGGCTCCTAAAGAAATGAAAGAGTTGAAGACATAGCTTCAGGAATTGATAGACTGATGGTTCATTCATCTGAGTATTTCAACTTGGGGTGCACTACTATTGTTTGTGAAAAAAAGGATGGTAGTTTGAGGTTGTGTATTTGTAGAGCGTTTTGGTGTTCTCTATCTATGAGCGCAAGTGCACACTGTTGTCAAGTTATAATATAAAAGATATCCTCTCCCACAGGGATTGGAGCAGCTACTATGAGTGTTTTCCTGCACAAGGAAATAGTAAATGCACAATTAAATTTCTGAATATTGAAAAACATAAAAATAAAAACAAAAATAATTTAAGATAGTGATAGGGAGAGATGAGGATGATAGATTGGGCCAGGTAGTTGTAGCTCAGTAGTGTGTAGACTGCGTTGTAAAGCTTATGTGTGTTTTGCGCTGCCACGATCTACTGCCTAGGTGAGTAATGGCAGATTGAGGCGGCGACAACTTTCGATGCCACGGTGAAACTCTACACTTGCAACTTTTGTTATCTCGGCAGGTGGGATGGAAAGAAGTCCCATCGGCAAATCTGGCAGATACTCCAAGTTCGGCGAAGCAATTATGAAGTTATCCTTCCTATGTCTAGGCAAGGATTCTGTCACCACGTGATGTAGGCAATACCTAGCAATCTCAGCGTAAACCTAACACAGTCAGTCGATGTTTGGTTGCTCCTTTTAGCCGCTGAAATTCTAACTTATGTCTAAGCCGAATTAGTCAACACCTTGTCATGATGAGACCGTGCTTAATTCTTTTGTGAGTTTGACACTCTCGTGCCGGACAAATGGATTTCCTCAACTGGACTTTTGGAACTAATTGAGGAAGTGAAGAACATGAATTAAGCAAACTTGAAATATTTTATTGCAAAACAAACTTTAACTATACAACCGTTTCTCACAACTACTTTACATAAAAAAACGTAAATCCTATAAGAGAATTGGGTCGCGACCTCCAATACCCCCACTTAATCTATCTATCTACCTCTATGCCCCTATACCCTCACATACATGGGTATATATAGGGCTCATGGCCTAAGTTTGAGTCCTCCTTGGAGTAGTAGTCCTTAAAGTAACTTTACATTAATTACTGACTCCTTTTTGACTTGAATGTGGACTCTTTGGACGTTGCTTTCTTCAGCAAGTAAGGATAAGTACTCCTACTTATCAATCTTCAATCAGCTCTTCAGGTCGCTACATGCTTCAGAAAACTGCAAGACTGGGCTCATAGGACTTAGGGAATTGTCCTCTTTCAACCTTGACCCATCTTAACTAAGTCGGTTTAACTCTTGCCTGGCGGCACTCGGTGGCAATGCTGCTGTGGCGGCGTCCTTGGCGACAACTGGAACTGCTTCAGTACAACTTCTTTTGCTCCATGCTTTTATGTCATATCCTCCTCCACTTAGCTACAACACCTGAAAATGAAACTAAACTAAAACAATACATTTTCTATACAAACAAAGAATATTCAATAAAAGCATGGTGAAAGAGCAAATACTGTTATTATGCATACATTGCACCTAAATATGCCTAGATGAGCTTTAAGAACAACAATAATAATGGCAGGAATGTGTACAAAATATAAAACTCGTGGACACTCTACACACCCCCAAACTCAAACTATTTGTAGAACTAATGTTTTGATATAATAATTGAAAAATGTTTTGAACTGATTTGAAAAGTATTTAAAACATTTCCAAAGTCCAAACAACTTGAAATTATGTTTAGGGAAGTTTTTAAAGGGTTTTACATGTTTTTCAAAGCCAAACTTCACAAAACTGTCCAGATGTTTCAAAACACCTTAGGGCGTTTCGATACGGGAATTCCAGTAGCAAAAACGTTTCGATACTCGTATCGAAACGGGCATTCCTTGGAAGAGATTTTTGCCTAGCGTTTCGGCCGTTTCGATACGCCTATGTGGCATTGACCACAACAGTCATAAACCCCAACGGCTATTTCCCAACTAACTTTCAAATGCAGGTCGTTTTGATACGAGAACATGCGTTTCGAAACGGGTGTTTCAAAACGGATTTAAGCGTTTCGATACGGGTCCATGTCAGACTGCAACGGCTCATTCTACTTAAAGGGTGTTTCGAAATGGGTTAGAGCATTTCGAAATGGAGAGCTGCAGAACTGCATTTATGGTGGGAATTAAAGTCCTCAACGACTCCAATTCAATCCCAACGGCTAGCAACGGCTATAAACTCATCAAGGAGTATAAAAGGGACCTCCAAGCATCAAAGTAAAGGCTAATGCTCATATTGTCAAACATCAAATGATCAAGAATTGTCTTAGAGCTTAAATTGTCATTTATTGTATAGACAAACACTAGTGAGCCAAAATTGTCAAATTTGCTCAAGTGTTTTAGGTTTTGAGTGAGTGCTTAATTGTGCAAACAAACACCTATTAGAGGGTTTTATGTTTGCTTTGTTTATCTCTTTGTAAGAGAGGGTTTCAATCAAGGCTTTGGGTAGAAAGCTTGATTGTGTATAAGGGTTACCTCCTAAGCCTAGAAAAGGGGACGAATCAATAGTGGATTGATTGGAAATCCTCAGTGGGGAGCTAAGGTAGTGGATGTAGACCTTGGTTAGAAGGTTGAACCACTATAAATCTTTGTGTCTCATTTCATTTTAGCTTCCACATCCCTTCCACCCAAAAATCCACCTCTCCACCACTTGGTGAGCCATATCGGTTGAACGAATCGATCTCCTCACAACTCAACAATTGGTATCAGAGCTTGGCTCAATCGAAGAGGATTCATATCCTATTGAGAAGATCTAGCAAGCTCGATCACTATTTCATCAACCGGCTCAAATGACACAATCAATCGACAAACCACATTTCTTTGACGGAACCCACTATGCCCATTGGAAGACAAAGATGAAGTTCTTCATCAAATCTAGAGATTACAAGCTATGTGATATAGTTGAAGATGGTCCGTTTGTGCCTCAAAGAAGCAAAGTCGAGTGAAGTATCGACAATCGCAAGAAGATGAAGCTTAATTGCAAAGCCTTGCACATCTTGTTTTGTGCTTTTGGCCCAACCATCTATGAGAAGATGTCTTCTTGTGAGAATGCCAAGGAGGTATAGGACAAGCTTGAAGTCACATACGAGGGAACCGATGAAGTCAAGGAGACCAAGATTGGGCTCCTAACCTTAGAGTATGAGAACTTCAAAATGGACCCGAAAGAGAACATCGAGAGGATGTTTGATAGGTTCTCCACTATCACCAATGGTCTCAAAGGCTATGGAGAAGCCATCCCGGAGGAAAAGCTTGTTCGAAAGCTCATCTACTCACTTCCCGAGTCTTGGGACTCAAAGAGGACCGCATCGAAGCCAAGAATTTGAAGACCTTGAAGCTTGATGAACTCATGGGGTCACTCCTTACTCATCAAATTACGAAGAAGAATAAAGAAGATGGGAAGAAGAGGGAAGAAATTAGAGCTATGGGAGAGAAGAAAATCAAAGGGCTTGGCATCAAAGCAAGTGCCATGGCTCTCAAATCCTCCACTTGTCATCATGACTACTCAAGTGAAAAGGAGGATGAAGATGAAGAGATATTTCATCTCTTCAAGAAGTGTGCCCCGTTCATGAAGAAAGCTTTGAGAGAGCTTGAACGAGATTCCAAGAAAAATGAGAGGGCAAGCACTTCAAGCCATAAGAAGAAGGCACATGTGGCTACTTGGAGTGATGAGGACTCCACCGATGATGAACAAGCCAACCTTTGCCTTATGGACATTGAAGAAGATTCAAGGGTAACTTCTAATTCATCTACTTCATGTTCTTACTCTTTTGATGAATTACAAGATGTCTATGATGATTTGGTTTTAGAGTTTAAAAATCACATTTTGAAAAACAATAAATTGATTTCAAAGTTGAAAATTCAAAATGATTTGATTTCTAAAACCAAACTTGAACTTGAAGCAAAACTCGAAGAGTTTGAATGAAAATGTTTTGATTTACAAAATTTGCTTCAAAAAGTTCAAGAATAAAAGGATTTGATTTCCAAAGAGCTTGAAAAGAAAAACAATGTTGGAAAATCAAATTTTTATGTAAGACAATCTAGTGCCCCTAGATTTGTAAAAGGAAAATGTTTTAGAAGTGCTTGGGTCCCAAAAGAACTAACCACTTCAATTAAAAAGGATGACATTGAAAAATGGATTCCTAAGGGGACTAAAATTTGTGCTACTAATGTTCATGGATCCAAAGCAATTTGGATACCAAAAATTACTTGATTGTCTTTTGCTAGGTGTGATGGAGATGTTCAACAAGTTAAACATTAAGGGGGAGCTCCATGCACACAAGGAAGAACACTTGAAGAAGGAAGGCTTCACATCCTCCATTGGGTTCAAGTGTTGATAAAAATCTAGTTGTTTTTGCATTTATTTGTTTTAATATTTATTTAATTCAACTAGATGATCATATATGTTGGACTAACATTTTTAATGATGCTTTGAGTAAGGGGGAGCCATTTTAAAACCAAATTCTTATTTTTGTCAATTTTTACCTCTATTGTTATTTTGAACTTAATGTTTTAAATTCCTTTTGATATAACAAAAAGGGGAGAAATGGTTTGAAAAATTGAATTTTCAAATGAATAAGAGGGAGCTTTATTTGATTTCATATCTTCAATCTCTTATTCACATTTTTAAAGTTAAAGGGGGAGAATCCCAAACAATTTTTCAAGTGAGTTTTATTATATCAAAAAGGGGGAGATTGTAGAACTAATGTTTTGATATAATAATTGAAAAATGTTTTGGAATGGTTTAAAAAGTATTTAAAACATTTCCAAAGTCCAAACAACTTGAAATTATGTTTAGGGAAGTTTTTAAAGGGTTTTACATGTTTTTCAAAGCCAAACTTCACAAAATTGTCTAGACGTTTCGAAACACCTTAGGGCGTTTCGATACTAGAATTCCAGTAGCAAAAATGTTTCGATACTCGTATCGGAACGAGCATTCTCTGGATGAGATTTTTGCCTAGCGTTTCGAAACGGGCTATGCCGTTTCGATGCGCCTACGTGGCATTGACCACAACAGTCATAAACCCCAACGGCTATTTCCCAACTAACTTTCAAATATAGGTCGTTTCGATACGGGAACAGGCGTTTCGTAACGGGTGTTTCGAAACGAATAAAACATTTCGATACATGTCCACGTCAGACTGCAACGGCTCTTTCTACTTAAAGGGTGCTTCGAAATGGGTTTGAGCGTTTCGAAATGGAGAGCTGCAGAACTGCATTTATGGTGGGAATTAAAGTCCTCAACGGCTCCAATTCAATCCCAACGACTATAAACTCTTCAAGGAGTATAAAAGGGACCTCCAAGCATCAAAGTAAAGGCTAATGCTCATATTGTCAAACATCAAATGATCAAGAATTGTCTTAGAGCTTAAATTGTCATTTATTGTATAGACAAACACTAGTGAGCCAAAATTGTCAAATTAGCTCAAGTGTTTTAGGTTTTGGGTGAGTGCTTAATTGTGCAAACAAACACCTATTAGAGGGTTTTAAGTCTGCTTTGTTTATCTCTTTGTAAGAGAGGGTTTCAATCAAGGCTTTGGGTAGAAAGCTTGATTGTGTATAAGGGTTACCTCCTAAGCCTAGAAAAGGGGATGAATCAATAGTGGATTGATTGGAAATCCTTAGTGGGGAGCTAAGGTAGTGAATGTAGACCATGGTTAGAAGGTTGAACCACTATAAATCTTTGTGTCTCATTTCATTTTAGCTTCCACAACCCTTCCACCCCAAAATCCACCTCTCCACCACTTGGTGAGCCATATCGGTTGAACGAATCGAGCTCCTCACAACTCAACACTATTGCTTGTCCTCAAGCAATTCAACCTAACTAGTAAATATGCCCCTTACAAAAAATTTAACAGAGGTTTAGCCTTTAACTTGATTTTTTACCTCAAGGACGTGGCACCTATTTTATGTTAGTGATAAAGAATGGTATGAAATAACATGATTTAATTTTCTTATTGCCAGTGCAGTGTGTGCAGGTCTGTGTTCATGCTAAACATGCTGAGTGTACTAAGTAAACAAAGAATGCTAAAAATAATTAAACTCCGAAAAAGGATATGTGTTGCTGCCTTGGCAGCACATTTAAGCACTTCTTTTTCTATTATTGGCACAAGTTTTTAAGCTAAAAATTTCTATTTCATTAAGTGCTAGGGAAGAATTTACATATGCTTCTATATGCTGCTAAATGCAACTAAAGAAAACAAAGAAGACTACCCCCCCAAACTCAAGGTTAGCATTATCCTCAATGCCTTACACAAAAAATAAAAATAGAAAAAAGATAAAGCATAAAACATAAAAAGAAACGAAAAAATTAAAAGAAACATAAAAATAAAGAAAAATAAAGAAAAATGTGCTATAAACTAGGGGAGTTCCCCTCTTTTTTTGTTGATGTATCAGATGAGAACTCTGAGGAGGCGGGGAGGACTAGGCGGAGTGTGGCGGGAGACTTGGCGGATGGGCTCTTCTTCTGGCTGCGTGACGGCTGAATGCGGCTGGGAGTGGGTCTCTTAGGTGGTGTTTCTGGTTCAGTATCAGACCCTTCACCCGGAGGTTTGGTCGCATCAGCGGGCCGCTTCCTTTTCCTTGCTGCCCCTTCCGGTTTGTCATCGAAGGAATCAAATATCTCCATGTTTGAGTCCTCGGCTTCTTTGGCAGCTGCATCCTTTGCTGTTGGGGAGGCGGCGATAGTCTCCTCCCTTTTCTCAAACTCAGATGAAGAGGTGAGGTTGTGTGGCTAGATGGGAGTGGGCGAAGTCCTATTCTTGAGGCGGATGTGCGGCCCCTCGCTGACGACAGCAGCTGGAGTGGCAGCTGGTCTGAGTGTGATCTGGGTTGGTTTTGAAGCTGCTAACTTCGACGAGAAGGCTGGCAACTGTGGGCCGACGTCGTGGTATTTATCTAGCAAGTAGGCCACGAAGGCCTCTTGCACCTCCGTGATGTATTTCGTGAAGATTACCTGCTTGTGCTCGATTCTCTGGCAACTTTCTACGAGACTACGCAACATGGGTACCACGGCGGAGGAAAGGGAAACATTAGTACTGCCCGCTGCGGCTGGGGTGGCGGTAGGTTGGGACGACGGCTGGCGGTTGTCGGCGTTTTCGGATCTGGCTCCTACATCATCTGGAGGTATGCCTTTCTTGTCCACCCTTCCTTGGCGACAATGATAGTGTCTTTTGGGTGTGGCAACACACGAAAGTTGGCACAGAGGCCTGTGATGAGTGCGGGGAAGACGAGGGGTCATTGAAGTTGGGCTTGGCTGCGTGGGCATAGATTTCTTCAAGAATGACTTCTCCAACGTTGATTGGCCGCCCCCTCATAATGATATGGATTAGGGCTAGCCGTGGCCTGTTGACTGTCGAACCATGCGAAGTGGGCATTAGGCGGTGCTGGACGAAGTTACTCTAAAGAATGGCCTCCGGAAGTAGTTTGCGGCGATTGACTGAATCATTATTCTTGCTGGTTAGCCATTTGGCAATGGGCTGGCAGGTTTCTTTTTTAATCTTTTCGTAGTCTACTGTCGTTAAGTATGACTTCCATTCGTCGTGCGGATTCCCTCTAATTTCTATGCCATAGAAGCTATTGATTGTTGCCGCTGTGAACTTGACACCCTCGCCATGAACATAGACAAAAGGATTTCCTAGGGTAGGTTTGTGGGCATAAAACTCTCGCGCTAGATTGGTGTTTATCTCTTCAGGCTGTCGTGCGAAAATTTGCCATCCTAGGGTGTGGACCCTTTCGAATACGATGGCCTCAAGGCCAAGATCCCCATCTTGCCTAGTGTACTGGAAGCCTATATCTTCCCATAGTTGTCGCTCAACGATTTACTGCCGGTAGGTTGCCGCTACATCATTATTCAAGAACCTCTGGAAATTTTGCTTGGAGGTTGAGGTGGTGGGTTTTGATGTTGCCATGGTTGTAAGAACGATTGTGTTTCCTAAAGAAAAAGAATGAAATTGTGAGAAAATAAAGCAGATGAGATCTTGAAAGCAAAGGTGGTAAGAAGAATTGAGAGTAGAATAGAGAGCAAAGTGAAAAACGAGGAGAGAATAGTTGGCCTTATATAGCCGCTACTCTCTGTTACCTTGTTGGGCACGCTGCCAATGGACAACAATGATTGTGGCGCGTTTTACGGGATACTAGTCGTTACGCAGATAGCCGTTCCGCCAACTATTGCAAATGTAGTCGTTGCGGCTAGCCGTTATGAAGCCGCTAGTCGTTATGCTAATCTGCCTTGGGCTGCCTTGGCTGCTGGGTTGGGCCTCTCCTTTATTCTTTATCCTTCTTGGTCTTGCCTTTATTCCTAACCTGAAATAATTAAATGTAAAAATTAAATAAAGATAACTAATAATTAAATAAATTTAAAATTAAATCTAATCCTAATACATAAAAATAAAAATAAAAATTAGGATATGTTGGGTTGCGCATCTCCCAAACATAACCACTTCCTGAGGGTTTTTCGTTTGGCTTTTCATCCAGGTATGTCCTTCGTCTCCTCAGGTGGGTGTTGGTTTCCATCTTTGCCGCCCTGTCGAGACATACACCAAAGACAAACAAGAGGTAACTTTTTTTTCAAAAATAAAATAAACATAAATTTAAATGCAAAAACTAAAAGTAAAAGTGCAGGAATTGGAGCAGCTACTATGAGTGTTTTCCAGCACAAGGAAATAGTAAAAGATATCATTGGTGTTCTCTATTTATGAGCGCAAGTGCACACTCCTGTCAAGTTATAATATAAAAGATATCGTCTCCCACAAGGATTGAAGAAGCTACTATGAGTGTTTTCCTAAACAAGGAAATAGTAAATGCACAATTAAATTTGTGAATATTGAAAAGCATAGAAATAAAAACACAAATAATTTAAGATAGTGATAGGGAGAGATGAGGATGATAGATTGGGCCAGGTAGTAGTATATCAGTAGTGTGTAGACTACGTTGTAAAGCTTAAGTGTGTTTTGCGCTACCACAATCTGCTACCTCGGCGAGTAGTGCCGGATTGAGGCGGTGGCAACTTTTGATGCCACGACGGAACTCTAAACTTGCAACTTTCGTTGTCTCGGCATGTGGGTTGGAAAGAAGTCTCGGCAGTAAATCTGACAGATACTCCAAGTTCGGCGAAGCAATTCTAAAGTGATCCTTCCTATGTCTAGGCAAGGATTCTTTCACCACGTGATGTAGGCAATACCTAGAAATCTCAGCGTAAACCTAACATAGGCGGTCGACGTTTGATTGCTTCTTTTAGCCGCTGAAATTCTAACTTATGTCTAAGCCGAATTAGTCAACACCTCGTCATTATGAGACTGTGCTTAATTCTTTCGTGAGTTTGATACTCTCGTGCCCGACAAATGGATTTCTTTAACTAGACTTTTGGAACTAATTGAAGAAGTGAAGAACATGAATTAAGCAAACTTGGAATATTTTATTGAAAAACAAACTTTAACTATACAACCGTTTCTCACAACTACTTTACATACAAAAACATAAACCTTATAAGAGAATTGGGTTGCGACCTCCAATACCCCCACTTAATCTATCTATCTACCTCTCTGCTATGCCCCTATACCCTCACATACATGGGTATATATAGAGCTCATGGCCTAAGTTTGAGTCCTTCTTGGAGTAGTAGTCCTTAAAGTAACTTTACATTAAATGTTGACTCCTTTTTGACTTGAATGTGGACTCTTTGGACGTTGCCTTCTTCAGCAAGTAAGGATAAGTAGTCCTACTTATCAATCTTCAATCAGCTCTTCAGGCCGCTACATGCTTGAGAAAACTTCAAGATTGGGCTCATTGGACTCAGGGAATTGTCCTCTTTCAATCGTGACCTGTCTTGATTAAGTTGGTTTAACTCCTGCCTGGGCGGCACTCGGCGACAATGCTGCTGCGGCGGCGTCCTTGGCGACAACTGGAACTACTTCAGTACAACTTCTTTTGCTCCCTTCTTTCCTGTTATCCCCTTCTCTACTCAGCTAGAGCACCTAAAAATGAAAATTAAACTAAAACAATATTTTTTCTTAACCAAAAAAAGAATAATCAATAAAAGCATGGTGAAAGAGAAAATATTGTTATTATGCATGCATTGCACCTAAATATGCCTAGATGAGCTTTAAGAACAACAATAATAAGGACAAGAATGTGTACAAAATATAGAACTCGTGGAAACTCTACAATATCGATTACCGATAGTTGAATAAGTTGACAATGAAGAACAAATTTCCTTTGCCAAGGATTGACGACCTATGTAACCCCCTCATCCCGATCTGGCCGGATGACCGGTCCGAGTGAGCTACACGGGGAAAACCGAGTGAAAACCCCTTAAGGATTCCCCCTCGGTTAGCAACCCTATTTTTTTCATTTTAAATCTTATCTAGACGAGTATTAGATCCTATGTGATCATACAACGGAACAACATTCACAAGACAAACAAACGAACTCAACCCAACATTTTACAGCCCAATTTTAAACTTAAACTGCAGGCGGTATCGATACACTTAAGGGGTGTATCGATACCCCTTAACTAGGTTTAAGCCTTAACTGCAGGCGGTATCGATACACTTAAGGGGTGTATCGATACCCCTTGACTAAGTCAATTGGTCAAAGTCCATCCGTAGAGACCGTATCGATACACCCAAGGAGTGTATCGATACCCTCCCCAACGGTTGACTTCCCACGGTCAACGCTAAGATGACGGTATCGATACACCAGAGGCCCATATCGATACCGAAATGGACAGTAGCTCTAGAGACCAAAATGGTATTGATACGCCCCCTCACGTATCGATACACGAGGCCTGAAACAAGCAAGCGGTATCGATACGGGACCAACAGTATCGATACCCATGTACTGCAAAACCTCCAAACTCAACTAAAACGAACAAGACTCAGACCTAGATGCAATTTAGGACTTCCCTAGACCCAAACAAGCATTCATACAACATTTAAAGGTCATTATTTAGCCATAAAACACCAACCATGTACATACATCAAGGAAAACATGCAATTGAATCAAAGATGACATTTAAGCACTCAAGTCTCATACTTCAACATTCAAACACAAAGGCAACCTCAAAAGGGCACATAGCCAACATTCATGGTAAGCAATTTAGACATGGATTACAATCCAAACATGGCATCAATAAGCCAATCAAAACGACATAATTAAGGAGTCTAAACATGCTCCTAAACAACCAACAAAAGCACAAATCAACAACACCTATCCCATTGCTTAACTATTACATTCCACCACTTAATAAATCATACATTGAGCTAACCATTAGCAACACGTGGAGGCCTTTCCTTGCCCTTGCCACCCACAAGCCATTGATCTGCATTGTCGAACAAAAGAGAGCGTAAGCATAAATGCTTAGTGAGGGTAAGTTCATAAAACAAACCTTCGTCAATGCAGGGTCCAAGCACAAGTAATTTCCAAAATGAAATGCATGATCTTACCTCCGATCCGCAAAGGCCAAAATGAACATGATGTATGAACATATAATCAACATTTTGTCATGCTCAACATGTTTAAATCCATAACATATGTAATCGCAAATATTAACCATGTTAGCAACACATCCCAAATCACATTGGCTCACAACTAATCACATATTGGCAACATAACTACAATCCGTATTGGCACCTAGCTATGACTCGAATACGCGGATAACCGTTGGAACTCACATCCAACAACACAACCGTTATCTGACGGTGGGATTACACTCATCACCGTTTACGCGGAGGGGATTCCACTCATCCTCACGCCTCATTTCACGCGAAGGGGATTCCACTCACCCTCTCGCCCGTCGATGGGATTCCACTCATCACCCACTAATATATATATATATATATATGAATATTTTCGGGTGAACCCGTACTCCATCTTCATGACTACCATCATCAAGACCACGCGCGTATTTCGACTCACGTGTGCACACTAGACATCCTAATGATCGATAATTTGTACCCAAGCATACTAGTGCCAATACTACACATTTCATTACTCTTTCACAATACCATTTCATAATAACTTCCGTGCTTAGCACGTACTCACCATGACTCCCCGTCATGCACAAGCCACATTTCCATGCTTAGCATGTACTCACCATGATCCTCGGATCATACAATCACCTCATGACATCATTACACATGTCAACACTACATGTATCTCAACAACACAATTATCACATCATATTTCATACATATGTATATCTCTATCACATTTATCATCAACATGCACGTAACAATGCATTAAGCCATGCCTCCACATACTTGTATAACAACATAAATATAACCACCATAAGCATGATTAAACATTAGACCTAATTCAACACTTTAAAGATCAACTAAGGTCTCTAACTAAAGATTGGGATTAGGCTATCACCCTAATCCCAACTCTAGGTGGGTTTACCAATCCCAACCTAGTTCACATGCTTGAACCAACACTTGAAAATCATTTAAAAATATTTAACCACTCACCTAAACTTCCAAGCTCCAAGCCAAGCAAGCAACCTCCCTCAAATTTCCGGATTTCTTCCCGAAGCCTCTCCAACACAAATTCCCGCTTCTAAACAACCTCAAACACAATTCAAATAATCCTCAAATCAGCCCAACATCAAAAGACTAACCCGGAATACAATTCAAGCAACAAGAACATTAATTAAAGCCATGTACAACCCCCAAAACACTAGACCCAAGCAGCCCTCAAACCCCAACTAAAACTCATGATTTCAACCTTTTTAACACATCCAAATGCTCCCAAAACAGCCCCCCATCAATTACCATAACATCCACCCTCAATTTCAAACACAAACCATACCCAAAACTCAACTAAAAACCTTCCTAAAACCCCACCAAAACCCAATTTCGGAAATCCTTAGAAAACACTTTAAAAATTACATATATTGGACCTCTTGGGTTAATATTAACTTATATATTAACAAGGAACCAAAAGCTCAAGCAATGGATGGTAAAGTTTACATCTTTCTCTTCAAAACCCCAAAAACACAAAACTTTAAATCATGAATTTCAATGAAAACTAAAGTCATGGGAAGAAAGGGAAAGTTGAGGACATAAAGAATTTGTTGTTACCTTTGCAAGAGCTCCAAAAATGAAGGCAAGATTTGATGGAAAATCAAAATGGGGAAAAAAGAGAGGGTTTCACATTTTAAAAGAAGGAAAGGGGAAGAAGATGGTGAAAGGGGGTTTTATTTTTGTTTTAATCTTTTGGGCTATTTCAAAAATCCTCAATATTACAACTTTGCCATTAATGAGATGGCAACTCCCCCTTACTTTCAAATCCAAGAAATTTTAGTTTCGTTTCAAATTAGTCCAAACATAAAAATGTTTATTTTGAAAATAAAGGAAGACACAAGGTCCAAATAATATATAATATTATTTAATCATAAACCGAGACCCGAAAACAATATTCTTATATTATTTTCTTCTGGCCCCCGAACCTGGCTGTTACAACTCTCCCCCGCTTAAGAAAATTTCGTCCCCGAAATTTATCGGACGGGAATTACCACGAATTCTGCTCTTACCCATTTTCCATCTCGCCACCACCCACTAACCAACCTCGGTAGGCTTACCACCCAACAACAAATATCTGATGTTAAGACCCCAATTGGTTCTCCACCGCATGTCAATTTCAAACCCAACTCAATCTCCTCAACAAACATAGCACGGAACATATCTGACTCACACTCCCGAATCATAGATACACAAATCACATCACCAACCCCTTTCTAACTCTGGTGGTAACCGCAACAAATAAACAACTGTACTAGCCCGATTCATAATCTCATACAACACTATTTGAACACTTGACTCATAACTTCCTCTAACTGACCATCTGACTTCAACAGGTAACCAAACACTATAAAAACGTTTTAAAAAAATAATCTAGTTGAAATCTCGGATCTATATTACCCACTTCCATTAAGAACCTTCCACAGATGTAACAAACTAGAAGAGAAATGACGTTCGGTCTTGACATGCTGGCAAATTATACACTTACCCTCATACTAAACCACATCACACTTCATCTCAATCCCGAAGCATTCATCTTCAACCCACAATACGTCTTCATACTACTCAGATGCAATACAAATGAACTACCATGTGTTTCGGCCAAAACAATACGTCTCAAAACACTATGTCAATCGGTACAACTATTCTGTCTCTGAAATGCAAAACTCTATCATCTCTGAAATTGTATTATGAAGGTCTTCCTTCTACTATGCCTCGCACGTGAGGTGCCAAGAATTTGTCTTGCAACTATTTCTCTTCTAGCATTCTGACTCATTGTAGGTTCAACATGAAACGCGACCACAAGAATACTGTCATTCGGTAACTGAATTCGGCAAATACAACTCGCAACTCAACTACTAATCTAACAACAATTACAACTCGGAACATTGGTTACTACGTTGACTATCTTCGGATGGTACTCAATCTTGATATTACAGTCTTCGAGCAGCTCTAACACTTTATGCTGTTCAAGTTTCAACCCTTCCTAAGTTGTCTAACAATTCAAGTTCTGATAATATGTACGTACACATTGTGCATTTCTTACTATACAAGCTTTGTCTCTAAGTCTTCGAAGCAATTACAACTGTAATTAACTCTATGTCTCATATCGGATAACTCTTCTCAGTCTTTCAACTAGCTCGATGAACAAGTCACAATATTCCGTCTTGCATAAGCACACAACCTAACCCTATATGTAACACATCACTACAGTTCACAAGCTCTTTCTCTAGTATAGGCTGGATCAAGGTCGAAGCTCTCTTCAAAGTTTCTTTCGGTTTCTCAAGGGTTCAATGTCTCGCATCTAACCTCACAACTGAACATTCTTCTGTAGCAATCTGACAAAAGACCAGCTATCTTCGAACGACTATTTACAAACTTCCGGTAGTAACACTGCTAGACTTAGAACTATAGGTTCCTGTCACAGTCTTCAATTTCTTCCAACTCACATCTTCCTCTGTCTGTTCAAGATTTGTTCTAATACACTCGGCTAATTTACATGTCCTAAGAGAACATCTTCATTAACTCGAAGTTCAAGTTGCATAATTTGGTATACAATTAATTCTCTAATAGAATCTACCACACTAACTTCAAAGCTTGTCATGATCTTCCTCGACACTTGAATATACTCACGTGACATCTAGAAGAGCTACTACAACTGATCAAGAAACTCAGGAAAATATTCTGCTCAACATCTTTATGAAGGTAACTAATACACTAGTCAAACAAAACGGCATAACTCAGAGCTCAAGGTGATCACATCTTGCCCATAAAGCTGTCTTCAATACTTCAACTTTTCTCACTTTCAACTGGTAGTAAACGGATCTCAAACTAATCTTCAAATAGACTGAAGCACACACTAACTGACCAACAAATCACTGACACTCGGAAACGGATACTAATCATTCACTGTCACTTGTTTCGACTGTATGTAATCTGAACACATTCTCGTACTGTCACTCTTTCTTCTTCACAAATTACACTGTAGAACTCTGAGATGATGCACTAGGCCTAATGAATCTAAGGTCTAACAAGTCTCGAAGTTAATTCTTCAACATTCTCAATTCTTCCGGAATTTATAAGCTACAGAACAAACAAAACAGAAGCAACCTCGAAAACAGTCTCAATAACAAACTCTTCTCTTCTAACAAGAGGTAAACCGACAATTCTTCCAAACACTTCTAGGAAAAGAAAACGCAACTATTCTAACATTCTGTGGTTTAATCTTCATTCAAAATCAAATCCATCACAATTGCTAAGCAAGCCTGTTGACTAAACTCAACCAATCTTTGACCTCTAAAGCTGGATCAACATTCAATAAGGAGTTCACATCCTTACCTACTACTACAGTCTCACAAAAATCTGTGACTTCAAGGCAATTCTCTCTCTGTCTCAATGTATATCCTAGCTTTGTGCTCTACAAGCCAAACCATGTCAAAAAGGTACATTGAAACCGTAGGAAGACAATCACTTAACATCTACTAGAAACTAGTAACTTTGAACCACCAACAAACATCTTCTGTACATCTTTCTGATCACTATTATCTCCCAAAAGGCTAGTCACATGTGTCCCTACATCTAAGGTCTCAACAAAGATATCTAATTTCTTACATGCTCACACAAAAGGAGGCATCCGCGGAAATTGCAACTTCACATGTACACAACTGATAGTCTTCGGTCCTCTTGTCTTCAGACTGGTTCCTCAACAATATCTGACTCTTCTAAACTGTTCTTAGAGCATCTCGTAACTTCAAGATTCAATTCTGATCACACACACAAACAGTCATGTTGGACTTGTTCTACCTCTAACAAACAACCTGGAGTCAAAGCTCGAGACTCCCTTTTCGGCTCAACTATATTGGAAGTGACTTCATCTCTTCCGCTTGCTGGAAGACAACCCAACGTACACTGACCCAATCACACAAACTAGCTCCTATTCATGGACACTGACCGGCTGTCTTGCACTAAAATCATAGGCTGAACCCCAACGGTCACCAACTAACATTTCCGAAATTCAGATTACTCACACGAGACCCCTACCTAGATCTCGCCAAAAGAACTAAGGTACTCATACCTACCTCTGACACCTTATCGGGCACATTCAAACTTGCATACTCACTATCGATATACAAAAGCACGGGTTTAGAATCAACTGGAGGAAACAACTTATTACTGTACCAAGGGCTTATCTGTTAAAACATTGACACCACTCTAACTCCCACTCATATGCCTTCACTTCTTCTTACCAACTGATGCCAGTGTTGATCACATCGTCCCTCATCCACAAGAATCAACCCATATACACACCGTCTCAAACGGACAAATTGTACCTCAATTCCGGTACAACCATACCTCCCTAACTAAGATGATGGACTTCCTCAACATCGTCCACCTTTTCAGAACTACAACTTCTACCTACCGAAAAGCAATTAAATCAACAACAACATCAACAGTAAAACATACATGATTGGGTTAGCAAGGCAAGGCTTCCAAGTGGCTCAAGTATGTTCATCTCACTTAAAATCTTTTTTTTTGATGTAATAGTAGCAATGGGACTCTACGAAACATGTTTCAAACAAATCAACACACATACACGCTGAACCAAGCATATAACAAGGCTTACTTGCTAAACAAGCAAACACATGCGTACTATCAAACAACATACATGCTCAATCAAACAAGCGTACACCACATCATTCACGGATAACAAGCAACATGCTTACATGGCAAGCAAACATCGTGCAATTACGATGCAAGAACATTAACTTACCTCACATACCCGCCCAAGGTCTCGGTAACCTTAGGCTCTGATACCAACAAATGTAACCCCCTCATCCCAGTCTGGTCGGATGACCGGTCCGAGTGAGCTACACGGGGAAAACCGAGTGAAAACCCCTTAAGGATTCCCCCTTGGTTAGCAACCCTATTTTTTTCATTTTAAATCTTGTCTAGAGGAGTATTATATCCTATGTGATCATACAGCGGAACAAAATTCACAAGACAAACAAACGAACTCAACCCAACATTTTACAACCCAATTTTAAACTTAAATTGCAGGCGGTATCGATACACTTAAGGGGTGTATCGATACCCCTTAACTAGGTTTAAGCCTTAACTGCAGGCGTTATCGATACACTTAAGGGGTGTATCGATACCCTTTGACTATGTCAACTGGTCAAAGTCCATCCGTAGAGACCGTATCGATACACCCAAGGAGTGTATCGATACCCTCCCCAACGGTTGACTTCCCACGGTCAACGCTAAGATGACGGTATCGATACACCAGAGGCCCGTATCGATACCGAAATGGACAGTAGCTCCAGAGACCAAAATAGTATCGATACGCCCCCTCGCGTATCGATACACGAGGCCTGAAACAAGCAGGCGGTATCGATACGGGACCAACAGTATCGATACCCATGTACTGCAAAACCTCCAAACTCAACTAAAACGAACAAGAATCGGACCTAGATGCAATTTAGGACTTCCCTAGACCCAAACAAGCATTCATACAACATTTACACGTCATTATTTAGCCATACAACACCCAACATGTACATACATCAAGGAAAACATGCAATTGAATCAAAGATGACATTTAAGCACTCAAGTCTCATACTTCAACATTCAAACACAAGGGCAACCTCAAAAGGGCACATAGCCAACATTCATGGTAAGCAATTTAGACATGGATTATAATCCAAACATGGCATCAACATGCCAATCAAGAAGACATAATTAAGGAGTCTAAACATGCTCCTAAACAACCAACAAAAGCACAAATCAACAACACCTATCCCATTGCTTAACTATTACATTCTACCACTTAATAAATCATACATTGAGCTAACCATTAGCAACACTTGGAGGCCTTTCCTTGCCCTTGCCACCCACAAGCTATTGATCTGCATTGTCGAACAAAAGAGAGCGTAAGCATAAAAGCTTAGTGAGGGTAAGCTCATATAAAAAATTCGACAATGCAGGGTCCAAGCACAAGTAATTTCCAAAATGAAATGCATGATCTTACCTCCGATCCGCAAAGGCCAAAATGAACATGATGTATGAACATATAATCAACATTTTTTCATGCTCAACATGTTTAAATCCATAACATATGTAATCACATATATTTAACCATGTTAGCAACACATCCCAAATCACATTGGCTCACAACTAATCACATATTGGCAATATAACTACAATCCGTATTGGCACCTAGCTATGACTCGAATACGCGGATAACAGTTGGAACTCACATCCAACAACAGAACCATTACCTGACGATGGGATTACACTCATCACCGTTCACGCGGAGGGGATTCCACTCATCCTCACGCCTAATTTCACGCGGAGGGGATTCCACTCATCCTCTCGCCCGTCGATGGGATTCCACTCATCACCCACTAATATATATATATATATATATATATATATATATATATATATATATATATATATATATATATATATATATATGAATATTTCCGGGCGAACCCGTACTCCATCTTGATGACTACCATCATCAAGACCACGCGCGCATTTCGACTCACGTGTACACACTAGACATCCTAATGATCGATCATTTGTACCCAAGCATACTAGTGCCAATACTACACATTTCATTACTCTTTCACAATACCATTTCATAATAACTTACGTGCTTAGCACGTACTCACCATGACTCCCCGTCATGCACAAGCCACATTTCCATGCCTAGCATATACTCACCATGATCCTCGGATCATACAATCACCTCATGACATCATTACACATGTCAACACTACATGTATCTCAACAACACAATTATCACATCATATTTCATACACATGTATATCTCTATCACATTTATCATCAACATGCATGTAACAATGCATTAAGCCATGCCTCCACATACATGTATAACAATATAAGCATAACCACCATAAGCATGATTAAACATGAGGCATAATTCAACACTTTAAAGATCAACTAAGGTCTCTAACTAAAGATTGGCATAATTGTGTTGAAAACCTCCTAAGCTTCCAAGCTCCAAGCCAAGCAAGCAACCTCCCTCAAATTTCCGGATTTCTTCCCGAAGCCTCTCCAACACAAATTCCCGCTTCTAAACAACCTCAAACACAATTCAAATAATCCTCAAATTAGCCCAACATCAAAAGACCAACCCGGAATACAATTCAAGCAACAAGCACATTAATTCAAGCCATGTACAACCCCCAAAACACTAGACCCAAGCAGCCCTCAAACCCCAACTAAAACTCATGATTTCAACCTTTTTAACACATCCAAATGCTCCCAAAACAGCCCCCAACCATTACCCTAACATCCACCCTCAATTTCCAACACAAACCATACCCAAAACTCAACTAAAAACCTTCCTAAAACCCCACCAAAACCCAATTTCGGAAATCCTTAGAAAACACTTTAAAAATTACATATATTGGACCTCTTGGGTTAATATCAACTTATATATTAACAAGGAATCAAAAGCTCAAGCAATGGATGGTAAAGTTTACATCTTTCTCTTCAAAACCCCAAAACACAAAACTTTAAATCATGAATTTCAATGAAAACTAAAGACATGGGAAGAAAGGGAAAGTTGAGGACATAAAGAATTTGTTGTTACCTTTGCAAGAGCTCCAAAAATGGAGGCAAGATTTGATGGAAAATTAAAATGGGGAAAAAAGAGAGGGTTTCACATTTTAAAAGAAGGAAAGGGGAAGAAGATGGTGAAAGGGGGTTTTATTTTTGTTTTAATCTTTTGGGCTATTTAAAAAATCCTCAATATTACAACTTTGCCATTAATGAGATGGCAACTCCCCCTTACTTTCAAATCCAAGAAATTTTAGTTTCGTTTCAAATTAGTCCAAACATAAAAATGTTTATTTTGAAAATAAAGGAAGACACAAGGTCCAAATAGTATATAATATTATTTAATCATAAACCGAGACTCGAAAACAATATTCTCATATTATTTTCTCCCGGTCCCCGAACCCGAGTGTTACAACCTATTTGATAAGTTTAGAGGTGTTTCAATATTTTCGAAGATAGATTTGAGATCCGTTTATTATCAGTTGAAGATAAGGGATCAAGATGTACCGAAGACAGCTTTCCGCACTCGATATGGACATTATGAATTCTTAGTGATGTCATTTGGTTTGACGAATCCAGTAGCAGCTTTTATGGATATGATGAATAGGGTTTTTCATGAGTACTTGGATCAGTTCGTGGTAGTATTCATTGATGATATCTTAGTGTACTCTCGTACCGAGGAGGATCATGATCAGCATTTGCGTTTGATTTGCAGAAATTGTTAGACAACCAATTGTATGCCAAGTTGAGCAAATTCGAGTTTTGGATCAAGGAAGTAGTGTTTCTAGGTCATATTTTATCAGTCTAGGGAATCCGAGTGGATCCTAAGAAAGTTGAGGCAGTTGTGAATTGGAAGCAACCAAAGTCTGTGACCGAAATTCGTAGTTTCTTAGGCTTGGTCGGTTACTATAGACGTCTTGTTGAGGGTTTCTCAAGGGTTGCAGCTCCTTTGACTAAATTGCTACAGAATGATGTTCGATTTGAGTGGAATGATGCAAGACAACAACCATTTGAGAAATTGAAAGAAGCCTTGACAAAAGCTCCTGTTTTGATTTAGCCTGTGTTAGGGAAAGATTTCGTAATCTACAAGGATGCATCGTATGTTGGCTTAGGTTGCGTGCTTATGCAAGAGAGAAGAGTAGTGGCCTATGCCTCTAGATAATTGAAGACTCATGAGCGTAATTACCTTACACACAACATAGAATTGGATGCAGTGGTTTTTGCTTTGAAAGTTTGGAGACATTACCTTTATGGCGAGAAATGCACAGTGTACACCGATCATAAGAGCTTGAAGTATTTGATGACGTAGAAGGAATTGAACCTTAGATAGCGTAGATGACTAGAATTACTTAAGGACTATGATCTCACGATTGTGTGCCATCCGAGTAAATCCAATATAGTGGTTGATGCTTTGAGTAGGAAGGTGGCAATCGAGTTACGAGTTATGTTTACTAGGCTAAGTTTGTCTCAAGATGGTGGTTTAGTGGCAAAATTGCAAGTTAAACCTTCGTTGATTTAGTTGATTAGAGAGAAACAATTACAAGATAGGACTTTAGCATCTCATGTGCAAGATATAGCAGAGGGTAAATCGAAAAATTTATGTTTTAGTAGTGATGGAATCTTGTGTTTCAAAAGTAGAGTAGTTGTTCCACAAGATGTTGATTTGAGACGCTAACCGAAGCTCACAATAGTCTGTTTGTTATGCATCCGGGAAGTACGAAGATTTATAGCGATTTGAAAGATGAGTACTTCTGGGTTGATTTAAAGAAAGATGTTACCGAGTTTGTGAGTAACTGTATGGTTTGTTAGCGAGTTAAGGCCGAACATCAGTTTCCTTCAGGTTTGTTACAACCGTTGAGAATTCTCGAGTGGAAGTGGGAAAGAATTACCATGGATTTCGTATCAGGTTTTCCGTTGACACCTTCTAAGAAGAATTCAGTTTCGGTGATCGTTGACCGTTTTACGAAATTTGCACACTTCTTGGATGTTCACACTACTTATACCTTAGATAAGTTGGCCGATTTGTATATCAGTGTGATTGTGAGATTGCATGGTGTACCGAAATCTATAGTTTTAAACATAGATACGATATTCACAGCTATATTTTGGGAGAGTTTGCATAGTGCTTTGGGAACTCTATTGAACTTCAGCACTTCGTATCATCCTTAGACCGATGGTCAGTCGGAGAGAGTCATACAAGTGTTGGAAGACATGTTGAAATGTTGCATTATTGAATTTTAGGGTTCGTGGAAGAAGCATCTACCATTAGTAGAGTTTGCATACAATAACTATTATCAAGCGAGTATTCAGATGGAACCTTATGAAGCTCCGTATGGTAGAAAATGTAGAACACATGTTTGTTGGGCCGAAGCGGGACATAAATTGATACCCAAGCCTGATATGCTTAAGGGTACTACCGAGAAAGTGCAGTTAATATGTGATCGTTTGAAGTCAGCTTCGGATAGATATAAGTCTTATGCCGATTTGAAAAGAAGAGGGATAGAGTATACCGTGGATGACAAAGTGTTCTTGAAAGTCTCACCTTGGAAGAAGGTGATGAGATTTTGTAGGAAGGGTAAGTTGAGTCTGAGATTCATTGGCCTGTATGAGATAGTTGAGAAAGTTGGTCCCGTTGCTTATAGATTGAGATTGTCGACTGAGTTAGAAAAGATTCACGATGTGTTTCATGTTTTGATGCTTCAGAGGTATAGATCGGATCCATCACATGTTATGCCACTTGAAGAGATAGAATTGAATCCGAATTTAACCTACGATGAAGAACTAGTTGAGATTTTTGCTTCGAACAGCAAAATGTTGCGGGGAAGGACCATTGAGTTGGTAAAAGTGAAGTGGCGACACTGAGGAGTGAAAGAAGCCACTTGGGAGAGAAAAGATGACATGAAGAAACAATTTTTGTATCTCTTTCCGTCAAGTAAATTTCGAGGACAAAATTTCTTAAGTAGGGGAGAGTTGTAACGCTCGAGTTTAAGGCCCGAGAGATAATCGGAGTTTGGTTAAACCGGTTCGGGTTAAACTAATTTTAGAATATTATTAATAATAAACAAATTTAAGGATTTAAAAGAAAAAAAGGGTAAAAAGGTATTTTTGAAATTAGAAAGGATTTTTGAAAATAGCCATCATCTTCATGAAACCCATTTTCACGTTATCTTTCCCAAAACAACATTTTCACTATTCCATTGATTCAAGCATTTCATCCAAGCAAGCTTTCAAGGTAATATTTTTCTTGTTTTGATTTTCTCTTCCTTAAACTAGTTGTTGATGAAATCTTTCCTTAACTCATTGTTTAAGTTTGTTTCCAAAATGCTTTATGTTGGAATAAGAGGAAAATGAGGGAATTTTCGTTTTGGTTTTTTTATGCTAGGTTTAAAAGTGTTTTTAACTTTGCTTTGATGTTCAAATAATGTTGGGATATTGGCTTAATAATAGGAACCCGAAACTAGAAAAAATGAGAGGTTTTTGGAGTTGAAAATTTGGGTTTTTGGTTTGTTCTTGTGAAGAACTTTGGGCTGATGGTTCCTAGACTTTGGGTTAGTGTTTTGGATGTTAAAAGGTGTGGTCTTGATGGTAATTTCGTTGGATTTTGGCTGCTAGTTGGTTTGAGTCATTTTGAATCGATTGATTTCATGATAGATGTTGAGTTTCTATATTGCTGCAAGTTTGAGAGCTTGAATGGGTCTAATGCTCCATTTTTGAATTGGTTAGAAGCAGGAGAAACATATTTGGGCTCTTCGGACGCGATACTGAGTGATTTGGGAGCTTGAATCGATGTTTCGACTATTGCCTGTGTGTTGGTTGGTGAGTGGAAATGTTTTCTCAGCCTTAACTTGGTTAAGGATATGTTTTGGGGGTTTAGATTGAGCTTGATAAGCAATCTAAGCTCAAGAGTAAGTTTTAAGCATTTTAGTCTTTATTTTCAATAAATTCTACTATGTGTTATGAATGATTTCCATAGTGCATGTTTGCCATGAATATCCTTGTGTTATGCATATGATTGCTTTAATTGATCCCATGTTGGTTATGGTTGTGACCATGAGAACACGAGGTAAGTGTTGGTTTTGTGGATTATTGACATTGTGAAATCTTATTACTGGATATAGTTGGTTGACCAATAGGATGAGAGTGCAATCGGGGTAAAATCGTGCGTGACTTTAATGATGCTAGATTCCACTAAGGAGGAGTACGATGATGTGAGATTCCACCGGAACCTATGTTTTACTAGACGAGCGAATATTGTGATGTGAGATTCCACTAGAAGTTTCTAGTGGTTTTGAGAACTATTTGCATATCCGAGTAAAAGTGTTAAATGTCAATATACCCATGGTGCTCTAAATTCTCATGTTAAGCATGTTATATTGTTCATTTCCATTTATGCTTATGCATGTAGTTGGTTACGTTGTATGTATGATGAGAATGAGCATGAGGTAAGCTTGTGGCTTGTGGATGCATTCGGTAAATACACGAGAGGTTAAATGCATGTGGTTATGTGTTCAAGCATGAGGGAAATGGTTTGGAAATGGTTTTTGGTTTCAAGAAAACTATGGTTTTAAAACTACATTGTTGTAGCTACTGTTTTGAGCACCGCTCACTAAGCATTCTTGCTTACGCTGATCTTTCTAACAATGCAAATATGTAGTGTCTCGGTGCAGCCAAGTGAACAAGGGAGTGACCAAGGAGGTCGATTTTGCTCAAGTATGGTTTTCAATATAATAACTAGTATATAGCAATGGGATAGGGCCTTTTGTTTTGGAGATGTTGCTGGAACTCCTTGTTGTTTTGGATATGTTGATATGCCTATATAGACTTGTAAAGGCTTTTATTATGTTGGAGTATGACTTGTTGTGAGTTTTGGTTGTTTGTTGGATTTTATGCAAAGTATGACTTTCCTTTTGAATCTTGTTATGTTAAGTTTTGCCGTGATGTGTTTCTAGCATGTCTTGATGAGTACCATTGGTTGCCTTGAGTTTGTTGAGTGATGTATGTTGTTGAAATGCCTTTCGGTGGTTTCAAATTGGCTTAAACCAACAAATTCAATCATTTTAGGCCTACCTTTTTTATACGATCGAGGTTGTATCGATACGGGGGACCTGAAAAGGCCTTGGTGTATCGATACGGGGGACCTAAAAAGGCCTTGGCGTATCGATACGGGTTTGGCATGTATCGGTACGTTTTGCCACTAGAATTTGCAGTTCTGAAACGTTTCAAGGGTGTTTCGATACGCCCATATCGGTACGGTCTCTAAGCGTATCAGAACGACCTCTTGAGATTGACTTGATATTTTTTTACCGTTGAAGGCGTATCGATACAGGCCCGAATGTATCGATATGGCCTGTTTTAGATCTGTACAAGTAGCCTCAAAAGCACGTTTCGAGTGGTTCTTGCTTGTGTTTTTCTTTTCCATTGCAAGTCTCCTCACATAGGTTTTAAAATGACATTTAGACAAGACTGAATTATAATAATTTAATATTGAATAAAATTAGGATCGCTAATCGGAGTGAAGTCTTAACAAGTTTCTTTTCGGTTTTCCCCGTGTAACCCGTTCGATGCGGTCTGGTGGCTAGGCCGGGTCGAGAAGGTTACACTGTTACAATTTTTTTAATTTTTTTTTCATTCATGACAGGTGGTGCGTTTCACTTACTCACTAGGGACTGTCGTATACACATCGAGACTATAGACTGCTGATCGACAAGATACAAGACAAGGTCGAGAATTCGAACCATTTTTTCTTAATTTCTCAAATTGGTTTTCTAATCAAACTTTATATAACTCATGTTCAAAAAAATTTCAGTTCGTGTGGACTCCGTACACTACTCCTCTAATTCGAGATTGTATTTCGCAAGACATTATGGACATCTATCACGTATGGCTGCTGTTAGTGACACTCATCACCTACGAAATTGTCGAGTGGCATCCTACCGACTGGGTTCTGCGACAATTTGGGTACATCCTAGAGGTTCTAGAGCTGCCACCCAATTTGGATGAATTAAATCAGTTGACGCAGCAGGGGAAGACGAAAGTCCATTGGGGTTATCATCACATTAACAGGGTCAGGCAATGGATGACAAGATATGGCAGACGACTGCCCATATGTGCACCCATTGTGAATCAGGATGCCACTTTCGACTATATGCAGTGGTACCACAAAAATAGGAACTCACACAGCAAGGGCCTCGTTTCTGGAACAACGCAAGCAGCAGATCACTCTGCGGCACAATGTTCGACACCAGCATAAGGACTGACATTCATGCACTCATCTTCGTCATCGTTTCTGCAGACGAGTGCTCCTGAGATTTTTCAGCAGATGAGGCCTCCACCCGAGTTCTACTTCACAGACGTTTATCGTCCTTTCATGTCGACGAGTTTATCATATGTTCCTCCGATGTTCGATGTTCCACCGTTGGTAGCACAGTTCGACTACAACATTGTCGAGCAGACGCCGCTGCAGAGCTTGTTCTACACCGGCCCCGGTGCCATTTTGAGGAAGATCATGGTACCGATGATGCTGTTGATGAGGATGATGATGGAGCACATGGCGTTTGGAGGAATCCGCCATGAGATTGTCGTGGACCCAGCTGCGGAACGGGTGGACATAGGCATCATTAGGATGAGGGGATATCTAAAATAATTTAATTATGTTTATGCAAGATTTTATTTCTAATTTTATAATTACCAATATTTTATTATGGCTTATTTATTTTTTGCATAGTTTTTAGAATTTATATTTAATTTCATTCTTTTTTGGATAAACAATAACCTTCATTATTCGATTAATAAACCGAACAAACCTATCACACCTTTTTAAAAGCAAAATTATTCCCACAAAAACAAGTTATGAAACCGTTTTTAACGCGAATTTTACTCAGTTTAAAATGAACCGAACTTTCCCATATTGGTGTCGAATGAAAGACAAGTTCCAATACTACATACCTAAACTCAATGTTTATTAAAATTATACGATTAATAACCCCGAAATATTGCTCGAACATGCCTATGGACGCTTGGTCTGCCAGTCTGATTTACAAAGAACTCACTTTCTGCTTATGGACGCTTGGTCTACCAACGCGTTTTACAAAGAAGAAAGCGAGTTCCCCGCAATAAATTCAGCCAGCTCTTCAAATTCTCAGGGAACTCGCGTTCTGCAGAAAGTGAGTTCTTGTTAAGTTCGTTATTCTGAAAAGCGTTGACACGTATGAAGAACTCACTTTCTACAGAAAGTTAGGCCGTGTCTCGCTATTTCCATAAAGCGAGTTCTTCATACGTGGCAGATTTGGGGGCCATTTTTCCAAATATAGGTCCACGGGGTCATATTTTCAAATAATAATAAAATTGGTTTTTGATTTAAAATTTCCCTATACTTGTGGTATAAGGGTTAAATTATTCGTTTAAATTTATAATTTAGTTGATATTTAAAAGGGTTAACTTCTAGGACGGTCACTTATGTTCTCCCAGATATAGTTGGTCGCCAATTTTTAAAAACAACCAGTAAGGTCACTTACTTTTTCAATCTGTAAACTTTTGGTCACTGAGACGTTTGTTGTCGTTAAACTTAAACGGGAGGTTGATCTAGCACAATTAAAAAAGAATAAATTACCTATATAATCCCTAAACTATTACTTTACTTCTATTTTGATCACCAAAATAAAAACAATGTGTATAATTTCACATTTAATCCTCCATATTTACAAATTTTTATTATTATCATTTATTTTTCTGTCTGGAAAAGTTATCTCCTTTCTTATTTTTCCCCTTTTTTCGGTGATTCTTAAGCTTATAATTTCCAACTTTAAGATATAGAGATAGTAAGAAGGAGAAATCAAGTGGGACTAGAGCTTTAGTCGGTTAAAGCTTTAGTATTTTTGTTATCATAATTTATTTACATTTTATTTTTGTTAATTTTCGAGAGAGGGAAGACAACATGAGCAATGTTCATGAAGAAGCTATCAAGAAATTTCCGTCCTTATGAAAAATGGTGAGATTTAAGTATAAAAGGATTGGTTTTTTAATTTTCTCATTTTAGGGTTTTTATCTTTTTGATCTGCAAATTTCTAATGATATTTTTTTGTTATTTTTTATTTTATTTCTAAACAATTAACGAGAGAATTAATGGAACATTTTAGGTTAATTTTTTTTTGGGATTTTCATTTTATATATCTGTTGAGTTTTTATTTATAATTTGCTGAGTTTTTTTTAAGTTACAAGGATTTTGCTGTAGACTTGATCCGATTGTTTGCCCTTTTACAATTTCATGTTAAGAGTTTGATGTTTTTTTGTTGGTTCTGATCTATCTCTTGCTTGATCAAGAGAACAAGTATTGTTGCTATCTTGGTTTGACGTTGCTTCACTATTTCACCCACCAAGCAACTCTTGTATAATAATTGTCACCAATCAATGATTATATTATTGCTTAGAACAATTATTTCACGAACTATTTACGATTGTTTTTGTTAGTCGTATCTCATTTTAAATATAGAGAACACCAGGGGGAATATTCATACTTCTAAGACCCGGTTTCTTTTTGTTTTGTTTTAGTAATTTAAACTAAACGAAACACGGTCTATTTAAGCCTGCAAATGAGTTGTAATAATTCAAATGGTATGGATCTGGAATGTGATTGATCTGAACACGGCTGAACTCACATTTGCTTGCCCTCAATATTGCAAACCTTTTTAATGAGAATAATGAAGATGGTGGAGGGGAAAGAAATAAAATAATTTGTAAATATGGAGGATTAAATGTGAAATTATACAAATTATTTTTATTTTGGTGGTCAAAATAGAAGTGAAGTAATAGTTTAGGGACTATATAGGTAATTTATCCTTTTTAATTGTACCAGATCAGCCTCCCATTTAAGTTTAACAGCAACAAACGTCTCAGTGACAAAAAATTTACAGATCGAAAACGTAAGGGATCTTACTGACTTTTTTAAAAATCGGTGACCAACTCTGTAATGGGGGAAACATAAGTGATCATCCCAGTAGTTAACCCTATTTAAAAAGATGTAAACAAAATTGGATTGAAAAATATGTTTTAAAATTAAGATAAACTTAGATTTTAAAAGTAAAAATTTAAACTTGACTCGATCTGAGATCTTACCTTTTAGTTAAATAATTATGTGATTTTATTATAAAAAAAAATAGAATTCTGCCACAGTCAACGAACTAGTATATACAATGTACTACATATATGCCCTTATGCTATATAGGTATACCCCACGTTGTACAAATATGTAAATTAATTGAATCTAACGTATCTATACACTAGCGTCGGTTCAAAGGTTTATAAGGCCTTGTATAGTATGTTAAAACAAGACCCTTTAATTTACAATTCCAAAAATATATAAGGTTTGTCGACGTTGTTTATGTTCGGGCCGAAATTAATTAGGCCTTCATATGTTCGTTATGGTTTGGAGTAGCAATCGGTCATTTTGAATTGGGTACGACCGAAAACTTGTAGAACTGGTATGCGTTTGAACTGGAGTCGTGGTCGGGCTCGGAAGTCAATTACATGTGGGGAAGGTTATAGCACCCCACAACACCCAAAATTAGTACCTAAAAAGAATTGTTTTGTCTAAAAGACTTCAAAGGTAAAGTTAATAACATTATTATAAAAAGACAAAAAATAAAATAAATGAATTAATAGACATTATTAACTAATCATGCAATTAATTATGTAATTTAATGACCTAATTAAAAAACCTAATCCTAAAGGCCAAATCAAAAAAAAAATAACTAAACCTAGGATCTAATTGAACTAATACTAAAACCTAAAGGACTAATATACTATATATTTGAAACAACAAGGACTTAACATGTGGATTCCCCCTAAATAAAAAAATGAGTGTGAGATAGCAGGGTTTTGCGTGAGTTACTTTCCCATACATCAGTTTCCAATAAATTTTTGAGGATTTTAAATCCCTTTCCATTATTTTCGATGTAGTGTTTTAATAAAGAGATTTTAAATCTTTTTATTATTTTTAATTCACCATCTTGCATGTTAATTAAAAGGGTTTCAATCTGTTTTCATTTATTTACCCTAAAAAACTTTCAAATGCTCTTTTCTCTCCCAACCCTATGTAAATATCGATGTCCTCCTCCGCTGCTGGTCTAGCTACGGGAATGGCAAAAACTCAAAAGAAATTATCTTTTCTCTTCGTTTCTCCCCTGAACTCAACCCAACGTTAGCTTTCTCAAAAAACGAGTATATTCAAGTAGATCTGAAAAAGAGTTTTAAAACTTTGAATGATTTTACCTCTTGATTTCGAAACCTCATCGTTGGATCGCGTCAATTTTCGAGTATGTTGGTCTAATTCTGGCTGCAAATCTCTTCACCGTTCGAATGTCTCAGTCGTTACTTTGTTCGTTGGGAATCGAAGATAAACAGTTCAACTTCTTACTCTCTTTTCGATATCAATCGAACCAACTGATCTTTTTACTTATTTTATGCTTGTAGATTCGAATCCCCAACGATTTCTAATTGTTTCTTCCTTCGTTATTTATAGGGGACATGGAGAGTCTCCTAAGTTGTTAGAATACTGGATATCTCACAAGTAGTTGCGTGCGCCGGAAACTTCGGACGGTTAGGCGAGTGGCTTGCAAGTTAGAGAACATTCTCGAATGTGTACTGTTGAAGGCGACGACTAGGGTTTGCATATTAGATTAGGGGTTTTCTTTTTTTTTGGGCCTTTTTATTTTTTATTTTTCTATTTTTTTTACTTTTATAATTTTTATTTTTTATTACGAGCCCAAGCTTGATATGTGGCCAGAGCCCAAAAATTGGTGTGCACAACTGCCCCTCTTTTCTCATTGCTCGAATGAGAGGAATAGAACAAAGACTAGGAGCAACAATTTTCCAGTGAATATTGAACTTGTGATAATTACACTCCATCTTGGAGGTTTGATTACACTCATCTTGAAGGCAAATGGTGGCACTTCTTCTTGAAGAAAAATGGGGCACTCCTTCTTGGAGGCTTGTAGTAGCACTATATCTTGAAGGCTTGATGATGACACTCCATCTTGGAGGTAAATGGTGGCACTTTATCTTGAAGGCAAATGGCGGCACTTCGTCTTGAAGGCAAATGGAGCACTCCCTCTTGGAGGCTTGTAGTAGCACCCTGTAAAACCTATGCTTGATTTTGATATAATTAGATCTTTAAGGATCAATTTGAAAAACTTAAAATTGTTTTTGTAAGTCCCTTAATAAGTTTTAAATCACCAACTCTTTAAAACTGATTTGAAAAACTCAAACTCAAAATATTTTCAAAGTGTTCCAAGGCCAAACTATTGAAAAACGTTCAGGTGTATCGATACACTCTCAAGCGTATCGATACCTTTTTACCAAAGTTGGTCACTGGAGGAACACGTATCGATACGACAAACCCTCGTATCGATACGCCCCTGTGTTAAAGTCTAAAGAGTTTGAATGGCGTACCGATACGGCAAACCCTCGTATCGATACGGCCTTAATAATTTTTAAATATAAGTCGGTTTAAATTTTGTGACTGTTGGTGTCAGTTGGTTGGTAACCAAATTTTAAATGGTCGTTGACCCGTATCGATACGCCTAACCCTCGTACCGATACAGAAATCGACAGTGAGTTTAGTTGAGAAAAAGGTATCGATATGTCCTTTACCGTTTCGATACCTCGTACCGATACGCTTACGCGCGTATTGATACCCCTTATTTATTGCACACAACGGCTCTTTCTTTTCTGAGACAGGTATCGATGCACCTTCTCGCGTACCGATACGTATAGCTGTAGAAGTGCATTTATGGTGGTAAGAGAGGGTTCCAACGGCTCCATTTATGTTCCCAACCACCCAAACGGCTAGAAATCAATGAGGAGGTATAAAAGAGACATCCAAAAGCATCAACAACAACTATTGATCATTAAGAAAACATCTATACATCAAATCCAAGCAATTGTGCAAAAATCCCATATTGTCTAGAAACCCCAATTGTAATTTTCATTCTTATCTTGATCAATTGGGCTGAGTGCTTGTAATTCGGCTACAATTTGTATTTAGAGATACTCTATTAGCCAACAAATTCTTTGTTACCTTGTTGTGAGGATTGGGTTAAATTTTGGGTAGAAAATTTAACCAAAATTATAAGGGTTGTCTCCTTAGTCTAGAAAAGGGGAAGAGCAATTAGTGGAATTGTTGCAAATCCTTAGTGAAGCTAAGGTAGTGGATGTAGAATTCATTTGGAACTTGAACCACTCTAAAATCCCTTGTCAATCTTTTTAATTTGCAATTTCCACCACACAAACTTTAAATTTCCAATTCACTCCCCCTCTTGGTTCATATCGATCTTTCGATCCACTCAACAATTGGTATCAGAGCCTACCTCTTTGAGGATTAACAACCACAAGAGGAGATCCTTGGAAGACTGTGATCATCATATATCAAGAGATGGCTTCAACCTCCGGTTCGGGCATGTATGAGTCTCAATCCACTACAAAGCCTCCCTTCTTTAATGGTGATAACTATTCTTTTTGGAAGAATAGAATGCGTCTCTTCATCAAGTCAAATGACTACCTAGTGTGGGATGTCATTGAAGATGGCCCTTATATTCCATTGAAGCAAGATGGTGAAGTCAAGATGGTCTTGAAGAAAAAGATGGAGATGAGTGAAGAAGAAAGGAAAAAGATTCAAGTCAATGATAAAGCTCTCCACATGCTCTTTTGTTCTTTCGGTCCGGACATCTATTCTAAGGTTTCGTCCATCGAGAGTGCCAAAGAAGTGTGGGACACTCTTGAGACTACTTATGAGGGCACCAACGATGTTAAAGAAACTAAGATTGGAATTCTCAATCTTAGTTATGAAAATTTCAATATGGAGCCCGATGAGACGGTGTCTAAGATGTTTGATCGTTTCTCCATTATTGTCAACGGGCTAAAGGGGTTTTGGAGATATCATACCGGAAGACAAGCTTGTCCGGAAGCTACTCTATTCACTTCCCGAGTCTTGGGATGGGAAGAGAACCGCTATCATTGAAGCTAAGAATTTGAAAACTTTAAAGCTTGATGAGCTTGTGGGTTCTCTCCTTACTCATGAGATCATGAAGCAAGGAAGGGAAGAAGAGAAGAAGAAAGAAGAGAAAAGGGTAGAGAAGCTTGAGGTTGATAAGAAGAAGATGGGAATAGCTCTCAAAGCTTCACAACATGAAGAGAGCTCGTCAAGTGAGGAGGATGAACTCGAAGAATTGGCTATGATAGCCAAACGATTCTCACGTTTTATGAGGTCCAACCGGGGAAGAAAAATCCAAAGAAAGATGGACTTCAAAAGCAAGAACAAAGAAGAAGGAAGGGATCCTATCATTTGCTTTGAGTGCAAACAACCCGGCCACATACGTTCGGAGTGCCCTCAACTCAAGAAGAAGGGCTTTGAGAAGAAGAAGAAGCTCAAAGCCAAGCTTGCTTCTTGGAGTGATGAGGAGTCATCGGAGGATGACAAACAAGAAGTGGCTAACCTTTGCCTCATGGCACTTGAGGAAGATTCCTCCATGGTAACCTCTAACTCATCTACTTTAGATTTTTCATATGAAGAATTGAATGATGCATATGATGAGTTACAAGAGGTCTATGATGAATTAGTTGAGAAATATAAAGAGTCGGTCATTAGGAACAAAAAGATTATTTTGGAACTAAATGAGAAAAATGACTCACTCACTCAAGCTAATTCAAAATTTTAGAAAAAGATATTAGGGTTAAAAGATGAACTACAATTCTTTCAAGATGAAAATGTTGACCTTAATAATCTTTTGTCTCAATGTAATAGTGAACACCAAAAGGTGTTGGTTGAGCTAAATGAGCTCAAAAAGTCTTTGAAAAATGTTGGTAGTGTCAAACATGAAATAGGTGAATCCTCAAGAACACACCAACCTAAGAAAAAGACTAACTACTACAAACAAGGTAGCTATCCTAGACATAATAGAGCTAAAAGAATTAGAAGTGTATGGGTTCCTAAGGAACTTGTAAAATCTAATAATATTATTGCTATGTCATCTTGGATTCCTAAGGGAACCAAGGTTTTGGGAGCTAACACTCATGGACCCAAAATGATTTGGGTACCAAAAAAAAGCTTAATATCTTTGTTTGCAGGGGGAGCATTGCTACAAGGCCAAAGCACAAAGTCAAAACTCATGGTACCTTGATAGTGGATGCTCAAGGCACATGACCGGAGACAAGAGTAGATTCATGGATCTAAAGCCAAAAAGTGGAGGAGTGGTGACATTTGGTGACAACTCCAAAGGCCACATTAAAGGTATTGGTTCCATAGGTAATCACTCTACTATTCTCATTGAAAATGTCTTATATGTCGGTGGTCTTAAACACAATTTATTGAGCATAAGTCAATTGTGTGATAAAGGATTTAATGTTTTATTTGATAAAAATGGATGCAAAATTGTAGACATTAAATCTAATAATATTATGCTCATAGGTCATCGCATAGGGAACATATACATGGTGCATCTAGATGACATTCATACATCTCATGCATGCTTAGTTGCACACAATGAAAATGATGCATGGTTGTGGCATAGGAAACTAGGACATGCTAGCATAAGTGTTTTAGAAAAAACTAGTCTCCCTTAATCTAGTTAGAGGTTTACCCAAGATAAAATTTTCAAATGATAAAATTTGTGATGCATGCTCAAAGGGTAAACAACATAAATCTTCCTTTAAATCCATTAATGATGTTTCTACTAGTAGATGCTTACAACTTATCCATATGGATTTATTTGGGCCAATTAGGACTATGAGCTTGGGTGGTAAGTCTTATGCTTTTGTACTTGTTGATGATTTTTCTAGATTTACTTGGGTTCTATTTTTAAGTACTAAAGATGAGGCTTTGGAAAAATTCATCACATTTTCAAAACTAACCCAAAATGATCTTGAACTTAAAATTTCACATATTAGAAATGATCATGGAATCGAGTCTCAAAATTTAGGGTTTAAAGATTTTTTAAATGAAAATGGTATTAGCCATAATTTTTCGGCTCCTCGAACTCCTCAACAAAATGGGGTAGTTGAGAGGAATAATAGAACTTTGCAAGAAATGGCTAGAACTATGCTTTGTGAAAACAATTTACCTAAATATTTTTGGGCGGAAGCCACAAACACCGCTTGCTATATTGTAAATCGAGTAATGATTAGGCCAATTTTAAAGAAAACACCTCATGAGATTTTAAAATCTAAAAAGCCTAACATTAGCTATTTTCACCCTTTTGGTTGCAAGTGTTTTGTTTTAAATAATGGAAAAGACAACTTAGGTAAATTTGATGCAAAAAGTGATGAAGTTATTTTCATATGTTACTCTTTAACCTCTAAAGCCTATCGAGTATTTAACAAAAGAACTTTAGTAGTAGAAGAAACAATTCATGTTGTATTCGATGATAACCTCCTTCCTAGGAAGGATTCTTGTGATGATGATGATGTAGGAATCATAAATGCCTTTGATGGAGGACAAACTTCAAAGGAGGATGAGATTCCAACAAAAGAAGAGGACACACAAGATCCACCTCTTAAAGCCTTGAAGGACTTGGCTCTTGAGGAAAAGGAAGTGAGCTACCCAAGGGAGTTGAACTATGTCAAAGATGGTGAAATCTTGGGTGATCCATCCAAGGGGGTAACCACTCGATCTTCTCTTAGATTAATGAATCATGTTGCATTTATCTCATGCATAGAGCCTAAGAATATTAAAGAAGCATTGAAAGATGACTTTTGGATTATGGCTATGCAAGAAGAGTTAAATCAATTTGAGAGAAGTAACGTTTGGGCATTAGTTGATAGGCCTAGTAATCAATCTACAATAGGAACTAAATGGGTCTTTAGGAACATGCTAGATGAGAGTGGTAACATTGTAAGAAATAAAGCTAGACTAGTAGCACAAGGTTACACTCAAGAAGAGGGAATAGATTTTGATGAAACCTATGCACCCGTAGCTAGAATGGAAGCCATTAGGATGTTGCTTGCATATGCATGTTATCATAATTTCAAGCTTTTTCAAATGGATGTTAAAAGCGCATTTTTAAATGGTTTTATAAATGAAGAAGTGTATATGGAACAACCACCGAGTTTTGAAGACTCAAAATTTCCAAATCATGTTTTCAAACTTACCAAAGCTCTTTATGGTTTAAAACAAGCTCCTAGAGCTTGGTATGAAAGACTTTCAAACTTTTTAATTGAAAAAGGATTTGAAAAAGGTAAGGTGGACACTACACTTTTTATAAAAATGTATAAAAATGACATCTTAGTAGTTCAAATTTATGTTGATGATATTATTTTTGGTTCTACTAATGAATGTCATTGTCAAGAGTTTGCTAAGTTAATGCAAGATAAATTTGAGATGAGCATGATGGGAGAGCTCTCATTCTTTTTGGGACTCCAAATCAAGCAAAATAAGGATGGCACCTTCATCAACCAAGCAAAATACATAAAGGATATGCTCAAGAAGTTTGGCTTGGAGAATGCAAAGCCTCAAGCCACACCTATGAGCTCATCTACAAAGCTTGACAAAGATGAAGGAGGTAAGTGTGTTGACTCTAAGCTTTATCGTTCTATGATTGGATCATTGCTTTACCTTATCGCAAGTAGACTTGATATCTTGTTTAGTGTTTGCTTGTGTGCTAGGTTTCAAGCTAGTCCTAGAGAGTCTCACCTTATAGTCGTTAAGAGAATCTTTAGGTACCTTAGAGATACTCATTGTTTAGGTCTTTGGTACCCTAGAGACTCTACCTTCAACCTTCATGCTTACTCGGATGCGGACTATGGGGGTTGCAAAATCGATAGGAAAAGTACTTCGGGAACTTGTCAATTCCTAGGTAGTATGCTCATATCTTGGTTCTCTAAGAAACAAAATAGTGTAGCCTTATCTACCACCGAAGCCGAGTACATATCCTTAGAGAGTTGTTGTGCTCAAGTCCTTTGGATGAAGTAACAACTCTTAGATTATGGAATTAAAGTTGAAACCATACCCCTAAAATATGACAACACTAGTGCAATATGTTTAACAAAAAATCTCATCCAACACTCTAGAACCAAACACATAGAAATAAGGCATCATTTCATTAGAGATCATGTCCTTAAAGAAGATGTGGTTATAGAGTATGTAGACACCTTAAATCAATTAGCAGACATATTTACAAAACCTTTAGACAAAGAGCGTTTTTGGTCCCTTAGGAGAGAGTTAGGTCTAGCTAGCCTATCTTGACCTTTTAGGACCTCTTTTGTGCTTAAATTTGCTTGATCTTGTGAAATGCCATGTTTATGTGTTTAGTCTCCTAATTTCATCCATGTCTATAGTTAGGGGGAGTATGCTTCTATTAAAATATGCTTAGAACTGCTCATTCATCATTTGCATACTTTTAGGAGATGCTAAATTCGAGCCTTTGGTTGTTCTTAGAACCAAATATGCATTTCTGGGCATACGGTATTGATACGGATCTACGCGTATCGATACGTGTTCTTCATTCAGTTTCCCAGAATTTATTTCGCTTACACGGGTATCAATACGATTAAACTTGTATCGATACGGGTTGTTTCGATACGGACCTCATTCGTTTCGATACGACTCTCCAAAGGGCATTTTTGCGAAAATGACGATTCTATCCCCGTATCGATACACCCTCAGGCGTATCGATACTCGATTGCGCAGACAGCTTTAAATTTGGCTTTTAATGTGTTCAACTTTTACCAAAATTAAAACTCTTCAAAACCTAAAAACCCTAGCCGTTTTGCCTATAAAAAGGCTCTTCCTCTTTCATATTTTTCACACCTCAACTCAAATCTAAAAGAGTTTTTCAATCAAGCAAAGCTTTGAGCTCTCTCTCATCACAATTGTGCTAGAATTTTCTTCAATCTCTCAAGTTCCTATCAAGGTAATCTTTTCCTTCTTTTTCTTTTTCAATTTTTTTTTTGTTTTATTTTTTTGTTTTGTTTTATCTTTTCTTTTAAAACTTTTGTTCTTCAAAATTTACTTAAAAATTTTTTTACCTTGGTTTTTACTCAAAATTGAAGAAATACTTTGCTTAATTTCTCTTTTAGATCATGGCACCAAAGGAACCATCGAGGAAGCGTACAAGGGTTTCTCAAACCGGTGAATCATCCACCCTTGGAGCGATTGCTCGTCCGAACTACTCTACCATCTATGAGCAATCCTTTGAAAATAACTCGAGTCTAACTTATTTTCGTCAATTCGAGAATTATAAGATTCGTGCGGAAAGGGTAATATTCGTTCCTTTTCTCGACTCCGAGCGTTTTAAGTTTGAATATCTTCCTTTGTTTCGTCGTTGGAACTTCATGGATTTCATATCTATTCTCGGTTTTTATTATCGTCTTTTGGTTTTAATTTTCTACACTAATGCCAAATGTATTACTCGTAATGGGGAAGTTGTTGCCATTAGCTCTTATCTCATGGGAAAGAAAATCATCCTTGATGTCAAATCCATTTGTGAGGTTTTCAAATTAGAGGATGAAGGCATTGATGATGAGCATGCTTTGGGGCATGTTCTTAGTGGATCCGTCACCGCCCTAAATGCTCAAGACCGGATCTTACATTTTGATGGTGTCTTGGTGGTTTCGTCCCTCTGGAGGAAAATATTCCACCATCCGTCAAGTGGATGATTTATGGATCCGTTGCTTCCGTGAGCGAAAGCGCCCAAATCTTGCTCGACTCATGTTCGCGGAGATCGTCTACCTTGTGCAAAATCGTCACACAACTCTCGTCACTTCCTTCACATATGGTACGGCCTTAAGTTATTTCTTTGTTAAAAAGGATATTGATTGCTCTTTTGACTACCCAACTCCACTCACCGATCCCATTGATGAGCGATTTCTTACACGGGCAAAGTTTCAATATTTTAATGGTGAATGGGTACGTCTTGCCGAGCTACCACCCGAGGTCGCCGTTGTATTTGAAGAAAATCAAGCTCCTCAAACTCCTCAAGTCCCACAACCCTCCATGGATGCTCTCATGACTTACCTCAATGAGCAATTTACCGGGTTGCGCATGGACATGAACACTCGTCTTACTTCCCTTAAAACAACTTTTGATACAAGGATGACGGGTATGGATAATCGCCTCACATCCCTTGAAAGCGGTCACCATTCTTTGAATAATTCCATCTCCGCTTTCCATGATGAGTGGCGCAATAGCATGCGGGATAATGAGCCATTGGGAGTAGATGATGAAGATGATGAAGACGACGAAGACGATGCCTAGATGTTTCTTCTTGCATCTCATGCATATCATTTAGGATTTTTCTTTTTATGCACCTTTGATTTATGTTCTTAGGATTAAGTTTGCTTTATGTTTAAACCTATGCTTTGATTTTCTGTTTTTGTTTGGATTTTAAGTTTGATGCTATGATCAATAATAAATGTTGCTTATTTATACATTTGCCTATGTTTATGCACTTAATTGTCTCAATATTTTTGATCTAACAAAAAGGGGGAGAGGAACTAGCTCAACACTTCAAATATTTTGATTTTAACTCAAAGGTTATCAAGCTTATATTAAGGGGGAGTTAACTTTGTAAAGATTTTTCAAAATGTCAAAAATTTTAAGTTTTAGTTTTGTTATATCAAAAAGGGGGAGATTGTAAAACCTATGTTTGATTTTGATATAATTAGATCTTTAAGGATCAATTTGAAAAACTTAAAATTGTTTTTGTAAGTCCCTTAATAAGTTTTAAATCACCAACTCTTTAAAACTGATTTGAAAAACTCAAACTCAAAATATTTTCTAAGTGTTCCAAGGCCAAACTATTGAAAAACGTTCAGATGTATCGATACACTCCCAAGCGTATCGATACCTTTTTACCAAAGTTGGTCACTGGAGGAACACGTATCGATACGGCAAACCCTCGTATCGATACGCCCATGTGTTAAAGTCTAAAGAGTTTGAATGGCGTACCGATACGGCAAACCCTCGTATCGATACGGTCTTAATAATTTTTAAATATAAGTCGGTTTAAATTTTGTGACCGTTGGTGTCAGTTGGTTGGTAACCAAATTTTAAATGGTCGTTGACCCGTATCGATACGCCTAACCCCCGTACCGATACGGAAATCGACAGTGAGTTTAGTTGAGAAAAAGGTATCGATACGGCATTTACCGTTTCGATACCTTGTACCGATACGCTTATGCGCGTATCGATACCCCTTATTTATTGCATACAACGGCTCTTTCTTTTCTAAGACAGGTATCGATACACCTCCCCGTGTACCGATACGCATAGCTGCAGAAGTGCATTTATGGTGGTAAGAGAGGGTTCCAACGGCTCCATTTATGTTCCCAACCACCCAAACGGCTAGAAATCAATGAGGAGGTATAAAATAGACATCCAAAAGCATCAGCAACAACTATTGATCATTAAGAAAACATCTATACATCAAATCCAAGCAATTGTGCAAAAATCCCATATTGTCTAGAAACCCCAATTGTAATTTTCATTCTTATCTTGATCAATTGGGTTGAGTGCTTGTAATTGGGCTACAATTTGTATTGAGAGATACTCTATTAGCCAACAAATTCTTTGTTACCTTGTTGTGAGGATTGGGTTAAATTTTGGGTAGAAAATTTAACCGAAATTGTAAGAGTTGCCTCCTTAGCCTAGAAAAGGGGAAGAGCAATTAGTGGAATTGTTGCAAATCCTTAGTGAAGCTAAGGTAGTGGATGTAGAGTTCATTTGGAACTTGAACCACTCTAAAATCCCTTGTCAATCTTTTTAATTTGCAATTTCCACCACACAAACTTTAAATTTCCAATTCACCCCCTCTTGGTTCTTATCGATCTTTCGATCCACTCAACACACCCTGTCTTGGAGGCTTGATGATGACACTCCATCTTGGAAGTAAATGGTGGCACTTCATCTTGAAGGAAAATAGCGCACTCACTCTTGAAGGCTTATGATTTTATGTCTCGAGGGAAGCAAGATATGTTTCAAGGGTAATGGTCTCAAGGAAGACAAAGTTGGGTTTCAAATATCTTAAGGGAGACAAAATCATGTTTCAATGGAAATGGTCTCAAGGGAGACAAAGTTTTGTTTCGAGGAAAACGATCTCAAGGGAGATAAAATTTTGTTTCAAGAGAATCGATCTTAAAAACATATAGAGGTTTTGAAAATTAACATCTCAAGAGAGATTTGAGAAAACGTCCTCAAGCGAGGAAAACCATTTACTGAATAATCATTCTCTAGGGAGATCTGAAAAAGTGTCCTCAAGAGAGGATTGTGAAAGTTTGAAACAATTTTAAATGTCCTCAAGAGAGGCTTTGAAAATGAATGTATCTCAAGAGAGATTTAGAAAAGTGTCCTTAAGAGAGGAAAGTCATTTTTAATAAAAACGCCATCGAGAGAGGATTATAAAAGTTTGAAAACGTTTCACATGAATGAATTTTTGAAAAATATGTCGTCGAGAGAGGAGGATTAAGATTTAAGAGAAAATATCCTGGAGAGAGAATTGTGAAAGTTTGGAAACGCTTCACAAAAGCATTTTTTTTTGAAAAATTTCCTCAAGATATGAGAACTGAAATTTGTTGAACATGTTAGAAAAGATCTCAAATAAGTCTTATAAACATCATACCTTAAAATTGAAGAACCTTGTACATGATTGAAACTACAAAGTTCAAGTGAACATTCTCCTACAAATTTATCAATGATGTAGATGTCGTGCATGTTTTACGACTACCTGATGCAACGCATATCAACAATGAATGCATGTCAGAGATGCATGCTTTCAATGGAGCATGTGAAGTCTTTCTTTTCATACTTGATCATTCTTTCTCCAATTGGGAAGTATATTCATCACAAATCACAACAATTCGGTCCCCCCCCCCAACTTTCATCCTTTTCTTTTCCTTTTATCTTATTTCTTGATTTCAAGCTTTTGCGTCAAAGCAACCCTCATCAATTTCCAAAAAAAACATTTTTTTCATTTTCAAAAGAGATGATATTTGAAATCATTTTTATTTCTTAATTCGCAAAACATGACAAGCTCACGAAAACATTTTTTTCAAAATGAAGTGTGCCCCTCACGCTAGGCTCACAACTGAAACACTTCATAAAATATGAGTTCATTGAATATCGAGCAAATTAAAAACTTTTAATCATTCAAAGTTATAGTTCTTTGACATGTGTCGAGACTATTTTAGTTTTAAGGTGTGAGATTACTGGGGGGAGGAGTGTGTTTTGAATATTGGCTCTTTCTGAATGAGACATGATTCTTCAAATGTTCACTGGTTTTTTTAGAAATGATCAAGTGATCTCGATAACTTCATGTGTGACTCTTGGAATTGTCCGCAAACCTCAAATTCTTGTGAATGCTTTCAAGGTGAGTGGAAATTCATCAAACATTTGGGGGACCACTTCTCATGTGTCAGCCATGCAAAAGTGATTTTCATATTCAAGTCGCCTTTTTAGATTTTCAACTCGAATCGACCATTGTTTTCAAGACACCCTTTGTGGGTTTTCGTCTTGAACCCTCAGTTTCTTTCTTCTTTTTTATTATCCTATCATGCATGAGAGATTTAGAAATCTTCTATAAATAAAAGAATTAACACTAAGAGGTGGCATAGATTCTAAATATAAACTCTTTAATTCAAACATTCATGTATGATCAAAGATGGACTTTATAGGCACATAACGTAGGGTATGGTTCATGGTTGTGAAAGAAAAGATATATAGGCTCAAACGAGTGTTTAAGGGTGAATAAACCAAGGATTAATCATTTCTGATGAATCTAATTCTCACTTTGCTAGATTTGAATTTTCTTTCACATTTGTTTTTTTTCTTGGATCGCTCTAGACTACCCATTTTCGGGTTTTCTCCCTGGATTTCATTTCCTTCATTTTACTTTCATTTTTTAGGGTTCATGACCTTTCCACGTTGGATCTGGAGCTTCAAACATATTGTGTTACATATCCTAGCAAGAGACAAGAGAGTCTTTTTTTGACGAAGGACTCCAAATGTGTACTAATTGTTCTATTCATTTCATATTTTTTTCTTTTCTTTTTTTCTTTTTCTCCTTTTCAATTTCTCCCCCTTTTTTTTCTTTTTTCATTCTTTTTTTCATGAATGAATCATAAATTTTTTATTTGAGCACAAGTAATCTCTTGTAGCCGAAATATGCCTTCTTATTCTTTGCCCCTAATTCATAAGGCTTCGTCCTCATGGTGCAATCACAACTAACTCATGTGAGCAAAATCTCTTTGTTTTCCCCACGGTGTGGAGAATGATCCTTGGTTATGGTTTATTTCAAAGAAAATTACATTAGGCTCAAAGGGGACAACGATAGATAATTTTCCTTTTTTGTGAAAGGGAAAATGAAGAAATGTCATTCATCATTTCATACATAGATATCTTCGTAGAAAATTTATCCTTAGAAGGATCAAAATTCAGAGTTAACTCGTTTATTCACAGAATCATCTAAACACAAATAATGCATGATACTTTAATGTTTTTTTTCTTTTGTTTTCATATTTTGCTTCTTGCATGCCCAAACTATTTGGCTTACTCGCATAATCAACACGAGATGCCCCGCATTGTCTTGTTGTTGGAACACTGGATGTCCCACATTGTCTTATTGTTGGAAGATTCGCACACCAATGAACATCTATGGATTTCATGTGTTTTGAGGTGTATGTTGAAAAAAAAAGATTGGTTCTAAACATGGACAACGTCGACCTCGATTCCCTTGAAGAGGTGGATGCCCCGGCAGCAAAGCCCACCCCACCATTACGCTTCCATCCACCCCAAGAGTCGAAATGAATTAAGCGAGCAGCTTCCAAGCCAACGAAGAGGCTAGTTTTGGAGTCAGATAGTGAAGAGGAGGATGATTCTGCCACCTCTAAATTCATTTAAATTCCTTTTCTATTTTTTTGCTGCTTATATGTTTTGCCCTCATATTTTTGTGATTTAATTTTTTCTATCTTATGTGTGATATGCAAGCATTGAGGGCAATGTTTGGTTTGAGTTTGAGGGTGTAGGTTGAGAGGCTGAGGCAGCGCTATGCCGCGCCAGTATAAATATAATTGCCATGCAGTTTTTGATATTTCAGTTGTACAATTTTTTTAATTGCATTGCCTTAACTGAATTTTTCTTATGCCACAACAGTACTTTCTATCAATTGCCTTAGTTTAGATTTAATTAAATTTTCTTACTTGGCAATAGAACTCTCTCTTCTTACCATAGTTTAGAACTGTTTAGAGTCTTTACTTTTAGGATGCTTAAAGGAAGACAACTTAGGATCACACTATGAGATTAGAACTTCAAACACCTTTGTGACGTGTATGATTTAAGGAACTCTAGTACACTCAGGACATAGATTAGCTTAGAAAGAAATTGGGTAAAAGTTATAGGTGCCCACCACTAGCTCTAGCTTAAGGAAGCCATTGAGGTGCCTGAAACCGACTCTAGGCTAATCACTAGAGGTGCCCGAAATTTTCTCTAGTTGGTTATGTTGCTTGCAATAAAAAAATTTAAATACCCAAGTTAAGTTAGTTAATGCTTAAGTGTTTACTTAGAATCCTTGTAATCATCTTGTTCACAATGCATGCACACACTCACAAATCTTATAGTTTGATTCCAGGGAATTCTTAAGGCATCCAAAGATCTAAGGGCCAAGACGTTCTTTGGCATAATTTGGAGAGAGAAGGAAAAGTAAGACCAAGGAGACGATTTATAAAAACTAAGGTTTGGCAATTGATGGTTTGCATTGCTTGAGGACAAGCAATAGTTCGAGTTTGGGGGTGTGATAAGTGCCCAAAAGTTCTAGATTTTAACCCCTTTTTCATGGCAATTATCACTCAACCTACACCCATTTGAGATGCATTATAGCCTTTCATGCATAGATTTCATCGTTTATGCCCTTGAGCATAGTATTCTGTTTATTATATGAAAAAGGTACTATTTAATGCATGATTGATATTTTTGTAGGACGACCACTGCTGGAGTAGGAGGAAGACGTCGCATCACAGAAAGTAGGAGGGAAGATGAGGCAGAGTTAGCAGACAACAGACCCTGATCGAAGCCAAGCTACAAGATAGCTTCTACTAAGGGAAGCTGAGGAAGCCTTGCTGAGCAGAACAAACCGATGCTGAGGCATCAAAAGCCAAGCCGCGACAACGTATTGCCAGAGGAAAAAATGAGCAAAGTGGTAGCCAACTTGTAGAGCCTTTAATGTTGGACTTTTCAACACACTTTGTGTGACAACTAGAGCTCAAGAAAAGGAGGAAAACGTGGAAGGAAGTATAAAGTTGGACTCTTGGACAAAAGAGTATATTATAATAAATTAAAGAGATTTACTTCTTTAATAAAGTCTAGTACAACTTAACTTCCTCTCCAAGAAGGATTTGTGCCTACACCTTCCCCTATATAAAGGCATGCCGCCATGGAGACGATACATCATAGAGAAGAGAAGAGAGATTGAGCTTAGGATTATTTTCATTATGATCTAAATTTTGTTAGGGTTAGGATTAGTTTGTTTAGTAGTTGTGTGAAAACTCTTTGTACTTACTTTTTGCTCTTAATGCAATAAAAGTTAAGGTTTTACCTCTTGGATTCGAAATCCCACTGTTGGATCGCGTCGATTTTCGAGTATGTTGGTCTACTTCTGGCTGCAAATTTCTTCACAGTTCGGATCTCTCAGTTGTTTCTTCGTTCGTCGGGAATCGAAGATAAACGGTTCAGCTTCTCTCTCTTTCCGATATCAATCGAACCAACTGATCTTTTTGCTTATTTTATGCTTATAGATTCGAATCCCCACCGATTTCTAACCATTTCTTCCCTCGTTATTTATAGGGGACGTGGAGAGTCTCCTAAGTCGTTAGAATACTGGATATCTCAAAAGTAGTTACATGCATTGGAAACTTCGGACGGTTAGGTGAGTGGCTTGCAAGTTATAAAACATTCTCGAATGTGTACTATTGAAGGCGGCGGCTAGGGTTTGCAGATTAGATTAGGGGTTTTCTTTTTTTAGGGTTTTTTATTTTTTTTATTTTTGTTTTGTTTTTTATTTTTGTAATTTTTATTTGTTTTTTATTATTACGAGCCTAAGCTTGATATATGTCCAGAGCCCAAAAATTGGTATGTACAAAGTTTTTTTAAAAGATATTTTTATCTTAGTAAAAAAAATATATGGGTCCTCTTTAAAGTTATTTTTTATTTTTTATTAAAGTTTATTAAATCAAAATCTTTTGTTTTAACCTTATAAATATTTAATTCAACTAATTTGATGCCTTTTTTCTTAGGAGCTCTGTGCGATCGCTCACCTCGCACATTTCTAAAACTCCATTGTATACACCAGTCATTAGCCTTGATTTTAACAATTGATTTCATAATTTTTAAGACTACCTCCTATATCCACACCAAGGCTCTTCTACCGAAACCACACAAATCAAGAGAAGCCTCCCATAAGCTCTTTGAGAAGAAAGAGCATGTTGCTGCCCTGCCCCATATTAAATAGTTTCCGTAAGCTGCAACTCATCAAATTTCCTTCCTCTATTAACCCTAAATCAGCACCTTTGATGTTATAAACATAAACTCATGCTACTCACGAGGAACCATTTTCAGCTAATAAATTTCGAATTAACTGATACATGCGGACAATATTTCAGCACTATAAGTCTTTTAGCCCAAGACTACCCTCAAATTTTAAGGTGCAAATTAATTTAAAATATTCAGCATGAAATTAATTTGAAATATTTAGGGTTAGAGTTTAGAGTTTAAGATTTATATATGTGAAATTAGTGTTTAGGGTTTGAGCTTTTGGCTTATAAATGTAGAAACTAATAAGAGGTATATATTATATATAGAGAATTATAACATAAAGTTGTTCTTGGTGTGGTGGCAAAGCCATTGGCTTTACACTTGAGAGACCCAAGTTTGATTCTTGCTAAATGCCAAATAAGAGAAATTTATTTTTCTCCTCTAAATTTAATTTATAGCCGGGCATTTTGCTCATATCGTCGTAAATTCTCAATAATGGCAAATAGAAATTAGTTTGTTTTGTTATATTATTGTTTAAGGCTTAATTGGGCAAATCAAGGTTCATTGTACCCGGAAATCTACGATTTTTGGTGATGAAAAGTTCACAGAATTCATAAGTTTGTACTTTTCCTATAGTTCACCTGAATTTTAACGAGTTTGGAAGCTAAATTCTTGGTGTATTTTTGGTTTGTGTTTTGAAGCGTACATAAATTGATTGAATGCGACCTGGTAAATCTCCATTCTCCTAAAGAGTGAACATTCATTGCTAAGGCAGTTTGCATTTTGCAGAGGCGGTTCAATGCTGATAGATATTCAATGCTACCGAGGGATTCACCATATTCAGCGAAAGAACAACTGCCGGACTTTCAAGGGTAAGAAGAAACCCCCTCGTTAATCGGTTAGTGCTTTTGTTTCGATGGAGCGACATTGTGTTGAATTTGCAGTCTCCATAATCTATATTGCTGCATGCAGTTTTGTTCTTATGCGATGCGAAGCACATGGTATGCCTAATTTCCACGGCCCAGATCATTTTCTCTATCTAACACCTAATCCAATGGTCCCTCTTTCTTTTCCTTTTCATTACTTTTCTTTTGTTTTGTATTAATGTTAAGTCATCCATAGGTTTATCAATGGTCGGTTTATCTGGTCTAGTTCGAAAGGATTCAAATTCGAAAATATCTATTTTCCCATAATTTTTTTGTAATTTGAATCTTTCGATTTTATCAGTTTTATCGGATAATTATTTGATACACTGACGGTGAAAACTTTTAGTTTTCACAAGCGCCTTAGTTTTAGGGTTTAGAAACTAATTGTAGGGTATGGGTTTAGGGGTATATGTTTAGTAGTTTAAAATTTAGTGACTGCGAATAGAATTTAGGGTTTAAGATTAAAATTTAGGGTTTATAAGTTAAAACCTAAATCATCAACATATTACCCTAAATCCTAACCCTAACCTCTAAATTCTAACCATTACCCTTAAATTTTAAACTCTTACACCTAAACCCCTAAATCCTACCCCTAAAGATAGTTCTTAAACTCTAAAATTAAGGCACTTGTGGAAATTAAAATTTTCACCGCAAGTGTATTGGATATAAAGTAATTTGATAAGCTATCCACTTGGATCATACCCATTGGCCCAATGTTGTCACAACAACGCCCAACACCTATAACATGAGGAGTAAGTCCATGAGCACAGACCAAGCAGATAAATAATTGAACACCCAGACATTATTAATTATTAATGTATTTTAAATGAATATTAAAATTATCATAGTTCAAAAGGTGAATTTATTTTATAATAAGAAAACCTCATTAAAAATTTCTTTTGAGTCTAGACTCAAAATTCAACAACGGAAGAAAAAAAAAGGGTCAAATAAATTTATTAACAATATTTCAATCACCATACATACATAAAGTTCCGGACTAAAAGCCACACCACAAAGATACCAAAACCTCGAACACCCATTACCAATTCACTCGTATATGCAGAATTTAAAAATGCCAAGATAAAACATAAGGCATACGGCGCACAGAAAGCCTAGGCCTATGGCTTGCTTAGCTAACAAATCTGCGCACTGCCGAATAATGCCAGAAAAAGACTGAACGACCACAAATCTGCGCACTGCCGAATAATGCCAGAAAAAGACTGAACAGCCTTATTGACGATTCTTTATTCCGACACCATTTAGAGTTCTTCGAATAAAGTAATATTTTATACTGGGTAAATTTTTAACCCTTCTCTGTTTTTAAGTCCCTTTTTGACAATTAGCGGATAGCTGATAGCAGATTACATTAACTGATAGCGGATTACATTAGCTGATAGCTGATAGCCGATTGCATTAGCTGATTTGACTAGCAGATTATATTAGCTGATTATATAAAAGTGTTTGGTAAAATTAACTGATAGTTGTTTGATTATTTAAACAAGCAAAATGACATATAAGGACATGATTATATTCAATACTTGTTTGAATAATTTATCATTTATGAATATTTTGTATCTAATAAATATTAATTAGATTTGTAAAAATCATTTTTAATATAAATTTCCTAAACATATTTGAAAGATTTATATATTAATTTATTATTTATATAATTATTAAAAAATTATATACACATATAAATATATGATAATAAAAAATAGAATTAACTTACAAATATCACCATATAAATTAGTAGTAACAACAAATAAATCGAATATTTAATAGTTATTATTTATATTAAAAAAATGTTATTATTTAATTTAAGTTATTTGAAGATTTTTGATAATTGTTAAGGGTAAAAGAGTCATTACAACTCTAATATCAAACCTCTAATCTCAAAAAGCTCATATTAGGAGCTTTTTCAAAATTAGCTTTTTCACCCCAATCCGCTCTTTCAATCCTCTATTTACCAAACATCAATATTAGCGGATTTGACTAGTCAAACCTCTAATTTTTGCCCAAACTGCTATTTACCAAACATGGCCGAGGAGTCGTTTGGTTCGCAAAAAAATTATTATCAAAAGAAATAATTTTTTTCGGAATCGCAAACTCATGTTTAGTTTAAGAGAATTCCTTCTATGAGGTAATATAACATTTCCAATAGTGCCTTCTTTTTTTTTCAAAATAGTAGAAATCTCATTCTCATCCTATTCTTAGGTATTACACAATTCCTACCTCCATTGACTAAAATAACCTTGAAATAATATGTCTTATTCATGTTAATCGTTTATTTCTATTTCACCAACAACAATATTTTGTTTTTGATATATTAAAGCAATTTATTGTCTAAACTCATTTGTTTTATAATAAAATATCTAAATTCCACTCATCATTAAAATAAATAATTAAATAAGTAAACAATAGACATAATTTTGAATATTATTTATATCTAAAAAATAATGTTACTTTATTTAAATGGCAAAACTCTGTTTTATTCAATTTTAAAATATTTTATGAGTAGTGTTTTAAATTTTAAATTTTAAAGAATGACTATAAATTTTTAAAAATGACTTTAGACTTTAAAAATATGTAATTTGAGCAATAAAACATGTAAATAAAATATTTATAGTTAATTATTAGTATATTTGATTTAGTAGTGAATATAATATGTATTGTAAAAGTTTACGAATTTTGAATTTTTTGTATTATTCAAATATATAATTAAAATGAATCATAAATAATTTATATATTTTATATGCATATATTTAAATATATAATATTGTACTATAACATTAAAAATATATTAAATCATTTGTTTAAGAACTTTATAAAATAAAAATATATAAATTAAAATAATATAAAAACATATTCATATAAATTTTCATGTAAATATTTTCATTTTAATATTAGAAGTTTAAATCGTTAAGAAGAACATATATCATAAGGATCATTTGTAGAAGGCTTAAATGCCACATTGACCCCTAAAGTATACGCAAATTACCAAATTGCCCTCTAAAATTTTTTTTAGACATTTTGCCCCTAAAGTATACATTGTGACCTCCGTTGGCCCCTGAATTAAAAATCGTGACTTCATATGCCCCTTTCGTTAAAAAAATTCTCACGGGCCAATCAAAATGTGTCATGTGTCACTAATAAACAAAAAAAAATTAGCTGATTTATTTTAAAGGGGTAAATTGCACGCTAAGTTTATAAATTTTTTATTTTTGTTCAATTTAATCTTAAAAATCTTTATTTAACCCGAATTTACCCAAATTGCTTTCTAATTTTTATAAATTAGTCCATTATTTTTTAATATGTTGATGTTTTTGTTCAATTTAGTCCTAAAAAATTTATTTAACCCACAATTAACCCTTACTACTTTATAATTTTTATAAATTAGTCCTACTATTTTATAATTTTTATAATTTAGTCCAATATTTTAAATATAATTATATTTTTTTGTTCAATTTAGTACTAAAATCTCTATTTAACCCAAAATTGACCCATATTTCTTTATAATTTTATAATTTACTCCAATATTTTAAATATAATCATATTTTTGTTCAATTTAGTCAAAAAATCATTTTAACTTGAAATTAACCCCAATTTCTTTCTAATTTTTATAATTTAGTCTAATATTTTAAATATAATTATATTTTTGTTCAATTCAGTCCAAAATATCTTTATTTAACCCGACATTAAGCTCAATTTATTTGTACTTTTTTATAAACTAGTCAAATATTTTTAATATGTTGATATTTTTGTTCAATTTAGTCCACAAAATTTTTATTTAACTCAAAATTGACCTATGTTTCTTTATAATTTTTATAGTTTATTCCAAAATTATTTTAAATATAATCGTATTTTGTTCAATTTAGTCCAATAAAGGGTCAATTTCGGGTTAAATATATATATTTTAAATATAATCATATTTTGTTCAATTGAACAAAAATATAATTATATTTAAAATACTGGACTAAATTATAAAAATTAGAAAGAAATTAGGGTTAATTTTAGGTTAAAAATTATTTTTTGACTAAATTGAACAAAAATATAATTATATTTAAAATATTGGACTAAATTATAAAAATTATAAAGAAATATGGGTTAATTTCGGGTTAAATAGAGATTTTAGGACTAAACTAAACAAAAAAATATAATTACATTTAAAATATTGGACTAAATTATAAAAATTATAAAGTAGTAGGGGTCAATTGTGAGTTAAATAAAGATTTTGATGACAAAATTGAACAAAAATATCAGCATGTTAAAGATATTAGATTAATTTATAAAAATTATAAAGTAGTAGGGGTTAATTGTAGGTTAAGTAAAAGTTTTGAGGACTAAATTGAATAAAAACATCAGCATATTAAAAATAATGGACTAATTTATAAAAATTAGAAAGTAATTTGGGTCAATTCGGGTTAAATAAAGATTTTTAAGACTAAATTGAACAAAAATAAAAAATTTATAGACTTAGCGTGCAATTTACCCCTTTAAAATAAGCCAGTTGATTTTTTTGTTTATTAGTGATAGGTGGCACGTTCTGATTGGTCTGTAAGAATTTTTTTTAACGGAAGGGGCATATGAGGTCACGATTTTTAGTTTAGGAACCAACGGAGGTCATTGTGTATACTTCAAAAGGAAAAACGTCCAAAAAATTCTTTAGGGGCAATTCGTATTTTGTGTATACTTCAGGGGCTAATGGGGCATTTAAGCCTTTTGTAAAATATATTTTATGGTAATCTTGTAATCCATGAACCAAACACTATAATTTTACATTCGTGCCAAACAAAGTAAAATAACATTCTCAGTAATAAGTTAAGTAATGAATCATTCCGGGAATCCTAATCCCAAGGGTAATGTTACATTCCGTGAACCAAACGCCCTCTGAGGAGCTTTGAAGGGGAATTTGTCACGATTGACCACATTATCACTGGATTGCGGTAGACACTTTTCCTTTTTCTCCTCGCCCTGCCCAGATCAAACTTTCGATCTTCATCGGAGTCGATCCCGAAGAGTGGCTAGCTTCCGCAGAGGATTTTTTGAGTTCTACCAAACCGAAGACCATCACCGTGTTACCATGGCATCCTTTCGGATGGAAGGCACAACAAAATGCTGGTATCACTGGATGCATTGGCAACGCTAATTAGCATGATGGAAACATCTCATCGAGTCTATTCGTTGTCGATTTGTTGTCACTGAGATTAAGTCACCGGAAGGCCAATTGACGAAGCTCATACAATAGTCCACGGTGGAGGAGTATCAGACCAGGTTCGAAGTTGTAACACCCGAGTTTAGGGGTCGGGTGAAAAATAATATTTTAATATTACTTCGGGTTCAGTTTTATAATTTAAATAATAAAATATTTTTATGGGCCTCGGGATTTCAAAATATTTAAGACTATGTTGGGCCTATCTCTTACGTCCAAATCCATGGACTTTAAGAGATGTGGGTTTTGGCCATTCATTAATGGCATTTTAGTAAATAGTTGGTCTTCCAACTAAAACCCATTTTAGTTTTTATTTCATTACTATTCAAATAAACAAATATCCCATCTTCTTCTCCAAACTCAAACCAACGACAAAGGGGGGAGAGTTTCTCCATTTCACTATTCATTTCATCCTCTCTTCATTTAGCCTGATTTTGAAAGGTAACTACGTTTCCAACTTGCTTTCATCTTCATCTCTTTAAAAGTACAATTAGTTTTCATTTTGGTCCAAGTTTTAGAAATTGTTTTTTTGGAGGATTTGAATAAAAATGGTAACTTTATTGTTTTTAACTTGAGGTTTTGATTTAATAATGTTAGATATGATGTTTGTGAATCAAATGGTCCAACATATATGATTTTTACATGGTTTTATACACATTCCTGGATTTGGGTTTAATGGGGTTTTTTTGAAGGGTTTTGGAATGGTTTTTGGGTGTGTTTTATGTTGGGAATGGAAGGCTAATGTTATTATGTTAGTTGAGGGTTGTTTTGGAAGCATTTGGAAGTGTTAAATGTGTTGAAATCATGAGTTTTGGTTGAGGTTTATGGGTTGCTCGAGTTTGGTAATTTTAGGGGTTGTCCATGGCTTGAATTGTTGTGTTTGATGTTTGATTAGTATTCCGGGTTAGCTACTTTGATGTTTGAGCTGATTTGAGGTTGTTTGGATTGTGTTGAGATTGTTTAGAGGCAAGAGCTTGTGTTGGTGAAGCATCGGGAGTGAATTCGGAAGCTTAAAGGTGTTGGTTGCTTGATAGTCGAGCTTGGAAGTGAAGGTGAGTGGTTAATGTTTTTAAAGTGGTTTTTAAGTGTTTGGTTCAAGCATGTGGACTAGGTTGGGCTTGGTAGACCCACCTAGAGTTAGGATTAGAGTGGTAGCCTAATCCTAAGCTTTAGGTAGAGACATTGGTTGAACTCTTTAATTGATGTTTATGCCTCATGATGATTTGTGTTATGATGAATATGTATAATGTGTTATACATGTATGATGAGGCATGGTTGTGATGCATTGTGATATACAAGTGGATTGTTCATGATGGTGATCATGGTGAGTACGTTCTAAGCACGGAAGTTGATATTAAATGATATTGTGGATTGAGTTAAATGTTGGCACTAGTATGCTTGGGTACAAATGATCGATCATTAGGATGTTAGTGTGCACACGTGAGTCAAATGCGCGCGCGGTCTTGATGATGGTAGTCATCAAGATGGAGTACGGGTTCGCCCGGAAAACCTTCATTTATATATTAGTCGATGATGAGTGTAATCCCATCGACGGGGCGTGAGGATGAGTGGAATCCCCTCCGCGAGAACGGTGATGAGTGTAATCCCACCGTGAGGTAAAGTTGTTGTTGGATGTGAGTTCCAACGTGGTTATCCGCGTATTCGAGTCATAGCTAGGTGCCAATATGAGTTGATATGTGTATCAATGTGATATGGAATGTGATTCCTATATGGATTATTATATGTGTTTACATATGATGTGGATTTGAGCTTGTTGAGCATGGCATAATATTGAATATATGTTCATGCATCATGTGTATTTTGGCTCATGAGGATCGAAGGTAAGATCATGCATTCTACCTTGGTTGTGCTCGTGCTTGGACCCTGCATTGTCAAGGTTTGTTTTAATGAGCTTACTCTTACTAAGATTTATGCTTACGCTCTCTTTTGTTCGACAATATAGATCCGTAGTTCGTGGGTTGCTAGTGCAAGAAGGGGCCTCCAAGTGTGTGCTAGTTGGGCTTTTGAAACCTATCAAGTATGGATTTTATATTATGTGATGTAATGGTCAAGCAATGGGACATGTATATGTTGTTTGAGCCTTTTGAAGTATGTTGATGTTGGTTGTTTAGGAGCATGTTAGACTCCTTTAATTGCCGTGTTGTTTTGGCTTTTGGATGCCAAGTTTGGTTTGTAAACCATGTTTAAACTACCTACCTTAAATGCTTGGTGTTGACCTTGTGCAAGCATGTTGTCTTGAATGCTTAAGTGTATGCCTTGAATGATCTTTTGAATGGATGCCTATCTTATATCTTTATGAATCTTGAGTATGTTTGCAATATGGTGCATGCCTCTAGAGTGTGTTCGTATGTTATGTTTGCTTCTTGGGGTCGTTAAGGACGTTTGGGATCATTTGGAGGTGTTTAAAACTGATTTTAGGAATTCACAGACAGTAGGTGTTTCGAAAGGAGTAGCTCTGTTTCGAAACGGGTGTGGTTCCAGGGCCCCGTATCGAAACGTGTTTCGATACGTTTTGGCTACTGTGAGCCCCTGTTTCGAAACCAGTTTCTAAACACTTTGGCTACTGGAAATGCTTGTTTCGAAACGAGTATCGAAACGGCTAGGCAAAATGAGACTTTGTTCCGAAACGAGGTGGATGCGTTTGGAAATGGGTGTCTGACTTTTAAAACTGGAGCTCGTGTTTCGAAACATGCTTTGACTGTTTCGAAACACAGACCTGTAATTGGACTTTTAGACATCTCCAAAGGGTTTCAAGGGTTGGGCTTAGGCCCTGTTTGTTGTTGGGCTTCTCGTGAGCCTTGTTTCCGTTGTCGTTTCACGTTTAGGTTTAATCAACGCATCTAGATAAGATAATAAATGAAAACGTTTTTCCTAGGGTCGGTAACCAGAGTGGAGCCTTAATGGGTTTCATCTCAGTTATCCCCATGTAGCCCACTCGGATCGGTCAAGCGTCCGGACCGAAACGAGGGGGTTACAGAAGAAATGGCACTATGAATGAAAGTGGCATTGTTTGACGAATTCCTTACCCAGTGTTTCATTTTCGGGCCACGCTTAGATATTAAACACGACGTGTTGGGTCAATGGGCCACGTCCATGATCGAGGTATTAGCCTTAGCTCGTTTCTACGAAGCAAAATCGAGGGATTTTAAGAAAATTGGGCCGAAAAATATGGGGCCCAAGACACCTCCCTTGCTAAACTCCATCCTTGAATTCACTTCGGGACCTAAATCTGCGACCTCTTCCGTTAGAGTTGCCTCCTCCTAAACATAACCCTAATCAACCTCAGCGATTGACGGCAACAAAAGCACAAGCACGCTGTGACAAGGGGTTGTGCTATTATTGCAATGAGAAGTACATGAAGGGTCATCATTGCATAAAGCCAAAAAAAATTTATTCTCGACGAGGAATCCCTAGAGGAAAATCGAGAGGATGAGGAACAAAGGGGACTAGTGCCGACATGCCTTGGGAATAGGGATGATGGACAGCTGCTTGTGTCGTTTAATGCATTGGCCGGTTGTGTTACACCAACTACACTCAGAGTCAAAGGCATGGTCAACAGCCGAGAGGTGTGTATCTTAATCGATGGGGACAGTGCGCATAATTTCATTCAGATGCGTACGACCAAATATATGGGTTTACCCATCACCAACACTTCCAGCTTCAAGGTTCTCGTAGGCAATGAGGCCTCCTTACAGAGTGAAGGGTGTGTGAAACAATTGAACTTGTTGATTCAGAGTACGGAGATAACCCTGAACTTCTATGTGATGCCGCTGGAAGGTACGAGAATGGTCTTAGGAGTGGCTTGGGTGGCCACATTGGGTTCTGTAACTATGGACTTCTTGACACTTCAATTCAAGTTTTGTAACGAAAAAGGGACACATGTATGGCAAGGGGAAATGCGAACAAAACTGCAACCAATATATTTTCAGTCATTACAATGAATCTCCGAAACCAGGGGGATAGCATAATGTTACAGTTTGTAAGTTTTGGATGATGGGCAATTGATCATGGCCATTGCACAGAAAGAGATGAGTCAATTGATCGAAGAATTCTAGGACGTGTTCCAAGCTCCCAAGAAACTGCCACCAGTACGAGAATTTGATCACACCATCCACTTGGAACCATTGAGCAAGCCGGTGAATGTGAAACCATACTGTTACCCTTATTTCTAGAAAGCAGAGGTTGAACGACAGGTTAAGCAGCTTCTGGATCAACAGTTCATCAGAAAAAGCCAGAGCCTATTTTCTTCCCATGTGTTGTTGGTTAAGAAAAAGGACGGTACATAGAGGTTCTCCGTCGAGTACAAAGCCCTGAATGCGATCACCATCAAGGATAAGTTCCTCATTCCCACTGTCGAGGAGTTGTTCGATGAGTTAGGGGGTGCTCGTTTCTTCTTCAAATTGGATCTACTCCCGGGTTACAATTAAATACAAGTAAGGGCATATGACGTACCTAAAACAGCGTTTAGAACACACGAAAGCCATTACGAATTTCTCGTAATGCCATTCGGCCTCACCAACCCCCTTCTACTTTCCAAGCTACAATGAGCGAGGCATTCAAGTCATTTTTGCGCAAATTTGTTTTAGTGTTTTTGGACGATATTCTGATTTATAATAGATCTTTGCAAGAGTATTTGAACCATGTTAAGCTAGTGTTGGCTAGGTTACGAGAGTGTGGTTTGGTAGCTAAAGCCTCTAAATGTGTTTTTGGCCAAGAAAAAGTTGAGTATCTGGGACACTTGGTGACTCGAGATGGTCTAGCAGTGGACACTCAAAAGATTGAGGCAATCAAAGTTTGACCACAGCCTACTGGGTTAAAGGGGTAAGAGGTTTTCTAGGACTTGCGAATTATTATCGCAAATTCATCAAGGGTTTTGCCTCAATAGCGGCTCCATTGTCTTACTTTTTGTGCAAAGAAACATCTTTCACATGGATTGACACAGAGTAAGAAGCATCCAAGAAACTCAAACTCTGCTTATGCACTTCCCCGATTCTAGGATTGCCTGATTTTACTAAGGGTTTTATCTTGGAAACTGATGCATCGAGAGTAGGCATTGGCGCTTTTTTACATCAAGGAGGAAAACCAATAGCTTTCTACAGCCAAAAACTGAGCCCCGTAACACCCGAGATTCTCTTACAAGGAAGAACCAGTTGAGATACTTGCTTCTGATAGCAAAGTGTTGCATGGCAAAACCATAGAGTTGGTCAAGGTGTTGTGGAGACATAGAGGTGTGGAAGAGGACACATGGGAGAGGAAAACTGATATGCTTGAGCAGTTTCCGTACTTGTTCGTCAGGTAATTTCGGGGACGAAATTCCTTAAGTGGGAGAGAGTTGTAACACCCGGGTTTGGGGGTCGGGTGAAATTAAAATATTAAAATAATATATTGGGCCTCGTATTTTTAAAACAAGTGAATTTGTGTTGGGCTTGTGTAGAAATAAACCCAATGGCCATGGATTTTACACTATTGTAATAATCCATGTTAATTAAGGGTAAATGGGTCTTTTGATATTTTAAAAAATAAAACAAAACAAATCAAGATGACTATTTGCTCATCTTCTTCCCCACTCACTTTCAAATTAACGCCATTTCCCCCTCCTCTTACATTTTACTATTCCATTACTCCCTTACTTGATTCTTGAAGATTTTTCAAAGGTAAACTCGATTCTATGTTGTCCTTTCCATTTCCTATCTAACTCTAGTCTTCATTTTTCATAAAACCCATGTTTCTATATTTTGGGTTTTTCAAAGATTTTGATAAAGGTTGTAGCTTTATGGATTTTTAACTAAGCTTTTGGTTTATTGTTGTTAGATAAGTTGTTTGTAAACCATAAGGTCCAACATATCTAAATTTTGAATGGTTTTATAATGATTCCCGGATTTGGGTTTTAGGGAGTTCAAAGGTTGTTTTTTTGGGCTGTTTTGTGTGGGAAATTGTTGGCTGATGGTTGGTTGATAGTTAGGGGTTGTTTTGGAAGCTATTAGGTGTGTTAAAAATGTTGGAATCGATGGGTTTTGGCTGTGCTATAGGGCTGCTCGAAAATGGTGTCTTTAGAGTGTTTTGGGTCGAATATTAGCTTGAATTGTGTTCCGGGTTTACATCAGTGATTTGTGGATTGAAATATGGTTGTTTTGATTGTGTTGGATTGTTTAGAAGCAAGGAATTGTGTTGGTGAAGCCTCGGGACCGAAACCGGATAACTTGGTGGATTGATCGGCTAGAGTTGTTGAGCTTGGAGTAGTCAGTGAGTGATTAATGATTTCAACTTGGTTTAAATGGTTTCCAAACATTTTGGTTCAAGCATGTGGACCTAGGTTGGGCTTGGTAAACCCACCTAGAGTTGGGATTAGATTGGTAGTCTAATCTCAAGCTTAGTTTAGGAGACCCTTGGTTGAACTTCTAAATGTATGATATGCCTCTTGATTCATATTCATCGTGATTAATGTTGTTATGTATATTGTGATATACATGTGTGTTGAGGCATGATGTTTGATGCAATGTGATATGCATATGGTTGTGGAATGTGGTTTGTGTATGATGGTAAATCATGGTGAGTACGTGCTAAGCACGGAAATTGGTAAGAAAGTTGTGAGGTTGATCAATAAAATGAGTTAAGTATTGGTACTAGTATGCTTGGGTACAATGACCGATCATTAGGATGTTTAGTGTGCACACGAGAGTCAAAATGCGCACGTGGTCTTAATGATGGTAGTCATCAAGATGGAGTACGGGTACACCCGTAAATCTTCTTTTATATGTTAGTCGGTGATGAGTAGAATCCCATCGACGGGGCGTGAGAATGACTGGAATCCCCTCCGCGTGAAACGGTGATGAGTGTAATCCCACCGTAAGGTAATGGTTGAGTGTTGGATGTGAGTCCAACGGTTGTTATCCGCGTATTCGGGTCATAGCTAGGTGCCAAAACGTATTGATATATGTGTTTCCATATGGTTGTGTTTATGGAATTGTTGGCATGGCATGATAATGGTATTTTGTTCATGCATCATTATATTTGACTCTTGTGGCTTCGAAGGTAAGAAATCATGCATTTTTCCTTGGTTGTGTTGTTCGTGCTTGGACCCTGCATTGTCGAGGTTTGTTTTATGAGCTTACCCTCACTAAGCTTTACGCTTGCGCTCTCTTTTGTTCGACAATGCAGATCCATAGTTCGTGGGTTGCTTATGCAAGGAGAGGGCCTCCAAGTGTCCTAGTTGTGCTTTTGCTATCCTCAAGTATGAATTTTTAAGTTATAGATGTAATAGATGTGCAATTGGATTTATGTTGTTGTTTTGTGTTAGGAGCTCGTTTAGACTCCTTTGTTATGTGGACGTTTTGTTTATGGCTTGCTTATGCTTGTATGATGGCCTTGTGGCCTTGACTCTATGCTTTTGACATGTTTATGTTTAAACCTTAGTTTCCCCTATGGTTTGTTATTAAAATGTTGTTGATTGCTTCTTGTTCATTTTAAAATGACTCGTATGATGTTCCATGGATGTTGAATGTTGTATGTATGTTTGCTTGAGGCTAGGTGAGTCTTAATTTGCATCTAGAGTCGAGTCTTGTTGCGTTTTGCTGCAAATTTGAGTGCTGCAGTGCAGGGCGTATCGGTACGCCCAAGGGCCGTATCGATACGGTCCTACACTTTGGGACTCAAGTTTGGCCTAGCGTACCGGTACATGGAGGTGTATCGATATGCCAAAAGCTCTCTGGAAATCTGAGATATTGACGAGATTTTGGCGTATCAATACGGGTCTAGGTTGTATCGGTACGGTCTTGTATCGTTAACCGTGAGAAGTTGACCAAGTGAGGGCGTATCGGTACGGTCAACCAATGTACTGATACGGTTTCCCTGGTTTGACCTTGGGGCGTTGACCTAGTCAAGGCGTATCAATACCCTCTTCTAGTGTATCGATACGGCCTGCTTTAGAGGCTAAAAAGGGGCTGATTTAAGTTGTTTGTTCGTTTGTTTCGCCTCGCTTGTTGCTTCCGCTGTCGTTGTTTCACATAGGATGTATTAAAGCATCTAGACAATATAATAATTAAATGAAAAAGTTTTCTCGGGTTGTTAACCAAAGTGGGGCCTTAATGGGTTTCGCCTCAGTTATCCCTTTGTAGCCCACTCGGACCGGTCAGTCGCCCGGGCTGAAACGAGGGGATTACACTTGTTAGTATCAGAGCCTGAGGTTTCCGAGACCTTGGGCAGGTAAGTGAGGTGAGTTAAATTCTTGTATTGCAATTGCACGGTGTTTTCTTGCCATGTAAGCATGTTTGCTTTTTTATCAAGTATGCTTGATGCTTGTTTAAATTGATTGTGTATGAATGTTGTTTGAAGTATGTTAAGTAGATTCTCATTGCTTCTTTTACATCGGAAAAAGGATTTTTAAGTGAGGGAAACATATTTGAGCCACTTGGACCCTTGACCTTGCTAACCCGACTTTTGTATGTTGTTGTTGCAGTTGTTATCTGTGAGCGGTTATGTCGAGGCCTAGAGGTAGACCCAGACTGGTTCGTCAGGAACCCCGTGTTGCGGCTCCTGTTAATGAGCTGATGGTTGGAGTAGAGGCTCCTGTGGGAGAGCCTGATGTTGGAGTCGGAGCTCCACCACAACCACCTCCTCAGCCTGGTGTGGAAGGAGAGGCTAGAGCAGAGGGAGCGGAACCTCATGTTGGCCAGGGTCCTGCGGGGATAGACATGGCTCCGCTAGTTCAAGCTATAGCGGGAGCGTTTTAGGCTACAGTTGTCGGAGCTCAGGCTGCAGCTCAGCCGAGAGGTGATGATGCTAGTTTACCTTTAGAGAGGCTTCGTAGCCTCGGAGCGGATGAGTTCAGGGGATCTAGGCCTGAGAGATCAGAGTTGTGGCTAGAGAAGATAGTCAGTATTTTAGCTTAGATAAGATGTGTTGAGGCTCGTAAGTTGGGTTGTGTAGTTTCGTTGCTTCAAGGTGATGCCTACACCTGGTGGGTCACCATTACTACCGGCGTGCCTGAGGCCGAGATCAGTTGGAATTTCTTTGAGACCGATTTCAGGAAGAGGTATTTGGGCCCAAGATACTTAGATGAGAAGAAGCGGGAGTTCATGGCTCATGTTCAGGAAGACACCTCAGTGATAGATTATGAGATCCGCTTTGTCCGTTTGAGTCAGTATGCTCCGGAGTTGGTTCCTACTGAGGGGGAACGTTGTGATCGGTTCAGGTATGGGCTTCATGAGGAAGTCAAGAGGTACACCTTGGCTACCGATTATTCTGATTTTAATGTCTTGATCGCTAGGGCCAAGGACATCGAGCATAGCTTGGGGATAACCAAGCGTTCGGGAGGATCCAGTTCAGGGAAGAGGCACAACAACTTTGATCGTGATGATGCCAAGAGGCATCGGGGCAGTGGACATCAGTTTGATCATAGGCGTGGCGGTGGCCACCATGGTAGAGGCCATCAGGGCCAGAGAGTCGGAGGGCGTCTGCCCGAGTGTGCCCATTGTGGGAGACAATATTCAGGAGAGTGCTGGGGAAACTATCATGCTTGCTGGAACTGTGGATCGAGAGACCACTTCAGGAGAGAGTGTCCACATCAGGCGGCACAGGCACTGATTCAGGCACAGGCTCCTGCGAGAGCGATCGACTATTAGAGAGGTCGTGGGCGTGGTCGTGGTTACTTCCAGCCGAGGGCTGATGCACCTAGGATAGAGGCACCGAGGAATCTTGCTCATGTAGTGGGAGTTCAGCCAGAGGCAGGTGGACAAGCTAGAGTCTACGCACAGAGAGAGGCAGGGAATGACACATATGTGATAGCAGGTAATTTTGAGTTACAATTCATGTCTTTATTTTCCTTAGTTGATTTGGGTTCCACGCATTCTTATATTTTGAGTGAGCATGCAAAGAAGTTAGACATACCTATTAAGATCTTAGATGTAGGGATGCATGTGACTAGTTTCTTCGGTGAGACAGTTGTAGTTAGACGGATGTATAGGAGGTGTCCGCTGAAGATTCAGGGTCATGTGTTTTTGGTTGATATGATGGAGCTTCCGTTCTACGATTTTGATATCATATTGGGTATGGATTGGTTGGTTGAGCACAGAGCTAGTGTAGATTTTGAGACAAAAAGAATTTCGCTGAAGCTCTTCGGTAGCTACGAGGTAGTGGTAGTAGGCGAGAACGTTAAGTTCTTTTCGAACGTTGTTTCGACTTTAGAGGCTCATAGGTTGATGGACTCCGGTTGTGGGGCTTATTTAGCGTATGTGATGAATCTGAATATGAGTGAAGTTAGACCGAAAGATATCAGAACAGTTTGTGATTATCCGGATGTGTTTCCAGAAGAGTTATCGGGTTTGCCTCCAGACAGAGATGTAGAGTTTGTGATTGAGACTATTTCAAGGTCTACTCCAGTTTCTATTGCTCCGTACCGTATGGCTCCGAAAGAGTTGAAAAGTCAGCTTCAGGAGTTGTTAGACCGAGGTTTTATTAGGCCTAGTAGTTCGCCTTGGGGTGCTCCCATGTTGTTTGTGAAGAAGAAGGATGGCAGTATGAGGATATGTATCGACTACAGGCAGTTGAACCAGTTGACAATAAAGAACAAGTGTTTGTTGCCTCGTATAGATGACTTGTTTGATCAGTTAAGGGGTGTCTTAGTGTTTTCGAAGATAGATTTGAGATCAGGGTACTATTAGTTGAAGGTAAAAGAGTGTGATGTTTCGAAGACAGCTTTTAGGACTAGATACGGTCATCATGAGTTCCTTGTGATGCCGTTTGGGCTCACGAATGCACCAGCAGCTTTCATGGATATGATGAATAGAGTTTTCCGAGACTATCTAGACCAATTTGTAGCTGTTTTCATAGATGACATCCTTGTGTACTCGAGATCAGAAGAAGAACATGATGAGCACTTGAGACTTGTTTTGCAGAGATTGATGAGCAACCAGTTGTATGCTAAACTGAGTAAATGTGAGTTCTAGATTAGAGAGGTTGTGTTTCTTGACCATGTAATATCAGCTGAAGGTATCTGAGTTGATCCGAAGAAGATTGAAGCTATTGTTGAGTGGAAACAACCTAAGTCGGCGACTGAGATTAGGAGTTTCCTAGGATTAGTTGGTTACTATAGGAGGTCCGTGGATGGTTTCTCTAGAGTAGCTGCTCCGTTGACTAAATTGTTACAAAAAGGAGTGAAGTTTGAGTGGTCAGATGCGAGATAGAGTGCTTTTGAGAAGTTGAAAGAAGCTTTGACGAATGCTCCAGTGTTGGTACATCCAGTTTCAGGGAAAGAGTTCGTGATCTATAGCGATGCTTCCTACGTAGGTTTAGGTTGTGTTCTGATGCAAGAAAAAAGAGTTGTTGCTTATGCTTCGAGACAGTTGAAGGTGCACGAGAAGAACTACCCTACGCACGATATTGAGTTAGCATCAGTTGTGTTTGCGTTGAAGATTTTGTGTCACTACTTGTATGGTGAGAATTGCATGGTTTACAATGATCATAAAAGCTTGAAGTATTTGATGACTCAGAGAGAGTTGAACTTGAGACAGAGAAGATGGCTTGAATTGTTGAAAGACTATGATTTGACTATCGAGTACCATTCGAGTAAGGAAAATGTAGTGGCCGATGCGTTGAGCAGAAAAGTTGCAGTTGAGTTGCGAGCTATGTTTGCTAGACTGAGTGTATCAGGGGATGGTGGTTTGATTACAGAGTTGCAAGTGAAGCCTTCGTTGATTCAGATGATCAGAGAGAAACATTTGCAAGACGTATCGTTAGTTTCACATGTTCAGGACATTGTAGAAGGTAGACCGACAGAGTACAGTTTCAGTGATGAGAATATGTTGTGTTTCAGATACAGAGTTGTAGTACCTGGAGATGTTGAGTTGAGACGTATGATTCTGAGCGAAGCACATTCGAGTCCTTTTTCTATGCATCCAGTAGTACTAAGATGTACCGAGACCTGAAGAGTGATTATTTTTGGGTTGGTTTGAAGAAGGATGTAGCCGAGTATGTGAGCCGTTGCATGGTTTGTCAGAGAGTAAAGACAGAACATCAGGTTCCTTCAGGTTTGTTACAGCCTTTGAAAATTTCGGAATGGAAGTGAGAGAGAATTACTATGGACTTTGTGTCAAGGTTGCCATTGTCTCCTTCGAAGAAGAATTCTGTTTGGGTGATAGTTGACAGATTCACTAAGTGTGCTCATTTCTTAGCAGTGAACACCACAGATTCCTTAGACAAGTTGACAGATTTGTACATCCGCAAGATTGTGAGATTGCACGGAATTCCGAAATCTATTCTATCAGATAGAGATCCGAGATTCACATCGAGGTTCTGGGGTTGTTTGCATAGTGCTCTAGGTAGCCGTTTTCATTTCAGTACTTTGTATCATCCGCAGTCAGATGGTCAGTCAGAGCGAGTGATACAGGTATTAGAGGATATGCTTCGTGGTTGTGTGATTGACTTCTAGGGTTCTTGGGAGAAGCATTTGCCCTTAGTCGAGTTTGCTTACAACAACATTTACCAGGCTAGTATCCAAATGGCTCCTTATGAGGCATTGTATGGTAGACGATGTAGGACTCTAATCTGTTGGGCCGAAACGGGTCAGAAATTGTTACCTATGCCAGATTTGCTTAAGGGGACTACAGATAAAGTGAAGTTGATTTGTGACCGTCTAAAAGCAGCTTCCGACCGTGAGAAATCTTATGCAGATTTGAAGAGAAAAGAGACTGAGTTTCAGTGGGTGAGAAGGTGTTTCTGAAAGTATCCTCGTGGAAGAAGGTAATGTGTTTCGGCCGGAAAGGCAAGTTGAGTCTGAGGTTTATTGGTCCGTATGAGATAGTTGAGCGGATTGGGCCAGTAGCTTACCGTCTGAGATTGCCTTCAAAGTTAGAGAAGATCCACGATGTTTTCCATGTGTCGATGCTTAGGAGATATAGATCAGATTCGTCTCACGTTATGTCCGTTGAGGAGATAGAACTGAATCAGGATTTGTCTTAGAAGGAAGAACCAGTTGAGATACTTGCTTCTGATAGCAAAGTGTTGCGTGGCAAAACCATAGAGTTGGTCAAGGTGTTGTGGAGACATAGAGGTGTGGAAGAGGCCATGTGGAAGAGGAAAGCTGATATGCTTGAGCAGTTTCCGTACTTGTTTCCGTCAGGTAATTTCGGGGACGAAATTTCTTAAGTGGGGGAGAGTTGTAACACCCGAGTTTGGGGATCGGGTGAAATTAAAATATTAAAATAATATGTTGGGCCTCGTATTTTCAAAACAAGTGAATTTGTGTTGGGCTTGTGTAGAAATAAACCCAATGGCCATGGATTTTACACTATTGTAATAATCCATGTTCATTAAGGGTAAATGGGTCTTTTGGTATTTAAAAAAATAAAACAAAACAAATGAAGATGACTATTTGCTCATCTTCTTCCTCACTCACTTTCAAATTAATGCCATTTTCCCCTCCCCTTACATTTTACTATTCTATTACTTCCTTACTTGATTCTTGAAGATTTTTCAAAGGTAAACTTGATTCTATGTTGTCATTTCTATTTCCTATCTAACTCTAGTCTTCATTTTTCATAAAACCTATGTTTCTATATTTTGGGTTTTTCAAAGATTTTGATAAAGGTTGTAGCTTTATGGATTTTTAACTAAGCTTTTGGTTTATTATTGTTAGATAAGTTGTTTGTAAACCATAAGGTCCAACATATCTAAATTTTGAATGGTTTTATAATGATTCCCGGATTTGGGTTTTAAAGAGGTTTTAGGGAGTTCAAAGGTTGGTTTTTTGGGCTGTTTTGTGTGAGAAATTGTTGGTTGATGGTTGGTTGATAGTTAGGGGTTGTTTTGGAAGCTATTAGGTGTGTTAAAAATGTTGGAATCGATGGGTTTTGGCTGTGCTATAGGGATGCTCGAAAATGGTGTCTTTAGAGTGTTTTGGGTCGAATGTTAGCTTGAATTGTGTTCCGGGTTTACATCAGTGATTTGTGCACTGAAATGTGGTTGTTTTGATTGTGTTGGATTTTTTAGAAGCAAGGAATTGTGTTGGTGAAGCCTCGGGAACGAATCTGGATAGCTTGGTGGATTGATCGGCTAGAGTTGTTGAGCTTGGAGTAGTCGGTGAGTGGTTAATGATTTCAACTTGGTTTAAATGGTTTCCAAACATTTTGGTTCAAGCATGTGGACCTAGGTTGGGCTTGGTAAACCCACCTAGAGCTGGGATTAGATTGGTAGTGTAATCTCAAGCTTAGTTTAAGAGACCACTGGTTGAACTTCTAAATGTATGATATGCCTCTTGATTCATATTCATCGTGATTAATGTTGTTATGTATATTGTGATATACATGTGTGTTGAGGCATGATGTTTGATGCATTGTGATATGTATGTGGTTGTGGAATGTGGTTTGTGCATGATGGTAAATCATGGTGAGTACGTGCTAAGCACGGAAATTGGTAAGAAAGTTGTGAGGTTGATCAATGAAATGAGTTAAGTATTGGCACTAGTATGCTTGGGTACAATGATCGATCATTAGGATGATTAGTGTGCACACGAGAGTCGAAATGCGCGCGTGGTCTTGGTGATGGTAGTCATCAAGATGGAGTACGGGTACGCCCGGAAATATTCTTTTATATGTTAGTCGGTGATGAGTGGAATCCCATCGACGGGGCGTGAGGATGATTGGAATCCCCTCCGCGTGAAACAGTGATGAGTGTAATCCCACCGTAAGGTAATGGTTGAGTGTTGGATGTGAGTCCAACGATTGTTATCCGCGTATTCGGGTCATAGCTAGGTGCCAATATGTATTGATATATGTGTTTCCATATGGTTGTGTTTATGGACTTGTTGAGCAGGGCATGATAATGGTATTTTGTTCATGCATCATTATATTTGACTCTTGTGGCTTCGAAGGTAAGAAATCATGCATTATTTCTTGGTTATGTTGTTCGTGCTTAGACTCTGCATTGTCGAGGTTTGTTTTATGAGCTTACCCTCACTAAGCTTTACGCTTGCGCTCTCTTTTGTTCGACAATGCAAATCCGTAGTTCGTGGGTTGCTTGTGCAAGGAGAGGGCCTCCAAGTGTCCTAGTTGTGCTTTTGCTATCCTCAAGTATGAATTTTTAAGTTATAGATGTAATAGATGAGCAATGGGATTTATGTTGTTGTTTTGTGTTAGGAGCTCATTTAGACTCCTTTGTTATGTGGACGTTTTGTTTATGGCTTGCTTATGCTTGTATGATGGCCTTGTGGCCTGGACTCTATGTTTTTGACATGTTCATGTTTAAACCTTAGTTTCCCTATGGTTTGTTATGAGAATGTTTTTGATTGCTTCTTGTTCGTTTTAAAATGACTCGTATGTTGTTACATGGATGTTGAATGTTGTATGTATGTTTGCTTGAGGCTATGTGAGTCTTAATTTGCATCTAGAGTCGAGTCTTGTTGTGTTTTGCTGCAAATTTGAGTGCTGCAGTGCAGGGCGTATCGGTATGGCCTGCTTTAGAGGCTAAAATGGGCTGATTTAAGTTGTTTGTTCGTTTGTTTCGCCTCGCTTGTTGCTTCCACTGTCGTTGTTTCACATAGGATGTATTAAAGCATCTAGACAAGATAATAATTAAATGAAAAAGTTTTCTCGGGTTGTTAACCGAAGTGGGACCTTAACGGGTTTCGCCTCGGTTATCCCCTTGTAGCCCACTCGGACCGGTCAGTCGCCTGGGCCGAGACGAGGGGGTTACAAGCCCCGTGATGCAAATGGCTTCGACATACCATCGAGAAATGTTCGCGATTACACAGAGTATGGGAAAATGGAGACAATATTTTCTGGGTAAAAAGTTTGTGATCATCACTGATCAGCGATCCTTGCGAGAATTGAATCAACAGACCATTAGACCCCTGAACAACAAAAATTATTATCGAAGCTAATTTGGTATGATTTTGAAATTAGATATAGGCCAAAAAAAATATGAATGAGGTGGCTAATGTTTTGTCGAGGGAAATGGAAAGGGTTGCATGGCTTTGTCGAGACCTATGTTTGGTGTACTTGATGACATACGAGCAGCTAGTGCCATGGATTCAGAGTTAAACCAAATAAGGTCCTCACTTCACGAGAATCCACAGACTCGGGGAGATTACAAGGAACAAGGGGGCTGATAGTTTTTAAAGGACGCATTGTGGTCCCAAATGAAACTGCTCTCATAACCTTGTTGATGCGAGAGTATCATGATTGAAAAACTAAAGGACATGCAGGTATGAATCGTACATATCAACGAATAGCAACAATTTTTTTGGCATAATTTAAAGTGCAATATCAGCAACTTTGTGAAGAGTTGTCAGACTTGTTAGCGCATGAAGAGTGGGTGTTTGAAACATGTTTGTTTATTGCAGCCATTGCCCATACCAGAACGAGTCTTTGAAGATTTATCTTTGGATTTCATTATTGGCCTACCTAAATCGAATGGTAAGGAAACCATCTTAGTGGTAGTTGATCGCCTCTCAAAGTATGATTATTTTTTTCTCTGCCCAGGAAGTTTGATAGTAGCACCATAGCGAGGGTGTTGGTCCAAGGAGTAGTGAAGTTACATGGGATTCCAAAATCATTGGTTAGTGATCGTGACAGGGTGTCACGAGTGAAATCTAGACTGAGATGGTACAGGTACAAGGTACAGAATTATGTATGAGTTTCGCGTACCATCCCTAGACTGATGGGCAAACTGAAGCCCTCAACAGATGCTTGGAGATGTATTTACGATGCATGGCAGCTGAAGATCCATCTGGATGGGAGCAATATCTGCCATGGGCAGAGTACTGGTACAACACATCCTACCAGAGCTCCGCTGGTATGACGCCATTTAAGGCTCTGTAAAGTAGAGATCCTCCCATACTGATAGATTATTTAGAAGTTGCTACCAAGAATAACAGGGTTCACAAAGCTCTCCAGGATCGAGATAAGATTCTTCGAGTGTTAAAGAAGAATTTGTTGCATGCTCAAAATAGAATGAAGAGCCAGGCTGATCAACACCGACGCGAGTTGGAACTTGAGATTGGAAGTTGGGCCTTTGTAAAACTGCAACCATATCGGCAGTTATCTCTTCGATTGCGCAGACAACAAAAGTTCAATCCTCGTTTCTTTGGACCATATCAAGTGGAGAAGAAGGTTGAAGCCGTCTCACACAAGTTGACACTTTCATATTCTGCTCGAATTCATTCTGTTTTTCACATCTTCCAGCTCAAACCTTGTCGGGGTCATCCACTACAACAAGTGACACCATTACCACTTCTACTCGATGATGAAGGTCATCAAGAGGTCCACTTCAACCTTGAGGACAATGTTTCAATTGAAGAGGGGGGTAATGTCACGACTGACCACATTACCACTGGATCTTTCGAATCAGAAACAAGTCAGCAAGAGCATGTCCAGCCGGAGGATGATGCACAAGCACAGCCACGCAGAGGAATTAGGAAGAGAAAGACGCCAACAGCTCTAACTAATTTTGTTTGTTACTGAATTGATTATGAGGGCCACTATTTAATAATTTCTTGTAAGCAAATTGGGCATAAAAAACACTGAATGTTTTTTTTTTTTTCTGAAAATCCATCATCCATTCTAATCTCTTATTCAACTTCCTTTTCCTTCATTGTTTTTGCTACTGGATTCTTAACAGCATTTCATTCATTCAACAACATTAGCACTATCACTCTCCAATTAGTTTTAAAACAAAATGTTGACTAACTTTTAATCCAAAATTCTTGCAGCATATCAAAAAAGTAGTAAAAATACAAACAGACCACGCATAACTAAATTCAAAACACAAGATTAGGGAAAATTAGATGCAAAGGAGCTGAACGACACCGAATCAAGTTGCTCATATGATATAATCCTATTAAATTTTAACTTTTAAATATTTTTTATCTCTTTATACTTTAAGGTGTTAGAGATTTAATTTAGGATTTAAAATTTATGAGTTTAGTTTGTAGCCTTAAAATTTATATAAACTAATAATAATTTTAGACTAATGAATACAAAATATATTAGAAAAATAAAAAGGGAAGGGTTTGTCAACCCTTTGATTTAAAATATGATTATTTGTTGATTGAGGCCCTGATAATTTTAATATATATTTAAAAGACATTAAAAAATATTAATGTCTAGTGGTATGTAGCATTAGTGATGTCTAACAGTATGAATCACACATTTTAAAATTTTCCATAAACGAATATTCTTTCTCTATTTATGTCAATTTGTATCATCAACGCTTCTAATTGGATAAAGCAAAATGAGGTAACTCGAGGAACTTTAGTTTTTTTTTTGACAAATTCTAATTCTAACCCTAATCCTACCTAGAGAAAAAATGAAAGAGAACTTTAGAAAAGAAAAGAGGTGCTCTTAGTGGGTCTAAAACTCATGACCTAAGGAAATATGAGGGAGCAAAAATAAATAAATTGGCCAACCGACCAAATGCGCTTAAACTTGAGCTTATTAAATTGTATCAATATTAAGACTTTATATATATAATTGCAGTAAATCAAAGTTCTCATTTCATGTTATATATAAGATAAATATTGATATCAAAATTTGAGATTTATCTATCCTTAAAAATTGCTATTGTGCACGTGAGTTGAGTTGAGTCAAAAATTTTGAGTTAGTCGAGTAGAAAAATTATATTTTACAACTCAAACTTTATTTAATTTTTTTAGTTTAATTGTTCAAGTTTCTGTTCAAATTTAGTTATAAATATTTTATAATGTTATGATATATATATATTTCTTCATATTTTTTTCATATGCAATATACATATAGCTGACAAAGTTGAGGGACTCGACTTGAACATGAAAATTGATCCACTAATTACTAAAAAATTTGAGCTATTCAATGTTTCATTTTATAACCCAAACTTTATTTGATATTTTTTCGAGTCGAGTCTAATTTATAAAATTACAATTCAAATCAAATAGAGTCGATATTTTTTACGTCGAATCGAGTCAAATAATTTTTTTATTCGAATCCAATTTTACTCACTCATAATTCTATGCTATAAATGCTTTTAGTTTTCTTTAGAGAGAATTAGTTGTCTTCTAATAAATAAGAGAATAAATTGTGGATACCAATATAATGCATAAAAAAAGAACAAGTTCACTAAAAGTCTCTTACAATGGTGCAAAAAAAGCATACACTTCCATCGAGATTAGCATACCAAAATTATTATATTCGAATATTTTTTTCATGTTTAAATTAAATATTTATTAAAATGTTAAATATTTTATTTAAAAATATTCGATTTAAAAAATATTTGATTTAAAAGTAAAAAATTGATTTAAATATTAAATCGAATATTTAAAGTATTTTAAGTTTGATTTAAAATATTTGAATGTTTTTTTAAAATCAAATTTCTTTTCTTTTAAATCAAATTTTTTTTAGATCGAAGATTTAATATTTTAATAAATATTTGATTTAATTTAAATATGAAAAATATTTGAATATATTAAATAGAATATTTTTAAATCGAATATTTAATAATTTTTAAATTTAAATTAAATCGAATGTTTGTGTGATTAGACACATCCCAAGTGATCTAGGTTCGAGTATCCTTTCAAGCATTTTTACTTTTTTCCTAACTGCAGTATAAGATATATATTTAAAAGTGTGCAATATATATCACTAAGAATAGCTTGCTGCAGTGGTAAATGCATGAGAATTACTTGCCTTGATCCCATGTTCAAATCTCATGTTACTATTTTTTCTTTCTTCTTTAAATTTTCTTTAGTTTTCACCAACAAAATAATAGTTTAATAAAATATATTAGTATGCTATATCTGATTAGTGAACTTGGCTCAGCGGTTGGAGCATGGGCTTTTCATGCAGTTGGTGCGAGATTAAATCTCCATGAGAGTAGTTTCTCTTCCATTTTATTTCTTCTCATTCTTTACTGTTGTTAAGATTTGTTAATTTGTTAATAGTAATAAAGAGAATAGCGAATAAAAAGTAATGGCTTGGCTCATGGATAAAACGACCAATTCCTGTACAAGAGAAGGTTCATTGGAACTACTATTTATTTCAGGGTGTCTTCTCTCTTGTGACGCAACGAGTTTAGGGCCGAGAGATAATCGGATTAGTTAAACCGAGTCGGGTTAAATTTAAATTGGAGAAAAACTATTTTTTAACACACCTAAAGTGTTTTAAAAGGGTAAAGGGCAAAACCTAAATTTTTAATAAAAGAAATAAGGAAAAAGAGGATTTTTGAAAGCCATCATCTTCTCCGAATTTGCTTTTCACGTTAAAACCTCTCTAAACTCTCATTTCACTATTCCATTGGTTTCAACACTTCAACCCAAGTGATTTCATCAAGGTAAATGATTCCTTAACATGGTTTTACCTTCCTTGAGTCATAAATGTTAAGAGTTTTGCAAAATCTAAGGTTTAAACATGTTTTGATTTTTAAAGTTTGGTTTGAAATGAAAGAGAGTTTATGGGTTTTTCGTTTGGGTTGTCTATGGCTGAGTTTGAGGGTGTTTTTAACTTTGTTTTATTGCTAAAATAACATGAAAATGACGGGTTGTTATGGGAAACCCGAAATGTGTATTGTGGGTGATTTTGGGAGTTAAAAATCTTGAGTTTTTGGATAGATTTTGGGTCTTAATGACAACGGAAGGTTTGATAGCTTTGGGTTGATGTTTAGGGATGTTAAAAGGTAGATTTTTTATGGTAAATTCGTTGGGTGTGTGTAACACCCGGGTTTAGAGGTTGGGTGAAAATAATATTTTAATATTATTTGGGCCCGGTTTTATAATTAAAATAATCTTTTAAGTTTCGGGTTTCAAGAAAATAAATATTTTACATGGGACCAAATTGAATGAATTGTAAAGTGGAGAGTTTCTAAAGAGGAAAGAAGATAGCCATTCATTAATGGCCTCTTGGTAATTTGCCCATCTTTTAATTTTAAATCCCTTTTCCTATCATCTTTTCACTATTCACTTTCTTCTTCATCCAACCTAACGTGAAAATAGAGCTCTCTCCTCTCCATCACTATTCCATCAAAAAGCTCATCCATTTCAACTCATTTTTGAAAGGTAACATCGTTTTTGACTTCTCCTCAACTCCCTCTCTTTAAAAGTACCACTAGTTTTTATTTTCGTTGAAGTTTTGGAAATGGGGATTTCAAAAGATTTGATTAAAAATGATGCATTTGTGTAGCTAAACTTAATATTTTGATTTAATATGGTTAGTTATGAAGTATAGGAGTCAAATGGTGCAACATATGTGAATTTTGCTTGATTTTGAGCAATTCCCGAATTTGGGTATAAATGGGGTTTTTTGAGGGTTTTGGGTGAGTTTTGTGGGTTGTTTTAGGTGGGAATTGATAGGCTATTGGTAGTACTATGGTTGGGGGTTGATTTGGGATCATTTGTGGGTGCAATGGGTGTTGGAAACATGGATTTTGGAAGAGGTTTTGGGCTGTCCGAGATTGCTAAATATGAGGTTTGTTCATGGCTTGCAACATTGTAATTTGTGTTTAAATTGTGTTCCGGGTTGGTGTTTTGATGCTTGGGCTGATTTGAGGATTATTTGAATTGTATCGAGGTTGTTTAGAAGCAAGAACTTGGGTCGGAGAAGCTTCGGGAAGGAATCCGGAAATTTGAGGGTGGTTGCTTGCTTGGCTTGGAGCTTGGAAGCTTAGGTGAGTGGTTAACGTTTTTAAGTTGGTTTTTAAGTGGTTGGTTCAAGCATGTGGAGTAGGTTGGGCTTGGTAGACCCACCTAGAGTTAGGATTAGGGTGGTAGCCTAATCCTAAACTTTAGTTAGAAACCTTGGATGAACTCTTTGATTGATGTTATGTCTCATGATGATTTGTGTTGTGATGATAGCGTATAATGTGATATACGTGTATGTTGAGGTATGGCTTAATGCATTGTTATATACATGTTGGTGACAAATATAATGTGGATATATGTATGTGTGAAACATGATGTGATAATTGTTTGGATGTTATACGTGCAGTGTTGGTTTGTGAAATGAGGTTATGAGGTGGTTGCATGATTTTGAGGATCATGGTGAGTACGTGCTAAGCACGGAAATTATATTGAAATTGATGTTGTGAAAGGTTGTGGATTTAATTTATATTAGCACTAGTATGCTTGGGGTACAATGATCGATCATTAGGATGAGTGTGCACACGAGAGTCAAAACGCGCGTGGCCTTGGTGGCGTTAAGGCACCAAGGAGGAGTACGGGTACGCCCGAAAATATTTATATTAGTCGATGATGAGTGGAATCCCATCGACGGGGCGTGAGGATGAGTGGAATCCCCTCCGCGAGAGCCGGTGATGAGTGTAATCCCACCGCAGGTAATGGTTATGCTGGAAATGCGTTCCAACATGTTATCCGCGTATTCGAGTCATAGCTAGGTGCCAATATGAGGTTGTATGTATATACCAATATGAGATTATACATATATGCTTATATGATATGAAAAGTGACTCCCTTAATGAATTGATATATGATGTGGTTATTACATTGAGTTAGGTATCATTGTATGTTGAGTTTATGAGTTGTTGAGCATGGCATAATGTTGAACGTATGATCATGCATCATGTATACTTGACTCTTGAGATCGGAGGTAAGAATCATGCATTTCATCATGGTAGATGCTCGTGCTTGGACCCTGCATTGTCGAAGGTTTGATTTATGAGCTTACCCTCACTAAGCTTTCATGCTTACGCTCTCTTTTTGTTCGATAATGCAGATCAATAGCTTGTGGGTGGCAAAGGCAAGGAAAGGTCTTCAGGAGTCGCTTTTGGTAGCTCAAGTATGAAATTTAAATTATAGAATGTAATAGTTAAGCAATGGGATAGATGTTGACTATTTGAGTTTGGATGTATGTGGATATTGGTTGACTTTTGGATGCCATGATTGAATTGTGAAATCTTGCTTTATTTGCCTACCATGTATGTTGGCCATGTGCCCTTTGAGGATGCTCAAATGTATGGTTGTTGAATGGCATGCCTTATGAATGTCTAAGTTGTTCTTGGATAGCATGTGCACCTTCGTGATGAATTGTGCCTTTGGCTTTTCAATGTTTACAAGCATGCCTTGTATGAAATGTTGCTAGTGTACAAATGCTATGAATGAATGTTTCAATCTATGCCTTGTGGTGCTTGAGTATGCTTGACCTAGGATGTATGCCTCTAGACTTTGTTGCTTAGTGTTGTGTGCCTTTAGGAGTCCTATGGGACCTTTAGACTTGTTAAAATCTGCCTAAGTCTGATTTTCAAAGGTTGCAGGTAGCCCGCGTTTCGAAACGGGATGGGTCGTTTCGAAATGGGTAAGGTTTCAGGGACCCCGTATCGGAACGCGTTTCGATACGGTATGGCCTGTGAAACCCCTATTCCGAAACGCGTATCAGAACGTTTTGGCTACTAGAATTCTGAGAAATTGACGAGGTGTAGGCGTATCGAAATGGGTCTAAGGGTATCGAAACGGTCAAAATCTCGTTGACCACGAGAAGTTGACCGTTGAGGGCGTTTCGGAACGGTTGACCTCCGTTTCGATACGGCCCCTTGTATGGGCTTTGGGGCAGTTGACCTGGTCAAGGCGTTTCGATACACCTCAAGGGTGTTTCGAAACGACCTGATTAAAGGATTAAAATTGGGCTGTTTAAATGTTGTTTTGGGTTCGAATGTTTATCACATGTGTTTTATTTCCGCTGTTTGATCACATAGGATTCGAATGAGCATTTAGAAAAGATTAAGTTAAAGAAAAAAAGTAGGGTTGCTAACCGAGGGGGAACCTTAACGGGTTTCACTTCGGTTTTCCCCGCATGGCCCACTCGGACCGGTCATCCAGCCAGACCGGGACGAGGGGATTACAGTGTGGTTGCAAGTAGTTTGAGACTAAATTGATTGTGTTTTGGGTGAAATTTGGGCTTGAATCGATGTGTATTGTTGCAAGATTGTTGAGTTCCAGGTTTTTGTTGTGTTTGTGAGTGTATTAGTGTTATAATGTTCAGCTTTGAGTTGCTTAAAACAGAGGAATTGGATTCGGGCTCCGTGCATGGAAATCCGGGTAGTTCGGAGGCTTGATTCGGCATCTCGGACATCGTTTGTGTGTTGGCTGGTTAGTGGATCGATTTTAAAAGCCTTAACGTGGGTAAGGGAATGTTTTGGGAGTTTGGATTGAGCTTGAAAGGCCAATCCAAGCTCAAGAGAAAGTTTTTAAGGTTTTATGCAATTAATCTGTGCTTTATGATTCTTGATGCATTGTGAACATATCATGTTGATAATGTGTTAGTTTGCATTGTTATACATGTTGAGACTTATGACTTGTGTTTATACTTGCATTGTGAGTATATGCTTTGCATGGAAGTTTGGACATGGTAAGTTGTTCAAGCATCGGTAATGCTTGTGGTTGTGAATGAGTATATTGACACGCGTTGAGTTGTTACCGGATATAATTGATCGATCAATAGGATTAGAGTGCACTTGAGGTGAAAGTCGTGTGTGGCCTTATTGATGTTAGATTCCACTAATGAGGAGTACGGTGATGTGAGATTCCATCAGAAGTTATGTTTTTACTAGACGGGTGAGTACGGTGATGTCAGATTCCACCGGAAGTGTCTAGTGGGTTTGAGAAACTATCCGCATATCCGAGTAAAAACGATGAATGTCAATATACCCATGATGCTTTAATTCTCATGTTAAGCATGTTGTTGATTTCTTTCTATTATGCTTATACATTGTTGGTTACTATGCTTGCATTATGAGAATGAGCATGTGGTAAGCCTATGGCTTGTGGTTGCATTCGGTAAATGCACGTGAAGGTAAATGTATGTTGTTATGTGTTCAAGCATGTGGAAATGATTTGTAAATGGTTTTGGTTTTCAAGCAAATTATTGTTTTAAAACTGCATTGTTGTAGCTACCGTTTTGAGCACCGCTCACTAAGCTTAAACGCTTACGCTCTCTTTTCCAACAATGCAGGCCCTTAGACCTTTGGAGCAGCTCGGGGAACAAGGGAGAATCCAAGGAAGTTTGGTTTGCTCAAGTTTGTGTTTAGACTTCAATAACTAGTATTAAAAATGGGATATGACCTTTATGTTTTGAAGTGTTGTGGCATGTCCTTTTTGCTTAGACAAGTTTGCTTAGATGTTTTGGGCTTGCATTGCCTTATGCCATGATGATTATGCTTTTGTTTAGTTTTTGGCCTTATTGATGAATGCTAAATATGCATGTTTCCTTTCAAAATCTTATCATGTTGGATGTTGCCTCGTTATGTGTTTATCTTGCTTTACATGTGGATCCATGGATGCCTTGTGTTATATGTGTGACTGTATGTTGCTTAAATGCTTGCTATATGCCTCTTGCGTGGAGTCCCATGTGTTTTTGCAGCCAAAACTTGTTTTGCAGGACATGGCGTATTGATACGCTCAAGGGCGGTATCGATACGGTCCTTTGTTTTGGGCAAGGCATACCGGTACGCGGGGGCGTATCGATACCCAAAATGCTCTCTAGAAATCTGAGAAATTGACGAGATTTTGGAGTATCGATATGGGTCTTGAGAGTATCGGTACAGTCTTCGAAGTTGACCAAGGGAAGTTGACCGTTGAGGGCGTATCGATACACACCTTGTGGGTATCGATACGGTTTCCCTAGATTTAACTTGGGGTGTTGACCAAGTACAGGCGTATCGATACGGTCATTTAGCGTATCGATACGACATGTTGAAAATTTTAAAAAGGGTTATCTTAATTATTTGTTTTGCTTGTTTTGTATCCATGTGTGTCCTCTCACATAAGATCTAATAAATGTATCTAGACAAGATAACTTTAAAAATAAATTTTCTAGGGTTGCTAATCGGAGTGGAGCCTCAACGGGTTTCGCTTCAGTTTTCCCCATGTAACCCATTTGATGCGGTCTGGCGGCTAGGCCGGGTCGAAGGGGTTACATTTGTTGGTATCAGAGCCTAGGTTTTGCCTAGGTTCGTTGTGTTCCGCAAGCTGAAAGGTAAGTGAGGTAAGTTTTATGGTGTAAGCTTGTTGATTGTGATTGTATGGTGATTGTAAGCATGCTTGTGGCTATCTTTGTGTTGGTAGAGAAATAGTTAAAGGCACCCATTGCTAGTATACTATTATTGTAAGCAATTTTAAGTTTAAGGACTTGAGCACCTTGGACCTTGTTCCTTGCTGACCCCAAATCATTTCACTTGTTGTGTTTGTTGTTTAACTTTGCATCTGTTAGCATGGTGAGACCGAAGGGGAAGGCCAAGAATGGATAATCCAAGGGTTGAGCGGATTGAGAATGTTGAGGATGTGCGAGGAGAGAACTTGCCTCCTCCTCCTCCTCCTTCGCCATCGGGTGGTGAAGCGAATGCGGAAGGTGTTGGACCCCAGGCTGGTCAGGGACATGCAGGTGTTGATGTGAATTCGTTGATTCAGGATATAGTCGGGGCTATTCAGAAAGCTTTAGCGGGTGTTCAGGTTGCAGCACCGCCTCAGGGTGCAGGTTCTAGTTTACCGTTAGAGTGACTCCGTAGCTTGGGTAGGGTTGAGTTCCGTGGGTTATCATCCGAGGGTTCAGAGGCATGGTTTGAGAGCACAGTTCGTATTTTGAGTCAGATGGAGTGCTCTGAAGCACATAAGTTGGGTTGTCTCTCTGAAGCACATAAGTTGGGTTACTTGATAGTTATTCAGGGCTGCTTTCCGTAAGAAGTATCTAGGTCTTCGATACCTAGATGAGAAGAAAAGAGAGTTTATGGCTCTAGTGCAGGGTAGCTTAACTGTGTCCGACTATGAGGTGCAGTTTGTATGCCTGAGTCAGTATGCTTCTGAGTTAGTTCCCACTGAGAAGGAACGTTGTGAGCGTTTCCGTTATGGGTTAGTTCTGGATGTGAAGACCTACATGTTGGCTTCCGACTATACAGATTTTGATGTGTTGGTCGCTAGGGCCAAGGGCATCGAACAATTTTTGGGACATTCGGATCGCAAGGGTGGATCTTGTTCAGGAAAGAGGACTGCTGAATGGGACAGAGATCGTGCCAAGAGGCACAAGGATAGGAAAACTCATCATGATCATAGACGCGGAGGTGGTAATCCGGGGCGAGGCCATCACGGCTAAGGGACTGAGAATCGTACCCCCGAGTGCAACAAGTGTGGTAGACGTCATTACGGTGAGTGTTGGGGCACTTATGGCTCTTGTTGGAACTGCGGGTCTAGGGCGCACTTGAAGCGTGATTGTCCACATCCGTCTAGGGATGGACAAGCTCCTGCACGAGCTGTCGAGCATTAGAGAAGCTGTGGGCGTGGTCAAGGTAACTTCCAACCTAGGAATGACGGTCAGAGGAATATAGCTCATGTTGTAGCAGTTCAGCCCGAGAGAGGTGGGCCAGCTAGGGTGTATGCACACCGTGAGGACAGGAATGACACAGATGTGATTGCAGGTAACTTCTTGTTACAGTCTTTGACTTTGCTTTCCTTGATTGATTCTGATTCTACGCATTCGTACATATTAAGTGAGCATGCAAGATTGTTAGATATCCCAGTTAAGATATTAGATGTGGGTATGAATGTCACTAGTTTCTTTGGTGAGATAATTGTGGTCAGAAAGATGTAGAGAAGATGTCATTTGATGGTTCAGGGTCATGTTTTTCTCGTGGATATGATGGAATTTCCGTTTATGATTTTGATGTAATATTAAGCATGGACTTGGCTTGTAGGGCATATGGCTAGGGTAGATTTTGAGACAAGGCGAGTGTCCTTGAGATTTTCAGAAGATCATGAGGTAGTAATAGTAGGCGAGAACGTTAAGTTCTTGTCCAATGTAGTTTTAGCCTTAGAGGCTCAGAAGTTATTGGATGTGGGTTTTTAGGCGTACCTAGCCTATGTTATGAATCTGAATATGGATGAGGCACGACCGCAAGACATTAGAACAATTTGTGACTTTTCGAGTGTATTCCCAAAAAAATTGCCTGGTTTGCCTCCAGATAGAGATGTAGAGTTTGTTATTGAGACTTATTCAGATTCGGCTCCAGTATCGATTGCACCGTACCGAATGGGCTTCTGTTCCGTTGGTTGCATGACTTCTTGTTAAGTTGACAGGCATCGTTTATGTATGGTTTTGGTTACGTATGCAAGGAACCGGACTAACTTAATACATGGTAAATTTAAATTAACTTACGCCTATTTGAATGTTCTTCTTCGTCTTTTCCGCTGTCGTTTCTCACCTAGGATTAAATTATTCATTTAGACAAGATAATCGAAGAAAAATTTTCTAGGGTTGCTAATCGAAGGGAAGCTTTAACGTGTTTCACTTAGATTTTCCCCGTGTAACCTATTCAGACCGATCAGTCGTCCAGATCGGGATGAGGGGGTTACAACTCTTGGTTCCGATGGCATCGGTAAGTACTCTTTCTCATCGTAAAGATTTTGTCAAGTTGAAAAATAAACAATGCTTCTTTATCTAGTTTTTTATTGCAAATCATTGAGCTAACATAAAGTAATCGATCAGTTTTTCCTCTAATAATATATGTTCAGCTGCTTCAACCTTTCATAAAAAATTTACTCAAACGAGGAATGAATCGGTTTGCGAAATTTGCTAAAAGCTCAAGCTGAACAAGATAATCATCTCACCTGGTGGCGTTAGTCGTACGATCTTGTGTTCACTGATTCATTGATGCGAAAATTTCACCCATATGAAAATCCCAATATCCATGGGCTATGTCAATCAACAATATCAAAAATACAAATCTAGGAAAAAATCACATTCCAAACTTGATCTTCAATATCTCATCCTTGGAATCAAAAGCAATGATTGATTTGATGTAAAACTAATATTTATTTTTACAGTAAAGGGAAATAATTAGGGGGGAAGTTTGATTTTTTTTCCTTTTTCTATGAGATAAAAAAGCAACAAACCGTAATATAGTATACGGAATTTATATAGTAGTACAATGAACAACATAAAATCCAACAAAAATGAAGAAAAACAATTCTAAGAAAATGTCACCGTAGAGTAAGAACAAAACCCAGAAAGAAATGAAGAGAAGAAAAGAGAAATCTGTGAAGATGATACATTGAAGAACATAAGCAACCATAGAAAAATCAGAGTAATGGGGAATGGCGAAGCCATACTTTTCAAAGGCCAACTTGACAACTCTAATATTGCCTTTACGAAGCATGGGGAGTTTAGTGGGGCACCAGTAGCTTTCACCATCGCCGCCGTATACTTTCTTAGCCAATTTAGGGGAAAGATAAAGTTTCATTTCAACTGTAAAAAATTAAAGAAGTAGAGAATCACTCACTCAAGTAATTAATTTCAAAGGGGGTGATCGAAGGATATTTATAGCCGTGAGAACTGAGATGTAGTGTAGATATATGTATTTATCTTGAAAGTCTAATTTTAAAGTTTTATTCGGAATTGTTTTGGTGAAGATTGTGAAAAATAAATTTTTGAAAGTTTAGGGGTTGGCATACAAAAAAGTTTAGGGGTTAAATTAAAAATTATTATTTTTATTTAACGGAGACTAACGTCTCAGTGATCAAAATAGACATAATTCTAAATGTAAGTGACCAGAATAATTTTTTTAAAATCTTGGTGACCAAAATAGAACAAACCCCAAACGAAAGGGTCATATGTGAAGATTACCCATTTATTTTTTATGAATGAAAAAAAATGTTTTATTAATGTGAAGTAAGCAAAGTACACAGTCACTGTCCATAGACACGGTCGCAACCAATAAACTCCTTCCTATTGTTCTGTCATAAGATTATGGCCTCCACGAGCCTATATATAAACGCCTTCTCCCTCCCCCGGATTCTTCATTTTCGAAGTGAAACTCAAAAAGAAAGAAAAAGAAGATCGAGTGAGAACATAGATTTCTTTCTTTTTCTGCAGTAAAATCTTCATAGCTATGGCGGCTTCGGTCGATAATCAACAGTTCAGGGGGATTGAACCGGCTTTGGGCGTTTTCACCCCCTTGAAGCCCGATCCAACGCCCACCCCAACACACCACCTTCATGTCAAACATGTTTACGTTGACCGTGATAATTATGATTATGATTCCTCCATCGATGATGGAGATGACAAGATCGACGATTATAAAGCCATGATTGTCAAGTCCAACAACGAGGTCGAACCGTCGATCTTGGACGTTCGAGACGAAGCCACCGCCGATAATTGGATCGAGCGGAACCCTTCCTTGGTCCGTCTCACGGGGAAACACCCTTTCAACAGTGAACCACCTTTGAACCGCCTCATGCACCACGGTTTCATCACCCCGGTTCCTCTCCACTTCGTCCGTAACCACGGCGCCGTCCCCAAGGCTTCATGGGATGACTGGACCATCGAAATAACCGGTTTAGTCAGACGGCCAATGAAGTTAACCATGAACCAGCTCGTAAACGAGTTCCAAAGCCGTGAATTCCCGGTCACCTTGGTTTGCGTCGGGAACCGACGTAAAGAACAAAACATGGTGAAACAAATGGTGGGTTTCAACTGGGGAGCTTCGGTGATTTCTACTTCGGTGTGGAAAGGCGTACCGTTGTGCGACGTGCTCAAACAATGTGGGATCTTCGGCAAGAAACGTGGTGCCCTCAATGTGTGTTTCGAAGGCGCCGAGCATTTGCCCGGCGGCGGCGGATCCACGTACGGAACAAGCATCAAAATGGAGTTCGCCATGGACCCGTCTCGTGATATTATCTTAGCCTACATGCAAAACGGCGAGCTGTTAGCCCCGGACCACGGGTTCCCGGTTCGGGTCATCACACCAGGGTTCATCGGCGGGAAAATGGTGAAATGGTTGAAACGGATAATCGTCACGACGAAAGAATCTGAAAATTATTATCATTATAGAGATAATAAGGCCCTTCCTCTTCACGTTGATTCAGAGCTGGCCGACGCTGAAGGTAAAAATAATACTAGCAGTAAAAAAGAAATTTACTGCTCAGTAAAGTTATTTTTCATGGGAAATTCAAACGTGATGATGTAATGTTTGCAGGTTGGTGGTATTTAAACTTTTCATGAATAGGTACTTAATGAATGGATGCAACCATTCATTATGAATAGATGTAACCTTTGCATGATGAAAGGGTGCAAAATGAAGAGATGTAATTTTTTGAATAGTCACTAACAAGCCTATATAAAGGATTGTTAGTTATGGAACAAATCATTCTAATTTTGTATTCTTGTAATAACATTCTTACTTCTCTTCCTCTCAAAAGTCTTACAATTTCTTCCACCTATTTCTAACAAAGTGGTATCAAGAGCTTGGTTCGATAGTTAAAAAAATAGAGAAGAAGATGGCCAACAATGGTATGTTTCCATTTCAAACTCCTCGTCTTACAAAAGACAACTATGAAAATTGGTGTCTCCGTATGAAGGCTTTACTTGGGGCACAAGATGCTTGGGAGATCACTCACAAGGGTTATGAGTCTCCTCAAAACGAAGCGTCGTTGTCACGACAAGAAAAGGAGGCTTTGACGAAATCAAGGATGAAATATCAACATGCTCTCACCCTCATTCACCAATGTTTGGATGATTCAATGTTTGCAAAAGTGGCAACTGTCAACACCGCAAAGGAAGCATGGGAGATTTTGCAAAATTCTCTCCAATGAGTTGACAAAGTGAAGAAGGTTCGACTCCAAGTATTACGAGGTGAGTTTGAAACCTTGCGGATGAAGGAATCCGAGTCCATTTCGGATTATTACTCAAGGGTGATGACTATTGTTAATCAAATGAAGAGATATGGAGAAACCGTAGAAGATGTTCGTGTGATTGAAAAGATCCTTCGTTCTTTGACTCCAAAGTTTGATTATGTGGTTTGTGTCATTGAGTCAAAAGATTTAGACTCTATGACTATTGAAAATGTTATGGGTGATTTTCAAGCTCAAGAAGATAAATTAAATAGAAGACAAGAAGAGTCCATTGAACAAGCCCTCAAAGCCAAGGTATTTTTGAAAAATAATCGAGAAGAAAAGAATCAAAAAGGACGAGGACGTGGACGAGGTCGAGGTTATGGCCAACGAGGATGCGGAAAAAGTGATTGTGAAGATCGTACATCATCAAGAAACCAAGGAAGATCAAGATCAAGAGGAAGAAGAAGATTTAATTATCAAATACCGAATGAAAAGAAGCATGACAAGTCCAATATTGAATGTTATAATTGTCAGAAATTTGGTCATTTTTCTTGGGAATGCCAAAATGAAAGTAGAAATGAGGAGAGAGTCAATCTCATTGAAGATCAACAAGATATTGAAGAGCCAACCTTGTTGCTAGCACTGAAGAATGAGGAGAAGAATGATGCAAGCACATGGTACCTTGACAATGGAGCAAGCAATCACATGTGTAGAGATAAAGAGGCATTTGTGGAACTTGATGAGAAAGTTAAAGGCAATGTTTCATTTGGAGACTCCTCGAAAGTCCAAATTCAAGGGAAAGGTACAATCTTAATTTCTCTAAAGGATGGGAGCCATAGTCTTATTACTGAGGTTTATTATGTGCCTAAGCTAAGAAGTAATATTTTGAGTTTGGGACAACTCCTTGAAAAGGGTTATGAAATTCATATGAAAGATTGTTGTCTTTTGCTAAGAGATCAATGTGGAAATTTGGTGGCTAAAGTATCAATGTCGAAGAATAGAATGTTCATGTTAAATCTCAAGACGATTGGTGCAAAGTGCTTGAAGGCTGGCGTGGAAAATGAAGCTTGGTGTTGGCACATGAGATTTGGTCACTTGAATTTTGGAGCCCTCAAAATGCTTGGAGAAAAAGAGATGGTAAATGGAATTCCAACCATTAGTCACCCTAACCAATTGTGTGAAGCGTGTCTTCTAGGCAAGCATGCAAGGTCAAGTTTTCCAAAAGAAACAACATCAAGAGCGACCGAGCCCCTTCAACTTATTCATACTGATATATGTGGACCCATCAAGCCGTTATCATTTGGTAAAAGCAGATACTTCTTACTTTTTATTGATGATTACAGTAGGAAGACTTGGATGTACTTCTTGAAGCAGAAATCTGAAGCATTCGTTGCTTTTAAAAATTTTAAAGCACTCATTGAAAAAGAAAGTGGCTACGAGATAAAATCTCTGAGATCCGACAGAGGAGGCGAATTTACTTCTAATGAATTCAATGCTTTTTGTGAAGCAAATGGAATTTGTCGTCCTTTGACAGTGCCCAGATCCCCACAACAAAATGGCGTTGCAGAACGAAAAAAATAGGACCATTTTGAACATGGCAAGAAGTATGTTGAAGGCAAAGAATATGCCCAGGGAATTGTGGGCCGAAGCTGTTTCATGTGCATTTTATCTATCCAATCGCTCACCAACAAAGAATGTAGATAATGTAACTCCTCAAGAAGCTTGGAGCGGAAGAAAGCCAAGTGTAAGACATATTCGGGTGTTTGGAAGCATTGCCTATGCACATGTACCTGACCAAGGTAGATTAAAGCTTGATGATCGGAGTTCTAAATATGTTTTTATTGGCTATGATTCAAACTCCAAAGGCTACAAGTTGTACAATCCAAGCAATGGAAGGATTATCATAAGTCGTGATGTTGAGTTCGATGAACAAGCAAGTTGGAATTGGGAAGCACAAGAAGAACAATCTTATGATTTCTTTCCATACTTCGTGAAAGAACAAGATGTGACTCCAACACAAGTAATGAACCATCTGCCAGACATGACTCCTCAACAAGACATGACTCATCCCCCTTCACCTGCTCCGGTCCATGAAAGTTTTGAAGAAAGCTCTAGCTCTGGAGAAAGCTCAAGTGAAACGCCACATAAATTCAGAAGTGTCGAAGATTTATACCGCTCAACTAAAGCTATCAATAACTTGTTTTGTCTATTTGTAGATAACGAGCCACTTAACTTCGGTGATGCAGTGAAAGATGAGAATTGGAGACTAGCCATGGATGAAGAAATAAAATCAATTGAGAAGAACAACACTTGGGAGCTATCAGAACTTCCAAAAGGACATAAAGCTATTGGAGTCAAGTGGATTTTCAAGAAAAAGAAGAATGCAAGAGAAGAAGTGGTGAGATACAAAGCAAGACTTGTTGTTAAAGGCTATAAGCAGAAGCATGGGATCGATTATGATGAAGTCTTTGCACCAGTTGCTCGAATTGAAACTATTCGATTGATTATTTCTCTAGCGGCTCAAAAGAAGTGGAAACTCCATCAACTTGATGTGAAATCAGCATTTCTTAATGGTTTCTTAGAAGAGGAAGTTTACATTGAACAACCCATTGGATACAAAGTCAAAGGGCAAGAAAATAAATGTCTAAGGTTGAAAAAGGCATTATATGGATTGAAGCAAGCGCCTCGTGCATGGTACAGGCGCATCGACAAGTATTTTCAAGATAAAGGTTTTGATCGTTGCCTACATGAACATGCACTTTATATTAAAGTGAAAGATGGTGGAGATGTCTTGATAGTTTGTTTGTACGTGGATGATTTGATTTTTACAAGCAACAATTACAACCTAATTGAAGAATTCAAGAAGGATATGTCACTTGTTTTCGAGATGACTGATGTGGGTCTAATGTGTTATTATTTGGGCCTAGAAGTGGAACAATCTGAGGATGTAATATTCATCTCACAAAAGGGCTATGCAAAAGAAGTGTTGAAGAAATTCAAAATGCTCGATTGCAATCCTGTTAATACTCCAATGGAATGCGGAGTAAAGTTGTCAAAGTTCAATGATGGAATAAAGGAAGATTCAACACTCTTCAAAAGTCTTGTGGGAAGTTTGAGATACTTGACTTGTACAAGACCCGATATCCTATTTGCAGTTGGTGTAGTAAGTCGCTACATGGAAGCTCCTACATCAACTCACATGAAGGCTGCTAAAAGAATTCTTCGTTACTTAAAGGGTACTATTGACTTTGGGCTATTCTACTCCTCTTCTCATGACTTTCAACTCATGGGATTTTGTGATAGTGATTTTGCCGGCGACATAGATGATAGAAAAAGCACCTCTGGATTTGTGTTTTTCTTGGGAGATTGTTGCATCTCTTGGAGTTCAAAAAACCAACCCATTGTGACTCTTTCCACATGTGAGGCAGAATATGTAGCAGCAACTTCTTGTACGTGTCATGCTATTTGGCTTAAAAGATTAGTTAAAGAACTTCACTTGCCACAAGAAGGGCCTACTAAAATTTGCATCGATAATAAGTCTGCACAAGCACTTGCCAAGAATCCGGTGTTTCATGATCGAAGTAAACATATTGACACCCGATATCATTTTATTAGAGATCATATTGCCAAGAAGGAAGTGGAACTCAAGTTTGTAAAGACTCAAGATCAAGTTGCACACATTTTCACAAAACCTCTCAAGTTTGAAGATTTTCGAAGAATGCGTGAAAGCCTTGGTGTGATCAAGAAAAGTTAAAATTAAGAGGGAGTGTTGAAAAAAAAATATAATTTAAACTTTTCATGAATAGGTACTTAATGAATGGATGCAACCATTCATTATGAATAGATGTAACCTTTGCATGATGAAAGGGTGCAAAATGAAGAGATGTAATTTTTTGAATAGCCACTAACAAGCATATATAAAGGATTGTTAGTGATGGAACAAATCATTTCAATTTTGTATTCTTGTAATAACATTCTTACTTCTCTTCCTCTCAAAAGTCTTACAATTTCTTCCACCTATTTCTAACACTCCTCACGTTGATTCAGAGCTGGCCGACGCTGAAGGTAAAAATAATACTAGCAGTAAAAAAGAAATTTACTGCTCAGTAAAGTTATTTTTCATGGGAAATTCAAACGTGATGATGTAATGTTTGCAGGTTGGTGGTATAAGCCGGAATACGTAATCAACGAGTTAAATATCAACTCGGTGATAACGACTCCTTGTCATGAAGAGATCTTACCCATCAACTCGTGGACGACTCAGACACCACCATACACTTTGAGAGGCTATGCATACTCGGGTGGTGGGAGGAAGGTAACACGTGTGGAGGTAACAATGGACGGCGGTGAATCCTGGCACGTGTGCACGCTGGACCACCCCGAAAGGGCAAACAAGTATGGCAAATACTGGTGCTGGTGCTTTTGGTCACTGGAAGTCGAAGTGCTTGACCTTTTGGGAGCCAAAGAGATAGCGGTTCGTGCCTGGGACCAGGCCTTTAACACCCAGCCTGAAAAGCTCATTTGGAACCTTATGGTAAGTATTGTACTGAATCCCGTGTAGTTTTTAATTACTAGAAGGACCAAAACTACAATTTGACCAAGAAATTGTTTTCATTATGTGTAACAGGGAATGATGAACAACTGCTGGTTCCGAGTGAAAACAAACGTTTGCAAGCCGCACAAAGGCAAAATCGGGATCGTTTTCGAGCACCCAACTTTACCGGGTAACCAATCCGGTGGATGGATGGAAAAGGAACGACACCTTGGAAACGCCGATATGAATCCGGCTTTGAAGAAGAGTGTGTCGTCTCCTTTCATGAACACTGCCTCTCAAACATTTTCGATGTCCGAGGTCAAGAAACATAACTCTAGTGATTCGGCATGGATCGTCGTTCATGGTCAAATCTTTGATTGCTCAAGTTACATCAAGGATCACCCCGGTGGTGCGGACAGTATTTTAATCAATGCCGGGACTGACTGCACTGAAGAGTTCGACGCTATTCACTCAGACAAAGCAAAGAATTTGCTCGACAGTTATCGAATCGGTGAGTTGATCGCGTCAGGTTACACTTCCGACTCGGCAGCATCCTCAATAGTTCCTTGCATGGGGCGTCAAACCTTCCACATTTAGCTCCTATTAAAGAAGTTGCACCAACAAGACAAGGGGCGTTGGTACCACGTGAGAAAATCCCATGCAAACTCATCGAAAAAACATCGATCTCTCACAACGTTCGCCGGTTCCGATTCGCGTTGCCATCTGAACATCAAGTGCTCGGATTGCCAGTAGGGAAGCATATATTTCTGAGTGTCATGATTGAAGATAAGCTTTGTATGAGAGCCTATACCCCATCTAGCCCCGTTGATGAAGTTGGCTACTTTGATCTAGTGGTCAAGGTTTATTTCAAAGGGGTGCACACGAAATTCCCAAATGGTGGGCTAATGTCACAATATTTGGACTCCCTCCCACTCGGTTCATCACTAGACGTGAAGGGTCCTTTGGGTCACATTGAATACACCGGTCGAGGTAAGTTTTTGGTTCATGGCAAACCCAAGTTTGCCAAGAAATTAGCAATGTTAGCCGGCGGAACAGGGATCACCCCGATCTATCAAGTCATTCAAGCTATTCTAAAGGACCCCAAGGACGAGACGGAGATGTACGTGGTGTATGCAAACCGAACCGAAGACGACATTCTGCTGAAAGACGAGCTCGACGGTTGGGCAAAGAAGCATGATCGCTTGAATGTATGGTACGTAGTGCAAGAATCAATAAGGGAAGGATGGCGATATAGCTTAGGTTTCATCACAGAAAGTATTCTCCGGGATCACATCCCAAAGGACTCTAAAGACACTCTCGTGTTGGCTTGCGGGTCGCCGCAGATGATTCAATTCGCCGTGCAGCCTAACTTAGAGAAGATTAACTATGATGTTAAAGATTCTTTGTTGATCTTTTAAAACAATGTGTTAGATCGATGTTTAATGTTTTTTAGTCGTTGCTCTTTGTTGTATTCTTATTTTAAAAAATTCCCAGCGCAGTTGTTGGGTAAATGATGTAAATCGAGAAATCAAGGGTGTTGTAGTTTAAAAGAAGGAAATAAAAATTACTATATATATTATCTAAAATTTGTGCAAAAACAATAGATGTCAAGAAGAACAAAAGGCTTTAGACGCATAGTAAATTTTGAAGTACTTTTTTTGTATAGTTACTTTTGTTTTGTGTACATCAAGGTTAATGTTTGATTTTTTCTTAAAGCTAAGGGGATTACAAGTAATATTTGTGTATATACTCTCAACTATTTGACAATACATGTTGTTGAGTGGATCGAATAATCGATTTAAGCCAAGATGGGGTGAATCGGACTTTTAGAAATTTTGATGGAGTGAAAAATTAAAATTTGCTAGACAAGAGAATTTAGAGTGGTTCAAGTTCCAATTGAACTCTACATCCACTGCCTTAGCTACCATTAAGGATTTTCCAACAATCCACTAATTGCTCTTCCCCTTTTCTAGGCTTAGGAGGTAACCTTTACAATATCGGTCAAATTTTCTACCCAAAATTTGACTCAATCCTCACTCAAGTAATACAAAGAAGTTTAAGGCTAAAGACTAGTATCTCTCAATACAAATGTAGTCCTTTTTACAAGCATTCAACCCAATTGAACAAATGAGATTGGAAATACAAAGTTCTACGGTTGGGGTTTACAAGAAAATATGGGATTTTAGCACAATTGCTTGGATTTGATGTTTGGATAATTCTTTTGAGATCAATAGTTGTTGTTGGTGCTTTTAGAGGTCCATTTTATACTTTCTCATTGAATTCTAGCCGTTGAGGTTGTTGCCTTCATTATTATAGCCGTTGAGATGTTATCTTCCCTCCATAAATGCAGTTTGCAACCACCCGTTTCAAAATGTCCGACCCTGTTTCGAAACAGACCAAAATAAAAAGAGCCGTTGGGGTGTAATAAATAGGTCGTACCGAAACGGGCACGATCGTTTTGATACGATGAGAGCATGTTCGCAAACCCGTTTCAAAACAGTTTGCCACTATCAAAACTTGTATCGAAACAGCTTAAAAGCGTTTTGATACGCCTTAACAATATTTTTAAATTCAGTTATAAAACTTCAACGGTCATATTTTGAAACCAAGTTTGAAATCTGTTTCGAAACGTTTGAGGTCGTTTCGACATAGCTATATTGAAACGGTTCAAACTGTTTCGTTGTTCTTCATCCGTTTCGAAACATAACTAGTTGTTTCGATATGCCCGTATCGAAATGGGAAAGCTAGTTCCGAAACAGAGGTTAACAGTTTCAAAACGTTCCGAAACGCCCAAAGGCCGTTCCGAAACGGTGACTCGAAAATCACTGTTTTGACTTGGTAAACACTTAGAAAATATTTGATAAGTTAAGGTTTTAACTTGCACATTTTTCTTTAAACACATAGAGAAGTTTTGAGGACTTAAAAATTTATTTTCTCTTTTTCAATGTAGTCCTTAAATCCTTTATTATATCAAAATCAATTTATTAGTTTTACACATGCTCAATCACCCTGCTGCAGTTATTGGTGCTCGAACTAGTGACCTCTAGGAAGAACAACCATTCCCTAAACTACGGAGGCAAGTTAGTTCATGCTTGAATTTTAACTTTTGAATGAAAAATAAATAAATGAAGAGTGTTGTTTCCGTAGTATAATGAGTCAGTCATTGAATTAAATACTGGGTTATACCAAAGAAAAAAAACAGTTCTATATAAATGTTGTCTTGAATATCTAACCTTATATGTAATATTAACTAAAATTTAATAATCGTATTTATATCAAATTGTTTTTTTTTAATTTAATTTTTTTATGGAAAGAGAATACTATCATTCAACAAATCAGAGGCGTAATGGGCCTCTAACTATTGCAATCTTCATCTTAATGTCTAAAATTGTATTTAGAGGACTAGAAAAAAAGTAAACAAAAATTTGATGGCACTAATTATGTATTATTTTATGTTTTACATTAAAAAACATTAAAATTAAATTTTAAACTATAACTCTAAATTTCACATCTTAAATTTTAAACCCTTGTAAACACTCCGCAACTATGCTTCCATAGTTATGCTCATGCCAATGAACTTCAAAAATTCCATTAACCATAGCTCATTTTTGTCTTTAATAACTTTATCACATGTCATCGGTTGAGATCCGCGCATTGTGTATATTTAGAAATTTAAAGCATGATATTTTTAAAGTAATGTCAGTATTCAAATGTGAACTTATCTTCTTCTTTATTATTTACCACAACTACTATTAATTGTGATTCTTCATAAAAACAGTTTACTATTTATTTTGAGTTCTAATCATTTAAGTTTAAAACTAAGAACAGCTGCAGCCTACAGGCGCCCATTGGTTGGCTAACTGCACTACATGGATATTTTGGTTTCTCTGAACGTCTAAAGGCGACCTCTTTGTTTTTGTTTTGTTTAGTTTCCGCGCTCGCTATAACAATTTCCCTTTCCTTCCATTTTATTTAGATCATGTTTTACAATAAGCTAATAGATTATATTAGCTGATAGCTGGTTGTATTAGCTGATTTGATTAGCAGATTGTATTAATTGATTGTATAAAAGTATTTGGTAAAATTAACTGATAGTTGATAATTGTTTGATTATTTAAACAAACAAAATGACATATAAGGACATTATTATATTTGATACTTATTTGAATAGTTTATTAGTTATCAATATTTTGTATCTATTAATATTAATTAGATTATGAAAAATAAATTTAATATAATTACTAAGCATATTTGAAGGATCTATATATTAATTTATTATTTATATAATTATTTTTAAAATAATTTAATTAATTATTAAATTTAAATACAAATATAAATGTGTGAGAATAAAAAGAAAAAATACAAAAAAATATTAGTTTACATAGGTCACAATCTAAATATGTGAGGTTGAAGAGTTAAAATAGAAATGGTTAAATTATTAAGTTATTTAACCATTTCTATTTTAATTCTTCAATCTCACGTATTTACATTGTTACATTTGTAAACTAATATTTTTGTTTTTTTGTTTTTATTCTCACATATTTATATTTGTATTTAAATTTAATAATTAATTAAATTATATTAAAAATAATTATATAAATAATAAATTAATGTATAGATCCTTCAAATATGCTTAGTAATGACATATTAATAGATACAAAATATTGATAACTAATAAACTATTCAAATAAGTATCGAATATAATCATGTTCTTATATGTCATTTTGCTTGTTTAAATAATCAAACAGCTATCAGTTAATTTTACCAAACACTTTTATATAATCAGCTAATACAATTTGCTAGTCAAATCAGTTAATGCAATCAGCTAATGTAATCTGTTATCAACTATCCGCTAAATGCCAAACATGGCCTTTATTATCAGTTTTTTTCAAAATTAGAGGTTTCATCTCAATCCGCTCTTTACCAAACATCCAAATTAGTGGATTTGACCGGTCAAACCTCTAATTTTAGTTCAAACTTCTAATTTTAACTCAAACCTCTCTTTACCAACATGACCATAATTTCTTTTATCCTTTTACACTTATAAAAGTATGAATAAATAAATAATAAATAAATAAATAAATAAACATAGGTTCCAAATTCCCGTGGAATTAAATCAAACCACCAAATCATTTCATGTTGTTTCTCACCTCGTACTTTGATTGAGTACTATTATGGTTAGGGTCGTCTCGATGAATAGTAACATGAGTGTCTCATATTTTACTTCTACAACTATTGATAACTTTTCAAGTAATAATTTTATAAGTTGTTTCTTATTGTTTTAGTTGTATTTAAGATGTTTTAAAACGAAACAATAAAAATAATAGTTTGTTAATGAAATATTAAATTAATCAACAAGTGTAGGATGCAATGGCAAGACACATTACATTCCCAAGAAGAAAATACAAGTTCAAACCTTAGAGATGATATTGTGTAGGAGAGAAAGTTACGAATTCCGAACATGGATCATAAAACGGACATAAACTAGACCAAAAAAATAAATATTAAACAAAATAATGGATTCCTTTATTGTTGGTTTAAGGTTTAGTGCTTTAGGATTTAAAGTTTATGATATATTTAGGGTTTAGAGTTTATGTTTTTAATTTTTTGAATTTATAGTTCGAGGTTTTTGGTTTTGAGGTTGTGTTTTTGGGTTTAGTGTTGAATGTTTGGGGTTTAGATTTTTAAAGTTGTCAATGTTATGGTTTATGATTAGGACTATAGTTTAGTTTTAGGGTTTATAATTTATTGTTTAGGGTTTGAATCTTTGGTTTAGGGTTTAGAATTTAATACGATTAATATTGTATTAACTACAACAATTGATGACTAAAGCTAGCATAATAAATGAGTATCTTTTTTCGAATGAATCGTTTACTTAATCGATTTCCTTAATTGTTACCTTCTGTCGTTTTCAACTTAAAAATAACAATTCAAATTAGGGTTTACTTGGTTTAAAATAAAAAGGATAAAGATTCAGTCAAATGAACCCTCACAAGGCAAGTAATGTAAATGACTTCATTAGAAAGCAATATTCCCCTTAAAATATTTAAGATCCATTTAACTGAATCTTTATCTTTATTATTCTAAACCAAGTAACCCCTATTTTGAATTATTCTTTTTAGGTTCAAAACCACAGCATGATAACATAAATATATATGGACGATAGAGAGTTTTATGTCAAAATGTGTAAATTTTAAAAAGATATTTATTTGAAATTTAAGAGTTGATAAATTAAATCATTAACGGAATACAAAAAATATATAAATTATATAAAAATTTAAAATTTTCAGAAAATAACCATCACAATACCCTTTAGATGAATTTTATTCTTTGAAATAATTGATAAAATTTTAATTTACCGATGAATATTCTTTCAATAAATGATACACGGTTATTACTTATTATGGATATTCATCATATTTTTATAAAGAAAAAAATTAATTGTTATGTAAAAGAAATAAAACAAATATCACTAAAAGTCATATTAAGAATTTGAAAAAAAAAACAATATACGTTATAATTGCAATTATCGTAGTTCAAGTATTTTTTTTATTATTATTCCAAACATTAACAATGAAAAAAAGGTAAACTACTGCGGTGGTCACTTATGTTTTCTTTTAGTACAGAGTTGGTCACCGATTTTGAAAAATGACCAGTAAGGTCACTTACGTTTTCGGGGCGTAAACTTTTGGTCACCAACCATTTAATGCCGTTAAACTTTAACGGTTTTCTGATCTAACAATTGAAAAAAATAAGGGTAAACTACTACAATGGCCCCAAAATTTTAGAAATTTCAGAAAACCCTCAAATTCATAAATTCTCAAATCCTTAAATACCTAAATCCCTCAATCTGGTCACTTTTGTCGTCGTTGGCCACGATTCCGGCGACGGAATGGAGCGTCCTCCCTTATCCCAAACACCCATGCACCAATCGTCGTCGTTCAATCGTCGCTTGTTGCAAATCGATCGAATGAATTTTTCAAATATTTAAACATTCGTTCGACATTTTGCACGACTCCGATCAATTTTTGGCAACGGCGTGGTAGGGTAAACGATCATGGTGGTCCGACGACGGATGTGGTGGGCGGCGGCGTTACAATCGGCGACGGAATCGACTTAAATCACGATTTAAGTTTTGGTGAGTTGGGGATTTCGAATATGGGGTTATTTTGTGAATTTTGAAAATTTAGAGATTTTTTTAACTGCCAGATCAGAAATTCGTCAAAATTTAACGGCATCAAATGGTTGGGTGACCAAAAGTTTACGTCCCGAAAACGTAAGTGACCTTATTGATCGTTTTTCAAAATCGGTGACCAACTTTGTACTAGGGGAAAACATAAGTGACCACCGCAGTAGTTTACCCATGAAAAAATTATTTCACAACCAAAGTATTATGAGTATGAATAGTATATATTTTATTTATTTATTTATTAAAAAATTTGGGTCTCATTAAAAAACCCTCTAAAGTCACATGTAGCCAAAAGGCCCCGAGTAAGCACCTAAGGAGAAAATAGTACCCCAAATGTATTAATTTGGATGAGAATGAATCTCATTAGTTACAAGAGAGTACAAATAATCGGGATAATCTGAAGCGAAGGAGATGAATGACAAAATCCGCAAAGCCTTAGAGGCAAGAGTGTGGGTAACATTGTTCACCACCCTAGGAACAAAACGAACACTAAAATCATCTACATCGACAAGCAGAAGACGAGCATGCTCAAAAAAAAGCTTAGAATAGACAAATCATTACATCGTCGATTTAATTTATTAGCCAAACCGATGAGTCTATCTCATAGACCAACCGCGAGCACGACCAAAATGAATGCCAGCAAGGATCGCTTGTGATTTGACCGAGGCAGCATCCGTGCAGTTGCCCAAGGAATGAGCAAGCCCTCCTATGACAGCACCGCTAGCGTCGCGCGCCACAACACCCACGGCAGCAGCCTTTGTGAGAGGATCAAAGGCCTCATCCGTGTTAATCTTCAAAGACTTGGCCTGGGAGATGCCAACGCGGGCGCGCAAAGGTTGGTCCGTTTGTCAGCCGCAAGGTGGAGCTGGTTGATGTAGTCGATGCGTAGTCGCAAAGAATGCCCTGAGAATTGAGAACTGTAAGCCAAATGGGGCTGGAGCCGATGATTATGGACCCAATCATTGCGCCTATTCCATAGGTTCCGAAGTATCGTTAGCAACAACGCAAAGGATTGAAGCGATAAAAAGGCAGTCTCTTCTTCAAGCCAAGATAATATGAAAGTTATATTACTGGAAATAAAAAAAACTTGGCATACAAGTCAGATAGAGGGCCTCGGTGGCACCCGAGCAGTCACGTAAAGCATGAATCATTGTTTTGGGGGCCATGCATCAAAAGGGACAGAGTCCAAGGGCGAGAGCCGCCGCCTGGAGCCTATGGCCTGTCAGTAGAGCATCATGGCCCACCCACCAACCAAAAGTCTGAATCTTTAGAAGAACTAACAACTTGGATATAACTTTCCAAATATGCGATGGCCTTTTTATGGGGGCAGGCGACCGTTGTAAGTACAAGTATCTTGATCTAACTGAGTAGACTCTAGAGTCATGATTTCCCCAAAAAAATCGTGACGTGTCGGTCATTGATAATCAGAACACTAAGGATAGTACTGGCATCATCCAGGTCAAAGTAATGGTGAACTTTAGCCTCTTCCCATATAGGTTGCCCATGCAACATAAATTCAAGGCATCGAACATATAGCTCATCGTTATCCAAGTACTCATTGCACCAGTTGGTTGCAGACGCACCACCCTAATTACCAGTGTGGACTCGTACCTTGCTATCCACCCTCAGCCTCCAAAAGAACCCATGGAGGAGCTTTTGCAGGGCCTGTGAATACCTTTCCAAGCAAAGGAAGCTTGTAATCACCTATTTTGTCCGGGGTGTTAAACCCGTATATTATGTTATTTTTACTATATTGATAATGGGCTTTATATATTGTGATAAAATATAAAAATTAAAAAAAAAAGAAAAAAGAGTATATATTACTACTATTAGAGTCTATTATTATAACCTATATTATTATCATTACTAGTATTATCCCATATATTATCTACTATTATTGTATTCTTAATCTTAAGTATTATTACTATTTATTATTACTATTATTACTATCCACTTATTTATATTACCATTATATTATTATCCATCATTACCCATTATTATTCGTATTATATTTATTATTATGAACTATTTATACCTTTTATTAGCTTATTATTATATTGTAATTATAATCTTTGTTACCTTACTAGGCTATCATTTATCATTATTATTTATATATATCATAAATGCTATTATGGGTACTATGTTATATTTATTATTATTACTATTAAATCTGGAAATAAAATTGAGTCTAATAAATAAAGCCCGAATTAATAAATAAAAGTCCAGTTTTACTATTTAAAGTCCAATTTACATTATCAAAAACCCAAAAATATTACAAGGCCCGTAAGGCCCAAACAATACTAGCCCTAATCTGGTCTAAAAGAAAACCCTAATGCCCCTTTGTCTTTGCAGCCGCCAAGCCATAATCGTTGGATCTGGAGGGGAGATCCAACGGCCCAGATTGAATCTGACTCGAGAAACCCTAGCCGCCCCTCAGGAAACCATAGCGCCGCAGCATGGGAACCGTCCGATCAGGGTCGGCATCGAACGGTCAAGATCGTCCTCCCCGGGCGCGTGAGATGCACGCGCGACCCTTCCAGTGCCCCACGCGCGCGTGCATCACAACCGGTGGCCTTTTCGAATCCCGCCGACCGTCCGGATCACTCCACTGGTTCCCCTCTCCGGCCGGTTCAGTCACGTGCAGCCAAAAACCAAAACGTCAGAAACGCAAGGCAACAAAAATCAGACGCAACAGAAATTAGAAATCAACAACGGAAATTGCAGACAAATCGTACAAATCAGCACATATTCCAGCAATATCTTGTATTTAGAAAAGTAAAAAAAATAGGATTTAAGGGCTATAAAGCCGAATCAACAATGTAATAGAGAGGGAGAGGATTTCGGGATTCAAAAAAATCTCAGAGAGTATTGTAATCGAAACCTTCAGAGAAATACAAGCAACCTCAGTTTACAGGAGGTAGATCATCGTTTTCATCTTCTTTTCATTTCAGTTTCGAAAGTAAAAAAATAAAAAATACAGATTAGGGTTTCATCCTTTACCTTCGCCGTTTCGGTTTCTCCATCTCTCTTCTCTCCGGCGACAATCCCTTCGACCTCTTCGAGGTCGTGCGTGGTGAGTCGGGGAAGGCTAACATCAAAAGGTTTTTTTCAGCCCTCCGTTTTCGATTGTCAAAAGAGAAAAAAGAGGTTTTGGGTTTGATTTCGTAAAAAGGGTTTTTCTGTTTTTCGGGTTCGGAAAAGTCGGGAAAAGGTTTTTTTTAGGTTTCCGACGCCGGCAACGGCGACCGGAGTGCTTTGCGGTGCCGGAGGAAAACTCGAGAAAGGGGGAGAGCCTCTCCCCGATTTAGGGTTTTTGAAATGGTAAGAGGGGGCCAAATCTTTTTTTAGTTCATATTTATAACCTTTTTTGTTTTAAAATTGGGCTAATCACGATTTAAGCCCCTCCGCGTCATTATATTCACGCGAGAGGGGCTTCCGCGTTCCAAAACCACATCCTAGGTCCCTCTGTGTTTTTAGGTTTTTCAATTCCGTCACCATTATCATTTTGATTGGCATTCGGATGGGTTAATTCCCATTCCGGTCCCTGTGGCTTTTCTTCTTCTTATATTTTGGTCCCATTTCGTATTATAATCTGTTTTTTTAAATTGGTTTATTTACAGTCTTGATCCCTGCCAGTTTGCATCTTTTATTTATTTAGCATTTTATCATGATATATTTTGTTGCTCATGCATTTGCCTTTTTTATATTTATATCGAATATATGTTTTACATCGAGTTTATGTTTTGTTATATTATTCGTGTTAATATATGCATATATGTTTTTTAATGTTGCATGCCTTTTTATGTGTGTTCTTTAGTCTTTTTATGCCATTCGAATATGTGTTTCATGGCATGCATTTTATTGTCATCGCATGTGATTTTTTTAGTATTTCAATAAGCATGTTAATTAATTTTAATTTTAAAACGGAGATACCTATTAATTCGCGTATTCGGGTCGACAAGCCTAGCTTATTGGATGTCCCCCGAATATTCGGATTAATTCGAATCTTCTAAAGGTAAATCCATAATTAAAACAAACAAGATCATAGCATCATATTTTATCTGCTCGCATCATGCATAAAGGTGACGTACGGGATCCGGACCCTAAACTAACACGGCAGTCAGCCTTATATGATGTCGGTTTAGTCTTTGGTCCGGTGTACCATCCTCCTTTTTAATTAAATGTTTAATTAATTCGAAACTACCGATTTGAAAAAGCTCGTGATTAAAGCCTAATTTTCAATCTAGAACCACTAATTAAATTCTTTTTAAATTTCAAAAAATTTCCATCATTTAAAAGCAACAATTGTTTTGGCACCGATCTCCGGGCGTGATGGGGTGCTAACCCTTCCCCACACGTAACCAACTCCCGAACCCTTTCAAAAGAATCTCTGGTTTAGTTTTTAAGGTGTCTGGCCTACCATAGTGGCCGGTGGCGACTCCAAACTGGAAAAAAAAAGATTTTTCAAAGGTTGTTTTCCCGAAACCCGAATTAATTTTTAAAACTCTCCCCCTTTCAAATCGAATTGAATATTTTTCAAAAGTAGCGGGGAACTTGATTTGCGAAAAAAACCCCGTTACAGTTTGGCGACTCCACTAGGGACAAATTTTGTTTTTCAAAACAAAAAGAGAGTTAGGCCAAGAAAATAATTGTTGCTTTTAATGATGGAAATTTTTGAAATTTAATTTGACTTTAGCGAGATGGTTCTTCCTTGAAAATAGAACTTTAATTACACGAGCTTTGATAATTGGTGGTCTTGAATTAATTTTTCATTTAATTTCAAAGGAATCACCGACATGTGTTGCATCACGCATTAGGCTCTATACCCGAGCTTCGTCCCTTAAGTGGGAGTGAAACGCCCATACACACGTGAGTCTCCCTCCACGGGTCGGTAATTCACTTCCGGAATCCACACCTTTGACATGTGAGCAGCCCTCCACGTCATTAGGTCGTGCTTTCCCCCGAACCGAAACCAATTCGCAAGCTTGTAATGGGCTAGAATTGGGGTTCTTGTTACCTTAGTAGGTGATGAGATAGGTTCGGGTACCCTTTGCTAGAACCGAACTCATGAGTGAGAATATAAGAAGCCTACCCCAGTTAGAGCCATGCGGATAACCGTAGAATTAGAATTCATGCTATTAGGTCTTGCATCGTTAATTTACCTTGATGTGTTTCCTCTCGTTTGTTTTATTCAGTATTCATTATTGGTGTTACTAACCCAGTTGCCTTTTTGTCTTGTTTTGATCATTTTTGCATACTCGCATTTTCATACGAAGTGTTGATTCGAGAACAGTCTAAAGTTGAAAACTTTCACAATGGGAGAAAGAGTCCATAGCAACAGAGTTTTCGGGACCCTAATTTGAAGAAAAGGGACGAGAAAAAAGAAAAAACTCGTACCTTGTGTATCTATTTTCTTACATCGTTGTAACAAGATTTGATCTCCATTATGAAAAGTTATTTAATGAGGATGTTCATCGAATCAGCATTTCCTTGCATTCGATTTTGTGTTTTTTAATTTGATGTATTTAATCATATGTTTCTGTTTTGCATACAACATATCATGCATTACATCATTAAGTCTCGGAATTAATTGTTCGGAGTTATGGCAGCATTCGTGACTATCGAAGATTCCGCACCCACACTTTACTCGCCATCAAAGGAAGCAAATGGAGGAGAGTTTTGCTAAGTTGGAAGCTGATTTGAGAGGTCAGTTAAAGCGAGCCCAGCAAGAATTAAGGGACACCATCATCAAGTCCCAACAAGATATGATGAACGAGATATCTCAACTGTTGCAAGCAAATCTGAAAGGAAAGGGTGCTGCCGGAAACCCTAGTCAGGATAAGGGAGACCCCTCGTTTTCTCCCGGTTTTGTTACCAATACCCCTAAGCCCTCGCAAGGAGCGGCTACTCAAGGAGATGGGGCAACATCGCATCAGGCGGGCGCCTCTACCCATGTTCCATCGGGTCTGGTTTTTAATACGGAGAATGTCGGGGATAGTGTCCCGGACTTGGATGAGATCGAGAACTTAAACAAAGTGAAGGCCGAGTTCTCAAAACAACTAGAAGAGACCCGGAAAGACCTCGAGGAGAAATTCCGAACTAAAGAAGGAGAAGAGGGGGCATACGGGATGAATGCCAGAGACCTCAGTTTGGTTCCAGATCTGACAATTCCGCCTAAGTTTAAGACACCGGAATTTGAGAAATTTGACGGGACGACTTGCCCTACTGCTCACATAACCATGTTTTGTAGAAAGATGACGGGTTTCATCGACAATAAGAAGTTGCTAATCCACTGTTTTCAGGACAGCTTAGTAGGGCCCGCGGTGAGGTGGTATAATCAGTTGACTCGTGCTCAGATCAGGTCATGGAAGGATTTGGCCAAAGCTTTCACCGATCAGTATAGGCACATAACCGACATGGTTCCGAACCGACTCATGCTACAAGGTTTGGAGCAAAAGAACAATGAGAGCCTCCGTGAGTACGCCCAGCGTTGGCGAGATGTGGCGGCACAAGTTCAACCCCCACTCCGTGAGAATGAGATCTCCCCTATGTTTGTTGACACTTTGAAAAGGACCCTCTATGACCGCATGATAAGCAACCATATCGGTAACTTCTCAGATATGGTTATGACCGGTGAGCGGATCGAGGCAGCCATCAAGAGTGGTAGGATTGATGGAGGTGAGCATGCCCGGAAACAGTTTAAGAAAAAGGACCACGAGGTGAACAGCGTCGATGCTTACGAGGCTTCTAAGCACTTCACAGTCTCAGCACCTCAAGCCGCAGTCGGGAATGCGCAAGGCCCGGGCCGAAGAGAGAATAGGGCTCCCAGGAAGGAACAAGAAAGGATAACCTTCACCCCTCTACCCATACCTTACAAGGAAGTGTACAAGCACCTATACGAGGCCGATCTGGTCCGCCCGTATCATGTTACTCCCTTCCAGCCGCCTTACCCTGCATGGTACGATGAGAAGGCACACTGTGAGTATCACGGCGGAGTACCGGGGCACACGATAGAAAATTGCACAGCATTCAAGAAGCTAGTGCAAAACATGATCAACACTGGGGTCCTTGAGTTAGAGAAGCCCAATGTGACGACTAATCCGCTCCCGAACCATGGAGGTCGGGGCGTGAATGCTCTTGAAGAAGTTGATGCGAAGAAGACGAGGATGGAAGTGTCCGAGATCAAGTCACCTCTGAGTTGGGTGTACGAGCAGTTGTGCGCAGCGGGTTTAGTTGAAAAAGGCACGGATGGGGGATGTGATGGTCTTGAATCCTTTTGTGAGTTCCATCAGACTACGGGGCACGAGATTCAGGGTTGCCCGGAATTGAAGCAGTTGGTCTAGGAGTTAATGGACAACCGGGAGGTTGAGTTCCTCAAAGAAGTTTGAGGGGTGGAATGGATGGTCAGCCCAGTTTAGTCAAGAGTTTAATGCATCCAAGTTGGTTTGCTTTCATTTCATTGCATTTTAATCTTTCCTTGAAGTGATGTGTGGAATCCACTTTGCTACCCTTTGCCCGAAAGTAGCAAATATTTTCTTGTAAGGGCCTCAGACTGCATGTTTTTTAAAATTTCAATGAAATGATGCATTATACTTCAATTGCCTTTTCATTTTATGTATATATTTTTTCTAATAAGTCCCCATATATCAATTGCATAAGGGACATTGACTTTGACCCCAAAGGTTGACTTCGAGCCGCCTTTGTCTAGCGGAAATCGAAAGCTTTGAAGATGGTGAATATGTGGCTTACACTCCAAGTTAATTTGGTCACCTAATTAAACACACATAGAATTAGTGCCTCCGGGAGAATAACCGGAAATCCTTCGTGCTAAGAGAAGAAAAAGAAAAAGAAAAAAAAGGGAAAAGAAAAAAGAAGGAAAAGAAAAAGGAAAAAGGAAAAAAGAGAGAAAGAGAAAAGAAAAGAGAGAAGAAAGAGAAGAAAAAGAAGAAAAAGAAAAGAGACAAAAGAGAGAGAATAATAAAATCCTAACAAAAGCACTCTAATGTCCGAAGCCTGGTAATAGGCATTTTCGGATACGAGTGTGGAATTTTTGGGGCACTCCGCTGTAGCAAAAGACCAATAAGGTTGTTGTGCACCATTCACTTTAGCTACATGAGTGATGGTAATATTTTTCAAATCGTGACATTGCCGAGTAGCTCGGGGTTTTGTTGTTTGCTCCATCATTTATTTCGAGCCAAAGGAATGTGATGAGTTGACTTCCCCAAAATTATAAAGAATTGATAAAGGCGAAGCCTATAGAAGATAAGCCTAATTACTTAAAAAGCTGAAATAACTTGGAGAGTATGTCACATTTTCAGACATCAGCTCAGCTTTCGAGGTCTCCTAGACACATGATGCTGGAGGCAATCCGTGGTAGGCCACAGTAGTGTCGTTCGTGCACTTGATATTCGGGGTATTTAATTTGACTTGATATATCCCTGATGTGAAAAGAAAAAATAGTTTTTGAAAACGCATCTCACTTCAAGATTAAAAGGATGCAATCTGAATTTTTTGTAAACGCAATAATTTTCCCCTTACTTCGGGGATAAAGTTTAGAATGCAATGCCATGAATACAAATGACAGCTTGTCAGTGGCTATGGTGAAGATTGTAATAAGTTCCCACCTGCTATAGTTCAGGGACTTAAAGCGACTTTTGTCAAAATGTTGTGATTGCTTCAGAAGTTGAGAAGTGGACCTCAACGAACTTAAGATAAAAAGTTCAGGGACTTGGGGGGCATGTGTTTCCCCCATTGTTGAGAAGAGATGAAGTCGTCATGTTGAATTAAGACGAAGAGAATAATTTAGCACCCAGTTTGAGAAGGGGGCAATGTTTTGAGAACGAGCACAACGAGAAGTGCTATGTCCAAGTTTGACCAGCGAAAGTCAACAATCATCTTTCGAGAAGAGATCAAGAGATCGAGATTTGGCAAAGATGAGAAAGCCAAAAGAGATTGAGAAGAAGAAGAGACAAGAAGAAGGTCGAGATCGACCAACTCGGAGAGAAGAAGCGTCCGAGCATTTTGATGTCATAATTCATACATCATTTGTAGTTAGGCATCCCTAGAATCAGGGGCATGCTAACTTACATCAGCATATCATTTCTTACCTATTTTTGACAGGTATATCAAAGCTTTCCCCATAAAAGGAAGCTCGCATATCCGTTCAGGCTCGTGGAGAATGGAATATCAAAGCTTTCCCCATAAAAGGAAGCTCGCCTATCCGTTCAGGCTCGTGGAGAATGGAATATCAAAGCTTTTCTCATAAAAGGAAGCTCGCCTATCCGTTCAGGCTCGTGGAGAATGGAATATCAAAGCTTTTCTCATAAAATGAAGCTCGCCTATCCGTTCAGGCTCGTGGAGAATGGAATATCAAAGCTTTTCTTATAAAAGGAAGCTCGCCTATCCGTTCAGGCTCGTGGAGAATGAAATATCAAAGCTTTTCTCATAAAAGGAAGCTCGCCTATCCGTTCAGGCTCGTGGAGAATGGAATATCAAAGCTTTTCTCATAAAAGGAAGCTCGCCTATCCGTTCAGGCTCGTGGAGAATGGAATATCAAAGCTTTTCTCATAAAAGAAAGCTCGACTATCCGCTCAGGCTCGTGGAGAATGAAATATCAAAGCTTTTCTCATAAAAGGAAGCTCGCATATCCGTTCAGGCTCGTGGAGAATAGAAGATCAAAGCTTTTCTCATAAAAGGAAGCTCGCCTATCCGTTCAGGCTCGTGGAGAATGGAACCCGCCTATCCGTTCAGGATCTTGGAGAATGGAACCCGCCTATCCGTTCAGGCTCGTGGAGAAAGGAACCCGCTTATCCGTTCAGGCTCTTGGAGAATGGAGTTTTCGATATTTGTCTATGTGTTCAGACCTCGGAGGGTTGAAGAATGTTGAAGTTGGAAGCTTCGAGCCTTCGCGACAGTTGTATTTTCCCGTACCGACTTCCGAACCACCAGAAGTTCAAGTGCATGGTGACTCGGAATCCTAATAGGGAAGTCGGACAAAATCGGTGTTTATGGCCTTTGCTTTCCACAAGTATAAGCAAAGGGGGGCAGCTGTAATCACCTATTTTGTCCGGGGTATTAAACCCGTATATTATGTTATTTTTACTATATTGATAATGGGCTTTATATATTGTGATAAAATATAAAAATTAAAAAAAAAAGAAAAAAGAGTATATATTACTACTATTAGAGTCTATTATTATAACCTATATTATTATCATTACTAGTATTATCCCATATATTATCTACTATTATTGTATTCTTAATCTTAAGTATTATTACTATTTATTATTACTATTATTACTATCCACTTATTTATATTACCATTATATTATTATCCATCATTACCCATTATTATTCGTATTATATTTATTATTATGAACTATTTATACCTTTTATTAGCTTATTATTATATTGTTATTATAATCTTTGTTACCTTACTAGGCTATCATTTATCATTATTATTTATATATATCATAAATGCTATTATGGGTACTATGTTATATTTATTATTATTACTATTAAATCTGGAAATAAAATTGAGTCTAATAAATAAAGCCCGAATTAATAAATAAAAGTCCAGTTTTACTATTTAAAGTCCAATTTACATTATCAAAAGCCCAAAAATATTACAAGGCCCGTAAGGCCCAAACAATACTAGACCTAATCTGGTCTAAAAGAAAACCCTAATGCCCCTTTGTCTTTGCAGCCGCCAAGCCATAACCGTTGGATCTGGAGGGGAGATCCAACGGCCCAGATGGAATCTGACGCGAGAAACCCTAGCTGCCCCTCAGGAAACCCTAGTGCCGCAGTATGGGAACCGTCCGATCAGGGTCGGCATCGAACGGTCAAGATCGTCCTCCCCGAGCGCGTGAGATGCACGCGCGACCCTTCCAGTGCCCCACGCGCGCGTGCATCACAACCGGTGGCCTTTTCGAATCCCGCCGACCGTCCGGATCACTCCACTGGTTCCCCTCTCCGGCCGGTTCAGTCACGTGCAGCCAAAAACCAAAACGTCAGAAACGCAAGGCAACAAAAATCAGACGCAACAGAAATTAGAAATTAACAACGGAAATTGCAGACAAATCGTACAAATCAGCACATATTCCAGCAATATCTTGTATTTAGAAAAGTAAAAAAAATAGGATTTAAGGGCTATAAAGCCGAATCAACAATGTAATAGAGAGGGAGAGGATTTCGGGATTCAAAAAAATCTCAGAGAGTATTGTAATCGAAACCTTCAGAGAAATACAAGCAACCTCAGTTTACAGGAGGTAGATCATCGTTTTCATCTTCTTTTCATTTCAGTTTCGAAAGTAAAAAAATAAAAAATATAGATTAGGGTTTCATCCTTTACCTTCGCCGTTTCGGTTTCTCCATCTCTCTTCTCTCCGACGACAATCCCTTCGACCTCTTCGAGGTCGTGCGTGGTGAGTCGGGGAAGGCTAACATCAAAAGGTTTTTTTCAGCCCTCCGTTTTCGATTGTCAAAAGAGAAAAAAGAGGTTTTGGGTTTGATTTCGTAAAAAGGGTTTTTCTGTTTTTCGGGTTCGGAAAAGTCGGGAAAAGGTTTTTTTTAGGTTTCCGGCGCCGGCAACGGCGACCGAAGTGCTTTGCGGCGCCGGAGGAAAACTCGAGAAAGGGGGAGAGCCTCTCCCCGATTTAGGGTTTTTGAAACGGTAAGAGGGGGCCAAATCTTTTTTTAGTTCATATTTATAACCTTTTTTTGTTTTAAAATTGGGCTAATCACGATTTAAGCCCTTCCGCGTCATTATATTCACGTGAGAGGGGCTTCCGCGTTCCAAAACCACATCCTAGGTCCCTCTGTGTTTTTAAGGTTTTTCAATTCCGTCACCATTATCATTTTGATTGGCATTCGGATGGGTTAATTCCCAATCCGGTCCCTGTGGCTTTTCTTCTTCTTATATTTTGGTCCCATTTCGTATTATAATCTGTTTTTTTAAATTGGTTTATTTACAGTCTTGATCCCTGCCAGTTTGCATCTTTTATTTATTTAGCATTTTATCATGATATATTTTGTTGCTCATGCATTTGCCTTTTTTATATTTATATCGAATATATGTTTTACATCGAGTTTATGTTTTGTTATATTATTCGTGTTAATATATGCATATATGTTTTTTAATGTTGCATGCCTTTTTATGTGTGTTCTTTAGCCTTTTTATGCCATTCGAATATGTGTTTCATGGCATGCATTTTATTGTCATCGCATGTGATTTTTTTAGTATTTCAATAAGCATGTTAATTAATTTTAATTTTAAAACGGAGATACCTATTAATTCGCGTATTCAGGTCGACAAGCCTAGCTTATTGGATGTCCCCCGAATATTCGGATTAATTCGAATCGTCTAAAGGTAAATCCATAATTAAAACAAACAAGACCATAGCATCATATTTTATCTGCTCGCATCATGCATAAAGGTGACGTACGGGATCCGAACCCTAAACTAACACGGCAGTCAGCCTTATATGATGTCAGTTTAGTCTTTGGTCCGGTGTACCATCCTCCTTTTTAATTAAATGTTTAATTAATTCGAAACTACCGATTTGAAAAAGCTCGTGATTAAAGCCTAATTTTCAATCTAGAACCACTAATTAAATTCTTTTTAAATTTCAAAAAATTTCCATCATTTAAAAGCAACAATTGTTTTGGTACCGATCTCCGGGCGTGATGGGGGTGCTAACCCTTCCCCACACGTAACCAACTCCCGAACCCTTTCAAAAGAATCTCTGATTTAGTTTTTAAGGTGTCTGGCCTACCATAGTGGCCGGTGGCGACTCCAAACTGAAAAAAAAAAGATTTTTCAAAGGTTGTTTTCCCGAAACTCGAATTAATTTTTAAAACTCTCCCCCTTTCAAATCAAATTGAATATTTTTCAAAAGTAGCGGGGAACTTGATTTGCGAAAAAAAACCCGTTACAAAGCCTACAAGATATTCTCAAAAGGAAAGTATCTTGCCCTGTAGACCCGAGCAAGCAGAGAAATAGGCTCAATTATTATACGTCAAATTTGTTTACCTAGTAAGGCAACATTAAAGAGATGCATATCTCGAAAGCCAACGCCCTCTGCAGACTTAGGGGAACAAATAGTGTCCCAACCAATCAGAGGCCAACTTTGTTTATTGTTCTTTTCGGACCACCGGTAACATTGTACTGACTTAGTCATGTCGTTGATAAGGTTCTGGGAAAGAATGTAGTATGACATCACGTATTGAGGCAACGACTAAACCAAGAAATTAATGAAAACTTCTCATCTGCTAAAAGAGATGATATGTTTGTCCCAAGTAGACATACGTGAATTCACCTTGTCCTAAGCAAACCCTAAGAATGCAGTTCTATTTTGCCTGATCAAGAGGGGAATGCCGAGATAGATCCACGAGTCGTCCACCTCTTGAACCCCAATGATGGCATGGACCATCTACTTATGGTTAGAAGAAGTGCGAGGACTAAAGAATATGGTTGATTTCTCAAAGTTAACCGCCTGACCCGAGAAAGAGACGTAGAATCAAAGAATTTCCTTAAGATGTGATGTCTCCGTAACATTGTTCTGGATGAAAACCATACTATCATCAGCTAAAAGCATATGGTTTACCCGAGTCCCATGACGACTGGCGCAAAGTCCCAGGAGATGGCCCGCCCGTTGCTTGACAATGAGAGTAGCTGAGATTACTTGGGTGCATATGAGAAATCAGAAGGGGGAAAGAGGGTCTCCATATCTTAAACCTCGTTAGGGATAGAAACCAGGGATGGCGAACCATTTACTCGAGCAATAAAAGAAATCGATGAGATGCATCGCATAAGAATATCAACCTCTGAATCAACAAAACCCATCTTAAGCATAATCCGCTAGAGGAAGGACCACTCCACACGATCAAAAGCCTTTTCCATGTCTAATTTTAGCGCAACGCCTTAAAAGGACATGTCTCACCTGAATTAAGAGAGTGGACCAATTTGTGGGCGACAAGGATATTGTTCGGGATATTCCCCCTTACAAAAGTAGCCCGGGTATCGTTGATACAGAAAGGAAGTACGGGTTTCATGCGGTTGACAAGCACTTTAGCGAATATTTTATAAATCATTGTGCATAGACTAATGGGTTGTAGTTGTCTCATAGTGGTAGGCTCAGTCACCTTTAGAATAAGGATCAAGACTGTACGATTAACCATAGTCATGTCCGCATCCCCGTACAGCAGATCCAAACACAGATTAATAACATAATGGCCTATTGTGTCCTAATGCTGACGGTAAAAACTGTTGGGAAAGTCGTCAATACCAGGAGCTTTTTTGGATTAATGTCCCGAAAGGCATAAATGATTTCTTCACAATGAAAGGCCTTATTAAAGCCTCGTTCATCTCAGGTGTAACAGAAGGGACAATGTTATCAAGGATCATAGGGAAAATAGTCAGGCTGGAAAAGTTGAATATTCCTTGAAAATAGTCAGTGAAAATTCCCGTAATATCTTCTGTACCCTCCCGCTACATATTAGATTGGTCAAACAAACCTTTAATTTTATTTATTACGCCTTCCATTCACGCGGTCGTGGAAGAAAGAGGTATTCTTATCGCCCTGAGAGAGCCAATCGATACGAGATTGTTGAGCCCAATACACCTCCTAAACATTAAAAAGGTGGTGAAGCTCAGATTTAGCTACAAGAAAAACCTCCATGTCGGTAGTAGAAAGCCGACAACGAAGGCAGGAATTAATTTGTTTGTTTAGTTCAGCGATGCGCTTTGTGGAGTTGCTACATTGTTGTTTTTGCCAATCTTTGAGGCAACCTCCAACAGCGTGAAATTTATCAACAGCTGAACCATGAGTGGCTAACCAAGCAGCTTGAACCATGGACACACAATCTACATCATGTGCCCAATAGTTCTCAAACTAGAAGTGATCTTCGCGAGCAACATTGTAACCCCCTCGTCCCGGTCTGGCCAGATGACCGATCCGAGTGGGCCACACGGGGAAAACCGAGTGAAACCCGTTAAGGTTCCCCCTCGGTTAGCAACCCTATTTTTTTTTTTACTTTAATCTTGTCTAGAGGAATATTAGGTCCTAAGTGATTCACAACAGCGGAAAAACACCCAAAGAAAGACCACATTCGAACTCCGACCAAACACAAACAATCCATTTATAAGCTTACAGGGCAGACAGTATCGGTACCCTAACTAGAGGTATCGATACGCCCTGACCAGGTCAACCCAAGGAGTCAACTCCGGGAAGACCGTATTGATACAGCCCTTGAGCGTATCGATACGCCCTTCTCGGTCAACCCTCCTTGGTCAACAGAGTAGACTCGTACCGATACTCGTGAACCCCGTACCGGTACGCTCTACTCTCACCCAAAACTCCAAATTCTAGTAACTTTGGAGGGTATCGATACCCTTAGGGTATCGGTACGCCAGGCAAAATTCGTGGCCTTTGGCCAAGGCCGTATCGATACGCCCTGCACTGCAATTCCACAATTATCAACTTGACGACCCCAAACACGACTCTAGATGCATTTTTGGACTCTCCTATACACATACCAACATTTAAGCAATCATACTAAAGCCAAAGGAAGCAATCAAACAAATAGCAAGCCATCCTTACATAGCATTCATACAAAAGGGCAATTTATGCATATATGGGCATACAAGCACTTAAGGTTTCATGCCTTAGCAACCAAAACATGTAGACATTCAAGGCATGTAACATAAGCAATATTTATAGATCAAACAAGGCATCCAAGAACCAAACCAACATCGACATACATCAAAACTCAAATCAACAATACCTATCCCATTGCTTACCATTACATTCTATCACTTAAAACTCATACATTGAGCTAACCAATAGCATCACTTAGAGACCTTTCCTTGCCCTTTCCACCCACAAGCTATTAATCTGCATTGTCGAACAAAAGAGAGCGTAAGCATAAAAGCTTAGTGAGGGTAAGCTCATAAAACAAACCTTCGACAATGCATGGTCCAAGCACGAGCAATTTCCATAATGAAATGCATGTTCTTACCTCCGATCCGCATAAGCCAAAATGAACATGATGCATGAACATGTAATCAACATTGTGCCATGATCAACAACCCATAAGCTCAACGTACAAAGATACATATCTCAATGCATTAACCACGTCATATATCAATTCATAAAGGGCATCACATTTCGTATCATATAAGCATATACGCATAATCTCATATTGGTATACACATACAACCTCATATTGGCACCTAGCTATGACTCGAATACGCGGATAACCTGTTGGAACGCATTTCCAACAACAACATTACCTCGGTGGGATTTCACTCATCACCGGTCCTTGCATGGGCGGGATTCCACTCATCACCACATGCTCTACGGATGGGATTCCACTCATCATCACGTAGAATATATATAAATTTCCGGTGGAATATTACATCACCGTACTCCTCCTTGGTGCCTTAACGCCACCAAGGCCACGTACGTTTTGACTCAATTTGTATGCACACTCATCCTAATGATCGATCATTGTACCCAAGCATACTAGTGCCAATATAAATCAAATTCCACAACCTTTCACAATATCAATTTCAATATAAATTCCGTGCTTAGCACGTACTCACCATGATTCTCCAAAATCATGCAATTACCTCATAACCTCATTTCACAAACTAACACCACATGTATATCATCCAAACAATTATCACATCATATGTCCACATACATGTATCCACATTATATTTGTTACCAACATACATATAACAACGCATTAAGCCATACCTCAACAAAAATGTATATCACATTATACACAATCATCACAACACAAATCATCACGAGGCATAGCATCGAATAAAGAGTTCATCCAAGGTCTCTAACTAAAGCTTAGGGTTAGGCTGCCACCCTAACCCTAACTCTAGGTGGGTCTACCAAGCCCAACCTAGTTCACATGCTTGAACCAACCACTTAAAACCATTTTAAAACATTAACCACTCACCTAAGCTTCCAAGCTCCAAGCCAAGCAAGCAACCTCCCTCAATTTCCGGATTTCTTCCCGAAGCTTCTCCAACACAAATTCCCGCTTCTAAACAACCTCAAACACATTTCAAACAATTCCAAATCAGCCCAACATCAAAAGACCAACCCGGAACACAATTCAAACACTAAACTCAATATTTCAAACCTTGACCAAACCCCGATTTTACTTAATTCAAGCAGCCCATAAACCTTGATCAAAACTCAAGTTTCCAACACATTTTATACCCACAAATGATTGCTAAGTTCAGCCACAGCTTCAACCCATAGGTGCAAGCCAAGCTCTTACAATTTCCATCCCAAACAATCACCAAAATTCCCATTCTCGTACTCCTATTTTACCCAGCAGAAAATCATGTTTTTAAACACCCAAATGACATCTAAATGGTTCCAAAACATCCTCCTAGCATACATAAACCATCAGCCCTCTAATTGCACCCTAAAACCCACCAAAAATCAAGTTTTAGACACCTTAAAAATGGCTCCAAGAACCCACTTCGGGTTTTCAACAAAACTCAACCAAATTAACATATGTTGCACCTTTTAACATGAATAAACAAAGACCCAACTCAATTTAGCAAAACAAGATGAAAATCCCCATAAAAACCCAAACTTTAAATCAAACCCTAATTTTCAAAAGTTCATATCTTTGAAATCTAAAACCATAGGTAGATAGAGAATAAAGAGGAGAGTAAGAATATGATTTTACCTTTCAAAAACACCATGAAATGAAGTTGTAATCAAATGGAATAGTAACTAGGAAATTTGAGAGAGTTTGAAGATGGTGATATGGTTTCCAACGTTTGGGAAGGGGGATGGGAAAGAGAAGACAACTTTTTCTTTAAAGTTGTCTTGCTTTTTAAAAGTTTTGGGTCAAATTACAACATAGGTCCCTCCCCTTTTTACTAAAGCTCAATTAGGTCTTTATTTAGGGTTGAATTGATTTTTATTTAATTTTTATTGACTCGGACTACAAACCCGACTAACTCCTAGCCCCAAAACACGGGTGTTACAACTCTCCCCCACTTAAGGAAATTTCGTCCCCGAAATTCATCGAACACGGAGGGCCACTGAAACATGCTCCTCCACACATTCCTCTCTCACCACAACATACTAACCAACTCGGTAAACTCACCACACAACATTTGCTATCTGACACTAAGATCTCAACTGATTCTTCAAGGCATGTCGGCTTTAAACCCAACTCGATCTCTTCTACAAACATAGCACAGAACGTGTCTGACTCACACTCCCGAATTATAGATTCACAGACACATCACAAACCTCTTTCTAACTCTGGTGGTAACCGCAACAGAGAAACAACAGATCTAGCCCGACTCACAACTCATACAGCACTGTTTAAAAACTTGACCGATGACTTTCTCTGACTGATCATCTGACTTCATCAATTAACCCAACACTATGCAGACGTCTTCAAAAACAATCTAGTTGAAATCTCGAATCTCCATTACCCACTTCCATTAAGAACCTTCCACGGATGTAAAAAACTAGAAGAAAAATAACGTTCGGTCTTGACATGCTGGCAAATTATACACTTACCCTCATACCGAACCACATCACACATCATCTCAATCCCGAAGTATTCATCTTCAACCCACAATACGTCTTCATACTACTCAGATGCAATACAAATGAACTACCGTGTGCTTCGGCCAAAACAATACGTCTCAAACACTATGTCAATCGGTACAACTATTCTGTCTCTGAAATGCAAAACTCTATCATCTCTGAAACTGTATTCTGAAGGTCTTCCTTCTACTATGCCTCGCACGTGAGGTGCCAAGAATCTGTCTTGCAACTGTTTCTCTTCAAACATTCTGACTCAAAGTAGGTTTAACATGAAACTTGGCCACAAACTACTATCATTCGGTAAGTTGAATTCGGAAAATACAACTCGCAACTCAACTACTAATCTAACAACAAATACAACTCGGAACATCGGTTACTACGTTGACTCTCTTCGGATGGTACTCAATCTTGATATTACAGTCTTCAAGCAGTTCTAACACTTTATGTTGTTCAAGTTTCAACCCTTACTAAGTCTTCAAATATTTCAAGTTCCGATGATACGTACATATACACTGTGCATTTCTTACTATACAAGCTTTGTCTCTAAGTCTGCAAAACAAGTACAACTATAATCAACTCTAAGTCTAGTGTCGAATAACTCCTCTCCCGGTCTTTCAACTATCTCGATGAACAAGCCACAAATCTTCTGTCTTGCATAAGCACACAACCTAACCCTACATGTAACACATCACTACAGTTCACAAGTTCTTTCTCTAGTATAGGCTGAATCAAGGTCGAAGCTCTCTTCAAAGTTTCTTCCGGTTTCTATAAGGGCTCATTGTCTTGCATCTGACCACACAACTGAACATTCTCTGTAGCAACTTGTCAAAGAAGCAGCCATCTTCAAAATACTATTTACAAACTTCCGGTAGTAGCATCGCTAGACTTAGGAACTATAGATACCTGTCACTGTCTTCGGTTTCTTCCAACTCACGTCTTCTTTTGCCTATACAGGATTTACTCAAATACACTCGACTGATCTACATGACCTAAGGGAACATCTTCCTTGACTCGGAGTTCACGTTTACTCAACTTGGCATACAACTGATTTTCTAATAGAGTCTACATCACTAACGCCAAAGCTTGTCATGATCTTCTTCGGTACGTGGATATACACATGTATCATCTAAGAGAGTTACTACAAACTGATCAAGAAACTTAGGAAAATATTCTGCTCAACATCTCTATAAAAGTAACTAACACACTAGTCAAACGAAACGGCATAACTCAGAACTCAAAGTGGTCATTTCTTGCCCCAAAAGCTGTCTTCGATACACCAACTTCTCTCACTTTCAACTGGTAGTAATCGGATCTCAAATTAATCTTCGATAAGACTAGGGCACACCCTAACTGATCAACAAATCTCTGGTGCTGGGAAACTGATACTAACTATTCACTGTCAATTGTTTCAACTGTCTGAAATCTAATCACATTCTTGTATTGTCTTCTCTCTTCTTCACAAATTGTACTGTCATACTCCAAGATGATGTACTAAGCCTAATGAATCTATGATTTAACGAATCTCGTAGTTGATTCTTCAACACTCTCAATTCTGTCGGGAATCATAAGATACATAGCAAACTAAAACGGGAGCAAACTCAGTGACGGCATCAATAATAAACTCTTCTTCTCTGTCAGGAGACAAACTGGGCATTTCTTCTAAACACCTCTAGGAAAACACAAACTATTCTAACATTATGTGGTCTAATCTTCATTCAAAAATCAAATTCATCACAATTGCTAAACAAGCCTGTCAACTAAACTCAATCAATCTCTAACCTCTAAAGCTGGATCAACATTCAATAAGAAGTTCACATCTTCACCTACTACTACAGTCTCACCAAAAATCTGCAACTTCAAGGCAACTGTCTCTTTTTCTCAAGGTATATCCTAGCTTTGTGCTCTACAAGCCAAACCATGTCAAAAAGGTACATCGAAACCGTAGGAAGACAATCACTTCACATCTACTAGAAACTAGTAACTCTGAACCACCAACAAACATCTTCTGTACATCTTTCTGATCACTACTATCTCCCAAAAGGCTAGTCACATGTGTCTCTACATCTAAGGTCTCAACAAAGATATCTAATTTCTTACATGCTCACACAAAAGGAGGTATCCGCGGAAATTGCAACTTCACATGTACACAATTGATAGTCTTCGGTTCTCTTGTTTTCAGACTGGTTTTTCAACAAAATCTGACTCTTCTAAACTGTTCTTAGAGCATCTCGTAACTTCAAGATTCAATTCTGATCACACACAAACAGTCATGCTGGACTTGTTCTACCCCTACCAAACAACCTGGAGTCAAAGCTCAAGACTCCCTTCTCGGCTCAACTATATCGGAAGTGACTTCATCTCTTCCGCTTGCTGGAGGACAACTCAACGTACACTGACCCAATCACACAAACTAGCTCCCACTCTCGGACACTGACCGGCTGTCTTGCATTAAAATCATAGGCCGAACCCCAGCGGTCACCAACTAACACTTCTGAATTTCAGATTACTCACACGAGACCCCTACCTTGATCTCGCTAAAAGAACTAAGGTACTCATACCTACCTCTAACACTTCACCTGACACAATCAAACTTTGCATGCTTGCTAACAATATACGGAAGTACGGACTCAGAACCAATCGGGAGAGACAAACTCAAAACTGTACCAAGGGCTTATCTACTATAACATCGATACCACTCTGACTCCCACTCATAGGTCTTCACTTCTTTTCACTAACTAATACCAGAATCGGTCCCATCGTCCCTCACCAATAAGAATCAACTCACATACACGCGGACTCGAGCAAACAAATTGTACCTCAACTCCGGTACAACCATACTCCCCTAACTAAGATGATGGACACCCTCAACATCGTCCACCTTTTCAGAAACTACAACTTCTACTTACCGAAAAGCAATTAAAACAACAACAACATCAACAGTAAAACATACAAGATTGGGTTAGCAAGGCAAGGCTTCCAAGTGGCTCAAGTATGTTTCCCTCACTTAAAATCTCTTTTTCGATGTAATAGTAGCAATGGGACTCTACTAAACATGTTTCAAACAAATCAAAACACATACATGCTCAACCAAGCATATAACAAGGCATACTTGCTAAACAAGCAAACATATGCGTACGATCAAACAACATACATTCTCAATCAAACAATCATACATCACAGCATACACAGATAACAAGTAACATGCTTACATGGCAAGCAAACACCGTGCAATTACGATGCAAGAATTTAACTTACCTCACTTACCTGCCCAAGGTCTCGGTAACCTTAGGCTCTGATACCAACAAATGTAACCCTCTCGTCCCGGTCTGGCCAGATGACCGATCCGAGTGGGCCACACGGGGAAAACCGAGTGAAACCCGTTAAGGTTCCCCCTCGGTTAGCAACCCTATTTTTTTACTTTAATCTTGTCTAGAGGAATATTAGGTCCTAAGTGATTCACAATAGCGGAAAAACACCCAAAGAAAGACCACATTCGAACTCCGACCAAACACAAACAGTCCATTTATAAGCGTACAGGGCAGACAGTATCGGTACCCTAACTAGGGGTATCGATATGCCCTGACCAGGTCAACCCAAGGAGTCAACTCCGGGAAGACCGTATCGATACAGCCCTTGAGCGTATCGATACGCCCTTCTCGGTCAACCCTCCTTGGTCAACAGAGTAGACCCGTACCGATACTCGTGAACCCCGTACCGGTACGCTCTACTCTCACCCAAAACTCCAAATTCCAGTAACTTTGGAGGGTATCGATACCCTTAGGGTATCGGTACGCCAGGCAAAATTCGTGGCCTTTGGCCAAGGCCGTATCGATACGACCCTGAGACGTATCGATACGCCTGCACTGCAATTCCACAATTATCAACTTGACGACCCAAACACGACTCTAGATGCATTTTTGGACTCTCCTATACACATACCAACATTTAAGCAATCATACTAAAGCCAAAGGAAGCAATCAAACAAATAGCAAGCCATCCTTACATAGCATTCATACAAAAGGGCAATTTATGCATATATGAGCATACAAGCACTTAAGGTTTCATGCCTTAGCAACCAAAACATGTAGACATTCAAGGCATGTAACATAAGCAATATTTATAGATCAAACAAGGCATCCAAGAACCAAACCAACATCGACATACATCAAAACTCAAATCAACAATACCTATCCCATTGCTTAACCATTACATTCTATCACTTAAAACTCATACATTGAGCTAACCAATAGTATCACTTGGAGACCTTTCCTTGCCCTTGCCACCCACAAGCTATTAATCTGCACTGTCGAACAAAAGAGAGCGTAAGCATAAAAGCTTAGTGAGGGTAAACTCATAAAACAAACCTTCGACAATGCAGGGTCCAAGCACGAGCAATTTCCATAATGAAATGCATGTTCTTACCTCCGATCCGCATAAGCCAAAATGAACATGATGCATGAACATGATGCATGAACATGTAATCAACATTGTGCCATGATCAACAACCCATAAGCTCAACGTAGAAAGATACATATCTCAATGCATTAACCACATCGTATATCAATTCATAAAGGGCATCACATTTCGTATCATATAAGCATATACGCATAATCTCATATTGGTATACACATACAACCTCATATTGGCACCTAGCTATGACTCGAATACGCGGATAACTCGTTGGAACGCATTTCCAACAACAACATTACCTCGGTGGGATTTCACTCATCACCGGTCCTTGCATGGGCGGTATTCCACTCATCACCACATGCCCTACGGATGGGATTCCACTCATCATCACGTAGAATATATATAAATTTTCGGTGGAATATTACATCACCGTACTCCTCCTTGGTGCCTTAACGCCACCAAGGCCACGTACGTTTTGACTCAATTTGTGTGCACACTCATCCTAATGATCGATCATTGTACCCAAGCATACTAGTGCCAATATAAATCAAATTCCACAACCTTTCACAATATCAATTTCAATATAAATTCCGTGTTTAGCACGTACTCACCATGATTCTCCAAAATCATGCAATTACCTCATAACCTCATTTCACAAACTAACACCATATGTATATCATCCAAACAATTATCACATCATATGTCCACATACATGTATCCACATTATATTTGTTACCAACATACATATAACAACGCATTAAGCCATACCTCAACAAAAATGTATATCACATTATACACAATCATCACAACACAAATCATCACGAGGCATAGCATCGAATAAAGAGTTCATCCAAGGTCTCTAACTAAAGCTTAGGGTTAGGCTGCCACCCTAACCCTAACTCTAGGTGGGTCTACCAAGCCCAACCTAGTTCACATGCTTGAACCAACCACTTAAAACCATTTTAAAACATTAACCACTCACCTAAGCTTCCAAGCTCCAAGCCAAGCAAGCAACCTCCCTCAATTTCTGAATTTCTTCCCGAAGCTTCTCCAATACAAATTCCCGCTTCTAAACAACCTCAAACACATTTCAAACAATTCCAAATCAGCCCAACATCAAAAGACCAACCCGGAACACAATTCAAACACCAAACTCAATATTTCAAACCTTGACCAAACCCCGATTTTACTTAATTCAAGCAGCCCATAAACCTTGATCAAAACCCAAGTTTCCAACACATTTTATACCCACAAATGATTGCTAAGTTCAGCCACAGCTTCAACCCATAGGTGCAAGCCAAGCTCTTACAATTTCCATCCCAAACAATCACCAAAATTCCCATTCTCGTACTCCTATTTTACCCAGCAAAAAATCATGTTTTTAAACACCCAAATGACATCTAAATGGTTCCAAAACATCCTCCTAGCATACATAAACCATCAGCCCTCTAATTGCACCCTAAAACCCACCAAAAATCAAGTTTTAGACACCTTAAAAATGGCTCCAAGAACCCACTTCGGGTTTTCAACAAAACTCAACCAAATTAACATATGTTGCACCTTTTAACATGAATAAACAAAGACCCAACTCAATTTAGCAAAACAAGATGAAAATCCCCATAAAAACCCAAACTTTAAATCAAACCCTAATTTTCAAAAGTTCATATCTTTGAAATCTAAAACCATAGGTAGATAGAGAATAAAGAGGAGAGTAAGAATATGATTTTACCTTTCAAAAACACCATGAAATGAAGTTGTAATCAAATGGAATAGTAACTAGGAAATTTGAGAGAGTTTGAAGATGGTGATATGGTTTCCAACGTTTGGGAAGGGGGATGGGAAAGAGAAGACAACTTTTTCTTTAAAGTTGTCTTGCTTTTTAAAAGTTTTGGGTCAAATTACAACATAGGTCCCTCCCCTTTTTACTAAAGCTCAATTAGGTCTTTATTTAGGGTTGAATTGATTTTTATTTAATTTTTATTGACTCGGACTGCAAACCCGACTAACTCCTAGCCCCAAAACACGAGTGTTACAAACATAAGGTTCATTATAGGCTAGAACTATTTTCATGAGGATGATATAATGATCTGAATCTGCGTAAAATTTTAAAGTTGCACGATAATCATTATGCGCATTAAACCAAGCAGAATTGGCAACAAAACGATCGAGCCATTCATATACGAGCAAGGTTCCAGGGCTTGATTTGGTCCAAGTGAACCAACCTTTGGCGGGCTTACAATCAAATAAGTTGTTACGGGATAAATAATCCTTAAAATTGGCAATTTGTGAATGAGCGCGACGACAACCGTCTTGTTTTTCATTATCTGCTAAGATTTCATTCAAATCTCCCCCAATCAACCAAGAAAAAGGCGAGAATGAGCTTAAAGTATCAATAAGATTCAAAGTTTTAAATTTAAAGTTTGTTTCAACATAGCCATATATACTAGAAAAATGAAAATGATCAGAATCAGAATGAATAACAACATTAATATGGTGAGCAGAGTACGAAAGTAAATCGACTGTAACATTATTATTCTAAATGAGCATAAGGCCTGAACAATCATGACTATTATCCACAGTGATACAGTCGAACATATTAAGAGCAAACTTCAACATATCACTATTAAATTTATTTAAACGAGTTTCACTAAGAAAGACAAGATCAGGATGAAACCTAGTAACAACCCGTTCTAAAGACCAAATTGCCTTAGGCTTACTAAGGCCCCGATAGTTCCAACACATGAGCTTCATTTTTTCTTGGCGGGGTTGAACATTAACCTCCGTCGAAGAGTTTTTTACTGCAACCTCCTACACTCGGTTATGCGACACACCTAAATCTAGGATGTTACATTAGGGTCGCAAGAGCGACCCACAGTAAAAATCTACATAACATATTTTTGTCTTTAATTACATTTAAAATTGTAAAATAAAATTATGTTTAAAAATACCAATTCAAAGAAATCTTTTAATCATATAACAGAAATTCGAAAATCATATTATAGACTCTAACATAAAATAAACACGACATACATGCCCACTATCTATACCAGTATCGTACTCCAAAAGCAACACCGAGAGAACTCTAAAAACTGATGTCGGTCACTCTACCATGATAGATTTCTTCTAACCTACGATGCTAAAAAACAACATGAGCTTGGAAAAGCTCGGTAATACAGAACTGCCAAAAGATGCCAAAGGTACAAGTAGATATGTGGCCAAGTATGAAGCTATCATGGTGTTCCAAGTAACAAGTTCCAGTTACGATTCATTATTTCAAATAAATGTTATATCATAAGGTAATGGAGTTATTCGTTATTCAAACACTGAGTATCAAGCGTGAAACATATAGGTCGAAGAATCAGAAGATAGATAGATTACGAAAGTTAAATCAAGGAGTCTAGTGTGTTCCATCAGCGCATTGTTTATACATGAAATGTAATAATACAGTAAACATTTTATTTCGAGAACATATGATTCATGTAGCAGTAAGGTTCATATTAATTCTCTATATACCATCCAACTGAACTTCAGTATGCATTTCCCCATTACAGTATCATGTATAGGAATTAACATGAGCCCAGTGGGCATGTGTACAATCCTAAGGGAATACCTTAGGTCCGGGAGGAATTACCCTAGCTGAAGCGTAGAAACTGAATACAAGCGTTAACCTAGGCCCAATAGGCATAGGTACTGACCTAAGGGGTTACCTTAGGTATCAGGCAGAATTACCTTAACCGAAGCTAGGAACCTAGTACGGGCGGAGTTACCAACCTGATCAGGGTTAAACCTTCAAAGACTTCATATCATAACTCAAGTACCCCAATGAATTAGTCCAGGCAGTATCACAGTATGTAGTAATAAATAGGGATAACAATACTTAATAAAAATGTTTCTATACAGATAAACAGTAACCATAAAGCATGCTTGTCATATCGGGTACTAAGGCATATATCAAACGTACAGTATAATCATGCTTAATTTCAGAAAACATGTTATGTTTATGAGAAATCAAGCTTGTCAACCATGTGCACATGATCAATTTAATATAACATGTAGAACATGTAAAACAATGTGCAAAATAGTCGTGTAGTACACAAGGAACACACTGGATGGAACGGTTTATTTCTCGGAGATACTCGGTATTTACAAAAGGGGACACACTAAACTTTTGATAAATTTTGAACGGATTTCAGGAACAATGTCTTTATTAAAAAGGGGGTTCGTACTAACGGCTCAAACCAGACATTCAGAAGTTGATATGTTAGGATAATTAAGAATTCAAATATATCGTGAGTGATCCAGTTATTCAAGCATGTAAGGACATTATGGTCATTTTGACATTCATGGGCAATTTGGTAATTTGAACCAACAAGGTATAAATGGTGATTTACAGAACTCAGGAATTTTAGTTGCTCATCAGGTTTCCAAAATCCAGTTTAACTTACGGATCCTAATCTTGCGGTATTTACCAAGTATTCGAACATATGTACTTCACACATATGCATTTTCCAATACTAACTGCATTGTATAGTTAAAATAGTTACTTCCATAAGACATCACTGGACCTACCCCAAGCAATCAAAAATGTGTTCAAACGGTATTCTTCCAGTGTTGTAGCATTATCAAGAGTGACTTATATACATGCGTCAGTCTTCCAAGTCCATTTCATTAATTACGTCTCATCAATGTGTTACTTTTCAAGCCTTCGGAAAGGGTACACCTCACACGTGTTCAATATTTAGTTCTAGTTGTGTGGTATAGTTAAACATGTTATTATCTCAAATTATCCTAGAGCGAGACTGGAATGGTTGAACATGTATTTGAGCGGTATTCTTTCATTATCGTAACAACATTAAAAGTGTTATATAGGGGCATTACAGTCTTTTGTAGTCTATCAGACATTTTAGAATTTCTAATCTTTCACACATTTCAAGTCACGTATGTATTTCAATAATTTAAGTACTCGTTGGTGTTTCAATCATTCAGGTACTTTAGGTATTTTCAACAATTCATTCATTCCAGAACTCAATGGTTTATCCATCATTTCAGTTAATTTGGGAATTTCAGTGCTTGAGGTTCTTTCGGTCATTTCAATCATTATGATCAGTTCATTCTTTCCTATCATTTAGATCAATTCAAACATACGAAGAACTTCAATTAAATTTATCTTAAGGTGTTTATCCAAATTTCGGGAAATCCAAATGTTTTGTTATCATACATATTTTTACCTTAATACAGAAGTCTTTCCCCATAGAACAAAGATTCAGATAAACTAATCATTTTATCAGATTGAGTGTAAAATTCCAAGTCATTTATTTTGTAAGGGGTATTTTAGTCATTCTTACTTCTCAAGGGTATTATCATTATTTCTTAATGAAATAATTCAAATATTGAATCCATTAACTCTAGTAATCAGATCGGGAGATTATATGTCTTATTATTGGACTTATGATCTTTTTGGTCTATTAAACTTCTCTTTCGAATTGTTCAATCTTATCCATATTACTATTCTTTTATTTTGTAATCGAATTGATTCAAGCAGAGTTGAAAGTACTCTTAATCATAATCATGCATAGCTTAACCAAATACCAACATGTTTCATAAAACATGCAAGAGGTAGTAATGTATTACCTTTAATCCTTGCTATATCGGTCAACTGTGGTACTCTATTCCATCACTCTTGAACCCGAACTTGATGTCCCTCGACATCTCGTATACAATGAACTGTGAATACTTTCAATTGCACAAATTTCAATTCCATTCCTTATTCACATTGCTCATAATTGAAAAATTAAATACATAAGCATGTTTGAGTTCAAGGTTAGATTCAAAGGCTTTCAGATTAGAATTTCACGAAACGAACTTCAAAGCAAACTCAAGACGTTGAAAAACATAGAATATGGGTTTTTGAAAATTTGACTTTTTGGTCAAAGTCAACGATAGCGTCTACAGTCTACTGATTAAAGATGACATCAGCAGTCAACAGTCAACGGGTTGAATTGGACGAGTTGATTCACTAAGTTGACTCAGTTCAGGTCAGGTACGGGTCAAAAGGGTTCAGGTCGGTTCGGTCAGACTCGGGTCGGACAAATTTGGTTCGGGTTGGATCGTATACAGGTTGGGTCAAGGCTAATATGTTTGGGTTAAAATATTTGGGCCCTAAGCGGGTCGGTTCATAATTGGGCCAAATAGGCCGATTCTTAAGTTTGGTAAACTCGATCCGATTTAGATCAAGGGTGGACTAGTCCATACAGTCGGGCCGGTCCAGATCGGAGGTAAACACTAAGGTCGTCGAAAAATTGCTTCTGACGATGTGTGATGACCACACGCAGCCTAAATAGCCAGAAAACGCTTCAAAACGGCCAGACAAATTAAAATAAGATGGCTTACAAGGCTTATCGAGGCTGGGAACAACTGGAAACTACCGAGAATTGAGAAAATCGATGGGTTTTCTCGTTACTTCGTCGACCTAAAAATGATGACGGTTCTGTGATTAGAGGGCCGGGCCTTGCTCGCCTCGATGCAAGAAAGACATTGATGGTGGCGACGCGACAAATAGACGATCGAGGTGGCTAGAATCGTCAAGAACAAAAGAGCGATGCTTGGGAGATTCTCGCCAAACCTTCAACCGAACTTTCGTGGCAAACAGAGTGGCAAATTAGCGTATGACGGCCATGGTTTTTCTCAGAGCTCGATGGCGGTCGTGTGGGTGACAGCGGTGCACAACACCGTCAAGCGGTGCTCAGATCGAAAACGGTGGCTTGTGTGGGAATGTGAGGGGTTGAGAGAATTTTAGAACCTTTTGGGTTCTTTTAGATTCAAACATACACCCAAAAATGAGGGGTAGCTGGATCGGTTGATTATTTTATATTAATATTGGGTATACCAACAGGTATAATCTAAAACTAATCCCGAGAAAAACTTAAATTAAGAATGGTCTTGGCCTTGATGGCTAAGACCCTCATCCATTATGCTATAGGGCACGGGTTCAAACCCCCAAAGCCATGAATTTTTTTCTTTCTCTTTTTTGACCATGTTTGTCCTCTTCACTTATAATAATACAATAAATTATTCTTGGTATTACATTGACGTTGTTCATCCCAACTTTAGTGTTTATGGAGCTTTTGGTAGTAGAAGTGGGTGAAGGTCGCTGCCTCTTGGCCTTGATGAATTTTGCAAGTGAGGAACTTCGTTTTCAAGTATGAGTTACCATCCCCGACTTACTCTGATTCGCAGGCACGACGAAAGGTGGTTGTTTAGTTAACCAAGTATCGAATCTGATAGCACTGGCGATGTGGACTTACTTAGAGCAGGCGTATCATTTATTCCTTCAATAGCATAGAGAGTTGTGGCTATTGTATCAGTCATGGACACTGGATCATTCACCAAAACAAAGGCTTTATCAGATGCACGGGCGCAGAAACAGAAGCATGAGACATTGCTTGGACCAGAGCAGCAACAACTGTCACCGTGACAGAAGCAAAATATGCTACAACTGTTTGGGTTGCAGCAACAGGAGTTGTTGCAGCCGGAAGCACGGTAATAGGGGTCTTGGTCCACTTGATTGTAACCCTAGAGTCTAATTCATGCTTATCCTCGAACCCTGCAGTTCTAATGTTCAATGGCACTAGAGCAACAGTTGCACTGGGGCAGTCGTGGCCGGACTGACTGGTTTATGTTCAGTGCTGATTTAATCAGCATCCACCAATTCTTCATCAACGTTATCTGTTAGAGTGTTTTCTCCCACATCTGTATCCAAAGAAGCGTCCATAATATCCAAATTTAAAGTAGTAGAAAAACTCAAAAAATTAGAATCAGTGTCGTGACTTGGCACAATTGAAGGTGACTCAATGTCATGGTAATGAATGTGCCCTCTTAGCTGAGAGGGCCCCCTTGAGGCTTTGGAGGAGTGAATCGAAGCTAGGCCCCGAACTGCAACTTAGTTGAAAAGGTAACATTAACCGTTAGGCAAGACGCAACCGAGTGACCAATGATGTTGCAACCATGGCAAAGCAAGTGAAGTTGTTTGTACTGAAGAGGGCATAATTTCAGAATGGCCCCAAAATCACCAAGCGCCACACATCGACGTATTGGTTTGGAAGAATCCATGATGATCCAAACCCGTAGGAAATCCACCATGTTGTCGTCCATAATTCGAGTATCTGTCTCAACGACAGTGCCAATGCATGATCCGAGAGAGCGACCGATATCATCACCCATATGATCATTTGTCATCAAAATAGTCGAGATGCAATGAATACGAACCCAAATACGCATAAGAGTAAACAAATACTCATTTAATATACAGTTAGGATGCAAAGGGAGAATAGTAAGCCGGTCCTTCTTAAAGGTCCAAGATCTTCGCTTAAGAACGTCATTACGCTTCACTGCCGAAGAGAACTTTATCATAAAGAAGTTGGTCTTCAGCTCAGAGATAGAGAGAACCTTGTCATTTTTCCACGTTGTACGAAAGATGCATAAGGAGAATAGTAAATGAATACGAACCCAAATACGCATAAGAGTAAAGGAATACTCATTCAATGGACAGTTAGGATGCAAAGGGAGAATAGTAAGCCGGTCCTTCTTAAAGGTCCAAGATCCTCGCTTAAGAACGTCATTACGCTTCACTGCCGAAGAGAACTTTATCATAAAGAAGTTGGTCTTCAACTTAGAGATAGAGAGAACCTTTTCATTTTTCCACGTCATACGAAAGATGCATATCAAAGCTGCACCATCAATGTTCTTAGATGTGATAAGCTTCCCAATAAGAGATAAGTCACAATCCTCTGAACGAGATTCCCAGTTGACAAAGAGGGTGAAGACCACCCCTTGTTCCTCAGAGGTGAAATTCAGATCGCCCAATTGTTAGAGGATAGAATCAGTAGCCATTGTCCCAAGAAAGAAAGCAGGCCAAAGAGGTAATAAGAAGATGTAGTCTGAAGTACTTGGTAGGTAATTAGTAGGGATATAAAGAGTTAGGGTAGAGATAAGAATGTATAAATTTAAACTTAATATTAATTTAAATTGAATTTCAAAGGAGATAATTAAGGAGACTTTTATGATGATGAAAAAAAGGAATAAAGCCATCATAATTCAACTTGGAATTGAATCTATTTAAAGATAAACCATATCGAAAATAGTCATCCCAAAATCTAGAGAGAATGGAATTTGAAATTAAAGGTAATTGTAATACCCCTGAAACCGGTCTAGTATTTAACAATGGTTTTAATAAATTAAAACGTTTTCATAAGCTCCTAAAGAAACGATTAGAAACATTAGATTAAATTAGAAAATGAACTGAAGTGAATTGATAAGAAATGGATTAAGTTGATTTGTCTAAGGGATTAAATTGTGAAAGATTAGAATTTAAGTGAGGATTAATTTGAATAAAAGACAAATCATTATTCTTGCATGGTCAATTAAACCATTAAGTGTAGTGGAATAGGACCGAATTAAAGAAATAAAAAAGTGAGTGGCTTTTGTTGAAGGACTAAACTGAAAGTTACATGAAATGCAAGGTTTGCATGCTAATAAAATTTGATTTGTGGCACATACACTTATCAAACAAAGAAATTAAACATTTGTGGGAAGTGTCATGACATTGGGGAAAAGGGACATTTTCTTTCTTCTATCGGCCCTGTTTGGCAATTAGCGAATAGCTGATAGCTGATAGCGGATTACATTAGCTGATAGCTGATAGCTGATTGTATTAGCTGATTTGACTAGCGAATTGTATTAGCTGATTGTATAAAAGTGTTTGGTAAAATTAACTGATAGCTGATAGCTGTTTGATTATTTAAACAAGCAAAATGACATATAAAGACATGATTATATTCAATACCTGTATGAATAATTTATCAATTATGAATATTTTGTATCTAATAAATATTAATTAGATTTGTAAAAAATATTTTTAATATAAATTTTCTAAACATATTTGAAATATTTATATATTAATTTATTATTTATATAATTATTAAAAAAATTATATGCACATATAAATATGTAATGATAAAAAATAGAATTAACTTACAAATGTCACCATATAAATTAGTAGTAACATCAAATAAGTCCAATATTTAATATGTTATTATTTATATTAAAAATGTTATTATTTAATTTAAGTTAAAGTTATTTGGAGATTTTTGGTAATTGTTAAGGGTAAAAGAGTCATTACAACTCTAATATCAAACCTCTAATCTCAAAAAGCTCATGTTAGGAGCTTTTTCAAAATTAGCTTTTTCACCCCAATCCGCTCTTTCTATCCGCTATTTACCAAACATCAATATTAGTGGATTTGACTAGTCAAACCTCTAACTATACCTCAAACCTCTAATTTTTGCCCAAACCGCTATTTACCAAACAGGGTCATCATCTTCTTCCTAAGGCATGAATTAAAAAAAAAACTCCATAATTAAGAGAGAATAGGAGGGGAGAGAGAGAGAGTCTGATATACAAGTAGTTTCTCTTGCTTTGACAATTTTGAAACGGTAAGAATTGCATAATTTCTTTTTTCTTCTATAAGGCTGAATGTTAGATTGAGAAAGTAGCTATAAATATCTTAAGAGTATTCAAGCTTGTGAGATCCCTTCCAAAAAAATATCTTAAGAGTATTGTGTTACTAGAATTGTTTGAGAATGATTTCAAATTGTGAAATTAAAATCATTCGAATTGTGTAAGATAAATCACTCCAATCTCTTGTGATTTAGTAGAATGGTTTAGGGTATTGAACTTACTTAACAATACATTCGAATGCTTTATTGATAGAATGAAATGTTTGATTAAAACTAGTAATGTATCATGATTATGTCATATTTTAAGAATATGTTGCCTTGCTGAATTTTTTAGAATATGTTAATTATGCTGGGATTATGAATTGTACAAACTTATTGTTTACTAGTAGAAACTATCGATAGTTAAGCAAATCGAGGGGTTGCCTTATGACTAAATGATAGTGTATAAATGCATACAGTATATATGAAATATACAGTAAAACATATTGAAAATAGATGCAGTATATATATGTAATATGCAGTAAAATAGTTTGTAAATAGATGCAGAATGTATGTTATTTAAACTATGCAGAATGCAGTTTATACTTGAATGCAGAAAACAATCTTAAAATATGCATCAATAATATAATACAGGTTAGTTTAGGTGCAGAGCAATTTTGCTTGGTAGTTAAAGTGCAAAAAATTGTTTGCATATATACAAATTAGTAATTTTATAAATGCATAATTTTAGTGTGTAGTTTTAAGATGCTACAAAGTGTAAATTTAATACGTATACTGGTAAACTTTTATGACTGTAATGTGGAAATAAAAAAAAAAAAAAAACTATTTTGGACTGTTTTAATAATGGAAATGAACTGATTTGAAGAACTTAAACAAAGGACTGCTTTAAAATTTTGTAAGGGACTGTTTCAAAATGAAATTGGGACTATTTGGGGTTGCTTTGTAAAAATTAGAAAACATGGAACTATTTTTTAAAGTAGTTGGGGTTGTTTTGTAAAGAATTAAGGGCTATTTACAAGAAAATTGGATTGTTTTGCGTAATTATAAGTACATAGCATATTGTTTTGAATATACATATATGAACACATGAAAATTGGACTGTTTTATGCATGTATAATCACATAAAGGATTGTTTTGGCATACATATATGTGTGTGTTTGTGTGTGTATATATATATATATATATATGTGTGTGTGCGCGCGCGCGCGCGTGCATGCGTGCGTGCGCGTGCGTGTATGCGTGCGTGCGTGCGCGTGCGTGCGTGTGTGTTTCAAAATGAAATTGGGACTATTTGGGGTTGCTTTGTAAAAATTATAAAACATGGAACTATTTTTTAAAGTAGTTGGGGTTGTTTTGTAAAGAATTAAGGGCTATTTACAAGAAAATTGGATTGTTTTGCGTAATTATAAGTACATAGCATATTGTTTTGAATATACATATATGAACACATGAAAATTGGATTGTTTTATGTATGTATAATCACATAGAGGATTGTTTTGTCATACATATATGTGTGTATGCATATATATATATATATATGTGTGTGTATGTATGTATAAATGAATTGAATTGGTTTTAATGTCTTCTATTTTGTTTGAGGTACATATTATGATAAGGAAAGTAGAAGAAATAAGTTTTGGAAGCTATAGATGATTATGGACTCAGGTGTCTCGTAACTTCGAGATATGAGGTGAGTGTAGTTGTATTGTTTCGGATGATACGGTGCCATTTTAATTCTTAAATTTATGCTTTGATATATGAAATGTGTAAGTATGAATGCATATGAACATTTTTGCATAAGGCTCCAGTAGAGCAAATTGGGGAAAGGCATTCAAGTATGACATCTTTGATAAATTCCTTGTTGATGTTGCATTACATATGCCTCTGGTACTTTGTTATGTTTGATATGATTTCATTAAGTGGTAATACTCTTTGTTTGTAAAGCTTAAAAATCAACAATGAACTCTCTTACCATAAGACTTTAATAAAAACAAATCAAAATTTAAAATGATACAAGTTAAGAACTCTTAAGAGACCTGGAGCTATTAACTCATTTTTACCACAAGATATTAAATAAGGAAATAAGTAAGTCACCTTGTGTCATGAGATATTTTCTCTTAACAACAAAACATAAATATTTAAGTTGCCTAAGCAATGGAAGTCTTTGGACACTCTGGCATATTGCAAAGGTATAATTCGAGACTACAGTCCACGAGCTACGACTAGAGGTGACAATCTAGTCATTCGATTCGGTTTCAGTTTGTGTCACTTCGGTTTGGATCACTTTGGGTCAACTTGGAATCGGTTTAGATTCGGGTCTGGTTCTAGTTTAGTTCAGCTTTATGATAAGTCGTGTTTGGTTTGGGTGTCAGATTGGGTCAAAATCGAATAAGTTGTTTTCAGTTCGAGTCAATATCGGATTGGGCGCTTTCGGTTCGGTTCAAAGTCGGATCGTTCGGATCGGTTTCGAGTCGGGTCAAACTTTGAATTTTTAGGTCGATTCGGTTTGAGTTGGGTTATGATTCACAGAGACTTCGTTGATGTAGAAGATAGTGTGTCAATGGAGGATACATAAGATTGTGTCAATTCGGTTTGAGTTGGGTATTTCTATTATCTAATGTTTATATTTTATGGTTTAGTGTTAACAATTTATGGTTTAGTTTAAAGATATTGGTTTATGAGATTAATTATGATTCTTTAAGGTTTATAATTTATGGTTTAATATTAACAGTTTATGATTTAGTTTAGTATTATTGATTTATGAGATTAATTTTGATTCCTTAAGGTTTATGGTTTAGTTTAGGGTTATTGGTTTATGACATTAGTTTCGATTCCTTAAGGTTTATGGTTTAGTATCAATGGTTTATACTTTAGTTTGGATTTATTGGTTTATAAGATTAATTATGATTCCTTAAGGTTTATGGTTTTGGGTTTAGTATTAATGGTTTATGGTTTAGTTTAAGGTTATTGGTTTATGAGATTAATTATGATTCAACTTTCTAATTTATGCATTTGAATTTAACTAAATATTTAAATCACGGACATAATTAAAAGAATTTTAAAATTAAATGTGAATTTTCAATTAAATTAATCTAAATTGAGACTCAATTGAATTAAACTAGAATCTAAAAGTGAAAATCCGGGACTTAAATTAAAAACATGTAAAATTAGAAGAGCTAAACAATTAATTGTCTTTAGCCTAAAACTAAAAGATAACGAGTTATTTTAATTTTAAAAAAAGAAAATGGCAATTTGTAAAAAAAGAGAGAGGGAAAACCTAAAATGATGGAGGGAAACGGCAAACGAGCTGTTAATTTGTTTAGGTTAGGGGTTAATTTACTTTTAAGTCTTGCTACGTTTAAAATGTTACATTTTAGTCTTAATATTCACTTTTAAGTTTTATTTTAATTCAATTTAGTCACAAGTATGAAGTATCCCTACGGTTTGGACTTTAAATATAGCAATCCACTCCCAACAGTGATATTTAGTCCCTAAAAATTACTTTTAGTTAAAATTTGTAACACCCGGGTTTAGGGGTCGGGTGAAAATAATGTTTTAATATTATTCGAGTTCGGTTTTATAATTTAAATAAATTAAATAATGGTTCGGGTTTTGTTTGCAAATAAAACAAAGGTGTTGGACCCAATTTTTAAACTAAGCCCAATAGCCATTCATTAATGGCATTTGTGTAAATATCAAATAAACCCATTTTTATTACCTTATAATTCAAATAAACCCAAAAACCCCATCATCTTCTTCTTCTTCATTTTTTTTCCAACGACAAAAACATCCCCTCCATTGGAACCACTATTTCATCATCTTTCTTCCTCATCCTTGGTGATTTTCGAAAGGTAAACATATATTCGACTTGTCCTCTCTTTCCTCTACATGCTAGTACTATTAGATTTCATTAAAACCCATGATTTTGCATTTTGGTATTTTGAAAGTTTACACTAAAAATGTCATCTTTGTTGTCTTAAACTAAAGCTTTTGATTTATTAATGATATATGAGTTGTTTACTATCTATAAGGTTCAACATATCCGATTTTATACATGGTTTTATGGTGTTTCCCGAAATTGGGTTTTATGGAGGTTTTAGAGTGTTGAAATGTTGAATTTTGGGGGTGTTTTGTGTGAGAATTTGTGGGCTGGTGTTTAGGCTATGTATAAGGGTTGTTTTGGAAGCTATTAGGTGTGTTAAAAGAGTTGGAATCATCGGTTTTGGACCGTGCAAAAGGGCTGCTCGGGAATGGCTTTTTGGGGTTGTTCTTGGCTCGAAAAACATGTGTTTTGTGCTTGGGTTGTATTCTGGGTTTGCTATGTTGTGTTGTGGACTGATTTGAGGTCAATTTACTTGTGTTGGGTTGATTAGAAGCAAGGATTTGCGTTGGTAAAGTTTCGGGATCGATTTCGGAAGTCATGGAGGCTTGAGTCGGCTTTGCTTGATTTGCTTAAGGAAGTGAGGTGAGTGGTTAATGTTTTAATTTGATTTTCAAAGGTTGGTTCAAGCATGTAGATATGAAAATGTTTTCAAGTATCGTTTTGGTTCAAATATGGTTTTGAAAGAGTTTGGTTTGGGCTTGAAAAGTCAATTTTAAATTCAAGAGAAAGTTGATGTGAATTGCCCCTTTAATTTCCTCCTTTTTTCCATTTGTTTTCATTACTTGTGGTGATGTTTTGTTAAGCACAAAATTTAAATAATTTGGGAAGAAGTATGATTTCTTAATATTATATCGTTGGTCATGTGTGATGCTAATGATGTTGATGTTGATATGTCTTGCAAGATGTGTGTAAGTTGGTGCAGGTTGTGCACGATAATGGTGAGTAAGACCATTTGTGATTGGTTAGATTGTAAGTAGTAAGTGATGCCTAATTGTGGATTTTGTTGCAACTTGTTTTGGTTGTGCATGATATAGTGAGTACATGTCGCATGTTAGTGATTGTATATCGTGTTGCATGGTTGGTGTCGAACCTCACGTGATGGTTGTCGTTGCTCCGGTGATGTGTAGTCCCGCCGGTAGCGAGTGGTGTAAGACTCCAGTGATGTGTAGTCCCGCTGGTAGTGACTAGTAGAAGAGTACTTTGATGTGTAGTCCCATTGGAAAACTACTAGTCGAAACGGTGATGTGTAGTCCCACCGTGTGTGTTTTGGTTATGCTTGTGCATACCATGTGTGCTCATGTTGTATCTCACTATATCATTCTCTTTTATGGTCTTGCTTTAATCTAGGATTATGTCCTCATGCATACCATGAAGTGTAATGCCATGTTAAATGCCTATATTGTTGAATTGTGGTTGAACTTGCATGTTAGTAAGAGGATTAGGTAGTTGAATGGATCTTTTGTGTTGGCCTTTATTTAAAGAAAGCTTTGAACCCTGCATTGTCGTAGTTATGTTTTTGAGCTCCGCTCACTAAGCTTTATGCTTACGCTCTCCTTTTTTCGACAATGCAGATCTTTAGCTTGGAGTTAGCAAGGAGCAAGAAAAGGGCGTCCAAGCGTGTGGTAGTTTGCTCAAGTATGATTTATTAAATAATGTAGTAGTCTAGCAATGGGAAATGCTACGTGTCTTAGGAGCTTGTATCTAGACTCTGTTGCGTTGGTTTTATGTGTTAATGCCTTATATTGATGGATTTGTAAACCATGCCTAAATTGCTTACCTTGTGTGTTGGTCATGTGCCTTATGAGAATGTCTAAGTGTATGTATGTTGAAGCATGAGACCTTAATTGCTTGTTTGCCTTCTTTGAGTGCTTAAATGTCATCTTTGATCAATTGCATGATTTCCTTAATGTGTGTACTCGTTGGGTGCTTGTATGGTTAAATATTGATTCTGATAATGTTGTATGAATGCTTGTTGGGGTTTAGGGAAGTCCTAAAATGCAAGTAGGGTCGAGTCTTGTTCGTTTTTGCTGAGTTTGGGAGTTTTGCAGTGCAGGGGTATCGATACGGTTGGTCCCGTATCGATACGGCCTTCTTGTTTCAAGCCTCGTGTTTCGATACGCGGGGAGGCGTATCGATACCTTTTTTGTCACTGGAGCTACTGTCCATTTCGGTATCGGTACGGGCCTCTGGTGTATCGATACGGTCTTCTTAGCGTTGACCGTGAGGAGTTGACCGTTAGAGGGACGTATCGATACGCTCGAGGGCTGTATCGATACGGTCTTCTTATGTTGACTCTGAGTGTTGACTTTGGTCAAGGCGTATCGATACCCTCCTTGGGAGTATCGATACCGCCTGCAGTTAAGTTTAAAATTTGGGCTGTAACATGTTGGGTTGAGTTCGTTTGTTTGTCTCGTGAATGTTGTTCCGATGTATTATCACCTAGGATTAAATACTCATCTAGACAAGATTTAAAATGAAAGAAAAATAGGGTTGCTAACCGAGGGGGAATCCTTAAGGGGTTTTCACTCGGTTTTCCCCGTGTAGCCTTCTCGGATCGGTCATCCGGCCAGACCGGGACGAGGGGGTTACATTTGTTGGTATCAGAGCCTGAGGTTTCCGAGACCTCGGGTAGGTAAGTGAGGTAAGTTTGATGTGTTATGTTGTTGTTATGTCTCGGTGAATGTTTTGCCATGTATGCTTAATGTTTGCTTGTTAGTACGGTGTTTGAAAGCATGTGTTAGCATGATGCTTGTGTTGAAGCGTAGTGTCGAGTTCCCATTGCTACTATTACTTATTTGAAAGGATTTTTGTAAAGGAATATACTTGAGTACCTTGGACCCTTGCTCTTGCTAACCCTAAATATTCTTGTTTGTGTGTTTTGTTTATAATAGTATTGTTGTCTTTGGTAAGTTTGAGGCCGAGGCGTGGGCCTAGAGCTGGTAATCGTGAATCTGAGGTTTTAGAGGATGTGAATGATGAGAGAGTACGTCGCTTTAGTTCAGGGCAGTATGATCGTACCAGAGTTTGGAGTGCAGTTTGTTTGTTTGGGTCAACAGGCACATGAGCTGGTTTCTGTTGAGGGAGAACAATGTGACCGATCTTGACATGAGATGGTAAGAGAAGTGATGAACTAAGAGTTGGCTTCGGAATGATGTCGATGTTGTAGCAAGTAATTCCTCGATACAGACATTGGGCTTGTTTTCTGATTAATTCTAGATCTACGCGTCCGTGTATTTTGAGTGAGTTTGCAAAGCTGTTGAAATCCACCTTGTGAGGTACTAGAGGTAGGTGTTAGTGTTACTAGCTCCTTCGGGGATACAGTCGTGGTCAGAAAGTTGTACAAGGGATGTCCGTTGATGGTTCAGTGGCACGTGTTTTCAGTTGATGCGATGGAATTACTTCTTACGGTTTGATGTGAAACTATGCATGGATTAGCTTGTAGAACATAGAGTTAGGGTAGACTTTGAGACAATGGGAGTTTTCTTAAAGCTTACAGATGACTATGAGATTGTAATGGTAGGTGGGAATGTGGATTTCGTATCGAATGTTGATCCAGCCTTAGAGGTCAAAGATTGATTGAGTCAGTTGACAGGCTTGCCTAGCAAAGGTGATGGATTTGATTTTTGAATGAGGATTAGACCGCAGACTGTTAGAATATGTTGTATCTTCCAAAAAAAATTGTTGGCAAGAATTACCCAATTTGTCCCTTGTTAGGGAAGTAGAGTTTGATTGTGAGACCGTCTCCAAGTTTGCTCGTGTTTTGGTTACTCTGTACCTTATGATTCTCGACCGACTTGAGAGTGTTGAAGAATCAACTACGAGTTTGTTAGACCTTAGACTCATTAGGCCTAGTACGTCATCTTAGAGTATGACAATACAATTTGTGAAGAAGAAAGAGCGACAGTACGAGAATGTGTTTAGATTTCAGACAGTTGAAACAAGTGACAGTGAATGATTAGTATCCGTTTCCGAGTGTCAGTGATTTGTTGGTCAGTTAGTGTGTGCTTCAGTCTATTTGAAGATTAGTTTGAGATCCGTTTACTACCAGTTGAAAGTGAGAAAAGTTGAAGTACCGAAGATAATTTTAAGGGCAAGATGTGATCACCTTGAGCTCTGAGTTATGCCGTTTTGTTTGACTAGTGTATTAGTTACCTTCATAGAGATGTTGAGCAGAATATTTTCCTGAGTTTCTTGATCAGTTGTAGTAGCTCTTCTAGATGTCACATGAGTATATTCAAGTGCCGAGGAAGATCATGACAAGCTTTGAAGTTAGTGTGGTAGATTCTATTAGAGAATTAATTGTATACCAAGTTGTGCAATGTGAACTTCGAGTTAATGAAGATGTTCTCTTAGGACATGTAGATTAGCCGAGTGTATTAGAACAAATCTTGAACAGACAGAGGAAGATGTGAGTTGGAAGAAATTGAAGACTGTGACAGGAACCTATAGTTTCTAGGTCTAGTAGTGTTACTACCGGAAGTTTGTAAATAGCCGTTCGAAGATAGCTGCCCTTTTGTCAGATTGCTACAGAAGAATGTTCAGTTGTGAGGTTAGATGCGAGACATTGAACCCTTGAGAAACCGAAAGAAACTTTGAGGAGAGCTTCGACCTTGATCCAGCCTATACTAGAGAAAGAGCTTGTGAACTGTAGTGATGTGTTACATGTAGGGTTAGGTTGTGTGCTTATGCAAGACGGAAGATTGTGACTTGTTCATCGAGTTAGTTGAAAGACCGTGAGAAGAGTTATCCGATATGAGACATAGAGTTAATTACAGTTGTATTTGCTTCGAAGACTTAGAGACAAAGCTTGTATAGTAAGAAATGCATAGTGTGTACGTACATATTATCATAACTTGAATTGTTAGACAACTTAGGAAGGGTTGAAACTTGAACAGCATAAAGTGTTAGAACTGCTTGAAGACTGTAATATCAAGATTGAGTACCATCCGAAGATAGTCAACGTAGTAACCGATGTTCTGAGTTGTAATTGTTGTTAGATTAGTAGTTGAGTTGCGAGTTGTATTTGCCGAATTCAGTTACCGAATGATAGTATTCTTGTGGTCGCGTTTCATGTTGAACCTACATTGAGTCGGAATGCTTGAAGAGAAACAGTTGCAAGGCAGGTTCTTGGCACCTCACGTGCAAGGCATATCAGAAAGAAAACCTTCAGAGTACAGTTCAGAGATGATAGAATTTGTATTGTTAGAGACAGAATTGTTGTACCAATTGACATAGTGTTTTGAGACGTATTGTGTTGGCCGAAGCACACGACAGTTCATTGGTATTGCATCAGAGTAGTATGAAGACATATTGTGGGCTGAAGATGAGTACTTCTGGATTGACTTGATAGATGATGTGGTTCAGTATGAAAGTAAGTGTGTAATTTGCCAGCGTGTCAAGACCGAGCATCAGTTTTCTTCTAGTTAGTTACATTGTGGGAGATTCGTATTGAAAGTGGGTGATAGATTCGAGAGATCTTGTGTCTGATCCGCCTTCGATTTCCTCAGTGAGAACTTAGTTGAGTAATCAATGTTAGTTGCACTGTATGTAGTCCTTTACACACGTTCACGTTACTTGTACCGTGGGTAAGATGACGGAGTTGTGCCTTAGCAAGAGTGTGAGTTTTACAGTGTCTTGTATTCGATAGTGGTAAATAGAGATTCGAGTTTTGACTAGATTTTTTGAAGACTTCTGCATAGTGTTTGGTTGTATGTTGAGGTCTGATGATCAGTCAGAGGAAGTTACGAATCAAGTGTTCAAACAATGCCGTATGAGTTTGTGAATCGGACTAGTTCTGTTGTTTATCTATTGCAGTTACCACCAGAGTCAGAAGGGGTTTGTGATGTGTCCTGTGTATCTATGATTCAGAAGTGTGAGCCAGTTTTGTTCCGTGTTATGTTGTTGAAGAGATTGAGTTCAGTTTGAAATGGTCGCGCATTGAAGGACCCGTTGAGATCTTGACATCAGATAGCTAATGTTGTGTGGTGAGTCTACCGAGTGGTGGGTATGTTGTGGTGAGAGAAAGTGTGGAGGAGCATGTGTCAGTGACTCTTCCTGTCTGATAAATTTCGGGGACGAAATTTCCTTAAGTAGGGGAGAGTTGTAACACCCGGGTTTAGGGGTCGGGTGAAAATAATATTTTAATATTATTCGGGTTCGGTTTTATAATTTAAATAAATTAAATAATGGTTCGAGTTTTGTTTGCAAATAAAACAAAGGTGTTGGACCCAATTTTTAAACCAAGCCCAATAGCCATTCATTAATGGCATTTGTGTAAATATCAAATAAAACCCATTTTTATTACCTTATAATTCAAATAAACCCAAAAACCCCCATCATCTTCTTCTTCTTCATTTTTTTCCAACGACAAAAACATCCCCTCCATTGGAACCACTATTTCATCATCTTTCTTCCTCATCCTTGGTGATTTTCGAAAGGTAAACATATATTCGACTTGTCCTCTCTTTCCTCTACATGCTAGTACTCTTAGATTTCATTAAAACTCATGATTTTGCATTTTGGTATTTTGAAAGTTTACACTAAAAATGTCATCTTTGTTGTCTTAAACTAAAGCTTTTGATTTATTAATGATATATGAGTTGTTTACTATCTATAAGGTTCAACATATCCGATTTTTACATGGTTTTATGGTGTTTCCCGAAATTGGGTTTTAGGGAGGTTTTAGAGTGTTGAAATGTTGAATTTTGGGGGTTTTTTGTGTGAGAATTTGTGAGCTGGTGTTTAGGCTATGTATAAGGGTTGTTTTGGAAGCTATTAGGTGTGTTAAAAGTGTTCGAATCATCGGTTTTGGACCGTGCAAAGGGGCTGCTCAGGAATGGTTTTTTGGGGTTGTTCTTGGCTCGAAAAACATGTGTTTTGTGCTTGGGTTGTATTCCGGGTTTGCTACGTTGTGTTGTAGACTGATTTGAGGTCAATTTACTTGTGTTGGGTTGATTAGAAGCAAGGATTTGCGTTGGTAAAGTTTCGGGATCGATTTCGGAAGTCATGGAGGCTTGAGTCGGCTTTGCTTGATTTGCTTAAGGAAGTGAGGTGAGTGGTTAATATTTTAATTTGATTTTCAAAGGTTGGTTCAAGCATGTAGATATGAAAATGTTTTCAAGTATCGTTTTGGTTCAAAGATGGTTTTGAAAGAGTTTGGTTTGGGCTTGAAAAGTCAATTTTAAATTCAAGAGTAAGTTGATGTGAATTGCCCCTTTAATTTCCTCCTTTTTCCATTTGTTTTCATTACTTGTGGTGATGTTTTGTTAAGCACGAAATTTAAATAATTTGGGAAGAAGTATGATTTCTTAATATTATATCGTTGATCATGTGTGATGGTAATGATGTTGATGTTGATATGTCTTGCAAGATGTGTGTAAGTTAGTGCAGGTTGTGCACGATAATGGTGAGTAAGACCGTTTGTGATTGGTAAGATTGTAAGTAGTAAGTGATGCCTAATTGTGGATTTTGTTGCAACTTGTTTTGGTTGTGCATGATATAGTGAGTACATGTCGCATGTTAGTGATTGTATATCGTGTTGCATGGTTGGTGTCGAACCTCACGTGATGGTTGTCGTTGCTCCGGTGATGTGTAGTCCCGCCGGTAGCGAGTGGTGTAAGACTCCGGTGATGTGTAGTCCCGCCGGTAGTGACTAGTAGAAGAGTACTTTGATGTGTTGTCCCATTGGAAAACTACTAGTCGAAACGGTGATGTGTAGTCCCACCGTGTGTGTTTTGGTTATGCTTGTGCATACCATGTGTGCTCATGTTGTATCTCACTATATCATTCTCTTTTATGGTCTTACTTTAATCTAGGATTATGTCCTCATGCATACCATGAAGTGTAATGCCATGTTAAATGCCTATATTGTTGAATTGTGGTTGAACTTGCATGTTAGTAAGAGGATTAGGTAGTTGAATGGATCTTTTGTGTTGGCCTTTATTTAAAGAAAGCTTTGAACCCTGCATTGTCGTAGTTATGTTTTTGAGCTCCGCTCACTAAGCTTTATGCTTACGCTCTCCTTTTTCCGACAATGCATATCTTTAGCTTGGAGTTAGCAAGGAGCAAGAAAAGGGCGTCCAAGCGTGCGGTAGTTTGCTCAAGTATGATTTATTAAATAATGTAGTAGTCTAGCAATGGGAAATGCTACGTGTCTTAGGAGCTTGTATCTAGACTCCGTTGCGTTGGTTTTATGTGTTAATGCCTTATATTGATGGATTTGTAAACCATGCCTAAATTGCTTACCTTGTGTGTTGGTCATATGCCTTGTGAGAATGTCTAAGTGTATGTATGTTGAAGCATGAGACCTTAATTGCTTGTTTGCCTTCTTTGAGTGCTTAAATGTCATCTTTGATCAATTGCATGATTTCCTTAATGTGTGTACTCGTTGGGTGCTTGTATGGTTAAATATTGATTCTGATAAAGTTGTATGAATGCTTGTTGGGGTTTAGGGAAGTCCTAAAATGCAAGTAGGGTCGAGTCTTGTTCGTTTTTGCTGAGTTTGGGAGTTTTGCAGTGTAGGGGTATCGATACGGTTGGTCTCGTATCGATACGGCCTTCTTGTTTCAGGCCTCGTGTTTCGATACGCGGGGAGGCGTATCGATACCTTTTTGGTCACTGGAGCTACTGTCCATTTCGGTATCGATACGGGCCTCTGGTGTATCGATACGGTCTTCTTAGCGTTGACCGTGAGGAGTTGATCGTTGGAGGGACGTATCGATACGCTCGAGGGCTGTATCGATACGGTCTTCCTGTGTTGACTCTGAGTGTTGACTTTGTCAAGGCGTATCGATACCCTCCTTGGGAGTATCGATACCGCCTGCAGTTAAGTTTAAAATTTGGGCTGTAACATGTTGGATTGAGTTCGTTTGTTTGTCTCGTGAATGTTGTTCCGCTGTATGATCACCTAGAATTAAATACTCATCTAGACAAGATTTAAAATGAAAAAAATAGGGTTGCTAACCGAGGGGGAATCCTTAAGGGGTTTTCACTCGGTTTTCCCCGTGTAGCCTTCTCGGATCGGTCGTCCGGCCAGACCGAGACGAGGGGGTTACAAAATTGACACCTATTTGTTTCTAATTTTTATAATTTAGTCTAATAGTTTTAATATATTGGTATTTTTGTTCATTTAAGTTCCTAAGATTTAATTTTCAACCGAAATCGACCCCTATTTATTTCTATGGTGAAATTGTGAAATTGGTCACTGAACTCTCAAATTTCATTATTCCAAATTTTCAAATTAGTCCCTAATTTTGGTTTTATGTTATATTTTATGGTAAAATTGTGAAATTGGTCATTGGGGTCTCAAATTTTTACACTTTGAAATTGTCGAATTAGTCCCTAATTTCGGGTTTAGGCTATATTTTATGGTAAATTGTGAAAATGGTATCTAATTTCAATTTATGGTTTTAGGTTTAGTCTTAGGGCTAATGGTTTAGGGAATATGTTGTAGTTTAGGGTTAATTATTTATGAGATTAATTTCTATAGATTAATATGTATGGTTTAGGATTTTTAAGGCTTAGTGTTAATGATTTAAGGTTTATGGTGTAGTTTAGGATGAAGTTAAGATCAAATATTTGGAGAGAAAAAAGTCTATTAAACTTTTAAATTTAAAAATTAGTAGGGACAAAAGCCTTATTTAATTAATATTTAAACTTAGAATGACATAAAATATTATTATACTACAATTTTGAGAAAAGCAACGGTCTTTCTCATAGTATAATAAAAAAGATAATAAAACGTACACCATTATACTATTTATCATATTGTAAAAATATAGATAACATTAAAAATAAATTATTCATTTACTTTACCTTAATTATCGGGTTAAAACATGGTCGATATTTGGTTCAACTTTCAGTTCGGGTGAAATTGATTTGGGTCCATTCGATTCGGGTGAAAATCGGTTTGGTCCATTCGGTTTAACAAAAATTTCGGGTCGGTTTCGGTTTGGTTTATTTCAGGTTTCGGGTCGATTTCAGGTCATCATGTTCAGGTCAATATCGGGTCTCAGTTCGGGTCTCGGGTCAAGTTTGCCAGGTCTAGCTACAGCTCAAGGGTGACGACCCTATATATGTGATATATTGGCGACAGTTGGAGGTAACGGGAGAGTTGCTAGGGAGATTGGCGACAATTGGATGGATAGAGAAGAGAAGATAGGTTTGTTATGTTATAAACTAGCCATTGCTTTGTGCTTTGTGCTAAGTGAATCTTAGACCGGTGCTACATATGTCTAAATGTGATCCAAGGCAATAGGGATGTAAAAAGTTGACCCAACTTGCAAAATTGACTGAAATCGACTTGAGTCAAAACTGCTTATGACCCAAGATGATGGTGATTCGAAATAGATGCGAGTCTGAACTGGTGTTGACCTGAAACTTTTGGATCTAAACCCGACCTGCACCCGACCTGCACCCGACCTGAGAACGACCTGAAACCGAATTCAACCTGATAATGTGATAACCGAACCCGACCAACATCCGACCTGATATGAACCTGAACCGAGATTAACCTGGTAAATAACTGATATTACCTTACTTGTTATCAACCTGACCTATTATAAATCTGATCTGTAATTGACTCAACATGTAAATGACCTGACTTATTATTGAACTGATCTAATATTTACCTGACTTGGTATTTATTTGACTTGTAATAACTAATAAGTTACAGTTGATGAATTTGTGAGATTATGAATTTATTATTTTATAGTGTGACAAAATGCATCTTCACAATTTAAGGTACATGATTAACTATGATCATTAAATTAATATGTTTACTTATTTATATTTATAAATTATAGTATAAAAATATTTAAAAGTTTTATTAAATATCTAAATGTTTTCAACATAATTCCTTAAGCTTTATTACTTATGGTTTAATATTAACAGTTTATGGTTTAGTTTAGTGTTGTTGGTTTATGAGATTATTTTTTATCCTTTAAGATTTATGGTTTAGTTTAGTATTTAGTTTGGGGTTATTGGTTTATGTGATTAATTTGTATTCCTTAAAGTTTAGGGTTTAGTATCAATGGTTTATGATATAGCTTATGGTTATTGGTTTATGAGATTAATTTTGATTCCTTAATGTTTATGGTTTTGGATTTAGTATTAATGGCTTATGGTTTAGTATAGGGTTATTGATTTACGAGATTAATTTCGATTCAACTTGCTAATTTATACATTTAAATTTGACTAAATATTTAAATCAAAGCTTCATGTGTACAAGTAAACTAAATTAAAGTTTCAACTTTCATGTGTAGAATTACATATTTACAACCAAATCAAAAAATTGTGTGTAATTATATTAAATCAAAATTTATATGGTATAATAATAATGTTCAAATTGAATTATCTTATTAAACTTAGGATCAAATTGAGCTAAATTAAAACTTAGAAGCATAAATCACGGACATAATTAAAAGAATTCTAAAACTAAATGTGTAATTTCAATTAAATTAATTTAAATTAGGACTTAATTGAATTAAATTAAAACCTAAAAGTGAAAAGTTGGGACTTAAATGAAAAATATTTAAAGTTAGAAGGGTTAAAAAGGGAAAACTACACCACTGAGCACCAAACAAATTGGGGGTACCTATTTGGACCACCGAACTATAAAATCGTCAATCAGACCACCGAACTTATAAAATCAACCTATTTTGACCACCGTCGTTAAAAACCTAACGGTGGAGTGACGAAACTGCCACGTGGCAAATGACGGAAAAAATTAAAAATTACAAATTTGGTCCATGTTATTTACACATTCTTTCAATTTAATCTTAATTTTAAATTTCATAAAATAATAAATTATTTAATTAAGTGGTGACACGTTTCAACACCTTATTGGAGGACTTTAATTATTTATATTTTATTTTATTAATTTATTTTCCCCCTCCAATCAAGTGGTGACATGTGTCACCACCAATTTAGAGGAGAAAAATAAAATTTTCCTCACATGCACTAAGCAGGATTCAAACCTGGGTCTTTCAAGTGTAAAGCCAATAGCTTTGTCACTACACCAAACACAACTTTGTGCTACAATTATTCAGATATAATATATACCTCTTATTAGTTTCTACATTTATAAGCCAAAAGCTCAAACCCTAAACACTAATTTCACATATATAAATCTTAAACCCTAAACTCTAACCCTAAATATTTCAAATTAATTTCATGCTAAATATTTCAAATTAAACCTCAAACCCTAAAAATTTCAAATTAATTTCACACTAAATATTTCAAATAAAACCTCAAACCTAAACATTAAACCCTAAAAATTTCAAATTAATAACACGCTAAATATTTTAAATTAAACCCTAAACCCTGAAATTTCAAATTAATTCCACACTAAATATTTTAAATTAAACTCTAAATATTTCAAATTAATTTCACAATAAATATTTCAAATAAACCATAAACCCTAAAATTTTCAAATTAGTTACATGCTAAATATTTCAAATTAAACCCTAAAATAAGATTTAAGGTTTAATTTAAAATATTTAGCGCATAATTAATTTGAAAATTTTAGGGTTTAGGTTTGGGGTTTAGGGTTTAATTTAAAATATTTAGTGTGAAATTAATTTGAAATATTTAAGGTTTAGGGTTTAATTTAAAATATTTAGTATGAAATTAATTTGAAATTTTTAGGGTTTAAGGTTTGGGTTTGTGGTTTATGGTTTAATTTGAAATATTTAGCGTGAAATTAATTTGAAATATTTAGGGTTTTGGGTTTAGTTTGAAATATTTAGTGTGAAATTAATTTGAAATTTTTAGGGTTTAAGGTTTAATTTAAAATATTTAGCATGGAATTAATTTGAAATGTTTAGAGTTTAGGGTTTAGGATTTATATATGTGAAATTATTGTTTATGGTTTGAGATTTTGGCTTATAAATGTAGAAACTAATAAGAGGTATATATTATATCTGGAGAATTATAACACAAAGTTGTGCTCGGTGCATTGGTAAAGCCATTGGCTTTACACTTGATAGACCCAGGTTCAAATCTTGCTTAGTGCATGTGGAGAGAATTTTATTTTTCTCCTCTAAATTGTCACCACCTGATTGGAGGGGGAAAATAAATTAATAAAATTAAATATAAATAATTAAAGTCTTCCAATAAGGTGTTGACACATGTCACCACTTAATTAAATAATTTATTAATTTAAAATTAGGACTAAATTGAAAGAATGTGTAAATAACATGGATCGTGGTTTGTCATCCTCATCTATGTCTTTTCCAGAGATTTCAGGGTAGCCTCATGGTTTGTCATCATCATCTCTGTCTTTTCCATGAATGATTTAGTTTTCTTGACAAAGTGATCCATGTTCGCCATGTATGCTCATGTCTGTGACATAAATGTTGCCAAGGTTTGTTCCAGTATACTTGGTGTGGCTGTCGGATGCTGCTGTCGCGACAGAATTCTGGGTACCCCTTGGTTTTGGTTGTTCTGTATTGGAGGATTCAGTGCATTGTTCGGATTGCTCCAGGAAAACTTAGGATCTTTCCTCCAGTTGGGATTGTAATTGTTGAAATCATAGTTTCTTGTCTTGTTATAATTCCCAACATACATCCCTTCTTCCAACTGTAAAGGACAGTCTTCTGAACTGTGATTCCCACTACATGTTTCACATACCTCTTCTGTAGAATATACGGATTTAGAATCTTTCTGCTGCAGATTTTCCACTATCCTTGTAAGGTATGCAACCTGTGATTTCATTAAATTTTCAGCTTCATAATCTTTTACGGATATCCCTCGTTTGCCCCCTCTCCTAGCTGTAGGAAATTGCTCATCGTTTTTTGCTAAATTCTTTAACACTATCATTGCCTCGTGTAGTTCCTTATCCAGTATTAGCCCATTTTCAGCTGAATCTATTCTCAGACGAGTGTGTGTATTGGCAGCGTTGTAGAATTTGACGACTTGATTCCACACGGGGAATCCATGCATCGGCAGTTCCGAAGAAGAGTTGTAAATCTGTCTCATGCCTCGTGCATTGGTTCATCATATTCCTGTTGAAAAGTAGCAATCTCGTTACGCAATCTTTCAGATAAATGAGAAGGCTTAAAATGAGATAAAAATTTACGAGAGAGATCTGCCCAAGTTCGTATTGAACCCGGCGTTAATTTATTCCACCAAGTTTTAGCTCTATCTCTCAATAAATGAGGAAATAACCAGAGCCTCAGTACTTCCAGATTTATTCCTGGCAGTCTGAACGATCCACAGATTTCTTGGAACGTTTTCAGATGTTCTCGGGCATCCTCAGTTGCAGAACCACTAAATTTGCCAGCAGAATTTATCATGCTGAACATAACAAGTTTCAGCTCAAAGTTTTCAGCTTCCACGTCCGGCAAGGTGGTTTCCAGTTCAACATGGTCATTGACCATGTAGTCGCGGCAGGACTATCGTGCGACAGCGGCAGCAGGCCGTTCATTCGGGGCATCTTGGGGAGGATCATCAATAACCCTATGGTTATTGTTGTGTGGGTCATCTACACCGTCGTTTTGCCTTCCGTTCACCATCGCTTCTAGTATCTCCTCAAGATAGTTGTTTCGTGCTATCAAGAGTCGAGCTTGGTTCCTGAGTTGGTACGTGCATTCGATTTCGGGGTCTAGTTCGTACTCAGGTTCTTTGCCTCGTCTAGATCTGTGCATAAGCAAACAGAAAACCTTGTGAAAAGCACAGGGTAAATAGCACCACTAAAAATAGAAGAAAAAAAAAAAAGGTGCAGTGATAAAAAGGGTAAAGATGTGTTGCCAGTCCCCGGTAACGGCGCCAAAAATTTGTTGCGTGTAAAAGAGTCCTATCGCAAATAGTGCAAGTGTACACGACGCAAGTAGTAAAGTGAAACTTGGAGTATCGGATATCGTCTCCATAGTGACTGGAAATAACTCTATCCTTGAATTATTGCACAAGAGAGAGAAATAATTTAATTGGATTGTGAAGTAATCTTGATAAACAACTAAAATAAAAGAGTAAGGAATCAGGTTTAAGAAATAGGTCGGTATTGATTTGCTCGGTAGTGCATATGTTACACTGTAAGAGGAACTTCTGTTCTCTGTCGTCGTCCCTGTCGCGGCAGCACCTGTCTCGGCAGAAGTCTGTTGATGTCGCGGCAGGGATCACACAACTTTGTACTTCAAGCTTGGCAAGAATCCCTGCTATGACTTGTCCTATCCCTAGGCCCAAGTTCTGTTGATGGACACTTCTTGGATGATACCTCCCGGCGTGAATCAAAGGGTGAACACCAATGTTATTGAATTCTTCCTTAGCCACTTAACCTCGTACTTATCCCTAAGCCGAGATGGTTTAACCATAAACTGGAAAACTCGTATTTATTTCGTTCGTATGCTTGACTCTCCCGATATCAAACAAATGGATAACCTCACAATGCTCTCCCGATACTCTTGCGAGATATGAAAAACTAGAATAAATAAACTTGAAGTTTTTATTGCTTGACAGAAAATTTCTAAAACAATACAATCCTTGCAACTACTTTACAAAATCAACCCTTAGCCCTGGGGGAGTTTAGAACATGGTGGAGAAGGGAAAACGACAAGGGTTTTGGGGAAATCGGCTAGGAATGAGATATCATTCCCTAGGTCGAATTACATACCTTTATATAGGCCTTAGGTCCAAGTTTTCTAATATGACAAGAATACAAGTTTAAACTAAAGTACAACTCTATTAAAGATTAAATCTTCTAATATGGCAAGAATACAAGTTTTCTAATATGCCTTTAATTCTTCCTCTTTTCTTGCTTTGAGTTTCTTCCTTGGACTTTAGGCTTGGCCTTCATTCTTCCTCAGGGCTCAGAAAAATATAGGAGTGGTCCACGACAGACCGGCTTGAATTCCTCTATCTGTCGAGCTTCACTTCACTTTTCCACTTCACCCTTCTGTCGTCATGGCTGCCACGGCAGTGGCCACAGCAGCATGTGCTCCTCGACTCCAGTTCTGTGATCCAGCTCTGCTCCTTTGCTGCCCTGAGTCTGCCGCAACAGATACCTGCAAAAGTGACCAAAACCAGTAGCAACTGTGCCATTTTATCTAATTGTGATGTACATGCAAAAATCTATCCTAAATGCAATGAAATATACTTGAATGCAGCAAAAATATGGGTAAATAAGGGGTAAAATATAAAACTTTTATACACTCAACAATTTATATTATATAAATGTTGACATATATTTTTACATTTAAAGTCATCGGATTTAATAAAAATATTGTTTGTAATGATAACCATCATTGTGAGCTAGACTTGGAAACCATGGCTTTAGCCGCCACATATAATCATTTCTAAGAACCAATAAACGAAAGGAAATATATATATCCAATTGTTGAAATTAATAGTTACTCAATTTATAATTAAAGCTGAATTTTGTATAATTAATTTAAATTATTTGTTATCTTCAAAATGGCATTTTTTATTTGGTTCAAATGTACTAAGTGGCATGTTAGTTGGTAGGGCAGAAGCTAGAATATTAATATGAAAGTCCACAGTTTGGACATTCCCTCCAAAGACTTTGGATCATAATAATAAAATGACGGTAAAAAATTTATATGTATTATGATATTGTATTATTGACTTGATATTTTTTTTCAAGTTTTTTATATAATAAAGTAATATTTAAATTTTTATTGTAAATATTGAGATTTAAACTCACATAAGATGAAGAACAGATGAACATTTTTTATCACTTCACCGATTAAAAGATTTTTTTCTAAGTCTTTGATAAGGATTTTCTTTATTTAAATTTGTTAGCATTTTTTTTGAAAGAAAATAAGTCTCGTTAGAAAATATTTCGTAATTAAAATTGAGATAAAACTCAATTCTGAACAATGGAAGGAGTAAAAAAGTGTCGATAATGTTATGAATATTTATCTATGTGGATGTCTATCATGATTAGAACTTTATCAAAGGAGTTTGATTTATTTATTATTAGGAATATTATCTCTATGAATTAGAGTTTAATGTATTATGTACTTCTTATGCCTATAAATAGATGATTCATTAAAGGCATTGTATACAATTCTATATTTTGAGAATAATACAAATCTTCCTCTTCCTCTCATCTCTTTGTTCTTCTTGTTCTTCTTTATTTTATTCACAACACGTTATCAGCACGAGACTCTAATCAACTGAGGTCTTCATCGTTATAATTCAAAAGAAGTTACCGGGGAGAATTCGATTATAGAATAAACCAAAGATAAGTTTTTTTTTTCTCCTTACTTTTTTTTAGTTACCGATTGTCTTTCTCTTTATATTTTAACTTTGTTTTAATTTTTGAAAATTTTGGAAGTATGTTTGATTTTATTCAAACATTGGAAAGGGATAAATTTGTGGCTTCTCACAAACCAAAAGACGAATCGACAGAGACGAAGAGGTTGCGTTTGGTGTAAATTACGTGTATTTTCTCTTATTCCTAAAAGGGTTAATTAGCGGTATGCTTATTCATACTTTTACTTATATGATTATATTTGATATTTTTCATATTATTATTTATGTCATTTTATTTGGTAAAAGTTAATATTTTTAACCGTGTTTTGAGTTTTACATGATATGCTTAAATGGCTTGGAAAGAGATGTGATATAAAGGGATTATGAGAAGCTATCTCGGTCATATGCTATGTCTCCATTGTCCACGAGAGAAAAATCAATATCGGTAAATTTTGGTTTTATTTTTATTCTTTATATTATTATTTTAAAGTGCGATAAATCATGATGATTTTGGATTTACAAGAAGATTATTATAAAGTCTATATTTGCTTGAAAGCAATATTTCTTCTTCGTCAAAAAACTCGACCATAGACTTCTCCCAATTTCAAGTTACGAAAATTCGTCTTGATCCAAAAAAATTTATGGGAGGCATTCCTTGAAGTGAATGCAAAGCATGATGTTTATTCCATGCGATTATCAATGATGGGGCATTCCCTGAAGTGAATGCAAGCATGATGTTTATTCCATGCAATTATCAATGATGGAGCATTCCCTGAAGTGAATGCAAGCATGATGTTTATTCCATGCAATTATTGGATCTGTTTCATTCCCTGAAGTGAATGCAAACATGGTAAATCATTATTCAATTAGAGACATAATTTCGATATAATCCAAGTATAATTGGCTGGACATCCCGTTCTGCGAGGCTACTGGTCTCAAAGGAGGTTTTTAAAGGACCTTGTGGACAGGTTTAACAATGCCGCGTACGAGGATTAAATCTTTGTTCTCTGTGATAAGGATATGAGAAAAAGGTTTTAAAGGCCCATTGGCTCTACTCCATTCCCTGAAGTGAATGTGAGATTATATTATGGAAGGAATAAAAAATCACATTAAAAGTTGTGGTCGTGGTCGAGGCTATGAATATACACATGAAAAATATAGTCATTTTAAGAATACTCTACCCGTTGGTAGCGAAGTTATAAGGATGACAAGAGTGATAAAGATCATTCTAAGGAAGTGAAATCCTTTTACCAATGTAATGTTATAAACCATTGGTTTCGTACTTGTCAAACGCCAAAGTATTATGGACTTTATCCATAATCATGAATGATAAATGAAATAAAATATAAACAAAATTTGTTTATGGAGAAAATAATTATGGTGTTATTGGTCCAACTCAATTGGATATTGTTAATTTTCTCATAACCCTTGAAGGGAATAATTTACCATTTATTTATTTCCCTTATAACCTCTAACATGAATAATTGGTTTTATTTTATTTTATTTTTTTATGTTAATTCATTTTATTTATTATTTATTTATGTTGGTTTGCTTTATGTTTATTTATTTCACATATTATTTATTTACGTTTTATGTTAATTTATTATTTGAAGAATATGATTACTTCCGGAATAAAATATACAATGAATTGTGGCTATTTATGCCTAGAATTGTGGCTATTTATGTCTAGCAGATAATGCAAGTACTCATATTGTACTTAAGCATAAGAAATAATTTTCCCATTTAAATGCAAGGGAAAATATGAGTAGTATTTCTCAAAGTACTAAAATATCAATACTTCGGAAGAGCACTTGAAAGTTTATCTCTGATAGATAATCGACTTGATATGATGTGCTATATTTTATATTTTTCATTCCTCGAAGTGAATGATACAAAGTACATATTTTCATTACCTGAAGTAAATGAAACAAAGCACATTTTGAAAGGTGCACAATTATGCATTTCTCGATTAAAATGCAAGGGAATAATGCGAGTACTATATCCGGAAGTACTAATATCACAAAAGGCTCTGGTTGAGCAAATATGTTATTGTCAAATGGAACTTTATTCCATATTCACAGTGCGTTATACTCGTCAAAGTCATAAAGAGAGCAATATGAGTTCGCAAACTATCCCTTTGGGAATTATAGATAACATATGTTATCAATTGGCATTTGAAATAAGCCAATATGGATATAAGTTCTGGTAGCCAAAAAGTCAGTTGAAAGCTCTAGGAGAGCCATATATTGCTACCAAAAGATCATTTCAATTGAAAGCTCCGAAAGAGCTAAATATATTCCTATTTAAAGGAACAATTTTGATGGTCGTACTAGACATGTACGAGTGAGATTGAATTACATGTTATGGTAAACAAGGAGTTTACAAATTCAGAGATATATACATACATATATATAGTTGGCATGATCGGTTAGACCATCCTGATCAATAATGGTGCTGAAATTATTGAGATTTACATGCACGTGTATTAAAAGAACCTGTAGTTCTTGTAGTGCTTATTCTCAAAAGAATGGATTAAATTCCACTTATTAAAGAATGTGAACTTGTGTTGCTTAAAGGAATTGATTAAATTTCACTTACTAAAAGAACCTGAAGTTCTTGTGTTGTTTGTTCTCAAAGGATATAGATGATCCCACTTACCAAAAGAATTAGAACTTAAAGTTCTTGTACTGAAGTTAAGACTGTATGTCTTGCATATCTGAACGAAATATGGGCTCATATATCCACAAATGTGGAAAGTTTTATATGATTTTAGTAGATGCATCTACATTGTTTTATCGACTTACAACCAGAAGTTTGTGAGATTGATTCTAAAAATATTTAGATTATGCAGTTAGACTATTCGTCTTGAAAAGCTAGTGGGTTTATATTTTAGGCTATATCAGTTGTTACAAAGCCTATTGATTATGAAAAATATAGTTTAGCAAAATTTCAATTGGATGCCTCCTGTTTAATAGCTAAACTATGAGAACAAAAGAGTTATTATTTATATGGTGTTTCCATATAGCAACACTTATACGCATCAAGCCAACGAGTTATAATAAACTCCCCGTTATGATTGGTTTTTGGTCAGAAACCATACATTTCCCATTTTATAATTTTTGAATGTGCGATATGAATTGCTCCACCACAACGCACAAAATGGGTAAATAAAAAGGGTTGAGAATATATATTGAGTACGAGTCTCCTTTTATGTTTAAATTCTTAAAGATTAATTGGAGAATCATTTATGACATGATTTTTCTCAACATCAGGGGGAGATAATAATCAGCTGGATAGAGGAAAATGAATTATCATTATCTAGATCCTCGTATATGAACTAGAAGTTCATAAGATAATTCATGTTATGACATGTCAACTGCCAGACATATTTACTGACCCAATGAGAGTAATTAAGTCTCATATACCAGCTGAAATGCTCTAAGTTTAAATTACATGTTAGAGCGAGAGAATGTAAATCATGCCTGAAGCATGATAGTTGAAATGGTTCCAATGATCAAAATTCTCGTAAATAGAAAGTAATATGAGATGGTCATATATTGGAGGCGGGTGCTCCTGAAGAGACCCAAGACATAACAAATAATAAAACTCTTGAAGAGTTTCAGGTACCTGAATAAAGATTGAAATCTTGAAGAGATCTCGATGAGTTATGCCATTACGAGAATGGAACTAAAAAAATTAGAAAGTTGTCGACAACGATTTTACAAACAATTTTACATAAAATACTTCTATAGAAGTAAAGAAAGAAATCGAGGATCTTGTATAAAATCTATCCAGAAGTATAGATATTGAATTGGCCAATGTTGAAAGACGCTTTGAACTTCTAAAATAGAAGTATTTGGACCACCAGTCCAAACACCTAAAGGTGTAATGCAAGTGAGGCACAAATAAGTAATCGTAAATACGACTTGAACTGTGATTTATGAAAAGTTTTAATTACTTCATGGTGGATGCAACTACTTTGGCAGTTTTGAAAATTTTACATACGTCTAATTATTTGTGGATCCATATTTATCCTTGAAGGATCTAAAATTCTATAAGCATTTGGAAAATTCTGAGGAAATTTATTTAGACGTGTCTCATGAATATTTTTGGCGCATTTGGTATAATCGCCTTAGTGAATACTAATTGAGAAAATACTATAAGAATGAGCAGATTTCCTTATGTATTCTATAAAGGAGTTTGGATCAAGATCCATTATGATAATTTTAGAACTCCTAAAGAGCTTCAAATTGGAAACTCATGAAGTACTTTCAATACAAGTACTTGAATCTTGACATCAAGTTTATCTCGACATGAAGATCGAGCATTATTATATATTTCTTTTGTCTATGAATAGACATAAGCTGAAAGAATCTTAAAGAAGATTCAATATGAATAGAGCATATCTATTGAGTATCCCAATAGTTGTAAGATTGTTGGATATGAATAAAGATAATTATATCTTTTCTTAGTCTTGAAGCACTATATATTAGTTGGTCAAGAAATATATATGAATATACAAAGATCATTACATTTAGATCTTCAAACATTCGTTGATGCCTCCTCAAATATCGTAGAAATAATTGTTATGCACGAGGCAAGCCAAAAAATGTGTTTGGCTAAGACTATTGACCCAACATATCCAAAAGATATGTGGATTTACTTTTACAAGATATGATAAAAGCTATCTTGTGTGAAGATAACGCAAGATGTATATCTCAGTTTGAAAGTGGATACATCATGGAACATATTACTCCAAAGTTTCATCCCTCACGATCTTTAGAAAAATAATATTCAAGATTAAATTATGAAGACTCAAAGATCTTCTGTGATGTTTGCATGAGGTGGAGTAAATACGCGTTGCACTCTTTTTCCCTTAACCGAGGTTTTGTCCCAATGGGTTTTCCTAGTAAGGTTTTTAATGAGGCAACAAGTTATGCGTATCAAAGATGTGTGTACTCTTTTTCCTTCACTAAAGAATTTTTTTTCCCACTGGGTTTTTATCTTAGTAAGGTTTTAACGAGGCACATTATCTTCATAGACATCCAAGGGGGAGTGTTATGAATATTTATCTATGTGGATGTCTATCATGATTAGAACTTTATCAAAGGAGTTTGATTTATTTATTATTAGGAATATTATCTCTATGAATTAGAGTTTACTGTATTATGTACTTCTTATGCCTATAAATAGATGATTCATTAAAGGCATTGTATACAATTCTATATTTTGAGAATAATACAAATCTTCCTCTTCCTCTCATCTCTTTGTTCTTCTTGTTCTTCTTTATTTTATTCACAACAGATAAAATATTATTAGCCAAAAACCCAATACACCAAGCAAGCGAGGTTCGAAGTCAAATTTATAGATAACTAGTATATGCAAACATGTATAATTTACATGGATAAAATATAAAATATAGTAATTAAATTATTAAAATATTAATTACAAAAATCTTACGGTAATATACAAAACTCACTTTATACCACTTGGTATTTCATTGTCATCTGCTTTCTTTATTTCTGTGAATCACATTAAATATTAAAAAATTCTACAATAGGCGACGAACATTAATAAACACCACTAATGATAAACACTGATGAACACTATTAATTTTTTTAAGAAAATTTAAAAATTTAAAGGACTAAAATTATAACTAAAATTATATCTTAAAAATAAAAATCAAATTTAATAGTTATTTTATAATATTTTTAATAGGTTAGAATCAAATATACTCAATTCTTCTAAACTCTAACAAAATCAATCTCTTAAACAAATAGAAATCAATTTATAATTTTTTAATAGATTAGAATCAAATATACCCGTCTGTTCACATGGTTATCGCGTCTATTAAATTTGGGTTTAAACTAATTTTAATAGATTTAAAAAACTGATTTCTATTTTTTTAAGAGATTGATTTTGTTAGGGTTTAGGAGAATTGGATATATTTGATTCTAACCTATTAAAAATATTATAAAGTAACTATTAAATTTGATTTTTATTCTTTTAAGAGATAATTTTAATTATAATTTTAGTCTTTTAGATTTTTAAAATTTTAAAAAAATTAATAGTGTTCATCGTTAGTAATGTTCGTCGCACGTGGTAGACTCATCCTTAAATATTAGACCAAATTATTTAAGTTTAAAACAGTAATACATTAAATATTTAATTTTAAAAATTCAGTAAATGCTTAAATTAATTTAAGTTTAAATTAATAGGATTTAAAATGTTATTAGACTAAAAATTTTAGAATAAACAAAGTCTCCGTACACTCTCTATGTATTTGTATATAAGGATTAAATTACTCATTTAAATTGATCTGACATTTGAAAAGAATGACTTCAAAAAACAATTTGTTTAAAAATCGAGACCTTGGATTTTATAATTCAAAAATCTAAACATTACGATGAGTTATTGGTTTAAGTATTAGAGCACATATAATTCAGGTGTTGCTTTCTGATTAAAATATGATTGTTATTACAAAATTTCATAAAAAATGTGGATTCAAACATATAATGTTCTTCGATTTTAAAGTTTAAAAATATATGAATAATTTAAGTATTGTATAAAAAAAACGATATTGCTCATCCCCTTGTGTCCTGGTGGCAAAGGTAGATGTTTATCATCCCTTGGGACCCGGGTTTGAACACCAGTTATGTCATGCTGTGTGTGCCGTCTTTGAAAAGACTAAGAAAGTTGAACAGATGCTACCCTTGCATCGCACCAGCATATTCAAAAAAAAAACGATATTGTTCGACTTTTTTTTTTTTACTTTGTAAACTCAGAGTCTCGAACCAGGCCCACACAATACAAAACCTTCTTAAGATTTGGGCCATTTCAGATGAAAGGGGTTGAGCTAGTGTGGTTATCACATTTGATTTGGGCTGATAGAGGGCCCAAGTATTACCAAGTTGAGACGGGCTACACCTGATTTTAGGCCCATGAAAACGTGGCTATCCTAAGTTGGCGAGTTTGTTTTTCTTTTTACTCGAGCGAGTGCTGTTAACGTGACCATTCGAGGAAGAGGATAAAGCACTAGCAACTCCTGCAAGCTCTTCATTTCACGCTGTTTGGATACTGAGAAAATTGAAAGGAAAATGGCGCAGACCTTGGCGATGCCCGTCGCACCTTCTCTCTCCTGTATATGCAACAAGCTGAGCTCCATGTCTCTCTCCAACACTGCTTCCCTCGCAGTTTCAAACCCTCCGAAGGTAATTTCCTTCTGATTTCCCCTCATTTCTGTTTTTGTTTTGATTAATTCCTTGAACTGTTCTGTTTAGGTATTGAATTAGAAAGAAAAACATAAATAAGAAGGAATTATTAGCTGAAATCTCTCTATAGTCGTGCAATTTTGCTCATATTCTAGTCGTAAGTAAGTTTTTAATAATGGCAATTGGAAACTAGTTTGTTTTGCTTTATTCTTGTTTTAGGCTTAATTGGTTATAGGGTTTGAGCAAAGCAAGGTTCATTGTACCCGGAAATTTACGATTTTTGGTGATGAAAAGTTCACAGAATTCATAAGTTTGTACTTTTCCTATAGTTCACCTGAATTTTAATGAGTTTGGAAGCTAAATTCTTGGTGTATTTTTTTCTTATTTTTGGTTTGTATTTATGTTTTATGTTTTCAACCGTACAGCATCGTAGCCTACACATTGTCTGTGTTCGTGTTGGCGGAGTGGAGATTCCGAACAATAAGAGAGTGGAATTCTCTCTGCAGTACATCCATGGAATCGGTCGCACAAGGGCCCGTAAAATCCTTGTTGATCTTGAAATGGAGAACAAAATCACCAAAGATTTGTCCGAGGATGAGCTCATTACGCTTCGTGACGAAGTCTCCAAGTACATGATTGAAGGGGACTTGGTAAATTTCCATTCTCCTCGTGTGTTTTTTTAAAGCGTTGTAACCATGAACATTCATTGGTAAGCAATTTCAATTTTGCAGAGGCGGTTCAATGCTCTTAACATAAGGCGGTTGAAAGAGATTCAATGCTACCGAGGGATTCGCCATATTCAGGGATTGCCTTGCAGAGGACAGCACACAAAGAACAACTGCCGGACTTTGAAGGGTAAGAAGGTTGCTATTGCTGGTAAGAAGAAAGCACCTCGCTAATCGGTAAGCTCTTTTGTTTCGATGGAGTGATCTCGTGTGGAGTTTCGCATTTGTTTTGAAATGAATACATTCTAGACTTGTAAGTACAATATCTATATTACTGTCTGCGATGCCTCATTCATCCCAATACCTTGCTGATTGCTTTCTCTCGGAATTTTCGTTTTCGGTTGAATATGCATACTCAGTACTTGTGTTGATACATATTTAGACATGTCAGGCACTGTGTTAAACACAAATTTAAACAGTTTAGCATGCATAAAATTAATGCTTGGAGTTGGTCCAATTTGGCCTTGACTTGTTGCACCTTTTGATTGTGATGGTGTCTGACTAGAGTAGAAATACTATGCCCCTATTTGGATAAAACAAAATGAGGCAACTTGGGTGGCTCAAGCTTATTAGATCCTATCCAAATTAGGAGGGTATTTACATTTTAGATCATTGAACTTAATATATATTTTTTTACATTATAAATTTTTAATTAAATTAAATTACATTATTCAACTTTTATTATTTATATTGAAACCATTAAATAATTCTAATAAAAGACTGAAAATGACATTTTTATTTAACATATTTTTACATATATCAATAAATAATGTTTAATTAGTAATTTTTATATTTTTTGATAAGATTTATAGGAAATTTGGTTTTATTTGAATTTATTTAGATGAAATATTTCAGAAAATTTTTACATTAAATTAGCAATTAAATATTATTTGATGGTGACACGTGGAGAAAATAAAAGTGTATTTTTATTTTTTTTATTATAAGTATTTAATAGTTTCAATTTAAGTAATTTGTAAATAACAAAAGTTAAATAATCCAATTTGGTTAGGTTAAATATTTGTGATGTAAATAAAAATAAGGAAAATTCTACGACGGGCGACGAACATTGATGAACACCACTACCGATGAACACCGATGAACACCATTAATTTGTTTTTAAAATTTTAAAAATCTAAAGGATTAAAATTATAATTAAAATTATCTCTTAAAAAATAAAAATCAAATTTAATAGTTACTTTATAATATTTTTTAATAGGTTAGAATCAAATATTCTAATTCTCCTAAACCCTAACAAAATTAATCTCTTAAAAAAATAGAAATCAGTTTATAATTTTTTTAATAGATTAGAATTTGTTAGGGTTTAAGTTTAAGAGAGTTGGGTATATTGGATGAAAATTGATAATTTTTTTAAAAGAATTTTGCTATTGTGTGCTATGAAGGCATTCGTTTTTTAAGAGAATGGATTGTGTATACTGATATTGTTTATCACAAATTTATAAATATAAATTCTGGATATTGATATTTGAATTATAAATTTATTAAATAAGTGCTCAAACTATATTTGTTGAGTACTTTTGTATTTAAACTATTTCGAGCGAAAAATGTGTCTAACGTTTCATTTCGTTTATTTTGAGTGTATGATAATTAACTATCGTTAAAAAATTACTAACCGGTCAAAATATGACATGTGACATGTTTATTTTATTTTTTTTTTAAAATCTTAAAATAAAATTTTGTTGACCAATATTTTTTTTTAATTTTTTTTTCAAAAATCTCAAAATCACCAAAACTCAAAAAATAATTTTAAAATCTCTAAAAATCTCAAACTCAAACCCCTAATTCAGCACCATTTCTTCAATTGATTGTCGCCTTTGACCTTGCACCTTTAGCGGCCAAATTTAGCTGGTCACTTCCCCTAATATAGTCGTCAGAAACGACGAACGGCGTGAATTACAAACGTCAAGCGTCGAATGTTAAATGTGAAATTGATATTAGACTGTTTCATCGTTTTCAATTACACCATATTAGAAAAATAGCCGATTAGGTCTAACGATCGAAAGTGGGACCAGAGGTGGGAGCGGTGATAATTTGGGGGTTTGGAAGTGTTTTGTAAATTTTAGAGAATTTTATAATTCTGAAAATTTTAAATTTTGGGTTTATTCAGAAAATATATTGTCAAATGTCAAGTATTGATTGGTTAATATTTTTTAAAACAACTCTTAACGATCGGACACTTACAACGAATGTAATGAAACATTAAAATACTTATTTTGAGCAAAAAAAAAATTAGGCCCCAAAAAGTGAGCAATATGTATATATATATATATAAAAGTTGGGCACTTATTATGTTATTAAGCCTTTAATTGTTTTTTTTTAACATTTTTAGCAAGGAAAAGATGAAGGAAAATTTTGCTTTCTAGTAGGACATGAACTCACAATTTAAAAGAAAAAAATGTCAACTGATAGCTTTAATCACTTTCTCAAAGGTTGTTGATATTAAATCTTTAAATTAATAAGCTTCGATTTTGAAGTGAACATTCATTTATCTCATTATCCGCTTGATTTATAAGATCTAGTTTTGAGCATGTGTATTTTACAAGTTATAATCGTTTTTTTGTAATATTCTATATTTACATAAAATAAAAATATTGATAACCGTGTTATATAAAATTTTGAACTTCCATTTATTTGTATGGTTATTGTTCATGCGCTGGCACTGAAACAAGATTTCAACAAACATGATTGAGTTTACTTTAAATTTTAAATTTTAGATATTTAACTCTAAATTATAAATTCTAATCCATAAATTAGATATTCTTAAATTCTAATCATGAATCTTAAAATATAAAGGCTTAATGACTCAATTAGCCTCTGAAGTATACATAAAATACCGAACTGTCCCCTAAAGTATTTTTTGGACATTTTGCCCCCTGAACTAAAAATCGTGACCTCTTTTAGCCCCTTCATTTAACGGCGTTAAAAAAATTCACGGGTCAACCAAAAAAGCGCCACGTGTCACTAATAAACAAAAAAAAAATAGCTGACTTATTTTAAAGGGGTAAATTACATGCTAAGTTTATAAATTTTTTATTTTTGTTTAATTTATTCCTAAAAATCGTTATTTAACACGAATTGACCCGAATTGCTTTCTATTTTTCATAAATTAATCCAATATGTTAAATATGCTGATATTTTTGTTCAAATTAGTCCTCAAAATCTTATTTAACCCACAATTGACCCTTACTACTTTATAATTTTTATAATTTAGTCCAATTTTTTTAATATGTTGATTTTTTTGTTTAATTTTGTCACTAAAAATCTTTATTTAACTCACAATGATCCTTGCTACTTTATAACTTTTATATTTTAGTACATTATTTTAAATATAATTATATTTTTGTGTTCAATTTAGTCCTAAAATCTCTATTTAACCCGAAATTGACCCATATTTCTTTATAGCTTTTATAATTTACTTCAATATTTTAAATATAATCATATTTTTGTTCAATTTAGTCAAAAAAAACATTTTAACCTGAAAGTAGCCCCAATTTCTTTCTAATTTTTATAATTTAGTCCAATATTCTAAATACAATTTTATTTTTTTCAATTCGGTCCAAAAAATCTTTATGTAACCTTAAATTAACCTCAATTTATTTCTAATTTTTATAAATTAGTCCAATATTTTTAATATGCTGATATTTTTGTTCAATTTAGTCCTCAAAATCTTTATTTGACCCACAATTGACCCCTACTACTTTATAATTTTTAAAATTTAGTCCACTATTTTAAATATAATTATATTTTTGTTTAGTTTAGTCCTAAAATCTATATTTTACCCTAAATTGACCTATGTTTCTTTATAATTTTTATAATTTATTCCAAAATTTTAAATATAATCAAATTTAGTCCAATAAGGCTCAGTTTTGGGTTAAATATATATTTCAGGACTAAATAGAACAAAAATATAATTATATTTAAAATATTGGACTAAATTATAACAATTTTAAAGTAGTAGGAGTCAATTATGGGTTAAATAAAGATTTTGAGGACTAAATTGAACAAAAATATCAGCATATTAAAAATATTGGACTAATTTATAAAAATTAAAAAGAATTTGAGGTTATTTTTGGGTTACATAAAGATTTTTTGGACCAAATTGAAAAAATATATAATTATATTTAAAATATTAGACTAAATTATAAAAATTAGAAAGAAATTTGGGTTACTTTCAGGTTAAAATGATGTTTACTAAATTGAACAAAAATATGATCATATTTAAAATATTAGACTAAATTATAAAAAGTATAAAGAAATGTGGGTCAATTTCGAGTTAAATAGAGATTTGAGGACTAAATTTGACAAAAAAATATAATTATATTTGAAATATTGGACTAAAATATAAAAATTATAACGTAGTAGGGATTAATTGTAAGTTAAATAAAGATTTTGATGACAAAATTGAACAAAAAATCAGCATATTAAAAAAAGGAGTAATTTATAAAAATTATAAAGTAGTAGGGGTCAATTGTGAGTTAAATAAAGATTTTGAGGACTGAATTGAACAAAAACATTAGTATATTTAAAATATTGGACTAATTTATGAAAATTATAAAGCAATTTGGGTCAATTCATGTTAAATAACGATTTTTAGGACTAAATTGAACAAAAATAAAAAATTTACAGACTTAGCGTGTAATTTACCCCTTTAAAATAAGTCAACTGATTTTTTTGTTTATTAGTTACACGTGGCGCGTTCTTGTTGGCCCGTGAATATATTTTTTAACGTCGTTAGACGGGGGGCCAAAAGAGGTCACGATTTTTAGTTCAATAAGAAAAACGTCCAAAAAATACTTTAAAGGGCAATTTAGTATTTTGTATATACTTCAGGGACCAAATAGGTTATTAAGCCAAATATAAATCATGCAACATAAACCCCTAAACCTTAAATCTTAAATTAAATCTTTAAATTCTAAATTAGATTTAAACATAAATCAATGCAAATATTTTTTTCCTTATTTGTATTATGTTTTTATTATTGCTTGATTTTAAATTTATATTTGAATTTGATATTTTCTTATTAAAACGGTCCTTGAATTTCTTTTACCTAATTTACCTGTAATGTTGAACAATTGACACAAGTTAATCCCTAGGGCAGGCATAAACAAATTTCTTTTGACGAAAGGAACACTAGTACTGGATAATATTAGAAAAAAATTAATAATTGATTTAATTATTAATTTAGAAGAATTTCTACATACAATTTTTACTTTTATTGAGCTAAAAAATTATTAAATATTTTTGCAAGACACGTGTTATTATTTGTTTTTTACTTATAAAGAGTTGATGTCAATGTCGCCCTGTAAACAAGGCTTCATGCTGGGTATGAACATGTCCTTTTACCGACATAACTCATAAGGCTGCACCGCCATTTATGAATTTGAGAAAAGCCAATAGCCCATTCACTCATTCTAATTTCTACATATGTTTTCGGCCACATTTCAACTTCTTATTATATCAAGTTTTTTATATAATTACTATATATTTAATTTAGAGTAAGAATGCAAAAGAACGTGGTTTCTTGTCTGCAGTTTTGCACGGTTTTTTGTCCATTGTTCACGGTGTCTGGTTTGTTCTTGGTCTTCTCCGACGGTCTGCAGCAATTTTTTGTCCATATCACAATGGAATCTGAACTTGCAGGACTTACGCTAGATGATGGTGAAGAGGAAATCCTGGCCCTTCCTCCAGAAATAGGACCGTTTCAGGAAGATTACGCTCTTTGTTTGGTGGGAACTTTCCATACCACAAGCATCATCCATTTCTTCTCCATGAGAAACACTCTGGCTGATATATGACATCCATTAAGGGGCGTTTCCATCACTGATCTAGGGGATAAACGCTACTGTTTCAAATTTTACAACGAGATCGACTTACAAAGAGTTCTTTTGGGAAGCCCATGGTTTTTTAATAATCATCTCCTCCTTCTTCGCAGATTGGAAAAAGGGGAGGATCCCATGCAGGTTACACTGAATCTTGCTGTGTTTTGGGTCCAAGTGCATGATTTGCCTACTGGTCTCATGTCTGAAATCATGGCACAACAATTTGGTAACTTCATTGGTCGTTTTATCGAATATGACTCAAAATTAATCTTGTCTGGGAGAAAACTATACATACGATTAAAGGTGTTCTTCGATGTCAACCTACCTTTGAAACGAAAAAAGAAAATTGCACTGGACGCAACCCGTAGTACGTACGTGCGGTTCCAATATGAACGACTCCCAATTTTCTGCTTCATCTGTGGTAAGATTGGACATGGTGAAAACTTCTGTCCACTACGACTGACAATGAAACCTGATGAAATAATTTTCGGGTGGGATTCATCCTTAAGAGCACCATCCAGGAGAGCACCTCCAGCACCTAGCCGTTGGTTACGAGATGGTGTTTCTGGTTTATCTCTGATGGATGCAAGAGGAGTTGCAACTTCTAACCTAACAACTGGTACCATTCTACATGGAGTTCCTGTCAATGCACACGTGAATCTTACTACAACTGATGGCTCTATGGAGTTAGGTTCAGACGCTGAGGACAATCCTTTGGCTTTACAGGATGGGAAGAAACGGCAACGAGTTGTAGGGGAGGTGGCATCGGTTTCTGGAAATCTGGATTCTACGTCACCAATCGAAGAACATGAGATATCGGCTGGCCCTGTGGTGCAGGGCAGCCGGCAGCCATGAAGATCATTTCTTGGAACGTCCGTGGGTTGGGGAAACCACGGGCCGTTACTCGCCTCAAAAACACTTTACGAGGCAATAGTCCCCACATTTTGTTTCTCATTGAAACAAAATTAGGTGTTCGTAGAATGGAGAGGGTTCGTCAACGATGTGGCTTTCGGTTTGGCATAGACGTTGTTGCGATTGGATCAAAGGGAGGTTTGTCCCTTGGTTGGAAGCCGGACTGCAACGTAACTTTATCCAGTTACTCTCAACATCACATCGATGTGGTTATTAGAGAAGATGATGCTGAACCATGGAGGTTTACAGGGTTCTATGGCAACCCCATTGAAAGTGAGAGATCAAGTTCCTGGAATCTATTGCGTCGTTTAAAATCTCAGCATGACTTGCCATGGTTAATTGCAGGAGACTTTAATGAAATTATGTATTCTTTTGAAAAGATGAGTAGGAGGATACGGCCAGAACGTAACATGCTACAATTCCGTGACAATTTGAATGATTGCGAACTTGGAGACCTTGGTTTCAACGGTGTGTGGTTCACTTGGGAAAGAGGTAACTTCCCACAAACAAACGTCTGCGAACGTCTTGATCGAGCATTAGCAAATCCAAGATGGTGGGACATTCATCCATTCTACTGTGTCAAACATCTCCTCCATTCCATCTCTGACCATTGCCCGGTGCTCATTGACACATTAGGACATGCATCTAATCACAGTAGATCATCAGCTACTCTTTTCAGGTTTGATGCACATTGGGTTCTCGAAGAAGAAACAGAAGGCATGGTTAAAAATGTTTGGGAGGAGCCGGGCACTGTACTGCATAAACTCACTACCTTGGGATCCACTCTTTCACTATGGAGCAAAGAAACTAAACTCACGAAGAGGGCAGCAAAGAAAGGTTTATTATCTAGATTGCAGGACTTACTCTCCTCAGTTCCTGATGATGACAAATTACAGGAGTTGATTGAAGTCAAACTTGGCTTGAACATTGAAGCTGATAAAGAAGAACTCTTTTGGGAACAAAGAGCTCGTTCGAATTGGCTTACTCACGGAGATAACAACACTTCCTTCTTCCACAAGTTTGCCTCTTATCGCAAGAAAACTAATCATGTCCGCGGGCTATATGATGCTGCAGGAGGATGGATTACCTCAGAAAATGGAATGATCAGTTTGGCTACTTCTTGCTTTGCTGACCTTTTCAAGACATCCTCACCTGTTGATGCTTCATTCCTTCTTGACCATGTTCAACCGAAGATCACAAGCTCTACTAATGCAAATCTGCTACAGCCGTTCACAGTGGACGAGGTATGGAATGCTATCAAAAGCATGGCCCCTTTGAAAGCCAGTGGAGTTGATGGTTACCCGGCTTTATTCTTCCAGAAATACTGGCACATCATAGGTCCAGACATCTCAACTTACTGTTTATCAATACTGAATGGCAATTCGAGTGTTAGAGATATAAATGACACACTGATTGTCTTAATTCCTAAGATCAAGAAGCCTGAAAACATGTCACATTTCAGGCCAATTAGTCTTTGTAATGTCCTCTATAAAATCATAGCAAAGGTTTTGGCCAATCGGTTCTCTTCAACCTTGGACACATGTATTGATGAATGTCATGGGGCTTTTATTCCATCTTGACAAATTTCAGACAATATATTGATAGCTTATGAAATTCTGCATTCAATGAAGATTAAAAGAGCTGGAAAACAAGGATCATTTGCCCTCAAAGCCGATCTTAGCAAAGCTTATGATCGTGTCGAGTGGCCATTTTTGCAGAAAATGCTTCTGAAGTTGGGCTACAATGAACGCTGGGTGAACCTACTCATGGACTGCATTTCAACTGTATCTTACTCAGTGGGCTTTAATGGAGTTATGGGAGAGAAGTTCACTCCATCTCGTGGATTACGGCAAGGTTGTCCACTTAGTTCGTACCTATTCTTGGTGTGTGCAGAGGGTCTCTCGCAAATGTTGAATCAAGACATGCAAAACAGAACCCTTAGAGGTGTTACCATCGGTCGAGAAAGACTGGAAATCGGTCATTTATTTTTTGCTGATGGCAGCATATGTTTTGCCAATGCATCAGAGGAAGCTGATGTGACTCTCAAAAACATTCTAACACATTTTGGCAACATATCAGGGCAACGTGTAAACTACGATAAATCCCTATTGTTCTTCAGCACCAATGTTCCCACAACGATCCAAACTACAATTGGCTCCATCTTGAATGTCCGTATTGCAACCAATCCAAAACGATATTTGGGATTGCCTACAATGGTAGGCAGAAATAAAAGGGAAGCTTTCAGTTATTATGTGGATAGAGTAAATAGCAAATCCAATACATACAACACCAAGTTTTTGTCTATGGGTGGTAAGGCAACCTTAATTCGAAGTGTTTTGCAATCAATTCCAGTATATGCCATGCACTGCTTTCTTTTGCCTTCATCTCTATGTCATGCTTTGGAGCAATCCATGGCCAAATTCTTGTGGAAAAATGCAGGCACCAGCAAAGGAATTCATTGGACATCTTGGAACCAACTAGCACACTCAAAGCAAGAGGGAGGCATGGGCTTCAGAGACCTTGGTCAGTTTAACGTGGCATTACTAGCCAAACAATGCTGGCGGCTTATTAAACACCCTGATTTCTTGCTGGCAAAAGTTTTGAAGGCCAGGTATTATCCCTCAACGGATTTCCTCCATACAAATTTGTGCTCTAACCCATCATATACTTGGCGAAGTCTCTGGAGTGCAAGAGGGCTTATTGAAAAGGGCCTAATATGGAGCATTGGCAAAGGTGAATCAATCAACATTTGGAATGATCCATGGATCCCAAATGAAGAAGATGGCAGACCACGAACTGATGTTATTAATATCCAGTATACTAAGGTTGCGGACCTTATTGATGTGCCTGCAAAGTGTTGGAAGTTGGATGTGTTATATAGTTTATTTCCATCCTCTTTGGTGTCCAATATTCGTGATATTCCATTGGCAAATACGCACCAACGTGATACCCTGGTTTGGAAGCATGATAATGCAGGAGTCTACACTGTGAAAAACGGATACAAATTATTTCATAGCAACCCTACTTTATATTAATACTTGTAGAGAGAATGAGAGGAAGAAAAGCGACTTACCGAAAATCAATGGATAAGTCATTTTGATTTTTCTTTGACTTTTTCATTTTTCATGAACCAAACAGCGAAAAATTATGAAATTGTTTTCAAAAAACAAATTACAGTGAAATAAATATTCCCTAAATAATCAACCCAATATAATTTTTAAGTTAAAAACTTAAAAGAGACTTTAAATGAGAGGGAATGAGGTTATAGTGAGTATTCAATCCAATCTATTTATTATTTTCTTAAATATAATTAAATATTGTTCATCCCTGAACTGGACGTTCGTTCGTCGCATGTTGGTTCCACTAAAGAGTGAAAATTTCCACCCCAGCTTTCCTTTTATTCTTTTATCTGATTTCTCTCTTTTGTTCTTTGTATTTTTTTTGTTGAGACACAAATCGTATAGATTAATTTGTCAAATTTATGGTCAGATAATTAGTTCAAAGTTTAAGTTGTAAAATTTAGAATATAAGATTTAAGATTATGAATTATATTTTAAAATTAAAGTTTAAAAATTTAAATTTAAACTTTAAATTTCAAACCATAAGCATCTAAACCTCAAATTAAACACCTAAATTTAAAATAAATATGTTTTATTTGGATATTTCGACCAGCACCCTTTTCAATTATTTATCTCGTTATCTCTTTTTGTTTTTCATGTTCATAACTAAATTTAAAATTTTAATTTAAACCCTAAACCCTAAAACACAAATATTTATATAAACTAAAGTTTATATTGAATAATGTTCCAGTAAACAACCACAAATTAATTAAATTGTGATCTGGTTTAACTGGATATTCCCCCATCACCACCTTTTTTTTATTGTTTCTCTCTCTTGTTCTTCACATTCTTAATTATACCCAGAATTTTAAAGTGTTGTTTCCCTCATCATCACTTCCATCATTATGGGGCAAGTGATAAACTTCACCTCACATATTTATTTCTGTTATTTGCGATTGGGATTGAGGGGGTTAAACTTAAACCCTTTCATCATTTACTGCACATGTCTTTAGGAGTGTACAAAATCAGATTTGATTAAACGGTAAATTGGAATAGCTCAATTTAAAGATAAACATAAAGATTCAATATAATGTATCCTTGAATATGATTCACATATATTACAATGAAATTAAAAAAAAAACTCTGAATATCGCTGGAAATAACAAGCTCAAAGGAAAGGCTGGGAAAGTTTATTCATATACTATAACAACTCCCTCAGTCACCACTCACCAGCCCATTACATACATCATACATGTCCCTGCACAAAAACAAGAACGATATAAGCGTAAAATTATGAAGGATGAAAATGGTAAAAATATATGAAAGAAAAAAAGGGAGAAATTACCTAGATTATCCTTCCACGGCTGCTCCACCAAGCTCCGCCTGGGCTTCCAGGTCTATCTCCCCGTCATTTGCATGACCAAGGCCTACGAGCTCAATTTCACCTTGGACCATACCTCCGACTCCGGTCCCGTGGTCATGGTGTCCTCCGAGCTGAACGCTCCCTTGGACCATACCTCCGACTCCGGTCCCGTGGTCATGGTGTCCTCCGAGCTGAGCGCCCCCTTGGACCATACCTCCAACTCCGGTCCCGCGGTTATGGTGTCCTCCGAGCTGAACGCCCCATTGGCCCATACCTCCTGCACCGATCCCGGGGATACGGCGTCCTCCTCCGATGAGTTTTTTTGCGGCAACATAAACGAGAGCAGCACCCGCCACAACAACAACAGATATCACAACCTTCTCATTGAGTTTGAAGGTTCCGGATATAGAACCGCCAAACGCCAGTGAAGAAGTCAAATCACTCTTGGAATCCATTAGGGAAACTAAGATTAAGACAATTTCTGGCTTTCTTTTTTTTTCTTCTTCTGTTCTCTCTCTCTCTACTCTCTACTTGGGGAAGAAGAAGATGGGGGGCATATATATTATATAGGGCAGCCATGGGCAGGGACAGGGGCATTTTCGGAAAATGGCTTCGTATCCTCATTGGATAAAGCAAACAGATACACTTTCATTCCAAGATCATACATAAGTGTTCTCTTTTAAAAACCCTAAAGTAAACATCCACATGTATATTCTCTTCTAGTGTAAATAAATAGAAGCTTGAATATCAAATTATGTGTCTAAATTATCCCGTTGTTTCTTTTATGTGTTTTTTTGCCCTCTTAAATAATCAAACTATCATTTTTGATTAAAGGGCAAAAAATTTTAAATACATAATAAATACATACACATATTTTAATATTAAGCCTAAATAGAAACCAAACTCCCACTTGATGAATAGAAATCATATCTATTTTTGTGTCCTCTATTTCTTAATATTAAAAAAATAGTTTTATAGTTTAAGATTTATGATTTATGATTTATGATTTAATTTTTTAAAAAGTTTAGGCTTTCAATGGGGTATGTATAAAAGCGCAAAAAAAGAAAACGAGAATTCTTGCTCTGCTTGGATAAAATTGTGAACTGCTATATTTTCACAAGCTTTAGAGAGAAAATTACAACAATACCTTTATTCACTGAAAAGCCAAGATCCTAAATTTTAAAAACAACAAAAGTAGAATAAAAAATTGGTACAAGGGTGTATAAATTTTATTTTATACAATCTTGTCTGTTTTAAGATTTAATAGTTTTATTTAGGGTTTGAATGCTTAAGCTTTAAAATTTAATATTCAGACTTTAAAATTAAAAGTTTTAGATTTTAAGGTTTATGAATTTGGATGTTTAGATCTAAGCGTGTTTAAGAATTAGAGTTTATAACTTTAGATTTAGAGTTTGATTTGGGGTCTAAAGTTTTAAATTTAGCATTTAAAATTAAATAGACAAGTTATGTAAATCTTATTTTACGTATAAAAAATCACTAAAAAAACAATCCATCCAAAGGAGAAGATTCACTAACGTCGACAATGGCATCATCATTAAAAAACAATTCTATTATATTTAATCAAATAAATATTTGGAGGGCAATAGGGTGGGCAAAAATACCCGACCCGATTGACCCGACCTGAAAATTCGACAACCCGAACTTAACATGTCGGGTAATTTTCAGAAAAAAAATTTCTCGACCCGACAAATTTACCGGGACACGGGCTGGAAGTTTTCTCTTACCGGGTACCCGACCCGACCCGATAAAAATTAATATATATATTTTTTATATTTAAAATTATATTTTTATTTTATGTTTCTTAATATTTTCACTCTAAAATTAAGTTTAAATCCCTACAAATTTTTCTATGTTTGTATTATATTCTTTTAAGTTTTAAGTTTAATTTTTAAAAAATATTTTTGTGTTTAACATGTGATTATTTTTTATTTTAAAATAAAATAAATAAAAAAATAGAAACTGGGTACCCGGTACCCGATTACCCGAGTACCCAAATTTTATGGGTACCCAAATCTCGGGTACCCGGATATAATAGGTCGGGACACGAGCCACTTAATGAGGTACCCGACAATGCCCACCCCTCCATATCTTTACTTTTATTTAAAATTTATAATACATATTGAGATAATTATATCACGCGCTTGCATTGGAAACTTTTAGTGTTCACAAGTGTCTTAATTTAAGGATTATGGACTCAATTTAAGGTTTAAGATTTATGTGTTTAGGTTTATATATTTATAATTTAGGGGTTGTTGTTAGAATTTAGTGTTTATATGTTAAAACCTCTAACATATTACCCTAAACCTAAACACACATTTTTAAACTATAAATCTTAACCATAAACACTAAATTCTAAACCCCTAAACTTATACTCTAAAATTAATAGATAAATTTTAAATATGAGATATTTAAAGAAACTATAAGTTTTTATCGCCAGTGTATGAATATTTTCCATACATTTAAATATAAATCTAAAGATACATGTAAAAAATAGTATAAATTTTGTAATGCATACAATATGAATAAATTGGTCAAAAGTCAAAACATTAAAAATAACTCCTGACAAAGTGGGGATTCATATTACTAATAAATAAGAATAATCTTTTTATAAGAGTTTTATTTTTTATTTGAAAATGAATTACAAGTGAAATAAGAAAAAAGGGAAATGAAAAAGACAAAGATTAAGCCACGTGGGCACAGGTGGGGGCGGGAAAAGATTTGGGTTCGGATCCTTACACGGTTTGCTCTGAAAACAAAACCTAATTTCACAGTTGGCGGGAAGAATTAAGGCATTAAGCCACAACTGCCGTAATCAGCGCTTCTCGGCTTAAGCCAAGCCAAGCCACCGCCGCAATCTTTTACTCTTTAGTAGGGGTGTTCAAAAATATCTGATCCGATCGATCCGATCCGATTATCCGTTGATCCGATCCGAAAATTTTGATATCCGATCCGATTTTTATTTTCGGATCGGATATCCGATCCGATTATAGATTTTTCGGATCGGATACGGATCGCAATATTTCAAGTTTCGGATTATCCGAAAACCCGAAAATCCGAATATCTAATATTTTTAAATATTAATCTTGTTATATTTAACAATTTTATGCATGTTATATTCGAAAATTTAAAAAATCGAATTTTTTATAGATGTGAATCTTGTTATATTTAGCAATTTGTTGTTTGTTATATTCGAAATTCCGAAATTTTCAAAAATACGATCTTCAAATTTGAAAAAAATAGTTGAATCAAATTATATGTTCGGATAATCGGATATCCGAATATCCGGTATCCGAAAAACCGGATATCCGATTTTTTCCGGATCGGATACGGATCACTATATTGCCGATCCGAAAACCCGGATATCCGAAAAAACCGGATCGGATTTGATCCGATATCCGACAATGAACACCCCTACTCTTTAGTCAAGCAAGACAATTGTATACTTACACGTGGAGCAATGAAATGCTTCTCATGTTCACCTGTTTCCTAATTCGCTTTCTTCATAATTAAGTTAAAAAATTTAAACAAATAATTATACATGAGAAAAATATCTACTGCAATGGCGGTGTAAAATTTGTTTTTTACATTCAACTAGTTTTTAGAGTTTATAGGATATGATTCAGTGTTTGTGATTATATTTTAAGTTTTATTAATAAATTTTATAATTTATAACTTGTGGGTTAGGATTTAGAATTTAAAGCTCAAAAAATAACTTATGACAACTTTAAAAGCCCACTTATAGAAAAAAAAATTCCACCTTCGTCATAAGGTGCATCAATAATTACCCATAATTAAAAAAACAAAAAGTTTAGAAAACATATTTTTTCTACGTATATAGTTGACAATATTTTTTAAAATAATTCTTTTCTTAAATAATCATTGAGTTAAATTTGTTAATCTAATTAATAATTTTAAAATTTTATGCTTGTATATATGGGTGTAAACAAGCCAAGCCGAGCTTGAGTAGTGCTAAGCTCGGCTCGGCTCGTTAAGATTTTGAGTCGAGTTCGAGCTTGAGTAATTTCTAACAAGCCTGAGAAATCTGAGCTTGACTCGGCTCGTTTAGAACTCGAGTCTAGTTCGAGCTTGATTCGAGCCCAATCGAGTTAAGTGTTGATCAATCTTTGACCCCATTGGATACATTTGGATACACAAGTTGTGTAAACTTAATCTTGTTAATTTTAGCGTTTATGGTGTTAGTTTAAGGTTTAGAGGTTTATGTTGTTGGGTTTAGAATTTAGGGTTTAATACTTATATTTAGGGTTTAAGTTTAAGAATTTAGATTTTTAATTATAAAAAATAAAAAAACTAATATATTATATTTTCGAGTAGCTTGTGAGCTTTTCTTGTCGGATATCAAGTAGCCCGGCTCGGATCGTCAAAAACTCGAGTCGAACTTTGATCGAATTTTGACCGAGTCGAGCTCGAGTAGCTCGCGATATATCTTGTCTCATTTACAACCTTACTCGTATATAAACATATTCTTTTTGAATGAAAGTATATAAACATGTTTCTACATATATAATTGAATTGAAGTATATCTTATTAGAAAAAATAGAAATTAAACTTAAATATAATTTTGATCCCATTTAAATATCTTTATTTTTTTTTAACACAGTTTAACTTAAATATAATTTTGATAAAGTTGGTTAGGTGGATCTTATGTGTGCGTATGCGTATGCCCCGATTCCAAGGCCAGCTGGAAATTTCAATATATGTTTTTTTTTTCTTTATAATTATTTTTTTGAACTAACTTAACCATTCCTTTTACAATGTGCAAGTTTGTAACATTTAGAGACCAAATGGAACACATACAAACTTCAAAAACCTGAATTCTTCGTTGATAATGTTGGTCTAAATCTGAATGCTTCCCTGAAGCCTATGACCGTGTAATGATGACTTGAACTCGACTCTTACCATACTCGAATTCAAACAAATTATCTATGATAACATAATTCGAGTTTGATTATATTTGGATCCAACAAAATATTTTAAAAATGAATTTTAGTATTTAATTCGTAGTTGACATGTATTTTGCTAAAGCTTGTAAAAGATTTGACTCTCTTTTAGTTTCGCAGACATTTGGAACATTCCTTCTTTTGTTCACATTACTTTAGTTTAGAGACACTCTTCAGTCTTCAATGGGGTTCATTGGATTTTTCAACAGTATTTTATTCATACACTTTTGAATATGCCAAAATTGCATTCAAATGTACTCTCACTTTGTCTATCTCTCCCCTTTATTATTATTATTATTATTATTATTATTATTATTATTATTATTATTAGTTGCAATCACAACTCGAATAAAAATTCCCTGCCTCTTTTTTGTGCCCTATTTTATGTCCCTATATTAAACATTTAAATTGTAAATTCTATTCCTCAAAAAATTGTAAATTCTAACCCTAATTTCTAAATCATAAACCCTAAAACTTAAACATACATTATACCTCATATTTCTTAAAACCTAACCTTAACTCCAAAGAAAAAGATAATAAAGACATGTGGGGACCACGCCTCCCCAAAATTTGGAAAACTATATTAGACCCTTAAAATTTTAAAAAATTTAATTTGGCTCCTCAATTTTTTTAAAACAAACTAGATTATACTAAAAGTGATAGGATTACAAAGATCACACCCAAATATTAAAAATTCAATGTATAAAGATAAATAGAATAAAATCTAAGGGTATGAAAGACATTAAAGAACAAACATATCACTTTCAGAAGGACTTGAAGCAACTTTTGAAAGAAATCCATGAAACTATAGCTTTAACCAGAGTGCTCTATGAAGACAACAAATTCTTCCGCTACTTGTTCTTGGCGTATCAGCACAACCACAACAGGGATTCATAAGCATTTATAGATCGGCCTACTTCGCTAAAATATGCTCGCTGAAATTTTATCACTCGAATGCTATACTGTCTAAAGACAGACTAAAACTGTCATAAAAGCAGACAAAAGAACTGCCATGAAAGCAGATTTGATATAATACTGGCAAAGCAAGGAAAAACAAGAAAAACATAAAAATAAAACATTCATCATCAAAGATGAAGGTTATTTATATACAAAATCAGCAAAACAACCAAAGGTCATTGCCGGTGAAGTAGAAGATCAACGAAGAAGATGAAGAACTTGCAAACTTCTTGTAACCGCCGCAGAGAAAATGGGAGGAGTGTTTTTTTTTTAAATTAAATTTTAAAAAAATTAAGATTAAGTTTAATTTTTTTAATGTTATTAATTAAAACCCTCCCATAATTTTAAAAAATTCTCATTAAACCTCTCAAAAAGTTTTTAAAAAATTAATTAGACCCTAATTTTTTTTGAAAAAAAATAAATTGAACCCTTCAAAAATTTTAAATTTTTTTAATTTAAACCTCTACTTTTTTAAAGTTTTAACTTTCCCTAAACTCTATCACCAAATTCTACCATTGACCCTAAATTTTAATTCTAAACTATAAACCTATTTTTCAAAACATAAACATATAAATAAGAACACCAAAAGAAGACAAATAATTTATATTCTCACTACTCAACAATCAATGTCTCAATAAAGAATGGATCTAAGATTAAATATTAGGAAATTAAACTATTTTACAGCAAAAGAACAATATTCATTAAATATCTAAATTTAGGAATTTTAAAAACAATATTTTAATTAATATTTAAATTGAAATAGACTTAAAATATCATTATACAAAAAAAAATGACAAGGGACCCAATGCCGTGATAATTACATGTCTGGCCGTAACCTCTTTACTATTTAATAAAAACTAAAAGTAAGACAATCCTATACTTACTTACACATGGACCAATGGAATGTTTCAGCAGACGAACGTACCCAAACGTACGTACCATGTGCAATTACAAAAATTCAATTTTTATTTAATTATTTTAGTTCAATCGAATTAAATTGTTCAATTTTTTATATAAATTTAGCATATTTTTTTCTATTATTATGATATCATGTTTTAATCTAGAATCATTAACCCGAAAAAACTAATTGATAAATAATTTATTTTATAGTATTAATGATTTGTATAAGTTAAAAATAAATATTGGGACAAGAATTATAATTTGACCTAGAAATTATAATATTCTTAATTTTATTTGAATAATCTTTTAAAAAAATGTGTTTGTATTTAAGTTTCATCTAAAAAAATATAGGGATCGAAAAAAGTCGTATAACCTTTTCATGAACCGATTACAAGCAACATCGGACAAAGTGGGATTCATTGTACAAATTAAAACACAAAGGTTAAGACACGTGGCACCAATACTTAACGGGGAATAGCGCAAACGATTTGGTTCGATCGTTACGCGCTCTGCCTCCGATCGAACACAACCGCCGCAATCAGCGCTCCCTTGGTTTCAGCATTTTTGTCATCCGCCCTTCCCGGCTTATGCCAACTGCCAAGCTACCGCCGCAATCTTCCGGGCTCATCGAATCGAATTAGTCAAGTTAACGAATCATGTTTTATGATTCAAATTTTATTTGGACTTTTTTAGTAAGTATAGTTTACGAAATTCAAGTCGAGTAATAAAGTTCATATACAAATTTAATTAAAATTATTTATATTATTATAATACGAATTGGTTCTAATTCAAACAAGTTTCTCTAATCATATAAGATATAAATATATATTTCTTCGTATTCTTTTTTCACATTTGTAAGTAGGATTTATAATGTTATTTAATAAAAAAATATATCATCTATAATTATGAAAATAAATTTATAATGTTTTTTAAGAATATTTTTTTGAGAAAACTACATATTTAGTACCCAACTATGCACGCGTTACTATTTTGGTACCTCAACTATTATTTTTGGCAAAATGGTACCTAACGTTATGTTTTTGTTCTGTTTTGATACCTTAGCTGTTAAAAACTAACGGAGATGATGATGTGGCTTGGTATAAACACATTTTCAGTCCAAAATACTTGTATATATATTACCAATTTAGTCTAAAATTCATCAATTTAAAACATCATTTTAATTTTGATAGAATTTTGTCCCATCCCTTCCGTATTCTCATCAGTATCCCGATCGTGGTGTTTGGATCCTCCAATGGACCCCGTGTAACACCCCGATTTTGAGCCTAGGTGTTTTTGAGTTTGGTTAGATGGTTTGATAGGCCGGATTAGAGATTCGAGTCGGATTCATGATTTAATTTGGAAAAAAATATTTTTGTGCGAGATAAAATTATGGAAAAATATCTAAAAATACCCATTTAATATATGGATATGGGTGGTGAAATTAATTTTGGAAAATGGTTTTGAAAATGTGACATTTTGGCCGGTGACCAAAATGTAAAGATTAAAAACTGTTTTTGGTGACTGTTTTGTAAAAGAGTCAAAACTTTAAATCTTTAAGGAGCTAATTTACCATTGTTCTAAATCGGACTTCACCCTTAAATTTTGGCTATTTTTAAATGAGTTTTAATTAGATATTAATTATGGGAAAAGAAGATTTTAATTAAAAGGAGATTTATTTAATCAAAATATTTTCTTGCGTAACGTCTTTTTTTTCTATTTTCTCGTCAGCTAAACTACTTTTACTCTTCTAAAAATTTCAGAGGTTAACTCCTTTTCATCCCATTTTAATTCTAAATAGATTCTTTGGATTTCCATTCCAAGCTACACTTGTTTTCTTGAAGGTTTTATTCAAATCTTGTCAATTGAGGAAAAAATAAACTGTTAGAGGTGATTTTCGTTTCTCTCCCCTAATCAAAAGTTCTTTATTAAAATTTTCAAATTCTTGACTCTTTATATTTGTTTTCTAATGTGTTTGATGATTTAATTATAGAAAACTTGTTTAATCAATGTTTATTGGATGAGATTTTATGATTTTTGAATTAGATCTGTTTTGAGAGGTTCTTGATTGATTTTAATCATGATTTAAATGTTTAATAACGTTAAGATGATGATTTTAACATTAGAATCTCAAATCTATATGAATCTCTAATGTTTTAAGTTGCTAGTTATGTGATTTTGAGGAGTTGTGATGGTTTAATGTATGTTGGGGATATAAAAATGTTATTAGATGGATTTTGGATGTTAATTGATGGTTATGGATGGATTAAATGGTTAGTTTTTGGCTGGGTTAAGTTTAGAATAGTTTTGATGTTGTTTTCGTGTGTTTACGGTTAGCGATCGATAGCTTTTAGCGAAGCGAAGTTACGAAGTTGTGTTGCTGGAATTATAAATGCAGTATGATGCATTAATCCTTTTGTTGTTATGTTATTAAAATTTTTGGGAAACGCCGGTACACCCCATGGCGCAACGGAAAAATTATCCGACGAATTCTGCTAGTGATCCGTGTACAAGGGACGAATTCGGGGTGAATATGGATGAAATATTACTTTAATAAATATGGTATCTTAATATCCTTAGGGAGTTAGGACAAACCAACTCGAATTCGAGTAATCACAATAGCGCTTCGACCTCTACGCAGTCCACCCGAACGAAATGAACAATATTTTCTCTTCTTTAACTATTAGAGAGGTTTTCCGAAAAAGCATACTTTGGCTGCTAGACCTTATGCCTTTATATAGCATTCAAAAACCTAATTCTAATTAAATTCGGATTCATTAAATACACAGTATATTTAACCGAATATAATTAAATATGTAGAATCTAATTCTACTTTAATTCAAATTCATTAATTATACAATATATTTAACTGAATACAATTAAATATGTAGAATTCGATTATACTTTAATTAGGTTTTTTGGATATATATATTAATAGTGTTTGATAATTATAGTAATTATCTAGTATTAAAATATATATAAATGAGATTATCTATAATTACAATAATTATAATAATTTCGTTTTAATAATTATTACGTGTACAACAAGTTTGTAGACATGCTATCTAGTCGATATTTGTTCGTTTCAATCACAGGGTGTGACCCTTGTAGGTTCATGTAACGTTAGTAGTAATATCTAGAACAATTCTAATATTACAAGCAACGAGTGACATCTAGCAATACGTCATTGCTACCTAAGTTACATGAAGTTGTGGTTCAACTTTACTTTTTTCCGTGATTAACTTCTTTTATGTATTACATCTTTTTATCCTCATATCTAGATCGAACACAAGTCATGGATTAGTCACACTTGTATAGTTCATCTAATATATCTTGATATCTTGAGTAGACTATGATAAACGAATAACTATGATATCTCATATCAATTTATTCGAGCATGTTCATACATTTTCTAGTCTCACTCAATCAAGTGGCATAAAATATTACTCCTAATATGTAAGAGGGACAAATCCTATCTTGATCAACCATATTCCTCTATATAGAGTGTAGAACTAATGTTTTGATATAATAATTGAAAAATATTTTTGGACTAAGTTAAAAAGAATTCAAAACCATTTCCAAAGTCCAAACTACTTGAAACTAAGTTTAGGGGATGTTTTCAAAGGTTTTTACATGTTTTCAAAGCCAAACTAAACAAAACCTTCTAGACGTTTCAATACGAGCTATGCCGTTTTGATACGCCTACATGGCGTCGACCCCAACGGTCATAAACCCCAACGGCTATTTCCCAACTAACATTTAAATGCAGACCATTTCGATACGGGGCTAGGCGCTTCGATACGGCCAACAACGTTTCGATACGAGTATTGCAACAACTCTTTCTACTTGAAGAGCGTATCGAAACGAGTTCGAGCGTTTTGATACGGTTAGCAGCATAACTGCATTTATGGTGGGAATTTATGTGTCCAACGGCTCCAATTCAACCCCAACGGCTAGTAACGGCTACAAACTCATTAAGGAGTATAAAAGGGACCTCTAGGCATCAAGTAATGGTTAATGCTTCAATTGTCAATCAACAAATGATCAAGAATTATCTTTGTACTTAAATTGTCATCTCTTTGTATAGACAAACACTAGTGAGCCAAAATTGTCAAATTTACTCAAGTATTTTAGGTTTTGGGTGAGAGCAAAATTGTGCAAACAAATACCTATTAGAGGGATTTAAGTTTGCTTACCGTTTCTCTTTGTAAAGAGGGTTTGATCAAGGCTTTGGGTAGAAAGCTTGATCGGTGTATAAGGGTTTCCTCCTAAGCCTAGAAAAGGCGACGAATCAATAGTGGATTGATTGGAAATCCTTAGTGGGAAGCTAAGGTAGTGGATGTAGACCTTGGTTAGAAGGTTGAACCACTCTAAAATCATTGTGTCATTTATCTTTTTAGCTTCCACACCATATCCACCCAAAATTCCACTTCTCCACCACTTGGTGAGCAAGATTGGTTGAAGAAATCGAGCACCTTAAAACTCAACAATTGGTATCAGAGCTTGGATTAATTGAAGAGGATTAACATCCTATTGAGAAGATCCGACAAACTCGATCATCATTTTAAACAACCGGCTCAATGGCGCAATCCATCGACAAACCGCCCTTCTTCGACGAAACCCACTGTGCCCATTGGAAGACCAAGATGAAGTTCTTCATAAAGTCAAGAGACTACAAGCTATGGGACATAGTTGAAGATGGTCCGTTCGTGCCTCAACGAAGCAAAGCGAAGTGGAGTGCCGACGATCGCAAGAAGATGGAGCTAAATTGCAAAGCCTTGCACATCCTCTTTTGTGCATTTGGCCCAACCATCTATGAGAAGATGTCTTCTTGTAAGAGTGCCAAGGAGGTATGGGACAAGCTTGAAGTCACATACGAGGAAACCAAAGAAGTTAAAGAGACCAATATTGGGCTCCTCACGTTAGAGTATGAGAACTTCAAGATGAATCCGGAAGAGAACATCAAGAAGATGTTTGATAGGTTCTCCACTATCACCAATGGTCTCAAAGGCTATGGAGAAGCCGTCCCGGAGGAAAAACTTGTCCAAAAGCTCATCTACTCACTTCCCGAGTCTTGGGACTCAAAGAGGACCGCCATCATCGAAGCCAAAAATCTCAAAACTTTGAAGCTTGATGAACTCATGGGGTCACTCCTCACTCATCAAATCATGAAGAAAAACAAAGAAGATGAGAAGAAGAGGGAAGAAATTAGAGCTATGAGGGAGAAGAAGCTCAAAGGGCTTGACATCAACACCAATGCCATTGCTCTCAAGTCCTACACTTGCCATCATGTTGATTCAAGTGAAGAGGAGAATGAAGAAGAAGAGATAGTTCATCTCTTTAAGAAGTGTGCCCCGTTCATGAAGAAAGCTTTGAGAGAGCTTGAACGAGAATCCATGAAAAAGGAGAGGGCAAGCACTTCAAGCCATAAGAAGAAGGCATATGTGGCTACTTGGAGTGATGAGGACTCCACCGACGATGAACAAGCCAACCTTTCCCTTATGGCCATCGAAAAAGATTCAAGAGTAACTTCTAATTCATCTACTTCATGTTCTTACTCTTTTGATGAATTACAAGATGGCTACGATGATTTGGTTTTAGAGTTTAAAAATCACATTTTGAAAAACAATAAATTGATTTCAAAGTTGAAAATTCAAAATGATTTGATTTCTAAAACCAAACTTGAACTTGAAGCAAAATTGAAAGATCTTGAACAAAAATGTTTTGATTTACAAAATTTGCTTCTTAAAGTTCAGAAAGAAAAATGTTTAATTTCCAAAGAGCTTGAAAAGAAAAATAATTTTGGAAAATCAAACTTTTATGTAAGACAATCTAGTGCCCCTAGATTTGTAAAAGGAAAATGTTTTAGAAGTGTTTGGGTCCCAAAAGGTCTAACCACTTCAACTAAAAATGATGAAATTGAAAAATGGATTCCTAAGGGGACAAGATTTTGTGCCACTAACGTTTATAGATCCAAAGCAATTTGGATACCAAAAATCACTTGATTGTCTTTTGTTAGGTGTGATGAAGAGTGATCAACAAGTCAAACTTTGAGGGGGAGCTCCATGCACACAAGGAAGAACACTTGAAGAAGGAATGCTTCACATCCTCCCTTGGATTCAAGTGTGGTAAAATCTAGTTGCTTTTGATTTTATTTGATTTTTTTTATTTATGTCAACTAGATAATCATATATATGTTGGACTAACACTTTTTATGATGCTTTGAGTAAGGGGAGTCATTTTAAAACAAAATTGTTATTTTTGTCATTTTCGTTACCTCTATTATTATTTTGAACTTAAAAGTATTTTGAATTATTTTTGATATAACAAAAAAGGGGAGAAATGGGTTTAAAAAATTGAATTTTCAAATGAATAAGGGGAGCTCAAATTGATTTCAAATTTTTGATATCTTATTCACACTTTTAAATTTAAAAGGGAGAATCCCAAACAATTTTTCAAGTTGATTTTATTATATCAAAAATAGGGAGATTGTAGAACTAATGTTTTGATATAATAATTGAAAAATATATTTGGACTAAGTTAAAAAGAATTCAAAACCACTTCCAAAGTCCAAACTACTTGAAACTAAGTTTAAGGGATGTTTTCAAAGGTTTTTACATGTTTTCAAAGCCAAACTAAACAAAACCTTCCAGGCGTTCGAAACACCCCTAGGTGTTTCGATACGGGTTCCTCCAGTGTCAAAAATGTTTCGAAACGAGTTCTTTATGGAAGAGGATTTTGCCTAGCGTTTTGATACGGGTTATGCCGTTTTGATACGCCTACGTGGCATCGACCCCAACAGTCATAAACCCCAACAGCTATTTCCCAACTAACATTTAAGTGGAGATCGTTTCGATACGGGGCTAGGCATTTCGATACGGGTGTTTCGATACGACCAACATCGTTTCGATACGGGTGTTGCAACGGCTCTTTCTACTTGAAGAGCGTATCAAAACGGGTTCGAGCGTTTCGATACAGTTAGCAACAGAACTGCATTTATAGTGGAAATTTATGTCTCCAACGGCTCCAATTCAACCCCAACAACTAGTAACGGCTACAAACTCATTAAGGAGTATAAAAGGGACCTCCAGGCATCAAGTAATGGTTAATGCTTCAATTGTCAATCAACAAATGATTAAGAATTATCTTTGTACTTAAATTGTCATCTCTTTGTATAGACAAACACTAGTGAGCCAAAATTGTCAAATTTGCTCAAGTGTTTTAGGTTTTGGGTGAGAGCAAAATTGTGCAAACAAATACCTATTAGAGGGATTTAAGTTTGCTTATCGTTTCTCTTTGTAAAGAGGGTTTGATCAAGGCTTTGGGTAGAAATCTTGATCAGTGTATAAGGGTTTCCTCCTAAGCCTAGAAAAGGGGACGAATCAATAGTGGATTGATTGGAAATCTTTAGTAGGAAGCTAAGGTAGTGGATGTAGACCTTGGTTAGAAGGTTGAACCACTCTAAAATCGTTGTGTCATTTATCTTTTTAGCTTTCACATCACATCCACCCAAAATTCCACTTCTCCACCACTTGGTGAGCAAGATCGGTTGAAGGAATCGAACACCTTAAAACTCAACATAGAGTGTGACATATCTAGTATCAGTCTTTATAGTGTAGTCTGTTACAACACACGTTTGACCGCATCAAAACACGTCACTCTCGATATTGAAATAATGATGATCTCAAGTCTGAGGATAATACACCTAGTTATCACCATGAGCAATATTTTGACTGTCACATAATAATCCAAGAAATATGCTCATAGCGGGCCAATCCAGTATTTCGTTCTCTAACACATACTTATGTGTTGATTTTGACATCTTTATGCCAATAACAACACTTTGTCATCAATCAACTATATATTAGTCTTAATATATTATTGTTGTCCACGCCCACAATAATTCTCGACTAAGGACATTCAAGAATAACTATATTATTCTAAGAACTTTATTATAATTCAGTTTATTTATAGATGCACATAATAAGACTGAAATAATAATAATAATAATGACTTTATTAATAAACAAGATAAAATAAGTATGTCTCTTACAACCATCTTATGATTGGTCTTTGGGCATACTTCAACAAAAATAGGAGAGATTGATCCTATAGCTATCGGCGAAGCTTTGGAGGCTTCAGACGCTTGAATTCGCGTCGGTGATTGAGGTTTCGCGAAGTCGGTGAGTGAGAACGAAACCTAAAACTTTTGAAAAGGTTTGAAAATGGTTTTGGAAACTTATATTGAGCTTGAAACGCTGGTCTAAGTTCAGAAGTAGGTATAACATGTTTTCTCTTTCGTTTTTTGTTGGCAAAATCGATTTTATGCACTTGTTTTGGAATTACATTGTACCCACTGTTAAAGCATGTTTTCAAGTATGTTATACACTATTTTTTATTATATTTTGATGATGGATGCATTGATAAATGATCCATGTAAGTATGGTTTATACTTGAGAAAGCATGGTTTAATGCTTTGGAAATGCTTTGGTATGTTAATAATGTATTATATTGGCAAGTGACGTGGTTTAAAATGTTATCAGATATAGTTGGGCGGCCATAAGATTGATAGTGCACTGTAGTTAAGTCGCCTCGGGTGTTGAGAGGTTCATGTGTACCGAATACTCCACCACGAGAACCGTAACGGTCGATGGGTTATATGGTACCGAAAATTCCCGTTAGTGAATTATGCATCTAACCGATGATTGGGGTTGGTGTCCCTAAATTTTGTTTGAGGTTGGTGTTCGCGAGTTGTAATTGTACCATACTTTCAGTTGAGATGGCATGAAGTGTTGAAAGAACACTTGTTTAGTTCGTGTATCCAATATAATGTTTTAGAAATGGTACTTGGTTAATGATCACTTGAAAGCCAATATAATTGTTAATGTATCATGTTGATGGATTTGTTGTACAATGATAGTTTATACATATTTACTCTTTAAGCCTTGCATTGGTAGTATGCACGGGAAAGCTTAAATTGAAGATTAGCAATGAGATTTACCGTTGATCCATAATACAACATATGGTTTAATATGCATGTTTTGAAATGTAAGTGTATGTTTTGAAAATGGCATAATGTTGTTTAAGTGGTTTTGAAATGAGATTTCAATTTGGTTTGTAAACCAGTTTTAAAATGCATGATGGTGTTTTTTTTAGCACTCATCACTGAGCCTAGTGTGCTTACGTTCTCTTTGTCCATCAATGCAGAGAATTAAGTCTAAAGCAACAAGGAAGCAAAGGGGAGCCAAGGACTTCGATAATTGAAAGTATATTTTCAAAGTTAGACTATAAGTAATAAAGGCAATGAGGGTTCCATTGTTTAATTGGGAGGTTGTATTGTTAAACTCGTTGTTTGAGCAAGGATGTTTTGTTTTTGGTTAGTAATTGGCCTTTGATGTTTGGTATTGGCTTTGGTTTGAGTTTTCATGCATTGGATGAATGGTTCCTAGGAAGTATGCCTCTAGATTTTCATTTGAAGTTTGATGCAATGCTTTGATGAATAATCTGAGTTGTTTTGGCATGCTTAGTCTCTTAAATATGTTATGAATGCTTAGAAAGCATGCTAGATTGTGTTGAAATCCTTGTTAGCTTGAAAAACCAGCAAAAAGGGGATATTACAGGTCCAGGTGCACCGATACGCACGCCCTTGTACCAAAACGGGTAAGCCTGAAATGCCCAAGCATTTTGATACACGGGCTACTGTTTCGGTACAAGTGTAGGCAAAAATGATATACGTTTCGATACACGAGAGGGTGTTTCGGAACAAGTTTGAGCTATTGGAATATGATAATTTAGAAATGAACAAGCGTACCAATACACTTGCTCATGTACCGATACGAGTAGGGGTGTTCAAAAATACCCGACCCACCGACCGACCATAAAAATTTTGGTATTTTCTTTAAAAAATTAATTTCCTAGGTCGGGTACCCAGCTCGACATTTCCCGCGCCAGGCCCAGGTAGCAAAATAAAAAAAATATAGGTACCCAGATACCCGACTACCCGTATATTTTATTTTTTATATTTAATTTAATTATTTATATATTAAAATAAATTAAATTAATTAAAAATATTTAAAAAAAACACCTCATTTATGTTTACTTTTGACGTTCCAAGGCGTTTCAAAGTTTCACCCAAATTTTAAAATCCCTAAAAGGCAAAAGCTAAAATAGAAACTTACCTTTGATCGACTGCTCTGCACGGCTGATGAGTGACGACCGTTAACGACCGACGCTCATTTCGACTCTAAACTTTCAGCGCAGCAAGCACCCTACGACCCACAATCCTACATGAGTACACATGCACAAAAATTCAATTAGTTAAGTTTATTTAACTGTTTACTCTTGTTCCATGCTTACTCCACTTGCTTACTACATAGTTCTGAACTATTAGTTCATACTCTTGTATTTGTTAAGCATTTAGAAGTTTATTTAATGTTGGTATTGCAAAAGTTTTGTTAGAAGAGTGCAGAGGCTGAAGATAGTAAGATACTGGGGTTGAATTATTAGATTTACAGTCGAGTTTTATAAGCATAATTTACTGGTTTATCAGACATTAATCATGCTTTAAATATCAAATTATTTCTTCCAATAAGTATGTAGTTGTAAAAACATGTTTGCAGATTTTGTTGTTAGTAATTTAGTATAGAAAATAGGAATACTTGCTTACTCTTGATCCATGCTTTCATGCTTGATAATAATATCTGAATTTTGTGCTTGAAACAAAATCAGATTCGATTTGCAGATTTTGTTGTTAGTAATTTAATATAGGAAATAAGAAATAGATTTTGTTTGTGGATTCGATTTTTCCCTATTTTAAAATAAAATCAGATTCATTCTTGTTGACAATAAGAGAAGCTTTGGGGACATGCTTGTTGATATTTGACAATAAGAGAAGCTATCAAAGTTTATTCCCATGAAATAAAACTAGATTCATGTATAACTACTAACTAGATTCAGTTTATTACTTTATTCCCATGAACTTTATTAGTTTATTAACATAGATAATTAGTTTAAGATATATACTAGCATAGCTTTCGAAGTTTCACTTTTTATTAAGGAAAAAACAGATTTTGTTTAAGAAATATACTAGCATAGCTTTCGAAGTTCATGTATAACTCAAAGATTGTGTTTTATTTTCCTACTCTTAGACAAAAATTAATGGTTGATTTTTTTTCTTCAGATTATATCAATGACAGGGGAAATATTAATAATATATAGAAGCTATCTTCCTCGGCTGATTCGTCTAAAAACCCAAAAAGACTAAAGTGGTTGAGATAGAGACTTCAATTAATACAAAAAACAAAAGGAATGGAAAAATGATTGATGAAGCTTCAACAACTAAAGCAGGCAAAAAGAAAAAAAAATTTCTTCTGCTTGGGATCACTTTAAAGCAATTGAGGGTGATAAAGAATATGCTGAATGCATTTATAGTGCTCGAAAAATAACTTGTGCATCTGCCAATGGAACTAATGCAATGAAGTGTCATACTGACCGGTGCAAGAAAGCCCCCATTAACTTGGACAAAACACAAATGATCTTAGATTTTGAGTCCAAGATAAAGTGCAACGCTGATGGGACCATAGAATCTGTTAGCGCTCCTAAACTATGATGTTTTGATCAAGAGAAGATTAGAGAAGCACTCGCTAAAATGGTGATTGTTGATGAATGACCATTTAGCTTTGCTGAACGTGAAGGATTTCATATGTTCAGCAAGATCGCCATTCCTGATTTTATTCCTCTTTCATGTGCTACTATTACAAGAGATTTCTATGTTTTGTTTATCGAAAAAAGAAAGACGCTGAAGGACTTTTTCAAGAATTTGTCCTCGAGGGTATGTCTTACCATAAATACATGGACATCTGCTCAGAATTTGTCGTATATGTGTCTTACTACTCATTTCATAGATGATACTTGAAAATTGCATAAAATGATCACCAACTTTTGCCCAATTGCCGGTCATTCTGGGTGAGCTTATTGGTAGGGCCGTTGAAAAATGTCTACTAGAATGGGACCTTAAGAGAATCTTGATGGTAACAGTTGATAATGCTAGTTCAAATAATCCGACGATCAAGTATTTGAAGCAAATTGTCAATTTGTGGGATGTGAGTGTGTTGGATGCTCAATTTTTGCATATGAGACGTGCTGCACATATTCTGAATTTGGTTGTTAAAGATGGGCTGAAAGATGTTGATGATTTTGTTATGAAAGTCCGTGTTGCTGTGAAATATGTGAGGTCTTCCCCTGCAAGGCTACAAAAGTTTCAATCTTGTGTTGAAGAAAAAAATATAAATAGCAAATATCTTATTTGCTTGAACATTGAAACAAGGTGGAATTCCACCTATTCTATGCTCAAAAGTGCTTTGGTGTTTAAGAAGGCATTTAAAAATATGAAGACGAAGTACATTCCTTACACAAAAGAGCTTTGGAAGGTTGGTGGTCCTCCTGATGATGAAGATTGAGACAAAGTCATTGTTTTCTTACCTTTTATTAAGATCTTTTATGAGGCTACAATGAGCTTCTCTGGATCAAGGTATGTGACTAGTAATACTTTTGTGGAAGAAATATTTGACATTGGGTATACGATTAACTGTTATTTTAATGACTTGAATGTTGGGTTTAGGAGCATGGCAAACCAAATAAAGATGAAATTTAATAAGTATTGGACGAATGTTAACAATGTGAATGTGTTGATGTTCATTGCTTTAGTTCTTGATTCTAGGCATAAGTTAAGATTTGTTGAGTGGATCGTTTGTCGTTCTTATGATCCTAACAACTCTTTTGTCTTGTGTCAACGATTAAAGACACTTTGACATCGTTGTTTGATTTTTATGCTTCTTCGCAACTTTTGGCCCCACAAATGAAATCTCGCTCTATGGATGTTGTTGGTCATGGTGATGAAGGAGGAATAAGGAAGTTGAAAGGAACAAATTTGAGAAATGATTTTGTAATTGAGATAGAATTATTTGATACTTCCGAAACAACTGAGCTAGACAAGTATTTGGGGGATAAATATGTTCGTGAGACTGATGATTTTGACATCTTGTCTTGGTGGTGTATGCAAACAATGATCTATCCTATTCTTATGAGAATGGCACGTGATGTACATGCAATTCTCGTTTCTACCGTTGCTTTGAAGTCTGCTTTAGTACGAGAGGGCGTGTGATTGATTCCTTCCGTACCTCTTTGACTCTTAAGTTGGTGTAAACTCTTATTTGTACTCAATATTGGATTCGTGCTTCTCATAATCCTATTATGATAGAGGAGAGTTTGCTAGCATTGGAGAATATGGAAGAAGGCTAGTTTTCAATTTCACGTTTAGATATTAAAATATTTATATTTTAAAATATATGCAATACATTGTAATGATTTTTTACTTGAAATACTTAATGTAGGAATACAAGATTTAACTTCGGAGCAACCAACGATTATCATTGATGAGACAAACGAAGTTCCGGACGTCACGTATGAAGAGTTATGCCCATAGACAATAAGTCCTAAACTTTGACAAGCTATTAAATTTTAGTTATGTTTTCGTTGATGAAAGTTCTACTTGATTTTTTATGAAAATTTTGTTATGTTTTCATTTTGCATCTTGGTAAGACATTGGTTGTTGTAAGTTGTAATATTGTGATTTATTTATATCTAATAAAAAAATTATTTGTAGGAAAGAAGAATGGCAAAGGAAGAAAAGTGGCCATGATCATGATTCATGAGTGTAGGTGATTTGAGGTAGTTTTTGTCACATATGAAGATCCATGCCCATAGACAATAAGTCCTAAACTTTGGCAAGCTATTAAATTTTAGTTATGTTTTCGCTGATGAAAGTTATACTTGATATTTCTTTTGATGAAAATTTTGTTATGTTTTTGTTTTGCATCTTGGTAAGACATTGGTTGTTGTAAGTTGTAATCTTGTGATTTATTTATATCTAATAAAAAAATTGTTTGTAGGAAAGAAGAATGGCAAAAGAAGAAAAGTGATTATGACTATGATTTATATGTTTTATTTATAATTTTGTATTTTTAAACTTATGTTGTTTGCAATTGAATTATGCAATTTGGATCTTAAACTTTATATTTAGATTATGTAATTAGAATTTTAAAATTTTATATTTGGATGTTACATTATATAATTAAAACTTTTAAATTTGTGTATATATTTTTTAATTTAATGATTTAAAAATGATAAAAATCTGAGTACACTCAAAAGCATAAAGGGACAACGAGACGAAATGCATTGTTCCATCTTACAAAGATGTAAAGAAAACATAATAATCACAATTCTAAATGTTGCATCATCATAAGCTTTATAGACAATAAGTTCCAAAGATTCAATTCTGTCATCATTATACCTTAAATAATAAATAACATTTGAAGCAACACATCTATCGATCACTTCATGGGTTCCATTCGTAAAACACATATCAAGCATGGGTAATAAACCTAACAATATCTTAGAGTGGCCAATTCCATGCCATATTATATTATTCGGGAGTCGGAACTATAAAACTAACACAATTTTGTATTTCTAAATTTATGTTGTTTGAAAAAGGATAATGCAATTTGGATCTTAAACTTTATGTTTAGATTATGTAACTAGGATTTTAAAATTTTATGTTTGGATGTTGAATTATGTAATTTGAACTTTTAAATTTGTGTATATATATATATATTAATTTAATGATTTGAAAATGGTAAAAATACGGGTACCCGAAGTATCGGGTACCCGAAAAACCCAGGTCGGGATACGGGCCGCAATTTAAACTACCCGACACTTCGAGTACCCGATACTTCGGGAACCCGGATTTGAACACCCCTTGATACGGGTGATCGTTTTGTTAGTTAAAGTGTTGTTTGAGTTTTAGATTCTTACATTTTAGTTCCTATTTGTTAAACATGCAATTGAATGGGTTTGGATGGTCATTTTAAGTTGAAATTTTGCTAGTGAGCATGAAACTTGACTAATTAAGGATTGGTAACTTTAAAATGGTTAAGGTCCTTGTATTTTTCAAAAAAATGCAATTTGATCCCTACTATGTCAATCTTTGCAATTGGAAGTCGAATCGACGCTTGATTGAGTTGGGCTTTAACCCGCTGCGAGCCCGTTCACCTTAGGATTTAATATTGCATCTAGATAAGATAAAAATAAAAAATAGGACGTTTCTCGAATTAGTCTTCTGGGTTTTCTTCGGTAAACCCTAATGTAGCTTTCTCGGTTCAGTTTGACGTCTAGGTCGGGTCAAGGGGGTTACACCCCACATTAGCCCTCTAGTGATCCCCAAGTCCGAAAGTTTTGATTGTCCCTAACATGTTTTTTAAACTCCAAAATCCAAAAAAGTGTTCGTCTAGAAGAAGAAAAATGAGGAATTTACAATTTTAATCTAAAAACTAAAACAATATTTAAACTGATAGAATTATATACTAAAATGATAGAATTATATACTAAATTGATAGATTGTATACGTTTTGGATTAAAATTGTTATTAACCCAAGCCATGTTACCATATTCATTAATTTTAGATGGGGGAGGTACCAAAACAGAACAAAAATGTAACATTAGGTACTATTTTGCCAAAAATAATAGTTAGGGGTACCAAAATAGTAACACATACATAGTTAGGGTACTAAAAATGTAGTTTTCCCTAATTTTTTTATTACAAAGTATTGATGAGAGTATAAAAGAGTCAAGGAATGAATGAGAATAAATAATTTATAAAAAAATACAGTTGAAAATATTAAATTGAATAAAATGGAAAGTTAAGAGACTAAATTGTAAAAAGAATACATTTTTTTTGTTAAAATATGAGTTGAAGAGATGGATTTAAAATGGATGAGAAATTGAAGAAATGAGAAAATCATAAAAAATTAAAAAAAGTAAATTGTAAAAAAATGATATTTGTTTTTAAAATATAAATTGGAGCTAAATAGGTATTTTATAGTAGCTCAAGAGCATGTGGTTTAACTTTTTTATTTCAAAAATGAACTTAAAATAGAGTAGAAATTAAAGAAAAATGAAACCAAAAATTAAATTGTAAAATAATAAAATGTAGTTTTTGTGTTGGCAAAATCGAACTCAAAATTTACACAATGTTTAAATAACTCAAATAACTAAAAAATTAACTCGAATAACTCTAAATTAAAAAATACGAATTAAAATACAATATCCTATATATTGCATGGTGTTTAAATCTGTTTTGCTTAAGTATCATAAACACTTAAACTTTTGAGGAAAAAAATCAATTAAGCCTCTATTTTTTGCACCCACTTAACCCTTTATATTCTAAAATTTCCTCAAATCACCCATTTAACCAACATTGACTGTTAAATCCAATAATTTTTTGGACCAGTTGGTGCTACGTGTCGCATTATAGTGTGTAAAACTTATATTTGATTTTGATATAACAAGAGAAAACAAGGATTATTTTGTAATAGGGATAAATTTTTGAAGTACTAAAAAAGACTCACAAATTGACAAAGATTCAAACTTAAAATTAATTTCTAAGTTAAAAACTTAAACCTCAAATATTTTCTAAATGTTTTGGTACTCAAAATAACCAAATTGGTCCAGGAGTATCGATACGCCTTAGGCCGTATCGATGCAATTTTTAGCTACTAAAATTTTGTTTCATACTTGATGGCTATATGCTACCGATACGCGTGTAGCCGTATTGGTACACCATTCAAACTTGGGAACCAATTTTCTTTCGAGTGCCGATACAACTTTTGTGCGTATCGATACGAGGTTAAAGATTTAAAAATCTTTGTAATAAATATTTGACTGTTGCCTTGTCAGTTTTATTGAAACCATAATTTTGAAAATCAGTTAATGCGTACCGATTCTTATATAGGTGTATCGATACGATTTTTCGTGAAAAACTTTCAAGAATTCTAATGAGCAAAACTGGTATCGATACGGGTCGTGCATCGATACCCTTTGTAAAAATAAACACTTTATATCGATACGGTTTCTCGCGTATCGATACCCCTTTGTACAATGGCTCTTTCTTCTTATAGTAGGCACCGATATTCATTCCCGAGTACTAATATCTAGTGTTGACATACAACATTTATTGCAAAAAAATTACATCCTAACAGCTAGAATTAATATCTCAGCTACCGAAACGATTAGAAATCAATGAAAGGGATGTAAAATCAAGTCTCCAAAACTTTTTCAACAACTATTCATCAAATCAAAAGCATTCAAGCACACATCCAACAATCTTTGAGCTTTTATAGTCAAATTCTTGTAATCCACCTAAGTGATCTTATCTGTAATTTTTTTATTCAAATATTAGGGTTAGAACGAGTTTAGAATTGTGCAAACAATATACGTAGTGAGACATTTTCAGTTTGCTTCATTTGTAACCTCTTTGTGAGACTTTTTAAGATTTTATGGTATAAGTCTTAAGGGAATTTGTAAAGTTATTTCCTTAAGCTTCAAAAGTAAATTTAGGAGATTTGAGAAACCTTTAGTGTGGATAGCTAACGTAGTGGATGGAAACTTTGTTTAGCAGGTTGAACCACTCTAAATTGTTTATGCCAATTTTTATTTGCTACTACCATTTGTAAATTGCCAATTCACTCTCTCTTGGTCATATTTTATTGATTGATCATCTCAACACAATATTATCACTTGACATTTCCATATTTTTTTATTTTATTTAAAAAATTCTTTAAAAGTTTTAATTTTTTTTAAAATTATTAATATTTTTAAAAAAATATGTAAATGTCACATAACAGAATTGTAGTGAGTCAATATCTAAAAGAAATCGTTAAAAAGTGATGATCAAAATTGATCAAAAAAACTCAATTAATTAAATTTATTCATTTGGAGACTTAATTGAATACAAAAACTTAATTAATTTCCCCCCAAAATTTAAGGGCTTAAAACACTCTTAAAGCCAAAAAAAAATACTAACAACAATATTCTCTGTTCAAGGAGAAATTATATCATGGGTGATTCTCACCACGTCATCCATGGGACTAACCACTAGAAATCACCCACTTCATCATTTTTTCCATGTCATTAATTTAATAATAAAATAACTTCCAAAAAACAATTTTTAAAATGACATGAAAAAACTTTAGTGAAGATTCATTGGTTGGAAAAAATGACATGGAAAAATCATGGTGAAGTAAGTGGTTTCCATTAGTTGGTCCCATGGATGACGTGATGGAAATTACCCATAATATAATTTTTCATGTTCAAGGCTTTAAGCGGGGATTTCACCGTTTTAAATTAATCAATTCATTTAACAGAAAAATTAGATTAATTTAAATTATAATCGCTTTTCTTAATAGTCACAATCTCTTTAAACCCTTTGATAAGAGAAAATCTTGCAAATTAAGTTAATTGTTGTAATTAAAAAATAAAACATTATTTGATTTGAGTTAAGTTCAAAAACTCTTTAAACCTTTTAAAAAAACAAAGTTCCATGACTATCCTTTTATAACTGAGAAGCATACAATTTAAATTTAATAAAAAATTGAGCTAAAAACAAATGAGAAATTGAAAAACAAAAAACCATGCAAAGTCTAAGGAATAAATTATATAAAAAAACTCTCAAAAAAGATATCATGCAATTCAATTTTGATAAAATCAAATATAAATAAAAAGGAAAATTAAAAAAAACTCAAATTGCAAAACCAATAAATTCAAATTTTCAGTTTGGTAAAATCCAAACTAAACTCCAACTCAAAAATCAACTCACTCATTCAAATTGAGTAAATAAAAAACAGTTTATTTATTGTTCATCCCCTAGTGATGACATGTTTTGAGTTATCAATTCTTTTAATTCACAAGACTCCCCAGCATCATATATCTAAAAAATATAAAAAATCCCACAACAGCAGATTCTTTTATAATGGAAAAAACTTGCCATACATTCACTTTCAAATCCAAAAATCAAATAAAAAAACATCCAAAATATATTACTTAAGTATTAAACCAGCAAACTATAATCCCAGTCCAAAGCAAAGAGAAACAAAATGTTCTACAACTTGGAATTCCTAAACAATGGCATTGGCTGCACTTGCAATCCTTGGCCATAGATCAGCACACTCCTTTCCAATTGGACCAGTGATGGCAGAACCTAAAATTATCAATAACAAAATGTTATATGTATTATCTAAACATAAACTGACATAAACATTTCACAAAAATGAATACACATCCTACCTTTCATTTCTCCTTTTGGATTCACAATGACACCGGCATTGTCTGCAAACGAAAACAAGTTCCGAATCAAAAACTCTATGTTTACAAACATTCAAAACAAAACGAGCAATCAAAGAGACAAGTTTAAAGTGAACATTTAATGACATGTAGAGCCAAAATGGAGCACATGCAAGCATTGAAAGCTTAATGTATCTGCAACAAAGGGGATGGCAAGACAGCTCAAGGAACATTTAATTCAAAATGTCCCAACCAGGACAGGGATGGTAACAATGGTTACCACCTGGTATTGGGGTAAGGTTGGTAAATCAATTAAGCTGGTTATGGGAGGTGTAAAGGAATGCTGAAATAAAATTCCCTACACTACATCACCAGCATAAAAACCAAAATAGTCTATAAAACACAAGGACAAATGTGAACAAATGCATCAAATTGCAAAAAAGGGAGAATTCAAATGGGAGAAAGTCCCCCTCAATAAAATAGTCAAACATTTCTGTTCATTTTGCCAGTCACAGGAAGCATCAAATCATTGTAAATGCAGGATAATGCACAAATCACAACACCTTTTAACCAGCAAAGCCTCTATGTTCACAGTAACAGCATAAACACCACAGAAAACCATTACAATAGTCTATAAAACAAGGCAGAATGAAAACAAATGTAGCGGAACACAAAAAGTGAGATCCCAAACAAGAGAAACCTCAGTCGATAAGTAAATCATCCATTTATGTTCATTTTGCTGGTCTCAAGAAGCATCAAATCATAGTGAATGCATGTTAATGCACACATCATAACACCACTTAACCGACAAAGCCTCTATCTTCACAGTAAATACTAAATAGCCTCCTAAACACCACCTAAATAATCTATGTTTCCCAATTCTTTACTAAGCTACTACCATGTCCAATGCATATTCATATACTAGGAATCGATAACTAAAAATCCTACATTCAAACTAAGTCTGAATAACATAGTTCATAACAAAAAACTAACACTATAAATGCAGTGCGAGAGATTTTACCTTCAAAGTACATGAAAACACCATCCTTTCTGCGCCAGGGCTTGCGCTGCCTCACAATGACAGCAGGCAAGACCTTCTTCCTAAGATCGGGCTTCCCTTTCTTGACGGTAGCCATCACCATATCTCCGACACAAGCCGATGGCAAACGGTTAAGGCGGCCCTTGATTCCCTTCACCGAGATGATATAAAGGTTCTTAGCACCAGTGTTATCGGCACAGTTGACTGTGGCTGCCACTGGCAAACCCAGTGACATCCTGAACTTGTTTCCAGCTGACCCTCCACGTCCTAATCACAGAAAAAACACTCAGCTATCAAACATCTAATAGAAATCAACAACGACACACATAAATTCTCTCCCTTTTTTACATTTTTATGAACTCTAAGCGTTCTAAATAGGCTAACAGCTATTGAAGAAATATACACTAATAATTTCATCTCTGGGTTTTTGTTTACAAGTTTAGGATCATATTGATAACTAACAAAGTATAAAGAAAATGCCGAATATATCCACATATTTTTTTCTCGGGAAACAAACGGAAAATGAAAATAAAACAAACAAAAGGCTCACGGACAAAGAAAGAAGGATACGGACCTCGCTTAGACATTTTCACGGCTGAAGAGAAACAGATTGCAAAGGTTAGGGTTTCTGAGTTTATATACACAACGAATTAGGGCTTTTTCTTCAGGTTATTCCTTTCGGTACTGTTCAAGGCGCTGATGATTTCTCCATTTGTATTGGGCCTAAGCCCAACATTGTACTCAGTTGACAATGAACTTTTAATTTTTGTGTTTTAGTCCACAATTTATAACTTTGTCGATTGATGTCTGATTTAGTTGTTGTTGTTTTTTATTTCATATTTTTGAAATGATATGTGTTTAAGAGTGTAATCATTCAATAAAACGAATGTTTTAAGTAGTCCTCAACATTTTTTGTAATTTACAATTAAGCTTTAAAATGTGTGAAATTAGTGTTTTAGACCCTAATTCTGATGTTCTATGATCTTTAGTTCATACATGTGTATTGTTTTGAATGTTTTAGACTTTTAAATGATGAATGATGATTATTTAATTGTTAGTTAGTCCGATTTAGTTTCATTTCGACTTTGTTTAATTTTCGACTAATTAATGTTGTTGGAAAAATTGTGAGGAAACGGTTACTTTGAGCCTTATTTCAAATAAGTAAAGGTTGAGTTTCGAATTAAGTACCACTACAGACTTATTCTACTTCGTAAGACCTTTACAACGACATCTCATGAGCTCAAAACGGATGAGTAATGAATGAGAAATTGATGCTTAAAGCAAAGAGGCTGTGAATGAAAAAGGAAATGAAAACCCTCAATCCTACATTGATGGGATAAAAGGAGAGGGAGATGTTTATATACATACACCCAACTTGTTATCATTGAATGACTTGAGATGAACTTGTGCCTTGCACGCAGGGGGTGCGAATCCAATCCCATTCGGGTTGGGGCGCACTTGCACGTCGAGGGCGACACGAATGTTCGGATTGGTTGGGCCCTCCTTGGGCCTGCGGATATTTACAGAGAAATATCTCCTAACTCTTCCTTATAAATACATGAGTTGTTTTCAGTTTTAAACACAATAACGAAATCAACTTTTCCTCTCTCAAAACTGCATCAGTTTTGGTGATAGTCGAAGGCTCGAGTTTGTTATTCTTATTCAAATTTGTTTTTGATCTTTTATTTCATTTATTCCTTATTTTATTTTCAGTTTTGTTTTATTTTTATTTTTTAATTTTGGATATAACTTTGAATTGTCCAACAATTTTAAGATTTTTTTTCTTTTCAAGGCGATTTGATTTAATCGAAGTTCAGAGATAAGTAAACAATTTATTTCAGGAATTAATTCCTGCCATTATTAAACGAGTTTGCGTAAATCTCAAATAAAAGGGGACAAATATGTTTTTACAGAATTTGTCAAATAAAAGTAACTGCGGTTACAAGGAATAAACGGAACTCAGTTTTCAATTTATCGAAATTGTTACTAATTCCAGGATTTTGTTTCTTTTGAACAGAAACTATGACTATGAAGAAAAATGTTGCGAAATCACCCAAGTCGCCCACACAGATGGTGGGACCGGGTTAGACGTCGGAAAAGACGAAACAACCCATGAAAATAAATGAAACAGCAACGATAGTGAGCCACAATGAGAAGCTGAAAAAATTCAGCGTGCTAAATTTTAAGATATGGCATCACAAGATGCGGTTTTATCTGACCATGTTGAATTTTGTCATCTATCTTAGGGAAGACCATCCAGTTGTCACGGTAGGCGATGGACCAGGAGAGGTCGATGAGCTCACCACTTTCAGCACCACTCAGAACTTGGAAGATGACGACTACATGTGTCGAAATCACATCCTCAGCGGATTACAGGACTCGTTGTATCCAATATATACTGTCTATAAAACAACAAAATAGGTATGGACAGCTTTAGACAAAAATACAAAGCAAAGGATGTTGGCGCTAAGAAGCTCTTAGTCGCGAGATTCTTGAATTATAATATGGTTGATTCAAAATCAGTAGTAAGTCAAGTGGAAGAATTCCAACTGATAATTTATGGAATTCTTGTCGAAGGAATAGTTATCAGTGAATCATTTTAAGTAGCAGCCAACACGGAAAAATTGTCTCCCGAAAAGAATGACTTCAAAAATTACTTGAAACACAAGAGGAAGGAGATGACAGTGGATGAGCTGATTGTCAGACTTCAAATAGAAGAAGACAACAGAGGCAATGTGAGGGAAACCTTTCAAGGGGCCAAGGCAAATATTGTTGAAGTCAAGAAGGAGAAACAACCCCAACAACATCAACCAAGGACAAAATTAGGTCATAATGGTGAAATTTCCAAAAGGAAGAAATTCAAGGGAGCTTGCTACAACTGCGACAAGATGGGGCACAAATCCTCTAAATGTAGACATCCAAAGAAAGTCAAAAAAACTAATGTTGTGGAAGATGACGAACTATGTGCATAAGAAAAGAGAATGATTATGGGTAGGGAATAGGTTAAATCTCAGTAAAACCCAGAAATTATGAATATAGAACGATGTTTCATTCGGCTACATGTTTGTTCTAAACTATGGCATGAATGTGTTAATTATAGTTCTTCGTAGACTAATTAACATGGAATTTGTTTATATTGTTTATAAATATGTTGAAATAAATTATCCAAGTCTTCGCTTTAATTTGTTGAAGGAAGCATGATCAAACTCATAGCAATGTTTGAAAAGAAAATGTATTGCAAATCAGTGTTTTGCCTAAAACATAGAGAAATAATTCTCTATAAGTAGGATGTTTAACCCAAATTTTAATATATTGAATAAATTTGAAAGAAAAACTCTATGTGAGTAACGCTACAACATCCAAGGGAACAATGATTTTGAATAGAATTAAATATTCAAAATGTGACTAATTTGAGAAAGTTATTCTATCAACTAATTAGACCCCATATGAGTTATAGAAAGAAATAAAATCTTTCTACAACTACATAAAAATGTGAGGTGTCTTGCAAATGTAATATCTCAATTACCAAAATAAATGGACTATATTTTCATTGAATATGAACGAATATCAATTTCTTGAGTATAAATAGGTTCACAAGAATGTGATGATGGAAAAACAAAGAATGGTTCATTCTTTAAAAATGTGTTTTCTATATATTTAGGGAAATTGATCCAAGTTCAATGAAACGAACTTTGAAGAATTTCAATGGAAATTAGTCTATACGTTCAAAAAAATGTTAAAATCAAAATATTATGATGGCAAATAAAAGTGTGACAAATGAATGTATTGTTAGAATAACAATGAAAATGGTGAACGTACCAAAGACATGTTAAATTCAAGATTTGACATGAAAGATATGATACTATATGACATGACTTTGGACATCCAAATCAAACGGTCACATGAAGATCTTATATTGATTTAGTTACACTATGTGGATAAATTCTTGAAAAAATTGGCAAGAATGATTTTCGTACACCCAAAACTCCTATAGATACATGCCAATATTTGTTCAAGAATAAAAACTAAAGTGTTGATCAAGTGGAATATGCAAGAGTTATAGGCAGTCTAATATACCATATGAGCTGCACTAGACCAAATATTGTTTTTACTGTGAGCATTCTAAGCAGATTCACAAGCAATCCAAGTGAAATCCACCGGAAAGCAATTGCGAGTGTATTGAGATATCTTAGATATACTCAAGATTATGGGATGCATTATTCTAGAGATCCTGCTATTTTAGAAGGATATGTCTTCACTTTGGAAGGAGGAGTCGTGTCGTGAAAATCCTCAAGACAAAACGATAATAATCAGATCCACAATGGAATTTGAGTTTGTAGTTCTAGATAAATCTAGAAAAGAAGCAGAATGTCTTGGAGGATACTCAAGAAATGGCAAAAAGCATGTGCCCACAATATTGTGTGAAGCACAAAGCTTTATGAATATTGGTAAGTCGAGACATATACGCCGCCGACATAATACCATTAGACAACCGATCTCGAATGAGGTTATCTCTATTGGTTTTGTAAAATCGAAAGATAACATTGCGGATCTGCCAACTAAAGGCTTAAATCGAGATCAAGTTAAGAAAACATCGAAAAGAATGTGACACAAGCCCATGGAAAGTTAAAGGCGGTATGTGAAGGAAAAAACCTACCTAGCTGACTAGAGATCCCAAGAACTATGTTCAAAGGGACAACCTAATTGCATAGACCTGTACGGTCACTGTAGGATTTCTTTCCCAAGTTCGTTCTTATGATGTAAACAGTGACTAAATGGAATATGCTAAGCAAAACTTTTAATGACCATTGTGTGCTTTGGTGAACCAAGCAACATAAGTCACCTATGTGAGAGTGAAGTAAGGGTCGCTTCAAGGAAACTATTGGGGCATAATTCTCTCAAACTCTTGTAGAACCAGAGAGATGTCCATGGCAATAATGACATAACCATGAGAACAAATACTCTTGTCAGAGAGGTAGTTGTGTGAGGTATATTATCGTTTACACAAACGAAAGAACAGTTCAAGGACATCGCGTCTACTGGGCAACTAGTAAAGTAAATATACTTTCGCAAGGGAAGGTTCAAGGGTGTGTTCACCTACCTATCCTATGCAGCTATCAATCGTAGAAGCTATCACCACATCGAGTCAAAATGGTTTTGATAAAGTGCATTTTTTTATTCATGTGAGGGATTGTTGGAAAAATTGTGAGGAAACAGTTACTTTGAGCCTTATTTCGAATAAGTAAAGGTCGAGTTTCGAATTAAGTACCACTACGTACTTATTATACCCCGTAAGACATTTACAACGGTATCTCATTGTTAAATGTGCAAAAGTCCTATATTTATGCCGTAGTTTAGCTTAATTATTGTTGTTCTTAAGTATAGTTTAGTTGCATCTATTAGGAAAACATACACAAAACTGCACAGATTAGATATTTTGCCTTATTGATGAACTCAATTGTTTTTATCTAAAAGATACTGCTCATGTGCATTTTCTAACTATGCCCAGGTACCCGCCCAAGCAGATGCTGCCGAGGCAGCAGAGATGGTAGAAGAGGATAAGCTAGAAACTGATGGAGGAAGCTATTGGATCATCTAGAGAGCTATTCGAGAGCTGATAGAGGAGGAAAGGACCAGAATGAAGAGCTGTGCCGAGCCCTGCACATCAATCCACACCTTCACCGAGGCAGTCAACACTGTGCCGCCGAGGCAGCAACTCGAGGAAGAGTAAAAAAATGCAAAGTGGTATGCAACTGAAAGAGCTCATCAAGCTCAATTTTTGGATACCACTTGCACGTGCATTGGAGCCCAACAAATAAATAAAAGCCTGGTCAAAGTCAAGTTGGAAAAAGTCAAACAAGAATCTAAGAAGATTTAATGATCTTTTAATGAGTTGTAATTATATTCTAACTAGTATTCCTACCCTAAAACGAATTAGGCCTAGGCTCCTCCCATATATATATGTACTCTGTAACACCCTAGTTTTGGGTCTAGAAGATTCAGTAAGGTTTCGGTGTCCGAAAGACTAGTGTTGGGAGTTGTGGGTGAGTTCAGGGAAAGTGATCTTCGATTGGTCAGAAAAATATGAAATAAATTTCTAAAATCCTTAAATATTATATATAAGGCTTTGGTACAAACAATTTTGGAAAAACATTTTCCGAACCATGACATTTCAGTTTAGTGACCAAAATGTAAAGTTTGCAAAATCTGTTTTAGTTACTGTTTTGTAAAAGAGTCAAAACATAGAATCCTTAAGGAGCTAAATTGGTTGGGCCAATATGGTATTTTCCCCCCTTTTATTTTGACTATCAAAATGTTTTAAAATGGCTTTTATAAATATTTAATAAAAGATCTTTTCATATTTTCTCATTTTACATTACTACACCATTTTGAATTCTCTCTTCAGCCAAACAACCTTTGGAGCTTGATTTTATCAAGGTAAATGGTGTTTCTTACAAATCTAATGTTGCTAAATGAGTTTTCTAGCTTAGTTTTTCTAAAACCCATGCTTAATTTCTAGTTTTCTCAAGAGCTTTTTGCCAAACAAAGGGGAAAATCCATCATTGGAGGTGAGCAACGAAATTCTCCTATGATGTAAGGTTCTTTATTGATATTCCCATGTTTTTTATTCTTTTATTTATTAAGGTTAAGATTTTCTAAAAGGCTTCTAATGAAAATTTGGGTAAAAAATGGTAAAATGAGCTTTTGGGTGGGATCTTGGTTTAGATCTTTCAATGCTGAGTTTGGTGATGGTTATATCTTAGTTTTTGATGTGGAATAATGTTGAGATGATGGGTGAATGATAGAAATCCCGAATTTGGGTTTTGTGTTGAAGTTTGATGGGTGTAAAAGTGAGTTTTTGGGTGAGTTTTGTGATCAATCAATAGCTGATGGTATACTGATGATGGGTTGATGTTTTTAGATGTTTATTCATGTGTTTTGATGATGTATAATGCCGAGTTTATGCTGGAGGTTGTCCGAGTTGAGTTTTTCGATGTTTTCGGTTTGTTTCGGCAATGTTTCGATAAGCGATTTGAATGAGTTGTTGAATCTCTATTTTCAAGCAAGTTGGAGTGTTGAAAATATCTATAATCCTCTGTTTTGGGTTGGTTAGAAGCAGGGGTTGAAGATCCAGAATCGTTAGATACATTTATGGGCGAACTGGGAAGCTAGAATAGTGTTTCGGCTTGGTTTTGGTATTCGCTGGTGAGTGGAAATGTTTTTAACGCCTTAACAAGGTTAAAGAAGCATTTTGGGAGTTTGGGTTGTGTCGTTAGGTCAATCTATGCTCAAGAGTAAGTTTTGAGTTATTTTGGTATTTTCGCCGTTTTATATATTGATCATGTTTTGATCATGAGCATATCATTTTTAATGATGTTTTCCACTGTTGTTGTGCATCAATGCATGTTGATTTTGTCCTATGAGAATACCATGTGATTTATGAAATGTTGCTTGAGTTCATGCTATGCATGGGCTTGTGTTTATGGTATTTGGGATGTGTTTGGGGAGGTGTTTAACCCTAGTGTAAAACAGTGGAATGAGATGTTGCGATGAGTATATTGACACATGTGGATCTTTATATTGGATAGATTGATCGATCAATAGGATGTGAAGTGCACTATATATATAAAATTCGCGCATGAGATAAATTATTTGGTTTCAAAATAGAGGTTGTGCTATTGTGATGCGAGTGATTGGGGTTGTGCTATCACCAACGGGCAATGTGGGTTGTGGCATCCCGATCGAAGTGAGATTGTGGTGAGGGTTGTTTCACCATGTAGCTTGATAGGGGTTGTGCCATCAAGGTGTATGCTTATCCGAGCAACGTGTCAATGATGCCGATATACTTATTCGTTTATGGTTTTAATATGAGCTTGGTAAACTCATATGGTTATGTTTATTTGCTTGAAGCATGTGAGTTGAAACAAAGCCGATAGACATGGTTTGCATATGTGGTTAACACTTGGTTTATGCTTGTGTTCTGCCTATGGCATGTGTTGCTGCAATTGCTTATTCTTGATTTAAGTATGATATGTTTGAAAGGAAATGATTTGCGAAAGTGATTTTAAGAAATTGTTTTGGTTTCCAAAATGAAGTTGGTTTTCAAAACTGCATTGTTGTAGCTTGGTTTTGAGCCCCGCTCACTAAGCTTCGTAGCTTACGCTCTCTTTTCCAACAATGCAGATCCGTAGACTATCTTGGAAGGCAACAGTACAAGGGAAGTGATCCAAGTGTCCGCTGCAAGCTCAAGTATGGGTTTGTTTAGATAGTAGTGTGTGTGGCAATGGGGATAGACCTTGTTTATGTTTTGGGAGTGTTTTGTAGACTTCTTGTGATGCGAGCATGTTTGTTATGCCTTGGTAGGCTTATTTATACCTGTGAAATCGATATTTAAATTTTGATATAACTAAAAGTACCTAAGGACTAAATTGAAAATGTGAAAACGAATTTTTAAGTCCTCAAACCTCTCTACATGTTTTAAACAAAATGCCTACGTTAAAAACTAAGTCTATCAAATATTTTCTAAGTGTTCTTAAAGCCAAAATAGTGATTTTCGAGTCACCGTTTCGAAACGGCCTAAGGCGTTTCGAAACAGTTTTGAAACTTTGAGTCCATATTTCGAAACGGGTATCGAAACGTTTTCAACACTGCCAACCCGTGTTTCGAAACAAGTTTCAAAACGGCTGAAGAACATTGAGCAACCGTATCGAAACGACTTCAAGTGTTTCGAAACGGCTTTAAAATTGATTTGAAAAATTTGACCGTTGAATGTTTTTAACTGATTTTAAAGAAGTAGTTAAGGCGTATCGAAATGATCTCAAGCCGTTTCGATACGGTCCTTGACAGTGGCAAACTATTTCGAAACAAGTTTCGAAACGGGCTCTTAGCGTATCGAAAAAGGTCTATCCGTTTCGATACGGGCTATTTAATGTACCCCAACGGCTCTTTCTATTTTGTTCTGTTTCGAAACATGGTCGGGCGTTTCGAAACGGTTGGTTGCAGATTGCATTTATGGAGGGAAGATAACACCCCCAACGGCTCTATTGATGAATGCAACAACCACAACGGCTAGAATTCAATGAGAAGGTATACAAAAGACCTCTAAAAGCCTCATCAACAACTATTGATCCTAAAGCAAACATCCAAACATTAAATCCAAGCATTTGTGCCTAAATCCCAATATTGTCTTGTAACCCCAATTGTATTTTTCATTCTTATCATTTCAATTGGGTTGAGTGCTTGTAATTGGGCTACAATTTGTATTGATAGACACTTCCTTATCCAAACAAATTCTTTGTTTTAATTGTGTGAGGATTGAGTCAAATTTTGGGTAGAAAATTTGACCAAAAATTGTAAGGGTTACCTCCTTAGCCTAGAAAAGGGGAAGAGCAATTAGTGGAATTGTTGCAAATCCTTAATGAAGCTAAGGTAGTGGATGTAGAGTTCATTTGGAACTTGAACCACTCTAAAATTCCTTGTCTACCTTTTTATTTGCAATTTCCACCACCAAGAACTTTAAAAATCCAATTCACCCCCTCTTGGTTTAGTCTGATCATGCGATCCACTCAACAATTGGTATCAGAGCCTACCTCTTTGAGGATTAACAACCACAAGAGGAGTTCCTAGGAAGAGTGTGATCATCCAAAAATCAAGAGATGGCTTCTACCTCCGGTTCGAGCATGTATGAGTCTCAATCCACTACAAAACCACCCTTCTTCAATGGTGACAACTATCCATTTTGGAAGAATAGAATGCGTCTCTTCATCAAGTCCAATGGCTACTTGGTTTGGGATGTCATTGAAGATGGCCCCTACATTTCATTGAAGCAAGATAGTGAAGGGAAGATGGTTTTGAAGAAAAAAGTGGAGATGAGTGAAGAAGAAAGGAGAAAGATCCAAATAAATGACAAAGCTCTCCACATGCTTTTTTGTTCTTTCGGTCTGGACATCTACTCCAAAGTATCATCCATTGAGAGTGCCAAAGAAGTGTGAGATACTCTTGAGACCACCTATGAGGGAACCAATGATGTCAAGGAAACTAAGATTGGAATTCTCAATCTTAGTTATGAAAATTTCAAGATGGAGCCCGATGAAACGGTGTCCAAGATGTTTGATCGCTTCTCAACCATAGTCAATGGGCTCAAAGGATTTGGAGAGACTATACCGGAAGACAAGCTTGTCCGGAAGCTACTCTACTCACTTCCCGAATCTTGGGGTGAGAAGAGAACCACCATCATAGAAGCTAAAAACATGAAGACTTTAAAGCATGATGAGCTAGTGGGTTCTCTCCTTACTCATGAGATTATGAAGCAAGGAAGGGAGGAAGAGAAAAAGAAGGAAGAGAAAAGAGTAGAAAAGCTAGAGGTGGAAAAGAAGAAGAAGATGGGAATAGCTCTCAAAGCTTCATTACTTGAGGAGAGCTCTTCTAGTGAGAAGGATGAGCTAGAAGAATTGGCTATGATAGCCAAACGATTCTCACGCTTTATGAGGTCCAACCGAGGAAGAAAAATTCAAAGAAAGATGGACTTCAAAGGTAAAAACAAAGAAGAAGCAAGGGATCATTATTTCAGAACTAAATGATAAAAATGACTCACTTTCTCAAGCTAATTTAAAATTTGAGAAAAAGATATTAGGGTTGAAAGATGAACTAAAATTCTTTCAAGATGAAAATATTGACCTTAATAATCTTCTTGCTCAATGTAATAGTGAACACCAAAAGGTGTTAGATGAGCTTAACAAGCTCAAAGATTCTTTTAAAAATGTTGGTAGCGTGAAGCATGAAATAGGTGAATCTTCAAAAACAAACCAACCTAGGAAAAAGACTAATTACTACAAACAAGGTAGCCTTCCTTGACATAGTAGAACTAAAAGGATTAGAAGTGTATGGGTTCCTAAGGAACTTGTAAAATCTAATAACATTGTTGCTATGTCATCTTGGATTCCTAAGGGAACCAAGTTATTGGGAGCTAACACTCATGGACCCAAAATGATTTGGGTACCAAAAACAAAAGTTTAATATCTTTGTTTGTAGGGGGAGCATTGCTACAAGACCAAAGCACAAAGTCAAAACTCATGGTACCTTGATAGTGGATGCTCGAGGCATATGATCGGAGACAAGAGTAGATTCATGGATCTAAAGCCAAAAAGTGGAGGAGTGGTGACATTTGGTGACAACTCCAAAGGCCACAGTAAAGGTATTGGCTCCATATGTAATCACTCTACTATTCTTATTGAAAATGTCTTGTATGTCGATGGTCTTAAACATAACTTGTTGAGCATAAGTCAATTGTGTGATAAAGGATTTAATGTTCTATTTGATAAAATGGGTGCAAAATTGTTGACATTAAATCTAATAATATTGTGCTCATAGGTCATCGCATAGGTAACATATACATGGTGCATCTAGATGACATACATACATCTCATGCATGCTTGGTAGCACAAAATGAAAATGATGCATGGTTGTGGCATAGGAAACTAGGACATGCTAGCATTAGTGTTTTAGAAAAACTAGTTTCCCTTGATCTAGTTAGAGGTTTACCCAAGATTAAATTCTCAAATGATAAAATTTGTGATGCATGCTCTAAGGGTAAACAACATAGGTCTTCCTTTAAATCCGTTAATGATGTTTCTACTAGTAGATGTTTACAACTTATCCATATGGATTTATTTGGGCCAATTAGGACTATGAGCTTGGGTGGTAAATCTTATGCATTTGTACTTGTTGATGATTTTTCTAGATTTACTTGGGTTTTATTTTTAAGTACTAAAGATGATGCTTTAGAAAAATTCATCACGTTTTTAAAACTAACCCAAAATGATCTTGAACTTAGAATTTCACATATTAGAAGTGATCATGGAACCGAGTTTCAAAGTTTAGGGTTTGAAGAATTTTTGAATGAAAATGGTATTAGCCACAATTTTTCGGCTCCTCGAACTCCTCAACAAAATGGGGTAGTTGAGAGGAAAAATAGAACTTTACAAGAAATGGCTAGAACCATGCTTTGTGAAAATAATTTACCTAAATAATTTTGGGCGGAAGCCACAAACACCGCTTGCTATATTGTTAACCGAGTAATGATTAGGCCAATTTTAAAGAAAACACCTTATGAGATTTTAAAATCTAAAAAGCCTAACATTAGCTATTTTCACCCTTTTGGTTGCAAGTGTTTTGTTTTAAATAATGGAAAAGACAATTTAGGTAAATTTAATGCAAAAAGTGATGAAGCTATTTTCATAGGATACTCTTTAACCTCTAAAGCCTATCGAGTATTTAACAAGAGAACTTTAGTAGTAGAAGAATCTATACATATTGTATTCGATGATAACCTCCTTCCAAGGAAGGATTCTTGTGATGATGATGATGTAGGAATCATAAATGCCTTTGATGGAGGACAAACTTCAAAGGAGGATGAGATTCCAACAAAAGAAGAGGATACACAAGATCCACCTCTTGAAGCCTTGAAGGACTTGACTCTTGAGGAAAAGGAAGTGAGCTACCCAAGGGAATTCAACTATGTCAAAGATGGTGAAATCTTGGGTGATCCATCTAAGGGGGTAACCACTCGATCTTCTCTTAGATTAATGAATCATGTTGCATTTATCTCATGCATAGAGCCTAAGAATATAAAAGAAGCATTGAAAGATGATTTTTGGATTATGGCTATGCAAGAAGAGTTAAATCAATTTGAGAGAAGTAATGTTTGGACTTTAGTTGATAGGCCTAATAATCAATCTACCATAGGAACTAAATGGGTCTTTAGGAACAAGCTAGATGAGAGTGGTAACATTGTAAGAAATAAAGCTAGGCTAGTAGCACAAGGTTACACTCAAGAAGAGGGAATAGATTTTGATGAAACCTATGCACCCGTAGCTAGAATGGAAGCTATTAGGATGTTGCTTGCATATGCATGTTATCATGATTTCAAGCCTTTTCAAATGGATGTTAAAAGCGCGTTTTTAAATAGTTTTATAAATGAGGAAGTGTATGTGGAACAACCACCGGGTTTTGAAGACTCAAAATTTCCAAATCATGTTTTCAAACTCACCAAAGCTCTTTATGGTTTAAAACAAGCTCCTAGAGCTTGGTATGAAAGGCTTTCAAACTTTGTAATTGAAAAAAGGTTTTGAAAAAGACAGGGTGGACACTACACTTTTCATAAAAAGGTATAAAAATGACATCTTAGTAGTACAAATATATGTTGATAATATTATTTTTGGTTCTACTAACGAATGTCATTGCAAAGAGTTTGCTAAGCTAATGCAAGGTGAATTCGACATGAGCATGATGGGGGAGCTCTCATTCTTTTTGGGACTCCAAATCAAGAAAAAGAAGGATGGCACCTTCATCAATCAAGCAAAATACATAAAGGATATGCTCAAGAAGTTTGGATTGGAGAATGCAAAACCTCAAGCCACACCTATGAGCTCATCTACAAAGCTTGACAAGGATGAAGGAGGTAAGTGTGTTGACTCTAAGCTTCATCATTCTATGATTGGATCATTGCTTTACCTTACCGCAAGTAGACCGGATATCTTGTTTAGTGTTTGCTTGTGTGCTAGGTTTCAAGCTAGTCCTAGAGAGTCTCACCTTATAGCCGTTAAGAGAATCTTTAGGTACCTTGGAGATACTCCTTGTTTAGGTCTTTGGTACCCTAGAGACTCCACCTTCAACCTTCATGCTTATTCGAATGCCGATTATGGGGGATGTAAAATCGATAGGAAGAGTACTTCGGGAACTTGTCAATTCCTAGGTAGTATGCTCATATCTTGGTTCTCTAAGAAACAAAATAGTGTAGCCTTATCTACCACCGAAACCGAGTACATATCCTTAGGGAGTTGTTGTGCTCAAGTCCTTTGGATGAAGCAACAACTCTTAGATTATGGTATTAAAGTTGAAACCACACCCCTCAAATGTGATAACACTAGTGCTATATGTTTGACAAAAAATCCCATCCAACACTCTAGAACCAAACACATAGAAATAAGGCATCATTTCATTAGAGATCATGTCCTTAAAGAAGATGTGGTTATAGAGTATGTTGACACCTTAAATCAATTAGCGGACATATTTACAAAACCTTTAGACAAAGAGCGTTTTTGGTCCCTTAGGAGAGAGTTAGGTCTAACTAGCCTATCTTGACCTTTTAGGACCTCTTTTGTGCTTCAAATTGCTTGATCTTGTGAAATGCCATGTTTATGTGTTTTTACTCCTAATTCCATCCATGCCTATAGCTAGTGGAGTATGTTTATGTTTGCATATGTTTTTCCTGCTCATTCATGTCATTCATGCAAGTTAGGCCTTAGAAAATTTCATTTTTCTGCACTTGTAGAGCCTCGTCTGCACTTCCAAGCCCAGGTGTATCGAAACAGGTCCACATGTTTCGATGCTTTAAATTTCTATTTGAGAGAAGGGCGTTTCGAAACACCTTCTAAGGGTTTCGAAACGTTTTGGCTATTGCCAAAGGGTTTATCGAAACAAGTTTCGATACGAGTCAACGGGGATTTGATACGGTCAAACCCGTATCGAAACGGTCAGCTGGTGTTGAAAAATTGGTCAAAATTTTGTTCCTGCGTCTCGAAATGGTCAACACCGTTCCGAAACGGGTTCACGGACTGCTTTAAAGGGGCTTTTAATGTTAAAGTTTAACCAAAATTAAAATTCTCCCAACAACCTAAAAACCCTAGAATCGATTTTTTCTAGAAAAACCCTCTAAACCTCATTGTTTTTCACCAAATCTTGAGGGCTTTTTCTCTTAAACACAAGTTTAAGCAAGCATCAACAACCTTGTGCATGGATTTTCACATATTCATCCAAAATCCCAATTTAAGGTATATTTTCCTATTTTTCTTGTTTCTTCAATTTATATTCGAATCTTAGGTTAGAAAATTTTAATTTTGTATAGTTCATGTGTTTTGATACTTGGGTTTTTCAAAATCTTCAATTTTTTGATTCGAATATATGAGTTTTCATTCGTATTTTCTTTACTGTTTTTTAATTTGTTTTTCTCTTAAATTTTTTTGTTTTGTTTTGTATATTTGTTTTTAAAAATTTGTTTTTAAACCTAAGTAGGATTTATCCTTGGATTGAATTAAGAAAATTTATGCATACACTTAAACTTGTTTTTAAAGTGCTTGCTTTATGTCTTAGGATGTCGACGGAGAACGTTAGCAAAAAGCGTAAGACCGGTCAAGCAAGTGGATCGAGTATTCACCCTAATCTCATCCAGCTGTTTACCAAAACTCTTCAAACTCAAGAGACGAGGGATCGTTTCACCTATGTCAAGGAGTTTGAAATTCGCCGTGAGCGTGTTGTTGACCTCTCGTTCCTTGACTCCGAGCGATTTCTCTTTCGTTACCTCGACCGTTTAAGAGAATGGGATTTCCTTGTCTTGTTGAGCATCCCGGACATTTGCTACAAACACATGATACTTCTCTTTTAATCCAATGCTCAATTCATTAATAATGAAAATAATACCGAAGTGGTTGGCCTTGAGTCTTTTATCTTGGGCAAAAGGATTGTCATTGACATCCCTTTCTTGGAGTCTACGTTTGCTCTTAAGAACGAAGGAATTGAGAATGAGAGTCACTTTGGTTCTCACACCTGTTCGGTGCTTACTTTGGATGCGCACGATAGATTCCTCCATTTGATGGTCTCATGGTTCCTTCGCCCCTCCGGAGGTAAATATTCTCACATTCGTCAAGTAGACTATTTTTGGCTTGAGTGTTTCCGTCGTGGTGAGTGCCCTAATCTTGTTAAGATCATGTTTGCCGAGATAGTCAATAATGTTAAGCTTCGTGACACCGATGCCCTAAAATCCTTCACTTATGGAACGGTTTTAAGTCACATTTTTAGTGTGCTTCGTCTTGATTGCACCTACGACTCTCTGGAACCCCGCAAGTCAAAAATTGGTGAGTCCTCTCTCTGTAAGTCTGGTTTTCGCTATGTAAACAATGGGAATTGGGAACGTGTTGATAGGGAAGCACCTCCAACTCCTCCCGTTGAACCTCAACCACAAGCTCAAGTTGCAAACAATGAAGCTCTCACGGCTTTCCTTACCGAGCGGTTCAACACTTTGGACACTACCATGTCTAGAGGTTTTGGTGCTCTCGATACACGCTTGCAATCCGTAGAGGATCGTCTCCTTTCCAATGAGAATAGACTCCAATCCCTTGAGAATCAACAATCGGCCATGGACATGTCCTTCTCCACCTTTTATGGCCAATGGATGAAGTTTCGTCGTTCTCAAGTCAAGAGCGATGATGAGTCCACGAATGATGATGGTGACGATGACGAGGCCTAGGTTTCTCATGACATATCATATTAGCTATGCATTTTAGGTTTAAGTTTGCATCTTTGTTTCTTATGTTTTATGAACCTATGCTTTTGATTTTATTTGGGATTATGCTTTGAACTTATTACTTGAGATTTATGTTTTGGAAATTTTAATTTTATGAATTAATATTATGTTGCTTATTGCTTATTGCTTAATGATTATTGCTATTAACCCTATCTCTTCTCTATGAGCCTTGTTTCTTATTTTTGATCTTACAAAAGGGGGAGAAGTAATCTAAGAGCCAAAATTCGTTTTAAATGAATTAAGTGTTTTTAAGTTTTAAACCTTGAATTTAAATCCTTAAATCTTTTTAAAAATTTAAAAACCTATCTTAAATTGAGGGGGAGTTAGAATGTGTTCAAAATTTTCAAAACTCTTAAAAATTCTAACTTTGGTTTTGTTATATCAAAAAGGGGAGACTGTGAAACCGATATTTTAATTTTGATATAACTAAAAGTACCTAAGGACTAAATTGAAAATGTGAAAACGAATTTTTAAGTTCTCAAACCTCTCTACATGTTTTAAACAAAATGCCTAAGTTAAAAACTAAGTTTATCAAATATTTTCTAAGTGTTCTTAAAGCCAAAATAGTGATTTTCGAGTCACCGTTTCGAAACGGCCTAAGGCGTTTCGAAACAGTTTTGAAACTGTGAGTCCATGTTTTGAAACGGGTATCGAAACGTTTTCAACACTGCCAACCCGTGTTTCGAAACAAGTTTCGAAACGGCTGAAGAACATTGAGCAATCGTATCGAAACGACATCAAGTGTTTCGAAACGGCTTTAAAATTGATTTGAAAAATATGACCGTTGAATGTTTTTAACTGATTTTAAAGAAGTAGTTAAGGCGTATCAAAATGATCTCAAGCCGTTTCAATATGGTCCTTGACAGTGGCAAACTGTTTCGAAACAAGTTTCGAAACAAGCTCTTAGCATATCAAAACAAGTCTATCCGTTTCGGTACAGGCTATTTAATGCACCCCAACGACTCTTTCTATTTTGGTCTGTTTCGAAATAGGGTTAGGCGTTTCGAAATGTTTGGTTGTAGACTGCATTTATGGAGGGAAGATAACACCCCCAACGGCTCTATTGATGAATGCAACAACCACAACGGCTAGAATTCAATGAGAAGGTATAAAAGGGACCTCTAAAAGCCTCAACAACAACTATTGATCTTAAAGCAAACATCCAAACATCAAATCCAAGCATTTGTGCATAAATCCCAAAGTGTCTTGTAACCCCAATTGTATTTTTCATTCTTATCATTTAAATTGGGTTGAGTGCTTGTAATTGGGCTACAATTTGTATTGAGAGATACTTCCTTAGCCAACAAATTCTTTGTTTTAATTGTGTGAGGATTGGGTCAAATTTTGGGTAGAAAATTTGACCAAAAATTGTAAGGGTTACCTCTTTAGCCTAGAAAAGGGGAAGAGCAATTAGTGGAGTTGTTGCAAATCCTTAGTGAAGCTAAGGTAGTGGATGTAGAGTTCATTTGGAACTTGAACCACTCTAAAATTCCTTGTCTACCTTTTTATTTGCAATTTCCACCACCAAGAACTTTAAAAATCCAATTCACCCCCTCTTGGTTTAGTTCGATCATTCGATCCACTCAACAATACCTTTAGTATAATGGTTTTGGCTTTCTATCTTGTTTTACTTAGTTCATAGATTTTGATATTTCTTATCTTGTCGTTTGTTAATTGTGAGTTAGTTCTCTTGCTTAAATGTAAGTTTGGTTATTTATTCTTAGTGTTTGTATGCTTATCTTGATGTTATCTTGTTGCATGTGTTGATTGAAACCAAGGGGAACAACCTTGGAGATGATTGAACTGCAGATTTTTCTGTTCTGTTATATGGTGTTTCAAAATAGGCCTTAACGTTTCGAAATGACCCTTAAATTGGCCTTTGTGTTTCGGAACTGGTATCGAAACGGGCTTTGCAGCCTCGAAACGAGTCTAACCATTTCAGAACGAAAGCTCTCTGGAATTTTAAACGTTAGACCCGTGTCGATACCATCAGGAGTGTTTCGAAACGGGGGTCGTTGGTAGTTAGTTAACAACATCTTTGAAGTTGTTTTTCTTACGTTTTGGTCCAAGCTTGAGGTGTTATCAATTGAGTTTGATTGAGGGCTTGTTTTGTGTTTCATTTCAGCATGGAAATATGAAATGAGACTAATTTCAAAGTGAGCACCTTAATTTCATCATAGGTCCCTATTTTATGCTAGTTGTGCATTTTTGGTCCCTGGTTGCTCAGTTGATCGTTCGATGCTCGTCTTGTTGTGTTTTCTTCCGATGTGTGTTCTTAATTTCGTCTAGAAAAGATATTAATCAACGCGTTTAAGGTTTCGAATCAGAGGGAAATCTCCAGATTTTTCTTTGGTTAGTCTCGTGTGATCCGCTTGATACAGTCTGGTGGCTAGGCCAGGTCGAGGGGGTTACATAATTGACTAGAAGGAGAGAACACAATTGAGATTAGAGATAAACTTCTTCTTTTCGAAACCCTAGTGTCGCCAATCCCCATCATGTTCTAAACCCTCCCTAGGGCTAAGGGTTGGTTGTGTAGTAGTTGTGAGAGTTTGCTTGTATTTGTTTAGGATTTAAGTTTTTGCAATAAAATTCAAGGTTTGTTTACTATTGGTTCTTCATTGTTGCAATCTTTATCGGGAGAGAAAAGGGCAGCAATCTATTTGTTCAATATCGGGAGAGTTGAACTTACGAAACGAGTAAACACGGTTTTATCCAATCATAGGGTAATGCTACTTCGGCTTAGAGATAAGTTTAGAAGTTCAGCGGCTAAGAGAGGTTTTAGTGTTCACCCTTAGATTCATGTCGGGAGGTATCATCCAAGACGTGTTTTCCAATAGTACTTCAAGCTTCGAGAGAAGAGGAAGTCATTGAAGAGCCTTGCTAAACCTTGAATCATCGCTTAACTGCCCAGGCTGTAACCCCCTAGACTCGCATATGCGTTACCACGGATCCTAGGAAGTTACATTAGGGTCAAAAGAGTGGCCCAAAGTAAAACCCGTATAAAATTATTTTCTTTAAATACATTAAAATTGTAAAACAAACTTCTGTATAAAATATAATTTTAGAAAAATAATGTAAACATATGACATTAGATCGGAAAGCATATAACAGACACTAGTATAAAACAATAAACATTATACATGCATTGCCCCCTAACTACGCCGATACCGTACTCCAAAAGCAACAACGAGAGAACCCAAAACATTGATGTCAATAGCCTTACCGAGATGGATTTCATCTAACCTATGATGGTAAAAACAACATGAGCTTGGGAAAGCTCAATAATACAGAACTACCAAATGATGCAGTAAGCACATGCAAGTACATGACAGACATTACATTGACATGATGTTTCAGGCAATAACGAACTTCATTTACGATTTAATATTTCAGTGTATCGTTATATTTGAAGATAACAAAATTGTTCTTTTTTTCCATCACTGAGTATCAGGCGTGAAGCATATAGTCCAGAGGATTAGAATAGTGAATGATTAAATTAAACTAGGGAGTTTAGTGTGTCCCAATAGTGCTAAACTATATCAATGTGGTAAACATTTTATTTTACAGGCACATAATTCAAGCAGCAATAATGTTCATTTTTAATTCTTATTTACCTCCAATTGTACACCAATATACAATTCTGAGATGCGTTTGTAAAGGCATTAAAAGGCGTGGGTAAAATCCTAAGGGAATACCTTATGTCTGACAGAATTACCTTAGCTGAAGCATAGGAACCCGTAATGGTATCAGTAAGGGATTACTCTAGCCGAAGCATAGGAAACTTCAACTGTAACGGTATCAGTAAGGGATTACTCTAGCCGAAGCATAGGAACCTACAACTGTAATGGTAAGGAATTACCTTAGCCGAAGCATAGGAACAAGCAACTGTAACGGTAAGGAATTACCCTAGCCGAAGCATAGGAACCTGTAACTGTAACGATAAGGAATTACCCTAGCCGAAGCCTAGGAACCTGTAACTATAACGGTAAGGAATTACCCTAGTCTAAGCCTAGAAACCTGTAACTTTAACGGTAAGGAATTACCCTAGCCGAAGCCTAGGTACCTATGATTGTAACGGTAAGGAATTACCCTAGCCGAAGCCTAAGAACCTGTAACTATAATGGTAAGGAATTACCCTAGCCGAAGCATAGGAACCTGTGACTATAATGGTAAGGAATTACCCTAGCCGAAGCCTAGGAACCTGTAACTATAACGAAAAATAATTACCCTAGCCGAAGCCTAGGAACCTATATGCGGGCGGAATTACCCTCACTGAAGTAGAGGAATCGAATACGGTTGAAATTACCAGCCTGACTAGAGTGAACTTAAAGAGAGACCCTTAATAATGTCCAGGACGTAATTCAGTTTTAAATCAGTAAAGTAGAATCAACTTATGTACATATTTTCTACTCATCTCATTGGAGTATGTATATAACCGTATATGCGGGCACCAATTGAATAGGGGTCGTTTATCACGCTTTAATTCTTACCATGTCCTCAATAACACCATACAGTTTGTCAGCCATTAAATTCACTTTGAATTGAATCTCATATACATTGTTTTGTTAACTAAGATTTTAACATGTATTTAGAGATAAACGACTTATCATTTAATTTACATTTCTAAAAAAGTATACGTGTCATATAATTCTTAATTTTGTCACAATGAGTCTTATCAGTACTCTTATATTATATTCTACTTCATTTGATCTTTCATGCGTTAACTATTGATTAACATGTTCATAATAGTACACCAGAAGTAGTGAGTATTACCTCGACTCCAAGCTACACCGGTAGACCCTCGGAACTCCATTCGATCACCCTCGTGCGTGAAATTGACCACCAATAATATTTTATACACATAGAAATACGTATCACATTAGAAATAAGACTTAATAGTGATAATCAAAATATGTCGGAAGATTAGATGCTGTAAAATTACCAAACGAGTTTGAATGTCCTAAAATGGGCTTCAAAATCGGACTTAGGACGTCAAAAAACATAAAATAGGAGATTTTTAGAAAAGTTGACTTTTGAAAAGTCAACGCTAAAATCACTGGTCAACGCTGACAAAATGCTGATGTTTCTGGTCAATGCTGATGTCCCTGGTCAACCGAGTTGACTCGGACGAGTTGGCTCACTGAGCTGACTCAAACGGGTCAACTCAGTCGGGTCGGGTCACGGGAGTTCACATTCAGGTCGGGTTGGTCGGGTCAGACTCAGTTCAGATTTTTTTGCAGGCCGATTCGGTTCATGGCTGGACCGGTTCAAACCGTTTTACTAAATGGGCCGATTCAGACTGAGCTTACCCTTAAACCTTCAGATCTCCGGTCGGTCACCGGAGAAGCTCGCTAGAGACCCCAATGGTTACATTCTCATCGGAAAAATATAGATCATTGAATCTTTAATTAATCCAACACAATAGCTCAACCTAACAAATCAGAATCGGGCCCGAAATTACCTGAAATGTAATATGGTCACCGGAAATAACAAAGCTCCGATGATGGGCTTACTAGCATCGAAAAGGTGGTCGGCTAAGGGGGTTTTGTTCTCCTCCACACACTGATCACGCCTGAACCGTCGACGCGCTCTGATGGTGCCGAAAACAGACTAAATCGAGGGAAATTTCTTGTCGGTGCTTCCAACGGTTCTCCACGACGGAATGTTGGCCAGATCTAAAAGTGGTGAACGAAGTTGGGTTCTTGGGACGCCGACGATTACTCCGGCGGCGGCAGTGCACACCACGTACCAGCGGTAGTGGAATTTGGACGGTGGCTGAAGTTTAATGGTAAGGGAGAGTTTAGAACCTTCTGGGTTCCCCCCTCTCAAACATACTGACCCCCCTCCTTGAGTAGCTAGAGAGTCAGATCGTATATATATTTTTAATATTTTTGTTCAATCCTCACCATATGATTTAAATTAAACTGGGGTGAACTATAAGCAAGAACCGACCTTAGTCCACATGGCTAAGCCACAAGCATATTGGTCCGATGGTCACGGTTTCAAGCCCCCACAATAGCATTTTTTCAACACAGTTAAAATATGTATGGGTGTTACAATTATTCCCCTCTAAAAAAAATTTCGTCCTCGAAATTTACCTGAGTCAAATAGGTACAAAAACTTCTCTCTTATTGATTCTTTAGTCTCCCCAGTAGCTTATATAAGGCTATGATTACACCACTTAACCTTAACCATTAGAATATGGATACTCTTCAGAATTCTTTCGTCATGTTTTAAAATCCGTACATGTTCCTCGTCAAGAGATAGATCTGGCCTCAGATCAATGTCCTCAACCTGAATAATATGACTCGAATACGAACGGTGTCTCAATCTGGACACAAGGAAAACATCATCTCAAGAATACAGTTAAGCTGGGAAGGCAACACAAGCTGAAAAACATTTTGCCCAACTCTCCAAATAACTTTAGTAAACTAGAGTTTTACTTGTCTATACGTTCAAATCTCAATATTTCCTCGTACGAAGATACTTTATTGGTACCAAACTCCAACACTAAACTAGATGCCAAAAACTTTCTTCTTAACATACATAAAATCATTATTTAATTCAAAAGTTATGTATTCAGCATATACAAAGTTGTGAGACAATATAACTTGCTTACTTACATCGCAACATTCAGATGCAGTCTCTTCCCGGATAAAACATAATTAATACAGAACCTACACTTGCACCACTCAAACAAACACATTCCTTGCAATTTCATAATACTTTTATCAAATTTCTATCAGAAAATTTTCAAACATAAGCATTATCACCGAATGGTCTTACATAAAAATCTTATATCGATCACCTTACATAATCAAACATTTATTCTCAATCTAATTCATATCTTCATTTTCACATACACGAATCATCTCATATTCTTTATCCATAGTCAAGTCCATCAAGTTAATCCCAATCACAAACGAACATTACAAACATTACAAGCATTCACTCATTTCAAGAAGAGAAAAAAAGATAATAAATAAATAAAATTCAGCATTGGAGTTTCGACTCGGAGGAGTACGATTATAACCTAGGGGCATGTGTAGATTAGACACCTATTACGGAGGATCAGTCGATATACCTAAAATGATGCAAATTTAAGCTCTGATACCACTAAATGTAACCCCCTAGACCCGCCTATGCGTTACCACGAATCCTAGGAAGTTACATTAGGGTCACAAGAGCGACCCACAGTAAAATTCGTATAAAATTCTTTTCTTTAAATACATTAAAACTGCAAAACAAACTTCTGTATAAAATATAATTTTAGAAAAATCATGTAAACATAGGACATTAGATCGGAAAGAATATAGCAGACACTAGTATAAACAATACACATTATACATGCATTGCCCCCTAACTATGCCGATACCGTACTTCAAAAGCAACACCGAGAGAACCCCAAACATTGATGTCAATAGCCTTACCATGACGGATTTCATCTAACTTGTGATGGTAAAAACAACATGAGCTTGGGAAAGCTCAATAGTACAAAACTGCCAAATGATGCGGTAAGCACATGCAAATACATGGCAGACATTACATTGACATGATGTTTCAGGCAATAACGAACTCCATTTACGATCTAATATTTCAGTGTAGTGTTATATTTGAAGATAACAAAATTGTTCTTTTTTTCCATCACTGAGTATCAGGCGTGAAGCCTATAGTCCAGAGAATTAGAAGAGTGAATGATTAAATTAAACTAGGGAGTTTAGTGTGTCCTAATAGTGCTACACAATATCAATATGGTAAACATTTTATTTTACGGGCACATAATTCAAGCAACAATAATGTTCATTTTTAATTCTTATTTACCCTCCAATTGTACACCAATATACAATTCTGAGATGCGCCTGTAAAGGTATTAAAAGGCATGGGTATCATCCTAAGGGAATACCTTGGGTCCGGCAGAATTACTTTAGCTGAAGCATAGGAACCCGTAACAGTATCGGTAAGGGATTCCCCTAGCCGAAGCATAGGAACCTGCAACTGTAACTGTAAGGAATTATCCTAACCGAAGCATAGGAAACTGCAATTGTAACAGTAAGGAATTATCCTAGTCGAAGCATAGGAACCTGTAACTGTAACGGTAAGGAATTACCCCAGCCGAAGCCTAGGAACCTGTAACTGTAACGGTAAGGAATTATCCTAGCCGAAGCCTAGGAACTTGTGACTGTAACGGTAAGGAATTACCCTAGCTGAAGCCTAGGAACTTGTAACTGTAATGGTAAGGAATTACCCTAGCCAAAGTATAGGAACCTATGACTGTAACAGAAAGGAATTACCCTAGCCGGAGCCTAGGAACCTGTAATTGTAACGATAAGGAATTACCCTAGCCGAAGCCTTGGAACTTGTATGCAGGCAGAATTACCCTCACTGAAGTAGAGGAACCGAATATGGTTGAAATTACCAGCATGACTAGAGTGAACTTAAAGAGAGACCCTTAATAATGTCCATGATGTAATTCGGTTTTAAATCAGTAAAGTAAGAATCAGCTTATGTACATATTCTCTACTCATCCCATTGGAGTATGTCCATAACCGTGTATGCGGGCACCAATTGATTAGGGGTCGTTTATCGCGCTTTAATTTCTTACCACGTCCTCAATTACACCATACAATTTTTCAGCCATTAAATTCACTTTGAATTGAATCTCATATACATGGTTTTGTTAACTGAGGTTTTAACATGTATCTAGAGATAAATGATTTATCATTTAATTTACTTTTCAAAAAATAATTTATGCGTGTCATATAATTCTTAATTTTGTCACAATGAGTCTTATCAATACTCTTATATTATATTCTACTTCATTTGATCTTTCATGCGTTAACTATTTATTAACATGTTCATTATAGTACACTAAGAGTAGTGAGTATTACCTCGACTCCAAGCTACACCGGTAGACCCTCGGAACTCCATTCGATCACCCTCATGTGTGAAATTGACCACCAATAATATTTTATACACATGGAAATAGGAATCACATCAGAATTAAAACTTAATAATGATAATCAAAATATGTTGGAAGATTAAATGTTGTAAAACAGCTTAACAAGTTTGAATTTCCTGAAGCTTCAAAATTGGACTCAGGGACGTCGAAAAACATAAAATAGGGGATTTTCAGAAGAGTTAACTTTTGAAAAAGTCAATGCTGACGTCATGCTGACATCATTGGTCAACGCTGATGTCATGCTGATGTCACTAGTCAATGCTGACATCATGCTGACGTCACTGGTGTCAACGATCAACCGAGTTAACTCGGACGAGTTGGCTCACTAAGCTGACTCGGACGGGTCAACTCAGTCGGGTCGGGTCATGGGAGTTCACATTCGGGTCGGGTTGGTCTTAGTTCAGATTTTTTTGGCAGGCCAGTTTGGTTCATGGCCGGACCGGTTCAAACTAATTTACTAAATGGGCCGGTTCAGACCAAGCTTACCCTTAAACCTTCAGATCTCTGGTCGGTCACCGGAGAAGCTCGCCGGAGACCCCAATGGTTACAATCTCATCGGAAAAATATAGATCATTGAATCTTTAATCACTCCAGCACAATAGGTCAACCTAACAAACCAGAATCAGGCCCAAAATTACTTGAAAAGTAATATGGTCGCTGGAAATAACGAACCTTCGATGATATGATTACCGGCGTTAAACAAGCGGTCGGCTAAGGGGGTTTTGTTCTCCTCCACACACTAATCACGCTTGAACCGTCGACGCGCTCTGATGGTGCTGGAAACAGTCAAAACCGGAGGAGATGTCTTGTCGGTGCTTCCAACGGTTCTCTACGACGGACTGTTGGCCAGATCTGAGAGTGGTGAACGGAGTTGGGTTCTAGGGACGACGCCGATCACTCCGATGGCGGCAGTGCACGCCACGTAACGACGGTGGTGGAATTTGGACGGTGGCCGGAGTTTAACAATAAGGGAGAGTTTAGAACCTTCTGGGTTCCCCCTTCTCAAACATACTTGTTGAGTGGATCGATTGAATGATCAAGACCAAGAGGGGGTGAATTGGGATTTTTAAACTTTGTGGGAGTGAATGGACAATTAAAAATGAAGAACAAAGGATTTTAGAGTGGTTCAAGTTCCAAATGAACTCTACATCCACTACCTTAGCTACCACTAAGGATTTGCAACAATTCACTATTTGTTCTTCCCCTTTTCAAGGCTTAGGAGGTAACCTTTACACAGCCGGTCAAATTTTCTACCCAAAATTGGACCAAACCCTCACAAATGAACAAAGAAGAAATTGGACAAGAAGTATATCTCTCAAATACAATTTTTCCCCTTGAAGTACAACACTCAACCCAAATTTGAAGATAGAATAAGAACTGAATACAACTCAATTTGAGGTTTACAAGAAATTAGAAAATAGGCACACTGGAGGTTGGATTTTTGCTTGGATGTTTGTCTTTAATGCAATAGTTGTTGCTGGTCTTCAAAGAGCTTCAATTTGTACCTTCTCTATCAATTCTAGCCATTTGGGTGGTTAGGGAATTGATTATAGTCGTTGGGACCCTCTCTTTCCACCATAATTGCACTTCTGCAGCTATCAATATCGGTACACGGGGAGCCGTATTGATACTTGTCTCAAAACAGAAAGAGTCGTTGTACATAATAAAGAGGGCGTCTCGAAACACACGTAAGCGTATCGGTACGGGATAGGGACAGTTTCGATACGGAAGAGACCGTATCGATACCTTTTTCTCAATTTAGCTCACTGAAAGTTTCCGTTTCGATACGAGGGTTTACCGTATCGATACGGGTCAACTGCCACTTTAAATGTTAGTTACCTAACGACTGACACCAACGGTCGAAAACATTTAAAACACTTTGAATTAAAAATTCAATTAAAACCGTATCGATACGGGTTAAGCCGTATCGGTACACCATTCAAACTCCTTCAGTTTTGCAGAGAGGCGTATCGATACAAATGAAATCTGTTTCGATACGCTGTTTCGATACGGTTAAGAGCGTATCGAAACGCGTCTTTCTAGTAGCCAACTTTGTAAAAAAGGTATCGATATGGCTGGAAGCGTATCGATACACCTGGACGATTTTCAATACTTTGGCCTTGGAACACTTAGAAAATATTTGGAGTTTGAGTTTTTCAAATCAGTTTTAAAGTGTTGGTGATTTATAAATTATTAAATGGACTTAGAAAGCAATTTCAAGTTTTCAATTTAATCCTTAACGATTTAATTATATCAAAATCAAACATAGGTTTTACAATACTGACCCCCCTTCTTGAGTAGTTGGAGAGTCATATCGTATATATATAACAAAACCAAAACTTGAAATTTTTGACACTTTGAAAAACTTTGCAAAATAACTCCCCCTTAATATTAGCTAGGTAACTTTTAAGTTGAAAAACAAAATTTTTAAGTGTTGTGAGCTTCCCTCTCCCCAGTTTTGTTAGATCAAAAATACTTGAGACAATGTAAAGTGCATAACTTAGGCAAAAAGTATAAATAGGCAAGCAACATAAATATCATTAAGTTCAAATAAAGCATAACGTCAACTTAAAAATCCAAAGCAACAGAAAATCAAAGCATAGGTTTAAAATAATTCAAACTTAATCCTAAAAACATGAAGCAAAGGTGCATAAAATAAATATCCTAGATGATATGCATGGTATGCAAAGATAGGCTACTATGCATCATCATCGCCTTCTTCATCATCTTCATCTTCGTCCTCAATTGGATCATCATTCCTCAAGGTTTGACGCCACTCGTCATGGATAGCAGTGAGAGAGATATTCATTGAATTGTGACCGCCTTCAAGAGAGGTGAGTCGAGTCTCCACGTTCGTCATCCATTCTTCAAGGCTTTTGAAACGAGTATCAATCGTGGTAAACCCCGAAGCCATGTCCGTGCGCAATCCCGTGAATTGCTCATTGAGGAAAGTCATTAGAGCATCCATGGAAGGTGGATGAGGAGGAGCTTGAGGAACTTGTTCAACTCGAGGATTAACAAATTGTTCCGCGGCCTCACTAGGGAGCTCAGATAGACGTAGCCAATTTCCATTAAAGTAATGGAACTTACCCCTTGCAAGTGAGCGTTCATCGATGAGATCGGTGAGGGGAGTTGGGAAGTCATGCGAGCAATCAATCTCCTTTTGTAGGAAAAAAGTAGCTTAGGGCCGTGCCCATAGGTGAAGGAAGTGACAAGTGTGGTGTGACGATGTTGCACGAGATAGACGATCTCCGCAAACATGATACGAGCAAGGTTCAGACGTTTTCTCTCACGGAAGCATCGAATCCAAAAGTCATCCACTTGACGGATAGTAGAATACTTCCCTCTCGAGGGCTTAAACCACCAAGAGACCATCAAATGGAGGATCCGATCCTGAGCGTTTAGGGCGGTGACGGAACCACTAAGAACATGGCCAAGAGCATTCTCATCATCAAGGCCTTCATCCTCCAACTTAAAGACATCACAAATAGATTTAACATCTATAGAGACCTTTTTACCCATAAGATAGGAATTAACAGTCGTAACAACACCATCTCGATTGGCACAACATTTGGCATTAGAATAAAAGATTAAAACTAAAATACGAAAATAAAACCCAGGAATTGAGAGAAAATCTATAAACTTCCATTGTTGGAGCAAAGGTAGATATTCAAACTTGAATCGCTCTGAGTTAAGAAAAGGAATAGAGATTACCCTCTCCGGACGGATCTTATAGTTTTTGAATTGACGAAAGTAGGTGAGAGCTCCGGGAACTCCATCTCCGGCATTGGATCATTCACCAGTTTCATTAAGACATGATCTCATCCTAGAAGGTGCCATGAACTAGAGAAAACAATGTATGCATTAATATTTCTTCATTCAACTCATTGAAAAACCAAGGATCAAGGTAAAAAAAAATTAAAACCAAATTTTGAAAAGAAATTTTAAAACCAAGTTTGGTTGAGAAGACATGAAATAAAAACAAAACAAGAAAAAAGTTTGAAAACGAAAATAATAAACAAAAATTAAAAGAAAAAGAAAGAAGTTTACCTTGATATTGATTAGAGAGGGATGGAAGAAAAGCTTAGCACCAAATTGATGAAAAAGCCTTTGAGCTTTGCTTGATTTGAAACCCTCTTGATATTTTGAGTTGTGGTGTGAAAATATGAGGGAGGAAGAGGCTATTTATAGGCTGAAAACGGCTAGGGTTTTTAGGGTTTTGAGAAATTTTAATTTTGGTAAAAGTTGAACTCTTAAATGCCAAATTAAAGTTGTATGCGCAATCGCGTATCGATATGCCTGATGGTGTATCGATACGGGGGTAAAAACGTAATTCCAATAAAAATGCCCGTTGAAGGATTTATCGAAACGGATGCAATCCGTATCGAAACGATTGTAGCTCGTATCGAAACGAGTTTAACCGTATCGATACTCGTTTAAGGCAAAATGAAGTCTGAGAAGCTAATGCAGTACTCGTATCGATACGCGTAGGGCCATATCAATACCTTATGCCCAGAAATACATTTTAGGCCTAAAGAACAACCAAAAACTCGATTCTAACACCTCCTAAAGGAATGCAAATGATGAATGAGCAGTTCTAAGCATATTTTAACATAATCATACTCCCCCTAGCTATAGGCATGGATATTTTCAAGAGTTACAACACACAAACATGCAATTTCACAAGATCAAGCAATTTTAAGCACAAAAGAGGTCCTAAAAGGTCAAGATAGGCTAGTTAGACCTAACTCTCTCCTAAGGGACCAAAAACGCTCTTTATCTAAAGGTTTTGTAAAGATGCCCGCTAATTGATTTAAGGTGTCAACATACTCTATAACAACATCTTCTTTAAGGACATGATCTCTAATGAAATGATGCCTTATTTCTATATGTTTGGTTCTAGAGTGCTGGATGGGATTTTTTGTCAAACATATGGCACTAGTGTTATCACACATAAGGGGTGTGGTTTCAACTTTAATACCATAATCTAAGAGTTGTTGCTTCATCCAAAGGACTTGAGCACAACAACTCCCTAAGGATATGTACTCGGCTTCGGTGGTAGATAAGGCTACACTATTTTGTTTCTTAGAGAACCAAGATATGAGCATACTACCTAAGAATTGACAAGTTCCCGAAGTACTCTTTCCATCGATTTTACACCCCCATAATCCGCATCCGAATAAGCATGAAGGTTGAAGGTGGAGTCTCTAGGGTACCGAAGACCTAAACAAGGGGTATCTCTAAGGTACCTAAAGATTCTCTTAACAACTATAAGGTGAGACTCTCTGGGACTAGCTTGAAACCTAGCACACAAGCAAACACTAAAGAAGATATTCAGTTTACTTGCGGTAAGGTAAAGCAATGATCTAATCATAGAATGGCAAAGCTTAGAGTTAACACACTTACCTCCTTCATCTTTGCCAAGCTTTGTAGATGAGCTCATAGGTGTGGCTTGAGGCTTTGCATTCTCCAAGCCAAACTTCTTGAGCATATCCTTGATGTACTTTGCTTGATTGATGAAGGTGCCATCCTTCCTTTTCTTGATTTGGAGTCCCAAAAAGAATGAGAGCTCCCCCATCATGCTCATCTCGAATTCACCTTGCATTAGCTTAGCAAACTCTTGGCAATGACATTCGTTAGTAGAACCAAAAATAATATCATCAACATAAATTTGTACTACTAAAATGTCATTTTTATACCTTTTTATGAAAAGTGTAGTGTCCACCTTACCTTTTTCAAAACCTTTTTCAATTAAAAAGTTTGAAAGTCTTTCATACCAAGCTCTAGGAGCTTGTTTTAAACTATAAAGAGCTTTAGTAAGTTTGAAAACATGATTTGGAAATTTTAAGTCTTCAAAACCCGGTGGTTGTTCCACATACACTTCTTCATTTATAAAACCATTTAAAAATGCGCTTTTAACATCCATTTGAAAAAGCTTGAAATTATGATAACATGCATATGCAAACAACATCCTAATGGCTTCCATTCTAGCTACGGGTGCATAGGTTTCATCAAAATATATTCCCTCTTCTTGAGTGTAACCTTGTGCTACTAGTCTAGCTTTGTTTCTCACAATGTTACCACTCTCATCTAGTTTGTTCCTAAAGATCCATTTAGTTCTTATAGTAGATTGATTACTAGGCCTATCAACTAGTGTCCAAACATTACTTCTCTCAAATTGATTTAACTCTTCTTGCATAGCCATAATCCAAAAATCATCTTTCAATGCTTCTTTTATATTCTTAGGCTCTATGCATGAGATAAATGCAATATGGTTCATAAGTTTAAGAGAAGATCTAGTGGTTACCCCCTTGGATGGATCACCCAAGATTTCACCATCTTTGACATAGTTGAACTCCCTTGGGTAGCTCACTTCCTTTTCCTCAAGAGCTAAGTCCTTCAAGGCTTCAAGAGGTGGATCTTGTGTATCCTCTTCTTTTGATGGAGTCTCATCCACCTTTGAAGTTTGTCCTCTATCAAAGGCATTTAAGATTCCTACATCATCATCATCACAAGAATCCTTCCTTGGAAGGAGGTTATCATCGAATACAACATGTATAGATTCTTCTACTACTAAAGTTCTCTTGTCAAATACACGATAGGCTTTAGAGGTTAAAGAATATCCTATGAAAATAGCTTCAAGAGGTTAAAGTTCTCATATGGTGTTTTCTTTTAAATTGGCCTAATCATTACTCGGTTTACAATGTAGCAAGCGGTGTTTGTGGCTTCCGCCCAAAAATATTTAGGTAAATTATTTTCACAAAGCATGGTTCTAGCCATTTCTTGTAAAGTTCTATTTTCCTCTCAACTACCTTATTTTGTTGAGGAGTTCGAGGAGCCGAAAAATTGTGGCTAATGTTATTTTCATTTAAAAACTCTTCAAACCCTAAATTTTGAAATTCGGTTCCATGATCACTTCTAATATGAGAAATTATAAGCTCATGATCATTTTGGGTTAGTTTTGAAAATGTGATGAATTTTTCTAAAGCCTCATCTTTAGTACTTAAAAATAGAACCCAAGTAAATCTAGAAAAATCAACAACAAGAACAAATGCATAAGATTTACCACCCAAGCTCATAGTCCTAATTGGCCCAAATAAATCCATGTGGATAAGTTGTAAACACCTACTTGTAGAAACATCATTAATGGATTTAAAGAATGACTTATGTTGTTTACCCTTAGAGCATGCATCACAAATTTTATCGTTTGAGAACTTAATCTTGGCTAAACCTCTAACTAGATCAAGGGAAACTAATTTTTCTAAAACACTAATGCTAGCATGTCCTAGTTTCCTATGCCATAGCCATGCATCATTTTCATTTTGAGCTACTAAACATGCATGGGATGTATGTATGTCATCTAAATGCACCATGTAAATGTTACCTATGCGATGACCTATGAGCATAATATTATTAGATTTAATGTCAACAATTTTGCACCCATTTTTATCAAATAAAACATTAAATCCTTTATCACACAATTGACTTATGCTCAACTAATTATGTTTAAGACCATCGACATACAAGACATTTTCAATAAGAATGGTAGAGTGATTACCTATGGAGCCAATACCTTTAATGTGGCCTTTGGAGTTGTCACCAAATGTCACCACTCCTCCACTTTTTGGCTTTAAATCTATGAATCTACTCTTATCTCCGGTCATATGCCTCGAGCATCCACTATCAAGGTACCATGAGTTTTGACTTTGTGCTTTGGCCTTGTAGCAATGCCCCCCCTACAAACAAAGATATTAAACTTTTGTTTTTGGTACCCAAATCATTTTGGGTCCACGAGTGTTAACTCCCAATAGCTTGGTTCCCTTAGGAGTCCAAGGTGACATAGCAACAATATTATTAGATTTTACAAGTTCCTTAGGAACCCATACACTTCTAATCTTTTTGGTTCTACTATGTCTAGGAAAGTTACTTTGTTTGTAGTTACTAGTCTTTCTCCTAGGTTGGTTTGTTTTAGGATATTCACCTTTTTCATGCTTCACATTACCAACATATTTTAAAGACTCTTTGAGCTTGTTAAGCTCATCTAACACCTTTTGGTGTTCACTATTGCATTGAGAAAGAAGATTATTTAGGTCAACATTTTCATCTTGGAAGAATTTAAGTTAATCTTTCAAACCTAAAATCTTTTTCTCAAGTTTTAAGTTAGCTTGAGAGAGTGAGTCATTCTTATCATTTAATTCCGAAATAATTTTCTTATTTCTAATGACCGACTCTTTGTATTTCTCAACTAACTCATCATAAACCTCTTGCAACTAACCATGTGCATCATTTAATTCATCAAATGTAAATTCAAAGGATGATGAGTTAGAGGTTACCATGGAGGAATCTTCCTCAAGTGCCATGAGGCAAAGATTGGCCACTTCTTGTTCGTTATCCTCGGATGACTCCTCATCACTCCAAGTAGCAAACTTGGCTTTGAGCTTCTTCTTCTTCTTCTCAAAGCCCTTCTTCTTGAGTTGAGGGCACCCCGAACGAATGTGACCGGGCTTATTGCACTCGAAGCAAATGATTTGATCCTTCCATTCTTCTTTGTTTTTACCTTTGAAGTTCATCTTTCTTTGAATTTTTCTTCCACGGTTGGACCTCATGAATCGAGAGAACTTTTTGGATATCATAGCCAATTCTTCAAGGTCATCCTTCTCACTAGAAGAGCTCTCCTCAAGTAATGAAGCTTTGAGAGCTATTCTCATTTTCTTCTTCTTTTCCACCTCTAGCTTCTCTACTCTTTTCTCTTCCTTCTTCTTTTCTTCTTCCTTTCCTTGCTTCATAATCTCATGAGTAAGGAGAGAACCCACTAGCTCATCAAGTTTTAGAGTCTTCAAGTTTTTGGCCTCGATGATGGCGGTTCTCTTCCCATCCCAAGATTCGGGAAATGAGTAGAGTAGCTTCCAGACAAGCTTGTCTTCCAGAATAGTCTCTCCAAATCCTTTAAGCTCGTTGACTATGGTTGAGAAGCGATCAAACATCTTGGACACCGTTTCGTCGGGCTCCATCTTGAAATTCTCATAACTAAGATTGAGAATTCCAATCTTGGTTTCCTTCACATTATTGGTTCCTTCATAGGTGGTCTCAAGAGTATCCCACACTTCCTTGGCACTCTCAATGGAGGAGACTTTGTAGTAGATGTCGGGACCAAAGGAGTAAAAGAGCATGTGAAGAGCTTTGTCATTTATTTGGATCTTCTTCCTTTCATCTTCACTCATCTCTATCTTCTTCTGTAGGACAATCTTTCTATCATCATCTCTCTTCAAAGGAATGTAGGGACCATCTTCAATGACATCCCAAACCAAGTAATCATTGGACTTGATGAAGAGGCGCATCCGATTCTTCCAAAAAGGATAGTTGTCACCATTGAAGAATGATGGCTTTGTGGTGGATTGTGACTCATACATACTCATTCCGGAGGTAGACGTCATAGCTTGATTTTTAGTTGATCACACTCTTCCTAGGAACTCCTCTTGTGGTTGTGAATCCTTCAAAGAGGTAGGCTCTGATATCAATTGTTGAGTGGGTCGATTGAATGATCAAGACTAAGAGGGGGTGAATTGGGATTTTAAAACTTTGTGGGAGTGAATGGATAATTAAAAATGAAGAACAAAGGATTTTAGAGTGGTTCAAGTTCCAAATGAACTCTACATCCACTACCTTAGCTACCACTAAGGATTTGCAACAATTCACTATTTGTTCTTCCCCTTTTCAAGGCTTAGGAGGTAACCTTTACACAGCCGGTCAAATTTTCTACCCAAAATTTGACCAAACCCTCACAAATGAACAAAGAAGAAATTGGACAAGAAGTATATCTCTCAAATACAATTTTGCCCCTTGAAGTACAACACTCAACCCAAATTTGAAGATAGAATAAGAATTGAATACAACTCAATTTGGGGTTTACAAGAAATTGGAAAATAGGCACACTTGAGGTTGGATTTTTGCTTGGATGTTTGTCTTTAATGCAATAGTTGTTGCTGGTCTTCATAGAGCTTCAATTTATACCTTCTCTATCAATTCTAGCCATTTGGGTGGTTAGGGATTTGATTATAGCCGTTGGGACCCTCTCTTTCCACCATAAATGCACTTCTGCAGCTATCTGTATCGGTACACGGGGAGTCGTATCGAAACCTGTCTCATAACAAAAAGAGTCGTTGTACATAATAAAGAGGGCGTATCGAAACGCACGTAAGCGTATCGGTATGGGATAGAGACCGTTTCGATACGGAAGAGACCGTATCGATACCTTTTTCTCAACCTAGCTCACTAGAAGTTTCCGTTTCGATATGAGGGTTTACCATATCGATACGTGTCAACTGCCACTTTAAATGTTAGTTACCTAACAACTGACACCAACGGTCGAAAACATTTAAAACACTTCGAATTAAAAATTCAATTAAAATCGTATCAATACGGGTTAAGACGTATCGGTACACCATTCAAACTCTTTCAGTTTTGCGTAGGGGCGTATCGATACAGATGGAATCTGTTTCGATATGTTGTTTCGATACGGTTAAGAGCGCATCAAAACACGTCTTTCCAGTAGCCAACTTTGTAAAAAAAAGGTATTGATACGGCTGGAAGCGTATCGATATACCTGGACGATTTTCAATACTTTGGCCTTGGAACACTTAGAAAATATTTGGAGTTTGAGTTTTTCAAATCAGTTTTAAAGTGTTGGTGATTTATAAATTATTAAAGGGACTTAGAAATCAATTTCAAGTTTTCAATTTAATCCTTAACAATTTAATTATATCAAAAATCAAACATAGGTTTTACAATACTGACCCCCTTCTTGAGTAGTTGGAGAGTCATATCGTATATATATATATATATATATATATTTAATATTTTTGTTCAACCTTCACCATATAATTTAAATTAAACTTGGGTGAACTATAAGCAAGAATTGGCCTTAGTCCACATGGCTAAGCCACAAGCATATTGGTCCAATGGTCGTGGTTTCAAGCCCCCACAATAGCATTTTTTTCATTTTTTTTCAACACGGTTAAAATATGTATAGGTGTTACACAGGCAGTCACTTGGTCTCTGCCGAGGCGGGCGTCTGCCGAGGCATAGTCGTGGGCGACTGTTGAAAGTTGTTAAGTTGATCTGCAAAACTATGCCGAGATAGTACATCAAATCTTCACACTACGAAGCATCCAATACTGGCCCATTCTCTCACTCTGATTTTTCAATTTACTTTACTTGCTTTAGTCTTAGTCTTAATCAAAATCAACTCCTAATATTTGTGTTTTTATTTTACTTGTGCAGAAAAGTGAACTCAAAAAGGTTGTCACAACCCCTGTGGAGACGATATCTTTAATACTATAACTTGGCACCGTGTACACTTGCACGCTAATTGCGCATCACTTTTGCACGCAACAAGTTTTTGGCGTCGTTGCCGGGGATTGGCGTACAACTTTTTGTTTTTGTTTTTCTGCACTTTTTTATTTTTCTGTTTAACCCTCTGGTTTTCTTTGATTTATGACAATAGCGAACCAGAAATCACCCTTGCGAGAATATGATCCAGAGCCTGAACGTACTACACGCAGACTTAGACAAGCAAACAAAGAAGCCATGGGTGACCAAGCGAACATCCAGGACCAGCCTCCACCACTAGTGCCTGTTGCGTGTAAAATAGTCTATCGCAATTATAGTGCAAGTATACACGACGCAAGTAGTAAAGTGATACTAAGTATCGGATATCGTCTCCACAGGGATTGGGCTAATGACTCCACCTAAATTCACTGCACGAAGTAAAGAGAAATATTTAAGAGAATTGTCACGAATATTAAAGTAAAAACGTAAATAAAAGATTGAGATATCAAGATAGAGAGAATGGGCTGGTATTGAGTTACTCAGTAGTGTAGGTATTGAATTGCTTAGGATCTCCAGTTCTGTCGTCGCACCCGTCGCCGACAGCACCTGTCGCGGCGTCTGTCCGTTAGCTGTCGCGGCAGCGAACACTAACTCAGTACTTCAAGCTTGGCAAGAATCCCTGATCTGCCTTGCCCTATCCCTAGGCACAAGTCTGTCGATGATCACGTCTTTGATGATACCTCCCGGCGTGAATCGAAGGATGAACACCGATGTGTATGAATTCTTCCTTAGCCACTTAACCTCGCCTTATCCCTAAGCACGAGATGGTTCAACTATAAACTAGAGAACGCGCTTTTACCTCTTTCGTATACTTAACTCTCCCGATGCTAAGTAAATAGATAACCTCACAATGCTCTCCCGATGCTCTTGCAAGATATTAAAACCAAGATAAAAGAACTTGAAGTTTATTTTATTGAACTTGAAAAAATCCTAAAACAAAGCAACCCTTGCAACTACTTTACAAAACAACCCGTAGCCCTAGGGGGAATTTAGAACATATCGGTGACAGGTAAACGGCAGGGTTTAGGTTTCGGTTATGGGGTAGTCGGTCCTACCCTAGGTTTAATCTATGCCCTTTATATAAGCTTTGGGCTCAAGTTATCTAAGGTAACAAGGATTACAACTTTAATTAAAAGTAAGATTCTAATAAAGACTAAATCTCTAAGGATTCCTACTTTTCAGCCGCCTCCTTGTTTCATGGAAATTCTTCTCCTTGAGCTTTGGCTTGACATATCTTTTGATCCGGGGCTTGGAAAAATATTCGGCTTCCACACGACAGACGAGCATATTTTTCTCTATCTATCGAGGTCCACTTCACTTTTCCTCTTCATAAATCTGCTGTCACCATGCTGTCACGACAGGTCCATGACAGGTTCGTCTTCTTCAGCTGCTTGTCCAGTTTAGCTCTCCTGCTTATCTGCCCTGCGCCTGCCTTCGACATCTACTGTGACAGATACCTGCAAAAATAGCCATCTTTCAGTAGAATCCGTGCCTTTTATATAATTGTGATGTTTTATTAAAAACTAACCTAAATGCAATGCAATGATGCTTGAATGCAGCAGAAATGTGGGTTAAAAAGGGTGTAAATGATAGAACTTTTACATACTCAACACACCCCCAAACTCAAGTTTTTGCTTGCCCTCAAGCAATGAAGACTTAAAAGAAAACTGAAAATTTTTGTGTTGGCCTTCAAACAGTGAACTGTCCCTTACCTGTCGCTCATTCTCTATGGCGGCAGCAACCTGTTGGAAGGGTTAGGATCTGTCCGGAATTTCTCTATAGCTCTCGTACAGTGTGTGCATGCTTGTGAACAGTTATATGCTAAGACTCTCTTAGTTTCACTAGAATATTCAACTTCTTAACTTGAATTTTTATGCCAAAGTTTTTTTTTTTTAAGAAGGCACATTTTCATGCTTCTTTTTCTTCTATTTTCAAGCTAAGTTTTTCTAGAGCCAGTTTTGGGCACCTCTAGTTAGCTTCCTAGAGCCGGTTTCGGGCACCTCTAGGTTTTTGATTTTCTTTTGCTAAACTTCTTTCCTAGAGCCAGTGTTAGGCACCTCTAGGGGCTATCCAAGTTCTAAGCTTCCTATTCTAGTTTGGCTAAAAGAAATCTAAGCAATATAACAGTCACAAAAGTGTTTAAGTTTTCAGAACTATAGAAAGGCTCTAAACTTTTCCTTAACCTGTCCTAAAGATGCTGCCACGACAGAGCCGTCATGACAGGTAAGTTAACTTCACAGTTTTAGGCCAACAGTTTAAATTTTCTGCTTTTTCTGAATTTTTTTTAAAGATAAAAGAAAGAAAATAAATAACTTAATACGACACAACAATTAATCAAAAGATGTGCTAAAGACTCCATTAAATATGGAGGGTTGCCACCCCCAAACTCGAGGGTTGCATTGCCCTCAATGCAAAATGACACAAAAATAAACAAAGAAAAATACGATAAAGAAAAGTACATCACAAATATATAAGGGCAGGCAGCAATAAGAGGAGTAAAAGAAATAAAAACTTAAATTTTATGCGCTGTCCTCGCTGCTGCTGCTGACGCGGATCTGATGGTAGCGTCTGCGTTGGGGAGGTGGCTGGGCAGGTTTCGGAGCAGGTTGATCAACAGGTTCATCAGCCTGTTGAGGTGCAGGTTCTTCCTCCGGTTGGGGGACAGGGACGTCAGCAGGTTGAAGGGCAGGTGGTTCCACTAGTCGGACATCAGAACTGCTGCTGCTGTCCCAGCTGCCACTCGTTATGGCTTTGGACAGCCTTCTCTTGTTGGCCACATGCTTAATACGTTTTACCCGCATGAAGGCGCTGTCCAAATTCCTCCGGACAAGAGGGCTGTCATTAGTGGCAGCTCGCTTGGTGCCTCGAGGAGAGGTGTCTGCCGGTGGGCTGCCGGCTGCCGTCTGGGAAGGTGTGGAGGAGGCAGATTCTCCGTGGGGAGAGACAGGTGGTGTGGGAGTGGGGGATGGGATATTAAAATAATGGGCGGGGAAGGTGGGGAAAATGACATCCGGAAAATTCAAAGTATTGGTAATGAAATTTACCGTTGCATTGGAGAAGTCACGGATGAAAGTCATCAAACCCATCTGGCGCTCCTCTATCCTCAAGATGGCAGCAAGGATGTGGGCGTTCTGATCTGCCGGAGCGGTGTTGGTGGCAGCTTCTGGGACAGGTTCGGTGGAAGGTTCATCATCAGACTCAGCAGGAGGGGCGTTTGGATCGAAGGCATTGAGGGGCAATACGACGATGATCTCCATAAGGCTGGAGATGTTGCTGTCTGTCCAGCCGCTGCCCTTCTTGATTTTGTCTGAAGGGTCCTCCGGTACGGCAGCGCAGCGGCAGAGGGCAGTGATGGTGAAAGGCAGGCAGAGTCGTGAATCTGATCGGAAGGCACAATCGAGAATGTTGTCCCGCATGTACCTGCCCACATTGATGGGCCTGTCATGCATGATAGAGTGAATGAGGGCCAACCGCTGTCTGTTGACTGTCGTATGGTGGGACGAGGGCAGGATACGCTTTTTGATAAAAGCATTCCATAGTTTTGCCTCGGGGAGTAGCTCTGCCCTATTGACAGAGTTGGGGTTCTTCTTGCTGGTGCTCCAGGTCGTGCCCGCCTCTATCAACTCTCTCATGACAGCATCATGTCCGGCAGCGTCGAGGGTGTCCCAAAATTTTTGATGAGCATCGTCATTGGGGCCAAAGAAGAGGCCGAATACATGGTTGATGCTGCTGGTAGTGAAAGGAACTGTCACTCCTCGGACGATGACAGATGTCGCCGTCTTACTTTCGATCGCCGCATAAAATTCCCTGACCAGAGTGTCGTTAAGCTCTGCCGGCTGCTCGGCAAAGTCCTCCCAAAGTTGTGCTGCTATGGCCTTCATAATGAACGACCGGAGTCCAAAAAGAGGAGCATCTCTGTTATAGATGAAGCTCCGTTCCTCCCATAGTTCCTTGTTAGCGAACGGAGATGCTGCTGCTGAAGAAGAAGCGGCAGCAGCATTCTGACGGGTTTGTCGTGAAGACATTTTGGTTGCAAGGGCTGAAAAAAGAAAGAAAGTAGATAAAACTAGAAGGGATTAACAAGAGAGAAAATCAGAAGTGATGAAAAATGAAAAGGGGAAGGGGTTTATATAGCGGTCGAGTAGCTGCCCATTTAATGCCGCAACGGCAGGCGGGGAAAACGGGGCGGCAGAATGGATGTTGCGTGTCTGACGCGTCTGACACGCATTAATGCGTCTGCTGTGCGTCTGTCGCACGCTTCTTCGTCTGCTGTGCGTCTGTTGAAAGCCTGTCAAATCCGTCTGCGCCGGCAGCCGAAACGACAGGTTACCATAAATGGGCTTTATTGGGCTGGTGGATGAGCGGTGGGCTTGGGCCACTTCTTCTTTCTCACTTGACTCCTTTATTTCCTAAAAACTGAAATTAAAAACAAAACATTATTAAAAAAAATCTAATTCCTAATAAATAATAATAATAAAATAAAATAAAAATAAAAACTAGGTTAAATTAGGGATGCCTTGTGGGGCATCACCTAAGGTAACCACTTCCTGTATTCTTGGGGCTTCAGTCCCCTGATAATGCTTGAGGCGTTGTCCATTGACTTTGAATTGGTGCCCGTCCTTTAATGATTGAATTGTAATGGCACCATGGGGGAAAACTTGAATCACTTGGAACGGACCAGACCATCTAGATTTAAGCTTCCCTGGGAAGAGTTTCAACCTAGAATTAAACAACAATACAAGCTGCCCTGGGCAGAACTGACGTGGCAGCAGCTTTTTGTCATGCCACTTCTTTGTTTTCTCTTTGTATATTCTTGCATTGTCGTAGGCCATCGTCCGTATTTCATCGATCTCATTCAAATCTAACAGCCTTTTCTGGCCTGCCTTGTCCAAGTCCATATTTACTGCCTTGATTGCCCAATATGCCTTGTGCTCTATCTCGACAGGCAGGTGGCAGGTTTTCCCATAGATCAATCGGAATGGAGACATGCCCAATGGAGTTTTGAAAGTTGTCCTGTATGCCCATAGTGCATCATTCAGAAGTAGAGACCAATCTTTCCTAGTTGGTTTAACCATCTTTTCAAGAATGTTCTTCACTTCCCTGTTGGAAATTTCAGCCTGTCCATTGGTCTGTGGGTGGTATGCTGTCGCGATCCTGTGCTTGACACCATATTTCTTCAAGGCGGCAGCAATTACCCTGTTATCGAAATGTCTCCCTTCATCACTGATGATCGCTCTAGGGATGCCAAATCTAGAAAAGATGTTTTTGTGCAAAAACTTTTGGACCGTTTTGGCATCATTCTTTTGAGTTGCGATTGCTTCTACCCACTTGGAGACATAGTCTACTGCTAGGAGGATGTAAAGATTTCCACACGAAGATGGAAAAGGTCCCATAAAATCAATCCCCCAAACGTCGAATATTTCGACTTCTAAGATATTCTGTAGTGGCATCTCGTTTCTCCTCGAGATGTTACCTGTCCGCTGGCACCTGTCACAGTTTTTGTAAAATTCCTGTGCGTCCTTATACAGTGTCGGCCAGTAGAACCCTGACTGCAGCACCTTGGCAGCAGTTTTATTGCCTCCTAAGTGTCCTCCATATTGTGAAGCATGACAGTGATGGAGAATGTCTTCTTGTTCTTCTTGTGGTACACATCTCCTTATAACCTGATCTGCGCACATTTTGAAAAGAAGAGGTTCGTCCCAATAATAATGTTTAACATCATTTTGAAACCTCTTCCTGGCTTGATAAGTAAGATCAGAAGGTAATATTCCGCTAACTATAAAATTAACGAAATCAGCATACCAGGGAAGGTTAGAAGACTTACCTGCCGCCATGGCTGTCGCGACAGCTATTGCGGCAGCAAAGAGCTGCTCATCTGGGAAGGTCTCTAGTATGTGTGTCTCATCTACAGGTAGACTCTGTCCCATCTCCAACCTCGACAAGTGATCTGCCACCTGATTTTCTGTCCCCTTTTTGTCTTTGATTTCAAGGTCGAATTCTTGTAATAGCAGGATCCATCGTATCAACCTAGGCTTTGCATCCTTCTTTGCGAACAAGTACTTTAGGGCAGAATGATCGGTGTGCACTATTACCTTCGTTCCAAGTATATAAGAACAAAACTTGTCGATGGAGAACACCACAGCCAACAGCTCCTTTTCTGTGGTGGTATAATTCACTTGGGCATCATTCAATGTTTTGCTGGCATAATATATGACATGAAACAGCCTGTCCTTGCGCTGCCCAAGTGCTGCCCCGACAGCATAGTCACTAGCATCACACATAATTTCAAACGGTTGCGTCCAGTCTGGTGGCTGTACTATGGGGGCTGTCACTAGCTTTTCCTTCAGAACCGTGAATGCTTCAGTACATTCTTCATTAAAGTCAAAGGGTCGGTTCTGCTCTAAGAGGTGACATAGGGGTTTTGTGATTTTTGAGAAATTTGCAATAAATCTCCTATAAAAACCAGCATGCCCTAAAAAACTCCTAATGCCCTTGACTGTGGTTGGCGGCGGCAGCTTCTCTATGACTTCAATCTTTGCCCTGTCGACCTCTATCCCACGGCAGCTAATCTTATGGCCTAAAACTATCCCTTCATCTACCATAAAATGGCATTTTTCCCAATTAAGAACAAGATTAGCTTTTTCACATCTTTCAAGTACCTTTTTAAGGTTGCCGAGGCAGCTCTCAAAATCGTCTCCAAAGACGGAAAAATCATCCATGAAAATTTCGAGGAAGTCCTCTACCATGTCGGAGAATATTGCCATCATGCACCTTTGGAAGGTGGCAGGTGCGTTACATAGGCCGAACGGCATCCTCCTAAATGCGTATGTTCCGTAAGGGCATGTGAAGGTCGTTTTCTCTTGATCCTCTGGTGCAATAGCAATTTGATTATAACCTGAGTAACCATCAAGAAAACAATAGTAAGGTTTATCCGCTAATCTATCAAGCATTTGATCAATAAAGGGTAAAGGAAAGTGGTCTTTTCGGGTAGCTTTGTTAAGCTTCCGATAGTCCATACAAACCCTCCAACCGGTCACAGTCCTGGTTGGGATTAATTCATTGTTTTTGTTGGTTATCACGGTCATGCCTCCTTTCTTGGGAACACATTGCACCGGGCTTACCCATTTGCTATCGGAGATGGCGTAAATAATACCAGCATCTAACCATTTAATTATTTCTTTACGCACTACCTCCTTCATTGCAAGGTTTAACCGCCTTTGGGCATCAATAGTCGGCTTATGATCTTCCTGAAGGAGGATTTTGTGCATACAGATTGCCGGACTAATGCCCTGAATGTCTGCTATCGTCCATCCTATCGCCCTTTTATGCTGCCTCAACATGTCGATCAGCTGTCGTTCCTGTTCCTTCGGCAGCTTAGCAGAGATGATTACGGGCAGTGTGTTATCACAACCAAGATAAGCATATTTAAGCTGCCCTGGCAGGGGCTTAAGTTCTAAGACAGGTGGTTCAACAGTAGATGGCTTTTGGATTAAATGGTTATCCGAAGTGTAGTTCAAAGGTTCGAATAACTTACCTGGACGATGATCTAACCAATCTACCTCCTCATGACCTTCAGTATCAGATGTATCGGATTCAGAGGAGTCGCTGTCGTCGGTGCTGTCGTCGTTGCTGTCGTGACAGGCTTGTAGATGGCTGTCGCAGCAGTGACCAAATTTTATATCTCGGCAGCCCGACCTGATGCAGGGTTGATCAAAGGTCACCTCAATGATGGCCTTGCATTCCTCATCCACATCAGCATGTTTCATTGCTTGGAGAACATTCAACTTAATTTCTTGATCGTTTACGCGCATGGTGAGTTCTCCTTTCTCCACATCAATCAATGATCTTCCCGTGGCTAAGAAGGGTCGCCCAAGGATGACTGGTGCGTTCTCATCTGCCTCACAATCTAAAATAAGAAAGTCAGCAGGAAATATAAGCTTATCCACTCTTACCAAAATATCTTCAATTTTTCCCTCGGGGTGAACGTAAGAGCGGTCGGCTAGCTGTAGGGTAATTGTCGTGGGCCGCGCCTTGCCAATACCTAGTTTATGAAAAACAGATTTGGGCATTAGATTAACACTAGCACCAAGATCACATAATGCCTTACCCACAAATTTCTCGCCGATTACGCAAGGTATGAGGAAGCTCCCTGGATCCTTCTTTTTCTGGGGTGGTTGCCGATGAAGAATACTCATGCAACCTTCTTGCATCCTTACCGTTTCAAATTCCCCAAGTTTAGATTTTTTAGACATGACATCCTTGAGAAATTTAGCATAACCGGGCATCTCCCTAACAGCATCTAACAACGGAATGTTAATATGAACCTGTTTAAAAATATCATAAATCTTTTTAAGTTGAGATTCATGCTTAGCTTGTTGTATCCGTTGAGGAAAAGGTGGTGGAGGACGGTAATCAGCAATGCGTCCTTCCCACTGCATGCGAATCTGAGGACGATACTCATCTTTTTTCTCCTCTGTCGCTTCTGCTGTCGTGACAGGCTCATCGGCAGTAGTCTGTTTGTCACCTGTCGGGGCAGCTTCCTCGGCAGGTTTATCCAAGGCATGTTCCTTTTCTGTTTCAGCTTCTTTTTTCGGCCCTGGTAACTTTTTCCCACTCCTAGTAGTAATCGCCTTACATTGCTCGTGTGGGGGCGGTCTAGCATTTTCAGTATTGCTAGGGAAACCTCCATTCTGCCTCGGCTTAATATGCTGCGACACCTGACCCATTTGTGTCTCTAGAGATTTCAAGGTGGCCTCATGGTTTGTCATTCTCATCTTGGTTTCATCCATAAAGTCTTCCGTTTTCTTGACAAACTTATTGATGTTCTCCATATACGTACCAGTCTGAGACATAAAGGTGGCCAGAGTCTGCTCCAATATACTACTCGTGGCAGGTGGTGGCTGCTGTTGTTGCTGAGGCGGCAGGTTCTGCGGCAGGTTCTGCGGCAGGTTCTGTCGTGTCAACAATCTAGGACCCCCCTGATTCTGATTATGTGCTTGTGGATTCAGGGCATTGTTTGGGTTACTCCAGGAAAATTTGGGATCTTTCCTCCAATTAGGGTTGTAATTGTTGGAATTGTAGTTCGGCTTGTAATTTCCAACATATTTTCCCTCTTCTATATTTATGGGGCATTCATCCCTACTATGATTTCCCTCACAAGTAGCACAAACTTCCTCGACAGCAAATCCTTGTAATTCATCATCATTCAATAATTTTTTCATTGCTTTAGTAAGGAATGCTACCTGTGATTTCATAGTGCTGTCGGCCTCATAGTCCTTGACAGCAAGTATTCGTTTACCTCCTCTTCTAGTGGTTGGAAACTGCTCCTCATTCTTAGCCAGATGTTTCAAAACTTGCAGGGCCTCGTCCGGATCTTTATCCAATAATAGTCCATTTGCTGTAGAATCAATTCGAATGCGAGTTTGTAAGTTAGCAGCATTATAGAACTTAGTTACCTGATTCCAGACGGGAAATCCATGCATTGGGCAGTTTCGTAGAAGAGTTGTAAATCTGTCCCAGGCCTCGTGCATTGGCTCGTCATCTTCCTGTTGAAAAGTAGCAATTTCATTACGTAATCGCTCAGCTAAATGTGAAGGATTAAAACGAGACAAAAATTCACGAGTTAAATCTGCCCAAGTCATAATAGAACCCGGTGTAAGTTTATTCCACCAAGTTTTAGCTCTGTCCCTCAATGAATGGGGAAATAACCGAAGCCTCAGTATCTCCGGACTAACTCCTGGTAGTCTAAACGAACCACAGATCTCTTGGAACGTTTTAAGATGCTCCCTAGCATCTTCTGTCGCAGAACCACTAAATTGTCCAGCGTTGTTGATCATACTAAACATGACAGGTTTAAGCTCGAAGTTGTCAACATCAATATCCGGCAGCGTGGTCTCCAGCTCTACATGATCATTCAACATGTAGTCACGACATGACCGTCGTCCACCTGCCGCGGGCGGGTCACCGACAGGCGGTACATCATCACCGACAGGCTGATTACGGGCCATCTGCTCTAGCTGTTCTTCAAGGTACTCGTTGCGGTCTAAAAGGTGGCGAATTTGTTTCTTGAGATTGAAGGAACGTTCGATCTCCGGATCTAATTTATACTCAGGATCTTCGCCTCTTTTAGATCTGCGCATAAACAAGAAAACCTTGTGAAAAGCAAGAGTTTAAAACACAAAAGAAAAATAAAAATAAAAATAAAAACAAAAACGAAAACGAAAATAAAAACAAAAAGTGCAAGGAAAGAAAGGTGTAGTTATGTTGCCAATCCCCGGCAACGGCGCCAAAAACTTGTTGCGTGTAAAATAGTCTATCGCAATTATAGTGCAAGTATACACGACGCAAGTAGTAAAGTGATACTAAGTATCGGATATCGTCTCCACAGGGATTGGGCTAATGACTCCACCTAAATTCACTGCACGAAGTAAAGAGAAATATTTAAGAGAATTGTCACGAATATTAAAGTAAAAACGTAAATAAAAGATTGAGATATCAAGATAGAGAGAATGGGCTGGTATTGAGTTGCTCAGTAGTGTAGGTATTGAATTGCTTAGGATCTCCAGTTCTGTCGTCGCACCCGTCGCCGACAGCACCTGTCGCGGCGTCTGTCCGTTAGCTGTCGCGGCAGCAAACACTAACTCCGTACTTCAAGCTTGGCAAGAATCCCTGATCTGCCTTGCCCTATCCCTAGGCACAAGTCTGTCGATGATCACGTCTTTGATGATACCTCCCGGCGTGAATCGAAGGATGAACACCGATGTGTATGAATTCTTCCTTAGCCACTTAACCTCGCCTTATCCCTAAGCACGAGATGGTTCAACTATAAACTAGAGAACGCGCTTTTACCTCTTTCGTATACTTAACTCTCCCGATGCTAAGTAAATAGATAACCTCACAATGCTCTCCCGATGCTCTTGCAAGATATTAAAACCAAGATAAAAGAACTTGAAGTTTATTTTATTGAACTTGAAAAAATCCTAAAACAAAGCAACCCTTGCAACTACTTTACAAAACAACCCGTAGCCCTAGGGGGAATTTAGAACATATCGGTGACAGGTAAACGGCAGGGTTTAGGTTTCGGTTATGGGGTAGTCGGTCCTGCCCTAGGTTTAATCTATGCCCTTTATATAAGCTTTGGGCTCAAGTTATCTAAGGTAACAAGGATTACAACTTTAATTAAAAGTAAGATTCTAATAAAGACTAAATCTCTAAGGATTCCTACTTTTCAGCCGCCTCCTTGTTTCATGGAAATTCTTCTCCTTGAGCTTTGGCTTGACATATCTTTTGATCCGGGGCTTGGAAAAATATTCGGCTTCCACACGACAGACGAGCAGATTTTTCTCTATCTATCGAGGTCCACTTCACTTTTCCTCTTCATAAATCTGCTGTCACCATGCTGTCACGACAGGTCCATGACAGGTTCGTCTTCTTCAGCTGCTTGTCCAGTTTAGCTCTCCTGCTTATCTGCCCTGCGCCTGCCTTCGACATCTACTGTGACAGATACCTGCAAAAATAGCCATCTTTCAGTAGAATCCGTGCCTTTTATATAATTGTGATGTTTTATTAAAAACTAACCTAAATGCAATGCAATGATGCTTGAATGCAGCAGAAATGTGGGTTAAAAAGGGTGTAAATGATAGAACTTTTACATACTCAACAGTGCCCCTAATCGAAAACGTCGCGGCGGTCAATTGCAGGCAACCTCCTGCCGCTCGGCGGCTAGTTCGTGACTACCTGGAAGAGGATCTCAGAAGGCTGAACTCTAGCGTGATTGATCCAGAAATAGAAGTGGACCACTTCGAACTCAAACCAGTTATGTTCAACATGCTGAATACACTTGGACAGTTTGGAGGATCCGCCACTGAAGATGCCCGCCATCATATGAAATCCTTCCTGGATATCTGCAAATCCTTCAAAATCCATGGAGTTCATCCTGACGTGCTATGGCTCATATTATTTCCCTATTCACCGAGGGATATGGAAAAAACTTAGTTCAATATCCTACCATCAGAATCCATTGAATCTTGGACGGAACTATGCCGAGATTTCTTAGCTCAATTTAATCTTGTCAAATGCCCCTATCATGGATTTCTAGAGTGGACACTAGTATCCATATTCTACAATGGTGTAAACACACCAACAAGGATGATGCTAGATTCCCCTGTCAATGGTACATTACTTGAAAAGGAGTCGGTCGAAGCAATTCAGATCCTAAACAGGATGGCCAAAAGCGACTACCAGTTCCCTAATGCCTGCCGAGGCGGCATAAGGAGGCAAGCCACAGTAAACGAGCTAGGAACATTAGATGCACTCGTGGAACAAGTCACTCAGTTGACAAAGATGGTAGAAGCTATACAAAGGCAAAACAATACCTAACAAGTCAAAGCCATTGATGCCTTTTGCGACCAATGTAAGGGAGACCATGACTTGTCCGAGTGCCAACAAAGAACAGAAACCAGTTGCTTTGTGGGTAACTTCAATAAGAACAACAACCCTACATCAAACACATACAATCTAGGCTGGAAGAGGCACCCTAACTTTTCATAGAGCAACCCCAACAACGCTCTGAATTCAGCTAATCAAACAAATCAATCACAAGGATTCCAACAAACTATGCCGCGACAGTAGCCGCAACAGCAACATGCAGCACCCAATGCTTTAGAGCATACTCTAAGTGCCTTTATGACTCAGGCATGTACCTATATGTCCAACATGGATTTGTTTGTTAAAAAAACTGATGCTTTCATGGACAGGACCGGGATGAGATTGCAAAACCACGAGGCAACTTTAAAGTCACTAGAAACTCAAGTAGAGCAGTTCGCGCGTCTACTGAATACTGGACACAATGGAGTACTGACCTGTGATACTGAAGTCGCAAGGAGATCCACTCATGAACAGTGCAAAGAAATCACAACTAGGAGTGGAAAACAACTCAAGGAACCATGTACCGACAAACCAAAGAAGACAGAGCTAGCCGCCGCGACACACCCTAATGCCATTGCCTCGACAAAATTAGAACTATCTCTTTCGGCATCCAATTCTACTAACATCCCAGACAAGACTAAAGAGAAAGCAGAAAAACCAGAGCAGATCACACTCCCTCAAATCAGATTCCAATGCAAGGACTGTATTGAAAATATTCGGCCGCCTCCCCCATTCCCTCAGCGGTTGAAGCAGCAGAAGCAAGAGTACCAGTTTAAGAAATTCCTAGACATTCTCAAACAGGTACGCATCAACATACCTTTCGTCGAGGCCATAAAGCAAATGCCAAATTATGCAAAGTTCCTCAAGGATATGGTGTTGAGGCGAGCAAGGATAGGGGAATTCTAAACAATGTCCATGACAGAAGGTTGCATGGCAATGTATCAAAATCGAGTACTGCCTAAACTAAGAGACCCATGCAGCTTCCTCATTCTATGCGCCATTGGTAACCATTACAAGGGGAAAACCTTATGTGATCTAGGGGCAAGCATAAACTTGATGCCCAAATCATTATTTGAAAAGCTGGGAATTGGGAAAGATCAACCCACCATAGTCATGCTTCAGTTAGCCGACAGCTCATACGTGCATCCGTAAGGAAAATTGAAGATATCTTGGTAATAGTGGATAAATTTATTTTTCCTGTTGATTTCCTCATTTTAGATTGTGAAGCATATGAGAATACACCAATCATACTAGGAAGACCATTCCAGGCCACGGACATGATGCTAATTGATGTGGAGAAGGGAGAACTAACCATGAGGGTAAACGACCAACACATAAAACTCAATGTACTTCTGTTGAGTGGATCGAAAGATCGATATAAACCAAGAGGGGGTGAATTGGATTTTTAAAGTTTGTGTGGTGGAAATTGCAAATTAAAAGGATAGACAAGGGATTTTAGAGTGGTTCAAGTTCCAAATGAACTCTTCATCCACTACCTTAGCTTCACTAAGGATTTGCAACAATTCCACTAATTGCTCTTCCCCTTTTCTAGGCTTAGGAGGCAACCCTTACAATATCGGTTAAATTTTCTACCCAAAATTTAACCCAATCCTCACAACAAGATAACAAAGAAATTTGTTGGCTAATAGAGTATCTCTCAATACAAATTGTAGCCCAATTACAAGCACTCAACCCAATTGAACAAGATAAGAATGAAAATTACAATTGGGGTTTCTAGACAATATGGGATTTTTGCACAATTGCTTGGATTTGATGAATAGATGTCTTCTTGAAGATCAATAGTTGTTTCTGTAGCTTTTGGATGTCTCTTTTATACCTTCTCATTGATTTCTAGCCGTTTGGGTGGTTGGGAACATAAATGGAGCCGTTGGAACCCTCTCTTACCACCATAAATGCACTTCTGCAGCTATGCGTATCGGTACGCGGGGAGGTGTATCGATACCTGTCTCAGAAAAGAAAGAGCAGTTGTGTGCAATAAATAAGGGGTATCGAAACGCGCGTAAGCGTATCGGTACGGGGTATCGAAACGGTAAAGGTCGTATCGATACCTTTTTCTCAACTAAACTCACTGTCGATTTCCGTATAGGTACAAGGGTTTTGCGTATCAATACGGGTCAACGAACATTTAAAATTTGGTTACCAACCAACTGACACCAACAGTCATAATTTTTAAACCGACTTATAATTTAAAATTTATTAAGTTCGTATCGATACGAGGGTTTGCCGTATCGGTACGCCATTCAAACTCTTTAGACTTTAACACAGGGGCGTTTCGATACAGGTGAAGAGCGTATCGAAACGAGTTCCGACAGTAGCCAACTTTGGTATAAAGGTATCGATACGCTTGGGAGTGTATCGATACACCTGAACGTTTTTCAATAGTTTGGCCTTGGAACACTTAGAAAATATTTTGAGTTTGAGTTTTTCAAATCAGTTTTAAAGAGTTGGTGATTTAAAACTTATTAAGGGACTTACAAAAACAATTTTAAGTTTTTCAAATTGATCCTTAAAGATCTAATTATATCAAAATCAAACATAGGTTTTACAACTTCAGACCCTCAATAAAGTAGATAGCAAAGAAGAGTGCCAACTGATCCAGACAAAAACAGAACTACTTTTCACATTAGATGCATCCTGCCTTAACAGTCACTGCCTACTTGCCTGGACAGAGATTCTGAACACTGTTGCGGCAGCTATTCAGACGACTGCCTCGGTATCTACCTCGGCAGCTTGCCTGGCGACATCTTTGATAACAGTGAAGAGGAAAATTGGATTGGTACTCGTTAAAGGGATCAGGATTTTTCTGGGACATGCTGGTTTTTATCAATGCTTCATTGAAATTTTTTCGAAAGTCACTAAACCATTGTGTTCTTTGCTTGAACATGATAAGCCCTTCAACTTCGATGATCAATGCACTAAGGCAATTGAGACATTAAAGTAGAAACTGGTAGCAGCCTTCATTGTAGTACCCCCGGATTAGACCATGTCCTTTTAAATAGTGTGTGATGCTAGTGACCACGGTGTTGGGGTAGTGTAACGCCCTGGTTTTTGGCCTAGATGTTTTAGGCATCGGATCGGACCAGTCGAGGACGGTTCGAATCGCGTAAAGTGATTTTTGGATACCAAGGATCGGGATAGGATAAAATTGTGATAAAATTGGTAAATTCCTCTAAAAATATAATTAAGAGGTTGGTCAAGTCAATTTTACAAAAAGGGATTTGGAAATTGGACATTTTGAGTAGTGGCCAAATTGTAAAGTTTTAAAACTGTGGAAAATGCTATTTTCAAGAAGAGAGTCAAGATCTTAGAATCTTTAGGGAGCTTTTGTACAATTTAGCCTTCCTTCAATTTTACATGTGTTTTTAAAGGGTTTTAATAAAGGAATTAAAATAATTTTAATTAAATATTAAATAAATAAGGAATTAGAGAGGTTTTAATCACGTAACTACTTTTCCCTCTCTCAATTCAGCCAAACACATTTGTCAAACAACTTTTCATCAAATTTCTTTTCTCTCAAATTCCTCTCATCTTTTCTAAACTCTTTTTCCAAGATTCACATCTTTTTCTTCAAGATTTTTGGAAGGAAACTTGCCAAATTGTCAAGGAAGCAAGGATTGGAGGTTAATCATGTTCTTAACCCTCAATCTAGGTTCTTTATTGAAATTCCCAAGATTATTGACTCCCATTTATGATCTTTAACTGAATTTTGATAATAGTTTTGAGTTATGAGCAAAATCTTGCAAAATTGTGATGTAATTCTTAATTTTCGGATTTAATGAGTTGGACACTGCTTTGTGTTGATTCTAATTGATTTTTAAGTTGATTTATATGTTAAAAGGATGTGCTAATAACATAGATCCCGAAATCCTTGAGATCCTTGAGTTTCTTGGTAGTTTTAAGTGTGATTTTGGGGTGTAATGATGGAATCTTGATGGCTGGAGGTATAAGGATGAGTTAGGATGTTTACTAGATGTGTTTTGTTGTTGCTAATGCTTTGGAAGTGAAGTGTGATAGCTGGGCTTGATTTAGAAGGCAATCGATTGAGTTTTCGGATGTGTTGGAAGGGTATTTTGGTGTAGTTTGAGTGGGCAATGAGTTTGTGAGTTGTTGCTGGTATTAGAATGCATTTTAATGCATTTGGATCTCTGTTTTGATGATGTGAAAATAGGGGATCTTGATCCGGAGGCTAACGAGGTGATTTTGGAAGCTCCGGAGGTGTAATTTCCGTGTCGGTGAATGAGGCTTCGCGTATCGGTGAGTGGAAATGCAATTTCCTGCTTTGTAACGCCTTGAGCGTGCTCTTGGGGAGCTTAGTGTAAGTTTGATACACTTAACTAAGCTCAAGTGTAAGTGTTTCAGTAATCCCTCTCTTGAAAATGTGCTAAGTTTCATGAAAATGCATTTGATGTAAGAGTGGATTTGTTTACTATTTTTAAGCATGTTTAAGCATGGTTTAATGTTGGATTTTAATGTCATTATGTTAAGGATGCACTAGGTAAGTGATCCTTGGTTTTCATATAAAAATGCATATGATGTTAAGCATGTGTGCTTGTGGAAATGACATTGTGGTTATGCTTGAAAAACAGTGGATTAATGTGGTTAAATGATTATATTGGCAAGTGATGAAAAAGGTTTTGGTTACTTTAATCGGATATAGTTAGCTGGCTATAGGATTGGGTGCACCGTGAACAAAGTCGCCTTGGATGTCAAGGGGTTGTGATTGTGCCGTAATCTCCATCCAAGTACTCTAACGATTGAGGTTAAGATCACAACGGTGAATGATTAGTCCCGTGTGTGAGTCTTGTGTATGTGTCACGTACTCTCGTTAGTGGAATTATACAACTACCGATGAGTGATGTTGAGGGGTTGTGATTGTGCCATTTGTCTCCACCTAGTGTAGTCCGGTAGTTTGTATGAAGCGTGAGGGACAACGCTTGTAATCCGTGTATCCGATTGTGTCTTGTGTTGAAATGACTTGTGGACTATCACTTGAGAGCCAATATAATGTAAATGATTTAAACGAAGCATGAGATGCTTGTAAATGATGCAAGGGTGCATGAGAAATATGTGTATGATGCAAGAGTGCATGTGATGCTTGTTAAAGCATGAGCAAAGGTTCATTTGTTGTTGAATATTGATGCATATACGCATGAGGTTTTAAAAGTGCATTGAATTCTTGAAAGGACTTGTTTTATAAAGGGCATGTGTTATGAAGTATTGCTTTTGTAAACCATGAGTTATGCATTGATGAATGTGGTCTAGCGATCCTCACTAAGCTTATTGCTTACGCTCTCTCATTTCATCAATTCAGAGAATTGAACATTTGGAGGCAGCTCAATCGCAAGAGGAATCCAAGGTTTTGCTAAAGAAATGTATGTGGTTCATTTATAGTGTAATAAGAGGCAATGGGTGGGAATTTATACTTTGGAATGTTTGAGGATGTTTCCTTTACTTTGAGCATGTTTGGTTGACTACACTTGGGTTGTAAAAGGCCTTTGGAGTTCGGATTTGGTTTATTTGGAGTTATGACTTGTTATGGTTTTGGATGAGCTAGGAAGCATGCCTTTAGTGCCTTTGCTTGGGTATTTGTTGCTTTGTTTAGGCTATAGCTTCAATATGGTGATTGTTGATAAGTATCCTTGATGTATGCATGATGTAGCATGTCTCGAGGTTGATTCGAGTAGGGAAAATCATGAAAAACCAGCAAATTCTGCTGTCACAGTGCAGGGTGTATCGAAACACCCTTAACTGTTTCAAAACGGAGGCATGTAATGGCCATAGCGTTTCGGAACAGCTGAAGGTGTTTCGGAAGAGTTTGGCTACTGGTGATGCATGTTTCGATACTGGTCTCGGAACACACACGCGTACCAAAACGGTCAACACTATTTCGATACGGGCGTTTCGGTACGGTGGATGGTGTTTCGAAACGGATAACCGTTGGATGATGTTGTTGAATTGTTTTGAGTTTCCATGTTTTACATTTCAATCCTGAATATTGTGGTTGCAATTGCTTGAGCTTGGGATGTCTTTTTAAGCTGAAATTTTACAGGGAGGCATGTAATATGACTAATTAAATATTTGTAACCTTAAATTCTGCAAAGTCCTTGTAATTTCTGAAAATTCAATTTTGGTCCCTAAACGCATAATTTGTGCAATTGAGTCCCTAAATGCTTTCCGATCGCTGTGTCTTCCTCTTCCATGATTCGTGAGTACTCACATAGGCTTAATGTGCATCTAGACAAGATTAAAATAAAAAAGGGTCGTAAATCAAGGTTGACTTTCGGGTTGACTTTGGTTTTCCCCATGTAATCTTCGTAGTTCGGGTCAAACGTCTAGGCCGGGCTAAGGGGGTTACAGGTAGTGCTCGGATAGAGGAAAAACAAAGTCCTCCATGTCATATACTACGCTAGCAAGACACTCAACGAGACCCAAGTGAACTACACTACCACAGAAAATGAGCTGTTGGCAGTAGTCTTTGCTTTCGATAAGTTCCGAGCATATCTTCTTGGGGTAAAGGTGATAGTGCACACAGATCACTCGGCCATTAAATACCTTTTCTCAAAGAAAGATGCAAAACCAAGGCTGATACGATGGATCATACTCTTGCAAGAGTTTGACGTAGAAATTAGAGACAAAAAAGGGACTGAGAACCATGTGGTTGATCACTTGTCACAAATAGAGGGGAGACCTACAGATACGACATAAATCCAGGAAAACTTCCCGGATTAGCAAATCCTTACCGCTGCAGCAACAGACCTCACAGCTGTCGAGGTCGCATATGCCATAGCCGTCGCGGTAGACACTCTGGCAACCAAGATAGACTCTACCATACCCTGGTACGCTGATATCATTAACATTTTAGTTAGTGACATTTTTCCTCCTGACATGAATTACCAAGGGAAAAAGAGGCTCCAAAATGAAGCAAAACATTATTATTGGGACGAACCTCTCCTTTTTAAACAATATGCAGACCAAGTAATTCGGAGATGCATACCAGAGGAAGAACAACATGAAATCCTCCAACATTGTCACAACTCACCATATGGAAGCCATTTTGGAAGAACCAGAACCGCCGTAAAGGTTCTTCAATCGGGATTCTACTGGCTGACATTATACAAGGATGCCCAGGCATACTACAAGCAGTGCGATAGATGCCATCGAACAAGCAATATCTCAAGGAGAAACGATGTGACATTATAGAATATCTTGGAAGTCCAACTATTTGATGTGTAGGGAATTGACTTCATGGGCTCGTTCCCATCATCTTGTGGGAACTTATACATATTACTCACAATCGATTATGTATCCAAGTGGGTGGAGGCCATAGCTACACCAAAGGATGACTCCAAAATCGTGTTGAATTTTCTCCACAAACACATCTTTACAAGGTTTGGAGTTCCCAGAGCCATAATAAGTGACAAGGGGAAACACTTTGATAATAAACTGATTGCCAAGGCATTGACAAGGTATGGTGTCACACATAAGCTTGCCAAAACATACCACCCTCAAACCAACGGGCAGACCGAAATTTCAAATAGGGAATTGAAAAGCATTCTTGAAAAGGTGGTTAACCCATTAGGAAAGATTGGTCCATCCGAATCCATGATGCATTATGGGAATACTGAATTACCTTTAAACCCCCATTGGGCATGTTACCCTATAGGCTCGTATACGGAAAAAGTTGTCATTTAACTGTCGAGATTGAACACAAGGCGTACTTGGCCATCAAGACAGTAAACTTAGACTGGGAAAAAGTCGGATAAAAAGGCTTCTGGACCTAAATGAAATTGAAGAATTTAGAGCTGCAGCGTAGGACAACGCAATGATATATAAGGAGAAAACCAAGAAGTGGCACGAGAGAAAGTTGTTGTCGCGGCAGTTCATGCCCAGGTAGCAAGTTCTCCTTTTCAATTCTCAATTAAAATTGTTCCCAGGAAAGTTAAAATCAAGATGGTCTGGACCCTTCGAGGTGGTCAAAGCATTCCCACATGGTGCAGTCACCATAAAATCCAACAATGATGGTCATGAATTCACAGTGAATGGGGAGCGGCTAAAGCACTATACATGAACCCACATCACCAAGACCAAGAAGTGGTTATGTTAGGAGACGCATGCTAATGCACTCCTAACAAAGCCTAAACCATTTTTCTTTTTGCTAATTCTATGCTTTAGGAATTAGATTTATTTTTTGTTATTAAGATGCAGATTTATATTTTATTTTTTCTTTATTTTTTTCAGGTTTGTTTTCAAGACTCTCCCACAACTCTACCTTCCCACCAATAGCCGCCGAGGGCGGCCAAACGCTTCAAAAGGGCAGCTCGAAAGATGGTGATCATAGCTGGTGACGACGACTATAGCTCATTCGAGTCACGACCAATCTAAGCTTCTCTCTCATTCTCCTATTTTATTTTTATCTAGTCTATGCTAAAGTTTTGTGTATGTAGGCATGCATTGAGGACAACGCTCCTCTCGAGTTTAGGGGAAAATTAGTCCTCTTTTCTTTTTCTTTTATTTCTTTTGTTTTCTAGTTTTTTTATGCTTTTATTTTTTCTGTTTTGTTTTGCATTTAGGTTCTAATGTAACATGTCTTTATTTAAAGTCTAATGAATTCTTAGTTTAAGGAAAATTCTTGAGTATCTTTTACCCGCCGCGGCAGATGGCCCGCCTGGGCGACAACCTTAGCATGACTTTAGATTAACTTAGAATCCTACTATGGTCTGAACTTAAAAGAAAACTCTTTGTGACTAGTTTGATTTTAGGACTTCTAGGAAACTTAGGTATTTCACCTAGTAAACTTGGGTAGAACTTGAAGTTTAAAAAAAATAGATGTCCTAGAGGTGCTCGAAACTGGCTCTAGTATAAGCTAGAGGTGCCCGAAACTAGCTCTAGAAAAAAAATGATGAAATCATTAGAGATGCCTATCATCGGCGCTAGTGGTTTAATTGCAAAAGAAACTAGAGGGAAACCCAAGGGAATTAAGGGGCTTATCGAAAGTTTACTTAGAAGCCGAAGAATCATTCTTATCACAAAAAACACACACACTCACGAGATACATAGTTCGGTTCCGAGTAAGTATATTGTCATTCGAAAGGTTGCTAATTAGGCGTAAATCTACACGGTATGTAAATGTTGCTCAAGATGCTTTCTCGACTTAGTTTATATATGATTTTAAGTTTTGGCATGTTATTATTTGATTGCATTGCTTGAGGACACGCAATAGTTCGAGTTTGGTGGTGTGTTAAGTGTGCGAAAGTCCTATATTTATGCCCTAGTTTAGCTCAATTATTGTTTTTCTTAAGTATAGTTTAGTTGCATCTATTAGGAAAACATACACAAAACTACATGGATTAGATATTCTACCTTATTGATGAACTCAATTGTTTTTATCTAAAAGATATTGCTCATGTGCATTTTCTAACTGTGCGCATGTACTCGCCCAAGCAGATGTTGTCGAGGTAGCAGAGAGGGCAAAAGTGGAGAAGCTAAAAACTGATGGAGAAAGCTATTGGATCATCTAGAGAGCTATTTGAGAGCTGATAGAGGAGGAAAGAACCAGAATGAAGAGTTATGCCAACCCCTGCACATCAATCCACACCTCCGCCGAAGCAGCAACTCGAGGAATAGTGGAAAAATGCAAAGTGGTATGCGACTGAAAGAGCTCATCAAGCCCACTTTTTGGAGACCACTTGCACGTGCATTGGAGCCCAGTAGACAAAGAAAAGCATGGTCAAAGTCAAGTTGGAAAAAGTCAAACGGGAATCTAGGAAGATTTAACGATCTTTTAATGAGTTGTAATTATATTCTAACTAGTATTCCTACCCTAAACCGACTTAGGCCTAGGCTCCTCCACTATATATATGTAATCGACTTGAAGGAGAGAACACAATTGAGATTAGAGAGAAACTCTTTCTTGTCGAAACCCTAGTGTCGTCAACCCTCATCATGTTCTAAACCCTCCCTAGGGCTAAAGGTTGGTTGTGTAGTAGTTGTGAGAGTTTGCTTGTATTTGTTTAGGATTTCAGCTTTTGCAATAAAATTCAAGGTTTGTTTACTATTGGTTCTTCATTGTTGCAATCTTTATCGGGAGAGAAGAGGCCATCAATCTATTTGTTCAATACCGGGAGAGTTGAACTCAAGAAACGAGTAAACACGGTTTTATCCAATCATAGAGTAAAGCTACTTAGGCTTAGGGATAAGTTTAAAAGTTCAACGGCTAAGAGAGGTTTCATAATCGGTTGGTGTTCACCCTTAGATTCACGCCGTGAGGTATCATCCAAGACATATTCTCCAATAGTACTTCAAGCTTCAAGAGAAGAGGAAGTCATTGAAGGGGAGCCTTGCTGAATCTTGAATCATCGCTTAACTGCCCAGGCAGTCACTTGGTCTCTATCGAGGCATAGTCGTGGGCAGCTGTTGAAAGTTGTTAAGTTGATCTGCAAAATTGTGTCGAGACAATACATCAAATCTCCACACTACGAAGCATTCAATACTAGCCCATTATCTCATTCTGATTTCTCAATTTACTATACTTGCTTTAGTCTTAGTCTTAATCAAAATCAACTCCTAATATTTGTGTTTTTATTTTACTTGTGCAGAAAAGTGAACTCCGAAAGGTTGTCACAATCTCTGTGAAGGTGATATCTTAAATACTATAACTTGGCACCGTGTACACTTGCACGTTAATTGCGCATCATTTTTGCACGCAACACTCATAAACTTAATGGATGAGTAATTAAAGAGAAATTGATGCTCAAAGTAAGGAGGTTGTGAATGAAAAAAGAAAATGGAAACCCCTAATCCCACATTGATGGGATAAAAGGAGAGGGAGGTATTTATATACATATACCCAACTTGTTGTCATTGAATGACTTGAGATGAACATGTGCCTCGCGCGCAAAGGGGTGTGAATCCAATCCCATTCGGTTTGGGGTGCACCCACACGTCGTGGGCGACGCGAATGTCCAGACCGATCGGGTCCTCCGTGGGCCTGCAGATATTTTACCCACCGCGAATTATTTTTTTCCTTTAGATAAGCTTATTTGATAAGATAATATTCCGAACTTATTTTAAATAAATTCAAATATTATATATAGATAGTGCTAGATATTTACAGAGAAATATCTAATTAATTAGTGGCCAAAATTAATTCGAAATATTTTAAATTTCCCACTCTTAACCTAACTCTTCCCTATAAATACATGAGTTGTTTTCAGTTTTAAACACAATAACGAAAATCAACTTTTTGGTGTTAGTCGAAGGCTTGAGTTTGTTCATGAATTCTCTAGTAGTGTTGTTGCAGAAATTCATTCGACTGTTGTATCCTGAGAAACCGACGATCAAACAACTCTAGCACTAAGGAGTGATCGAATCTGTCTTAAGAAAACCGTGTTTGTGCAGGCCTCAATCAACGTTTTGTTTTATTTTTATTTGTTTATTTCAGATCTAACCTTGAATTGTCCAACAAATGTGATATCTTTGGCTCGACTTAGTCCAGTCTTTTGGTTAAAAATGTTATATTTATTGTTCAGTCAAATAAAATTCAACCCCTTTTAATCCAATCCTAGATTAATCGATTTAATTGGTCGAACACAGATGATTATATTTTAAAAATTATTTTTTTATTGATTTGATTTAGTGCAATCGCCACTACAGCAAAACAGGCTTAGCGGCGTTTTTTAGCGCCGCTAAAAACACTACCGGCGTTAAGAAAAATGCCGCCAAAAGAGCCCCAAGAAGCAGCGTCGCAATAGGTAGCGGCATTTTTATCGTATAAACGCCGCTATAGGTTTTGTTCTATAGCGGCGTTTGTATATTAAAACGCCGCTACAGATTTTGTTCTATAGCGGCGTTTGTATATCAAAGCGTCGATAATGCTCATTCTATAGCGGCGTTTGTTGCAAGAAGTCAGCGGTCTATAGCAGCGTTTGTAGAACAAACGCCGCAAAAGGTCTGAGGTCTTTAGTGGTGTTTTATGTCAAAAACGCCGGTAAAGATGCTTCTATTGCGGCGTTTGTGTTCCTAAATGCCGACATTAGTTGCTCTATGATGGCGTTTTTCTAGTAAATGCCATAATATGTTATGGATTGGTAGCGGTGTTTTTTCTAGCCAACGCCGCTACACTCACTGCCTCTATAAAATACATTTTTAAAATGTGAAATACACAAATAACCTGTAAAATAATTCATAATAACATCAAATTTTTATAAAACTCCAACAATTAAGTAAAAACAACAAAAACAAATTCAAAGTCTACAACATTAAAGTGAAATATAGTTCAAACGTTGAATTAAAATGTAGTTCAACGTTTTTATTTGAATTCACACATAAATGAACTAAGATGGCAGATTCTTTGGTTGGTTATGCCTTAACATCGTCATCATTTCTTCAAATTCTTGTTGAAGCTTTTGGTATGCTGCTTCTCTCTCAGCTTCTCTTGCTTCTCTCTCGGCTTCCCTTCTTACTATCTCAGCTTCTCTCCTTTCTCTTTTAGCTTATCTCTCAGCTTCCCTTCTTAGTATCTCAACTTCTCTCCTTTCACTTTCAGCTTCTCTCTCAGCTTTTTTCCTTTCTCTTTCAGCTTCTCTCGCTTGTACCTCGGCTTGAAATTGAGATAACTGTTGTTTTAACTGATTAACTTCTGCTTGAGAAGATTGGCTCTGTGAAGGCATGTACTGAGACGAGTTAGCCCCAAAATATTTTGTCAGGGTAACGAATGATCCTTGGCAGCGAATCTGACCATATCTTTTAAGGTGGTGCTTACTGCTTCCACCATTACATGGTGGTGCTTACTGCTTCCGAACCAACCAAAGGGGTCAGTAGAATGCAAACAATAAACCATAATAACAAAGTTATTCAAATAGCAGAACGAAGAGGAAAGTTGGGGATAAGCTAATTTTGATTTTTCGAAACGATTAGTGCAGAACAACTTAAGAAGTATGCAATTTCAATTTTAGTTTCAATTCCAAAATCCAAAACAAAACCCAGATGAACAACTTCAAAAGGAAATCAATTTAAGATAACAAGAAATAAAAAAAATAGTGGTCGATCCACGTCCAACTAACCAATTGTGACGGCAGGGAACGAATTTTCAATGGTGGCCGGAAATGACAGTGAGTTTTGCAGCACGACGGAGAGGCAGGGAAGTTAGGGCACGATAGATTTGGGAATATGAAAGTCTGAGTTTGGGAGAAATGTCAAAACGGTGAGTTTTGAAAACCTACCTATTGCGGCGTTTCTCAAACCAAACGCCACGAAAAAAGAGCTTTTGCGGCGTTTGTTAAAGAAAACGCCACGACAAAAGACCTTTTGCGGCGTTTTTAGTATAAACGCCACTAAATGTTTTTTTTCTACACCGGCGTTTTACGGAAAACGCCACAACACGAAACTTGTTGCGGCTTTTAGGAAACCAAACGCCGCAAATAACAGACTTATTGCGGCGTTTTCGTTTCGAACGCCATTAATTGTTTTCTATTGTGGCGTTTGTTATCAAAACGCCGCTAAATTTGACATTTTATGGTGTTTTTCATTTAAAACGCTGGCATAAGCGAAATATTAACGGCATTTGTCATTTAAACGCTGCTACAGAACAACTCTGGTGTAGTGCGCTTGAATTTCACATCTAATTTGGCATAAAATCACTCAAAATCTAAAACTTGTACATTCAATCAAAAAGCATACAGATTGCAACATCTTTGGTTATTACAAAAGCAAATATTACCAATTCTATTATAAACAACCTATAGAAGAGATACCCATCTCGATTCGTGTATAAATACCTAAGATTTCACACTTACAAACTGTCATGGCATGGTGAGAAGGTTATACGACTAACATAAACTTCCGGCCCGGATCTTGCTACCTCGGCGGCTTTACACTTTTTGGCCGGAAATTCGGACTTTGAGAATGGATGTATGCCACTGCAATTGAGAAAGACTGCAAGGCTGAGAGTGTTGATTGAAAATGAATGAAATAAAGGCCATCCTCAGCATTTGCTATCCTCAACATCGGCGAACCCTGCTTCGAGCCCTGAAATTTTTTGAAGTCCGGGTTATATTATCGGTTGTTGTTCGACATTTTTGAACATTTCAAGTGAGGCTAAATCGTAGTTGTAAAAGATAGAGACTGGTATACCTGCACGAAAATATCGAATAGCTTGCATGCATCGGACGTATCTGTTGAAGACAAACCTCGTTCTTTACTTGCTCTGGCTTTAAGCACAGTCAACGGACAGCCCAAGTCCCAGCCGCCGCAGTCGCATTGTCCACCGGATCTCCATCTGTCGATAAGACTAGAGGGGCCACCATTTGTGGTTCTTGGACCACCGTGAATACCTGCTGGAACTAGGATATCCATGCTTGTGGAGCAATCACCGGCATTCGGAGAACAAGCACATGGAACTGAGGCTTCTATAGTTTCAACATGTTGCTTAACCCCCGTTTTCCGGAGAAAGTTTAAGCCCCAACCCCCGACGTCGGGCAGTGGATGTTTAGGCAAATGGTTCCTCGCAACAATAGCAGTCAATTCGAGATTCGGTGGAAGTTGTTCGTCTAAGTGATTGGTCGTATCGGGTGAAACAGAATCCTCCATTATGGAACTAGACTGAAATCTCGACATTGTTCTCGGCTTAGATGAGTGACTGCTCTTGAATACTTCCACCACCTTTTTCGGTAGACCCTTATTCTTCCTGTGGTTATGGCTTGGATTAAAAGTTTCGGTACCACTAAACAAAACGAACTCCGTCTCCTTGACTTTAGAACCATGGGGACAGATCCAGAGAGAATTTGATACCGTCATCTTACCAACAAGCTTCGACTCATCGCTTGAATGGAACAAGTACATACAGTCCGGACCCCTAACCCGAGCTGATCCTTCCTTTGACAAACTGCCTACGTACACCTTCCTCTGATTATCCAACGACAAAACAAAATACGGATTCCCGCCCTTCCGTGTGCATTGAAGCATTCCCCGATAAGTTGTCCTTGAAGTCGGAGAAAAGGACTGACCGGAGCATGTTGAGTTTGTACTTGACATGGAAACAAGCCGTTTATGCAAGGTCTTGGATCCGAATTTATGATTTTCGGATATTGGTGTTTCACTTCCTAGCCTATGCGAGGAATAGTTACTGCAACCAGCAGGAGAGCTGGTGGAGTCATAACTTATCGGTCTTTTGACATCATTCGAACTTGGATGAACATCCGATGCACCAAATTTCTGTAACAATGGGCTCTTCAGTATATTCGCCATACTCCGGCTGCCCCTTTTTGAACTTATGACCCACTGTTCTACAGGACGGATGACTAGTCCACCAGTCCCAGCTGCTGGTGGACAGTCGAAAACAAAACTTCCGAATTCACAAGTATCTTCATCCCCAATTTTAGCTGAATTCAGTCCATGGGATAAAATCCTGATATTTACCGAGCTGAGATTCACAGATATGTTGCATTCAGCAACTTTTGATGCGGTGATACGAATCAATTCCAGGCAACGTTGAAGGTATTTCTCATCCAGAGTAACCACATGTCTCGGAACCATAGTGCCTAGGCTAAAAATACTCGGAAGAAATGAATCCATTAAAAGACTTTTTCCGGCTTGTAACCGCTTACCAGCAGTTATTATCAGAGCATGCTGTGGACTTGCACTTCTTGCCAACTTTTCCGATTTTAATTCGGAGTAATCCGTTCCATTCTCTTCCAAGTTTTGCAGCCACTCGTCTTTCCCCTGCTCATCTTTCTGACCACTACCAAATGTGTCGTCCATCTTCGGTCTCGGATTAAACATACACAGCCTAATGACAGGCACGCTTTGCTGCCATTTTCAGCCTCCAAAACTATATAAGCCTCAAATTAATCCGATTTGAACGTCACAAGATATCTGTAGAATAAGATGAAGAATTACATCAAGATATAACCAAAGAAAAGAAACAAACACAAACCAGAAACACCGCAACAAAGCTATAACTCGTGTACTAAAGAAAATCCGATGTAAACATAGTGAAATTCAGTCTCGGTAACAACTCCATCTCCATGTAAAACATAAAAGGGAATCATATTGAGAGCATTCATTTCTAGCTAAAGAAAGGTAGCAAAGTAAGACCCTTTCGATAAAACCGACAAAGAGGAAAAAGGGAAGGATCTCTAAGCTTGAAAGATGCAATTTGAACTAATTCAGACACTGAAAAAAGATACAGAGAAAGGTATATATGTTATGCATATACATACATACATACACATACACATACATTCTGAAACCTTCCAAGCATCCCAGGAAAGCTAGCTGCTGTTAAAGATCTTGGACAATGCATGTATGTATGACATCCAAAGTAAGTGATTCCCCTGTATAACCAGACACATAGATTCCCATTGTCTTAACTAAGACATAAAAACAGCTAATTTAGCCAAAATTAGCTAAAATCTAGGGGGAAATCAAATTTAAGAACAAAATGAGAACTTTCAGAGGAAAAAAGAACCCTTTTTACTATTATAAAAAAAGAGAAAGGTGAACCTGAATACAAATCTTGTTGGAAATGTTGTTTTTCAATCATGAGAAACAAAACACAATAGAATTGGATTGGAAAAATAACTTTATCAAAGCAATAAGTGAAAGTTATCAACAAGAACATATGCTTTCCCTTGTCTTTTCTTACATTTATTCTCATGGTGTCTATATCTGATATAAAAACAAAGCAAATGCAAATTAAAAAGTAATTAATTAGCTAACAGTCATAATCAATGTTCATAATACTTTTTTATGTTTATTAATCATAATTACATCAAAATCAAAGATCATGAGCAAATTACAAACACACAACAGAAAATAGCATTTAAACCAGAAAACTGATGGGGTTTTTGAAACTTATGAAACACTGTCAATTAGAGAAAACATGCAAAACATTTGAATCAAAAGAAAATGAAACAGATAACCAGAAAGATGAATAAATCAATCAATCTTTTAGCACAAAACTGGGAATTAATTGCTATTTAAGCAAAGACTGTCAAAATCAAACTTAGAATAAAGAAGAAAGTTGCAAACTTTTATGCATAGAATAAGTAAAAAGCTGAACTTTTTGTTTTCTCTTACCTCAGAAATGGATCCAAGAAACAAAGATCAACTACTCCAATCCAAAAGAACTTAATCACCATTAATCCTGAGCTCAAAAGCTTCAACTTGCACAAAAAATGGCAGCTTTTCAGTTTGATAGAAAGAGGAAAAAAGGAAGAAGGCAAACAATACAAGCTTCCAAGCACTGTATATGTATACATACATACATATATATATATATATTGTTTTTGTTAATAGTAAAAGTTGGTAAGTTGTAAACTGTTTTAAGGCACTAATCAAGGTTTCTTCTTTTAACAAAGCAAAGATAAAAGCACACCCAAAACTTGAAGCAAAAGTAGTGGTGGGATGAAGTTGAAATTGAGCTGGAACGCAGGATATGAACAGGAATCCAGTAAGGCCAAAGTAGAGTCACTTATATCAACTGAAATGGACTTTTTGTTTTAATGTTTGATTTTATTTGGAATTTTTTATTTTTAAAAATAAAAAAACAAAAGGATGTTTCCAAGAATTCATGTGAAGGAGAGAGAGAGAGAGACAAAGGAATAATCCTTGGTTTTGAATTCTTGATTAATGGTGATGTTCAAATCAAAGTTCATTCAAGTTGGTAGAATAGTTTTTCTTATGCTCAACTTGAAAACACAAACAACAAAAAATATAAATTTTTAAAGATCAATAATTTAAATATAATTACTTTTTGGTAAAAAGACCTCCTTATTTAAAAATTAGACAAATTAGTCCCTCTAAAAATGAATAATTTAGTCTTTTTGTCAGTTTCAAAAGTTAACAATTAAGGAAAATTAATGACTATTTTTTGTCAATTTTACATAGTCTTAAGTAACATAACACAGTGCACTCTTTTTGCTCTATTAGAATTTATGGAAGTATTTTAACGAGGTCTATGTCAATGTCTTGCATCATTAAAATCATATTTGTTTTCCTTCAAAAAGGAATTATATAAAATTAACATAAAAAACATTGAGGCCATGATTAAATTGTTCTTAATTACTTACTTATGAAATTGACAAGAATTAAATTGCTCTCCATTTTAGAATGACTAATTTATCTAATTTTAAAATTGTAAAGACCTTGTAAGAGGTTTTTAACAATTATTTTTTTATAATTAAATTTTTTGAATTGTGTTCAAGACTTTAAGTAGAATATATGCTGCTGCATCTTTTGCATACTGGTCTTGTCTTATTGCACCGTTTCATAAGATCTTTAAGTTTATTATATGTCATTTGTTGAACCCTAATTTGTTTTTTAATCAATTCCATCCACTAGGGCCGATTAGGGTGGAATATTCCAAAACATTGTCTCACTAATCTCTTCTTTTCTCACCATTATTGAAACTAAAAGTTTAATATATCTATATCATACATATAATTTAATTGAATATGCACTTTTAAATTTGAATAACATCATCGACCGATTATTTGTTCGATCAGTATTATTGTTATTACAACATCTAAGAGGATATGAGCTTAAGTATGTTTAAGTTTGTATTATCTTTTGATTTAAAGATTTGATAGGTCTAGATAAATTAGACATTATTTTATATAATTTTTTAAATAACATAATATCAATAATCATACGACATTAATCTCGTGTTTAATTTTCCGTTTATTTAAATTTAACCATTATAAATTTGTAAGTGGTTGATGGTCTCTATGCCAAACTATGGGGTGAGTCCAATTAATGGGCCATAGTATATGAATTTTGTGTTAAAAAATAATGTTAGCTCCACTAATGGGGCATTAGGTGCCATGTGACATGGACAACTGAAATCAATTTTCTCTTCCTTCTAATGTTCAACCAAACAAAATTTTCAAATTTTCATTATTCATTTGGTCCAACACCTTGACTTTTTTTTCATGTGAATATATATCCGTGAAAACTTGGTCTTTATTTGCTTTAAATGTGATAGAAACTCAATTTTATTTTTAAAAAATAATTTAAGGTCAAAATGTTTTTTAAAAAAATTAAAAGCTATTTGAACTAAATCCGACCCGAACTACTCCGCAAACAACTCTTCTTCCATACATGCTAAAATGCAACATCACCATTGACTCCCTATGGAATTTAATTGGCTCTCTTACATCAATTTCATTCAATATGAAAGTGAAAGCATATTGAAATTTCTTCATTTTCTTTGATTTGATGTGTGACTTAGAATTTTTCATAGCATTTTTCCTTAAAAATCACTTCTAAAAGTAATATTTTTTTCGGATTATTATGTAATAAACTGTTAATGAAAAAAATAATTTAACAAGTAACATTAAAATGATATCAAGTGTTCTGTTCACTTATTTTTTTTCTCTTTCAGATTTTAAATATATTTAATTGGACACTTGATACTATTTCAACACGGCTTATAAAATTATTTTTTTTCGCTGATAATATAATAATTTTCGCCTCTGTAGTAAACTATAAGTTATGGAATCTTCAATCATTCAAAGGGTTTGTCGTCAATTTGCCCAATAAAATAATAGAAATTCGAAATTTGAAACAAGACAACAGCATGAGAGAAACAAGATTTTAAAATTTAAATTTTGTCTATATGAAATGCAATTTGTGAATAATGAATACAAACTAATTTTAAAAACCATAGGGGGTTTGGATCTTTCGATTCAAATGGTTAATTATAATTATTGTATCCCTTTAAAAAAAACCATAAATTTTCACTCTTTCAATAGTCCAAAATCAGTATAAAATTATTTTTTTTACATTGTGTAAATATTGAAATTCTCTACCCATAAAATTAAATTTACACTCATCCATAAATTAATCTTGGACAGTTGGATGTTGATAATAAATAGTTAAGATTATTTTTTATTTTTTTTCAAGTGATAATCTTTACATTTTTTACTGTTAATCTCATCCATCTATTTACCTTCATCAAACGGTCCAAAAAATATATAAAACTTGAAAGTTTTACATAGTATATACACACACATATTGTCGATGAGACCTTAACAAAGTTAGCCGAGGTTGAGACACTAGATTCTCGAGTCATGTCCAAATTTGTTATGATTTAAATTTCACAACGTATGAGTCATGTTCAGATTATTAATCTGTCTGCTTGTATTTTACGATATCTGATTTTGAATTTACTTATATGATGTGTTAATTATACTTAAAATTTAATTTTAAACCGATTAATTACGGTTGAATCCTAATTATAATTATAACTTAAATATTGTGTCTCTCAAACATCATCTCGAATTTTAGAGAACAATATCAAAAAAAAAACAATCATTCAATTTTAAACATTCAAATAGGGGGATAGAGTGAAATGGGTCCTACAATATCATAATTTGGACAATTATTGACTCAATCAAATGAATCCTAAAGTTTTAAAAAAGAAGTAGCCTTTGGATCTTCTTAGGAACCGGCTAAGCAACAACCTTGTTGAAAAAAATAAACAACTTTTCTTCTTGTTGTTGTTGTCTTGTTAGAACCAAACTCCATGTTCCAAAAAAACATACCTAACTTCCTAGCCTTTCAATTTTGTCACATGATTGCATTCGAGGACTTGAAATAAAAATTAAGGTTTGATTATGCCCCTTTTGAAAATCATTATGTAAGTTATATACAATTGAACTAAATTATTATGATTATATATATATATATATATATATATATATATATATATATATATATATATATATATATATATATATATATATATATATATATATAATACTCATGTCAAATTCGTATTATTATTTTTCTTTATTGAAATTATTTCAGGTATTATGTATTTTGTATATTTTTTCTTTGATTAGTTTTATATAAATTTTGATGCATTATATTTGTGTCAATTTTTCCTGTTTTTATTATACAAAAATCTATAATAAATTACACTAATAATCACCCAACTTTAGTGTGTTATCAGTTTGGTAATAGTAGTGACTAAATCATAACAACTGAGTGATTATAATATTCGATGTCATCAATATATTTATTTTTTTATTTTTTAAATATAATTAAAAGACACATGACAACTATACAACTCATTTGTAGAATGTTTTTTTTTTATCGTAAGTGCATGAAATAATTATTTTATATATTTATAATGAGAGGGGTAACTGGAAGTCTTTACTAACATTATATAATAAGTTTGGTACTTTGAAAATATAAAGCATTGTGGACCTCTATTAAAAGTCAACTTTTTTAATTATTTTTTGTTATATTTTCTAGATTGTGGTATTTGTTAAACTTTTGAATAAAAGCATATAAACCTTTTGAAGAACAACTTTAGCAATATTTCCCTATCATGGTATATTCTCATTAGTTTTTTTTTCAACTTCTACAAAGTAAATATCCCCAAATTTATAAAATAATAATAAATTATGAAAACAAAATGGGCCGGGTCAGTCCAAAAATTCATACCAGTTTTTAAAAATAATATTAAAAGTCAAAATTTCAATATTGATATTTGTAATTAAAATGTTATTTATTACATAAAATAATAATTCGAGTTGGGTTAGTTTTTTTGGGAGCATAAACATATATAAAGTCTTTATTTTATTAAATAATAGGGTAAAGCCACTAAAATATGAAATGATCGTTTTAATCATTAATATTTTAAAAGTTATAAAAAAATACCAGACATTATAAATAGTATAACAATTTAATTAATTTAATGATCAATTTGTAACCGTTTGATAAAATTTAATGACTAATATTTTATATTCTTGAAAGCTCGGTGATCAAAACGATCATTTGTTCATAGCTTAACGATTACTTGTGTATTTGACCATTTATAATAAAAAGGTCCAATAGTGTTTTTGGGCTTGGTTGAAGAATGAGAAGTTGTAGCCCCAAGGAAGCATTGAAAACCCACTAATCTTAGAAGAAGAAAATAAATAAAAATGTTGTCATTTATGATTAAATTTGAATAAAAAATATTAAAATTATAATTCAGATCCTTCCAAATTTACAAAGTACAACAAAGAGATGGACTTGACTACAAAAATGCAAAATCTCGTTCACTTTGAAGGAATTTTAATTTATGCTACAAATACAAGTACATGTTTTACAATTTTATTTACTATATATCGCTATGTTTTACAGAGGACCCAAATTTTTTTTATAACGTTTTTAAGGATTAAATTGAATAATGTCGTAAAAAACCTATATTATTTGTAAATTATATATTTAAATCCATGATTGAATTGAGTAATTGCATTTGAAGGAGTTGACACCATTGATATGAGCAAAAATGTCTGAGGAATTAACCATCTCTTCCTCTTCTTTCACGATAACCTGCATGTAATTGAAAGAAAAATATTAAACCAAAATTATTGCTAATATATATATGGGTTAATTGTACCATCGTCTTGAAATTATCATCTGAATTTTTAAATTAATCCTTAAACTTTAGAACGTTAGAATTGAGTTATTAAAGTATCGGTATTATAACGATTAGGTCCTCCTATCGGTTTTAAATATGGCTTGAAGTATATTTAATACTCTTGAATCAGATTGTAAATATGTGTGCATCTACTGTATGAATAACTTGGATACGACGTGTTAAAAAAAGACACAGCGCTGTCTGTACAGTAGGTATTCACGTATTTACATTTTGATTCGAATTCTCGAATATGTTCCACATGTCATTTTAGAGTTGACATCCGATGCTCAAGCTAATGATTAAAAAGTTGACTGAAGAAATCGATTTAATATGATATTGATACTTTATTACTTAATTAAAGTGTTTTAGAGTTTACAAGATCAATTTAAAACATAAATCATAATTTGAGAAGTCTGGTGAAATTAGCCATATATAGATCTTACTTGATCATGATCATCATCTTCCTCATGATTGCTAGAAGCTTGCCTTTGGGTTTCTCCAAAATTATCATTTTTGGCAAATCTTCCTCTCACTCGTGGTCGGCTATCTGCTAATGTCTTGCGGCAGGCATACTACACACACAAATACACTTTCGTCAATGTTAAAACTAAATTTAACAAAAAGCAAACTCTGCTCATGCATGCAGGCACATATACGTACGTGTGTGTATATACACAGAGACATGCTTATGTGGGTCAAGAGAGGAGCTCTTGCTCCCTACGCACGTATTTTTTTTTTTTTAAATAAATTAATTATGAATTTATCCCTCTTGTTTTTTCAACATTTATGTTTTACCCCTCAACCCTTAACTCCGGTCCCGTTCTTTTATATACATATATGTATATGTATGAGAGAGGAAGTAAAGGATACCTTGATTTTCTTGGTGAAGTTCCTTTCATTGCGTTTCTTCAAGTATCTATGGATCTTTTCTCTTCTTTGTTCAGCGGAGAGTTTTCCAACTTTGTGGAAAGTTGAATCTTCTAAACTTGAGATTTCTGATGCTAATGGAGTTGAGCTCATTGTTGTTCCTACTACTTGTTGACTTTCACAACTCAGTCCCTAAACAATCACAAATAAAAAAGGATGTTAATTAACTCGGAATAAGAATGTATAACTTTTAATGTTAATGTATTTGTATTATACATGTATCTGTTTCCGATACTTGTACTCGAGTCTGACTAATTTAAGAATTAGAGACTCTATTATACTGGTTGTTTCCAAACTACGTCTCATATTTTAAATTAGTTAAAAACTTCGAAGCATTCTCATTAAATCTTTAAATATTAATATTATATTAATCATATTATTTCGTCACTTTGAGGATCAGTGGTGGCACTAAGAAGGACCGGTGAGCCGTGGTGCCCTCCCAAAAAAATATTATTTTTTAAGGATATATATAAATTTAGACCCTCATAAATTTAAATTCTTTAGAATACCCTAATAAATTTAGATTTTTTAAAATGGTTCCCTCAATCAATGAGGTTGAGTTATATGCCATTGTTGAGGATTCACTCAGAAAGTAATGAACTTTGGGATCAATTTAGAAGTTAGAGTAAAGTTTAGGATGTTGAGAACAGTTGACCCAAAGTAAATGTACTCATTTTTTGCATCGTGTACGTACCTGTAAATCCCCAGGTTTAAACATCCGTTGCATTGAATCCGGGAAGAAAGTTCCGGCATTATCGCCTTGAAATTCCAAGTCTTGTGGTAAAAGTTCATGAGGAGCCGTAAGAATGTTCCCGGCGGCGAAAATCCCAGAATTATCAGCAGGCAAAACAGTCGTCATCGGCATGAAAGCCGCCATTGAAGGACCGCCGAAAAAAGAGCAAGAAGGAGATGAAGGGTTTAAAGGCACGTAGGAAGACAACGAGGAAAAACAATCGTCGTCGAAAAGAGACTCCAGTAACGGCGGCGGCGGCGGCCCCATAAGCGGGGGTGCCGCGACAAGGTGTTGCTGATCGCCACCGTATTGAGAAAGCCCATCGACGGTGGTAAAAGCGTCGGCGGGCATCTGGATTTGAGGATGCACTAGAGGGAGGTCGAATTGGTGATCTTGTTGAGTCAAAAATGGCGGAGGAACTGAAAAGTTATAAGGGGATTGACAGTGAGAGAAGTCTATGGAAGCCGAAATGTCGTTTTCGATATCGTCCGGTGAGTCGAAGATTAGAGACAGATTATTGTTGTTGTCTTCGTCGTCATTGTTGTTAATTTTAGTGTCATTCGTGACGGTTGTGCTTGTGGCGGTGGTGAGAGCCCCAGAAGATGGCATGATAAGCTTCTCGTCGTAGTTAATGCTTTCATCAAAGCAATAATTAGCCGAAGTGACCTCCGAGCTTTGCAGGCCGACGTCGGAGAAGAGATCGGCATCGGAAAAATAAAAAATCGGCCCGCTATTCGGACTGGAAATATCATCCTGCAAAGAAGAAAAAAGATTAATCATGTTAAAAAATGTCATTTTCTTGTAAGAAAATTAGGGTTTTGAAATGGAAAAATGCATCGTTTTTTTAATTATACGTAAAACTAAAAGATTGGATTAAAATCTCCAAGAAAATAGCAAACTATCATAATTTCATACGTAAAAACACATATAATTTCAAAAGAATATGATGAAGAAAGTGGAGAATTACAATGGAAAGCTGCTGCTCTTGTGGATGAATCATGTCCTGCAACATTCTTTTCTGCAATTATATAACTCTTTCGAAAGATATGAACCCTAATTACCAAAGCTCCTTTGAAATAATATGAAAAAGGCAAATGCTTAAGCTTAAAATGTAGTAAAAAAACCAAAGTAGATGAAAGAAACAAGTTCAGTTGAAAAACAAAAGATGTAAGAACAAGAAGGCAACAAAATTCGAGAGTTTTGTCTGTTTAGTTCTTGAATAAAACGAAACAAGATTTAGGTTTTCTGTTTGGGAGTTTTTAGAAGAGAAGACAAAGTGTGTTAGCTATGGAAGTTTTAGGGTATGGAAAGCTAAGTTTATATAAACAGGGTTGGAGGAGTTTTAGGGTTATGCCTGAAACTGGGTTTGATACCCTGGCACTCTCTTTCCATATCCTTACGACAATCTCGTTCAGCCACGAATCTCGAATACGAAACAGTAAATTAAAATAAAACATGTTACACAACATGAACATGATGAATTTATGTTTAGTTTTTCTTAACGTGGCACGTTAAGACGACGACACGTGGATGTTTTTAAATGATAATGCAGTTAGATTTACTTTTGGGAAGAACTATTTGGCTAAGCTGAAATTGAGCTGACCATGCTTTCATCCAATTCTTTCGCTCTTTGCTCGGAAATTAAACATGTTTTCTTTTATTAAACTACACATTTTCCCTAATAAACCGCTTGTTAAATTCAACACTATACTAATACTAGCCAAGTTTGTGTCCATGTGATAAAATATCGAGTTTTCTCCTCGATCGGACCGGTTAAATCCAGAATCGTTGGTTATTCAATTGAACTATTGTATCATAATCGAATCTTAAAATGTTGGTATATATTTTGGAATTTTATTTACAAAACAAATTAGATTGAAACATTGAAAAATTACATTTTATATTTATTTATTTCACATCAGATCGATGTTTAAATATTAAACCTGCCAAAGTTAAAAAAACCAGCCGGTTCGATTTATGAATAAGAATCAAAGATCTATCCGGTTCAATCTTTAGTATGTTTTTCTTTTTATAAAATCTTTAGTATGTTAATTAAAAATTGTAAATGAAAATTTTATAATTTCATGTGAAAGTATACTTTTTTTGTGTGGAAAATCCCGCAAATCTGAAATTATACGCCGAAATATATTGAATTTGGTAGAAAGATATACCGTACGGATTATTTGGGTGATTTGACCCACGCACCATAAGGGGAGATGGTCAACAAGTAGAAAACGTACAGTACGGTAAAAATACAACCGTACCTTTGCTTTGGATTAGGTCAAACCGTACAAAGTACATTTAGAAGAAATACGGGCATTTTTGAATCAATAATCCCTTTTAAATAATTATTTAGGAAAATGGTTCAAAAAATATTATTTGGCAAAATGACTCTCAAACTTGTCACGTCGGTGAACCTCGCGTTGTGTAAGAAGCGAGGTCTGATATCGTGTTCTGCACAACGCGAGTTCAGTCTACGTGGCCTTGTTGTTTGTGTTAACGGTATTACAGTACCTCGCGTTCTGCAGAACGGGAGGTTCATGAGAATTTGAAAGGGCGGCTGAATATATCGCACAGACCTCACGTTCTGCAGGACGCGAGTTCTGTGCAATTCTTGGCTGAAGAACAAGGGAAAACAAGTGTGGGTAGGCATGTTCGAGCCCAATTTCGGGTGTGTAAATCGTATATTTTTAGCGATCATCGAGTTTGGGGTCGTAGTACTGGAAATTCTCTATCGTATGATACCAACATGGTTAATTTCCTTCAATTCTACAATGGTTTAAAATGGCTTCGAAAACCCTATGTTATCATCCTTTTTAATGAAGTTGCATTTGAACAAATGTCAATTTTCGGTTTAGTAATCTCATAAAATTTATTCAAAACTGAAATTAAATAAACATTTTAAAGTTTAATTATAATAGATAAACAAAATTATAATACGACATTATAAAAATCAAATGTGTGAAATATAAATATTAAAAACATAAGTACAAATCAGTAAAAAAAGGACTAAAAATGCCTATGTCCACCCGTTCCGCAGTCGGGTGGACGACGAGCACGACCTGGATACCTCCGACCATCGTGTGGTGGTCCCTGGTCCCCATCATCCTGACCATCGTGTGCGATATGCGGATCTGTGCTGGGCCCAGGCGGGGAGTAAAACAAGCTACCCACCGGCGTATTATCCATAATGCTAAAGTCATACTGAGATGGCAACTGTGGATAATCGATAAGCTGAAGGTCAGTCGTCGGCGTATGGGGACGATAGGCATCGGAGGAGTCGAACTGGGGTGGAGGCATCATCTGCTGGAAACTTGACGGACCGCAATAAGTATGAAATGCTGCGGCAGAAGATGAGGCCCCTGCAGTGTCATGTCGTGGTCTCGGACCGCGCTGCGTCGACTGCCTCTGCCTCTGGCTCTGGGTCGCTCGACGGCTGCCGCGTGGGCGGTTTTGGGGAGGCCGGGGAAGCCCTGCATCGCGCTCGGCCTGAGTAAGGATATGCAGCATCCCATTGAGCGCATACCACTGGTTGTAATTGAAAGCGACCGAATCGGCCCTTTCAATAATGTGTTGGAGAAGGGGTGGGCGTTGGGCAAATCGATTAGCCCAAACCGCTATCCAGACAGCATGGAACTCGGACCAGTCATGTAACCCTCTAGACCCGCCTATGCGTTTCACGGATCCTAGGAAGTCACATTAGGGTCACAAGAGCGACCCACTGAAAAATTTCAAATAAACATATGGTTAAACTTTTAAAACCATAAAATAAATATCTGATTTAAAATACAATTTCAGAAATCGTTCAAATGATAAAACAATCATAATACCAGTTGCGGAAAATAGTTTCGGACTCATTTGTATAATACAAACACGACACACATGCCCCCTAGTTACACAGATACCATACTCCTTGACGAGCCGAAGAAACTCCCATACCGACGTTGATAGGTGCAACTTGCCTGATCTTTTATCCTGAAATGGTAAAAACAACATGAGCTTGGGAAAGCTCAGTAATACAGAACTACCAAAAGATGCTATACGTTCATGTAGACATATGGTAAGCATAACATTTTCATGATGATCCAAGAAGTGACAGTTCTCTTTTCCCTTTCCTTTATTTCAGGATAACATTACTTGAGGATAACGACACTTGTTCTTTATTCACTCATCGAGTAACAGATGAGAATATTACAATCTGATAGATTGAGAAGATGAAAACAATGAGTTTAACGCCTAGTGTGTTCTTTAATCAGACCTTAAGAATTAAACGAAAATTATATAGGCTGGTAACATACGAGGTAGGAATCAGAGAGTTTGGCGTCTAGTGTGTTCCAATAAGTACAGATCAACATACATAAGTATAGATCAACATACATAAGTACCTAACATTACATCACATGAGCACATAACAGATTAAATGCAAATGTCCAATGTTCATACTGATGTTTACAAGAAATACCCTCCAACCTTACACCAATATGCAGTCCCCCAGAACTGCATCCATAAGGACTTACCCTAGGCCCGATGGGCGTAGGTGCCACCTAAGGGGGTGCCTTAGGTCCATAAGGACTTACCCTAAGCCCAATGGGCATAGGTGCCACTCAAGGGGAGACCTTGAGTCCATAAGGACTTACCCTAGGCCCGATGGGCGTAGGTGCCACCTAAGGGGGTGCCTTAGGTCCATAAGGACTTACCCTAGGCCCGATGGGCGTAGGTGCCACTCAAGGGGAGACCTTGAGTCCATAAGGATTTACCAGCTTGATCAGGGCTGTACCGACAGAGACTTCATATCATAACCCAACAGTATACCCCAGACAGAATTCAGTGTTCAGATTCCAGACATGGTTAACAGAATATATATAACAAATATTTTATTTATAACATCAGAAACGGAAGAATTCATACTTTTGACAGATAAATGGGCATACTATTGAGCAGAGCAGACATTTCAGTATACATTATGCAAACAGATTGTTCCATCGTATATCAAGCTAACATATCATACTATCAAGTAGGCCGAGAATGTCATGCAGTTCATTCAACAGAATATAGTACACACATGGAACACACTAGATGAGATAGATTACTTCTCAGAGATGCTTGGCATATACAGAATGAGACATATTGAACTTGTGACGATTTGAACGGATTTCTGAAACGTGGCCCCTATTAGAAGGGGTTCATACAAACTGCTTAACCCAGATATTTAGGAAGTGATACATCAAGACCTTTGAGAGTTTTGGCATATCCTGAGTGATTCAGCCATTTAAGCTTACAAGGGCATTATAGTCATTTTATCATACACAGACATTTTGATAATTTATACCAACAAGGCATAAACAATGGCTCGGGAATTCTGTTTGCTCATCAAATTTCCAACCAGACATTCAGAGATTTCTATGTCAAGATCCTTCACGGTATCGGATACATTCAGGGCTATTTTGATTACTTGGGCCAACGAGGGCATCTTGGTCATTTAACTATCAGGGGTGATTTTCGTAATTTAGCCCATTAATGATGATATGACGATTCACAATATTTAATGTTTCCAGAAGTTTATCGAGCCTCCAAAACCATTCGAACTAACTTACCTCAATCTTGCATTTCTAACCAACCCTTCTAATGTATCTGTCTGTATAGTATATCTGAACGGTTGCTTTCGTATTTCACCACCAGATCTACCGCGGAGTAGTCGAACTTATATTCTGTGCGAAAAAAAACTTTCAACCTTATTATAATATCAGGAGTGATTATCATACATGAGTGTGCTTCCTAACACTTAGGGCGCTTTAGCCCTTAAAGTCTTATCAGAAATCTCAGAATTTCGTCAAATGCATAACTGCATATTTGACTCAAGAGGGCTTTTCAGTCATTTTGAAAATTGGGATAAATCCACCATTTCTTTCTGAATTACCATTTAGTACCTCCATCATTCACGTACTCAAACGGTATTAAGTCGTCTTAACTCTCCGCCCCTTTATAGACGATTCATTCATTACAGAACTTGAGGGTATAACGTCGTTCAAATTAATCAAACATTTAGGTGCTCGAGGGCGTTAGCGTCTTTTTGGTCATTACGATCATTCTCATTTAATTCACGCATTACTGTCATAAGGATCGACTTATAATTTCAACAATATTTCCAGAGAATTCTCATTCAAGTGTTATACAGAGTTTGAGGGATTATCCGAGTTTGTATCACACGAATTGCATTTTAATGTCGAAGTCTTTTCATTAAAACATACATCTTGGGTAGTGTAAATTACATAATCAGGTCGAATGCAGATTTTAGGTCATTTCCTTTATCAGAAGGTAGTTTAGTCATACTTATGCTCAAAGGGCATTTTCGTAATTTCATATCCAACATCTCATACTTATTTTTCGTATCGAATTCAGCTTAAGCAGATTTCACAAAACACTTATCATAAGCATGCATGCTTTAACCGGATATCAACATGTGCATAGAGCATACTAGGGGTAGTAATGTATTACCTTAGTTCCGAGGTATACCGGTTGACTCCTGATACTACATTCGATCGCATTCGAATCCGGATTGGATGTCCCATGATATTTCGAATACCGAGATACTTGCATACCTTCAAAACACAAATTAACATTTCAGTTCTTATCCATAGAGCTCTTAACAAAAAAAAACATACTTTCGGGTTCAAGGTCAGATTCGGAGGCCTTCGGGTCAGAATTTTGCAAAACGGGCTTCAAAATCGGACTCAGGACGTCGAAAAACATAAAATAGGGCTTTTCGGAAAATTTGACTTTTTGGTCAAAGTCAAAGTCAACGGTCAACGGGTCAGAGTCAATGCTGACGTCAGCATGACATCAGCAGTCAACTGAGTTGACTCGGTTGACTCGGATGAGTTGACTCGGACGAGTTGACTCGGACGAGTTGACTCGGGTTGACGGGTTGGATCGGACGGGTCGGGTCAGACGGGTTGGGTCAAACGGGTCGGGTCGGACCAAAATGACCGGTTCAATCGGTCCAACCAGTTCAGACCGGATTAGACCGGTTTGGACCGGGTTCAGACCGGGTTCACTCACCCGAAATACTCCGGTCGCCGGACGGTGGTCGGAAAACTCGCCGGAGGCTCGAAATTGCTCGATTTCACCTGAAAAAAATGGCAAATTCAATTATACAACCAACCCAACATTTATTCAACCAAAACATCGCCGGATAAAGGTTGAAAGTTACCGAAAAAATGTAATATGGGTCTCGAAACTGTCGAAGCTCCGACGAAGGGCTTATCAGCGGCGAACGGAGGCGGCAGGCTCAGGCTTTGTAGATCCGGACACAAGGATTTCGGTCGTGCCCACGGTGAGCCAATATCGGCGGTGGATCGGCCGGAAACGCGACAGACGTGGTCCACGAAGTTGCCGAACTTCGTTCGTTGTTCCACCGCACACCACTGCTCAAGGGCGCGCGTGGTAGCCAGGGGTAAGGTCACGACGCCGTGGCGCTTCTAAGGATGCCGGCGGTGATGGCAACGTCGTGGCGGTGGCCGGGACTGGAGCTGAATGCTGGCTAGGGAGAAAAGGGGTGAGAGCATTCTAGAACCATTCCATATTCGAACCATCTCCCTGTGTAGGTGAAGAGTCAAACCAGATTTATTATTGGCCCAAACTATACATAAGAATATTTAAAATTTAATTTGTGTAGAAAAAGAACAAAGATGGTCCTAGCTCAAATGGTTAAGCCTTAAGCACAATACCCAAAAGGTCATGGGTTCAAACCTTCACAGCTACATTTTTTTTTAAACATCTCCTCTTTAATATAGGGTGTTACAAGTCAACCTTCGTCTTCTCCTGGCGCGTAAGATTGTGGAATCAGTCCATATTTTACGGAACGGTTGGAACATTTTGGACGAACCCGAACTGTCGGAGAACCCTATCCGTAGCATGCCACACGACAATTTCGTAGTTGAGCAGCGGCACGACGGAAATCCAGAGCTGTTGGTCACGCAGAATATCCAGTGGAGTAATCTGCTGAATCTCCTCTGAAGCGTAGGGCCTCCACACGAACTAAAAAATGAAAACGTTTGTAAGGGTTATATGAAATATTATTGGAAAAAATAGTATGAAAAAATTCAAATTAATTTTCGAATTACCTGGTCGTCCGTCAAGCTATCGAAAGCATGTCTGGATTCTTTTTGGGACTTCGACAGGCCGATGTGGGTCAGTGTGTCGCTCCACCTATAAATAATGAAACAAAAATCGTTAAATAAAATAATTTAAAATAGAAAAAAATATAGTAGATTACGTAGTACCTTCGTAGAAGCAGAAATGACATAGCGGTGGGCTGTCTAAGCTGTGGTCTCAAAATAGGCATCCGAAACCAAATCCAAGACTGTAGGAGTAAACAACATCCTCCCATCGATGATCTTGAGGCGTCAACGTTTCTGCAGAGCTCTCTGTAAAGAAACGCCAAGACAGCTGATCCCCAAGATTTTCTTCTAGAGTCATCTAAATTTGTAAGATGACGGAGCCACATCACGTGCACCTTTGTGCGAGATTTGTCTGGCATTAATATCCCGCCGATAATGCGCAAGATGTGGGCACGCGCACGCCGCTGTGAAAATAAAGATTTAATAAAGACATCTTAATTAAAAAAATTGTAACTTCATCCTAAATTTAATAAAGGCATCCAAAAAAATTAATAAAGGCATCCTAATTTGTAAATAAATATTTGTAACTTCATCCTAAATATTTAATAAAGACATCCTAAATATTTAATAAAGACATCTTAATTTTCAAGTAAATATTTGTAATTGCATCCTAAATTTATTAAAAGCATCCTAAATATTTAATAAAGACATCCTAAATATTTCATAAAGCATCTTAATGTTGAAATAAATATTTGTAATTTCATCATAAATTTAATAAAAGCATCCTAAATATTTAATAATGACATCCTAATTTTTAAATAAATGAAATATATTAAAAATATATAAAATAGTGAAAAAATCGAAAAAATACCTGAAGTGTAACTTCATCCGCATTGGGGGGAGGGGTTCCAAATTGAGCCTCAAAATATGACATTTCGATTTTTCCACCGTCCCACACTTCCTCAGGGGGCATCACGCCCATTTCTTCAGCAAATAAAGTTGGCCAATGGGCCAACACTACACCCGTAATAACGTTGCCGTCTATAGGCAACCCCAGATGGTAGGCAACATCCTCCAGCGTGATTGTTGCCTCGCCAATCGGAAGATGAAACGTGTGCGTCTCGGGCTTCCACCGTTCTATCAGCGCGCTGATCAACGATGGGTTTACCTTCACCCCCTATATATCGTGCTATGTGGCCAAAACCGGCGCGCTCAATCCTTTCCATAATAGCATCAACGGGTGGGGTGTTGATACGGTTAAGGTAACATTGTAAATTATGTTTGTATCCCTTCAAAAAAATAAAAGAAAATAGTTAGTAAAATAAAAATTTAAAAAATTAATAGGGAAAAGTAATATCAATGGATCTCTTCTCCAATATTGATTGCAGTGATTCGCCTCGTTGCGTAGTAAACTTGCCATTATATCGAATGAAAGATAAGAATTGCCGATAATTTGTTGTAAAAAAGCTGAAGAACTCGCATTCTATGGTTGATATTAGGGGTAGGGCCTCCAATTTATAGAAGATCTCGCGCCCTTTGGGATGCGATGTTAATGAACCTCGTGTCCTATAGAACGCGAGGTTCATTGAAAAGGCACGTCACGAAACAGACGCGTGAACTGAACGGTCAAAAGTGACCTCGCGTCCTATAGAACGCGAGTTTCTAAAGACCTCACGTTCTACAGGACGCGAGGTCGTGGGGTTTTTTAAAAGATGACTTCCCAGGCGGGAAAGTCATTTAATAATAATAATAATAATAATAATAATAATAATAATAATAATAATAATAATAATAATAATAATAATAATAATAATAATAATAATAATAATCATAATAATAATAATAATAATAATAATCATAAAAATAATAATAATAAAAAGCAAAATAAAATTATTATTATTAATAATAGTAAATATATAATAATAATAATAAGAATTGTATTTAAGTATATAACAATAATAATAATAATAATAATACACGATATGTTGTCATTAGTAACTACAAATAACGACATAGCGCAATATTTGGGAAATTTGTGTGAAAAAACTTCTCAAATACGCGCTATGTTGCCATTAGTAGCTGCAATCGAAAACTACTTACGTGAATATGATGACGTATATACGCAACTACAAATAACGACATAGCGTAATAATCAGGAAATTAGTTTGAAAAAAACTTCCCAATTACGCGCTATGTTGCCATTAGTAGATGCGATTGCAAATTTTTAGACATGATTTCTGTGGGTGCTCATTGCCTCCCCAAGAGTTTGCTATTTATAGAGGGAGGATGCACCTCGCGTTTTACAGAACGCGAGGTCATTTAGGTGTTCATATATATATATATATATATATGCATGGCGATGGATTTTTGTAACCAGTGAAGTTTTTCTCAGTTGAATATGAGTTCGTGTCATGCTGTGTTTTTTGTAGTTTAAATTTTTTTGTCCGAAATATTGTTCTTTATGATAGTTGGAGTTCACTTAAAGATTTGTGTTCCGTGGGGTACATACCCCCGCATGATACGTTCATTGAATATTATTTACCGACATATCGCAATATTCGGGAGGTTGTGGGCTGCTGCGTCCGCTTCAATGGAAGCTTCTGTAGCCGCCGTCGAGAGGATATGCGGCTACAGTTTTGAAACGAAACGACTTTTAGGAAGTGTTTGGAAAGTTTCAAGTAAAACGTTCCAGACACTTCTTGGGGACTCTTTTCTCAAGTACGCAGCTTGCCCGCACAATCTGCAAAAAGTCCAAAGTTAAAGAAGCGAGGGCGGATTCAGATCGACCATACTGTCGTGGCAGCCCTACTTTTCAGATGCGGCCGGTGCCGATTACATTTGCTAATGTGGATCAAAGCTGCTACCATTTCAAAAAAAATCTGATTATCGCGCTCTGCTTCTTTCACTCGGACCTCCGATCAAATTTGCCCACCGACATATCGCAATATTCGGGAGCTTGTGGGCGGCTGCCATTTACCGCCAAGTAGTGCCTTGAGAGTTTCCAGTAAAACTTTCGAGGCACTTCTTGGGGACTCTTTTTTTAAATTCGCAGCTTGCCCGCACAATCTACAAAAAGTCTGAAGTTAAAGAAGTGATTACAAAGACCAGACCTTTGCTTTCTTTTCCAAGCAGACCTCCAATCACATTTGCCCACCGGACTTTTTTGCATTTATTGTTTCGACTTTTGTAGATATTTTATCGAGTTATCTCAATTTACTTATTAAATAATACATACTGAAAGTTTTGTTAAATGAAATTCGAATTAAAGTTTTCATTCGAGTTAAATTTATTTATGTTGCGTTTTTTCTTTACTATAAATACCCATGAATTCCACCATCATTTACTATAAATATCGAACAATTCCACCATCATTTCGAATCAATGATATCATAGAAAATGTCACTTATGTTGGAGCTAGCGTTAAATGACTTACGGACATCTCCAATTGTCTGAAATATTCAAACATGTTTTCAATTATTCAAACATAACACGTGTATACAGTAAGACTATTATTAACTCTGAGAAAAGGGACCTCGCGTTTCATAGAACGCGAGTTCACTTTAAGAACCTCGCGTTTTACAGAACGCGAGTTCACTTTGATTCTGTGGAGATCAGCACGCGAGTTTGATCTATATATTTGCATGCGGATGGATTTTCGTAACTAGTATAAGTTTTTCATGATTTCCTGCATATGCTGGGATTTTGAAGTTGTATATTTTTTTTGTATTTTCTCTTCGTTCATGATTTAATACAGTTCAAGCATGATTTTGTGTTCAGTTGGGTTGAGACCCCCGCATGATCCATTGATTGTAGAATACTTACCGACATATCGCAATATTCGGGAGCGTGTGGTCGTCTGTCGTTGTTCGTCAAGAAGTTCCTAGAGAGTTCCAAGTAAAATTTTTCTAGAGCCTCTTGAGGAATATTTTGTGAAATTCGCCGCTTCCCCTAACCATCTAGGAGACTCTTGGTGACTCTTTTTTGAAGTCTAGGGTCAAAGAAGCAAGGGCGGATTTAGATCGACCAGAGTGAAAGAAGCCGGTGCCGATTATATTTCTCCACCTGGATTTTTGCATATATTGTTTCAACTTTTTGTAAATATTGTATCAGTTGTCTCAGTTTACTTATTAACGAATACTTGTTGAAAGTTGAAAGTTTTGTTAAATGAAATGCATATTAAAGTTTTGATTCGAGTTAAATTTACTTATATGGTGTTTTTCCTTTACTATAAATACCCACGAATTCCACCATCATTTACTCATTCCAATTTCTCCCTAAACACTCAATCTTTGCTCCCCTTATGGCAAAATTTCAGGCAACATTTTATTTTCTCGATACTTATTTTGAATCAACACCGGAAAAATGTCACTGAAAGATTTAATACAGTTGACAACAAGCGAGGTTAGTAAACGCACCGAAAAAAAAATTTCTTCCTTGGAATGTCGAATCCCAACACCGTCAGCAAACGAAATGCACTACGTTATGAAGCTTACGAACGAAACAGACGTTCGTAACATGTATGACCGGCTCAATTCCGTTGGAGCTAGATACGTCGATTTAAATGTTAAGTTTGATGAGGTCAACACCGACGAAGGTAGTACGTCTGCACCCGGACAACCTGCTCCGAACACTGAACACGCACCGTTTTCACCGAATGTTGATGCGACTGCCGACGAGCTGCAGCTTTTTATGTACAGGCGTAGACAAAGAAAACAACAGCTTATCGAAGAACTAAACCTAAGTTCAGACGTGTCCACTGACTACGATGATTCGGATTAACCATAAACTTCTGAAATTATCGTCCAATTATGTTATATGACGTCTTTTTTCATCCTTTATTAATGTTTAAGGGACCTCGCGTTATGTAAAACTGCTAGTATTCAATTACATTACTAGACTACAATTGTCTCAATTATTCAAACATAAAACAAGTACATAGTACGAGATTTATTAATTTTGACGGAATCTCTGTCTCAATATATATAAAGGGACCTCGCGTTATGAAGCACTTGTAGTATTCAATTACATTACCAGACTACAATTGTCTCAATTATTCAAACATGTTCTCAATTACACAAACAGACAATGAGTACACAGTACGATTACTATAACTTCTAACGGAATATCTGCGACAAAGCAATTAAAGGGACCTCGCGTTCTATAGAACGCGATGTTCGTAAAGCCTGCCTCGCGGGTACCTTTATCCCTTACTTGTCCAAAGTTTGGGGACTGCTTATCGCTTTTAGGAAATGGACAAGTAAAGCTACCTCCCGGTACCATTATTTGCCTTACACACCCGGATTCTCCGGGATTTCAAGTGGCAATAATAACCCATAATTTTCCCCTTATATGAAGCAGAACCATAAAACGTAAATATATGTTTCAATTGCGAAACAATTCCTAAAATTTTTCAAGTATTAAAAATTCAGAAGTCTTTCACAAAATATTCAAATGGTGAGACGAGGCGTTAGTACTCTAGTTTACTACGATGGGCAGATATTCGACGATACCGAACTCGGCGTCATTTTTCACTGCGAAGATTCGGTAACGCTAAAGATTCCGAGGAGATTATCGTTCAAGAAGTTGGTAAAGGAACTGGAGGCAAATGTCCCTCATTTCGATAACCACCGTTTGTCCGACGTAAAGTATCGGGTGCCAACATCTATAGCCCCTTTAAGGTACTTTGTATGCCAAATTGCGGAAAATGCTGATGTGGACATGATGCTGGAAACCCACTTCGACTATTCATTGAGGGGGGCCCTCGAGCTGTATGCATCATTCTTGGAGTCTAATCCAGTTATTGAAATACCAAGCTGGGGCCGTGCGAATTTCGACTTCGATCCGAATGCCAACGTTGATAGCCCGACCGCAAGTCTACGACGTGATTTTAACCTACTGTGCCAAGACAACGAGTTTGGTTCATCATCATCTGCTCCTCCAAGGCAGTCGTGCGTAGCTAGTATTGGGTTCGACCTGAACCAACCCCCAAACGATGAATTCGATGCACCAACAAATGCAGCATACAATCCATACAATCCTTATAGTTTTGGGGGGGAGGGAACATCGTCTACTTACGTAGCGCATGACCATGAAGCATCATATGGCCGACACTCAATGTATGTCCCTGACACCGACTACGGTCAACCATCTATGGGGAGACATTCTTCTTTTGGAGGTGAGGGAGCGTCGTCTTCTTACGCTATACACGACCATGATTCCTCATATGCCCGACACTCAACGTATGTCCCTAGCACGGAGTACGTTCAACAATCTATGGGGAGACAATCTTCTTATGGTGATCTTGATTTTGGTCTTGGAAATACGGTTCATGAGCGATCTCGTGAGAGGTCTTCCGATCGTCGACCCTCATCCGAGCCTCCAAGGGTTGTGATCGACGAAGCTCTACTATTCCAGCTCCCGGAGGATGCTTCTGACGAAGAACCGATTAGAGAACTCGGGCGCGATGGAGACGAGCTGGAGCCATTCTATGATGAACTAGAAGACTTGACAGTTCTACCGGAAGACGATGCCGTTCCACCACCAGATTTCAACGAACAGCCGACTACCGCCAACTTTCTTGTAGACGCAACACCAATTTCTATGTTCCAGCCACCATCCCACTTTACAACGATTGATATGGATGCAATGGACGTCCCTGATTTTCCGCATGACGACACAATAGACGACAGAGTCAACCATTCTGATGGTGAACTGAGAATTGGTATGACGTTCTTCACAAAGGATATTGCGGTGGCGGCAGTTAAGCAGTACAACCTTCGTCATAATGTTGAGACGATAGTGGATAAAACCCAAGCCAAATACTACAAGGCTCACTGCGTCCAAAAAAATCAAGGTTGTAAATGGAAAATCCGTATATCACAATTAAAGAGGGCAGGCGGCTGTTGGAAAATAACAAAACTTGAGGGGTCCCATACATGCACCGTTGCTAGCCTCAGCTATGATCACAAGAACCTGGATGCAAAGTACCTCGCGGACATCTTTTCGACACTGGTGAAAACAAATCCCACTGTGTCGGTCCCCACATGTCAGGCTGCAGCTCTAGCTTTCACCGGCTACCGTCCTCAATATTACAAAGTATGGTATGCAAGGAAGCGGGCCAAAGAGGAAATGTATGGCCGATGGGAGGAATCTTACAAAGAGTTGCGCCTGTGGCTTAATCTCCTGTAGAAACACATCCCCAGAATGGTTGTCAAACTTGATACGGTTCCGGCATACGAAAATGATCGTGTCGTCCGAGGTGTTTGTCAATTCCATCGGTTATTTTGGACTTTCCCCAGTGCATCAACGCATTCAAGCACTGCAAACCGATGGTCCAAATCGATGGCACATGGTTGTACGGAAGATATACACAGACCCTACTTCTAGCTATTTCACAGGACGACAATCACAAATGTGCTCCTGTTGCATTCGCAATCGTTCGAAATGAGGATTTGGAGTCTTGGAAGTTCTTCCTTCGGAACCTACGAAAATATGTCCTTGATCCTGTAATACGATCAAGGGATGGAGGGGTATGTGTTATTTCTGACAGAGGCACATCACTGTTGTGGGCGATAGAAAATTTGGGTGACTATTGGAAGCCTTCATACATTCACCACCGTTTTTGCTTGCGGCACATAGCCGCAAACTACTTGCAGCAATACAAGAACCGTGATGAACGTCAAATGGTGCTCGATATGGGTACGTCCTTTATGTCATTTTCATTTACTATATTACTTGTTACTCGCTTTCATTTACGACCTTTTTGCATGTGTTTTTCGCCCATAACTATTCAACTGTCATCCCATCGGCAACTCGCACTATAAACAAGAGGTGGCTGACTTGCTCGGGGAATTGAGAGCGAGAAACAAACATGGCGCAGAATACCTTGAAAAAATCCCAAAGGAAAAATGGCTTCGATCGTATGACGAGGGTAAACGTTATGGTCACATGACAACGAACTTGGCTGAGGAAGTGAACTCATCACTGAAGGGAGTGCGGCAGTTGCCTATCACTTCCATTGTCAAAGCGACCTATTATCGTTTGGCTACCCTTTTGCAACCTTGGGAAGGCAAGCAACTGAGTATGTAACACCCCCAACTCGGGCCGGGAGTCGGGAGCGTTACCGGAAAGCGGAACAAATCGGACAAAAGCGGAAGCATTTCGGAAAACAAGATATCATTTTTAATAAGATATTCATATTAATGCGCACGCGGAAAATGAGCTAACAAAAACTTTTCTTAACTTCTTATGATCATACATAAACTTAGACACAATTTCTTTTAATCTTGTTACCAAATTGCAAGCCAATTTAAAACTTTTATTATCATTATCGAATTACTATTACAATTAGGTCAAACAAGTCGAATACTTAAACCATTCAAATCCATGTCATTCGAAAACTTGATTAAATGGTCTAGGTGATTTTCGAATTAATCCAATTACCCAATAATTAATCAATTCAATTTTCATACAAGACATAATAGATTTCAATACCATGGCATTCGATTTCCTTCACTTAAATCATTACAAAATATCATGATTTATATGCCCCTAAACAATGTCAAGCTATCGACTATGGGCAACAAAAAGAATCGACACAACCACTAGCTCGACTTACATTTTTATACAACAAAATAATGAGGCTACCTACTTAAATACAAAACATGATTCTAGCCTCCTAACCAAGCATCATGGAGCATATAATTTCAAACACCATTTCAAACTTAAGTTATGACCGAACACAACAAAACGAATCCTTAAACAGACTTCAAAGCCACCATCTAGGAGTCTAAAGATAAGACTAAGATCGTACATAATTCAGAACTTGTGAACTTGATCCAAACGAATGCTAGCTTTAAGGTCCGAGCGATCATGCTAAGGTTGGGAAGAAGAAAACAACGGAGCGATAAGTACAAATAGTACTTAGCGAGGTAATGCTAAATCTAATTTATTCTTGAGCTTTAATGTGATCAAGCATTGAGTTTACTTAGCTAGGTTTATTAACAATCGAATTGCACCCAACTAAGCTCATGTAAAATTCATACACATAGCATCATACATGTCATATCAACATTCATACCACATGCTCGATTACATAACATAACATAATGATTTATCACGTGCTTGCATATAATTCATTCAATAACATAACTCAATTCAATTTCAGCATACTCAATCTCATGCTTAACAATTGAATTAACCGAAATATCATGCTAATCCATACATAGCATTATTAACTTGTTAAAACGAAATCATAATTTCATCATAAGCATATCATTCGAATGATCTCAAAACATCATCCAAAAATCAGAATTTTCCATTTCTTAATTCCATGTATTCGGATAGGGTCATTACCTAATTTCACATAATCGGACTTATAAGCAATTCATATGCTTCATATCATGATCGAAAGGACCAATGTCCACATAGCATAACATTTCATATCACATCATATCATGCTAAGTCACACAATCATTTATCCACTTCATAAGCTATATTTAACTTAGCAAATTCCATTTAATTCATGTAAATCATATCACATTATCATTCATTTCATTACTTTTTATTTAGTTTCATAGCCCAAGGTAGAATAGTCGTATCAGATATTCAAGCCATCAAAAGGGTAAGGAGTGCCGCATATAGTTGCTCAAAGAAACATCAAGAGTTGCACAAAGCAACAACAAAGGGGATGCCCATAGCATCATGTGTCTCGAACAGCAATCAAGAACACATATCTTAATCAAGAGTACACAAAGTACTATCAAAAATTGCACAAAGCAATATCAAACGGTGAGCTCAGACTCTAGACATGTCGTTCTTATCTAAAACTTCTAATCGACCGAGGGCGTATTCTTGTTAATTTATTAATTCGTTATCTCATTCAACATATACATTTTTCATAATTCAATTTGCATGCTCATTCGATCATATCATCATACATGACAGCAACTTTATACATACATAGTCACATGCATTTTAAGAATAACATATATATATCATAGGGCAGTCCACATACTCATTTTGTCAAGTATCATCAAGAATCCAATTCATGCATATTCATCATACAAATAATCACATGAGCAGTCCACATTTGCGCATATTCAAACATTATCAAAATCCAAATCGAACATATAATTCATGGCAATGAACATCATATAAAACAGCCCACATATTGCACACAATCAAATATTAATCACAAGTCTCAAATCATGCATCCAATTTCCTTTTTATCTCCTTCCCTTACTAAACACATTACCGAATATCAATTAGTCCAACTTCATGCATAGAAATCATAATTTACACATAATAAGGTGGTTTAGACACTAGTCTCAACCCTAATACAAAATTACACTCACAACTCCTTAAGCTTGATCTCGAATTGAGATGCCTTTGTTTCTTCCCTTCGAGCGATCGATCCTAGCTTCCTCCAAAGTTTCTTCACAATTTCGATCTTAATTCTCAACATAAAACGAATACACACTATATTAGGAAGCAATTCAATCATAATTACTTCTCAATTTCAAGCAAGAATTCATTTTTCAAATCTGACTTTCTATAAAACTAGTTGGAGGACTAGTTAGTGTTTTAATCATTATCTTTTTAATTACTAATCCAAAATTAACTTATCATATACCGTTGGAAAGGTATTAGACTCAATTTTACACTCATGTGAACCTCATAGTTTTATCTTATTCGAATCAATACAATTTATTGCTTAATTACACTCCTTTCGGTAAAGTTGGGCATCTTGTACTGTCCAACTTTAAAAATTCATATCTCCTAATTTACATACTGAAATTGAGTTCCGTTTTCTCTCAATGATTCTAGACATATCAAACTTTATACAGTAAAAATTTCAACTTGAAATACCTTATATCCAAGTTTTGGTGAATTTCCAAAGTTATTGTTTTTAAGTCATATACCACTAGACAGCTTTCTTAACTTACACTTTAAACTTAAAATTCACCTAATCACATTCTTAAATATAAAAATTCCTTCATGGTATGACTTATACTATTCCTCCATGACATTTTACAGTCCATATAAACTTTCAATTTCAACAATCAAGTACTCAATTTAAAGATTTTTCCAAATCAGTCCATAATCTTTATTAATTTCGATTACATGTCCATTTTTAGTTCTAATCGAAATTTCATCTTTTAATTCGTTTTTCCAGCAACCAATAGTCATTTATAACAAAATATTTATTTCTTCACAACTTTCTCCTAGTGAGAATTTTTTGATTTTAATCCCTAAGTATAGAAATTTTCCAAATATTCAAGACTTTACATTTTCTTTCAAAACAGCCCCCTTATGACTCTATTCATATTTTCTTAAGAAATTTTCAAAGATTTCATTAGTTCATCTTGTTATTTCCTTCAAGATTCATATAGTTTCATGTTCATACAAGTTTTAGGTTTGCATGCATGGCTTTAAACTCAACCGAATAGTTACAAGGAGTAGAGAAACTTATTTTTTTTTATCTCCTTGACAACACTAGCTATCTCTTCAAATTTCCTAGCTTGAATCTTCCACAATGCAAGAAAAAATCTCACCATTTCAGCTCTCAAATTTTCAGACTTTTGAGCCTCTCTCCCCCTATTTTTCTCTCTACTTCACGGCAAAGGAGAAGAAATGATGAAGGAAGACAAGCTTCCATAATCTAAGTGATTTGATGGCCTTAGTAATTACCTTAGTGTCCTTTTGTCTATCTCTTTTATCTTTATTTTACTAAGGGCATCCCTAAGGACATTTTATTTTTAACATGCAAATTTCATTCTTTATAATTATTTTAAATTGGTCATCAAATTCCCTTGTTCCATGTTTTCTTGAATTCTCTCAATTTAATCCGATTTCCTCAAGGAAATGTAACATTACTTAATTTCTTTTTATTCTTTTAATTTCATACCATCGATCTTGTTATCACTAACTCAAATTTACTAATTTACCAATCAACTAAATTCCTTAATTCAAAGTTAAATTTCTTTCTAATTCGAATTGGTGCACTAGTTGCCCAATTAAGAATTTTAAGGACCAAATTGCATAATTCACTAAATTTGCAAACTCAATTGCTTCTAAGAATAAATAAATAATTTAAATTTTACGGCTTTAAATTCTAGGACGGAAATGTGGGTGTTACAATTCCCTCCTCCTTAAAGAAAGAATTCGTCCTCTAATTCTTACCTGAACTGAATAAATGAGGATATTGCTTCCGCATCATATCCTCGGGTTCCCACGTTGCTTCTGTAACGTTATGATTCTTCCAGATAATTTTAACAAGAGGGACGATCTTGTTACGAAGCCTTTTAATTTCTCGATCGAGAATTTGAACAGGTTCCTTTTCATAGGAGAGGTCAGGATTAAGTTCAACTTCTTCTGGTTCGAGAATGTGAGATGGATCAGATCGATAACGCCTTAACATAGAAACATGAAAGAAATTATGAATCTTATCGAATTCAGAAGGAAGTGCGAGGCGATAAGCTACAAGACCAATTTTCTCAATTACTTCGAACGGTCCAATGAAACGCGGACTAAGCTTTCCTTTCTTGCCGAAACGAAAAACTTTCTTCCACAAAGAAACTTTGAGAAACACTTTATCTCCGATCTCATATTGGATGTCCCTACGCTTCAGATCAGCGTATGACTTCTGCCTATCAAAAGCTTGTTTCAATCGGGAATGAATAATTTGAACCTGTTCTTCAGTTTCCTGAAGCAGTTGAGGTTCTAAAACTTTATTGTCTCCGAGTTCAGACCAACACAAAGGAGTTCGGCATTTCCTTCCATACAGTGCTTCAAAAGGAGCCATCTGAATAGAAGACTGATAGCTATTATTATAAGCGAACTCGATTAACGGTAGTGATTTCTCCTAGTTCTTACCGAAATCGATAATACAAGCTCTAAGCATATCTTCAAGAATTTGAATTACTCGTTCAGATTGTCCATCACTTTGAGGATGAAAAGCTGTGCTAACATTCAGCTTGGTTCCAAGAGCCTAATGTAGAGCTTTCCAGAATCGAGCTGTAAATCGAGGATCTCGATCTGAAACAATAGAAGTTGGAACTCCGTGTAAACGAATAACTTCTCGAACATACGGTTCTGCTAAGGTCTCAAGACTATAATTCATCCGTACCGGAATGAAATGTGCTGATTTAGTGAAACGATCAACGATCACCCAGACAACATCACACTTTCTTGGAGAGTCAGGGAGACTGGTCACAAAATCCATCGTAATTCGTTCCCATTTCCATTGCAGAAATTCAAGAGGTTGAAGTAGTCCAGTAGGAGCACGATGTTCAGCTTTGACTCACTGACAATTCAGACATCTCGATACAAAGTCATTGATAGCCGATTTCATTCCAGACCACCAATACAAGGGCTTGAGATCCTTGTACATCTTAACAGATCCAGGGTGGATTGAAAAAGAACTTTGATGTGCTTCTTGCAGAATTTCAGCTTGTAACTCCTTGTTATTAGGAACACAAATTCGATCTTTGAAATATAGAAGACCATTTGACTTGACAGAAAAGTCAGGATTAGATTCAGGCTTAGACAAGATTCTCTGAAGTTCCAGATCAACTTGTTGGAGTTCTTTGATTCTAGAAATCAGAACAGATTGAACCTGGAGTTCGTTCAGATAATTCCGAGCTTTACATAGTCGGATATGAGCATTGATGACCAAATAAGCGAGGTTCGGTTTCTGACTCAGAGCATCGACAACCACGTTAGCCTTTCCAGGATGATAGTCGATGGTTAGATCATAATCTTTGAGTAATTCCAACCACCTCCTTTGTCTAAGGTTCAGCCCTTTCTGAGTGAGTAGGTACTTCAGACTTTTATGTTCGGTGAATAGCTTACACTTCTCACCGTACAAATAATGCCGCCAAATTTTCAGTGCGAATACAATGGCTGCTAATTCAAGATCATGAGTTGGATAATTTAGCTCGTGAGGCTTAAGTTGTTGAGAAGCGTATGCAATCACATTACCTTCCTGCATCAAAACACATCCAAGGTCGGAATGTGATGCATCACTGTAAACAACAACTTCTTTTCCAGACTTAGGCTGAATAAGAACAGGAGCACAAGTCAAGGCTTGTTTAAGCTGATCAAAACTTCTTTGTTGTCCTTCGGACCACTTAAACGGTTCACTTTTTCTAAGCAATTTGGTTAGTGGTGCAGCAATTACTGAAAATCCTTTCACAAATCTCCGGTAATACCCAGCTAAACCAAGGAAACTTCGAACCTCACTTACATTGCTCGGAGGTCACCATTCAAGAATTGTCTAAATTTTCTTAGAATCAACTTTGATTCCTTCGGCTGAAATAACATGTCCGAGGAAAGACACTTCTGAAAGCCAGAATTCACATTTAGTGAACTTAACAAATAGTTGATTTTCTCGGAGTGTCTGGAGTACAATTCGAAGATGTTGAGCATGTTCTTCCATGTTACGAGAATAGACCAGAATATTGTCGATGAATACGACAACAAACTTGTCAAGATGGGGCTTGAATACTCGGTTCATCAGATCCATGAATGCAGCAGGGGAATTCGTTAACCCAAATGGTATCACCAGAAATTCGTAATGACCATAACGAGTTCTAAAAGCAGTTTTGGGAATATCTTCATCGTTCACCCTCATTTGATAATATCCGGATCGAAGGTCAATTTTAGAGAATACACCAGCATCTTTCAGCTGATCAAACAGATCTTCAATTCGGGGCAACGGATACTTGTTCTTGATAGTGACTCTGTTCAATTGTCGGTAATCAATGCAAAGTCGCATCGTTCCGTCTTTCTTTTTCACAAAGAGAACTGGAGCACCCCAAGGAGAAGTGTTGGGTCGAATGAAACCCTTATCTTCTAATTCTTGAATCTGCTTCTTTAGTTCTTGCAATTCAATAGGTGTCGTACGATAGGGCGTAATGGACACTGGATTAGTTCCAGGCTGAACTTCAATTTTGAACTCAACTTCTCGAATTGGAGGGAGTCCAGGGAGTTCCTCAGGAAACACATCAACAAATTCAGATACAACATGCATTTTTGTTAAGCCAAAATCCAGTTCATCTTGCAAAGCCATAGCATCAAAAAGAGATGTTGGTTTCTTGTTAATTAACAGAATCGATTCTTTTCCTAATCCCCTTAAGTACAGTCTTTTATTCTGACAATCAATCCAGGCTCCATGTCTACCCAACTAGTCTAAACCTAATACTAGGTCAAACTCACATTTAGGTAGGACATACAGATCACAGGGAAAAGGTATGTTTCGAATAGACACAAGGCTATTCTTACAGATCAGGTTGATTGGTAAATCACCTCCTATAGGGTTTGAAACAATTGACCCAATTTTAACAAATTCAGGCTTTAGCTGTAACTTGTCAATCAGGTGAGAACACACAAAAGAATGAGTTGATCCCGAATCAATTAAAGCATATACAGGAGTAAGGTTTAGTTCAACCGTACGCGCGATAACATCCGGAGACTCTTCCTCTTCCTTGCCACGGATATGATAGACTCGAGCTGGAGCTCGTGATTCCTGATGTATGGTGGCTTTCGACTGATTGCTTCTTCCTCTGCCCTGATTCCCAGATTGAGCTTGTCTAGTATTCTTCTTCCGATTGGATTGCACATGACTCGGATTAGCAGAGTTTTGACCAGGAGTTTGATCTCTCATCACTGGAAAGTCTTTGATATAGTGGTCACTTCCGCCACAAGCAAAACATAGGTTAGCCTGCTTTCGGCATTGACCAGAATGTGGTTTCTGACAATGCTGACAAATGGCAGCCTTTTCTGAATTCCCAGGGCTATTAACAGATATAACCGGGACATAAAGTCTACTCACTGACTGAGGTTTCGGTGTGAAGTTACTACGAGGTGTGGGATTATACGAAGAAGTACCTTCTTTCTGGCTTCTAGACTTCTTTGACTTCCAGTGAGACTTGTCATCACTCTTACGCTTCTTATCATGACGGTAACCGCTTTTCCTCTTTTCTGCGGCCTGAAACTTGGATTCCGTAGCAATAGCTCGATTTACAAGAGTCTGGAAGTCCGTGATATCCAGGGCGGTAAACATCGGACTCGGCTCATCATTTAGACCGTCAATGAACATACGTCACTTTTCTTTCTCTGACTTGATGTACTCAGAGCCATACTTGCAGTACTTACAGAAATCAACCACGTACTGCTCTATTGGTCGATCTGCTTGCTTCAGATGCAAGAAACGCTTTCTTCAGTCGGCCAAGTACTGTTCACTGATGTATTTCTTCTTGAATTCTTCTACAAAGAATTTCCAGCTCACAGATTCAACTAGAGCAGTTAGTGTTGTAGTTTCCCACCAGTTCAAGGCTTCATCAGCAAGTAAGGCAACAACGCATTCGAGCTTATGCTCATCTGAGCACTGAAGTTGCTTAGTCAATATCTGAGTAGTTCTTTCTAACCAATACTCAGCTTATTCAGGTTTCTCTTCAATAGAGCCTGCAAAAGTATAGGCTCGATGCTGAGCAAGCTTTTCAATAGGAGCTCTGCTAGGGGCAGCAGCTACCGGAGCAGGATGTTCATGTCTCATGTTCATCAAAAGCTTATCGATCATTCCTTTCATGCTCAGAAGGCAATCTTTTTGAACATTCTGAACAGTCGGATTGTCAGTGTTCGTCCGAGGCTGAACATGAGATTGTTGTCGAGTGCTATCTTGTACAAGAGATTGTGGTCGAGTACTATCTAGTACAGGAGGGTTCTCCTTAACCAGAGGGTTTTCTTTCATACGGACACTATCCCCTTCACTTGAGGATTCTCGAGGACTTTCATCGTCTCGAGCTAAATGTGTCCCTTTCATTCTAATTCAGATCAAACAAAATCGAAGTTAGGATCAAAGTTACAAGTAATAATATGTATGATCCCTAGGTGGCTTGACTCAACTAATGATGTACACAGAACACATTCGAGGTCTATAGGACATGTTACCTAAAAAGCTCTGATACCACAAAATGTAACACCCCCAACCCGGGCCGGGAGTCGGGAGCGTTACCGGAAAGCGAAAGGCGGACAAATATGAACATATCAGACAAAAGCGGAAGCATTTCGAAAAACAAGATATCATTTTTAATAAGATATTCATATTAATGCGCACGCGGAAAATGAGCTAACAAAAACTTTTCTTAACTTCTTATGATCATACATAAACTTAGACACAATTTCTTTTAATCTTGTTACCAAATTACAAGCCAATTTAAAACTTTTATTATCATTATCGAATTACTATTACAATTAGGTCAAACAAGTCGAATACTTAAACCATTCAAATCCATGTCATTCGAAAACTTGATTAAATGGTCTAGGTGATTTTCGAATTAATCCAATTACCCAATAATTAATCAATTCAATTTTCATACAAGACATAATAGATTTCAATACCATGGCATTCGATTTCCTTCACTTAAATCATTACAAAATATCATGATTTATATGCCCTTAAACCATGTCAAGCTATCGACTATGGGCAACAAAAAGAATCGACACAACCACTAGCTCGACTTACATTCTTATACAACAAAATAATGAGGCTACCTACTTAAATATAAAACATGATTCTAGCCTCCTAACCAAGCATCATGGAGCATATAATTTCAAACACCATTTCAAACTTAAGTTGCGACCGAACACAACAAAACGAATCCTTAAACAGACTTCAAAGCCACCATCTAGGAGTCTAAAGATAAGACTAAGATCGTACATAATTCATAACTTGTGAACTTGATCCAAACGAATGCTAGCTTTAAGGTCTGAGGATCCTGCTAAGGTTGGGAAGAAGAAAACAACGGAGCGATAAGTACAAATAGTACTTAGCGAGGTAATGCTAAATCTAATTCATTCTTGAGCTTTAATGTGATCAAGCATTGAGTTTACTTAGCTAGGTTTATTAACAATCGAATTGCACCCAACTAAGCTCATGTAAAATTCATACACATAGCATCATACATGTCATATCAACATTCATACCACATGCTCAATTACATAACATAACATAATGATTTATCACGTGCTTGCATATAATTCATTCAATAACATAACTCAATTCAATTTCAGCATACTCAATCTCATGCTTAACAATTGAATTAACCGAAATATCATGCTAATCCATACATAACATTATTAACTTGTTTAAACGAAATCATAATTTCATCATAAGCATATCATTCGAATGATCTCAAAACATCATCCAAAAATCAGAATTTTCCATTTCTTAATTCCATGTATTCGGATAGGGTCATTACCCAATTTCACATAATCGGACTTATAAGCAATTCATATGCTTCATATCATGATCGAAAGGACCAATGTCCACATAGCATAACATTTCATATCACATCATATCATGCTAAGTCACACAATCATTTATTCACTTCATAAGTTATATTTAACTTAGAAAATTCCATTTAATCCATGTAAATCATATCACATTATCATTCATTTCATTACTTTTTATTTAGTTTCATAGCCCAAGGTAGAATAGTCGTATCAGATATTCAAGCCATCAAAAGGGTAACGAGTGTCGCATATAGTTGCTCAAAGCATCATCAAGAGTTGCACAAAGCAACAACAAATGGGATGCCCATAGCATCATGTGTCTCGAACAGCAATCAAGAACACATATCTTAATCAAGAGTACACAAAGTACTATCAAAGATTGCACAAAGCAATATCAAACGGTGAGCTCAGACTCTAAGCATGCCGTTCTTATCTAATACTTCTAATCGACTAAGGGCGTATTCTTGTTAATTAATTAATTCGTTATCTCATTCAACATATACATTTTTCATAATTCAATTTGCATGCTCATTCGATCATATCATCATACATGGCATCAAATTTATACATACATAGTCACATACATTTTAAGCATAGCATATATATATCATAGGGCAGTCCACATACTCATTTTGTCAAGTATCATCAAGAATCCATTTCATGCATATTCATCATACAAATAATCACATGGGCAGTCCACATTTGCGCATATTCAAACATTATCAAAATCCAAATCGAACATATAATTCATGGCAATGAACATCATATAAAGCAGCCCACATATTGCACACAATCAAATATTAATCACAAGTCTCAAATCATGCATCCAATTTCCTTTTTATCTTCTTCCCTTACTAAACACATTATCGAATATCAATTAGTCCAATTTCATGCATAGAAATCATAATTTACACATAATAAGGTGGTTCAGACACTAGTCCCAACCCTAATACAAAATTACTCACAAAATTACACTCACAACTCCTTAAGCTTGATCTCGAATTGAGATGCCTTTGTTTCTTCCCTTCGAGCGATCGATCCTAGCTTCCTCCAAAGTTTCTTCGCAATTTCGATCTTAATTCTCAACGTAAAACGAATACACACTATATTAGGAAGCAATTCAATCATAATTACTTCTCAATTTCAAACATGAATTCATATTTTCAAATCTGACTTTCTATAAAACTAGTTGGAGGACTAGTTAGTGTTTTAATCATATCTTTTTAATTACTAATCCAAAATTAACTTATCATATACCGTTGGAAAGGTATTAAACTCAATTTTACACTCATGTGAACCTCATATTTTTATCTTATTCGAATCAATACAGTTTATTGCTTAATTACACTCCTTTCGGTAAATCTGGTCAGCTTGTACCTTCCAACTTTAAAAATTCATATCTCCTAATTTACATACTGAAATTGAGTTCCGTTTTCTCTCAATGATTGTATACATATCAAAGTTTGTACACTAAAAATTTCAACTTGAAATACCTTATATCCATTTTTTGGTGAATTTCCAAAGTTACTGTTTTTAAGTCATATACCACTTGACAGCTTTCTTAACTTACACTTTAAACTTAAAATTCACCTAATCACATTCTTAAATATAAAAATTCCTTCATGATATGAATTATACTATTCTTCCATAACATTTTACAGTCCATATAAACTTTCAATTTCAACAATCAAGTACTCAATTTACGGATTTTTCCAAATCAGTCCATAATCTTTATTAATTTCGATTACATGTCCATTTTTAGTTCTAATCGAAATTTCATCTTTTAATTCATTTTTCCAGCAACCAATAGTCATTTATAACAAAATCTTTATTTCTTTACAACTTTCTCCTAGTGAGAATTTTCTGATTTTAATCCCTAAGTATAGAAATTTTCCAAATATTCAAGACTTTACATTTTCTTTCAAAACAGCCCCCTTATGACTCTATTCATATTTTCTTAAGAAATTTTCAAAGATTTCATTAGTTCATCTTGTTATTTCCTTCAAGATTCATATAGTTTCATGTTCATACAAGTTTTAGGTTTGCATGCATGTCTTTTAAACTCAACCGAATAGTTACAAGGAGTAGGGAAACTTACTTTTTTTTTATCTCCTTGACAACACTAGCTATCTTTTCAAATTTCCTAGCTTAAATCTTCCACCATGCAAGTAAAAATCTCATCATTTTAGCTCTCAAATTTTCAGACTTTTGAGCTTCTCTCCCCCCAATTTTTCTCTCTACTTCACGGCAAAGGAGAAGAAAATGATGAAGGAAGATAAACTTCCATAATCTAAGTGATTTGATGGCCTTTGTGATTACCTTAGTGTCCTTTTGTCTATCTCTTTTATCTTTATTTTACTAAGGGCAGCCCTAAGGACATTTTATTTTTAACATGAAAATTTCATTCTTTATAATTATTTTAAATTGGTCATCAAATTCCATTGTTCCATGTTTTCTTTAATTCTCTCAATTTAATCTGATTTCCTCAAGGAAATGTAACATTACTTAATTTCTTTTTATTCTTTTAATAACATACCATCGATCTTGTTATCACTAACTCAAATTTACTAATTTACCAATCGGTTAAATTCCTTAATTCAAAGCTAAATTTCTTTCTAATTCGAATTGATGCACTAGTTGCCCAATTAAGAATTTTAAGGACCAAATTGCATAATTCACTAAATTTGCAAACTCAATTGCTTCTAAGAATAAATAAATAATTTAAATTTTACGGCTTTAAATTCTAGGACGGAAATGTGGGTGTTACAGAGTACATGGCAGGTGGACACAAAGTCCATCCAGATTTACGCACAAAACTGCATACTCAGTTGGGCCAATCAAGACAGATGACTGCAACTCTCTTCTCGCGAGAAGGACACATGTTTCGTGTTGCAGAATTTTCCAGGCAGTTGGAAGGCATTCAACACAACGCGTACGTGGTAAATCTGAGGGAAAGAACTTGCGAGTGCGGAATTTTCCAAACATTCAAATACACGTGCGCACACGCCATTGCTGCTTGCACTAACCAACGGATACAATATATGCATCTGGTTGATCCGGTATACTTACTCGAAACGGTGTTTAAGGTTTACGAAAAAGAGTTTTCTCCAATCGAAAATGAGGTTGATCTGAATGTCGTGGACACTGAACCGACCATACGCCCAGATCCAGCACTACTAAGAGCCAAAGGACGTCCACGGTCTACAAGAATACATTGTGCCGAGGATATGGTCGAACATCGAGAAAAAACCGGACAAAGGAAGCATTGTAGTGTATGTAAAAATCCTGGACACACAGCTCCTAAGTGTCCTAATCGCTCAGCCCCTTGTCTTAATTAATTATTTTTAATTTATATATGCGAGTTCGCCCATGACAACCGAATCAATAAAGTCAGTCTACTTTGATTTATACAGTAGCTCATCTTATATTTTCAATCATTCAAAAAAATATGTTATGATAGCGTTTTCGAAGCGACTTTAAGTCAGTGTAGAATGGACGGAAATTGACCGTGTCTGTGTCATACGATTGAGATATTCCAGTACTACGACCCCAAACTCGATGTTAGCTAAAAATTTACAATTTCTACGTATGAAATTCTGCTCGAACATGCATATCGACATTTGTTCAAATGCAACTTCATTCAAAAAAGGATGATAGCATAGGGTTTTTGAAGCCATTTTAAACCAGTGTAGAATGGACGGAAATTAACCATACTGGCGTCATACGATAGAGAATTTCCAGTACTAAGACCCCAAACTCGATGTTCGATAAAAATATACGATTTACACGCCCGAAATTGGGCTCGAACAAGCCTACCCACACTTGTTTTCCCTAATTCTTCAGCCCAGAATTGCACAGAACTCGCGTCCTGCAAAACGCGAGGTCTGTGCGATATATTCAGCCGCCCTTTCAAATTCTCGTGGACCTCGCGTTCTGCAGAACGCGAGGTACTGTAAAATCGTTAACACAAACAACAAGGCCAGATAGACTGAAATCGCGTTATGCAGAACGCGATATCAGACCTCGCTTCCTACACAGCGCGAGGTTCACCGACGTGGCAAGTTTGGGCGTCATTTTGCCAAATAAATTTTTTAGGAGCCATTTCCCTAATAATTATTTAAAAGGGATTATTGTTTAAAAATTGTCGAAATACCGTATGCCCCGTTTTATAAGGTCAATTGACTTTTGACTCTTTTTTCCCTTGAATTAGCAAGCCGATCTGCCACCGAGTTTACTTCACAGTAGATTTAGTTGCACACGTCCTTAATGACAATTTACATACTCCTATCCTCTCAGTTATTCGAATTGTTGATGGATTAATCTAAAATACTACAATAATTTTGTTAGAAGAGCGTTAATCCAAGAACAATATAAACAATAAAATATAAATATTGTATTAAAATATTGAATCGAACAGAATCAAAATAGATATAAATGTCTAAAACAAAATTGAATATATATTGTTAATAATAGTTTGTTAGTCCGTTAGTATGTTGTTAGCTGTATGTTAGAGTTAGTTAGTAGTAACTACTGTGTAACTAAGTGTAAATACTTTGTATATAAGAGCATGTGTATCTAACTTTATTATCAATGAAATATACAGAGTTAATCTTTAATTCTCTTCTTAACATGGTATCACGAGTCTAAAAGGTCTGGGCTGTGTATTCTTTTTTGGGATTTCCGTCTTTTGGGTCTATTGGTTTCTTTTTTCCCCAAATCTCCTTATCGAGGGTTTCTTTTTCCCCAAATTTCTTTCTCTTTTTTCCGATTGCTTTGCCTCTTGTTCGTCGGATTCTATGGATGTCGTTTCCGATATCAGTCATCATCTGTTTCTTCATCCCTCCGACACACCTGGTGTTCTATTGGTCTCGCATCAGCTTGTTGGTGTCGACAATTACAGCATCTGGAGCAGATCGATGCGCATCGCTCTTCTCGCCAAGAATAAGCTTGGCTTCGTTGATGGTGATTGCAAGAAGGAGACCTATCAGGATGCGTTGCATTCGCAGTGGGAACGGTGCAATGCCATTGTTCTTTCGTGGATTCTTAACTCTGTCAGTAAGGAGCTCTCTGTCGGCATCGTATTTGCTTCGAGTGCGGCGCTGGTGTGGAAGGATCTTAAGGAGCAGTTTGACAAAACTGACGGTTCTAGGGTTTATTTCCTCCATCGTGAGATCACGATGCTTCATCAGGGTGAGATGTTTGTTTCTTCTTATTTTACGCGTCTCAAATTGTTGTGGGATGAGTATCATACCCTAATTCCCTTTACTACCTGTGAATGTGAGTTGTCTCAACAAAATCTCAAGCATCTGGTTCAACAGAAGTTATTTCAATTTCTTATGGGGCTCAATGAAACATATTCTGCTGTTCGTAGTCAAATTTTACTGATGCAGTCGTTGCCTAATGTCAATTGTGCTTACTCGATGGTGGCTCAGGAGGAGTTGAAACGATTGCAATTGTCAGGTATAATGCCCCTCTCTGAGTCTGTTGTTATGCTATCTAATGCTGGGGGTTCTGATCGTCGAAGGTTTAGTGGAGTCTGTGACTATTGTAAACTCTGTGGGCATAAACGTGAGAGTTGTTATAGATTAATTGGTTTCCCTGCGGACTTTAAGTTTTCCAGAAAGAAGAGCTCTGTTGTTGCTAACAGTGCTCAGGTTTCTGAGTCGAGGCCTCTTGATGTTTCTTCTTTGGCTGCGTCTGGGAACACTGATGTTTCTGTTTCTCTTCCGTCTGTTGCTCTGAGTGCTCCTCTCTTCACTTCTGAGCAATATCATCAGATCCTGTCCCTTCTGAACAAGCCTTCTGCTTCAGAATCATCTGTTAATTTGGCAGGTATTCTCTCTCACTGTTTATCAGTTTCTGGCACCTCTCATCGATGGATCTTGGATACGGGTGCCATAGATCATATGATATCTGATTATCAGGGCTTAGTATCTCCTGTTTCATGCTCTTCTGATTCTCGCTTTGTCACCCTTCCTAATGGTAATATTGTTCCAATTTCCTCTGTAGGTTCTTTTGTTTTTTCCTCTGGTCATTCTATTTCTAATGTGCTTTTTGTACCTCAGTTTAAACATAATCTTCTTTCCATTTCAAAATTAACCTTAGATCTCAATTGTTCAGTTACATTTTTTCCTGCATTTTGTGTTTTACAGGATCGTACAAATGGAAGGATGATGGGGATTGGTAGGCAACATCATGGCTTGTATCTGTTTGATTCGTTTCTGGATCATTCTGGTTTGTCTTTACCTTCTCAATTGTCTAGTTTTTCTGTGGATGCCAGTTTATCTTGTTCTTTGGTTGATACTTGTATGTCTGCTTCTCATGATAATAAAACTAGTTTGTGGCATGCTCGTTTAGGGCATGTTTCTCCTTCCAAATTACTTCATATTCCTTTTTTACAATCTTATGATCTTCATTCCTCTGATATTACTACTTGTGATATTTGTCCCTTATCCAAACAGTCCCGTTTGCCTTTTCCTACAAGTCACTCTAGTTCTCCTGCACCTTTTCATTTGTTGCATCTTGATCTTTGGGGTCCTTATAGGACCTCAACTCATTCTGGCACAGATTTTTTCTAACTATTGTTGATGATTACTCTCGAATGACCTGGGTGTACTTGTTGAAACATAAATCTGAAACTATTATGTATCTTAGGCAGTTTCTTCTTCTTGTTCAAAATCAATTCTCTGTGTCTGTGAAAATTCTTAGATCTGATAATGGCACTGAATTCTTCAATTCTGAGTGTTCTACTCTTTTTACTTCTCTTGGTATTATACATCAGTCCTCTTGTGCTAGAACTCCTCAGCAAAATGGTGTAGCTGAGAGAAATCATAGGCATCTTCTTGATATGGCTAGAGCCTTAAAGTTTCATTCTAGGGTGCCTGTTAAATTTTGGGGAGAATGTGTGAAAACTGCTTGCTATCTTATCAATAGACTCCCTTCCTCTGTGCTCAATAATAAATGTCCTTTTGAACTTTTATATAATAAACCTCCAAACTTATCTCATCTTAGAATTTTTGGTTGTCTCTGTTATGCTACTCAAACTAATCATCATGATAAGTTTTCTCCAAAAGCAATTCCTTCTGTTCTTATGGGTTATTCTTCTACCCAAAAAGGTTATATCCTCTTTAATCTTGATCAGCATGTTTTTTTTGTAAGCAGGGATGTCAAGTTTGTTGAGTCTGTCTTTCCTTTTCACTCTCCTTCTTCTGAACTTATTTCTTTGTTTCCTGCTCAACACATGTACTCTGATGAGGATTTCTTAAATATCTCTTCTCCCACTTCTTCTGGTTCTGTGTCTCCTACTTGTGCAGAACCATCTTCTGTTTCTTCTCCCTCCTCTACAGTTTCTGTTCCGGTAGATGCTTGTCCTACAGAATTTGTTTCTGTTGTTCCTAATGCTTCAGCAGGTGCACCCTTTCCATCTAATCCACCTCAGCCTAGGAGATCTAGTTGTGTTTCTAGACCCCTAAACTGGTTACATGATTTTGCTACTTCTTTTCCATCCTCATCTCCTTCCAGTACTTCAGGTCAGTTTCCTCTTTCCAATTATCTTTCATATTCTCATTTGCCTCTTCACTCTCAATCTTTTTTATCCTCTTCTTCTTCCTTAGTTGAACCCAAGTCTTATTCTGAGGCCATAAAAAACCCAGTGTGGATCAAAGCCATGAATGAGGAGATTCTTGCTCTGGAGTCAAATAACACTTGGTCTGTTGTAACCTTACCCCCTGGCAAATCTCCCATTGGCTGCAAGTGGGTGTTTCGAATTAAATACAAGGCGTCGGGTGAAGTTGAACGCTATAAAGCTCGCCTTGTTGCTAAGGGCTACAGTCAACGAGAGGGTGTTGACTATGGGGATACTTTCTCTCCTGTGGCTAAAATGGTGACTGTTCGAACTATTTTAGCCTTAGCTTCTGTTCTTCAGTGGCCTCTCTATCAATTAGATGTCTTCAATGCTTTTCTTCAAGGGGATCTCAATGAGGAAGTTTACATGTCCTTACCTGAGGGTGTCTGCAGTCCAGGGGGTCTCATGTTTGTAGACTGCAAAAGTCTTTATATGGGCTCAAGCAGGCTCCAAGACAGTGGAATCTCAAACTTACTGAAGCCTTAATCAGTGCTGGGTATCAGCAGAGTAAGCATGATTACTCTCTTTTTACAAAGAAGGAAGCAAATGACATTGTTGTGCTTCTCATCTATGTGGATGATCTGATAATCACTGGGAACAGTGAAGCTTTGATAACAGAGTTAAAGAGCATTCTAAATCGAAATTTTAAGATGAAAGATTTAGGAACTTTGAAATACTTCCTTGGTTTAGAAATCATGAGGTCCAAGGATGGGATTGTGCTTAATCAAAGGAAGTATGCTTTGGAGTTAATAGAAGATAGTGGGTTAGGGGGAGCCAAGCCTGTCTTTACTCCTCTTGAACAAAACAAGAAGTTCACCTCTGTTGAGTATGATCAAAGTGTTAGCACAGAAATTGAAGATGAACCTTTGACAGACAAATCTGTTTTCCAAAGGATGATAGGACGGTTGATCTACTTAACTCATACAAGACCAGATATCTCATATGTTGTACACCACTTGAGTCAGTATATGCAGCAGCCTAAGAAAAGTCATCTAGAAGCAGCACTCAGAATCATTCGTTATATCAAGGGCAGTCCTGGACAAGGCATATTGTTGAGTTCTTCAAGTCCTCTTGAATTAATTGTCTATTGTGACTCTAACTGGGCTGCTTGTCCTGAAACTAGAAGATCTGACACTGGTTTCTGTGTAAAACTAAGAGAATCTTTAATCTCTTGGAAAGCAAAGAAGCAGACTACAGTAGCTAGATCTTCTGCAGAAGTAGAATATAGGAGCATGGCAGTTACTGCTTCAGAGATTGTGTGGTAAAATGGCCTTTTAAAGGACTGGGAATATCACTAATACAACCTGAAAAATTGATGTGTGATAACAAAGCTGCTCTCCAAATAGCAGCAAATCCTGTGTTTCACGAGCGTACTAAACACATTGAGATTGACTGCCACTTTGTACGAAAGAAGATTCAAGAAGGATTGATTTGTGCCAGCCATATCAGAACTGAAGAACAACTTGCTGATGTGTTTACTAAAGCTTTAGGAATACAACAACATCATTACTTAGTTTCCAAGTTAGGGGTTAAAAATATTTTTCAACCTCCAACTTGAGGGGGAGTGTTAATAATAGTTTGTTAGTCAGTTAGTATGCTGTTAGCTGTATGTTAGAGTTAGTTAGTAGTAACTACTCTGTAACTAAATGTAAATACTTTGTATATAAGAGCATGTGTATCTAACTTTATTATCAATGAAATATACAGAGTTAATCTTTAATTCTCTTCTTAACATATATATATATATATAAATATTAAATCGTTTACTAGTCGTAGACAAAAAAAATAGATTAATAGAAAACGGGTTGAGGCCTGAAACTACATAATTTCCTTAAGACATATTTTTGACCATTCCTACGGTGCTTGAGATCATTGGTAGCCTGTCTCCCAGGATACAACAACTATATGACCAGCTACAGTTGCACAGCTGTAGAGATTATGAACTATACTTGCCTTCGTCTATCACCGAAAATTAGAAGAGAAAAAAATAATTTTTGAGCTGTGTAATTAACCTAGTAGGTTAACAATGTATTTATAGACTTCCACGTAGTGAATTATTGGATTTTTTTTACCTAATAGAGCATTTAATCAATAAGCCTTTAAAAAGTAATTTTCAAATTTACTGTTTGAATTAAATGAACCTTTTAATATTTATCCTTTTATTTCCAAAATATAATTTGAAAAAGATATGCTCTATTTGAAGAAAAATTATTTGGGTTAAAATATTTACAAACCCACGGAGGACCCGACCGATTCAGACATTGGTGTTACCCACGTCGTGCACGTCTGCACATTTACGAACTAAAAATTCGTTCCACATTTTCCTTAACAATGTTTGGATCAATTTCTCATTCAAAGCTCCAAAAATATCGAACCTATGACACTACTAAAGGATTTAGTGTCTCATCCCACGAGACTAATTGATTGTTGGTTACATACTCTTTACTAGGGTGGTAACGGGGCGGGGCAGGGACGATTTTGCATTCCCCACTTCGTCCCCAATAGTTGAGGGTACGGTTTCGAGAAATCCCCATTAAATGTTTTGAGGAGTTATTTTGTCCTCATACTCATCCCTTACGGATCCCCTCGAGTTCCAGTTAATCATCATCCCAAAAAATAAAACAAAACTTAATACGTTAAAACAAATACTCAACATTAAATCTCCAAAATTACAAACATAAATGATATATTTAGTTTTGCCAACAAACTATTTTAAAACTATAAAATATGATTAAAATATTAACTATTGAAACATGACAGTCTGCACTACCTTTAAAAGAAAAATATGTAACTAATTATTTACAGTTCCAAATCATGATTCGTTTGTTCTAAAAGAAACTAAATTCGATATCTTTTCAACCATATAAATTACCTCTTCTAATTTTACTCCTACAATTTATGGCGAATTTCTGAAGTCGTTGTCATTGTTGTTTTTGGAAACAATATGTTGTATTTTCTTCTGACATTTGCTCACTCAAAAATTAATAACTCATAATATATAACTCGAAATCGAGAACTGTTTGTTTTAAATGAATCTAGACTTCTGTATGGTTATAGAAATATAAGACTCACTTCCTGATTTATTTTGTAGAGTTGTTGGTGATTTTTTAAAGTTATGGCTAAAACTGTGTTTTGAGAAATCTAATGTCAAATTTCTATGACCTTTCAACATTAAAATATTCATATCTTTTAAAATACATATCAAAATTAATCACAATATGTTCTAAACAAAACTAGACTAAATCACGTTTACAACGATGAATAGATCACTTTCTAATTATTTTTATAAAATTTACGGAGAATTTTCACACTTATTGGCCAAACTCAAGTTATGAGAGATTAGATTTTTGTTGAAAAATGGGTAAATTACCTTTATGGTCATCAAACTTTGTAAAATATCAGGGATCCATGGGATATTTTTTGGGGATCTCCACGGTGATTTATACATGTACAATTCAGATATAGCAATCCCCGTCCCACCCCCATTTGAGCTTCGGTGGTAAAACTTCTCCGTCCCCGTGCCCGTGCGATTGAAGATTTTGGTTATTCCTCATACCCATCGGTTCAAATCTCCATGATTTTTAGTTATTCCCCATCCAATTGACACCCTTACTCTTTACTATTCAACTAAATACACATTTGTAATTAATACATAAGTTAGCCCTTATGAAATACATATATTTTTGTATAATTATCAATATCTAATTTATTGATCGACTAATATAAATCAAATATTGTAACAATTTATTATAAACTCTCATAATTATACCTATGCAATAACTAGAATACTTGATCTAAATTATGTAATCATCGTGACGTTGTACTTCCTATAATATATAAAGGCAACCAAAGTTTAGTAAACGATCATAGGCTTTCTACATACTATTGAGGCAATTCTGCAACCTTTGTAGAAGACAACAATGGAAGCGAGGATGGCTTTACGATGCCATATGAGCATCGTAAGCAAGTGTTTCATCGTCTTCTTGTTTCTGCTAGACTAGTAGTTTTCAATATTTTCATGTTATGGAACCTAAAGATTGTCCAGGTGGTGGGAGTGAAAGTGGCTTAGTAGATTTTTCTTTAATCACTTAATTAGGGAAATCCATACTACAGATAACAATGGAAATGTAAATTGGATAGCCACTAACTTTTATATGTAAATTGGATTTTCCAGGTGCCCGTCAATGTACTTGCTCTTACTTGTGATTTTAGGATATTATGAAACCAAAATCCTTTTCATTTTCAAGTTTTCAAATCAATCTGAAAGAAAACAAAAAAAATTGAACAAGGATACAAGTTTCAAATGGTTTCAACCAAATGAAGAAGGTTACACAATTAGGAAATAATTTCTTTTTTTTTGAGGTAAACATGTTTACTTGGGAACTAAAAAGTATTTTATTTTTATAATTTATTTTAAATATAATTATTTTAAAAAATTAAATCAATTTTTTGTTAAATTATTTGACATGATCATCCAATGTATTATTGGTAAGGCTGCAAACAAACCAAACGTTCAGTAAATCATTCGACGGGAAGTTTGTTTATGTTCGTTTATTTATTAAACGAACGAACATGAACAAGATTTTGTGCTCATTTCATTAAATGAACGAACACAAACAAAGAGCTCGTTCATTCATTTACGTTCATGAACGTTCGGTAATTCGTTCATTTATGTTCGTTTAAATTTATTCACATATACCCATTTATATTTATTATTTTTCATGACAAAAGTATTACATTTAAAAAAATTTATCCGCATATGTTCGTTCGTTTATATTCGTTTAAATTTATTCACATATGACCTTTTATGTTTTTTCGTTTGTGTTTGTTTACGTTCATTTATAATTTTAATGAACGAACACGAACAAGCTACATTCCTTAACAAACGAACACGAACAAGAAATTTTATTCGTTTGGTTGTTCGTGTTTATTCATTTGTTCGGTTAAAGTTAAACGAACGAACATGAACACGCATTCGCTCGTGTTCGTTCGGTTCGTTTATAGGCCTAATTATTGGTTAAAAGAATTTTTAATGGAACTAACAAATAAACTTAAAATATTATATAATAATACGTTAGTGGTTATGATCTACTTACACCATGTAAAATTCAATTATTTTTACACTTTTCTTTGACCGTTGGATGAGAAGAAATAATCGGCTCAGATTATTTTCTTATTTTCTCCATGTGTTAATCTTCGCATTTCCTACTTTTAATCTCAGTTATACATTTATATTCATGAAACAGTCCAAAAGAGGTTTAAAACTTGAAAATTTTACATGATGTAAGAGGATCTTATCTCATAATTTAGATACTTATTTTGATAAAAATAATTAAAAGTTTTAAAATAAAAATTAAGGAATGAATTTTAATTTAAACAAAAAATTAGTGTAAACTACACTTGATCACAAACCTATTTTTCTTTTCATATTTTGGTCATTGAACTATCATTTTTAGCAAAATCGTCTTAATGTTACGTTTTTTCCCTTTAATTTTGGTCATTTCCCGTTAAAAATTGACAAAAAAATAATAGTTCCGTGACAAAAAAACTGAAACGAAATAATAGGTTGATGATCAAAACAAGAAAAAAAAACGTAACATTAGTGACAAAAACATAATTTTAGTGAGATTTTACAAAAAAAAATAGCAATTTGGTGACTAAAACAAGAAACGAGCAATAGGTTGATGACCACAATATAGCTCACCCAAAAATTAATGGTAGGTAAAAAAACAAAACTTTAGTGACCAAAATAAGAAAAAAAACATAATTTTAGTGAGGTTTTACAAAAAAAAAGTTCAAAGACCAAAACAAAAAAAAACAATAGATTAATGACCACAAATGTAATTTATCCAAAAAGTAATGGTAGGTCAAGCACTATTGTAGGTCCTCCGTCAATATATGTGCCACTGTATCATTTAACAGCTTCTGAAGAAATGAAAATCACTCAAAGCATATAATGACAATTTCTACATTTTTAACCTATCTCATGTCTGGTTTACGATCCATATATATATGTATATATATATAACGATTTAAGAACCCATAATTTATAATTTACAAGCTCTTCGCCGATCACACTCGATCTAATCGCCGGAAAATGTAGGTAAAATCTTGGATGGTACAAACAAAGAACAAAGAATGACAACTTGGATACTGATTTTATCATTTCGGCTTAAAAATAAATGAATTCCCAGTCTTCTTTCGCTTGCTTTCGGCTTTGAAAGTTTTATGATGCATGTGTGAATCCCCAAAGCTGCAAAGTAGGGGAAAAGCACACTGAATAAGAGATACAACCGATGTTACTCGGACTTGCCAAATATATGTCAAACAAGTGCATTAGACACCAAAACTTCAAGAAAAATAAGAGTCGAAACAACAAATGGTAGAAATTAAATTACCTCGACGTTCTTTAGTTCAAAGTCTTCGTTGCGAGCCAGACATAGGTTCCCAAACGTTTCACATGGTCCACTACTTCCACTTAACCTGAAAATAAAATCACAACCAAGAGACAATATGCAAAACTTGTTTAATACAGTTGCCGACTCTACAACGAAGACAGATCTGAAAATGGTGACTTACAGATCTCCGTCGAAGCTCAAAGCAAAGTTGCCACCACCTCCAAGCGCTAACATGTCATTCATACATATATAATAATAACGATTCACACCTGTTTACATAATACGATACAAAATCAGAACCCATGCCATTCCCTATATGAAGTTCATGAAAAAAAACAAAGAATCTGGTCAGAAGATTCAATATTTAATGGACATCGGACATTTGATAGCATCTAGTAGTAAATTGAACCGATAATGAGGACATGTCAAGTAGGATGCATGTGACTGAAACACAGAATACATGAAAAAACCTCAAAGAAAATCGAACATGCTTGTGTCAGATACATATCAATATCCAACACTCACCGGAATCTGAGTAATATAACATTAAATTAATCTTTCCCTTCATGTATATCACTATTATGTGCAGGCAGTAAGATTTTTCCAAGCATCTAAGAAATAAAGTAAACAAAAATTGCATACCAGTGGGTCTAAATAGCCTCGGTTCACCGTATTTGGTTGTGAACACAAAAGTCTGGTTCGTTCCCTGTCATAAAAACCGAAAAATATTCCGGATCATAAATTAAGAAATGAAAGGACATATAAATGAATTGTGCAAGAATTCAACAAACCAGAAAGAGAAACCATATCATGTGAAACAAAACTAGATTTAAAACTCAAACAGTCGTCTGTTGCGTACTTGATATTTTCTCTTCGGTGTAGGTTTCAACGGGCATTCTAACATTGCACCAAAGACATCTCCTTGCTTATCTCCAGTAATCTACAATTTATACAGCACCATGCGAATAATTCCAAGTATTAAAAACTAATCAAGCATTGTAAAATTCTGAAAGACTCAGACAACTTCAAATAACAGTTGTGTTTGTGAATATATAAACACCAACATACCAGCAAACAAGGGCCAGGAATTGCAGCACTCCTACGGATTAGCGTACGAAGTGATATACCATGCTTCAACGTACTGCCCTTCATTTGAAAGAGTTAATACCAAATCAAGATCGAAAACCAAAACCAAACTGCAAAGCTTATCGCAAAACTTACCTATACAACAACATCCATTGACACCCTTTAACAATATTGGGAAGGGAACACATTAAGAACTCGTACAAATCATAGTTAATGAATACAGATGCATCAGAAAGTTTTGGTGGAGACTTCATTGGACTCTGCTGTTCTCTTGCTTCTTGAAATTCTTCAGAATCAGTACCGATGCTTTCAAAAATGCAGTCCTTATTCTCACCATGAGGACTAAGTTTAACAACCATTTGCTTATCATCATTATGAGTCCAGATTTTCTTCTTATCTTCACTAGCCTTTTTTAATTCTCTGCTCGTACAAGGAGTGCTGTATTCTTCATCGCTATGTGGGGCTTCACATTGCGTCTCGAAGTTGTTACGACTAGGTTTAACAACCATTTGCTTATCGTCATTACGAGTCCAAACTTTCTTCTTGTCTTCACCGGTCTTTTTGAATTCTTTGCTTGTAAAAGCGGCGGTGCATTCTTTGCCGCAGTTTGGGACTTCATGCTGCATCTCTAATTTGTAACTTTTCCATCTAACGGGATGCGACTGAAGCGGCTTTAGATTAGTTCCATTATCATTCAATTCGGACTCACCATAGCTTGTTGAAGGGGTAATGTAAGAAACTATCGAAGACAAAGATTTTGACCCTTTGGAGTACCATCTGGCCTACACATCCAAAAGTTTCATGTCATGAAATCATTCAACTAAAATTCATAAATTCCAAAACTTTAGTCAATGAAGGTATTGATTCTTTCAAAATATGGAAATATAGGTGAAGCACAACCCCCTCCCCCTAAAAACCCCCCAAAACCATACAAAACTTGAAATGAATATATATATATATATATATATGTGTGTGTGTGTGTGTGTATATACTAATTTGACAATTCCAAAGATCAAACAATTGAAACCCCATTAATTTAGAACAATCTATGAAGTGGGTTATCTTAAGCCTAGACAATAACAACATATTTAATATTTTATGAGAGTTTCGGCTACAAATCTCGAACATAGACTCTAAAGCCAAAATGAAAGATAAAAATATATTTTTTTTTCAAAAATCATAAATAAAACATATAAATATCACTGCCCAGGTTGAAAGAAAACCCACAATTCAATATAAAAATAGCTACATTTCCTATAAATAACCCAGATCCAGATTATTAACAACAAATATATTAGAGGAAAAAATAAATAAATTACCCGAGAAAGATCTGGTGCAGAAGATGGAGAAGGAGAAGAAGAACGAGACGGTGAATCTGCAAATAAACGTGAAAGACTTCCCGCTACTTTATCTTTCAACGTGGACATTTTCACCCCAAATTTTCTTTTCTGGAAAATATATATATACGAATTTTAACACATACATATAAGCAAAAAAAATGGAGATTTTGTGTAGAATTGAAGGGGGGAAATTAAACTTTCCTGGGTTTGAACAAAGAGGAAAATGAGGAAGACGAGAAAGAGAATTTGTCGGTAAGGAAAATGAGGGAAAATTGAAACCGATTTGAATTAAGTTTTAAGTGTTATTATTAGTATTTTAATTCAAATTAATTAAATTATTTTTCATGATAATCGAGTGCGTTAAATATCAGTATTTATTTTGAAAATAAAATATCGTTTAAAGTACAATATATAAATGTTTTTTAAATTTGTTATCTATGAAAGTAGTTTTTCTTTCAAAAAAAAATATCTATGAAGGTGGTCTTTTTCTGTTTTTATTTTTATTTTTAATGCAGTCATAGTATATTTTTAATCCTTAATTTTTGATAAAATTTATGCACACTTTGTGGTTAAAGTTTAGTAATCATATGTTTCTTAAGAAGAATATGATTTTATTTTCCATTGAAATCTCCTTTTGAGTTCAAGAATGTCTTAGTTAATCTTTGGGTAGAAAGATTAACCGATTTGTAAGGTTGTCTCCTTAGCTTAGAAAAAGGGAAGAATTCTTAGTGAATTGGTGAAATTCTTGGTTGGAAGCTAAGGTAATGGATGTAAGATTTGGGTTAGAAAGCCCAACCACTCTAAATCTTTTATTAATTTTTATTATCTTTTACCACCACCATAAACACCCAAAAATCAGCATTTTCCACCACTTGGCAAGCTTTTCGGTTGTGACCATCAAGCTCAAGAGAATCCTTTGATAAAAGTACGGATCTAGGTCCGAATTTGACACTAAGATCTGGACTTGAACTCGTTTACCCGTTTATAGAAAAACTCACATTTAGTTTTAAAATATATATAAATGGCATAATAGGTTTTAAAATATTTATAAATGACATAATAGGTTTTAAAGTGCGGTACTTGGCTTGCGACAATACAATGTTTCATGATCTACATTTTTTTTAATGTTTGTGTTATTCAAAAGACATTTGTGTAATTGTGTTAGAGTTTTTTTGAGACTTTAGTATATCGTTTTTATTCTGTTACTAGTTGTATTGAAATTAATCTTTCATCAATTGGAGATGTGATGTGAAATTAGTCAATAACAGTTTTATTATGTTAAAAATAGGTCGAATGGTCGTTATTTTAACATATTTATTTTGGACCCGGATCCGTGAGATCGTTGGATCTAGATCTGGGTCCCAATTTTCTAGACTCGGTACACGAGGAGGCGTATCGGTACGCCCTTCTTCAGAACTAGTCGTTGGGCTCTTTGTAAGCCTATGTGTATCGATACACTTGAGAGCGTATCGAAACGGTCTGCAATTTAAAAGACCGTTAGAAAATAGCCGTTGGGGTTGTTAAAATAGGGATCGGTACGCTTAAGGGGCGTATCGAAACGATCCCTGTTCATATCGATACGGTCTCACCCGTACCGGTACGAGTTTTGACAGATTCAAAATTTGGGTAAAAATGTCACATGACAGAACTGTAGTGAGTCTCGTGACAATAATATCTCAAGAAAAAATCGTCAAAATTTGATGGTCAAAATCGGTTAAATGGCTTAATTGATTAAATTTATTGGTTTGAGGGCTTAATTGGATACAAAAAAAAAATTAGGGGCTTAAAGTATCCTTTAGCCTTAAAAATTCCGACATTGCACCTTCCTGACACACCCTTAGACCACTTACCACACTATATGTTATTGTCCACCAGTCCAATAATCAAAGCTCGAAAGACACAATCACTTCAATGCTGGACAATTAACAAACTAATGGAATAGACACATTATTAGGGGTGTACATTTCAGACATCCGATCCGATTCAATCTAAAATTTCGGATATCCAAAAAATTTTAGATAATTATTTTAGCGATCCATATCCGATCTGAAAAAATCAGATATCCGAATATATGAAATTATGACTCAATTTAATTATTTTTTTAATTTGGCGGTCATATCCATGAAAATTTTAGGTTTTTAAATATAAAAATCTACAAATTATTTAATATAACAAGATTTGTATTCATAAAAAATTCAATTTTTCATATATAACAAGTAAAAATGTCGAATATAACAAGATTCATATCTATAAAAAATGAAATTTTCGGATATTGAATATTCGATCCAAATGTGAAATCATTATCCGTATCTGATCTGAAATTTTCGGATATCCGATCTGAATTATATGAAAAATAAAAAATATCGGATATCCAAAATTTCAAATCGAATAAGCGGATCGGATTTTTTTGCAACCCCTGCACATTAGGACCTTAATGTTGCATGTTAGTAGACACAACCACTTCACTAGTGTAAATTTTAAATATAAATGATTAAGTTTATTAAATTATTTCAAATTATGATCTAATTAATAGAATGCATTATTTTTAGGGACTAAAATGATTATTATACCAAGTTTTTATTTAATTTTAATGAAAGAGTGACTTGTTTGTTACAAATTTTTTTATTGAGTGACATATTTGTTCTTAAACCTATAATTGAGTAACTGGCCTTTTTGTTCTTAAATCTATTATTGAGTAACTGGTCATTTTGTTCTTAAACCTATAATTTAGTGACTCAATTATTATTTTTTTTTAAATAATGACTTGTTATTACTAAATATATAACTAAGTAACCTCTAGTGTACTTTATCCCAAATTTTATACCTCAGTGACCATGCATGACGAAAAGTCGCTGAAAGTTCTGTGAGACTGTGACAATTGAACTTCAACAAAGTTACGGGAAAAGAAAAAAAATGGCTCCATCATCATGAACTTACTCGGAGACCCGACGAGTGCAGCTCGAGCGCTGCCACAACAATCCATCGCCGACCCACGAATCCTCCACGCCCGAGCTCTGAAATCCCCACGCTTCGATCGTTCCATTTTCAACAATTTAATCACTCTCTACTCCAAATCCAACCTCCTCGATTCCTCGCTTCGTCTCTTCAATCAAATCCCATCGCCCAACATCGTCTCATGGACTTCTCTCATCTCAGCTCACTCCAATTCCCCACTTTCCCTCACTTTGTTCCTCTCAATGCTCCGCCACCCCATTCTCCCGAACCAACGAACCGTAGCTTCTCTTTTCAAAGCCTGTGTTTCGCTTCCTCGTTGCCTTTTCTTTGGCTTTTCATTGCACGCTCTTTCCTTTAAGCTTTCTCTCAATACCCAACCTTTTTCTGGTTCCGCTTTGGTCAATTTTTACTGCAAATATCGGCTTCCTATGGATGCCATGAAGGTGTTCGATGAAATGCATGAACGAGATGAAGTTTGCTATGCGGCGGTGGTTGTTGGGTTGGCGCAGAACTCTAAGCCGATTGAGTCTCTATCTTTGTTCGCTGAGATGAGGTCTTGCAATGTGGGTTCTACCATGTATAGCGTTTCCGGGGCTTTACGAGCGGTGGCGGATTTGGCTGCTTTAGAGCAATGCAGGATGATTCATGGGCATGCGGTTGTTACTGGGTTCGATAAGAATGTGATTGTGGGGACTGCTTTGGTTGATGGGTATGGGAAATCGGGACTTGTTTTGGATGCACGGAAGGTGTTTGACGAAAATGTTGATGCCATGAATATTGTAGGGTGGAATGCTTTAATGGCCGGTTATGCACAGCAAGGTGATGCGAATTCGGTGGTCGAGTTGTTTCAAAGGATGGCGGACAAAGGGTTCGTGCCGGATGAGTATAGCTTTTTAGCTGCGCTTTCGGGCTTTTACAATGCTGGCTTGGTTGGCAAAGCGGAGATGTGGGTGAATATGATGAAAGTGGAGTATGGTATCGAGCCCTGGCTCGAGCATTATACATGTTTGATTGGTGCATTGGGAAAATCCGGGCAGTTGGAAGATGCCGAGAGGATCGCAACAACGATGCCGTTTAACCCGGATGCTGCAGTGTGGAGATCATTGCTCTCAAGCTGTGCTCATCATGGTGAAGCAGATATGGCTTTGAGGATGGCAAGAAGGTTGCTAGAATTGGATCCTCGGGATGATTCAGCTTATTCAATAGCTGCAAATGTCTTATCAGCTACAGGGAGATGGGCCGAGGTTGCCGATATGAGGAAGTCAATGAAAGATCGGAGAGTGAAAAAGGAAGGGGGTAAGAGTTGGATCGAAGTCAAGGGTGAAGTGCATGTGTTTATGGCAGGGGATAAGAAGCACCAGAGAACCGAAGAAATCTACACAAAGTTGGCCGAATTAATGGAAGGAATTGAAAAACTAGGATACAAGCCGGTATGGGATGAGATGTTGCATGAAGTAGGAGAAGGGGAGAAAAAAGAAGCACTTTGGTATCATAGTGAGAAGCTGGCTTTAGCATATGTGATAGTGAGCGGAGCTGCACCAGAAGGGAAGCCGATAAGGATAGTAAAGAACCTCCGAATCTGCAAGGATTGTCACGAAGCTTTTAAGTACATAAGCAGAGCAATAAAGAAGGTGATCATTGTAAGGGATGTTAACAGATACCATAAGTTTTTTAATGGTAGTTGTAGTTGTGGGGATATTTGGTAACAATCATAAAGGTTAGGACACATTTTTTTCTCCGAACAATCATTTGGTACTTGTTTAAGCTTGTATCTAACAGTCTTATTCATTTCCTATTTCGGATTTCCGAAAACTTAAATTCGAGTTAATCGGGTCCTATTTTGGGTTCGGATTATAATTGACTGATGCAGTCTTTTTCTTTTTAAAAAGTGTGTTTTTACTTTTTAGTTTCCACGAGTGTGCAACACGTGGTAAACGAGCAAGTGGCCATAAGGTAGAAAAGGTCAGGAGACAGAGAAACATAGCAATTGAACATGGAAAAGTCAACTTAAGGTGGCGTATTCAATCTGATTCCGCGATTCTTTCGCCAATTTAAACAACTCTCCAAGTTGATCAGCCCCTGGTTTAATGCTGGATTCCCAGCCTTCATCATATAAGAAACCCCCCCCAAAAAGTCATCTTTTGAATACTTTCATCTGTTTTCTTTGTTCTCCGAATCCAATCATCTCTAAACTAAAACACCCACAACTCTGATTTGCTATCAACAGCTGAATAAGCTCTTCAACAAGTCAACCAGATTCAAAAACCAAGTGGGTCTTTTTTTCTTCTTTTTTTTTTGAAGTTTTGATTGTTAAAAATTGAGAGTTTGATTTTGTCCTGACATGGGTTTCTGATGGTTTTGTAGTGTTTCCAAGGGTGAAAGTGAAAGAACAAGACCAAGATGATCAACAAGTTATCAAGGATTACAAGATAAACTCTGTTTTGTCTTTGAAAGATGTTCCGTTTCTCTCCATGCTTGATTCTTGTTTCCCAGGTATTCTTTCTCTGTGAATCAGTTTCTGGGTTTTGGGTGTATCTGATTATTCTGTTTTGATTGATTTGATACATGGTCAAAGTTGAATGATTTGTGTAATTATGCTTGTTTCTTAAAGAAAATTAAATATGGCCTGCAAGAGTATTTATTTCAATTATAAAGTTTGTGGGATGTTCAATGTTCATAAATCATAATCATATGTTTGATTTCCATTCATGAAACTAAAAGCACTCCATATGTTTGATGTTTTAACTTTCCCATGCTAAATTCTAATATCGATGTGTCCGATCAGGGTATGTTCAATTTTTTTTCATATAATTAAGAATATAACATGTTATATCTCACGTTTGTATGGGAGAAAATGAAAAATCAGAATAACATAATATTGTCTTGTTTGACAGTGAAAAGGCATGAAGATGTTTCTCCAATGCCCACAGCAAGAATTCCAAATTCTTATGTACCAGAAGTGGAGAAATATTCAGATTCTTCATCTGAAGGTAGGGTTTTTTAGGCACTTCCCAATTCATTTAAGTGTGTGTTTGGTATACATATAGTTATTCTTTTTTCATAACATTTGGAGAAGGAGAACCTTACCCTTATACTCGTATCCGAATATGAGTTGTATTCAAATGTAAAAATATTTCATACTATAGTTTAATTCAGTATAGTTTATTTGCAGGCTCAGAGAAAAGCAAGACAAAAGCTGAAGCTGAAGATGAGAAAGCTAGACCAAATATTAGAGTGAGTTCAACTCCACGTCCTCGGGCTGTCATATCTAGTCCTGGTAATTACATCGTTATATCAGAGTTGTTTGTCTATGTTATTCGAATTCAAGTGCACGTGTCAGATATATATATGTGTCGGCATAGGTTAGTCTCGTATAGCACCCATGCTATAAGTATTTCGAACTCTGTATGCACACAACCAACTGAACCATATTTGGACTTTTCATTTATCTCAAAATACAATTTCCCATGTGCACATGTCTAGTGTTAGTGTAGTTCGATGTTGCTTTGAATTATTTCTTTTTCTTAAAATATTCGTGTCTGACTCTGTGACTCATATTTGGCCACCTGCGGCATTCACATCTGAATCCGAGTAATATAGGTCGAACTAACCGGTGTATGGAATAGGCTTTGCAGCATCATTAGGAAACTTAAATGCTAATAGAAACACGATTGCATGTGGAGCCATCAGCCACGGGCTTCAAGCAGCATCCTTAAACAATCCATATGTTTTCATTTTTTCGAAATGTATGAAAACGATTGATTACTCAGAAAGTGTTCAACAATGTAGTGCTCTATAACTCATTGATGTTTCTGCGTTTTTTTTCTATTAATTCAGACAACGATGCGGTGATCGGATATAAAAACAAGATCGAAGGGAAACAACGGACAGCTTTAAAGAATCATAACACGGTTCAAAATCGACAGACGACTCGAACACCTATCTTTGCTAGAAGTCCTGTAAGGACAAACAAGTCCAAGGATGATGACGACCGTAATGTTGAAACTAAAGGGAAGAAAGGATCAAAACCAACTGTTTCAACTCGGAGAAAACACCCTTTAACTGAAAGACCAAGTTGGCAAGATCCCTAGAAAATATAGCTGAGTAAGCATTTTTGATTCGGTGCTCGGACTCAGATGTGAGTATCAAATACAAGTGTTAGCACATATTTGATACTGAGTATATTTTTTTTTCAAGTTTTCTTAGAATAGCCAAGAACATCCTTTTTTCCCTAGTAATTGAGAGATTTTTTTTAATATGCTGGTGTGATACAAGGGTATTATATGTTCAACTTTTTTAATTCTTTTCAATAAGGCGCACAAACAGTGCAGAACTGGTGCTCGGACCCGAATTACATGAATAAATTACATCATTCATTACCATTGGGAGAACTAGGGGTGAGCAGTAATTGAGACTCTTAAATATGTGTATATGTTGAAATAAATCAGTTTATTCGGTAAGCTTAACCAGCTTTGTTGATTTATTGGTTTATAATTAAAGGCGGTAAGGTTATGAATTTAAACTTTAGATTTTAAAGAATGCTTGTGTAATTTTTTACGTATAAAAAATACTCTCAAAATAATAATTCATAGGGAAAACTACACCGGTGGTCCCCTAACTATTACCATCTTTCTATTTTGGTCCCAAAACTATTTTTTTTTGGCAAAATCGTCCCTTCTGTTACATAGTTCTCCTGTTTTAGTCCCCGTCGTTAAAAACTAACGGAATTGCTGACGTGGAATTTTTTATTTATTTTTAAATATTATTTTAGTATTTTCTCTCTCCTATATATATATATATTATTTAAATTTTTTATTCAGATTAATGTGGTGGTGACACGTGTCACCACCATAAGAAAGAAAATAAATTGAATCTAAGGGGGGAGCTGGGATTCGAACCCACACCCCCACGTCCCAAACCAATAGGTCGACCATTAGGCTAAACTACATTTGTTGTCATATATTAGCACAATTTAGATTTAAAACAATCGAATGGGGACGCAGATGACATCTTCTTCCCCATAATTGGCTGTTGCAGGCAACTCATAAAAGAAGAGGTGTTGCATGGGACGGCAAAGCAGCCATGGGTAATCGAAGAAAGCCAGCGGAAGGGAGGTATTGGCCACAGATCCTGGCGGAGGAGAAACATGGCTACGGTCGACGACTTTGGTTGTGCAGGGCGGCTGGCCATTTTTACTTCTCCTGTTGAAGACATAATCTTTTTTTAATTTGGTGAAGACAAGCTTTGGCTTTAAATAAAACTAATCTAACTTTATTAAATCAAAACAAGAGATTCGGCTAGATATGATCATATTATATATTTATAAATTAGAATTAGTTTATGGTTAAAATATTTTCCACCATATTCACATTGCAGTTAAAGTAACATGTTTCTCCGGTAACGGTATACCGACGTGCTTGGGGAAGAAGATGTCATCTGCGTCCCCATTCGATTGTTTTAAATCTAAGTTGTGCTAATATATGATAATAAATGTAGTTTAGCCCAATGGTCGACCTGTTGGTTTGGGATGTGGGGGTGCGGGTTCGAATCCCAGCTCCCCCCTTAGATTCAATTTATTTTCTTTCTTATGGTGGTGACATGTGTCACCACCACATTAATCTAAATAAAAAATTTAAATAATATATATAGGAGAGAGAAAATACTAAAATAATATTTAAAAAATAAATAAAAAATTTCACGTCAGCAATTCCGTTAGTTTTTAACGACGGGGGACTAAAACAGGAGAACTATGTAACAGAAGGTACGATTTTGTCAAAAAAATAATTTTGGGACCAAAATAGGAAGATGGTAATAGTTAGGGGACCACCGATGTAGTTTTCTCTAATTCATATTACATTGCTCTGAGACTCGTTCCAGAGATGAGGGTGATATTAACGGCCCAGTTCATATCAATTCTGAGAGGAAAAAAAGTAACTACTATGTCATACCAAAACTGAATTAGGATGACAAATTAGATGAAAAAAAATTAGGATGGCAAAATTATCTTGTCCCGTCAGGTCTCGATTCGATTCAACTTGATAGGGATGGATTTAAGTAAAAAAATTCAAGTTAAAGATGGAACGAGTTTTGGAAAAAAATCGAGTTAGATTAAGTTTAGTATGTAAATTCTCCGACCTAATATCTTTATATTATATTTTAATTTTGTTAAAAATTTAGGGACAAATCAAGTTTAATCAGAACTCAATGTGTATTAGTGGAAAAGTGGATGATGTTCATCCTAAGAGATACGGGTTCAGATCGTTTGTTTACAAGGTGTGTGACCATTGTCAAAGGGTTAATAATATGTATGAACAAATATTTTTTTATAATCACTTTTAGACTATTCAAAAAAAATCCAATCGACATTTTTGTTAAAATTTAAGGGCGGGGATAAAGTGTAGTATTAAATTTGGGATAAAGCGGGATTGGATTGAAAATTTTAAATTTCAGATAAGGATCGGATCGGTCAAAAACCCGTTTATTCGCGTTGTCATCCCTAAACTGAATCGAATTCAACCCAACTGAAATTTGGATAATTTAATTCAAATAATTACATCAGTGTTTTTGTTCATTGTTAATAATATGCGAGTTAATTAATATGATTTAATAATTAAATATTTTTATTGAGAAATTTAATACTCCCTTCGTCCCATTTAAGGTGTCCATTGTTGACTTTTCACGCAGTTTTAGGAAGAAAAAGTTTGTGTAAGAGATGTGATGTAAAATAATTGAAAAGACAATTTTACCCTTGAAAAGTTGAATTTTGTTTTGTTGGAAAACTAAAAGGAGGATAGAAAGGGAAATACACATTATAAGAGTAGTTGATTTTTTTTAATGAAACATTTTAAGTGGGACAATTTTAAAACACAAAAGAGACATTTTAAGTGGGACGGAGGGAGTATATGAATGGTCAAATTAAAATCACCGTGTGTCCATTCATGTAATTTATTTACTCTTTAAGAAAATCAGGTAATGTGTTAGGCCGGTTCCAGAGAAGTGATATCTCAACTGATCCGAACTCATCTTATCCCCAATCTTATTGGACGAAATCTGGCCACGTCAGCTCGGATAACTCTTACACCCATCCCTTTTTCTTCTTCATCTTTCCCCACTGCCAGAAACCACCGTCACTGATTCTATTTTTCTGCCACTGCTACACTGTTTTTAAGCGACGATTCTATCATCATGGCTGCAGCAGCGGTTGCTTCATCGTTTTCTCAGTCCATCAACGCCGTTAAATGCATGCGTTTCAAGCAACTCACGGCCGATCACCACCAATCCCTCCTCAAAATCCCATCTGCTCGCGTATTATCTCTGCCATCTCATCATCATCAGCAGCAGCAGCATCACTCTTACTTTACTCACGAGCTTTTCCCCACCGCCGGGATCGTTCAGAAGCGGCGGACGCTTAAGGTGTCTGCCGCTGTTGCTGAACAGGAGACGGCGGAAACCGCCCCGGTGGAGGAGGAAGCCGAAGCCGAAACTGAGGTTGAAGTTGAGTCTGCTGTGAACACTAAGATTTACTTTGGGAACTTGCCTTACAATGTTGACAGTGCACAACTTGCTGGGATAATTCAAGATTATGGCAGTCCAGAGCTTGTTGAGGTACGTCTTATGCTATTAAATTAGTACTAATTTACTAGTCTTATATCCTGCTGTTCGGAATTAGATTCAGATAAGAGTGTCAGATATAAATACAATAAGGTGGTGAAATGTTTGCATGTTCTCAACTGTGGATAGTTTCTGGTCGATTGATTTTAATTTGGTTGGTATTGTTGTTCAATATATTTCGATTTATGTGTAGGGACTATTTTAAAATGAAAAGTTCGAATAACATAGTATATCGGAATCAATGATTTTTCAGGTGCTTTACGACAGACAGACAGGGAAAAGCAGAGGCTTTGCCTTCGTTACAATGAGCACCGTTGAAGATTGCAACACAGTTATCCGGAACCTTGATGGAAGTGTACGAATCCTATGGAATTACTCATAATTTTAATTAAAATTTAAAAATAATCACGAACACGATACGAATATATTTTGATAATTCAGACAGTGAATCATCTTTTGGTGTGTGTTTTATTTTCTTTTCCAGGAATATCTCGGTCGGACATTGAGAGTTAACTTTTCGGACAAGCCTAAACCGAAAGAACCATTATATCCGGAAACCGAGTTCAAGCTTTTTGTGGGGAACCTGTCGTGGTCGGTGACATCGGAGAGCTTAACACAAGCTTTCCAAGAATATGGGAATGTGGTCGGAGCTAGGGTTTTGTATGACGGCGAGACGGGAAAGTCTAGAGGCTATGGCTTTGTTAGCTACTCAACAAAAGCAGAGATGGAAGCTGCCATTCAATCTCTCAATGGAGTGGTACGTACATATGCATATACATATCGATTCCTTTAGAATTTTAAACTATACAAATCAAGTTGTCTCCCTTTAATTTTTGGGTTTAATTGCTTTTTAGGTATTCTTAGTTTTGAAACTAGGTAAATTAAGTCTTGACCTACAATTTTTCTGTTTAAATATAGTTTAGGCTCATTTTACTAATTATTTATATTTATCCTAGAAATTCCGTCCCTATCCAAATATATGAGAATCTTGGGGGAAAACTGAAAATACTCATTTCCAACATGCATATATTTACATATTGATTCCTACTTTTTGCATAAAAAACGACTTTTCATTTTCTTTAAAATAGATGTATTCAGGGACGGAGCCTTATATAGGATAGGAAAGAGCTGTTGTTCCTTCCAAATTTTTTGGTATAATAATATTTTAGGTTTTTTTAGTGCAATAATTAGTTAAATAGATCTTTGCACCTTTGATATGATTAGGGACGGATTCAAGATTTAGAGTATGGGGAAATTATAAATGTTTGAAAGTGGGAATAAGGTTAAATTCATAAATAAATCATTTTTTTAATTTAAATAAGGAAACAAAGGTAAAAGAATTATTCGGAGGTGGGGTCCATATAGTTCGGTCCTTGGATATGACGGAATATAGCTCTCAATGTACGTTAGAATATTAATTTTTTTAAAATATATTCGTATCGACATTCACAAATTAAAAAGGTGTGTGTAAATGTTTTAGGAACTGGAAGGAAGGGCGTTGCGGGTGAGCCTGGCTCAAGGAAGACGATCATAAACGAACGGAAGACATGAATTTCCAATTGGCTGTAATTTGTCCATTTCTTGGTGAATACGGAATGATGGAATATTAATATTTCAATCTATAATAATTAATATAATGTTGATTAATTTGTTTTATTGCACTACTTATGATATCATTTTGCCCTTTTGGATTCATAGATGCTAGACATGAAATGATATTAAAATTATCTAAATGCGGATATGATATGAATATTTGAATTTATAAAAAAACATAAAATAAATAATTTGTGTTGAAATTTATATAAATATATAATATTTAAGAGTATTTTTTTTATACTTGGGCTGAATAAATAGATTTATACCCGTCTGCATTTTTGCTCTTTAAAAACTAAACTTTAAACCTATAAACCTTAAAAGTAGAGATAGTCATAGTCCTATGTATGTATTGCGAGGGGGCAAGCCCCTGCTCCATTTTTTTAATCTTTGATTTATAATTTTTTAAAATAAATTAATTATGAATTTGTCTTCAATTTTTTAATATTTATATTTTTTCCTAACTCAACTTTAACTTCGTCCCTTTTTTAAACCCAATAACTATGCCAATAAACCATATAAATCATATAACCTATAAACCATAAACTAAATATAAAAATCATAAAACAAAAAAATTGCATAGCACAACAAGTGTATCGAAATTTTATTCACATTTTAAATACGAATATGATATAAAAGCTAAACGTTTACAATGTAATTTTTTTAAAAAAATATGAATTATGACCTAAAATTTTAACTTCCAACTCTTATTTTCGAATAATGAAAGTCTATGTTGATAGTCAGAGTCGTTTCAAACATTTTTAGGGTCTTGAGTGAAAACTAAGAAAAGGACTCTATAGAATGGAACAATATTTCATTACTTTTAATAATAATTTAATATTTTATTAACAAATATTTTTATTTAGAAAACACCTTAAATAAAATTAAAAACAACAAATAGCAACTAACTTATAAAGCTACCACTAAAAAGGTGATTAAAAGTATAAAAATAAAAAGTAAGGAGTTGAGTGAGAGCTCATATTGAGACGGCCCTGTTATACCCTTAAATGATTAAGTTCCCCAACAAAAAGGACACAACTGGAGGCAGTGAAGAGAGTAAAGATGTTTGTTTTTTAAGGTTGGTAGGAATGAGGGATTCTAAAACAATAATTATTACTTTCTTCATGAGACAATAATTATAATCATTTTTTAGATTTAGCATAAATTAAGGATAAAATCAATCATAATTTAGATAAAAAAGAAAATAAAAAGTTGCATTACATTTGTTTTGCTAAAATATTGAATCATCTTAATCTTGAATGGAAGGATTGCCTTTTTAGTAGTCTAAATGTTATTACAAACAAAGTTATAAAGAGGTCCAACCTCATTTATTTTATATAGATTTATTAATTGATCGAGTGATAAAAAAGTCCAATCAAAATTTAATTATTTTTATAAGATCTACTAATTAGTCTATTGGCAAAAAAAAAAAATACTCATGTTGCTCCCATTTTATATGGATCAAATTTCGATATTGACTTATAATTACCTCTATCTTTAATTTTATTATTTTTATCCTTTATTATATATATATATATAGGCGGTGAAAATTGAAAGTTTTTACAAGCGCCTTAGTTTTAGGGTACAAAGAGTTAGTTTAGGGTATATGATTTGTGAGTTTAGGTGTAGGGGGTTAGAATTTAGAGGTAGTTGTTTTAATTTAAAGTTTAGGGTTATAATTTAAGGTTTATAGCTTAAAACCTAAATCCTCACCATATTGTCCTAAAAACTAAAACCTAACCTATACACCCTAAATTATAAACTTAAACCTTAAATTAAAACAACTATCCCTAAATTCTAAACCTTACACCTAAAGCCTTAAACCATATACCCTAAACTAACTAACTAACTATACCCTAAGACTAAAACGCTTGTGAAAACTTTCAATTTTCACCGTCTGTGTATAAGTATATATATATATATATATATATATATATATATGCCCACAAGCCGTTCTCCATTTCCAGTGACGGCTACCAAAATTAGGAAAATATTATATATATATATATGTATATATGAAAAAACAATGAAAACCCAAATTTCCTGGTAGCCAACCGAGCCAAAAAAATACAGCAAAGCACACCCCAAAATACAAAAAAACACAGTGGAGAAAAAGCTGCCCTCGAATCTATGTTTCTAAAAGGTAATCACCCTTCTCTCAATACCCATCTCAGATTTCTTCAAATCTTCAATGCTTTTTCTGGGTTTCAGTTGTCTGGTTTGTTTGAGATTATTAAAATGTGGGAGCTTTTTTGTTCTTTTTTTGGTGTTGCAGATCTTGAGCTAGTGAATGCAGTTTTAGGATCTATATAAAAAGGGTTCTTTTTTATCTTTACACTTTTGGGGTTTTAGGGAGTTTCAACAATGGCATCTCCTTATCCCATTCCGGTTACTGCTACTCAGGTACTTACAAAAAACCCTTTTTTTTCATTGCTTTTTCTCTCTCCGGCTCTTTAAAAAGTTGTGTTTTTTGTTTTTGTTTCTTTGAAATGTTTGGTTGAAAGAATGATGAACAAAATCTGGGTTTTTGTTGTTGTTCATTATGTTGTGTTTTTTTTAGGTGGGGACATATTTTGTCGGGCAATATTATCAGGTACTTCAACAGCAGCCACACTTGGTGCACCAGTTTTATAGTGATTCCAGTACCATGGTTTGTGTCGATGACAATAGCAGGGAAACCGCCACTGGAATTCTGGTATTTCTCTGGTTTATTGAGTTCGAGTTGTGTAATCTTCGGCAAAACTAAGTTATTTGGTGCCCTTTTGTTGCATTTTTTATGGAGTATGGTCATGCATCTAATTAGATGATAATTCGATATATTCACAAAATTTTGGTTCATCAAATCTATTTAATGTCTGTTATTATCATGTCAATAATCACATATCGATCGAAAGATGGTGTTACGAACTTGCGATTTGTAATTAGTACACTTCTATGCAAGCAGTGATAGGGTTAATGTTTTTGTTCTTGTTTTATGTTGTCATCAACTATCTTGGTAATATAATATGTGCTTAGCTATTTAAAATTCATTTTTCCATTTCCCCCATTTTCGTGCTGGTTTTTTATTGTTTATTTATGCATTGGACGAATGGAACTATAGGCTTATTTTTTCCCTTTTATCTTTTCCTATTTTCATTCGAAGCAAATCCATGCTCTTGCTATGTCGCTCAACTTCACTGGGATTGAGATAAAGACGGCGTATACCCTAGAATCGTGGAATGGAGGTGTTCTGGTGATGGTTTCTGGTTCGGTGCAAGTGAAGGATTTCAATTCCGGGAGGAAATTTGTGCAAACATTCTTCCTTGCACCGCAAGATAAAGGCTATTTCGTTCTAAATGACATCTTTCACTACATTGACAAGGAACAAATTCCCCAACATCCTGCAGTCCTATTAGCCCAGCACAATCTTGATCTCAAACTCAATGCTTTTGTAACAAATCCCGAACCAGGTATTTCCTCCCCAATTCATAATGTAAAATTTACAATTCCTCATCAGTTGGCCTGATATAAGTTTTTGTTCTGAATTTTAATGAACTACACATACAATTCAATGTGACTGTATAACTTTCATTCCTTTAAATGTACTTACCATCTTAGAGAAAGTACTATTTCTATGACGGCTTTGTGATCTACACAATCTTTTTCTGGAATCTCAGATTTCTTTTTAATGTTTGATTATAAACTGATTCTGTAATATGCCTATGCCTATGCCCTGTTATCGTTCTCGATAATAATATTGCTCTGGAAAGTAGTAGCATGGAGGGTAGGATATTTTTGATGTTTCGATTGATAACATTAATTCTTGTTCTAGTGCCATGCTATATGCTGGGAGGAGATATCCACGGACAGGAGTTTCTGGGTCCCGTCAATGCCAAAGAAAATGGTCTCGTTGACAAGTATAGTTTCCTGGAGCAACAACTACAGCAAGCTCCGGAATCTGAAAGTATTGTGGAGAACAATTGTGTGCACGAGTCCAATGGTTCATTTCTACATATAGTGAATACTGTCCAAGAGCATTTGCCTCCTGCTGTTGAGAAAGCTCTTGGGGAACCCCAAAAGCAAACCTATGCCTCCATTGTACGTTCTACGTGTGGTGCTTAATTTTATGTCATTCATATTTTTTAGGCTTATGAGATTTGTGTGCTTATTGAATTAGAAAATTGACTTCTTTTCGTGTTACTAATTTTAATTTCTTTTGTTTTCACTGTGTGATTGTCTAAGTTACAGGTTGCTAAAGCACAACCAGCACCATCAGTCGTTCCTCAGGTATCTGTTAACATGAACACGTCACCCGCTTCTTACTCGGATCATGATGCAAATCACACTACTCGGCAGCCCGTTTTCACCTCTAATGCAGTTGAAGTATCCGGTGCTGATATGGTTGATGAAATTCCACCCGAAGAATATGAAGGTAACAAAACTTATGTTTAACTGTTTTACTATAGGGGATGGTGACATGTATGAAATGTAAATTCTGTAGAAACTCTACAAGATTTTGTTGTTGCAAATCTCGAAACATTCTGTTTGCTATAATTTCGAAGCTAACTACGTGTTGTTAATTTGCTGCTTGTTTGTTTTAGGTGAAATAAAATCTGTTTATGTAAGGAATTTGCCCACTACTGTGTCTGAGTCTGAAATTATGGAAGAATTCAAGAAATTTGGTGAGATCAGTCCTGATGGAGTGGTGATCCGTAGTCGCAAGGTTCACTTTTTACCTTATTCTACGGTCGGATTACGGTATTTTGCCATTAATGCTAAAATATTCGGTTTTTGTGCAGGATGTTGGCATTTGCTATGCGTTTGTTGAATTTGAAGATATGGCAAGTGTCCGTAATGCCGTCCAGGTCTGAATTTACTCCTAGCACCTACAAATTCGTTTTAGTAGCTAACCTTTTCTCTGTGGAAGAACCCTAAGCATTGTCATAGTAATATATTTATGGGAAAAACCTGGATGATTCTTCATCCTTTTGGCTTAATTGTAAGATTTGAAATCCAAATCAATATGTGCATTCTTTGTAACTTGGGTGGAATTTCAACAGTTTTTTAGTAAATTTTACGTGTTTCCGTTTCTCACTCTCCTATTTTCCTTCTCTGCATTTGTTATTCCATTGAAATTTTCTCTGATGAAAATTTATAGTCATCTTCCAGCCATTTTTTTATCCTGTCCGTCAAGCACACCGATAGCCATGTAATTCTTATTTTTCATATTGGACTTCTATCTTGATAGATATTGTATACTAATTTAGTCAAATCTTATGTAGGCGGGAAGTGCACAGGTTGCCGGACAACAAGTGTACATCGAAGAGCGGAGACCAAACAGCTATATACCATCTCGAGGAGGAAGTATGTATATCTTTCCCTTTTCTTTTAATGGATGTAATTCTTTCCTACCGGAATATGTTTTATCGTGTGGAAAATAGCTGTTTAACAGGCGGGCAGTTATCTCACCGGGTCAGCATCTGTGTGTGTGCGCGCGCTGTATCGCCTTTAAAATAATCAATACTATTTGTTTCATAATGACAAATGTGACATCAAGGGCATTTGTTTTTCTATTCTTATTGAAGTGGTTTAAATGTTCTGGACAGGGAGGGGTAGAGGCCGAGGCAGCTATCCAATTGAAGCTTCAAGGGGGCGTTTCGGTGGTCGAAGTTATGGCAGGGGCGGTACCTATGACGGAAACAATCAAGACTACACTCGATCAAGAGGAAATGGATTTTACAGGCCAACTCCTCGCGAAGATCAAGTCTCATCCAGGTATCAGGTATCTAGAAATGGACAAACATCATAGATTCACAGCATCTTTTATATCTTCTACAAAAGGATGAAAAACTTTTGGTTTCAGCCACCATAATCAGAAAATATATTGATTTTGTTATATATATTTATATACATATTTTGATTGAATAGGATTTGCATTATTTTTAGAAGGGTTTGTAATTTTGATCATACTTTGAATTTTGTTCTTTCAATATTTAACTAGCAATATAGTTTTTGCAGTTTTGGGGCTCATTTTACCTTTTGCTTAATGACTCGTGTTAGAGCTATAGTCTAAGTCATCTCTGTTTGTAAATGTCAAGATATAAAGTCTTGTTTACATTTCAGTTTAATTCTGTTATTCTGTTATTCTTGGCTGTTAAGCCGTTACACCTTAGGATCTCTTCCTTGTATAAATACTCTTGTGATCTATGAATAAGATACCTTTCTTTTAGCCTTCAATATTCTCTGAATTTCTCTTCTTCTCAAACACCTTTCTTTCATAATCCTTCAACTCGATCAAAACTGAACTTCGATGAACCCAGAGCGATTTGAGTTCTATTTTGGATCCAAATGTAAATCCTTGATAATCGTCCAAAGGATCGTCGATTGTCAATGGTGAGTCAATCGTTAATGGTTCTGATATAGAAAAAAAAAACAATTACAAAGTTAATTCAAGGGGAAGCTCGTTGGTCAGTTATGTGTTCAACAAAAGTACTGGGACAAAGATGAAACCAAGTTCGATTCTTAATGGTTCGTAAAAAAGGGATGCGCTGAAAATTTGGACCGGTTCAGAAATAGGTCCACCACCATCGGAAGTGACGGTGGCGAAGAACATGAACCATAACAAAATGGAAGAGGTGCAGAGTTCAGTGGGTGAAGGGTGGAGTTTAGATGGAAGCATGGAAGGGCTCGAATCGAAACTTTAACGGTGGAGAACCGAGCTCCCACCGGTTTATGACCAGAGTAATGAAATGTCTGAGTTTATCTTCCAATGAGATTCTGACGATGATGACTAAAAGGTCGAGACATTCGAGAGGACGGGCTCACAAGAACAAGAAGGGATTGTTTTCATGTTTTGGTACCATTCTCACTTGTGTTGTTTTTTAATTGAAATTCATTGAACGAAAATATATTTAAAATTACGATGAAAATTTATGGTAAACAAAAGCACCTAATCACAACATATTTTTTATAACCATTAAATTAAGAAACTAACGTCTCGATATCATAAGAGAATTATACAAGAAAAAAGGTAAAAATTCAACCCAAAAACTTGAAACAAAAAATAGATACAAACACCACTAAAGATAGACGATGAAAAGTAAAACTATCAACAAACAACATAAAAAATACATGTTATACACGTTGACAACACAATCGTTACTTCAACTCAACTGTGAACAAGAAACAATGATTGTGAGATCCTATGCCCCTTTTCAATGCCCCAATAAAAGATTATGAAAGAAAAGAGAATGTTGAAAAAAGAACAAACAACCAATTTTGTATTATTAGCCTCAAACATGAGAATCTATACAGACTTGGTGACTTTGGAGGTAACTGTTATTAAACAGCTTAACAATAACTTAATGACAGCTTAACAACCGTCACAACTGAATTACAAGACTCGTTATCTTGACTAACAAATTAAAATTTCATCTATCTATAACTCTAACATACTTCTTATGTCTTCTTCTCTTCTTCTTTCTTCTGAGATATTTTGACCTTCAAGAGGTGGATAAGAGTCTCAATTCATCTGTAGAAAATTTTTTGAGTTGCTCTCGAAGTTGTACAAAAAAAGAGGCATACAAAGGTTTGGTAAGAACATTGACAATTTGATTCAAGGCTGGTACATAATTGATCTGAAACAAACCATCAATATTTTTTTCTCTGACAAAACTAAGATCAAACTTCACATGTTTCAGCTTGGAACGATGTACAAAGTTGACAGAATGAGCAATAGCACTGGTGTGCCAAATGATGGAAGGAGAAGTGGGATAAATGTTTAATCTGTTAGCAAAGATTTGACCCGCATGACTTCACACATAGCATTTGCTATGCCTTGAAATTCAGCTTCAGTTGATAAACGTGAGACTACATCCTGCTTTTTCGAACTCCAAGCAACCAAGTTTCTTTAAAAAAATAATATTCAACTGTGAATCTTCTGTCATTTGGATTGGTGCCCCAATCAAAATCAGTATAACCAACCAAACTGGAAGCTGAAGACTTTGCACTGAAGGACAATCCATGTCCTATTGTGCCTTTGAGATATCTAATAATTCTCCTAGTAGCCTTTCAATGTTTGTCAAGAGAAGACTGCTTGAATTGACTAACTTTGTTCACAACAAATTGTATGTCTGGTCTAGTTGTACATATGTGTTGTAACGTACCTACAACCTGCCTAAATAAAGTGGCTTCATCTTTAGAACAAGGTCTCCCATCATGAGCAGATAGTTGAGGTGTAATGACCATAGGTGAGGTGCTGGTGTTGCATCAGTCATTGATGTTTTCTCGAGCAACTTTATAATGTGATTTTTTTGACTAAGAAGGATTCCTTGTTCAACATTCTGCATTGACATACCCATGAAGAACTCTAATTTACCAAGATCTTTTAATGAAACAGTTGTATTGATGCCTTTAATAACCAGATCCACATCACTAGCAACATTTCCTGTCACCACAATATCGTCTACATATACCATAACAAAAATATTACTGTCATTGATATCTTTGAATCTAAAGATGAATCTGCTAAGGAGGCTGTGAAATGAAGAACATAGACAAGATGAGTTCTAAAATTTTTAAACCAGGCTCTTGGTGCTTGCTTGAGCCCATATAAGGATTTCTTAAGAAGGCAAACTAATTTCTTCCCATTTTTATCAAACTGCTCAAACTCTGGAGGCTGCTCCATATAAACTTCCTCTGAAAAATTCTCATTCAAGAAAGCATTATCAACATCAATTTGCCTTAAAACCCATCCATTACTTAAAGCCACACTAAGAAAAATTCTGAGAAAGACAGGCTTGATAACAGGACTGTAGGTTTCCCCATAATCAAAACCTGTTTGTTGTGAAAAACCCTTAACTACAAGCCTTGCTTTATAGCAAACAATGCTTCCATCTACATTAGGTTTTTTTGAATTAAAGCTTTAAGCTCTTTTTCAACTACTTCTTTTCACTCATCTACTAACATAGCCTGATGAATACTCTTGGATTCATTCATAGCAACCTCAGCATGGAATACCTTAGGCTTAAAGATTTCAAGTTTAGATCGGGTTACCATGGAGTGAGTAGGCTTCACATTTTTATGCTGAGAAGAACCTTGAACTTTTGCAGCACTCTGCTCACAAGAACCTTGAACTTCAACAACACCTTGCTCACAAGAACCTCTATCACAAGAACCTTAAACTTCAGCAACTCCCTGCTCACAAGCTGTACCTTGGGCTACACGTTGATCATTATGATGTTGAACTGTTGCAACTAGAGTTCGACTCCCAAAAAGATCATCACACTGAACTTCTTCAGCAGAAAGATCATCATTATAAACTTCTTCAGAAAGACGGGCATGCTGAACTTCTGCAGGATCTGTACACTGCACTTGATCCTCAGGAAAGTGTTCATTTTGATCTTGAACTGGAGAATAATGTGGTGTGAGAGTATCAGCATCACTCATGGTAGTGGTATTGGGTGAAGTTGAACCAGGAAAGATAGTTTGTTGAAGAGTCTGAGCATCATTCAAAACAGGTAAGATGTGACCACTACTTGAAATGCTAGGAGAAGAGTGTACCCCATTTGAAGCTAAGCTCGAGGAACTAGAAGAAGCTTCTCTACTAGAAGTGCTGAAAGATGATTGTTTTCTAACGCAAGCTCTAGGAAATTTGAATGAAACACGTTCATCTTTTGTCTAAAAGTTGGCTTTAGGAGAATGTTTTTGAAATGGATATCTGCTCTCATTAAACTGAACATGGCGAGAAACATACACACGACCATCTTCACTCAAGCATTTGTAACCACGTTGATGTGAGCTATATATCCAATAAAAGTATAAGGTGTTGACCTAAATTGCAGCTTATTCTTATTGTATGGCCTTGTCAATGGGAAATATTGACAACCAAAGACATGGAGAAAGCTATAATCTGATACTTTTGCAAACAACTTCTCATGTGGTGAGACACCATTTAATACCTTAGAAGGTAATCTATTAATAAGAAAAATAGAAGAGAAGAAGACATCATGCCAATACTTTAAAGGGACTGAAGCTTGTGCCCTAAGAGTGAGACCAAGTTCTACAATATGCCTATGTTTTTTTCAACCATTTTGGTTTTGCTCAGATGTATAAGAACAAGTATTCCTAAAAACAATTCCTTGTTGTTAAAAGTAAGACATCAAAGGTTTAAATTCTGTACCACAATCAGATTGCATTATTTTGATCTTGTAAATTAACTGATTCTCAACCAGCTTGTGAAAAGAAATAACCAAATTATAAACATCAGACTTGTTTGCAATAAAATAAATCCAGATGTATCTTGAATAAGCATATACAAAGCTAATATAGTACCTACAGTTATTAGAAAGTAAGGGGGCTGGACCACAAAAATCCATCTGAATGAGCTGCAGGGGTTGATCATAGACGTAAGGGAAGCATTAAATTTTAGTTTATGGCTCTTTCCCAAATTGCACGCTTCACAAAAGAAATCATTTTTTATTACCATGAAGAGAAATGTTACAATTCTTAGAGATAAAATCCAGGATAACAGAAGATGGATGTCCTAATCTTTTGTGCCAAAATTCTAAGCTATCCTGAATAGAAATAGAACAAGTAGTATGAGAACACTTAGCATCTCCTAAATCCTCTAAACTAGAAGAACTAACAGCAGAAACACACTCATCAGGAAAGAAGTAATCTTGAGAAGTAGAGACTGTCAAACCACTAACAGACACAACAGAAGGTATCTTGTACAACCCATCACTTTCCAAACCTTGCATTATTGGTTCCTGTGTTGACAGATCCTTCACAAGACAATAATTAGGAAAGAACTCAATTAAAACATGGTTATATTTGGTAAACCTAGAGATTGAAAAAAAGATTCTTTTTAACAGCAGGTACATGTAATAAGTTATTCAAAACCAGAGGCCAATTCACAGAATTAAGCACAAAACTACCAACATTAGAAATAGAAACTCCCATTCCATTTGCAACAGATACTTTACCTAAACCTTGATAAAAAATAAGGTTAACGATATTACCTACATTCGGAGTGAGATGTGTAGTAGCTCCTGAGTCAGGATACCAGGCTGCATCGTTGTATGTTAGAAGCCCAAATTCATCAAAAATTGCAGCAACGGTGGCTACAACTCCATTGGAATCAGAATTAAGGTTACTCGGTACAACATCAGTAGTTGAGGGAAAATCTTGTAATCCAGATTGCTCCTCAGGTTCATCAACAAAATTACAATAGTTTGCCGAGAAACCATTATGAACTTGTCCTTCATAAGATTGATCAAACCGGAAATAGCACTGATTCTCCAAATGCCCCAATTTTCCATAGATTTGACACTAAACCCTTGACCTACCGCCAAATCCACGACCTCATCTTTTAAAAGAAACAGACGTCACCACGATTGTAGGACAGAACATACCCTTGAAGATGATGATCAAGAACCGGCCTGGATTGACCTTGAAACCCTCTGCCCTGATCTTGAAACATCCTACCATGTGCATCTTGAGTCTTCTGAAACGTCGAAGGGATTTGGGCAAAAGAACCATACTGATATGAAGCATGCCCAAAAAGAACAGGCCCTTGTGCCATAGCAGGCCCTTGAGTCATATTCACCAGAAAATTCTGATTGAGGAACTCTTGTTGTCGAGCCTCAATATCAAGAAGCACAGAACATACCCCATCGAGTTTATATGGCTGTTGAGTGGAAGTAATGACGGCAAGAACTGGCTCATACTCTGGCGGAAGACCAGAGAGAATGGCAGAGATATGCATATTATCTACGAGAGGATTGCCGCAAGCGGCCAAACTATCACAAATGGACTGAACCTGAGCAAGACACTCCTTCATGCTTTGATCTCGCTTACACAAATTCCTTAAAGAGCAATGAAGATGTATAATACAAGTTGTTGAAGAAATAGAAAAAAGTTGATGAACCTTCTCCCAAATTTCCAAAGCAGTTTTGCAACTGACCAAGGAAGGCAAGATTGAAGGTCCAATTGAGGAAAGAAGCCAAGAAAGAAGTGCAGAATCTTGCTGCTTGTACGCAACATACTCGTCATTGAGTACCGTATTACCTCCTTCAGAACGAACATTCTGTGGTGGAATCGTCAAGGTGCCATCGATATGATCTACCAACGCCAGGCTTTCGATTGCAAAAAGAACTTGCTGACGCCAAAGAAGATAATTGGTATCATCAAGTCTGATTGAAATAGTTTTGTTGGTGAACGATTTAGAGGATGAAGTAGAAAAGCTTTCTACCATTGTTGAAACCTCTGATGCCATGAAAGATTATGAAAAAAAGGAGAATGCTGAAAGAAGAACAAGCAATCAATCTTGTATTATTAGCCTCAAACATGGGAATTTATATAGACTTGGTGACCTTGGAGGTAACTGTTATTAACAGCTTAACAACAACTTAATGATAGCTTAACAGGCGTTACAACTGAATTACAAGACTCCTTATCTTGACTAACAAACTAGAACTTCATCTATCTATAACTCTAACACCCTACTTATGCCCTCACGCTCAAAATTAGGTTTATTACCTCAAAATTATCATATTATTTTATAATTGTTTCTCAAGAAAGAATATTCTTACGAGAGAAGCATGTTTACCTCGTTAAGTGATGATGCTACAAGCTTTGTACTTGACTCTGTAAGTAACGATGTTTTACAATTTATATATGTTGCACTAAAATAAGTTATTGGTATATTTTAAAATTAGTGTTTTATTTATTAATTATTAAGACTAAATTAAACTAATTTAAAACCTAGAGATTAACTATGGAATTCAAGGACTAAACTAAAACTAATTTAAAATCTATGGATCGACTTGATAAATTTAAAGACTGCATCCAAGTAAGCCATAGGCTATTCTTTAAAATTAACCAAATCGAATAGAGTCTAAACTTAAAAGCACTAATTAAAACCTTAAAAGCTAATCTAATGACCTAATTGAAGAAATCCTAAACTAAGGGCTCTAATTAAAAGGCTATAAGTATAAACAATGACTAAATTGTAATAAAAATAAAAAAAATTAAATGCTAAAATTAATATAAAAAACTAAATTGAATTAAAATAAAACTTGATGCTTAGAATAAAATCTCAGGACGCAAGCCTGATACGGGGGTTCAAAGGCTCCATCCAAGGCCTGGTTACAACACCTTTAGAAAGGCTTATTCAGCTTTCATCTCCTTCAATTTTTTCAATATCACTTTCTCTATCTACCTCCTATTTCTCTTAATCCTCTTACTTTTTTCTAGAAAAAAAAACACTCCAAAATTCAGAAATCTAACTTTTTTTCATTTTAAAACTTGTAAACTTAATTGTGTTCATCATTCGTTCTTCCAAAAAATCCAACTCAGATCCAAATAAACACGAAAATACCCCCGATTTTTATTTTATTTTCAAAGAACATTTTCAAAGCAAATTAAGCGTTATTCTTTAATCCTAAATTTAAACCCTGAATCCAACAATATTCTTCCCGTGCATCCTAAACGCTACCCATAAACTAATTTTTTAACTCTGACACCAAAGTTAAACTTTTAGCCACCACGAATCTATATATGTCCACTATATTCAAAAGTAAAATAAAAAACCTAAATCTAGAAGTTTGTTGAGTGGATCGAATGATCGAAACAAACCAAAAGGGGGTGAATTGGATGTTTAAAGCTTTTGGTGGTGGAACTTGCAAATAAAAATGGTAGACAAGGAATTTTAGAGTGGTTCAAGTTCCAATCGAACTCTACATCCACCACTTTAGCTTCACTAAGGATTTGCAACAATTTCACTAATTTCTCTTCCCCTTTTCTAGGCTAAGGAGGTAACTGTTACAATTTTCGGTCAAATTTTCTACCCAAAATTTGACCCAATCCTCACACAATTGAAACAAAGAAGTTGTTGGCTAAAATAAGTATCTCTCAATACACAATATAGCCCAATTACAAGCACTCAATCCAATTGAAATTATAAGAATGAAAAATACAATTGAGGTTACAAGACAATAATGAAATTTAGGCACAAATGCTTGGATTTGATGTTTGGATGTTTGCTTTTGGATCAATAGTTGTTGCTGAAGCTTTTAGAGGTCCATTTTATACCTTCTCATTGAATTCTAGCCGTTGTGGTTGTTGCATTCATCAATAGAGTCGTTGGGGATGTTATCTTCCCTCCATAAATGCAGTCTGCAACCAACCGTTTCGAAACGCCCGACCCTGTTTCGAAACAGACCAAAATAGAAAGAGCCGTTGGGGTGCATTAAAGAGCCCGTATCGAAACAGTTATACCTATTTCAATACGCTAAGAGCTGTTTCGAAACCCATTTCGAAACATTTTTGCCACTGTCAAAGACCGTATCGAAACGACTTAAATCGTTTCGATACCCCTTAACGACTTGTTAAAAAACCAGTTAAAAAACTTTGTAACTGTCATATTTTTAAATCTAATTAAATACCGTTTCGAAACATTTGATCTCGTTTCAATACGGTGTCTCGAGGTTCTTAAGCCGTTTCGAAACTTGTTTCGAAACACGGGTTGACAGTGTTGAAACTGTTTCGATACCCGTTTCGAAATAGGAGCTCACAGTTTCAAAAGTGTTTCGTAATGCCGTAGGCCGTTCCGAAACGGTGACTCGAAACACTGTTTTGGCTTTGAGAACACTTAGAAAACATTTGATAAAATCATTTTTTAACTTAGGCATTTTGTTTAAAACATATAGAGATGTTTGAGGACTTAAAAATTCGTTTTCACATTTTCAATTTAGTCCTTAAGTTCTTTAGTTATATCAAAATTAAATTATCGATTTCACAATCTCCCCCTTTTTGATATTACAAAACCAAAGTTAGAATATTTTTGAGTTTTGAAAATTTTGAATACATTCTAACTCCCCCTCAATTTAAGATGGGTTTTTAAAGTTTTAAAAAGATTTAAATCCAAGTTTTAATATCCAAGTTTTAAAACTTAAAAACACTTAAAACTAATTTTGGCTCTTAGATTACTTCTCCCCCTTTTTGTTAGATCAAAAATAATAAACAAGGCTCAAAGAGAAGAGATAGGGTTAAAAGCAATAAACAATAAGCAATAAGCAATAAGCAACACAATATTAATTCATAAAATTCAATTATCCAAAACATAAATCTTAAACAATAAGTTCAAAACATAATCCCAAATAAAAGAAATCAAAGCATAGGTTCATAAAAACTTAATGGAAATAAAGATGCAAACTTAATCCTAATATGCATAGCTAATATGAGATGACATGAGAATCCTAAGCCTCCTCGTCGTCACCATCATCATCATCTATGGAATCATCATCATCCTTATCTTGAGCGCGACGAAAATCCATCCATTGGCCATAAAAGGTGGAGAAGGACATGTCCATAGATGAATGTTGATTCTCAAGGGATGTGAGTCGATTCTCATTTGCAAGGAGACGATCCTCCACGGATTGCAATCGAGTATTGATAGCACCAAAATCCCTAGACATGTTAATGTCCAATGTGTTGAACCGCTCGGTGAGAAAAGCCGTGAGAGCTTCATTGTTAGCGACCGAAGCTTGTGGTTGAGGTTTAACTTGAGGTGGAGGTGCTTCCCTATCAACACGTTCCCATTGGCCATGATCGATGTAGCAAAATCCAGACTTGCGAAGAGAAGCCTCGCCAATTTTTGACTTGCGGGGTTCCGGAGAGTCATAAGTGCAATAAATCTCAAGCTTCTCAAAGATATAACTCAAAACACACCCATAAGTAAACGACTTGAGCGCATCGGTTTCACGAAGCTTAACATTATTTACCATCTCGGCAAACATGATCTTAACAAGATTAGGTTGCTCTCTACGATGAAAACATTCAAGCCAAAAATAATCTACTTGACGAACGTGAGAAAATTTACCTCCAGAGGTGTAACACCCCGAAAGTCGGCCTAGTCGGAATTCATTTCGGCGATAGGAAATTCTTAGTTTAATAAAGCTTTAGAGGTTCCTCTGGCTAGCTAATTATTGCTATTGAATATTAATCAGGCTTAAAAGCATTCAAATTTAAGTTTTATTATGCAATATTAAGCATCTAGTGACCATATTGTAGGAATTAAGAAGTAAATGGGCAAATTCAGGAAAGTAAGGAAGGTGAGGGACCAATTAAGTAAATGGACCAATTTTATTTTAAAGCACTCCATACGTAGAGTCTTCAGATTGCTTTCCTTCAAATGAAGGAAAGCTCACAAATTAAAATTAGATTGTTAGGCTTTGTGAGAACCACCGAAAATTGTCTTAGGCAAGCAACTCACCATCTTCTTCTTCCTCACCTAAGCACACACCTCCATTGGAGGAGTTTCAAGTTTCATAATCTCTTGGCCTTGTCAATATCGAACCCTTGCTAGCAACCGAGTAAGCTATATCCTTTAGTTAATTGTTGGATTCTATGGTTAAATCAATCCCAATCTTAAGTTAGGGTTTGGTTATTCATAGATATTTCATTAAGATATTCATATTGAATCGGATGTTGGTAGTAAGTTATTATATAGATTTCGATATCGAAATATCGATTCTAATGATCTTCCATTAATATTTCCTAGCTCAAGGAGAAGAATTAGAAGCTACACCATCTCCATCTCAAGTTAAAAGCAAAGGAATTTCCATCCGAGAGCCTTGAAGCTTCGGATTGTCGAGGTGAGTGTAATCGGAGTCTAGGGTTAGGCGAAACGCCTCCCCGGATTGTCATTTGGTGTCTATCATATTTTCGCTAAATATTACTATCAAGGCGAAAGCATTGGATAATAAGTTGGACACTTGGGTAAGTGTCGGTAAGTCAACATTTAAACATTGGCTATAGTTAGTATACATTGTCATGGAGGTAAGTAATATTATGAAATTCTATGTCAAGTTATTTGTGTAAGAATTATTGGATATATTGAAATTATGAAACTTCATCATGTCATTGATCTATTAAGAATAATTGGCAAAAAAAAAAAATGTTATGCCTTGGATTGGAATGACTCGGGATACAATTGGCATGCCATAGAATTCATGAGCTCAGTGTTTCGGGTGGACCACGGTCCTAAGGCTACGGCCTATGATGATTGGCGAGGCGGAGGGATGTGTTGTTATTGGTCAATTGGTGAGGCGGAGGGAATAAGACCATTTATGTTTTGGCGAGGCGGGGGAATTCGAGTATCCATGAATTTAATTCCATCCAAGGAAAATTTATGATTGTTTAAGCTTCATACAAATCAACCATGTATTTAAATTAAGTATTAAGATGATTATATGGATTTATAATAAATGTACCCATGTCATTCTTTTATTGTTGTTATATGATTACCTCACTAGGCTTGAGTGCCTAATGTGTCTACCTTTATGCATTCTCAGGTTAGGAAGTTGTTCTTGAAGAATCGAATCGGTTGCAAGACAAGTCACTACTCCATATCAAGTAATGTACTTACAATATAACTCCTAGAAAAGTGGCAAGGTAGCTATCGTAGTCATATGCTCTTTTTGTTGTGGTAAAGGCTTGTCTATTTTGTAATAAGCTTAAAGGCTTAAATATGACTTTCTAAACTTTTGCTAAACTAGCTTAAATCATGCTTTTGGTATTATGGTAAAAATGGGGTAAACTTATTGGAATGACGATGAAAATTTGCATGCTGGTAAACACTGGTAGGAATAAGTTGGATATAAAGTTTCGGCTTAATCAGACATGGTTTGGTATGGTAAAAGCCTCAAAAAACAGATAAAAATCTGTTATTACAGGTCACCGTATCAGAACATGTGATGACGTTTCGATACGGCTAACCAAAAATGAGCCCGTGAGACAGAGCGTTCCGAAACGAGGTGATGCCGTTTCGGAACAGTTTTGCTACTGTCGACCCTTGTACCGAAACGAAGTGATGCCGTTTCGGAATACTTCTGCCACTGTCGACCCTTGTTTCGAAACTGGTTTCGAAACGGGTCTAAGTCAAGTCATGGTCGGTCAACCCGTACCGATACGGGTCAAGCCGTATCGAAACGGTCAGGAAGAAAAAGTCAAAATATTGACCGTGGTCAAGCCGTACCGAAACGGCTTAGGGCATTTCGATACGAGCATCTTCTTTTTGGCTTTTATAAGTTTAAATGTATTAATTTGTAAACCCGGTAAAGATTACAAGATTGGGGATTAAAAGATTCAGTTACTAAGTCAGATAGGTTTAAAAGGGTTTAATAAGTTTCAATAAGTCAAGATGTTAAGAAGTTTTTGAGGATTAAGGATTAAAAGATTTCCGCATCGGTTTCCAGTAATGCTCTCCGACCCGGTTCTCGATCAGGCCGGGTAGGGGGTGTTACATTTGTGGTATCAGAGCTAGAGTTTAGTCGGTTCTGGACTAAACATATGCATGCTTGTATTGTTTATTGTGTTACCTTGCCACTAGGAGTTTTATTTGTGTAAATTGTGACTTGTCGACTAATCCGATTTTTCATATAGATATGTCTGCGACGAATGAAGCTCACGTAGATGAGCAAACTGCTGGCTCCTCGACTCATGGCAAGGAGGTAGGAGGAGGGAATCCTCCAAATCCACTGCAACCGCAGGATCTTCCTGAACAGGTTGCTGAGCCTGTAGCACCTACTGCTCAGGCCGAATGTTATCAAAACATGGCCAACATGTTTAATCAGTTTATGACTGCAATGCAAGCGACACCACTAGTCCAGCCTAATCCCCTTGTTGCTCAGTACGTTAGAGCCCCTGTAGACCAATTGGCTTCATTACAGGCTTATTCATTCACGAAACAAGATGATGATAACCCGGAGATAGCCGAATATTGGTTGGATAACACTCTCCGCATCTTGAATAAACAACTGCAGTGTTCTGATGAACACAAGTTGGAATGTGCCATAGCTTTATTGATAGATGAAGCTTTAATGTGGTGGGAGACTACTATTCTTACAGTTTCGGAAGAATCAGTCACCTGGGAATTTTTCCTTAAAGAATTCAGAAACAAGTACATTAGCGAGTACTATCTTGCGGAGAGACGAAGCATCTTCCTCCATTTGAAGCAAGGAAGGAAACCAATCGAGCAGTACATCCATGACTTCTGTAAGTACTGCCGATATGGAGCCGAATTTATAAAGAAAGAAGAGGATAAGTGTCGAATGTTCATTGCTGGGTTGAGTGATGAGTTGCGGCTTATGTTTACTGCTCTGGGGATCACAAATTTCAAGGATTTGGTGAATCGTGTGAAGGCAACCGAGGCTGCACAGAAAATCCAGAGGGGGAACATGTCTAATAGATCTGAGAAGAGGGCGTGGAGTGATTCCCGACCTCCCAAATGGAACAAGAAAGGTAAATACCAGGGCTCGAAGCAGACTTCATACTCTCAGCCTTCCCGTACAGGGAATATTGAGAGACCACAGACTATTACTCAGCCTTGGTCCAAGGCGGCTTCTGTGGAGAGTACAGGAGGTTCTAACCGAGGTGTTCAGCATCCAGTTTGTAACTTTTGTCAAAAGCGACACGTAGCAGGGCAATGTCGCAGGCAGACGGGAGCATGCTTCTTCTATGGAGAGCAGGGACATTTCATTAGAGACTGTCCCCAGAACCCGTCAAAGACAGTTGCTGTGCTAGGGGATACTTCATCGCCTGCTCAGTCCTTCCGGGGAAAAGGAGCGAGGCAAGTACAGTCAGGAACTTCAGGAAGGCCAGGTGGATCTGGGAAGCAGAACAACAAACAAGAGTCAAAAGCTTCTGCACAAATGTATCATGTAAGGAGTCGTGAGGAGGATGATGAGCCTGATGTCATAGCAGGTATCGTTATGTTATATTCATGTTCTTTGTATGTATTAATTGATCCTGGATCTACACACTCCTTCATAAGTCTGGAGTTGGTGAGGAAGCATAAGATGTCTAGTGAACCTTTAGTAACAAAGATGTCTGTAACAAATCCCTTGGGCGTCTGTGTTGATTTGAACCTAGTATGTAAGAATCGTCCAATCATGATTCAAGGAATTCTGTTCCCTGCAGATTTCTTGGTCTTGCCAATCCACGAGTTTGATGCAATTCTAGGAATGGATTGGCTTGGTAAACATCAAGCATGGGTAGATTGTGGTAAGCAGAAGTTGTATCTTCGAGGACTGGGTAAGGAAAGAATAACCTTGATGGAATCTCGGAATTCTATGCTGTGCACATTGACCATTGAGCCCAAGAATGAACCTCAGATTAATGATATTGATACGGTGAATGAATTTCTAGATGTCTTTCCGGATGAGCTTCCGGGATTGCCCCCAACCCGTGAAGTTGAATTTGGTATTGAAGTACAATTTGGGAATGCACCAGTCTCTATCGCACCTTATAGAATGGCAGCTGTAGAATTAAAGGAGTTAAAAACTCAAATCCAAGACCTTATGAATAAGGGCTTTGTTAGACCCAGCTCTTCACCCTGGGGAGCTCCGGTCCTCTTTGTTAAGAAAAAAGATGGTTCGATGCGTTTATGCATTGACTACAGGCAACTAAATAAAGTCACCATCAAGAATAAATATCCTCTACCGAGAATCAATGATTTGTTTGATCAGTTAAAGGATGCTTCTGTGTTCTCTAAGATTGATTTAAATTCGGGGTACTATCAGATGAAAGTCAAGGATGTGACTAGCCCAAAACAGCATTTCGTAAAAGATATGGACATTACGAATTCGTAGTGATGCCTTTTGGACTGACAAATGCACCTGCAGCTTTCATGGATCTAATGAATCGTGTGTTTAGGCCCTATCTTGATAAGTTTGTTGTGGTCTTCATAGATGACATCTTGATTTATTCAAAGAATGAAGCGGAACACCGATATCATCTTCGAATTGTACTCCAAACTCTAAGAGAGAAGCAATTGTACGCAAAATTTTCTAAGTGTGAGTTCTGGCTCACCGAAGTATCCTTTTTGGGGCATGTTGTTATCAGCTTCGGGCATTCAGGTGGACCCGAAGAAAATACAAGCTGTGGTAGATTGGCATCCGCCTAGGAGTGTGGGGGAGGTTAGGAGTTTTCTTGGACTTGCGGGATATTACCGTAGGTTCGTGAAGGGATTCTCTATGTTAGCTACTCCTTTGAAAAAATTGTTGCAGAAGGAGACACCTTTTGTATGGACTGAAGATCAACAACGAAGTTTTGATCAACTGAAACAAGTCCTAACCCATGCACCTGTCCTGACTCAGCCTGAGTCTGGAAAAGACTATACTGTTTATAGTGGCGCTTCACATCTTGGGTTAGGGTGTGTATTGATGCAAGAAGGTAAGGTTATTGCTTACGCTTCAAGACAACTTAAGCCCCATGAAATGAATTATCCCACACATGATCTAGAATTGGCTGCAGTTGTTTTTGCGTTGAAAATTTGGAGGCATTACCTCTACGGAGAGAAATGCTATCTTTTCACTGATCACAAAAGCCTCAAGTATTTGTTAACGCAGAAGGAGCTAAATTTGCGACAGCGAAGATGGATGGAACTTCTTAAGGACTATGATTTAGTCATTGATTATCATCCGGGGAAGGCCAATGTTGTAGCTGATGCACTCAGCCGCAAACCTTTGCCTGGTAAGTTTGTTCATGAAGTTAAGGTTATAAGTGTATCAAGGGGTAATGATTCATTGTTACCATTTTCCTTCTTGTAGCTCCTCGAGCAGTTAATGCTCATTTCAGGCTTCGAAAACATCAATGTCTTGTAGCTGAACTTCAAGTTCAGTCTACTATTATTTCTCGAATCAAAGATTTGCAAGAACAAGATTCCGAGCTTCAAACCATCGTTTCTAAATTATCTGATAACCCGGACTTCTGAATTAATGCTGAAGGACTCTTATGTTTTCATGATCGGGTTTGTGTACCTAATGATGAAACTCTCCGTAAAGATATTCTTGTTGAAGCACACTCAAGTTCTTTCTCTGTTCACCCGGGGTCTGTGAAAATGTACAAGGATTTACGTGAGCTTTTCTGGTGGCCAGGCATGAAGCAAGCTATTGTTGATAATATCTCGAAGTGCCTCACTTGTCAACGGGTTAAGGCAGAACATTGTGCTCCTACCGGGCTTTTACAACCCATTGATCCACCGAAGTGGAAATGGGAAAAGATCACCATGGACTTTGTTAGTGGTCTACCATTAACCCCTGCTAAGCATGATGCTATTTGGGTTATTGTAGATCGATTTACAAAGTCAGCTTATTTCATACCTATCAGAATGGACTACGGTCTCCCTAAGCTAGCTGGCTTGTACATTAAGGAAGTGATCCGACTTCATGTTGTGCCTGAATCTATCATTTCGGATCGAGATCCTCAGTTTGCATCTCGATTTTGGAGAACCTTACAAGGAGCCCTGGGCACAAGAGTCAATCTTAGTACAGCCTTTCACCCTCAGACTGATGGTCAGTCAGAAAGAGTTATTCAGATTTTGGAGGATATGCTTCGTGCTTGCATTATTGACTTCGGTGGGACGTGGGAGAAGTCCTTACCTCTTATTGAATTTGCTTATAATAACAGCTATCAATCGTCCATTCAAAGGGCACCGTACGAAGCATTGTATGGTAGACGTTGTAGAACACCCTTGTGTTGGTCTGAGCTGGGTGAGGGAAAGGTATTAGGCCCTGAATTGCTTCGTGAGACTGAGGAACGAGTCGCTATTATTCACGATCGTCTTAAAGCTGCCTTTGATCGGCAAAAAGCTTATGCTGATCTTAAAAGAAGAGACATTCAATACGAAGTGGGAGAAAAAGCCTTTCTTAAAGTATCACCATGGAAGAAAGTTCTGAGGTTTGGCAAAAAGGGAAAATTGAGCCCTCGTTTCATTGGACCCTTTGAAATAGTTGAAAAGGTCGGCCCGGTGGCATATCGGCTCCTTTTGCCTTCAGAGTTGAATAAAATCCATGATGTTTTCCATGTATCAATGCTTCGGAAGTACCGATCTGATCCCTCGCACGTTGTGGAACCTAAATCTGTGGAACTTAGGTCAGACTTATCCTATGAAGAAGAACCGATGCGAATTCTTGCTAAGGAGACAAAACGGCTTCGTAACAAGATTGTACCTTTGGTTAAGGTACTTTGAAGGAGTCACAAAATTGAAGAAGCCACCTGGGAGCCCGAAGAAGTTATGAGACAACAATATCCGCATCTCCTCGGTTCAGGTAAAATTCGAGGACGAACTTTTCTTAAGGAGGGGAGAGTTGTAACACCCCGAAAGTCGGCCTAGTCGGAATTCATTTCGGCGATAGGAAATTCTTAGTTTAATAAAGCTTTAGAGGTTCCTCTGGCTAGCTAATTATTGCTATCGAATATTAATCAGGCTTAAAAGCATTCGAATTTGAGTTTTATTATGCAATATTAAGCATCTAGTGACCATATTGTAGGAATTAAGAAGTAAAGGGGCAAATTCAGGAAAGTAAGGAAGGTGAGGGACCAATTAAGTAAATGGACCAATTTTATTTTAAAGCACTCCATACGTGGAGTCTTCAGATTGCTTTCCTTCAAATGAAGGAAAGCTCACAAATTAAAATTAGATTGTTAGGCTTTGTGAGAACCACCGAAAATTGTCTTAGGCAAGCAACTCACCATCTTCTTCTTCCTCACCTAAGCACACACCTCCATTGGAGGAGTTTCAAGTTTCATAATCTCTTGGCCTTGTCAATATCGAACCCTTGCTAGCAACCGGGTAAGCTATATCCTTTAGTTAATTGTTGGATTCTATGGTTAAATCAATCCCAATCTTAAGTTAGGGTTTGGTTATTCATAGATATTTCATTAAGATATTCATATTGAATCGGATGTTGGTAGTAAGTTATTATATAGATTTCGATATCGAAATATCGATTCTAATGATCTTCCATTAATATTTCCTAGCTCAAGGAGAAGAATTAGAAGCTACACCATCTCCATCTCAAGTTAAAAGCAAAGGAATTTCCATCCGAGAGCCTTGAAGCTTCAGATTGTCGAGGTGAGTGTAATCGGAGTCTAGGGTTAGGCGAAACGCCTCCCCGGATTGTCATTTGGTGTCTATCATCTTTTCGCTAAATATTACTATCAAGGCGAAAGCATTGGATAATAAGTTGGACACTTGGGTAAGTGTCGGTAAGTCAACATTTAAGCATTGGCTATAGTTAGTATACATTGTCATGGAGGTAAGTATTATTATGAAATTCTATGTCAAGTTATTTGTGTAAGAATTATTGGATATATTGAAATTATGAAACTTCATCATGTCATTGATCTATTAAGAATAATTGGGAAAAAAATATGTTATGCCTTGGATTGGAATGACTCGGGATACAATTGGCATGCCATAGAATTCATGAGCTCAGTGTTTCGGGTGGACCACAGTCCTAAGGCTACGACCTATGATGATTGGCGAGGCGGAGGGATGTGTTGTTATTGGTCAATTGGTGAGGCGGAGGGAATAAGACCATTTATGTTTTGGCGAGGCGGGGGAATTCGAGTATCCATGAATTTAATTCCATCCAAGGAAAATTATGATTGTTTAAGCTTCATACAAATCAACCATGTATTTAAATTAAGTATTAAGATGATTATATGGATTTATAATAAATGTACCCATGTCATTCTTTTATTGTTGTTATATGATTACCTCACTAGGCTTGAGTGCCTAATGTGTCTACCTTTATGCATTCTCAGGTTAGGAAGTTGTTCTTGAAGAATCGGATCGGTTGCAAGACAAGTCACTACTCCATATCAAGTAATGTACTTACAATATAACTCCTAGAAAAGTGGCAAGGTAGCTATCGTAGTCACTATGCTCTTTTTGTTGTGGTAAAGGCTTGTCTATTTTGTAATAAGCTTAAAGGCTTAAATATGACTTTCTAAACTTTTGCTAAACTAGCTTAAATCATGCTTTTGGTATTATGGTCAAAATGGGGTAAACTTATTGGAATGACTATGAAAATTTGCATGCTGGTAAACACTGGTAGGAATAAGTTGGATATAAAGTTTCGGCTTAATCGGACATGGTTTGGTATGGTAAAAGCCTCAAAAACCAGATAAAAATCTGTTATTACAGGTCACCGTATCGGAACGGGTTATGGCGTTTTGATACGGCTAACCAAAAATGAGCCTGTGAGACAGAGCGTTCCGAAACGAGGTGATGCCGTTTCGGAACAGTTTTGCTACTGTCGACCCCTGTACCAAAACAAAGTGATGCCGTTTCGGAACACTTTTGCCACTGTCGACCCTTGTTTCGAAACTGGTTTCGAAACGGGTCTAAGTCAAGTCAAGGTCGGTCAACCCGTACCGATACGGGTCAAGCCGTATCGAAACGGTCAGGAAGAAAAAGTCAAAATATTGACCGTGGTCAAGCCGTACCGAAACGGCTTAGGGCATTTCGATACGAGCATCTTCTTTTTGGCTTTTATAAGTTTAAATGTATTAATTTGTAAACCCGGTAAAGATTACAAGATTGGGGATTAAAAGATTCAGTTACTAAGTCAGATAGGTTTAAAAGGGTTTAATAAGTTTCAATAAGTCAAGATGTTAAGAAGTTTTTGAGGATTAGGGATTAAAAGATTTCCGCATCGCTTTCCAGTAATGCTCTCCGACCCGGTTCTCGATCAGGCCGGGTAGGGGGTGTTACAAGAGGGGCGAATAAACCACGAGACCATCAAGTGGAGAAACCTATTGTGAGCATCCAAGGCAAGCACAGAACTGGTGTGAGAACCAAAGTGATTCTCATTCTCGATTCCTTCGTCCTTAAGATCAAAGGTATCCTCTAAGAAAGGTATGTCAATAGCAATAGTTTTTCTAAAACACTAATGCTAGCATGTCCTAGTTTCTTATGCCACAACCATGCATCATTTTCATTTTGAGCTACTAAACATGTATGGGATGTATGTATGTCATCTAGATGCACCATGTAAATGTTACCTATGCGATGACCTATGAGCATAATATTATTATATTTAATGTCAACAATTTTGCACCTATTTTTAATCAAATAAAACATTAAATCCTTTATCACACAATTGACTTATGCTCAACAAATTATGTTTAAGACTATCGACATACAAGACATTTTCAATAAGAACAGTAGAGTGATTACCTATGGAGCCAATACCTTTAATGTGGCCTTTGGAGTTGTCACCAAATGTCACCACTCCTCCCCTTTTTAGCTTTAGATCCATGAATCTACTCTTGTCTCCGGTCATATGCCTCGAGCATCCACTATCAAGGTACCATGAGTTTTGACTTTGTGCTTTGGCCTTGTAGCAATGCCCCCTACAAACAAAGATATTAAACTTTTGTTTTTGGTACCCAAATCATTTTGGGTCCACGAGTGTTAGCTCCCAATAACTTGGTTCCCTTAGGAATCCAAGGTGACATAGCAATAATGTTATTAGATTTTACAAGTTCCTTAGGAACCCATACACTTCTAATCATTTTAGTTCTACTATGTCTAGGAAAGCTGCTTTGTTTGTAGTTATTAGTCTTTTTCCTATGTTGGTTTGTTTTAGAAGATTCACCTATTTCATGCTTCACACTACCAACATTTTTAAAAGACTCTTTGAGCTTGTTAAGCTCATCTAACACCTTTTGTTGTTCACTATTACATTGAGAAAGAAGATTATTAAGGTTAATATTTTCATCTTGGAAGAATTTTAGTTCATCTTTCAACCCTAAAATCTTTTTCTCAAATTTTAAATTAGCTTGAGAAAGTGAGTCATTTTTATCATTTAATTCCGAAATAATTTTCTTATTCCTAATGACCGACTCCTTGTATTTCTCAACTAATTCATCATAGACCTCTTGCAACTCATCATATGCATCATTTAATTCATCATATGTAAAATCTAAAGATGATGAGTTAGAGGTTACCATGGAGAAATCTTCCTCAATGCCAAGAGCAAAAGGTTGGCCACTTCTTGTTCGTCATCCTCGGATGACTCCTCATCATTCCAAGTAGCAAGCTTGGCTTTGAGCTTCTTCTTCTTCTCAAAGCCCTTCTTCTTGAGTTGAGGGAACTCCGTACGAATGTGGCCGGGTTTATTGCACTCGAAGCAAATGATTTGATCCCTTGCTTCTTCTTTGTTTTTACCTTTGAAGTCCATCTTTCTTTGAATTTTTCTTCCCCGATTGGACCTCATGAAGCGTGAGGATCGTTTGGCTATCATAGCTAATTCTTCTAGCTCATCCTCCTCACTAGAAGAGCTCTCCTCAAGTAATGAAGCTTTGAGAGCTATTCCCATATTTTTCTTCTTTTCCACCTCTAGCTTCTCTACTCTTTTCTCTTTCTTCTTCTTCTCTTCTTCTCTTCCTTGCTTCATAATCACATGAGTAAGGAGAGAACCCACTAGATCATCAAGTTTTAAAGTCTTCAAGTTTTTGGCTTCTATGATGGCGGTTCTCTTCTCATCCCAAGATTTGGGAAGTGAGTAGAGTAGCTTCCGAACAAGCTTGTCTTCCGGTATAGTCTCTCCAAATCCTTTAAGCCCATTGACTATGGTTAAGAAGCGATCAAACATCTTGGACACCGTCTCATCGGGCTCCATCTTGAAATTCTCATAACTAAGATTGAGAATTCCAATCTTGGTTTCCTTGACATCGTTGGTTCCTCATAGGTGGTCTCAAGACTTTGGAGGAGATGTCCGGACCGAAAGAACAAAAAAGCATGTGAAGAGCTTTGTCATTTATTTGGATCTTCTTCCTCTCTTCTTCACTCAACTCCATCTTTTTCTTCAAAACCATCTTCCCTTCTCTATCTTTCTTCAATGGAATGTAGGGGCCATCTTCAATGACATCCCAAAACAAGTAATCGTTGGACTTGATGAAGAGGCATATCCGATTCTTCCAAAACGGATAGTTGTCACCATTGAAGAAAGGTGGTTTTGTAGTGGATTGAGACTCATACATGCTCGAACCGTAGGTAGATGCCATATCTTGATTTTTGGATGATCACACTCGTCCTAGGAACTCCTCTTGTGGTTGTTAATCCTTCAAAGAGGTAGGCTCTAATACCAATTGTTGAGTGGATCGAATGATCGAAATAAACCAATGGGGGGTGAATTGGATTTTTAAAGCTTTTGGTGGTGGAATTTGCAAATAAAAATGGTAGACAAGGAATTTTAGAGTGGTTCAAGCTCCAATCGAACTCTACATCCACTACCTTAGCTTCACTAAGGATTTGCAACAATTCCACTAATTGCTCTTCCCCTTTTCTAGGCTAAGGAGGTAACCGCTACAATTTTCGGTCAAATTTTCTACCCAAAATTTGACCCAATCCTCACACAATTGAAACAAAGAAGTTGTTGGCTAAAACAAGTATCTCTCAATACACAATATAGCACAATTACAAGCACTCAACCCAATTAAAATGATAAGAATGAAAAATACAATTGGGGTTACAAGACACTAATGGGATTTAGGCACAAATGCTTGGATTTGATGTTTGGATGTTTGCTTTTGGATCAGTAGTTGTTGCTGAAGCTTTTAGAGGTCCTTTTTATACCTTCTCATTGAATTCTAGCCGTTGCGGTTGTTGCATTCATCAATAGAGTAGTTGGGGATGTTATCTTCCCTACATAAATGCAGTCTGCAACCAACTGTTTCGAAACGCCCGACCTTGTTTCGAAACAGACCAAAATAGAAAGAGTCGTTGGGGTGCATTAAAGAGTCCGTATCGAAACGGTTAGACCTGTTTCGATACGCTAAGAGTCGTTTCGAAACCCGTTTCAAAACATTTTTCCACTAACAAGGACCGTATCGAAACGGCTTAAATCATTTCGATACACCTTAACGACTTGTTAAAAAATCAGTTAAAAAACTTTCTAACGGTCATATTTTTAAATCTTATTGAATACCGTTTCAAAACATTTGATCTCGTTTCGATACGGTGTCTCGAGGTTCTTAAGCCGTTTCGAAACTCGTTTCGAAACACGGGTTGACAGTGTTGAAACTGTTTCGATACCCGTTCCGAAACAAGAGCTCACAGTTTCAAAAGTGTTTCGAAACGCCTTAGGCCGTTCTGAAACGGTGACTCGAAAATCACTGTTTTGGCTTTGAGAACACTTAGAAAACATTAGATAAAATTAGTTTTTAACTTAGGCATTTTGTTTAAAACATATAGAGAGGTTTGAGGACTTAAAAATTCGTTTTCACATTTTCAATTTAGTCCTTAAGTTATTTAGTTATACCGAAATTAAATTATCGGTTTCACAAAGTTTATTACCTTCTATTTGGAGATGAACCAGCACCGACGACCTTGTGGACATGGGATCATCTCACTTCTACGTTTCAAAGAAAGCTGCCGACAAGCTTGGACTAAAGCTTGAGGAGTTAACCGGGGATATCAAGATCGTCAATTCCAATGGTGTTGTAACCCCCTTAGCCCGGTCTAGACGCCCGACCCAAACTAAGAAGATTACACAGGGAAAACCGAAGTTAACTCGTAAAAGTCAACCTCGATTAACGACCCTTTCCCCCCCCATTTTTATCTTATCTAGATGCAAAATATTAACCTGTGTGAATATCATGTCACATGTGAGAAAACGACGAAGCGATCAGAGTTCGTTAAGGGGTTCAATTGTATACATTTGGCTTTTAGGGACTAAATTGTAAATTTCTAGAATTACGAGGACTATCCAGATTTTAGAGTTGCAAAATCAAAATTAATCATGTAACATGCCAACATGTCAAAACTCATCTCAAATGGTACATCTAAACTCAATTAATTAAACATACGAACATTCAGGGGTCAAATTGCAAGAAAGGTAAACCTAGAGCAATTCAAAATCAATGTTCAACGGTCACCTGTTCCGGAACGTTCTACCCCGTATCAGAACGGTCGTTTTGAAACCCTGTTGACCGTTTCGATACACGGGTGCGTTCTGAAACCAATTTCGAAACCAGGCTTCACAATACTAAAATGTTCCAGAACGATCGCACCCGTTCCGAAACCCCTTGGCCAATACAGGCCATCGTTTCGATACAGATGAGGGCGTTCCGAAACGTCCTGTCCTGTAACAACAGATTATGCTGGTTTTACACAACTTCCCATATCCAAAATCATTCCCACACATGTTACAACCCACATACAACTTGCATACATATCAGAGACCACAATCAAGAAACACAAGCTAAGCAATGACACTATTCTTGCAACCTTCGGTCTATAGGCATGCTTCCTACTTGTCAAAACCATAGAAGGACTAAAACACCACATTCAAGTGTAAATCAATACCCAAAGGCCATTTACAACCCAAAATACCAAACCAAACATGATCAAAGTAATTAACATCATCCTCAAACATCCAAGAGTAGAAATCCCACCCATTGCCTCTTATTACACCAAAGTAAAACCACATACTTTGCTTAGACCAAATTGCTTGGATTTCTCTTGCTTTCTTGCTGCCTCAAACGACTAATTTTCTGCATTGATGAAACAAATGAGCGTAAGTATAAAGCTAAGTGAGGATCGCTAAATCGAACATTCATCAATGCATTTTACACAACTAGAAAGTCACCATTTATGAACACATGCCTTTAATTAAAACATGCCATCACAAGGCATCAATGCACTTTTTAAAACACATGCTCGTATGCATCACTTAAAAACAACAAATAAACCTTTGCTCATGCTTTACCAAGCATTACATGCATTCTAGCATAATTCACATGCATCTCATGCTTAAACCATTAGTCAACAACATTATATTGGCTTACAAGTGATCAATCCTCAAACCATACCAAAACCAACTCAAATGACACAATCGGATATGCGGATTACAAGCGTTGTCTTACACGCTTCATACACACTACCGGACTACACAAGGCTCACACACGAGAGCAACCCTCCATCGTTGTGACACCCGTAGTGGAGTATAACGGTACAATGACAACCCATCAACACCACTCATCGGTAGTTGTATAATTCCACTAACGAGAGCACGAGACACATATCACAAGATCCACATACGTGATTAACATCCACCGTTGTGATCTTAACCTCAATCATTAGGGTACTTGGATGGAGTATACGGTACAATCACAACCCCTCGACATCCAAGGCGACTTTATTCACGGTGCACCCAATCCTATAGCTGGCTAACTATATTTGATTAAAGTAACCAAAAACCATTTTCATCACTTGCCAATATAATCATTTAACAACAATATTCCACTGTTTTACAAGCATAAACATAATGCCATTTTCACAAGCATAAACATGCTTAATATCATATGTACAAATCACATAAATCAAAGGATCACTTACCATGTGCATCCTTAACAAAATGGCATTAAAACCCAGCAACCTCAATGCTCTAAAACATGCTTTAAGATAATAAATAAATCACATTCAACTCAAGTGCATTTTTAACAAAAACATAGCATATTTTCGAGAGAGACTTTCGAACCACTTACTCTTGAGCTTAGCTAAGTGTTTCAAACTTACACTAAGCTCCCAAGACCACGCTCAAAGCGTTACAAATCTGGAAAATCCATTTCCACTCACTGATACACGAAACCTCGTTTGCCGACACGAAAATCACCCTTCTGGAGCCTCCAAAATCACCTTGTTTGCTCCCGGATCAAGATCTTCTATTTTCACATCATCAAAACAGAGATCCAAATACATTTCAACACCAGCAACTAACACAAAATCACAACTCACCCAAACTACACCAATTTACCCATCCGAAACAACCGAAAACTCAATCGATTGCTTCCTAAACAATGCCCAGCCAACATACATCACTTTCAACCATTTATAAACATCAAAACACATCTAAAACAACCTAAACCCATCCTTATACCTCCAACAAGCATAATTCCACCATTTCATCTTAAAAACTCACTTAAAACTATCAAGAAACTCAAGGATCTCAAGGATTTCGGGATCTATATTATCAAAACCTCATTTCAACATAATAACCACCTTGAAACTCAATTAAAATCAATCCAAAACAAAGCTTAACAAAACAAATTCGAAAATCAAGATTTTAATCATATTTTTACAAGATTTTGATCTCAAATCAAAACTATAATAAAAACTCAACCAAAAACATTAATTAGAAGCCAAAGATCTTGAGAATTTCAATAAAGAACCTTGATTAGAGGTTGAGAACTGGATTTACCTCCAATCCTTGCTTTCCTCAATGAATGACAAGTTTTTGCTTCACAAAACTTGAAGAATTTAGGATGAATTCTTTGAAATGAGTAAGAAATCAAGAAGAGAGTGGTTGAGAGAAAAGAAATCTGGAGAAAATGAGTTAAAACGGTGTTTGGCTGAAAATGAGAAGAGAAAGGTAGTTACGTGATGAAATCTCACTAAATAACTACCTAATTGATTAAATAAAAGCCAATTAAAAACTATTTAATTAAAACCATTTTAAACACATGTCATATTAAGGAAAGGCTAAATTTTCATAAAGCTCCCTAAAGATTCTAAGATTTTGGCTTCTCTTTTAAAAATTGCATTCTTCTACAGTTTTGAAACTTTACAATTTGATCACTACCCAAACTGTACCACTTCTGAAACTCTTTTTGTAAAATTGATTTGACCAACCTCCTAAACATAATTTTAGAGGATTTTAGCAATTTTTACCACATTTTTATCCTATCCCGATCCTTGATTCCCTTAATTCACCCTACGCGATTTGAACCATTCCCGACTGGTCCGGTCCGATGTCCAAAACATTCAGGCCCAAAACCAGGGTGTTACAGGTGTTCCAACCGTGGGAGTGGCACGAGGCGTGGAGGTCGAATGGTGTTCCAACCATCAATTCCAATGCCAATTGTGTTTTCATTTTGGATCCTCGCAAACAATACATTGTCCCGGTTCATCAAGACACGAGGGTTGAGACCAAGGCCTTGAATGATGTCTAGCTAGCCAAGGATGTTCCAATGATGAAAAACATCGACTGGTGGCTGCCATTGAGGAGACGACCTTGGAAGGGTTAGAGGAGACGAAGCCTTCCATAGACATGATATTTGACGAGTTGCCACCAATGAGCAAGGTGGATGTAACATTGAACTTCGTGGAAAAAGAAGTATCAATACGAAATGAGGCGTCGAACTTCAAATTAGAAGAAGGGTTGATGTGAAACAAGTTGCCAGTGGGTGATAATGCATCAAGCTTCCCAAGGAAAGGTTGATGCAAGTTAGAGTGAATGCCAACCGAAGTTGACCAAATGAGGTATATCTCGAACACAATTATGGTATTTTATAGTTTGATTTGCCTAGTTTGTTGGGTGTAGGAAGCGAAAAACCTAACCCATCAGATAGTGGAGGTGCCATAACTTAGCGAGGATACAACCAACCTTTCAGAGTTTCGAGACACAAGCTAGAGTTATCGATGATTCTAGGAGCTCGTCCAATATTCAACGTGGTGGCGTCCAAGTCTTTGTTCAAGGATCTATGGGATCTGAATCAAGGGAAGTCACAACTGGTAGAAAGAGTTCCTACGGCTGAGATGTACATGGTGGGTCGACGAATGATGCTACATCGCGAAGAGTGCCGATGCAAGTAGTCCTTCTAGGGGGACAACCTAGCACGAGTCGATTGCTCTTCATGGGTAGAACGGTTCTTATAGGGGACAATCAAGCCTGATTCTGAGTTGGGAGCAAGCCAAGGTGCGTAAGCAAATCAAGGATCACCAAGTTCAACTTCATTCCAGAGATACGATGAGGGTGTCGTCAATTTTGGTGGGAGAAAATGTCACAGACTGCAAGTTTGGGTCTGATCGACATGTGTTGCAAGATGCCCAAAAGGTTCTTGAAGAGATTTTGGGCTTGAAGAGGCCACAAGAATTAGTTTGATCCGTGGAGGATTCTTGTAACCCTCTAGACCCGCCTATGCGTTAGCACGAATCCTAATAAGTCAAATTAGGGTCATAAGAGCGACCCACAGTAAAAATCCACATAAAATAGTTTTCTTTAAATACATTTATAACCACAAATCAATCTTATGTTTGAAATACCATTTCAAAAAAATCATTTAAACATATAACAATAGTTTAGAAAATACATTACAGACTCTAAAGTGCTTGAAAGTCCTATATTTTATGCCCATTTTAGTTCATATTGTCATTGTTCTTAAGCCCATTTTAGCTCATATTGTCACTGTTCTTAAGCCCATTTTAGTTCATACTTAGGTTTTCATGCATGTTTTACAGTATTTTTCCTTCACTCGGCTTATTACAGTATTTATGATCATTTATGGAGAAAAGGCACTGTTTTTTGTTGCATTTGCATTACAGGTTGCATGAGACTGTCGCCGACACCCGCAGCGGCAGCGGAGCAGAAGAATGATCGGAGAGGAGAAGAGAGCAGAATGATCACATCCAGTAATATTGGACGAACCATTGTCGCTGAGAAGAACTGTACTAATGCAGTTCAAAGAATGACTCGCCGAGACAGACTACCGCCAACACGACCGCCGCGGCGGCACATTGGAGATTGGCCAAAAGGGAGTGCGATAGCAAGAGGATAATTCCCTGTATCGGCGGAACCAAGCCACATGACGAAGAAAGCCCATGAGCACTCAGAGATGATGCGAGAAGACCCAAACAAGGAAGAAGCTTGCAGCCCAAGAAAGCCCAAAAGAGAAGTTAGTTTGGAATAAAACACTCAGACGTTTGACAGCATTTAATTCCAACTTAACTTCCTCACAAAAAGATACTTCTTCCCAAATAGGATTTTCATATGTAACCACTTATAAAAGGAGGGCTTGACCGAATTGGAAGACAACAATGAGAGCTTAGGTTTTTTTTAGAATTTATTTTTCATTCACATTATGTTCTAAAACTTTTCTTAGGGTTAAGATTGTTTTGTTTAGTAGTTGTGAGTACGGTTGTAACTAGTTAAAGTTTTTAATGCAATTTGAGTTCAAGGTTGGTTTATTCCATATTCTTCATCTTTGTTTGCAATAGAGTCGAGAGATCTTTGTGAGCACATCCATTTGTTTAAATTGGAGAGAGTTAAACTCAAGAAAGGGATAAACACGATTTCCTCCAATTAAGGCGAAAATCAACTTAGCTTAGAGATAAGTTTAGGTTTAAGGCGACTAAGAAGGAACAAGGGAATATTGGTTTTCAATCTAGGTTTACGCCGAGAGGTATTGTCAAAGAGTGAGCATTAACAGTATTCAAACTTATAGATAAGTCAAAATCAGTTTAGGATGTTTTGCCGAACCTTGAAGGCATGCCGAGTTACCCACCATGGCAGTGTTCAATTCGTCGCCCGCCGTGGCGACAACATCGACTTTGCATCTCAAGACTTTTTTGAAGTGTAACGCAGTTTCACACTAAGACATAGCTCAATCTGACCCATCTTCTTATTCTAATTACTCAATATCTTTATTATTTGATTACTTTAGTTTATGCAGTTTTTGCAACACAACTCAAATCTATTGTGTTTTTACTTTTCTCTGTACAGGAAATTAATCTTGAAGTAGCAATCCAGTCCATGAGGAGACGATAATCTTTTATACTATAACTTGATAGAAGTGTACACTTGCACTCGATTTAGAGAACTCCTTTACGCTCTACACAGACACTAACGTAAAACAATACATGTCATACATGCCCACTAACTAAACCAGTACTGTACTCCAAAAGCAACGCCGAGAGAACTCCAAACATTAATAACAACCACTATACCATGAAAGATTTCTTCTAACTTACAATGGTAAAAACAACGTGAGCTTTAGAAAGCTCAGTAATACAGAACTACCAAAAGATGTTATAGGCAACATGCATGTATAAGGCAAAGCATAAAGTTTTCATGAAGTTCGGGCAACTACAAACTCTGATTATGATTCGATATTGAATGAAGCGTTATATTTGAGTATAACAGAATTGTTCTTTATATGGTCACACGAGTATTTGGAGATAAGCCTATAGCTGGAGATTCAGAAGAGATCTAGATTACAGAAGTTGCATCAGGGAGTTTAGTTGTTTCATTAAGCGTAGATTAAAAACAAACTGAGAGTTTCAGACTTTGCTACATTACCTCAGTACGGTGGGTTTCATAAGGGGTCAGAAAGTTTTATTTAATCACTTAACTACCTTCCAACCGTATGACAATATACAGTATCATGTAACTGTATCCGGAAAGACTTACCCTAGGCCCATTGGACGTAGGAGCTTATAGAAAGACTCTCATAGGCCTATTGGGTGTAGAGGATATCTTATATCCATAAGGGCTTATCAGTGTTGAGCCTACAGATTTCAATCATATCCCAAATAATATACCCATATAAAATTAGTTATTATCCAGTAAACAATAATATCAGAAAACATATATGAGATATATTTTTATATCAGAAAACATATGTCAGATTTATATTTGTATCAAAAGACAGATATCAGATATATATTTGTATCAAAAAACATATATCAGATATATATCTGTATCAAAAGACAAATATCATATATATATATATATATATATATATATTAGAAGATAGAAGCTAGAGATTGCTTTTATTTCGAATAATAGTGCTATACTTTTAATTCAGAGCATATAGTATTGGTTTAAAACAAATAGAATATTTACGGACACATAAAACACAATATATGGTCCCATTTGACACTCAGATGCCCTTAATAATCATAGAAGAGAGACATAAAACTATAGTCCATTCTAAACCGATTTCAGAATCAATGACATTATTCGAAGGAATTTGATATATACGAACTTCATCTAGGTATTCGAGAATCATATATCATGATCATTCAGAATTTTTGTTGTATCATGTCAACACATGAATTCAGATATATCAGGATAGATTTTGGGAATCCAGATAGATCAGAACCAGTCAAGATTTCAAATTTATTAGGAGAGTTCCAATCAATTTTGCTTATAAGGGCATTTTGGTCATTTTAACACTCAAGGGAAATTTCGTAGTTTAACCCTGATAGGGTAAGTCAGAGATTTATTGTATTGAAGATTGCTGACGGCTCGCCATGCTTTCAAGTCTATTCCATTAACCACATCTTTTCAATGTATTACATACCAATCATTCAATTTGGTACTCCTTATTTGTGTTCAATATTTAGTTCTCGTTTTGTTATACATCTGAACAAATCACTGTCACATATTATCTTAGAACAAGCTTCGAAGGTTTGAATATGGATTTATACAGTATTCTTCCATTCTTTTAAAGTGTTAAGAATGATTGATATGCATAAGTCACGCCTTCATCCCATATAGGCACTACGGTCATTTGTGGTCTATAAGAAATTTTAGAATTTCCAAGCTTTCACACATCTCAAGTCACATAGGTATTTAATCATTTAAGTACTCGATGGTGTTTCAGATACTTTAAAACAATTCATTCATTCTAGAACTCGAGGGTTTATTCATCGTTCCAGTTAATTTGGAAATTTCGGTGGTTGAGGATACTTCAACCTTTTTGGTCATTACGGTCATTCTAAGCAATTCAGCCTTATCGGTATTTCTAAACCTTTTTAGTCATTTTAATCAATTTAGTCTTTTCTATCATTTTCAATTCATTCAGACTTACCGAGAACTCTTAGAAAATTTATCTTCAGAGACTTATTCCAAATTCAGGAAAATCTAAGTATTTTACATTATCGGAGGTATAAATCTTATTATTGGATCTTTCCAAGTAAAATGAGGTTTTTAGATGAATCAATTCTTTTACCATATGAAGTGTAAATCCTCAGATCGCTTTATTGCTATGGGAATTTTAGTCAGTCTTGCACCTCAAGGGCATTTTCGTCATTTCTTAACTTAGCATTTTAGAAATTAAATCATTAACAAGACAAACTAAATTTAAAGCATCACGGTCTTATCAATTATTCTTGGATCTCGGAAGTTCTTTTAGGTCACCCATCTTTCTAACTGATCATTTTAGTCTTAACTGGTTTACTACCTTTTTCTCGTAATCAATTAGGCATTAACAGAATTAACCATACGCTTAAACATGATCATGCATGCATTTACCGGATACCACTATGTTTCATAAAGCATACAAGAGGTAGTAATGTATTACCTCAACTCTGAGCTACAACGACCGATTCATGATACTATATTCGATTACACTCGAACCCGAATTCGACGTCCCTCAATATCTCAGATACAAGGAACTATGAATACCTTCAATTGCACAAATTTCAATTTCAGTCCTTATTCATATTACTCTTAACTGAGTAATTGAATACATAAGCACAATTGGGTTCAAGATTAAATACGGAGGCTTTCCGGTTAGAATTTTGCGAAGCAGACTTCAAAATCGGACTCAGGACGTTGAAAAACCTATAACAAGGGTTTTTAGAAAAGTTGACTTTTTGGTCAAAGTCAACGGTTAACGCTGACGTCAGCAGTCAAAGTTAACGCTGCCATCATGCTAACGTCATTAGTCAACTGGGTTGACTTAGACGAGTTGACTCACTAAGTTGACTCGAACGGGTTGGCTCAATGAGTTGACTCGATTAACGGGTCAAGTCGGGTCAGACTCGGTTCAAGTCGGGTCAAACAGAAGCGGGTCAGGTCGGACTCGAGTTCGGGTTGGATCAGACTTGGGCTTGGACTTATGCATAACTGGGCCCAGACTGGGTTAGCCGGTTCACTTTCCCAGTGATAGCAAACCATCAGACGGTCGTCGGAGGCCCTATTTGTACCGATTCTACCAGAAAATGAGAGCTTATCAACAGGACAATTCAACCCACTCATCAAAAACATGAAACAAGCCAGAATTGAGCTGGAAATTACCTAAAAACCAAAATTGCGCTAGAATGCACGAAGCTCCGACGAGAGTCTTACCGGCGTCGGACGAACGATTGGCCGGTTAGGTTTTGCTCACCTCAACCGGTTGAGCACGACTGGACCAACGGTGATGCAAAACGATGACAGAGGCAGTTGTAATTGACAGAAAATAAAGGGGAGGTAATTTTGGGTTCGACAAGGCTTTATTTGGTTCTGGACGGTGGTCGGAGAGGCAAATCGGTGAGTGAGGTTAGGGGTTATGATTAGACGGTCGATGGGAATGTTTTGGTGCTGGGGGTGACAGGTACAATGCGGCAGATGAATGATCGAGGTGGTCAGAAAAACACAAAAACCAGAGGCAGAGAGGTTTGGTTATCGTCGAACCTTCAACTCAATCCCCACGGTGAACGACACTGAATGGTGGCGAGTGACTAGCCTGGTTTTGGTCGCAGGGAGGCGAGGAAGCCAACGGTACACGCCACGGACCAACGGTGGCTGAGATCAGGCCGGTGAACGGTGTGGTGTTTGGTGGAAAAATTTCAAAATCTTTTGTCTTTCTCATCTTCTCAAAACTAAAAAAGTGCATTCAATGCGGTTGGTGGGATATCAGACTTATTTCATTAATGGCATAACCATTAGACACGATTTAATAATAAACCAGTATATAACTTAACCAAAAATCAACCTTAGCTTAGATGGTAAAGCTCGACTTCTCCAAGCTAAGGGGCACATGTTCAATACCTCATGGCTATAGAAATCATTTTTCTTTCCTTTGTTTTTTTCACTTTCATTTATTTTATTAGCATCCTAAATCTTGGGTGTAACAACTCTCCCCCTAAAAGAAATTTAATCCTTGAAATTTTCCAGTGTAACGCCCCAATTTTGGGCTTAGAAGTTTTGGGTTTGGACCGGTTCGGTCGGAGTGCGGTTCGAATATATAAAGGTGTTTTTAGGAAAGCCTAGTTCGGGTTGCATTAAAAATATTGAAAAATGTCTTAAAATCCTCTTTTATTATGTATAAGAGAATGGTGAAATCAATTTTACAAAATGAGGTTTGGAAGAGTTACATTTTGGGTTGGTGACTAAAATGTAATTTTTGAAAACTGGGTGACTATTTTAAAAAGGATTGAAACTTTGAATCTTTAAGGAGCTATTTACCCAATAAGAGTATCTCCAGATTTTTCTTAAATATTAAAGGATTAATTAATGGTTTTAATATTAGGTAAAAAGGAGGGAAAAGATATTTTGGCATTTTTAACTAACTTTTCCCAAATTTTCATTTTCCTTTTCTCTCAACTTTCTTTCAACCCAAACACATTTCTCCAGCACATTTTCCCTCTGATTTTGACATCCAAATATGAGATTTCAATCCTCTTTTGATCTCTAATCATCTCTTCAACAAAACCTTAGCATTTGCTTATTGGATTTTCAAGAATCTTGGTTCCAAAAAGGGAGAAACTCAAGTTTAGAGGTATGAACGTCCTTCTCCTCTAAATTCTCAGTTCTTTACTAAAATTCCCAAGTTCTCAATCCTTGATTTGTGTTTTATAAAAGGTTTTACAATTGTGTTCTTGATCTTGGCTTTAAAATGCAACATTTGCTTTAATTTTGATGAAATTCGTATGATCTGATTGGGCATTGTTTTGAGATGTCATTTTGATGAAAAATGAATGTATAATTGATGAGAAATTGAGGTTTAATCATTGCAATCCCGAATAGGTTGATTTTCCTAAGTTTTTGGTTGTTTTTGGAGTGATCTTGATGATCTGTTATAGCTGGAGGTATAAGGACGTGGTTAGATCCTTTTTGGATGTTAATTGATGTTTAAGGATGTTTAGAATTGATGGATCTTGGCTGGGTAGTGTTGTGGAGTTGTTTGGAGATGATTTCGGTTGTGTTTGGTAGCCGAAATGGGAGTGTTGATGAGAGCAGCGAGTTTAGGTGCTTTCATTGAAGATATTAATGCATGATGATGCATTAATCCTCTGCTTTGATGTGTTTAAAATAGGGGAGACATCTTCGGATCTTTGTGGTGGTGATCCGGAAGCTTGATCGGTGTTTCGACAAGTTGCGAAATGGAATCGGTGAGTGGATTTTGGTTTTCAGCTTTGAAACCAATGTTTTGAAGGTTTGGGAGCTTAGTTTAAGTCTAAGCAACTTAGCTAAGCTCAAGAGTAAGTTTTCGGAAAAACTCTCTTGTTGATGAACCATGAGTTGGTTGAATGCAATGTGAAGTGTTTGCATGTTTTAAATTCTGTTTTGAAAGGATATTTTAGCATGATTATTTGCTGATTTTATAAGCCATGTGTTGAAGGATGCTCAAGGTAAGGGATCCTTGTTTTGAACATTGCTAAATGTGGTTTTGATGCTTAATGATGCATGATGATTATGGCTTTGTTAAATGCTTTAAAACAGTGGAATATTGTTGTTAATGATGCATATTGGCAAGTGATGTTTTGAGAATGGTTAAGAACAACATGGTGGTTAAAAGTCCATGGTTGGTTCTTGGTTAAGATCACAAAGGTGGTTAAAAGTCCTTGTGTGAATCTTGTGTATTTTAAGAACAACATGGTGGTTAAAAGTCCATGGTTGGTTCTTGGTTAAGGTCACAAAGGTGGTTAAAAGTCCTTGTGTGAGCCTTGTGTATTTAAGAACACCATGGTGGTTAAAAGTCCATGGGTGATTCTTGTTAAGGACACAAAGGTGGTTAAAAGTCCTTGTGCGGTCCTTGTGAATTGTAAGAACATCATGGTGGTTAAAAGTCCATGGATGATTCTTGTGCTAAGGACACAATGGTGGTTAAAAGTCCATGTGTGGTCCTTGTGAATTGTAAGATCACAATGGTGGTTAAAAGTCCATGTGTGGATCTTGTATTGATTGTATCACTTGTGGCCAATATGACATGTTATAAACTTGAAGCATGAAATGCTTGTTTGAAATGCTTATGTGCATGTGTAAATGTTGTTTTGAACTAAGGTTTATAAAGGTGTTTATAAATGCATTATTGAGTTGTTTTAAATGAGCATTCCTCACTAAGCTATTTGCTTACGCTCTCTCTTTTCTTAAACCAATAATGCAGAGCATTGAAGTGCATTAGGGGCAGCAAGGAAGCCAAGAATCCAAGTGAAGGTTTAAGCTCATGTATGGTGAATGTTTTCTAACACTATTAGCTTTTGGGCATTTGGCAATGGAGAACCTATATTGTTGTTTTGGGAGATGTTTTGGACTCCCTAAGTTGGTTTTATGTTGTTGATGATGTTGGTACATGTAATTGGCCTCTTGGTATTTGTTTTGGTGATTTGAGGATTGCATGGTTTGCTATATAGGATACTTGCCTATAGAATTGGGTTTTTCTTATAGTGATTCCATATTTGAGTATGGTTGATGCAATTATGTTCCTTACGCATGTAATGTCTTGCTGGTATGTTTTGGTTGCTTTTGGAACATGTTTGATGGATCAATTGAATAATAAATCAGCAAAATTTCTGCAATATGGGCAGCCTGTTTCGGAACAGGTGCTACCGTTTCGGAACAGAGGGCCTGAAATGGCCTAGGCGTTTCGAAACGGGAGGAACCGTTCCGAAACGGAAATGCTACTGCCAAGCCCTGTTCCGATACACGTTTCGGAACGGTCCCGCGTTTCGGAACAGGCCCTCCCTGTTTCGGAACACTCGACCGTTGGGCTCTGAATTTGATGGTTATATGTTTTGAAATTTTTGCGTTTTGGTCCTGAACTTTGTATATGTAATTGAAGGAGTTTGAGATGTCCGTTTGAGCTAAAATTTGGCAGAGAAGCATGAAACATTACTAATTTCATATTGGTAACTCAAATGTTGGCTAAGTCCTTATAATTTTCAGAATTTGCAAATTGGTCCCTAATTTCTTAATTTGTGCAATCAAGTCCCTGAATGTTCTTTGATTGTTATGATCTTTGAGTATGCTGTTCTTGTGAACATATCTAAGGTTAATGTGCATTTAGATAAGACTTAAAATGAAAAAAAGGGTCGTTAATCAAGGTTGACTTTTGGGTTGACTTTGGTTTTCCCCGTGTAAACTTCTTAATTCGGTTCAACCGTCTGGGCCGGGTTAAGGGGGTTACATCCAGAGTCGGAGAAATACAGAAACTACTCTTTCATCCATTCTTGTACTAAAACTTACCTATCAGAGTATCATTATTTCTCAAGGCTCCTAGATTATCATGGATCAATCTGGCAGTGTCTTCAGTCACCTGGGCTGTCCTTAGACCCAAGGTCATCCCATCATATATCTCGGACCATATAATCAGAATATGGTATATGAATCCATACATAACTTCATACGGAGCCATACAAACACTTGTTTCATAACTGCTATTATAAGAAAACTCAGTTAGGAATATGAAACATTCCCATCACCACATGAGTCAATCATACATCCCAAAAGTAAATCTTTTAGAATTTGTATTACTCTTCTAGGTTGACCATCAATTTATGGATAAATATATGTTCCTGAAATCTAGACGAGTACACAAGGCCTCCAACATGGCCTTCCAGAATCAGAGTGTAACATCAAATTTTAGTTAGGAATGATACATAATGATACACCATGCCACATTTTCAAGGAAAAAGTCTTTCTTTAAGCTGTTCGAACATAACCAAGGTTTTGGACGAATATCACTAACCTTCAGCATAATTTTCATACAAATGTTTCCTTCGTGTATAACAGAGTCACCATAAAATTTACACTTTTGTCGCGTTTACAGATTTCATTCTTTTACATTCACACTACTTTTATCATATTTCCATCAGAATATTCTCAAACATAATCATCATCACCGAATGACTTTACACATATTCTTACATTGGTTACCTCACATAATCAAACATTTATTCACAATCTGAATCAGATCTTCAATTTCACACATGAACCATCTTAAGTTCTTTATCTAGTTTCAAACCATCAACTTAATCCAAATCAGAGACGAACATTATCGACATTTCATGCCAGTACAATTCGAGCTATGGAAGGAAAAATACTTAGATTCACTTATTTTAGAAAAAGGAATTCGACATCGGAGTTATAATTTAGAGGAGTACGGTTATGCTAGGGACATGCACAGACCAGACACTCTATGACAGACGATCAATCGATCTACCCTAAATGATACAACTCTAAAATCTGATACCACTAAATGTAACCCCTTAGACTCGCCTATGCGTTAGCACAAATCCTAGGAAGTTACATTAAGGTCACAAGAGCGATCTACAGTAAAAATCCACATAAAAACATTTTTCTTTAAATACATTTATAACCACGAATCAATCTTATCTTTTAAATACTATTTCAGAAAAATCATTTAAACATATAACAATAGTTTAGAAAATACATTACAGACACTAACGTAAAACAATACACGACATACATGCCCATAAACTAAACTAGTGTCGTACTTCAAAAGCAACACCGAGAGAACTCCAAACATTGATAACAATCACTATACTATGAAATATTTCTTTTAACCTACAATGGTAAAAACAACGTGAGGTTCAGAAAGCTCAGTAATATAGAACTACCAAAAGATGTTATAGGCAACATGTAGGTATAAGGCAAAGCATAAAGCAGTCATGAAGTTCCAGGCAACTACAAACTCCGATTATGATTCGATATTGAATGAAGTGTTATATTGAATATAACAGAATTGTTCTTTATATGGTCATGCGAGTATCTGGAGATAAGGATATAGATGGAGATTTAGAAGAGATTTAGATTGCAAAAGTTGAATCAAGGAGTTTAGTTGTTTCATTAAGCGCAGATTAGAAACATACTGAGAGTTTCAGACTTTGGTACATTAACTCAGTAGGGTGGGTTTCATAAGGGGTCAGAAAGTTTTATTTAATCACTTGACTACCCTCCAGCTGTACGCCAATATACAATATCCCATAACTGTATCCGGAAAGATTTACCTTAGGCCCATTGGGCATATAAGCTTACAGAAAGACTCCCCTATGTCTGTTGGGCGTAGAGGATATCTTAGGTCTAGAAGGACTTATCAGTGCTGAGCTTACAAATGTCAATCATATTCTAGATAATATACCTAGATAAAATTAGTTGTTATCTAGTAAACGATAATATCAAAAAACATATATGAGATATATTTTTATATCAGAAGACATATGTCATATTTATTTTTGTATAAAAAGATAGATATCAGATATATATCTATATCAGAAGATAGAAGCTAAAGATTTCTTTCATTTCGAATAACAGTGCCATACTTTTAATTCAAAGCATATAGTATTTAGGGTAAACTACACAGTTGACCACCGAACTATGGGGTTGGTGTCGATCTTACCACTATTTTTTTTCGTCTCAAATACACCACACAACTATTTAAATGGTGCCACGTTTGCCACACGCCGTTAAAAAAAACGAAAAAATTGACGGAACTGTTAAAAAAATTGGTATAATTACACATTTGGTCCTCTATATTTATACAATATATCAAAAAAATTAGTATAATTACACATTTGGTCCTCTATATTTATACAATATATCAATTTAGTCCTAAATTTAATCTAATAAAATAAATTAATTATTCAATAAGATGGTGACACGTGTCACCACCTTATTAGAAGTCTTTAATTATTTTTATTTAATTAATTTAATTAATTTTCCACCTCCAATCAGGTGGTGACACGTGTCACCCAATTGGAGATGGAAAATTGAAAGGAACAAAATCGCCCCTACCAAGATTCGAACTCAAGACCTCTGGGTAGAGAGGCTGTGTGCTTGCCACTAAACCAAGCACACTTTCGTGCTATAGGGTCATTAATATATGTATTTAATGATTGTTAATGCCCAGAAAATTAAAGAGAAGAAAATGCAATTGCAAGGATTCGAACCAAGGACCTCATGGTTGAAAGGACATGTGCTTGCCACTACACCAAGTGCATTTTTTGTGATATAAAGTACAACATTTAATATATGTCTTATATAGATTTTAATGCTTGAATTGAGAAATTCGAATGAAATGAAATGTAGTTTTAAGAAATTCGAATGTAATATTTTTATGATCCATAAAAAATCTAACCCAATTAAATAAATCTAATAACTAAATTAATATTATTTTAAAATTTTTATATTTTAAACTAAATTTAATATATTTTTCAATTTTAGATTTATTTTTATAATTCCACGTATATAATTGTTGAATTGAGTTTTTTTTACTTAATTAATAATTTTAATATTTATTAAAAATTTAATCGTGAAAATAATATTAACCGAATTCGAGGGCAAACACATCGTGAAAATAATAATTTTAATATTAATTTAGTTATTAGTTATTAGAGTTATTAGATTTTTTTAATTGGGTTAGATTTATTTTAATATTAACCGAATTCGAGGGCAAGCACATCGTGAAAATAATAATTTTCTCAAGCATTAAAATCTATATAAGACATATATTAAATGTTGTACTTTATATCACAAAAAATGCACTTGGTGTAGTGGCAAGCACATGTCCTTTCAACCATGAGGTCCTTGGTTCGAATCCTTGCAATTGCATTTTCTTCTCTTTAATTTTCTGGGCATTAACAATCATTAAATACATATATTAATGACTCTATAACACGAAAGTGTGCTTGGTTCAGTGGCAAGCACACAGCCTCTCTACCTAGAGGTCTTGAGTTCAAATCCTGGTAGGGGTGATTTTGTTCCTTTCAATTTTCCATCTCCAATTGGGTGACACGTGTCACCACCTGATTGGAGGTGGAAATTAAGTGTCACTATTTTATTGAATAATTAATTTATTTTATTAGATTAAATTTAGGACTAAATTGATATATTGTATAAATATAGAGGACCAAATGTGTAATTATACTAATTTTTTTGATATATTGTATAAATATAGAGGACCAAATGTATAATTATACCAATTTTTTTAACAGTTCCGTCAATTTTTTCGTTTTTTTAACGGCGTGTGGCAAACGTGACACCATTTAAATAGTTGTGTGGTGTATTTGAGACGAAAAAAATAGTGGTAAGATCGACACCAACCCCATAGTTCGGTGGTCAACTGTGTAGTTTACCCTAGTATTTATAACACCCCTCACCCCTGATTAGGACTAAAGAGTGTTAAACCGATTCGTATTATCGTATAACAAGTGGGCAGTGGAAACGAACAATTTTTTTTATTCGAATACCATCACAAGGTGATTCTAAAATTCATTTTCAATCTAAATAACTCACCAACAATTAAACTCGGATATCTTAATTTTTATGATTCAGTTCGAAACACATATGTAGCTTAACACCTAGTTTGCTAATTCGTACGATATATCAATTTGCTATGGAAGATCATATTTAGGAACATACCATCTAATAATTACATCCTTTAAGATCAACATCATACCATCATATATATGCATCAACCATTCAACGTTTTTGTTTCCCTTACACAAAAGACTTCCCGGGGTAACAAACATAAAGGCTATAACCTAAAGGTTACCTATACAAAATATGACAAAAAGAAATCAAGCCCCAAACAATATACAAAAGGGCTAATCTATACTCCATATATACCCCATACATAACAAAATGAGGGAAACACATTTTAAAAGTTTAGATGTTCTTCATATAGTAGTTCATAAACATGACCATTAGTGCAAACTGGACTAACATGCTGACAATTAGGCCACCCATCATAAGTACAACAAAGATAACAAAAGGCATACTTCTAATCTTCAACGGCTAAGATCAGGGTGAAGTCCGATAATTCAACTTCATGTGGTTTTGGGAAGAAAAAAAGCAAGAGTGATAAGTACTTATAGTACTTAGTGAGGAAACCTTATTCTAATCATCTTTGAATTTTCGATTTAATTAGCAACCCAATCATTCAATCTCAATTATCATAGTAAGCTAAACTCACAATTTAAATTTTGATTCAAGTGTAATATCAACATACAAATTCACAACAAGGAGCAATTTAATCAAATTTCTAACCCTGTCCAATCTCACAACATAATTTCTTCTAATTTAAACTCATTCGAATTCAAGGCTGCCGAAATTTAACAAATTCCAATTTCAATTATATAAAAATTCGAACAATCATGCTTCACCAAAATATCATACAATTAAGCACTTTACATTCGAATACAAGGTAGTCCCAAAATCATCATTTGTATATTTATCCATGCCACATTCGTACCAACATGCTTCATAACATAGATTGAAATCGAGTATGTATTAGACAAACAAGTAGCAACAAACTGTACCAGATTAATATTTATAATTTAATTTATCAATTCATGCTCATATCAAGTTAGTCACTTTGCCTTGGTTCATATAGTTAGCTAGGTATTCGAGTCACGTATTACATGATTGTGAATCATTTCACCATATCATAGGTACCTAAGTACCACATTCGTATTATCGTATTACATGTCATCTTAGTGCCAATTACACTAAGCGAATAGGTACACTTACGTACCATAACATCAGTACACTCACGTACCATATTAAAAGAAAGATCTCTAGACTCTAGGCATGTCGTACTACCTATCTGACCATATGACCAAGGACTTATACTTATAACAATTTCTTTACTTCACAAAATTTACAATCATAATTCATCATATATCAGTTTGTTAGTTTGACTAATTCACAAGACAAACTCTATTACCATCATACCCATTTAAATTTCGATTTCAAGCATCTCATGTAATCACATATCCCATAATCCCAATCATCAAATATATATCATTTATCACACATCATGGTATACATGTATCACATACAATTTTGCATATTTCGACCATCACATAAATTTTCAGAACACAAATTGCATCATACTCAACTCAATTTCTATCATATTATTTCAACCATACCCTAATCGAGCATAGCGACTTTTAAATTTCAATCAATGGCATTCATATATTCGAACACATACATAAACACAAAACTAATTTCTTTTTATTCTTCCTTCCCTTATTGATCACCAAGCCATTGTTAAGTCCAATTTCATGCATAGCATATATAAAAATCAAATTAAAGGATAGTTGAGACTCTAATCTCAACTCTAAGTTCGTTTCACTCACAGTCGCCGTGCAAATCTTGAACTCGGATGCTCTTTCCACGCTCCTTTGACAATCCAACTACCGGATTATCTTCAATACCTTCTCCTCTAGGTTCTATTGCATAATTTACACACAACATGAGACAAATTTCGGAATCAATCTAACACTCATTATTTAATTTTAATAAATTTCATTTTAACCATCGAACTAATTCACATTTTCGGACAGATTCAAATTAATCTCTTATCCTAATTATTTTTCTTGATCCGCAACTTGAATTTACCAATTCTCTTATGTTAATTTACAATTTATGACTCTCCCTTAATGCTACTTAATCTCCTTGCTTTAATTCTTGTCAATTACATTAAAATTTTACATCAAATCTATTATTTTTTTTAAATCGGACAGTTTTGACTACCTTTAAGGATTTAGCTGTAAATTTCATTTTATTACTCGAAATTGAGATCCGTTTGTTTCCAAGTTCAATTAACATATCCAATTAACATATATAAAAATTTTGGACCTAAATTTTTAGTATTCTATTCTCTATGAATTTCCAAAGTCTGCACTGACAATTTTGAGTGCCTTAGCCATTTTCGTTCCAGATTTTCCTAGGATGTTCGAAACTCAATACCGTTTGTTTCTTATTAAAATAGACATATCAAATTATGTTGTGTTAAATTTTCAGACTACAACTCCAATTATTTTATTTTTTTATGAATTTTCAAAGATAGTTGTCTAACTTAAGAAGATGCTGGGCAGATTTGACATTCTTAGCTTAAGGTAAACTTTGAATTTAGAAACCTTGTTACACATATCACATTTCCAATTTCTTTTCATCTTGGCTGTGAAATTCTTTTCCAGCATCTTATTAGTAAAATTTCAACATTTAATTAGCTAAAATTTTCATGAATAATCAAAATTTACAACACAATAATTCTTTAAAATTTTTATACATTCGAATAGAGGAGGAGAGATTAAGCTTACTTTTGATTTCTGATTTGTTATCTTAGACTAAAACCATTGACATGCAAAGCTTTTCTTCATCCTTTTCTCTTAACAATGGCTGAACTAGATTCTTTCACTGTAACAAGTTTCTCATTTGGTTTCACTTTGTCTCTTTCTTTCCCACTAAGGGAGCCGGCCATGGAGACACCATAATAAGGTGACAAGATGGCCACCTAAGTGCACCCCTTAAAGTCTAATTCACCTTTAGTTTAACCATTAATCATCTCACTAATAAGGGCAGATTTAGAAATCCTATTATTATTGCATGCAACCCTTCATGGTTTCCTCTTTATTTGATTTAGTCACCTTCACTAATTATTGAGTTCCTTTGAATTTTCAATTTAGTCTCTAATGTATTTAATCTAATTTAATTACTTAAATTTTCTAATCTAATTGAGTCACTAATTGTTCAATTAACTCATAAAATATAGGCTAGGCTTTAAGGTGTTACATTTCTCTCCCCCTTAAAGAAAGAATTCGTCCTCGAATTCTTACCTGAATTGAACAAATAGGGATATTGTTTTCCATTGTTTCTTCTGGTTCCCATGTTGCTTCTTCCATCTTATGATTCCTCTACAACACTTTGACTAATGAAATATTCTTATTTCTGAGTCTCTTGATTTTTTTATCGAGAATCTAAACTAGTTCTTCTTCATAAGATAGGTTAGGGTTCAATTCTACTTCTTCCGGCTCTAGAATATTAGATGGATCGGATCTATATTTGCCGAGCATTGAAACATGAAAGACATTATGGATTTTATCGAACTCGGTGGGGAGTGCAAGTCGATAAGCTATTGGGCCAATTCTCTCAATGATGTCAAAAGGTCCAATAAATCGAGGACTGAATTTTCCTCTTTTACTGAACTGAAATACTTTCTTCCATGGAGAGACTTTAAGAAAAACTTTGTCTCCCACATTGTACTGAATATCTCTTCGCTTCAAAGCAACATAAGCTTTTTGTCTATCAAAAGCCTGTTTTAATCGAGAGTGAATGATTTGGACTTTCACTTATGTTTCTCTGAGTAGTTGAGGTCCTAATACTTTGTTATCACCAAGTTCAGACCAACAAAGAGAGGTTCTACATTTTCTGCCATACAATGCTTCAAAAAGAGCCATCTGAATAGAAGACTAATAGTTGTTGTTGTTGTAAGCAAATTCTACCAAAGGTAGCGATTTTTCTCAATTCCTCCCGAAATCGATAATACAGGCTCTAAGCATATCTTCGAGGATCTGAATTACTCGTTCAGATTGGCCATCACTTTTCAGATGGAAAGCGGTGCTTAGATTCAGTTTGGTCCCCATAGCTCGTTGCAGAGTTCTCCAAAATCGGGAAGTAAACCTTGGATCACGATCAGAGACAATTGAGACAAGAATTCCATGTAAACAAACTATTTGTTGAATGTACAAATTAGCTAAAGTCTCTAAGCTGTAGTTTGTACGCACTAGAATAAAATGTGTTGATTTGGTGAACCAGTCAACAATCACCCAAATAGCATCACATTTTCGGGGAGAACAAGGAAGACCAGTCATAAAATCTATTGTAATTTGTTCCCATTTTCACTGTGGTAGTTCAAGTGGTTGGAGTAACCTGGTGAGAACTCGGTGCTCAGCTTTGATTCTTTGACAATTGAGAAATTTAGATACAGACTCATTGATCGCTGCTTTCATGCCAGGCCACCAATACAAGAATTTAAGATGTTTATACATCTTAACCGATCCAGGGTGGATCGAAAAAGAACTCTGGTGAGCTTCTTCTAGAAGATCTCTTTTTAAATTCTCATCATTTGGAACACAAATTCTATTTTTAAAGTAGAGGAGACCATTTATGTGAGTACGAAACCCTTAATCAGCCTTTGTATCAAGTTTGGAAAGCTTCTTTCCTCTCGTTTTTGGGGTTATCGGCATCGGTCAAGGGACGTCGGCGAATTGAAGGCAAACATTTTTAGGGTTTTGAAGGCTCTCTCTCACTCTCTTTCCTAAAGGTTTCGGCCGATTTGGCCAAAAGGGGAAAAATAAACCTATTTCAGTGGTTTTATAGGGTTTCAAGGTTTTAAAATAGGGCTAACCCCCCTTATGTCATTCCGCGTTTCTAAAATTACCTCCATGGGGTTTCCGTCCATTCAAAACATGGCCCAAGTCCCTGAAGCTTCTTAAAAATTTTCAATTTCACCCCTAAAGGAAGTCGAGTCAAACTTTTCAAAGGGTTTAATCGCGCAACAGCCCTTTCGTGTTTTTCAAAACCTTTTTAAGGGTTTTCGTTTTTCTTAAATCTCGTCACTAGTCCCTCAAGTTTTAAATTGCTTGTCAATTTCACCTTTCTAAATTATTTTGAAATAGAAGATCACCCATCTAGTCCTTGTCTTTTTTATGACTGATTTAGTCCCCTTGAATAGTGGTAAATTTCTTAAATCGACCCCCAACAATTCATGCATGTTGTAATTTCAATCTTTATCATTCACGTTTTGTATTTTTGATATTTGATATATTTCGAATGTGATTACTCCCTTTTTTATACACATGTGGATTGTATATTCGTGCATATTATGTGATTTTATATGGCAATGTGCATTTTATTTAGATCCCACATGGCTACGTATATGCATGTGTGTTACCTAGTTTTTTTATGCAGTAAAGTATATATATTACAAGGTCCTCACATATCCATATTTGTCCATGAATTATCCTATTTTAATGTTTAATATACGTATTACCATATGCTAATACCACATTTACCATCATTAAATATATGTGTAGTTACTTTATTCCTTTCATGTTGGCCTTTTTGTCTTTGTTAGCATTTGTATACAATTGATCCTGCATTTAAATGCCATGTTTAGATACTCGCTTTTTATGCTTTATTTATTTCATTTATCTTTGTCGGCTTATTCATATTATTTCACGCCTTGTTTATTCATTCTCGATACGCCTTTAGTCATATGACATGTTAAGTTGCATTCGGAATATAAAATGTCATGCGATGTCTTTTTATTCGGGAATGAACGAGTCCAGTACCAGTCGTAATGGTGGTGGTTCGGACGTTCCTTTTCGAATATTAGAGCTTTTGAAATTCACTCACTTGTATAACCAAATTTCGATTTATTTGTCACTTTAATTCGCAAAGTTTAATATTAAGGGTAAAATACTGAAAACATCACTCAACTTTGGTCATTTGACCTATTTTAGTCACTCAACTTTAAAAACGCTCAATTTACTCATTAAACTTTACTTTTTGACCTATTTTGGTCACTTTGAATTATTTTATTAATATTTAAGTATGACATGGCATATTTTATTATTATTAACTATAAAAAATAATTTAAACTAAAAATAAATTATATTTTATTTATTAATAAATAAATAAAATTAAAATAAAAAACCCTAACCCCAAACACCCCAAATATCCAAGATATCCTAAATTCCAAACACCCAAACTCTCAAACTCTTACTAGCGTCACTTCTACCGGCGGCCGTCACTCCCTTTTCCGCCACCGACAACATCGCCCGTCATCGACAGTGTCATCGCTTGAACATTCATATGAATTCGATGAAACTTTTTTCAGAATTATTCTTGTCACTGTCACAAGATCGAGCTGTTCTGAAACACAAACCCAAACTTTGATGGAAATACGATCGGCAACCCTTTTGTCGTTATAACTTATAAACAAGTTGAGCCAATGTCGTCTTGCCCATTCCTCCCATCCCACTATAGGCATGGAAATACTCTATTTTCATCACCCCAAACAGCCATTGAAGGATTTCTTCCTTCTCAGTTTTCCAACCATAGACATGACCTTTATTCAAAGAAGTAGTTAGCCTTTTCTATTGTACTCTGTTGGATTTAGACACGTCCCCTCCTGCCACCTTCATCAAATTCAAGCCAAGGCCATTAATTTTTAATGAAATGCACTGCGATATGTTAGTGATATCTTTTATCTTGTATCTGGCCCCATAATCCGGCATTAAATTGCTTCGGCTTGCACCGATAAAACATGCACAGAACATGTTTGATGAATTGTTTGTTCGAGCTTGCTTAGGATTTGCAATGGGGTTTTTATTGGCCTCAGATGAGAAATGAAATCTAGTCTAGGTTGTGTTTCTTTAGCAATCTAGTGTTGAGAATGGTGGCGATGGCACCGTCGGCGGCGGCAGAGGGAGTGGTAAAGGTTTGAGAGTTTGAGTGTTTGGGATTTGAGATATTTGGGGTGTTTGGGGTTAGGATTTTTATTTTAAAATACTTTTTTATTTATTAATAAATAAAATATAATTTATTTTTAGTTTAAATTATTTTTTATATTTAATAATAATAAAATATGCCATGTCATACTTAAATATTAATAAAATAATTCAAAGTGGCCAAAATAGGTCAAAAAGTAAAGTTTAATGAGTAACTTGAGCGTTTTTAAAGTTGAGTGACTAAAATAGGCCAAATGACCAAAGTTGAGTGATGTTTTCAGTATTTTACCCTAACATTAATTAAGCGGTAAGGATCTTAATACCAAATTTGGGCATGACAGGGGTGCTCACCCTTCCTCACATGTAACCGACTCCTGAACCTGTTCGAATCTCTGATTTTAGGTGTTCGATCTACCTTTAAAAATGATCGGTGGCGGCTACAATTTTAATAAGTTCCCTTAAAAACTCGCTTTTAAATTAAAAACTGGTTTTTCTAGGTGACACCGAAGTAAAAGGGGTAACGATACCTCAAATTTTTCAAAAAAAAAACGTCGCTACAGCTCTCATCCAACAGTCCGAAAAAAGTGTAAAATAATTGAGTTTTACATTGTCTAAGTGGATCCTAACCCCTAACTTTAATGTTTACATTTAATATGGTTTTTAATTTCTTTGGGGGTGCAATTAGGTAGTTATGTTACTCGTATCCCTTTTTCTTGTAAGACAAGATTACTTAAATCCAAATTAATGATAAAATAAAATATGTCATTACCATTGAAATCACTTCTTGAGTTCTATTTATTTATTTTGATATAAAATGAATTGGTGTGGTTTATAAGAAAGTGCCTTATTTTTTGAGTTAATTGCATCACATGTCTTAAACTATAATCATCATTCTAAATTGGTCTCTAAATTTCTGATCGTTCTAATTTTAGCTTTAAAATTAACAATATATGCTAATAGTATCCCATGTTAATAAAAATTATTATAAAATTTGTTAATTTCCATGTAAACATTAATGTGTAGTATTACGTAATAATATGATGCGATACAAACAATAATTTAAGAATAAAATTAAAATATTTAAAAATTAGACCTATTTAAAATGAATGTCATAATTTAGGGCTGAAATTAAAATATTCAAATTATTAAATTAAATTTATATTGAATTCTAGTTCATATTAAAAGCAAATATATAAATAAATAATCAATACATTATTTCATGACACTTCCAATTGGGATCCTTCTATGTTAATTTAGGATGAGTCTATCACGTGCGACGAACACCGTTGAACATCACTAACGCTGAACATTGTTGAACACCACTAACGCTGAACACCGTTGAACACTATTAAATTGATTAATAAAGATTAAAAATTTTAAGGACTCAACGTACAATTAATAATTATTCAAAAATTCAATTAATTATTTTCCATATATATTAAATTGTTTATTTTTTTTAAATAGGGTAAACTACCTATTTAGTACCCAACATATTATCGTATTTCTGTTTTAGTACCCCGCCTATTTTTTTTGGCAAAATGGTACATAATGTTACGTTTTTATGTCGCTATTGTACCTCTGCTGTTAAAAATTAACGAAAATGACGACATGGCTCATTTTTAATTCGGATAATAATAATTTTAGTCCCAACAACTTGTACATTTTAGCAATTAGGTCCCAAATCAAAATAATCAACCAGATTTAATGATCATCTCAAAATTTTGGGCCAAACCCCAAATTTCCCAGTTTTCACCCTCTTTCCCCAACACCCAACCCCACATCGTGTGCCCATTTTGCTGATCGAAGATCAACGGTATCCTTATTCCCGACCATCGATTTCAATTCCCCAACACCCTAATTTTCCCTCAGCTTAGTTCACTGTACTCCCTTACAACACAAATAGAAAAAAAAATCTAATTTTCGTTTCATGTTGATTAAACTTACCTTCTTCTGCAATGTACAAACATATATAAGAAGCAAAATGGGTGAGTGAAAGGAGCAAAGCCAATAGACATTTGATTGAGAACAGCCCATGCACATGTGTTGGAGTGCAGAAAAAGGGACAAAATGCTTGTACGTTATTAACTCCAATTCTCGCCTTTGCCATAAAATTCGAGTGAACTTGAGTGTTGAATGTAGAAACCAGTCTGTATGGGCATATTCGGATAGTCCCTTATACGATGTTCTCGTACCATGTCTAAATATGCGTCAAACACGGACAATATAAGGGAAATATGAGCCGGAACAACAAAGACATAGATTGCTCTTTTTCCCCTCTAACCAAACACAATCATAAAGGAGAAAATGAGAGAAAAAAATCCTTTAGAAGGTTCAATTACAGTGCTGCGATGGTGAAAATAGTGGTGGCTAGAACGAAAATGAACCAACCAAACCCTACACAAATTATGACGACAAAGAACAAGTTTTTGTAATAAAAACTACATCATTTCAAAGTTCGTCGTGCATAGGTTTGTGTAACGGGAGTCCATTATCAGGAGCTACATTACCGTCGAATCGACCTTGGTTAATACCTTCTTCTACAGCTTTGCGAGCAAGCTCTGGCTTTCCGGCCATTCCGGCTCTTATGGCTGCAGTAATTGTCCTCTGCAACCTAAGTATGCCGATACGCTTTGAAACAACATAAAGTACAGCACACGAGAACAAGACAATTCCTACTATGAGTATCACCCTGTCCAGACAGAATGTAGCATAAGCCGTGACATCCTTGGATAGGTAGTCATTACTAGAATGTAAAGGAAAACCTAACCTCTTAATAGTACCTGTCAATAACATCGTGGCGTTGCATCGTGGACAGTAAATTCCGAGTTCGTGACAACAATGATTTGTGCCCCTTGTATTCACTTTCAGCCTTCTTTAATACTCCCGTTGATTCCTCTACATGTGCAACACGTATGATATAAGTCAACAAATCGAATGCACATAACTCCAGTCCGTGTTCCAAATCCGAAACAGATTTGCCAAAGCAACACAGATAGAATTCTTATCTCAGTTTCTTAAGGAGAACATGAACATTCAACCAAAGCTCAGACAAACACGACTTCATACGCAAGTACCAAATCTTCTAAAAGACTAAAACCACACTACTTTCACCAAGTTCCAGTAAATAAAGATTTCGGAATAGGGATATCAAGACATACCGAAAGTCATGAGTGTGCTTGTGCTTCTTTCGACCTCCTATATACATGTACACGTAAAGCAACAAAACCATATTGAGCAAACCATAAGGAACTATATCAAAAAGACCATCAAAGACAAATCAAAACGAAGAAACAGAAGCGAAAAAAATCATGTTACTAACCTGAACCATCAATTGGCGGGTACGGCGAAGACTCTCTGTGATGCTCTCTGCAGCAGATGTCATTCCAGCCTTTGTCCTGAAAAGGATTATAAAAAACGGGCAAATAAAAGAGCAGAAGATTACTGCATAAAATTCAGGGATCCTAGGCTAATTACGATATCAATGAAGGCCAAAGAAAAAGTAATACATACTGCAAATTGCGCCGACGAACCGTGGATTCTTCTCCACCACCGAGAAGAAGTTCTCTCTACAAAACATACATAAATGTAACTATGACTGTCAGACACCAAAACATTCCCCATGATGTAATTAACAACATATCTATCAAACTTTGTATGAAAAGGTAACCATTTTCAGTTACTGTCACAGATAAAAGATTTTACACATCAAAGGGCTATTACCAAGGATTTAAACAACGGTATGCATTCCCCATCGCATTGTGTTTAGGACAGTACAATTACGCCGATTACATTAAATATCGAAACCACAAAGAAAACAACAATCCATGGCTATTACAATCACTTAGCAGTACCTACATTTTGCTTCAATCCTAGCAAATGAAATTTCCTACCTCTTTCTGAGCAGTTTTCCTCATATTATCCTTTGCTTGCAGATTCGCGTTCCTCAGACTCATTCTCAAACTAATCACATAACAATGAAATCTCATCAGTAAATGCAATTAAAACACAAACAACGAGCTTTGCTAAATTACAGCTAAACCCAATTAACAACGAACAGAAAACCACGAGCATTGGAATTCGAAGATTCAATCAATTAAAACAACAACAACAAAAACCCAAATCAAATAACCAAAAAATCGCATATTTGATTCAAAACTCAAATTTCGGGGTTTAAATTAACCTTTGGGATTGGCTTTTCCAGGTTTCGAGCATAGCTTTAGCAGACTGGACCTCTTCATCGGTAGGAAGCTGTGGAGCGAGAAGATCGAGATTGAATTGCAGTGAATTAAGCAAAGCCAAACCATCTTGAGCCAACCCGTTCAATCTGGGCAATGAACTTTTGTTCTTAGTTTCTTCCGTTGTTGATTTCCCATATTCCTGAATCTCTTTTATGTGTTGTTGGGTCTTTGAATAGGCATCGTCCCACTCTTTCTTTGTCTTCTCCACTTCTTCCACCACCTTGTCCATTTCTGTTTTTCGATTTTTCGTTTAAGTTTTTTTTTTTTTTTGGTATGTTTGGTTGATGAGAAAATGGAATGGAAATTTTTGGGAAGGTTTGATTTCAGGGATCTAAGAGGTTAGCAGAACTGCAGAAGGGAAAAGTTGTAGATTTTTGTTTTTAATGAAACGGCAGCGCATTAATGTGTTACTTTGTAATCTTAAGGGATAAGCAAAACTCGACCGGAAAATTTGATTTTTTTTTTGAATTGTCTTGATATGAAAAAATTAACTTGGTTTGACTCGAATGGTAATTTTATACACTCACTCAAATAAAAAAGTTTCAAATAAAGTTTAAATTATAAAACAAAACTTTGAATAACTCAAAATTTTTGTAATTAGTGATTCAGTTTAAGTCAAATATCTCAACTATATTTGATATATGTATAACATATATGAAAAAATAAGATATATATATATATATATATATCGTATATGGTTATAGAAAATGTTTAAATTGAAACCAATTAGTATTATAACATTATAAATATTTACAATTAAATTTGAAACTTGAACAACTCGACTAGAAAAAATCAAAATAAAGTTTTGAGCTGTCAACTCGACTAATTCCATTTTTTTTTGCTCGACTCGATCGGTGCTCACCTTAGCTATGTGGGTCTTTTAAAATTAATTTGGTTAAATTATGCTACAAGTCCCTGTAATCTGGAACATTGTTCATTTGTTCCATCTGAGAAAGGCCAATAGTTGAACTAGAAGGAGAAGAAGAAACGAAGAATTATTTTGAGATATTCGGTTTCGATTAGAAATTGATGTACGAAAGCCTCGTTCGAGCTACCGAGGATTTCGACTCCAATATTGCATCGGAAGAGGTGGATCTGGAAGTGTTTATAAAGTTAAGCTTTCAACATGACAAGTTTTCGTAGTAAAGAAGCTTCATGAATTCGATGATGACGATTAATCGGCTAATCCGAAAATTTTCAGCAATGAAATCAATTTATTGACCGAAGTAAAGCATCGAAACATCGTGAAGCTTTACGGGTTTTGCTCTCGTGCCAAGCATTCATTTTTGGTTTTTAGTATTTAGGAGGAAGCTTGGCAAAGTTGCTTGCAAATGAAGAAACAGTAATGCAATTGGACCTGAACAAGAGGATTCAAGTTGTTAAAGGAGTGGCGAATGCTTTGCATATGTACATCATGAATGTTTTCCTCCGGTAATTCATCGGGACATTCCGAGCAACAATGTTTCGTTGGATCCGAAATATGGAGCTCGGATTTCGGACTTCGGACTTCGGTGCTTCTAGGATTCTAAACCCTGATTCATCTAAGTTGACATCATTTGAAGGCACCTTTGGATACTTTGCTGCAGGTACACTTTCCATCATCATAATCGATGAGAATTGAGACCTCATATTCACTTCCTGTTTGGGCCTTCACAATCACTTAACTAGCCCCTAGCCTTTAGTTGAGCTACAATTTTTGTAAAGGATGGAATTTTATTAGCAAATCGAATATCAACCAGACAACGAAAACGACCCTCATTAAAAATATCCCTACATCCTAGATGGAGGGAAAAGAGTACATACTATGATATGAATAAATAATTAATTTAAATACGATTTTCAAAGATGTAATTTTTTTTTAAATAATATATAGTCTCTTAAGCAATAATTGATATTTTCTGAACAGTGAAAATGTTAATTTTGAAACAAGTAAAATGAAAGATTAATGGATCAATTTAATAGTAGAGGGGCTAACTTGAACTAATCTATATAATAAAGAGACTAAATTGATTCATTTAATAGTATAAGGACTAAAATAATATTGTTCGTATAATAGAGAGACATAATAGAAACTTTCACTGATATATATATATATATATATCACAATAGACAATAACCATAGAGATGGTAGACAAGTACAATTTTGTGCATTTCACACTGCACTTACCTTAGTTAGGACTGTTATGGGTATAAGTTTGGTTGATTGTAAGTGAGTGTCGATGCCAAAATTTATACCCGTCATGAGTCGTAGGTAGGTGATAGATTTGAGATCTTACTCGCTCGTCCTACATCTGCATGCTTAGTACCCACTATATGAATTTTAAACTATTATGAATTTAAAAAAATTCACGAGATATTCTGTAAACCCTAGAATTCTGAAAGGACATGCCTTATAATTTGTTCAAGTTCAAGGGTATAAATTCCCTAGTCTGTTAATTTAACTTGAAAAATGATTTTTTGTTGACTAACAAGTTTGACAGATAGAAACTAAATGGTGAGTATTCACTTAAATAATGCATACGAGATGAATTTGAGAGTGTATCAGTATATAGTGAATACCATTTGTAAATCAATTTGACAATAATTGAATGAAAATTAAAAATTTTAAAACCAAATTAAATAGATTGAATTGTCAATTTTTTTACTCCGATCCTTATAATTTTTTGTTTTACCTCACCAAATCAACTTATCAGATTATTGATTCTTAATCTATTTGGAGAAGTAATAGAATCGAGTTCACAAAAACAGTAACGGATCCAAGTGTAACTTAAAGTGATTTCGTACTCACCCTGAACTTTCTAAACTTCACACATTTAATTTTAATTTTTTGAATTTTTGTTAACTAACCATCATTTTATAAGTTGTATTCAATCTGATATTTTAAGATTTAATGTATATCCACCTTCAAAAATATTTCAAAATCCGCCATTGCACAAAGTCATTGTCCCTTAAGTCATCATTTGATCATGAATCGGAAACTTTAAAACTAAAAAAAGTGATGAAAATGATATGAGTTTTTATCCGTTTACCATAGACTTTCTCAAAGAGTAGGTCTCGTGATGACCCAATGTGTGTGGCAGTGCATCAAGTGGGACAACTTTGAATTAGGCTAAAATTAGTTCCAATTATACTTGAAAAATGGTATCAATGATATTTGAATTTCAACATTTGTAAATCTTTTTTTTTTCTTCATATTTTCAAGTTACGTCATGTGTTAATATGTACTCAAATTGTTTTTTTTTTGTAGACTAGAAAGTTTGACTAATAAGAATTTACCTTCTTCAACAAGATTTTTTTTCTTTATGGTAGAATGACGAGAACGAGTCTCATTCGTTGATATATTTGTTTCGTTTTATATTAATTGAGTTTGGAATTCAAATATCATTATTTATAAACTCTTTTAGTACTTTTTTAAATTAAAATTTACTTTATACAAATAAAAATAAATAGACCAAGTTTGGAGTAATTAATGAAGATCACGAAATGAATAATTGATGCTTGATGACCAGAAAAATAATGAACAAATGGAGAGAAAAATGATCATATTCATATCGCATGGATGGAAGACTTGATTTTTCACCCTTTGAAAGAAAAAAAAAACAGCTTGGGAGTCAGGGTGTGCAAAAAAACGAAAATCGAAACCGATCTCAAAACTTGAAATACCAAATCGAAAAATTGGTTAATTGAACTCAAAAATTTGGTTTTGGTATAAAAAAACTAGTTCGGTTACAGTTCACGGTTTTGAGACAAATTGGGTAACCGAACCGACCAATTATATAATATATATTATTATATTATATACCATTTTAATATTTTATATTAAAAACATTAGATTTTATTTTATTTTCTCATTTTTAAAAATAAAAGCATAATTTCATTTTATGAAGTTTTAAGTGTTTAACTTGCTAGTATTAAAAAAGATACTAATATCATGTGTCGAATTTAAAAGTATATATATTTTTTCTAACATATTATTAAAATTTATATTAATTTTAACAAACAAAATAAAAATTCGTTACCCGAACCGAAATTTCGGTTAACCGAATAAACGGTTAATCGGTTGAATGGTTACAGTTTAGGGTTGAGAATTGGGTGAACCGAACTTACCGGTTAACTGAAATATTGCTAATGGTTAACTGAACCCGGTTTTGCACACCCTTACTTAAGAGATTTTAGGTTCAGTTAGAGTTTAAAATTTTACATCTTGAATGGAAAAAACTGAATTAAAATACTAACTCTTATTATAAATTTTTATCGTATTCAATTTAAATTAGTCAAAAAATAGACTAAACTACCGTTGATTATAAAAAAACCTTAATTTATACTAAAACAAAATAAAAGTGGATAGTTGTAAGGATGATTGCAATATTTGCCTACCCAAATCGTGTGGGAGGCGTGTAAGAGAGAAAGGAAAGAAATAAAATAAATGATGGATAGACCAACTCATTGTCTCAAGGTTGACTCATTGACCCCCTACCGAAATTTATCAAAATGTTGAAATATAAATATCATATTATATCATGGGGTGATTATAACATTATTTTTTTAACCACAATTCAATATATTTCAATATATTGGTTGACTAATCTGGATCGGATACTGTAGATATTTATTATGGGGGCAACCCTTTCAACTAAATCGTTCATTCACAATGTTAGAGTTCGAACTCTTAGCCTTGTTTAAGAAATTTAGTACATCATCTTACTAGACCAACTGATTTTTGATATAACACTATTTCTTAATATAAATATCATGTTTCATATACGTCTAAAATTATTATAGACTAAATATTCAATTATGAATCTTACTTTTTTTCCTATAAAAATTGAAAAGCTAATTTATTTACTTCACTTTATCAAAACTTGATCTTTGTGGTTTATGAAAATTGAAAATTTAGTTTATTTATACATGCACTGTTTTACTAATTCGTTACAAATAAACTGTTGAACCATTGATTTTTGTTGTTTTCATGTATATAAATTATTGATTTGTTGATTTTTCAAGTCATTGATTTAACGTCAATGTTTAGCTTAATTAAACTACTTAATTTGCATAGAGTATAAGAACCAATGTTTGACTAGTAGAGGTATTGACTTTTTAATTTCTATAAATTAGAAGGATGAATTTCATAATTATACCTTGATCAAATGACAAAATATTTGTCCACTCGTGCGGGTAGTTTTGGCTTAGGAAAGCAAATGCTAATGTTTTGGGGTTCAAAGTTGAAAAAGGCGATACATTGAATGGGGCAATTTATTTATTAATTAATGTCAATTTAATGAAAGATTAAGATAAAAAGTGAAACACTTAATTTAATTGATCTCTTGGAGAATTTTTCTTTCTTATAGACTTTTTAGATGACATAATTTGTCTAAGGCAATGGGGACATTCTTTTGATTTTGTCGGTAGTGCCCAACCGCCCAAATTTATGTGAAATCAAGTTTGGTTTAATGATTGTCTTCTAAATTCTATATGCTATAGTAACTCTCGGCGGATCTAATGGGATAATACCTTAAATTTTTAAGAGTAGAGATTTAAATTCTGACATTGTAAATTAAGTTAATTTAATCGAAAAAAATCGTCATATAATAGACATTTGCAATATTCTATCTGAATTAATCAACCAATGGATAAAATACTTATAGTTCTTTAAAAAGGTTAAAATTGTATTGTTGGAATGAGAGACCACAATCTAAAATATTAACAATAAAATATAAATTAAGGGTAAACTACAACGGATGTCACTCAGTTATAGGTAAGGTTACATTTAGATCACTCAATTATTAAAAGTTACATTTAGGTCACTTAATTATGGGTAAGGTTACATTTGGGTTATCCAATTATTAAAAGTTACATTTGGATCACTCAATTATGGGTAAGGTTACATTTGGGTCACCCTTCATATTTAAAAAAAAGTATATCAATTTGTGTATTAGATTAATTAATAATTTTAAATGAAGTACTCTAATGTTAACGAGGGTATACAAGTAATTTGGAAGAAAAAAAATGACTAAATTAATGTACTTTTTTAAATATGAAGGGTGACCCAAACCTAACCTTACCCATAATTGAGTGACCCAAATGTAACCTTTAATAATTGGGTGACCAAAGTGTTACCTTACCTATAATTGAGTGACCCAAATGTAACTTATAATAATTGAGTGACCCAAATGTAACCTTACCCACAATTGAGTGACCTCGGTTGTAGTTTACCCATAAATTAAAGATAAACAAGTTTTGGGTCTTATTTAGAATTTATAAATTTGCTTGTACCATTTATGGAATGTGCTTTTTTATCTCATAACAATTATTAGAAATTGAAATTGTATGATATTAAAAAAGAAGGAAATTGAAATTGTATGTAGTTATGGACCATTCAACAAACACCTAAAGTCTTAGAAAATGAAATGTCAAAAAACATGTTCATCATCAAAGTTAGGTCCTTAGTTATAAAGTACTGAGACATGCACCATTGGCTAAAAGTAAAAAAAAATGGGAAAGGGATTTTAATTTGAGTTATATTTCTATTGGTTTTAGTTGTAATTCAATACATAATTAAACTTTTCAAAAGTTAAATAGATGATACGGTTCATACATGTTGAGTTTTAGATAGAAGATTTATAAATTCGAACCGGTTCCACTTACACTCGTGTTTAATGATAAAAAATAAAATTTTATTTAAATTTGCATAAATATATAAAAAATAATAAAAAATGAATTTCAATCTTTTATTATTATTTTAAATAATAAAATAAACTTTCGAATAAACCCAAATTCTACTCCATCCTAATCTCAACAGAAAGATAATTTTCATGACCCGACTCAAATTGATCCGATTATATTTACCTAAACCCTTCCTTTGTTTTAAAGTTTAAACCAAATTTGCAGTTCAATTTGTTGATATTTTGCCCTACAAACCGAACTCAAATACAGCTTACCTAACTTATTATTTACTTGAGACTTTCGGTCCATTTTTTATATTAAAATTAATCATATTGTCTGTATAAGATATCTTTGTTCTAATTCTTTAGTATATATGTTAAATTATATGATTGAAGATGCTTTCATATTTCCCCCTAAATTTAACCTCCTCCTTTGAACAATTTTCACTCATTTATTTTTGGGTAAATTATAAAATTCATCACTCAACTTTCTTTTCAGTCATACTTTGGTAACTAAACTTAAAAAAAATCAATTTAATCACTGAACTTTCAAATTCCTCGTTTTTTACCATCCGTGCACTAAATCAGACACATGAGGATGATACGGCAATCTCATGTGTTGATGTGGACTACCTTTTGCTTATATGTCTGCCACATGTCGTCCACATCATTTTTTTCTTCTCTAAAGATGAAACTTTTACAACTTCATCTATATGTCATGCCGACGTCAAAACTATTATTTTTCGACGTCTTTTTCGATCACTCAAGACAACAACGAGCTCACCTCGTCTTCCCCTTCCACTCTATCAGTTTAGATTTTTTCAAATTCTCTTTATAACTCGCAAAACTCAACTCAAAACTCAAAGCTCGTGAAACTCCATATCACTCTAACCTACAATCTCCACTGTCCAATCAAATGGAATTTAGAATTTAGAAGAAGAAGATGCTCTTATTCGCCGAAAAATCAAATGGAATCCAAAACCAAGTTTTTCACAAAAATGGAGAAAGTTTTAGGGTCATTTCATAATTTTAAAAGACAAATGCCCAATCGTAACCCCATTAATTATTTAACAGTGAAGTGAGCAAAAACATGAACAATATGAAAGCTCAGTGATTAAATTGAAATTTTTTAACTCCAATTATCAAAATAGGGGTAAGAAGAAAGTTCAATGATGAATCGTGTAATTTACCCTTTATTTTTTAAACATTTTAATAACTTTTTAATAAAAAGAGAAGTTAATTAAAAATGAATAATTATATATTTGGTCCCTCTACTTTTATCGTTGTCGAAATGCATTAGTCATTAAATTAAAGGTAATGGTTCTTTTGCAAACTTAACGAATTTAATAGTTAAGGTACAGTTGTTAAGCATTGTGAAGAAAAGAATCTATATCAATATTAATCAATCCTAGTAAATATAGGTAAATATGATTAAAGGTTAATTACTTAATTCTAAGTAGGGATGGACTGGGAGAAGGGCTGGAGGGGTTAGTCGCCCCTGAAATTTTGAAATTTGTATATAATTTATAAAATTTTTAAAAAATTTCTATGTATTTTCTATTGAAATTTTATTTTCCGTCCCCTAAAATTTTATAAGTTCGCTTTCTAACATTAAGTTTTGCGTTCGTCCCTTATTCTAATTAAAACTTTGGCATGTAACCTAGGACACGAAAGTCACACTTTGCTCCCTTTTGTTGGTATGAAACTTTTTAGCTTTGAACAATGATCTTCTTGAAATGGTAAAACTGTTGGTTTTAATTTTTTATATTTAATTGATTATATATATATATATATATATTCCTCAAATGAAAGTTTACATTAGAAATTTGATTTTTTTTATTGTGAATTAATGGTGGAAACTTGGGGTCTTTTTTGTTGGAGAAAGGACTTTACAATGATTGTAGTGAAGAAGAAGAAGATATTGGTGGCAGCCTCAAAGTTATCTTTTTATGTTTCACAAGCCATTTTTCAACATACCATATTATTGTTGTTTCTTCAAGGACTATTCATATGGCTGCTAGATATGTCTATGGGTCTGGTCAGTAGCGGAACTAGTGAAAGAGTTTAGGGGTCAACTTAAATTTTTTTAAAAATTTAGAGATTTAAAATAAAGTTTTCAAAAAATTTGAAGTTTTAATTATAATTTTTAATAATTTCGAGGGATTTAATGAAAACTTTTAAAAATTATAAGAGAAACTTTTTAATAATTTTGAGATATTTAATGAGAACTTTTAAAAATCATAAGAGATAATTAAATTAAAAATATTCAGATTTTTTAAGTTTAATAAGAATTTTTAAAAATTTTAAGGGCTAAATTTTAATTTCCGAAAATTTCTTCTTCATCTTCTTTTTCTTTGTTTTTTTTTTTTTTGGTGGGGGGGGGGGGGGGGGGGGGATAGTCCCTAGTCCTCACTAGCTTCTGCCTTTGGGTTTGGTGATTCGTTTGGTTCGACAATTTTGGTTTAGCTTAGCTGGATTTGAAAAAAATGAATATTCACATATAATAATCATATTTATTATATTTAATTCTTATTCAGTTTGATTCGGTTTTAATTTGAACATGATAAAATATATTTGATTTAATTTTTAGCTTAACAAATTAGAAAGTAAGGGAATGACAATGGCTATCCCCTTCATTATCTCGTTGGCTGTACTTCACCATTAACGATCCATATAAGAAGCCAAAGCAATCTCTTTAAATCCAATAAATACGTTAATATATGAGATTAAGATGTCGGGAATCATTCTAATCCTAGTATTATTTCTATTTTTGTCCAAATGGAACTTGCATCAACATAAAATATCAACAAAAAAAAATTCTTTTTCATTGAAAAACAAAACTCCACAATTCGATTCTTTTTAAAATTTCAAGGATCAAATTTGAACCCTTTAAAAATTGATACGTTAAAGACTAAAATTATCGTTAAAATAAAAATATTTTTTATGTTTTTAGTGCATGCACTAATGAAAATATAAAATGACAATTCAAATAAGAATTTAGTTTTTTTCTTAAAATTACGTCCAAATTTAAAAAAGAAAAAAGCAAAAAGTTTATGCAATCATATCAATTGGCAGAAGACCCAACTCTATTATTTGTTGCAAAGCAATCTTGAGTTGCAGATAACATCGTATAATATCATATTGTGGGGAATCTTATATACATTCCAACTTAAGTACAACTTTCTTTTTTTCTTAAATCTCAAACAACAATAGATTGAGTTTAGTTGAGTTAACATTTTATAATGTATACGAGGATGTAAGATCAAACATACTTAAACGTTTAATATCTTTTTATTTACAAGTGGAGACGATTTGAGTAGTATAAACATTATACCAAACTATAAGTTAAAAACAAAAAATATCTACCAACAACTAGTTAGTTTAGTGAAATGAGACATTTTTAGATCCCTTAAGTAAGGTCAGAACTTCGAATCCTGACATTGTGAATGGATAAAATTAAGTTGGGAGAATCGCCCTCATATTAAACTTCTACAAAACTTGATCCGAACTAGTCGACCAATAAGTAAAATACTGGTTATTAAAAAAACAAAAATCTCAAAAGAACAATCCCAATGGGATCTTATCAAAATCAAAAAGCTTAGGAAAAAAAATATTATTAATTGGTTCCACTCTTAGTGATTTTGTGACTCAACCAAAAGTATTCCATGAAAAACATTTCAATGAAAAGACTAAAGCATAGTTGTCTATCCATTGATTCCTCCTCATACACCAACTCTTTACTTGTCATGGTGGAGTCTCTTTACTTTGCTCCGTGAATTTGTATAGTGTTTGTGTTTGATAGAGTTGAGAGAAAAAAATCTCGACCAATACTCGATTTTGTGAACTCATTCTTAGGGATGGCAACATATCATATTATATAAAATTTAAATTTGATTCGATTAACAATCAAAACTTTAATTTAATTTAATTTAATTGTGAATCTAAGTTCCGTAAATTTGTAAAGTGTTTAATAGAGTCGAGAGAAAAAATCTCGACCAAGGCTCAATTTTGTGAACTCATTCTTAGGGATGACAACATATCGGATTTTATAAAGTCTAAACCTGACTTGATTAACAATCAAATCTTTAGACTGATTTAATTCTGAATCTAAGTTCGAATATATCAAGTCTGACTTTGATTCGAGTAGAATATTCAGAACATGAATCTAAGTTCGAAAATTCGAAATGTGATTAATTTTTTCTCTCTTTTAAAGTGACAACTCAACAAATGTCCTTTTAAGGAAGGATAAGAGATGAACAAAATTGGAGCTTGCCTCGATCTTAAAACTTTAGTATCAGCCACACACTGTCGTTGTTCTCACACACACAATATTGAGAAAGAGAGCGATATTTGAAGAAGAGTTGCTTTTTATATATAAAAAAATAGTTTTTAGGAAGAGATCGGCTTGACTTTCAAAATATTGAGGTTCATATGTTTCGGGTTAGGATATAGACTGAACCTTGATAAGGTCTATATTCGTCACACTCTCTATTAGGACACAAACCTTTTTTCATATTCGAATTTTGAATTTTTCCAATCGAATTTGAATGAGACTTTTTCCTTCGAATCAAATCGGACTCAGGCCGAATTCATACTAAATTGTCACTCTACTTATACATAAGACTCTTAGAAGATGACTACTCTTAGGGTTATGATTAAAACTTTAAAATCATAAAAATTAAAGAATAAAAATATCAAATTAGAGTATAAGAATTAAATCTACAATTTACAGATTCTATTAAAAAATTAAATCTACAATTTACAGATAATATAAGGATTAATAGAAAATACTGACTGTTTTCTAGAAACACACAAGCGTGCTAAAAAATCCCTTTCAATTAAGATAAAAACAATGAGGGTTAGTTTAATTATTGTTTAATTAAGAATCCCACAAACCTCTAATCCTAATCTTGTTAATCTACTTTGAAAAGACATTAAATAATAAAAATCAAGAAATCATATTTCATTCGTATAACTAACAAGAAATGAAGAAAAAAAGCTTTAGGGTTCTGAAATTCCTTGAATATTTAAAAAAAATTATTCGAACTTTTAACTTTTTTTACGAAATTAAGTTTTCAAATTAATAATTTAAATCAATTAAGCCTTTTGATAAATTTTTACCATTAATTTTTGACAATTTTTTTCTTAAAATATTATTGTCACGTAACACACTACAATTTTTCACGTGACATTTACATATTTGTTAGAAAACTATTTTATACTTTTTATAAGTTTTTTAGATTTTTTTAGAACATTTAAAGAATTTTTAAAATAAAATAAAATCATTCTAAAAATGACAAGTGACAACACTATAACATGACACGTTGCACCAATTGATCTAAAAATTGTTAGATTTAACTGTCAATGTTGGTCAAATGAGTGAATTGATGAGATTTTGAAGTATAACAATTTAATTGGATGAAAAAAATAGGGGCTTAATTAATTTTTTTACAAATTCAATGACTTAGATACCCTTAAGCCAAAAATTTATAAATAATCTTTACACTTTTACCCCCTTTTCTAAACACAAATTATTAGCTTAGTGATTAAACTAATAAAGCTCACATGCTTAGCTGTTAAACAATGTTTAAGCAGTACAAGTAGTCAAGTCTTTCCAGCTTTTGAAACCCTACCTTCTTTTAGAGCGAAAATCCGTACATGACACGGATTATTACTCCTAATTTTGATTAATTAAATAAAAACAGGGTGACAGCTGGGGGGTACGAATTTTCCATGCACCAATGCTTTATATCATTATTAATTTTCAAGTAGGAAATCAAATATAAAACATTTTTAATATAGAAATATGTTGTAACATCATTCCATTTACTGAGTGTCTAGGAATATTTCAATTACGGGATCAATTAAAACTCCAATAACTAATTTTTAAAAGATATATGTTTCAAGATGTTCGATATTGATTTACTCTCAAAATTTTATCTCTTAAAGTACATGGTGACTATGTATGGTTCACCTTAATTGATTTACGTGGAGAGCTATAAAGACTAAATTGAAGGATTTAGACACTTAAAGGATCGAATTAGAGAGCTTGACGAAGTCGGAGGGCCAATTGGTGACGGGTTGCGTTTGGGGGACTAGAGAGGTTCTCAAGATCCTCGTAAGAGTCGTGGGATAAAATTTCATGATTAAAACAACACTAGACACTCGTGAAATACAATATCTTTTAATTATTAAAAATTTCGATTGACCACATAATAGAAGGATCCTTGACATTATGAATTGATTCTTACTTTTAAAATTATTATAAAATGAGTAAAACTCGTGTCATGATAAAAGATGAACGGAATAAAATTGATCGAAATTAAAAATGTATAAAAATAATAAAATTGTATTTAATTATTTTATTAAATAGAAATAGTATATTCTCAAGAGAAATATTAATATTCGAACTTACATAAGATAATACAACATAAATATCTTTGATCACTAAATCAATAAATAGATCTCACATTCAATTTTATTTAAATAGATATGAAATTAATGTACATTAGTTAGTTTTAATATTTAATGATCAAATCGAATTTGAAAATTAACAAGAACATGGGATTACTGTGCACCCACTAGGTGAATTAAGCTTGTCTTTTAAGACAGAAATCTAGAAACAACACCACCTGTCAATGGTGACGTTCGAAAAACACCAAAAATTGTTTGAATATTTTAATGTCCCCAATACCCAATATGGAATCCAACAATATTTATTTTTATAATTACGATTTTTAATGAAAGATTATTTGAATCAATCTCTTTAACATGTAAGCAAATCCCAACACCTGTTACATTTTCACTGCCCATCCAGTTATTTTCATTTACAAATAAAATAAAATAATCATCCACCCACTTTTTAATGGCATTTTTTATTTCTTCGAAGATTACGAATATAATCTAATTGTATTTTGTAATAATAGTTTTGAGTATAGTCTATTTACAGTCAATTCATATGTATATTACTAATAATTACAATAGTAACTATTACAAAGTATTATTAAACTCATAACTAAATATATTTATGTTTAAATAAAATTTGAACATAATTTACACATATTAAAACTCCAACTTGAAGTAACAAAGTTTTATTAGAATATAGATTATTAAATTTATTTGCAGCGATGTGCGTAAACCCTAGATTATACGTGGCATAAAGCTATGAGATTCTTTTCCTCCTTTATTTTACCTTTTGTCTATTTCTGACATCAAACAAATATATGCTAATTGGATAATGTCACCCAATGCCTTGACATTCCCAATTTTCCATACAATTCTATGATTATTTCAACTTCTCAATTTTATAATTATTATAAAGTACAATTGAATTAACCATCAACATGTGTTTATAAAAAAATTAAGGTAGGATCTTAAAATATGTCTTTAGCATTTAATTGGATAGACACTTTAGATTTTTTTTAGCACTTTAATCTTCAACATTTTATTTTAGGTAAAAATGACACATTCATTAATGAAAATTGTTAGTTAACTAACGGTAATTGACTTAGAATAATATGACAAACCTACATGGTTACATAACAGTGCATGCTCATATAGTAATGCCATATAGAAAATAGTAATGTCGTATAGAAAAAAAAGTGTTGACTTGACAGAATGACCAATCAGTCAAAAATAATAATTTTATAAAATTATAGAAAATATAAAAATATTTTTTATTGATGTGTCATTCTGTCAAATCATTTCAAGTTGTTTATTGTTAGTTGACTTACAGTTTTTATCTAAGGAGGGGTCATTTTGATCCAAAATAAAATATTGAGTGTTAAAGTGCTTCAAAAAAATATAGGTCAAAATGACTATCTAACCAAACGTTAGATATATTTTTTGACATTATGCCAAAATTAAACATGTTAAGATATGAATCAAAATAAAATTAAGATCATTTATATAAAATTCACATGTGATAATGGTCATAAGTTAAATGTTCATAAACTTACTACATTAGTCTTTACCAACTCTATCAAAATCTGATCGACTCATCGGTAAAGAAAAACAGTAAACTTAGATTTTGAGGCTACAATTGTCATTTTACACATGATAAGATGGTATCTTAATCTTAGAGATCAGCAGCTGTACCTTAAACAAAGAGAAAAGAAAGACGTGGGATGGTTTTGAAAGTGACTGATTGGTCACCTTTACTTCCTATATAAATATAGGGCACCCTAAGCCTCATGAGGCATACAATATTTACCCTAAACTTAAGGTTCAAAAACATTTATATCAAAGGGTTTAAGTTTAACCCATTTTGGTTCACTTTTTTCACATGTCTTGGGCAGTGATGGCTGGTCACTTTGGGTGGGGTTTCATTGAAGAAGAATGGAGGAAAGGTCCTTGGACTGCTGAAGAAGATAAGCTCCTTATTGAGTATGTTAGGGTACACGGCGAAGGCCGGTGGAACTCCGTTGCTAGGCTTGCCGGTAAGCGAAATATCCGGGTCTAAAAACCCGAGTCTTACTTCAGTCGGTTCATTAGAGCCGCCTTTAGTCGGATCTGGATCATGTAATTACTTTTAGAATGTGATATTTAGTAGGTTTGGGATTCGAATCTTGATGTTTGTAATTTCAGGGCTAAAAAGGAATGGAAAGAGTTGCAGGCTGAGGTGGGTAAATTATTTAAGGCCAGACCTTAAAAGGGGCCAAATGACCCCTCATGAAGAGAGTATAATTCTTGAGTTACATGCAAGGTGGGGGAACAGGTAATGATCTGAACATCAACTTTGTCTGAAACTAATCATGTCGGATAGTATATAATATATATTCGTATCTGACATTCGCATCGAAATATGTTTTTTCAGGTGGTCCACAATTGCAAGAAGCTTGCCCGGAAGAACCGATAACGAGATCAAGAACTACTGGAGGACTCATTTCAAGAAAAAAACCAAACTCTCACCGGACAACAACTCTGATCATAAAGCAAAAGCTCGTTTGCTGAAAAGACAACAATTCCAACAGCAGCAACTCCTGCAACAACAACAGCTGCTGCAACAACAACAACAAGAACAGTTACAGTTGAATGAGTTGGACATGAAAAGGATCATGTCTTTACTTGATGAAACTGAACATAAACCATCATCATCTGAACTTCCATATTATGTGCCACAGCTGAGACAAGAAATGGCGACAGCTGTTCCATACCCCAACACAAGTGAAGAACAACAACAATCAGGGCTGTTTTATCCGATGATTGATGGCAATGTTTCCTGTTCCGGCAGCGACACGTCGAACGAGGTCGACGTTCTTTGGGATGGTTTATGGAATTTGGATGATATCAATGGAAATCTTGGTGCAACAAGCAAAGCTTGTTTCCACAATCTATCAACCCCTTACTGTTAAATTCCCTTTATCTTTTATTAGTGTTCCCTTTTTACCGTCGGAAAATGGCTACAAATGTGGAGCCTTAGATTGATGATGAAAATTTCCAAGTTAAAAGCATAATTAGGATGTAATCTTTTAAATAAAATAATCCGATTTTGCTTCAAATCATAGCATTTATAGTAATGTTTAAGGTTCATTATAGTGTCCGATGATAAGAAATTCAATGTTAAAAGTTTTGTTTTCGAATCTTGTGAATTAAAAAGATAATGTTGGGGGAATTTTATTTGTGTTTAGTGGTCTGATTTAACTATTAATTGGTCTAGTGATTTTGGACGTTAATCCCCTTCACCCTTTGTGTGAATTTAAATTTCGACATTGGTCTTAAAAATATTATTATAATATTATTTAATTAAAAAATACATATCTTTTAATTAATGGGTTATTTTTTAAAAAATTTAATAGAAATAAAATATTATTATAAACACAGAGAATCTGAACTTATAGTTCAAATCTATGGGCACAACACATCACTTCTAAACTCCTTTGGCACACTTATGTTTTGTCTTTGCTGTCGAAATTCGACAATTTTCTCAACAATAAAATTCTTTTAATTATTCTCACCTTATTCTCTTTTACTTTTTTTCGTCTTCTTTCCATATCTGCCCTTATACAAATGAGATAAAAATTTGATAAAAAAATAGATGTAGTAGATATTGAAATTCGAATATTTCATTTGTTATATTAAAAAAAGAATATTTCATTTGTTTAATGCTAAAATTTAAAAATAATAGCATAAATCAAATGAATTAAGTTCTGAAGTTAAAGAAGAAACAGATATGTTTTATGTAAAGTTCATGGGCTTGAATTAATTTTTCGTGCATAAGCTCATTTTTGGTCCATCTAAAAACTTGAATTATTAATTATTAAAAATAAATTTTATTTCATTTTTATATGTTATGATTAAATTTAAATAAAATATTTTTATTGTTAAGTAGTAATTCTACCTAAATTGGGAGTGTACAAATTATTTTTTAATAGTCTTAAAGTGATTATAAGGATATGGTAGAAATTGGTATAAAAAGTTGTCTAGAACTCCACTACTTTAAGTCAGGGTGTGGCATTACGGGTAGACAATGACACAAGAAACTAGTCACTTTAGATCATACAATGACCATACATGTCTGTAACATGAGTCAGCCCGGATTAATCAGAACAAAGCCATATAAATTGAAAAAACAACAAAAAAATAAATCCTTAAAAATAAAATTTAATTCTAACCTCTAAAATAGATTTCGATCTTCTCCTTACCCTAAAGTAAACAAATAATCTAGTCATTGAACATATCTTGGGGTTTATGGTTGATGTGGCTTAGGTCACATTGAAAACTAAAGGTTGGGAAGTAACTTACAAACAATGTGGGTCCAAATATATTATTTTATAATTAGTAAATAAAGCGATGAAATATTAGAACTAGATTCTCTCTTGATTTCATTAATCTCCTATGCTATCTTTTTGTGATTTCATTTGTCATACTCATGTGTTAGAAAAATACATATAGTTTTGTCATTTTCCTAGGATCCATGCTATAATAGTGTATATATATATGCTTAGCTAGTAAATAAACTAGTTGATCCACCTATATCAAAGATAAATTACACTTAATTCAAGACTTCATTTTTAGCAGTCTAATATAATTATAAAGTAGTATATATGTTCGGTTTTAAAGCTAGATAAATTTATACACACTTACATATTACGTTATTCGAATCCGAATTACCTAAAAAGAACACACCACCTTTTATCACTAGGACCAATCATTGGATCTAAGAATTCATAATCCACTTGAAAAGATTATGGAATCGAAATAAAAAATCAAAACACTAACTCCTTACCATGTTGTACTACTTTTTACTTATTAATAACAATAATTTCAATGTATATATAAATGTGTAAAATTGAATTATATATATATATATATATATATATATATATATATACGTGTGTGTAGTTAAGATATTTTCAAACATTTCATTTTAAAAATATATATTTTTATTTTTAACGCAAAGTTATTTGATTAATTTATACTCGAAGTCTGTAACACTATATTTTTTTTAGCTTGTAATGAAAAAAAAAGGAAGAAAGAAAATAAAAATGAGAGTTTGCTCTCATGGGGTTTTGAACCCATGACCTATGTTTGGTAGGGGTGGGCAAAAATACCCGACCCGATTGACCTAACTCGAAAATCTGACGACCCGAACCTAAAATGTCGGGTAATTTCTGGAAAAAATTTACCGGGACACGGGCCGGAAATTTCTCCTTACCGGGTACCCGACCCGACCCGATAAAAATTAATATATATATATATATATATTTTTAAAATTATATTTTTATTTTATGTTTCTTAATATTTTCACTCTAAAATTAAGTTTAAATCCCTACATTTTTTCTATGTTTGTATTATATTCTTTTAAGTTTTAAGTTTAATTTTTTAAAAATATTTTTGTGTTTAGTATGTGATTTTTTTTAATTTTAGAATTAAAAAATAAAAAAAGAATCGGGTACCCGGTACCCGATTACCCGGGTACCCAGATATAATGGGCCGGGACACGGGCCGCCTAATGAGGTACCCGGATGAACCGGGTACACGGTTTTCCGGGTACCCAAAAGCCGGGTACCCGACAATTCCCACCCCTAATGCTTGGTAAACCCATATGTTAACCATTTGAGCCAAATGGTCTTTGTGTTAAGGGTTACCTAGCCCAATATTAAAGATAGTCTTGGGTAGCGTTTCAGATCGGATTAAAAGACCCAACCGACTCCCCACCTGCCCAAGGATTTTCTTGGAATTTGAAGAGACGCTCGATATCCCAAAAGTCTCTCCCCCTCACCGCTTTGTCGTGGTTCTCACCGCCAACGTCGTAGTGACCGACGTCATGTCGCAGTTCCAGCCCTGACCACCACTCGCGCGTTAGCGCCGCCGTCTGCCGTGAAGATTGGTTCGAAAGATTCGTGAAACCCTAAGTCGACCCTTTTGTTTTCTGACGATTTTTCCGTCGTTCATCTTCCGTTTGTCGCGCCGCCAGCACCAATAGGTTCATCATGCCATAGTAGACAAAACCCCTTCCGGCCGTTTGCTCATCCGACACCGGGAGAGGCCTCATCGGAGCTACGTCGCTTCCGACCGTTCCCGGGTGTTCTAGGTGATTCCGGTGCGTCTTCTAGCTTATTTTTCATGTTGTTGATGTATGAGTTGATCTAACAATGTTGTTCTCTTTGTTTTCCGGTGAAATCGAGGCTTTTGGGGGTCTTCGGCGGCTTTCCGATGAGGTTTTCGGTGATTATTCCTACAAGTTTCCGATTTGGTAAGTGAACCGGTCTGAACCCGGTCTAAACCGGTTTGAACCTGGTCCGAACCGGTACAACCCGAGTCCGACCCAACCCATACCCATGCTTGACCCAAACCTATATTCGACTCGACCCGACCCGTATCCGAGCCCAACCCATCTATCGAGTCAACTCAGCCCGAGTCAGCTCAGTGAGTCAGCCGAGTCAGCTCAGTGAGTCAGCCGAGTCAGTTCAGTGAGTCAACTGAGTCAACTCAGTTAACCTCTGCCCGTTGACTGTTGACGTCAGAGTTGACCTGCTGACGTCAGCATTGACTCTGACCCCGTTGACCATTGACCTGCTGACGTCAGCATTGACTCTGACCCCGTTGACCATTGACCTGCTGACGTCAGCATTGACCCTGACCTCGTTGACCATTGACATGCTGACGTCAGCATTGACTCTGACCCCGTTGACCATTGACCTGCTGACGTCAGCGTTGACTTTGACCGTTGACCAAAAAGTCAAATTTTCTAAAAACTCATATTTTATGTTTTTTGACGTCTTGAGTCCGTTTTTGAAGCCCGTTTTGCAAAATTCTGATCCGAAATCCTCCGAATCCGACCTTGAGCCTGAACTTGTTTATGTACTTAATTATTGGTTAAGAGCTTGTGAGTAAGGTCTAATCTTAGAATTTGTGTAATTGAAGGTATTCTCGGTCCCTTGGATGCTCGATGCTGAGGAATGTCGAATTCGGGTTCGAGGGTATTCGAATGTCGTATCATGAATCGATTGATGTAGCTCGAAGTTAAGGTAATACACTACTACCCCTTGTATGCTTTATGTACATGTCAATATCCAGTTAACGCATGCATGCTTATGATGAAGTGTTTTGTAAACTCTGCTTAAGCCGAATTAGATGTGAGAAATAAGTATGAAAATTATTAAAACCAAAATATTCGAATAAGAATACTAATAAACCAGAAGTATCGAAGGTTAATAGTAATAAATAATACAATTAAATCTGCAACTCGATCAATGATGTCTAAGATTCAATGCCCATAATATGGAGTAAAGGATATTGGATATGAGATTTCAAAAATGCTCTTGAGGTATAAGAATGACTAAATTGCCCCTAATAAAGGAAGTGACCCAAAATCTGCATTCGAATTGATTGAAAAATCACCCCATCTAAGATGTATGTTCTATTGGAAAAGACTTCGGCATCATTATTCAAATGCGTGTGGTACTAAAAGAAACTTGATTTTCCCCGAGCTCTGTATAACATATGAAGGTGAATTTACTATAGTGCCTTCGAGCACCGAAATTCTTAATTAATCAAAATGACAATTTTACCCTTAAGTTCTAAAATGAGTAAACTGTCTGTAAGGGCCGAAGAGATCAAAACGACTTAATCTCTACCGAGTACGTAAACAAGGGAGGTGCTAAATAGTAAAATTTGACAAAAAGTGGTGGATTTATCCTAATTTCCAAAATGACTGAAAAGCCTTTTGAGTTAAATAGGCAGTTATGCATTTGATGGTATTGCCTGACTGTCTGATGAACTGGATAGTATGATCTGTTAGCTTGACCTATGATGGTACAATCTGTTTGCATGATGAATGATGAAAATGTCTACTCTACTCAATGGTATGCCCATTTATCTGTCAAAAGCATGAACCTTCCGTTTTTGATACTCTGAATAGAATGTCTGTCACATGTATTATGTTACTCATGTCTGGAATCTGAACACCGATTACTATCTAGGGTATACTGTTGGGTTATATTATGAAGTATCTGTCGGTACAGCCCTGATCCAACTGGTAAATCTTTATGGACTCAAGGTCTCCCCTTGAGTAGGTACTGATGCTTTAGCACGGGTAAATCGTTATGGACATGAGGCAGCCCCTTAGGTGGCACCTATGCCCATCGGGCCTAGGGTAAGTCCTTATGGATGCAGTTCTGGGGGACTGCATATTGGTGTAAGGTTGGAGGGTAGTTACTAGTAAACCTTTGTATGTACTTGAACATTTGCATTGAATGGTTATGTGTTCTCATGATATGATTGGTATGCACTTATGCCTATTTGATATGCACCATTTGGGACACACTAGACTTTAAACTCGTTGTTTTCATCTTCGTAAACTATCAACTTGTATAATTCCTGTTTGTTACTCGATGATTGAATAGAGAACAAGTACCGTTAATCTCAAGTATAACGTTACCTTGAAATAACAGAAAGGAAAAGAGGACTGTCACTGCTTGGAACATCATGGAAATGTTATGCCTACCATATATCTGCATGAGCTTATAGCATCTTTTGGTAGTTTTGTATTACTGAGCTTTTCCAAGCTCACGTTGTTTTTTACCAATTGTTGAGATTTTAGGGGCTCGATTCGATCAACCAATTTAGCTCACCAAGTGGTGGAGAGATGGATTTTTGGGTGGAAGGGTTGTGGAAGCTAGAATGTAAAAAGACACAATGATTTATAGTGGTTCGGCCTTCTAACAAGCACCTACATCCACTACCTTAGCTCCCCACTAAGGATTTCACAATCAATCCACTAATTGATTCGTCCCCTTTCTTAGGATTAGGAGGAAACCCTTACAACCGATCAAGCTTCTACCCAAAGCCTTGATCAAAACCCTCTTTACAAAAAGAAAATTAAAAGCAAACTTAAAACCCTCTAATAGGTGTTTGTTTGCACAATTAAGCTCTCACCCAAAACCTAAAACACTTGAGCAAATTTGACAATTTTGGCTCACTAGTGTTTGTCTATACAAGAATTGACAATTTAAGCACTAAGACACTTTTTGATCATTTGATGTTTGACAATATGAGCATTAGCCTTCTCTTGATGCTTGGAGGTCCCTTTTATACTCCCAAATGAGTTTGTAGCCGTTACTAGCCGTTGGGGATGAATTGGAGCCGTTAAGGACTTTATTTCCCTTCATAAATGCTGTTCTGCAGCTACCAGTATCGATACACGTGGAACGGTATCGATACGGCCTTCTTGAGGAAATAGCCATTGGGCTCTTGCCAGCATAGGCGTATCGGTACGGGTCCATATTTGAATAGCCGTTGGGAAATAGCCGTTGGGGTGGTTGAACAGGGACCGGTACGCTTACCTGGCGTATCGAAACGATCCCGGTCCGTATCGATACACTAAACCCCTGTATCGATACGGGTTTTGACAGTGGCCAAACTAGGGCAAAACGGTATCGGTACGGGTACAACCGTATTGATACTGGTGCTCTGAAATCACAAGTTTGGCTGTTTAAACCATTAAAAATCTTTGCCAAAAACCTTTTAAAATGCCTCAAACATAATTTCAAGTTGTTTGGACTTAAAACAAGTTTTAAATTCTTTTCAAATTAGTCCAAAAACATTTTTCAATTATTATATCAAAACATTAGTTCTACAATCTCCCCCTTTTTGATATAATAAAACTAACTTGAAAAATTGTTTGGGATTCTCCCCTTAAACTTTAAAAATGTGAATAAGAGATTAAATGTATGAAATCAAATAAAGCTCCCCCTTATTCATTTGAAAATTCAATTTTTCAAACCATTTCTCCCCCTTTTTGTTATATCAAAAAGAATTTAAAACATTAAGTTCAAAATAACAATAGAGGTAAAAACTTTTGACAAAATAAGAATTTGGTTTAAAAATGGCTCCCCCTTACTCAAAGCATCATAAAAAATGTTAGTCCATCATATATGATCATCTAGTTGAATAAACTAAAAATAAGACAAATTAATTCAAAACAACTAGAAATTTTACCAACACTTGAACCCAAGGGAGGATGTGAAGCCTTCCTTCTTCAAGTGTTCTTCCTTGTGTGTATGGAGCTCCCCCTCAATGTTTGACTTGTTGAACATCTCCATCACACCTACAATAGACAATCAAGTAATTTTTGGTATCCAAATTGCTTTGGATCCATAAACGTTAGTTGCACAAATTTTAGTCCCCTTAGGAATCCATTTTTCAATGTCATCCTTTTTAATTGAAGTACTAAGTCCTTTTGGGACCCAAATACTTCTAAAACATTTTCCTTTAATAAATCTAGGGGCACTAGATTGTCTAACATAAAAATTTGATTTTCCAAAATTGTTTTTCTTTTCAAGCTCTTTGGAAATCAAATCTTTTTCTTCTTGAACATTTTGAAGCAATTTTTGTAAATAAAAACATTTTAATTCAAACTCTTCAAGTTTTGCTTCAAGTTCAAGATTGGTTTTAGAAAGCAAATCATTTTGAATTTTTAACTTTGAAATCAATTTATTGTTTTTCAAAATGTTACTTTTAAAATCTAAAACCAAATCATCGTAGGCATCTTGTAATTCATCAAAAGAATAAGAACATGAAGTAGATGAATTAGAACTTACCCTTCAATCTTCTTCGATGGCCATAAGGAAAAGGTTGGCTTGTTCATCGTCGGTGGAGTCTTCATTACTCCAAGTAGCCACATGTGCCTTCTTCTTATGGCTTGAAGTGCTTGCCCTCTCATTTCTTTTAGGTTCTCGTTCAAGCTCTCTCAAGGCTTTCTTCATGAACGGGGCACACTTCTTGAAGAGATGAACTATCTCTTCATCTTCATCCTCCTCTTCACTTGAGTAGACATGATGGCAAGTGGAGGATTTGAGAGCCATGACACTTGCATTGATGCCAAGCCCTTTGATTTTCTTCTCTCCCATAGCTCTAATTTCTTCCCTCTTCTTCTCATCCTCCTTGTTCTTCTTCATGATTTCATGAGTAAGGAGTGACCCCATGAGTTCATCAAGCTTCAAAGTCTTCAAATTTTTGGCTTCGATGATGGCGATCCTCTTTGAGTCCCAAGACTCGGGAAGTGAGTAGATGAGCTTTCGAACAAGCTTTTCTTCCGGGATGGCTTCTCCATAGCCTTTGAGACCATTGGTGATAGTGGAGAACCTATCAAACATCTTCTCGATGTTCTCTTCCGGATCCATTTTGAAGTTCTCATACTCCAAGGTTAGGAGCCCAATCTTGGTCTCCTTGACTTCATTTGTCCCCTCGTATGTGACTTCAAGCTTGTCCCATACCTCCTTGACACTCTCACAAGAAGACATCTTCTCATAGATGGATGGACCAAATGCACAAAACAAGATGTGCAAGGCTTTGCAATTAAGCTCCATCTTCTTGCGATCGTCGGCACTCCACTCCGCTTTACTTCTTTGAGGCACGGACGAACCATCTTCAATTACATCCCATAGCTTGTAATCTCTTGATTTGATGAAGAACTTCATCTTTGTCTTCCAATGGGCATAATGAGTTCCGTCGAAGAAGGGCGGTTTGTCGATTGATTGTGCCATTGAGCCGGTTGATGAAATAGTGATCGAGCTTGCCGGATCTTCTCAATAGGATGTGAATCCTCTTCGATTGAGCCAAGCTCTGATACCAGTTGTTGAGATTTTAGGGGCTCGATTCGATCAACCAATTTAGCTCACCAAGTGGTGGAGAGATGGATTTTTGGGTGGAAGGGTTGTGGAAGCTAGAATGTAAAAAGACACAATGATTTATAGTGGTTCGGCCTTCTAACAAGCACCTACATCCACTACCTTAGCTCCCCACTAAGGATTTCACAATCAATCCACTAATTGATTCATCCCCTTTTTTAGGATTAGGAGGAAACCCTTACAACCGATCAAGCTTCTACCCAAAGTCTTGATCAAAACCCTCTTTACAAAGAGACAATTAAAAGCAAACTTAAAACCCTCTAATAGGTGTTTGTTTGCACAATCAAGCACTCACCCAAAACCTAAAACACTTGAGCAAATTTGACAATTTTGGCTCACTAGTGTTTGTCTATACAAGAATTGACAATTTAAGCACTAAGACACTTCTTGATCATTTGATGTTTGACAATATGAGCATTAGCCTTCTCTTGATGCTTGGAGGTCCCTTTTATACTCCCAAATGAGTTTGTAGCCGTTACTAGCCGTTGGGGATGAATTGGAGCCGTTGAGGACTTTATTTCCCTTCATAAATGTTGTTCTACAATCGATACGACCTTCTTGAGGAAATAGTCGTTGGGCTCTTGCCAGCATAGGCGCATCGATACGCTTGAGGGCGTATCGGTACGGGTCCATATTTGAATAGCCGTTGGGAAATAGCCGTTGGGGTGGTTGAACAGGGATCAATACGCTTACCTGGCGTATCGAAACGATCCCGGTCCGTATCGATACACTAAACCCCTATATCGATACGAGTTTTGACAGTGGCCAAACTGGGGCAAAACGGTATCGGTACGGGTACAACCATATCGATACTGGTGCTCTGAAATCACAAGTTTGGCTATTTAAACCATTAAAAATCTTTGCCAAAAACCTTTTAAAATGCCTCAAACATAATTTCAAGTTGTTTGGACTTAAAACACGTTTTAAATTCTTTTCAAATTAGTCCAAAACATTTTTCAATTATTATATCAAAACATTAGTTCTACACCATTGCAGGTTAAAAGAATATATCATGGTATAACGTGTGACATCAGAGTTCAGGGTTCTCTCGGCGTTGCTTTTGGAGTACGGTGATGTCTAGTTAGTGGGCATGCATGTCATGTATTGTTTTATGATAGAGTCTATAAAGCACTTTTTGAAATTTTTGTTAAGCATTTAAATGACTTCTTGAAATTTTATTTTAAACAGAAGTTGGTTTTACAGTTTAATAAATGTTTTGAGCAATTTTTTTTTGCTTTTACGTGTATTTTTACTATGGGTTATTTTTGTGACCCTAATGTCACTTTCTAGGATCCGTTGTAACGCATAGACGGGTCTAGGGGGTTACAAAGTGCAAGTTAAAATCACACATATGTGGGTTTAATATTTATTCTAATGAATTAGTTCATGGGCGAATATAGGAATTTAAGTTTTGTGGTTTACCTATTTAACTTATTTAGAGGTTTAAGACTTCGAATCCTTCCAGACAATCAATTTAACTACAACAGACTAAATAAGCATAAAAAATGCATTTTGTTAAAGAAATCTCCCTATTTAATTTTTTTAAAAAGTAATAACAATCCTCAATTGATAAAAGTGACGAGAAAGTTGAAGTGAGGGATAAGTAGAGAAATTCGGGATCAACTATTTTTTTCTTGTCAAATAGAACGTTTAAAGAGATAAGTGTGATATCGTGAAAGTTCTTTTGAGTTTCAAAGGCAAAGAAATTCCGGATCAACTATTTTTCTTGTCAAAATATAACATTTAAAGTGATAAATGTGATATCATGAAAGTTCTTCCGAGTTTCAAAGGCAAAGGTTATCAAAAGTTCGAACAATTGGGTATTGACCCAAATGTAATTTTTGTAGCAGTAATTTTTTTTAAAGTATGAAGGGTGACCCAAATGTAATCTTACCCATAGTTGAATGATCTAAATGTAACATTATCCATATTTGAGTGACTAAAATGTAACTTATAAAAATTAAGTGATCTAAATGTAATCTTACCCATAATTGAGTGACCTTAATTTTAGTTTACCCAAAAAAATAATAGCAGGTCATGTGACCCATCAGGTACCGTAATAGATTCGCCCATGAGTTAGTTTGAGTTGAAATAGTTTTCAGTTCAATACATGTAATGATTTATTTTGATTGAAAATTACAAATTGCAAGTAATAACTTCAAATATATATTACATAATAAAATGATGATTTTAAAAATAAATGAGACAAGATTTTTTAATATAGTTTCCAATCTGAAAAAAATTCAACTAAAAACTCATTTTCAATTATGACTTACATGCCAATTAATGTTAGAATCAAACCATAATAAATATGAAATCTAAACTTAGGGTCTATCATGTTAAATCATCAAGAACAATAAATTAAATGCGGAAGCGTGCCTGGATTTATTGATGGACCGAAAACATTGAATCCTTTAATGGAGATCGTCTGAAAAGTGGTTGTGATCTTCCAAGAAGATAGATTAGCCCTTTTCGTAAAAACTCTCTGACGGGGACAAGAGTAATACAAGTTAACCTATTTCTTGGGGACCACTACCTCTTTCTATAGTTGATTCTTAAATCAACTATTAAATATTTATAACTCTGCCCCTCATTGAATTATAAATACATCTTATGGTATCTACACTTTTATTTCAATGTCACTTTAATACCTATGACACGCCTAACATAATTGGTCACTTAATTTTGTGTCATACTTTATAATAGCATCATACATTTTACATATGTGCCCACAATTGTAGATTTTAGTCCAACAATTTCCCACTTAGGCAACATATGTTTCCTGATAAATGTACAACCTTATGAGCTCAAAAATTTTCTATTATATAATAGGTATTCTATAACAATCTCGTCCATCAACTATATTCATATTGGATCAAAGTAACCTTTTCCATATCAATCATGACTAGACCCATAAATGGTCACATATACAAATATAGTCAAATGACATAAATCAATCATGGATGCGTAGTATAGAAAATTACATGAAGTGTGGACCGAACATGTCTATTTCTAACTAGTCCTTCTAAATCTTAGTGAGATCAATTTTATTGAATTCAGAGTGTGCATACACCAAAATAACTTTATTTTTGCTGAAAATAATGTTAAAATAACTTTAAACTGAAGTAACTGAAATTGTGTCTAAAACGAAAGAGCATTTTTCAAAATTATAAACTCTCACTATAACTGAATATCTTTAAATAACATTAAACCCACATGAGTAGTGTGCTCATGAAAGACCTAGGATGATAGTTTCTTAATAAGCGCACAATTATGAAGTTTGTACAAACATGCTCTATAGACACACAATCACTCTGAATTTTCTTTAAAAACTAGAAACTTAATATTTATGTGCTTCAAATTTGAAGTTTTCCTATTGATTATAGAATAAATGAATGCATATTTATTGTCACAAAATAATTAAAGTGGTCTTTCTATTCAATCTATAATTAGCAGCTCATGTGAAAAAAAAATCTTTTTGCATCAATATTCTAATAGAATCGAAATTTGTAAACTTGATGATCTCTAACTTACCAGAACTCCGATATGCGAGCATGTAATTTTTGTTCTCTAAATATATCTCATAACTCTATTGGTTGCTATCCAATAGTCCATACTAGATTTTCTTAAATATATGTCTAACATTTCAACAATGTACACAATATCCAAACACATACATACTTGAACATAAATTAAATTCTCAATGGCTTATGCATATGGAATCATTTGTATTTTCTAAATTTCAAGGTTACTTTTATGGCATCGAGTAAGACAATATTTATCTTCTTTAGTAATATGAGTATCACTTGGTTTACTCTAACTGAATTTGTAGTACATACAATTGTCAACCAAATTTATCTCAAAACAGAATAAAATAATCAATATGAAATTTATAATTTCATTAATAAGAGTCCTACTTAAGCTCATATATGGATTTCTTTAATTTATATACCATTAATATTGTATCATAAGACACAAGTCTATGATTGTACCATATAAGTAGCTTCTCTAATGTTGCCATTAAAAAAAATAAGCTTAACATCTATCTAATGTAGCTTAAGACTAAAACAAGCAACAAGTGTAATAATTATCTTGAAAGATTCCTTCAATGAAACTTGAGAGAAAGTCTCTACAAAATCACTTCTTTTAGAGTATGGCCCTGTTTGGTAAATAGTGGTTTGACAAAAATTAGAGGTTTGACTAGTCAAATCCGCTAATATTGATGTTTGGTAAATAGCGGATTGAAAGAGCGGATTGGGTGAAAAAGCTCCTAATATGAGCTTTTTGAGATTAGAGGTTTGATATTAGAGTTGTAATGACACTTTTACCCTTAACAATTACCAAAAATCTCCGAATAACCTAAATTAAATAATAATATTTTTTAAAATAAATAATAACATATTAAATATTGGACTTATTTGTTGTTACTACTAATTTATAAGGTGACATTTGTAAGTTAATTCTATTTTTTATCATCACATATTTATATGTGCATATAAAAATTTAATAATTATATAAATAATAAATTAATATATAAATCTTTCAAATATGTTTAGGAAATTTATATTAAAAATAAATTTTACAAATCTAATTATTATTTATTAGATACAAAATATTAATAACCGATAAATTATTCAAACAAGTATTAAATATAATCATGTCCTTATATGTCATTTTGTTTGTTTAAATAATCAAACATCTATCAGCTATCAGTTAATTTTACCAAATATTTTTATACAATCAACTAATTACAATCCGCTAGTCAAATCAGTTAATGCAATCAGCTATCAGCTATCAGCTAATGTAATCAGCTATCAGCTATCCGCTAATTGCCAAACAGGGTCTATATCTTTTAGATACAAAATGTACTTTATACTTATCCACATTACCGGAACTTATTAACTACTTAGTATTTACTATTAATTACTAAAACAAACAAATTTGCAATGTGCATATCTATCGTTGTTCGAAAATACCATAGTTTATTATCTAGAATAAAATATATTTATATACCTTAATTCATAGCATTAATGAAAAATTCTTTAATCATAGTAATAATTGTCCATTAATAATATTAATATTATCCTTTAATCTTGAATCCAATACAGAAACATAGTTGTACTTGTATGTAGCGTAAAGCTACAGTTCTATTTAATCTTAATTATGCATTTAGTGCATATTCACAAAACCCTACATTTTGCGAGATCTTTGAACAAATAGCACTTACAAAATACTAAACATACAAAGAAACAAGATTTCTTTATTAAAATAAAGGGTAAGCTACACCACATACCACTCAATTATGGCTCTTGAGTCGAAAATGTCACTAAATTTTAAAATCGTTTAAAATTATCACTGAACTTTAATATGTGAGTTAAGAATGCCACTCCGCCGTTAACCATTAGCTCCCATGTTAAGTCAAAATGATGACGTTTTGCTGCGGCTATTTTGAAGCGTAATTTAGCCTAAAACGACGTCATTTTGTTGGAGGAAAAAAAATTAAAATAATGCACTTGAGGGGTTTGAACCTAGGACTTTTAAGAGAAAGAGCTAAGCCTTAACCACTAAACCAACATAACATTATGTAATATTTTACCACAAATATTATATATCTCAAACTACTACAGATTAATTCAAGTTATTTTATGAAATAAATAATATTAAAATATATTATTTGTATATATAAAAAATATATAAATAAAAGTATTTTATTGTTTTTATTTTGCTTATAATATATATAATATAAATATATTAGTTAAATAACTCAAAAATATTCATAAAAATAATATATTTATATTATAAATATTATATAAAAACTCTAAACTCTAAATATTAAACCTTAAACTACAAAGCCCAAACTTTAAACCTTAAATTTTATGATATGAGGTTTGGGGTTTATAAATTTTTTATATTATTTATAATATAAATATATTGTTTTATGAATATTTTTTGTTTTTAAAAATAATATATTTTTATTGATATATTTAAAATTAATATATTTTATATTATTTATAGAATTATTTTTTATAAAATAGTTTGGTTAAACCAAATAGATAAATTTAAATAATTTAAATAAAAATATTTTCTTTTTATATTATTTTTAATATAAACGTATTATTTTATAAAATATAAAATTCAAATATAAAAACCTTTAAACCTTAAATCATAAACTCTAAAGTTTAGAATTTAAGTTCAAGAGTTGGGGTTTGAGGGTTAACAATTTAGGATGTGAGGTTTTCATATATTATTAATAATATAAATATATTATTTTTATAAATATTTTGGGGTTTTTTAAAAATAATATATTTATATTATTAATAATATATATAAAACAATATATTTTTATTTATATATATATGAAAATAATATATATTTATATGTTAATATTATTTATAATATTATTTATTTAATAAAATAATTTGAATTAATCTGAAGTAGTTTGAGATATATAATATTTGTGGTAAAATATTACATAATGTTATGTTGGTTCAGTGGTTAAGGTTTAGTTTTTCTTTTACTAAATGTCCTAGGTCCAAATCCCCTCAAGCGCATTGTAACCCCCTATACCTGCCTATGCGTTACACCTAAGTTACAGAGAATCATCATAACATATATGACACATATATTCAACTTTCATGAAAACCAGACATGTCTCAAGATGTCACTTGAGTAGAAAACCTATTGAGAAAATATATTATCCAGTCAAAAGTATATAATGACATAACTCACTATAGAGTGTTCAAGATAATAATAGGTAAAAACATATCCATTCTAAAGTCTCGTAACGATGATACACGCATACCATCGAATCAACTATCAAGTACATAGTCTAAAATCATTTCAGAGTTTGAGTTGCAAAATGATGCCATCATGGCCAATTAGTAAAGTATACCATAACAAAATATAGGCTCATGTCACCCAAAATAGACAATATGGTGGATAAGAACATTACAACAAAAGTATAGTAAGAATGTGTCGATCCTTCAAGTGTCAAGTCCACGTGTAGCCTATCCAAAAGTATCTTAAAGGGGAAAGTTTGGGGTGTGAGCTAGGAAGCTCAGTGTGTTCCAATAAGTGCATATAAAATATGTGTTCATAAACTCATACACAATTCAAATATACGATTCATCAATTCAGTTCAAAGTATCAAGACAATTAAAGTTTCGTTGAAACCTAGCTACCCTCCAACCAAACTCCAAAATACAATCCCCTGAAATGCATACAGAAGGTCTTACCCTAGGCCTGAGGCGTAAGAGCCTACCTAAAAGAATGCCTTAGGTCCAAAAAGACTTACCCTAGGCCCGTGGGCGTAGGAGCTTAACATAAGGATTTACCAGCTGGATCAGGGTTGTATCTGTAGACACTTCAAAACATATCCCCAGAGTATACCCCTAAGAAGTACAATTTTGTTTGATATACATAAGTATCAGAATTCAGATGGCAGACATATGTTTAATTACATCAACCAGAATCAGATATTTCAATTTTAGATCAGACATGGGGCATACTATCAGATATAACACGACTATGTTCTCAAACAACAATCATGCTTTCAACGGAATAAACATGCTTTCATCAGAAACATAATCATGCTTTCATCAAAATTTATCACATAGTTCATACATGTTCATATTTATGTTCAAATAAGTGCATTCAAGAGTTCAAGCAAACGTAAATGTAGCACACACGGAACACGCCTCAATGAGCTAGTTAGGAGGGTCTAACGGACACTGGTCTCGCCATGCTCTACCACTGAGCTAGATCCTAGATCACAAGTTTACAACAGAATAAGTTACTACATGGATTAAGTTCTAACTTAGATTTCATTTACAAAGTCTATAAGGTCGTACTAGTAATCACGGGAGAGCGGGTCGGGAGGAGCTGGGCTGAGCAGACGATCGGTCAAGGGAGTCTCGAGTACCTTCATACAACAAGGATTTACATCAGTTCAATATTCAATATAATCACTTATTAAAATATTAATGATCTAATGTATGTTCAAGATTAAGGTTAGATTTGGAGGTCTTCAGGTTAAAATTTTGCAAAACGGGATTCAAAAACGGACTCGTAATTCCCGTATCTAGTATGAATGGCTGTCTTAGCAACATCAGAACCCTTTATCTTCAGTTGATAGTACTCGGATCGGAGATCAATCTTCGAGAAAACGATGGCTCCCCGAAATTGATCAGATAAGTCATCAATCCTGGGTAACAGATATTTGTTTTTCACAGTCAACTTATTCAACTTATGGTAATCAATACATAACTGAACTGAACCATCCTTCTTCTTCACGAAGAGAACAGGAGCTCCCCAAGGCGAAGAGCTAGGTCAGATAAAGCCTCGGTCAAGAAGCTCTTGCAACTGGACTTTTAACTCCTTAAACTCCTTAGGGGCCATACGATAAGGATTCATGGATACTGGCTCAAAACTCGGATAGGTCTCAATTTCGAACTCAACATCTCTATCGGGAGGTAACCCAGACAACTCTTTAGGAAAAACATTAAGAAATTCGCTAATGGTGCGAATTTCCTCAATCTTAAATAAGGAATTCTTCGTGTATAGGAAGCAAGCAATGAAGGTCTCATATCCTTTCCGGATCATCTTGTCAGCTGCTAGAGCACATACTACATTAGACAGGTAACCTCATCGCTCACCAACCAACACCACTGACCGACCATCTAAAGTCTTTAGAATAACCCTCTTAAACTTACAATTCAGATTGAGCTAATGTTCTGTCAACCAATCCATGCCAAGAATTAGATCGAACTCCTACAAAGGAAGCTCCATAAGATCAACCAGAAAGATTTCCCCTTGAACCTCAAGAGGACAATGCCTACACCTTATTCACGATCACTGACTGACCCACTGGGCTCATAACTGTAATAACATTCTCTATGGCTTCTATCAGAATTGGAATGTCTCGGGAAATAGATCTTGAAATGTAGGAGTGAGTGGAACCATTATCAAGCAATACAAAGTATGGAGAAGAATGAATGGTTAGAGTACCTGCAATGACATCAGGCTCATCTCTGTCATCCAGACGTCTGGTAGCATACACAAGTGTTGGCTGCCTAGCCTCGGATAAATTCGGTCCTCCACTCTGATATGATCGAGCTCTGGTGTCAGTCATGGTAGTAGATGTAGAAGGTCTACTCTAACTACGATCCCTAGCTAGAGTCTGAACAGAAGCCTGTGAACGTGCAAGAGTCTGAGGGGATGCCCGATGAGAAGATGGTGGAACAGGGCAACCCTTCAAAAAGTGATCTCCAGATCCGCAACGGGAACATGTACCCACCTTCTTCCTACACTCTCCTTGATGCCATTTGCCACAATGCTCACATAAAGGTGCCTCAGAGAAACTTGATGAACCACCTCGACTAGCTGCCGAGGGCTGAGGGGCTGAAGGCATAGAACCTGTGTCACTCCTTGAAGGTGCAGTAGTGCGAGCCTTCTTACTTGCCCGTGCTGAAAACTCAGTGCTAGAATGCCTTCTAGATCGATCTCGATATACTCTGTCGCTCTTTCCGGCCATTAACTCAACATCCTCTAAATCTTATGCCAACTCGACCACCTTATCAAAATTCTTATTAAGGTGGCCGATAACTTGTACGCACAACTCATGACGGAGACCGAGTGCAAACTTGCGGCACTTTTCTTTTTCAGTGGGTACCAGATTAGATCCAAACCTCAAAAGGTCTAAAAACGTCGTCTCATACTCAAATACAGTCATCCCCCTGTGTCAGAGTCTTGAACTGCTCTTACATTCGCCTCATATAACGCTCTCTGATGAAACAACTCTTGAAGCGTTCTTTGAAGAAATCCCATGTCAGATAGGTAGTAGGGACACTGCTCACAACAGACTCCCACCAGGTGCGAGCATTCCCATAAAGCAGTGAGACAGTTCCTAAATATTTCTTGGGCGGCTCAAGACCCAACAAATCCATACGTCTCTCAAGATCATGAAGCCACTCTTATGCCTCAGTCAGGGCTCCATCAGTAGGGCCATCAAAATTCTTAGCCCTGTTAGTGATTAGGGTCTGAGAGATAGGAACTTCAGGCACAACTTCCGCAGCTCTAACTGCACCATGAATCAACTGTAAAAACTGCCTGCTAAGAGCCTCATCAGACACTATCGTGGATGGCTCAGTACGGGGTGCAGGTGCTCCTCCAACCGGAGTCGTCATATCGATACCAGAGGTATACGGTGGATTAACCGGAGCTGTAGGACCTCTAGGGGCAGGAGGATCTATAAGGGCTGAGGGATCATTAGCCACGTCCTCAATTGGGTCATAGAATTTAGCAGGTCGACCTCGCCTCCGGGCAAGTCGAGGACCACGTCCAATACTCATTAGTTAGTCCCAGCTCTACAAAAAAGGACATAAGGTCAGAACTGACACTGAAATATCAGACACAATTAAACATATAAAACTTGGTGACATGGCCTTTTTCCAAAAATATATAAATATTTAAAACGTTTTATAAAACATAACATTTGGGACTCACTCACAGTCCGATGTTTATAAAACCAAAAGCTCTGATACCAATTAAATGTAACCCCCTTTGTTTTCTTTTCTTTTTTTTAACATTCAAGGTGTTACACGCATGGTTCTAATATTTTTTCCTCCAGCAAAACAACGTCGTTTTGGACTAAATTAGGCTTCAAAATAGTCGCACCAAAACGACGTCGTTTTGACTTAATTGGAGAGTTAACGGTTAACGGCAGAGTGACATTTTCGACTCGCGTATTAAAGTTCAGTGGCATTTTCGACTCATGGGCCATAGTTGAGTGGTATGTGGTGTAGTTTACCCTAAAATAAAATTTTCTAATTTTGAATTTAGAATATGTGCAAAGCCCTAAGAAAATAATCGAAAACTAATGTTTTCGAAACCACCACAAACACATCAAAGGTTTTAATCGGCAAATAATCTAATTATATGTAATTATCATAAAACCTAAAATTAATTTCATGAAAAAAAACATAACCCAAACACCATATCAACACTAAAATCCTTGAAATAGATATCAAAACAATTCTTTCCGAAAAATAAATCAATTGGTTCTTAATAATTCAACATGATAAGGCCTTGATGCTACTTGTTAGAACCAAACTATAATAGATATAAAATCTAAACTCATGATCTATCATGTCAAATCATCAAGAACAATGAACTTCTAAAAACTTTGAATCCTTTGATGGAGATCGCCTAAAAAATAGTTGTGAACTTCCAAAAAGATAGGTTAGCCCTTGTCGTAAAAACCTATATTCTTTGGGACCACTACCTCTTTGTATAGTTGATTGTTAAATCAACTATTAAATATTTATAACTATGTTCCTCATTGAATTATAAATATATCTTATGGTATCCACACTTTTATTTCCATGACTCTTTAATACTTATGACACGTCTAACATAATTGGTCACTTAATTTTGGGTCATACTTTATAATAACATCATACATTTTATATATGTGCCCACAATTTTGAATTTTAATCGAACAATTAATTCTTGAGTTTTTATTATTATTTTTGCACAGGTAATGTTGTGAAAACTTTTATATCATGACATGGTGTGGCTATTTTTTATTTTGTAAACTAAAGATGTTTGAACAATCACCGAAAAAGCATGCCAACTTTAGATAAAATTGTGAAAAATGGTCATCTGAAAATTTCGACAACTTCAAGCAAAACACTTTGACATTCTTTTATTACTGTTCAAACACATCTAATTTGTGAAATAAAAAACACTCATTTTAATTCATAAAATAAAAAATCTCACAACATAATTTTAAAAATATCGTCATTTTTATTGTTAAATGTTTAAACTAAAAATAATAGGTAGGCTTGTCCATGGACAGACTGGATGACTCGTTTGATCTAGTCGGTCCAATTCAATCAAATCTTGGTGAAAGATTTTTTGTTCACCGGCCAGTTTGAGCGGAATATAATTTAAATAATTCAAAATATGTTTTGTTTAAATTTAATCATATACATAAATATTAATTTGTTTTTTAAATAATTTATAATTTTAAAAATTAAATAGGCATTTCAGAACAACTAATTGGTTTAATAGAATGAGGCCTTAAATTTATTAAACAAAGTCATGAGTTTAAATTATACATTGTAAATGAAGAAAATTGAGTTAAAAGAATTGTTTTATATTAAACCTTTGCAAAATTCAATATAAATTAAGCGATTAATAAATTAAATAGCGATTAAAAATATTAAATAGATGTTTTGGGGAATTGGCTAGATCGTTCGGGTTGAAACTTAAAAAAAATCAAATCTCGATCTGGTCATGAGGCATGAACACCTCAACAGATATAGTTAAATAAAAGGTTAATAAAAGAGTATTGCAACTAAATTCACTTCTTGCTAAAAATAGAAAAATTCGTATTCCAAAAATTGAAAAGAAAAACATCAACAAGTGTGGAATAATTTTTTGGTATGATTATCTGTATCAAATCTATTAATCTATTGTTGGCGAAGATGGTACTCAATACAGACGGGCGGAGGCTATGCCCGTCCTTGTAAATTTTAAAATTGAAAAAAAAATTAAGTTAGTGTAATGGTAAAATTATATATAATTTTACTCTTTAAAAACATATAATTTATACTGTTGAAAAATTTAAATGTTCCCCCAATAAATAACGGTGTGTTCCGCCACTGATTGTAAGAATGATTCATTCAACTCAATTGACTCCATAATATAAATTTTTGATCTTGTTTAAAAGACTTATCGCCTCATCCAACTAGACCAACGTACAACTGATAACAAGTATAAAATAATTAAACAATTTCTTTAGTGACTAAAGTGGAGAGTTTAAGCAAAATCAAAAGGGAAAAACAAACAACAAAACTCCATTATCAATCAATAAAAAACAAAAGAAGATTGAAAAAGCAAAAGCAAAAGCAAATGGATATGAGAGAAAAAAAAAACTTTGGGAAGCAGTACAATCCGTGCTTGCTTTAGTGGTTAGCAATGTCCGGCTTCATTTCAATCCTCTTTGTTTTGTATATAAAATTGAAAGCATAAAGTATAAAGGAATTGCATCTTTCTTATTTTATCATTTTATTTCAATCTCTAATTTCATGTTAGGATTTGATGTTTGATTCTCTTCCCCTATGTCATGTGTTTGTCATGTCTCAATATTCTTATACGGCTAAAGTTTATTGTAAAATCAAGCCCATAATTTATCAAAAAAAAATTAATAAAATTAAAATTTAAGGTAAACTATACGGATAGTTTTTGAACTTTTAAGATGTTTGTAATATAGTTATTGAGCTTTTAAAATTTATAATAAAGTCACTAAATTTTTTAAACCATTTCATTACAGTTATTGACGCCAACCATTACAAAAATTGACCTGACATATTAAATTTATTAAAAAAACATTTTCTCTCGTTGTTTTTTCTTCTTTTATTTCTTTTCCATCCAATACAGATTCAGTTTTGTTTCTAGAGAATGTAATGTTTATGCTGATGGACTAGCTAAAAAAGGTATTGACAGATCTGAAGATTTAATTGTGTTTGATCCTCCGTAGTTCCCATAAGAAGCCTCAAAGGATCTTGATAGTGGAGTTTCAAGTCAACTAAGTTGATCTCGAGTATTGTTCCAGACTTAGTTCCTAAGTAATTTCAAATTGCGGATGCTCTGTAACTCTATTGCAACTATACTGTGCACTTTTTTTCCTCCGAATAGGTTTAGGGAGATTTTTTAATGAGGCCAGTATAGTTACCGTCCGAAATTCTAATAAATTTCTCTTTAAAAAAAATACTTTTTTTTCTTAATCTTCTCCCTTCTTCTTTTTTCCGTTTTAAGTTAACAAACAACTTTAAAGCCACATAAATTGTTCGAATTTCAGCTTCATTTGAATCCACGTCCCCAAGAGGACGAGTGCAAGAATCCTTATAAGCATGGGAACACATCAGAAAAATGTGATTAAAATAAAAACCTCATCCATGGACACGCTTTAGCCGTTGGCAAAAAAGATGATAATAATGAGGTACAACAAATGTACCACTAGTCAACATAGAAGCAATGAAAATATGTGCAATCAAGCCCGAAAAATACAACACATGCTCCACCACTTCAACAATAAAAAACAAACCTTATAAGCATGGAACACATCAGAAAAATGTGATTAAAATCTTCGAGTTGCAATTTTTTAACACCTTTATAAAAACCTTGTAAGGTATGTACATAGGAGGAAGGGAATGAGAATGAGAGAGAAAATATGGTGGGAAAATATTTTTTAACTTAATATGTCATGTCAGTTTTTTTAATAATAGTTGACGACCATGAAATTTGTTAAAAATATGCAACTTGAAGGAATGAAATTCGACAGATTCACGATTTCAAGTATTTTGCCTTTGAGTGGCGGTGAGGAACGGAATCAGGGACTTGGTAGCGTGGGAATTGGATCATTGCCAAAGTATAAAAACTGGGTTCGTGGTGGATAACGTTGTTTCCAATTCTTTGATTTCAATGTAGGGGAAATGTGGAGAGTTTGAGGCGATGAAGAAAATGTTCGACGAAATGTGAGGTCTTGGAGTGCATTGATTTCGGGTTATTCGAAATCAGGGGTTTGAGATTGGTGAAGGATTTGTGGGAAGCTGTTAAAAAATTGCATCTCGAAGGAATGAAATTCGACGGATTCGCGATTTCGAGTCGTTTGCCTTTCAGTGGCAGTGAGGGTACTTGGGAACGGATTCAAGATTTCGAGTCGCTTGCTTTTGAACTGGATTCGGGTTTTGGTTTAGATGTTCACTTGGGTTGTTTAATTGATATGTCCTCAAAAGGAAGAGAAGAGTGCTCTTAAAATTTTATTACCCTGAAATATCCTGGGTACAACAAACGTTACAATAAACTCAACATAACACAAAAACATAACATGAGCTGATACCTCAAAACAAACAAAATTCTAATTGCCATAACACTTGTTAAGAAGGGATTGATGCTATTATACACAAGAAATTCTAATTGTAAATGTAAAGTTTTATTCATATCATTCTTTATAAAGATTTAATTTAAACCAATTTTTTATATATACAATTGCAGAGAAAATAATTTTATATATCACATTATACATTTTACTAAAATTTGTGTAATTTTGAATATTTATAATCGCGAATGATTAAATAGAAAACGGATGAAGATTAGATTTGAGATTTGTTCCCTCACATTTCTTTTAAGTTATGAGTTTTAAATCCACTAAAAACACCCATTCTTTCTCCTAAAGTTTCTTTCTCCCTCCCTATGAAAACTCAAGCATGGTGACCGAAGATGGTGAAAGGCTATGGAGGAGAAAGATACAATAGTTAGAAAAACAAAATACGATCTGAATTTTATTAGAAAAATGGTTCACAAGAGTGTATTAGCCCATTACATGCATTAGGCTTATATAGACTACAACCTAACTAATTGCTAATAGTCCAAATGGCTTAAAAACTGATCTAACAGTCCAAACGGCTTAACAACTGTTCTAACAGCTTAACTAACTGATTAGTCTAGCACTCCCTCTAAGTCGGATTAAGATTAGATTTAAGATTTATAAAAAAAAAACACATGAGGGACATGTAGAAGTAATTACTTTTTCTTCACTTAACTTGTCACTAACAAAAAGTTATAATTTTAAATTTAATATATACTTTTAAATCATTCTTATTTTGGTCACTCCACAATTAAATAATTAAAGACACTATAACATAACAACTTACACAGTGTCGTTTTGGAACCTAACAAAGAAAAATAAATTTAGAGTAGGAATAGCAAAATTCCTTAAACTCGGTCTGATCAGATGGTCCTCACCCCGCCACATCCCGTCTGAATTTCTTTTTGAATTTTGGTTCAGGGCGTGTCGGGCGGGTTTTTGGAAAGAATTGAGGTAGGGCAAGGCGAGACATGTTTTGGAAATAATTGGGTCGAGTTTAGAATAGAAATTATCCACCAATCCCGACTTGATATATGTATATGTGTGTATATATATATATATATATATATATATATATATATATATATATATATGATCCGTTTACACAATATAAAATTCTTTAAATTTTACACGTTTTTTGAACCGTTGAATGAGTGAAACGAATAAATGAAATTAACAGTAAATATGTGAAGATTATCACTTGAAAAAAGAGAGTAAGGAGTTAATTTGAGTCATCCATTCCTCTCGTCTAACAATCCAGAAAACGTATAAAACTTAAAGAATTTTACATTGCGTAAATTGATCATAACTCATATATATATATTATTAATTTTTCGGGACAAGTTTGGTTTAGTCAGATTTTTTTGTTAAAAATTTGGGGTTGGTGTTGAATTATGTTTTATTATGTTGGGTCGAATATAAAATATATTAAATTCGAATTGGGTCGAGTTAGACTTTTTAAATTTCAGGTCAGAAAAAGTTCGTCCGAACCCGTCTCTTTACCATCCTGATTTAGATTTTAAAAAAAGGACGTCATTTTGGGTCCCTATATATATTTTTTCATTTCCCCTCATTTCTTCTATCTTCTTCCTGTTGCTCTCGTTTTTTCTCCTTCAACTTGAGTCGACTCAGATTCCAAACAACGGTGGACATCGACGTCGAAAGTCGATAAGTCTCAAAAATTTCCATCAAATTCATCTAACTTTTATGAACTCAAATCTAATATCTGTTTAATCAGAAAATAACTTAAACTTCACGAATCTAACGTTGATAACCGTCATTATCATACATCGTCATGTTTTTGTCACCATTCACATAATAACAGTGTCGAATGAAAACTTTTCCTCTCCCTTTACAATCCTTCGGTTCAGATCTCCATAAAAACCACAAGAACTCGAGTCAGAGCCCAAAACAAATAGCTCTTGTTCGTGCCCCTTTCACCGCCCGATCGTTATTTAGTTGAAATATATTACCCTCCACTACATGTGTTATGCTTTGTCGTTAGGATCTACGACCGGAGCCCTAAATTACTAATACACGAGAACTTGATAAAAATAAGACAATTTTTTTTGGTTTTTTTTCTTCGTAAGTTTTCAGTTTTTATTCATAATTGAAAGGCTAGATGTCTTTAACCGAAATTAGCGTTGATGAAGGATGTAAAGATTTCTTTTGAAATTGAAAAAAAAAATGACAATTTGACATATTCGATTTTAGAGTAGTTCGGCCTTCAAGCCAATGTCTACATCCACCATCTTAGCATCCACACTAAGAATTTCTCAATTCACTAATAATGAATTCTCCCTTTTTACAAGCTAAAGGGTTAACCTTTACATCCTTATCTTTTCGCAGGCTAAGATAGAACTCTCTTCCTAGTTTTTACAAGGACAAACTATAACTTATCCCTCAATTACGAGGTTTTGACAGTGTAAACTAATTACCTCTCTAGGTGGGTGTTTAGTCTAGAGGTGGCAAAAGGGTCATTCCGTTCAGTTTCGGATCGGGTCATTTCAGGTCTAACTGCATTCGGTTTAAGTTTGATTCGATTCGGGTCTGGTTCGATTCGATTTTAGTTCGAGCCTATGGTGATTTCGGTTCGGGTATCAGGTCAGGGCGTCGGGTCGGTTGAATTTTGGTTCAATTAATTTCGAATTGGGCCAATATCGGGTTAATAGGAGCTCGATCAGTTTTAGTCGGGTTTTCAGGCCGAGTTAGGTTTTTCCACCACATTTCACATCTCATTTTTAATTATTTTTAATATATTTTCTTTATTTCGGGTTGCCTTCAGTTTGGGTTACTTTCGGTTCGGGTGAAATCAGTTCGGTTGAAAATCGATTCGGGTCCATTCAGTTCGGTTGAAAATCGGTTTGGCTCAATTTTTGATTTAACTAAAATTCATTTCGGTTTATTTCAGGTTTTGAATCAAATTCGAGTCATCGTACTCGGGTCGATTTCGAGTTTTGGTTCAATTCTCGAGTCTTAGGGCAAGTTTGCCTGGTTTAGTGTTTACACATTTTGGCTCGCTAGGATTGAACTAAAGAAATACAGGAAAACTACTCTCTTGATCTTTAAGCTTGGATGTTCATCCTCTTATTCTTCGAGTGTCATTGGCTTGTATTTATAGTGTAGAATGAAAAATTAGCCATTGAAAACTAGCTGTTGGGGGACTTTAATTCCAACCATAAATGTATTTCTACAACTTTGGTATTGGTACTCAAAAGTGGATATCAGTAACGGCCAAAACAAAAAATAGTTGTTGCATATAAATGCAGAGCGTACCGGTACATGATACATCTGTATCGGTACGGAGGCTTCCATATCGGTACGAGAAGTGCTCACTGGAAAACTTAAAACAAAAGGTGTATTGGTACAAGGCATAGCCGTACCGGTACGAGTAGTCGATTTTGATTTTTAAGACATTTTAAAAATTTGTTCGAGTAAAAAAAATTCAAAAACCTTTCAAATGTATTTTTTAAGTTGAATGGACCTTGAATTAATTTTGCAATATTTGTTCAAGTCCAAAAACATTTTTCATTGAGTTATATCAAAATAAATATCTCAACAATAATAATAGCGCGCAACATGTTGTCACAATTCATAAAGATTTAAAAAAAATCTTAAAATTTAAGATGAGCACAATTCATGAAGATTTAAAGAATTAAAGACTATTTTATAAAAAAATAAAATCAAATATATAAAGTTAAAAAAGCCCAGGGTGGACACATATCAACCCTGACCTACATGTACATCCCCCACTAGTTTAATATGGGATTAAGGTTTATATATTTTGATTTTCTTTTTTTTTCTTTTTACTTTAAACCTTATGTGGAACAAAATATTATTAAAATATATCACATTATATTAACATATTAATAAAATAATCCATCGCATCACATTTTATTATTTAATGGTGGGTGACCAAATATGAATAATTCAAAAGTCTTTAAACTTTAATAACTAAAACATGAGAGAAGAAAATTTATTGATAAAAAAGTAATTTAACATTATTATTGTTGCGTGTAAATAGTGCTCCGCAATTTGTGCAAGTATGCACGACGCAAGTAATATAGGGATAATTATATGAGTATCGTCTCCACAGGATTGGTACTCAACATTCGATTCTATTCTCTTGCACTGCAAAATAAAGAAAGTAAAAACACATATTAAATTGGTGAATTGAAGTAATCTAAAAATAACTAAACTAAGAGAATCCAATAAATAAAGTACAAGGGTGATCAAGATTAGAAGATGGGCCGGATTAGAATGTATCGTAGTGTGGAATCCTCTTGACTTTATTTCTGTCTTGAATGCAGCAACGCACTACTACTGTGGCAGTGACCTAAATCCCTACTGCGACCGCAGTGGCTGAATCCCTGCCGCGGCAATCCCTTGCTCGTGGGCAGAAGCAGTTAAGATTCGGCAAAGTGTCCTTGGATGGTTCCGCCTTATCCCTAAGCACGGAACAATGGTTGATGACTGAATTCTGATGATACCTCCCGGCGTGAATCAAAGGCAAACACCAATTGTTCATACACTTCTCTTAGCCGCTGAAACTCTAACCTATCCCTAAGCCGAATTAGTTAACGCCATGTGGGGCGAAAACCGTGCTTATTCCTTTCGTGAGCTCGAATCTCCCGATATTGAACAAATGAATGATCTCACAAACCCACTCCCGAGTAGAATGCGAAAATAATTAAAGCCAGAATAAGCAAACCTTAACTTTTATTGCATTAAGAACAAAAACTAAGTACAAACAGTGTTCACACAACTACTAAACAAACTAATCCTAACTCTAAGAAAATTTAGAACATAATGAAACTAATCATAAGCTCAATCTCTCTTCTCTTCTCTCCTCCCCGTCTCTTCTCCTTATCTTGGCGACATGCCTTTATATAGGGGAAGGTGTAGGCACGAATCCTTCTTGGAGAAGAAGTTATGTTAGACTTGGACTAGACTTTATTAAAAAAATAAATTTCATTAATTTATTACAATAAACATTTTTATCCAAGAGTTCAACTTTATACTTCCTTCCACGTTTTCCTCCTCTTCTCGAGCTCCAGCTGCCACACAAAGTGTGTAGAAAAATCCAGCGTTAAAGGCTCTACAAGTCGGCCACCACTTTGCTCATTTTCCCTCTGGAAATATGTTGTCGCGACCTGGCTTTTGCTTCCTCGGCATCGGTCTATTTTGCTCAACAAGGTTTCCTCAGCTTCCCTAAGTATAAGTTGTCTTGTGGCTTGACTCGATCAGGGTCGGTTGTCTGCTACTTCTGCCTTATCTTTTCCCTGCTTTCGACGCTGCGGCGGCATCCTTTTGCTCTAGCAGTGGTCACCCTGCAAGAATACCGATCATGCATTAAATAGTAAATTTTTCATATAATAAATAGAACAATAAGCTCAAAGGCATAAACGATGAAATCTATGCATGAAAGGCTATAATAGGTCAAATGGGTGTAGGTTGAGTGATAATTGCCATGAAAAAAAGGGTCAAAATCTAGGACTTTTGGGCACTTATCACACCCCCAAACTCAAACTATTGCTTGTCCTCAAGCAATGCAAACCATCAATTTCCAAACCTTAATTTTTATAAACCATCTTCTTGGTCTTACTTTCCCCTCTTTCTCCAAACCACGGCGAAGAACGCTTCGGCCCTTAAGTCTTTGGATGCCCTAGGAATTCCCTGGAATAAAACTATAAGATTTGTGAGTGTGTGCATGTATTGTGAACAAGATAATTACAAGGATTCTAAGTAAACACTTAAGCATTAACTAACTTAACTTGGGTATAATTTTTTTTAAGCAACCTAACCTACTAGAGCCAGTTTCGGGCACCTCTAGTGATTAGCCTAGAGTCGATTTCGGGCACCTCTAGGGCTTTCTTAAGCTAGAGCCAGTGGTGGGCACCTCTAACTTTTACCCAATTTTCTTTCTAAGCTAGTCTATGTCCTAAGTGTACTAGAATTCCTTAAAGGGTAATAATCTTCACCAATGGTCCCTTTCGTTTAGGGTGCGTTCTATTTTGGTCACCAGAATTCAAAAAAGATTATTCTGGTCACTTACGTTTAGAATCGTTTCTATTTTGGTCCCTTAGCCGCTAGTCTCCGTTATTTTAAAAAAAATAGTTTCTAATTTAACCTCAAACTTTCAAAATTTTATTTTTCACCATCTTCCCCCAAAATTATAAAACTAAAACCCCATAAAATTAAATCAATGGCTATAACCCACCACTACAACCCATTCCCCCAAGATTAAAAGCGTCAACTTCCATTGCAAATGGCTATAACCCAACACTACATATTTATATCAAGGTTTCCATATTTATATCCACTGATGAATGGATTTTCAGGTTTCCATGGTATCAAGGTTGAAGAATGAAAACTTTGTTCAATTGCTTGGTTACTGTGTTGATGGGAGCTCCCGTATACTTGCCTATGAGTTTGCATCTAATGGTTCCCTGCATGATATTCTTCACGGTATGTGTGGTGATGCTTTGTTCATCAAGTGAAATCAACTTCCACTTCAAGGAGAAATTTATCCAAAAATACAGTCAAACACCTCAAGTGAAATCATCTTTTTGCTTTTGTTTTTGCTTTTGCAGCAGACAAAAGAAAAGGCAAAATGCAATAAAAGAGAAAATATCTATTTAAAATTCTTGCTTTAGGATCAGAAACAAAACTTCCATAGAGCATGCATGACCAAAAATACATGTCAAATTTGCAAGCATGGGAACTGTTCAGGGTATTCCAATATTTGCTCAATCATTAAACGTACCGCATTTTCTCTTGCACGTGAAACACCAGATACATCAAAAGCACTCAAATTATGAGCTCTTGTAGTGGAAGTTGATACTTTTAATCTTGGGGGAATGGGTTGTAGTTGTGGGGTTTTAGTTTTATAATTTTTGGGGAAGATGGTGAAAAATAAAATTTTGAAAGTTTGGGGGTTAAATTAGAAACTATTTTTTTAAAGTAACGGAGACTAACAACTAAGGGACCAAAATAGAAATGATTCTAAACGTAAGTGACCAGAATAATCTTTTTTGAATTCTGGTGACCAAAATAAAACACACCCTAAACGAAAGGGACCACTGGTGAAGATTACCCTTCCTTAAATCCTGCAAGTCACAAGGGTGTTTAAGTTTTAATCTCATAGTGTGATCCTAAGTTATCTTCCTTTAAGCATCCTAAAATTAAAGGCTCTAAACAGTTCTAAACAATGGTAAGAATAAAGAGTTCTATTGCCAAGAAAGAAGATTTAATTAAAACTAAACTGAGGCAATTGATAGAAAGTGCTACTGAGGCATAAACAACATTCAGTTAAGGCAATGCAAAAAAAAATGACAAACGAAGATCAAAAACTGCATGGCAATTAAATTTATATTTCTGTGGCATAGTGCTGCCTCGGCCTCTCAACCTACACCCCAAACTCAAACCAAGCATTGCACTCAATGCTTACATTTCATACATAAGATAGAAAAAATAAATCATAAAATATGAGGGCATAAACAGATAAGCAGCAAAAAAATTGAAGAGGAAATTAAATGGATTTAGTGGTGGCAGAATCATCCTTCTCGTCATTGCCGGACTCCAAAATTAGCCTCTTCGTTGGCTTAGAAGGTACTCGCTTGATTCTTTTGGACTCTCAGGGTGGTTGGACGTGTGATGGTGGGGTGGGCTTTACTGCCGGGGCATCCACCTCTTCAAGGGAATCAAGGTCGACGTTGTCCATGTTCAGTCCCTTGCGTCTGATCAAGTCGAACACCCGGCTAATATAGTGGTCACTACCTAAGGTGGTGTGGGGTATGGATCCGGCCGATGTGTCTAAGCCAACCTTGCGCTTGCCTCTACTTGCGGAGGCTGAAAGTATATCGGAAGCTGCAGCGGGCTGGGGCTGGTGGTGCTTGGCAGTAGCGGTAGCAGGGGTCTCATTGGCTCTTGGTTGGGCTGTGGCGGCAGCAGAGAAGTTGGGGAATTGGACCGTTAGGTCAGGGAACCTTCTTTGGATCCATTAAATTGTTGCGGTGTGGAAGTCTCTGGTATACGCCATGAACAACTGCTGGCGTTGGTCCATTGCCTCCAGCTTGTTCAGAATCTTTTGGAGGTCTGCTACGGCAGGGGCTTGGGGCTGAGGTGTCTTCGGGATGGATGCGGCGGCTGCTGCCCCAGAATATACTCTACATCGGTGTGGCCTGCAGAGGCTCGACATCCAGTATCTCCATGATTTTGTGGAATGTGACCTTGTCTCATCCTGGTCTGTCCTTGGTGAATTCATCGGTTTTGTCGAATGGGACTGTATTCTCCGTGCAAAGGCCAATGATGGGTGACGGGAAGTAGAGCGACCCCTTCTCCTTTACTTCACACTTGTAGATTTCCTGCACAAGTAAATTACCCACGTTAATTTAGCGATTTTGCATAATGGAGTGGATAAGGGCAAGCCTGGGCCGATCAACGGTTGTGCTGTGGGATGTCGGCAGGAGGCAGTGGCGGATGAACTTGTTCCACAATTTGGCTTCTGGCTTGAGGTATTTCTGATGCACTGAACCCCTGTGTGATCCGGCCTCCCATGACGTGTCGGCGAAGCAAAGTTCTTCTCTTATTCGCAGGAAGTCGTCTTCATCAAGGGCTTCCAAAACCTCGACATGCTCATCCATTTCGATATGTTGTCCGTAAAACTAGTTAATTGTGTCGGCATCGATGTGTATGGCCTTGCCCCTCACATGCACGAACAGTGCCTCGACACTTGGTCTATGAGTGTAGAATTCTCGAACTACCGTGAGGTTGGCCTCGACGGGCTGGAGGCAGAAAACTTGCCACCTCTAATGTATGATTTTTTTGAATAGGGTGGCCTCGATACCATAATTTTCTTCACTTGAGGCTTGGAACCCTTGCTCTTCCCATACGTGTCTTGAGATGTGGTGTGTCTTGAATCGTTCTTCAACCGATGCCGGTGCGAAGTGAGTATATGTAGGTGTCAGGGCAACGTTGGAAGATGCCTATTTGGTTGCCATATGAATTGAATAAGAGTAGCAAGCGTGATTGAAAGATAATAAAAATAATTGAGAGTAGAATTGAGCGTAGATAACTGTGAGATTCAAGAAAGCAAAAGAAAATAGAAAGTGAAGTACAAAGGAGAATAGTGGCCCTTTTATAGAGTCTTTGCACATTGTGCCATTAGAGCGCATTTCACGGCCGCGACTGTTACTAGCCGTTACAGCTTGTTGCGACTCTTCCCGTTGAAAAACTAGCCGTTGCGGCTCTCACATTGCATTGGGCGTCTTTTACTGCAGCAGCTAACGGTTACTTCTCCAAGCCGTTGGTTCCTCCCCTTTTTATTCTAAAAAAATGAACAAAAATTATTCTAAAAAAATGCGATAAATAAATATTGATAAAATTTTATTCTAAAAAATAAAAAGAAAAACTGAACCTAAAAATAAACATAAAAATTAACTAAATACAGAAAAGATTAGTGCACTAAATAAGTGCACTTGGATGCATCCCCTAAAGTGTATACTTCCTTATCCCTCATAACATGTGCTCATATATGTGGTAGCAGCCTTTGTCCGTGTTCTCCCCTTGTGTGTTGCGACATGTGTCCTGGCATGGCCCGATATGTTTGCCACGACATTCTACTATTTAATTGCTGGGGCCTTTCGGTTCCTTGCTGCTACCTTGTTCCTAGAGTGTCTGACAAGTTGTTGTATTATCGGCATGTTTCCACTGTTCAGGACATGAATTGTAACTTGCTCATCATTAATCATGATTGTTAGTTCTTTCTCCACGTCAATTACTGTTCTCCCAGTTGCGAGGAACGGCCGTCCAAGGATCAACGGAGCTCATTCGTCTACATCGCAATCTAAAATGAGGAAGTTAATAGGGAAATAAACTTATTCACTTTTACCAGTATATCTATGATTTTCCCTTCAGGGTTGTACATGTGATCCATTGGCAAGTTACAACATCACTGTGGTTGGTTGTTCTGTCCCAATCCCTAAATTTCGAAAGACGGACTTGGGCATGATATTGATGCTTGCACCTAAATCACATAGCGCTCTCTCCTCATATGTGTTCCCGATCGCGCATGGTATGAAAAAGCTTCCAGGATCCTTGAGCTTGGTGGAGTTCGATTGTGTAATGCAAACATGCATTCCTCTATTACAGCCACCGTTTCAAATTCCCCAATCCATTTTTGTTTTGACACTATGTTCTTAAGAAATTTGGCATAGTTTGGGATCTCCTTGATAGCCTCCACCAGAGGTTTATTGATATGTACATGTTTAAGTATATCCAGAAACTTTTTAAAATGATACTCTTGTTTGGGTTGTTTCAGCCTCTGTGGGAATGGTGGAGCTGGTGGGATGTCTATAGGCCTTGTGGGTGATGTCACAGGATCTGCGACGACAGGATTTGTCTTGACTAGTACCGCGTCATCCTTGTCCTTAGTCTGTGCAGGGACAATGAGCTATTGTGGTTTCTCCTTTGCTGGCTGCTTGGCATGTGGCTCTTGTAGTTGAATACCACTCTTGGTGGTTACAACCTTGCACTGTTCGTACGATGTTCCCTCAGCGGCTTCAGTGTCGCACCCTCCAACTGGCCTAGTGTTCAGGATCTGAGCAATCTGCCCCACTTGTGTTTCTAGGGATTTCAGTGTGGCCTCATTGTTCTGCAGCCGCATCTCTGTTTTGTCATAAAAGTTTCTATCTTTTTACTGAACTTGTCAGTGTTAGCCATATATGCACTAGTTTGAGCCATAAAAGCATTTCAAGTGTTTTCGAGAGAACTAGACTGCATTAGATGTTGGGCTTGCATGTGTTGTTGTAGTGGCATGAGTTGTTGCGCCTGCTGCTGAAATCCTGTTGCTGGGGCATTCTAATTCTGTGGATTGAGGGCATTGTTAGGGTTGCTCCAGAAGAAGTTGGGGTGCTTTTTCCAGGCTGGATTATAGTTGTTGGACATCTTATTGTTGTTGCGATTGAAGTTTCCAACATAGCTGGCTGACTTTGGGTTCTGTGGGAATTCAGAGGAAGCATGGTTATCCCCATAGTTCTCACAAAATAAATATATTACTTTGACTTTATGTTGGTTGCTTTGGAACTGTAAGTTCATAATTAGCTTCGTCAAGGTGACGACCTGGGATGAAATTGAGCCCTCGAACTCTATTTCATTAACTGAGGTGTGACAGCGGACTCCTCCCCTTCTGGCCGTGGGAAACTGATAATCATTCTTGGTCGTCCTATTTAGGATCTCCGTGGCTTCTTCTGGCTTTGTAACCCCCTCGTCCCGGTCTGGCCGGATGACCGGTCCGAGTAGGCTACACGGGGAAAACCGATGCGAAACCCGTTAAGGATTTCACCTCGGTTAGCAACCCTAAAATTTCTTTTAATTTAATCTTCTCTAAAGACACATTTAAATCTTATGTGATCACGGCAGCGGAATGATTCGAGAAAGACATGCAACTGGACACAAAACAACAAGTAAACAGTCCAATTTTAAGTTTTTAGGTAGGTCGTTTCGAAACACCTTTAAGGTGTATCGAAACACCTTGACTTGGTCAACTGCCCCAAGTCCACACGAGAAGGCCGTATCGGAACGGAGGTCAATCGTTCCGAAACACCCTCAACGGTCAACTTCTCGTGGTCAACGAGACATTGACCGTTCCGAAACCCCTAGACCCATTTCAAAACCCCTTAATATCGGCAATTTCTCAGATTTCCAGTAGCCAAAGTGTTCTGAAACTTGTTTCGAAACAGGGGTTCACAGTGGCCAAACCGTATCGAAACGAGTTCCGATACGGGGTCCCTGAAGCCTTACCCGTTTCGAAACAGCTCAGCCCGTTTCGAAACAATGGTTGTCTGCAATTTCCAAAAGCCAACTTTAAACATCTCCCAACAACCCCGAAGGCCCTAAACGACTCCAAGAAGCACTCATCACTTACAAGCATACACTAGAGGCATGGATCTTATGGCAAAGCATACTCAATCACACAAGGTATAAGATGTGGCATCCATACATGGCATTCACACAAAAGGGCAAAATTTCATGAAAAGGGCATACTTAAGGACTCAAAAGCCAAAAGGCACAATTCATCACATAAAGGTTTACATGCCAACCAAAAGCAACTTAAACATCCTAAGGCATACCATCTCACACAAACATCCAACAAAGCTTAGCATGGTTTACAAATTCAACAAAAACATAAACACCAACAACCTCCATGAGTCATACAATGCTCACACAAAACACATACTTGCCCCATTGCTAAACTACCACATTAATTACTAAATCATACTTGAGCAACAATAAACTTGGAAAGCCCCTTCGCCTTGCTCCTTGCTAACACCACGCTAATGATCTGCATTGTTGAAAATGAGAGCATAAGCTAGAAGCTTAGTGAGGATGCTCTAAAATCAAAGACAACAACAATGCAGGGTCCAAGCATGCAAATCCCTAACATGATACACAACATACATAGGCAACATCAAGGGAACCTAGCTAGTCTTTCAAGAGTCATAATATGACATCTCACATCATACTAAGCTCAACAACAAATATCTCAATTATCATAACATCATAATCATAAGAACAAGTTCATTGGCCACTATTAGTTTACCCGGATGTGCGGATTTACTCTCAACAACAACATTACCTCGGTGGGATTACACTCATCACCGGACCTTGCATGGGCGGGATTCCACTCATCACCACATGCCCTACGGATGGGATTCCACTCATCATCACGTAGAATATAAATAAATTTCCGGTGGAATATTACATCACCGTACTCCTCCTTGATGATTCAACGCCATCAAGGCCACGCGCGTTTTGACTCAATTGTGTGCACACTAATCCTAATGATCGATCATTTACACCCGGTAAGTTAATTAGTGCTAATTTATTTAACCACACCATACGTCCATCAATTATAGCTCACATTCATCACATACACATATCAAGACATACACATACGAATCAAATTATATTCACAAGATCAAAAATAGGCAAAGGCATGTATATAAGCAACATTAGAAACCAAGGAGTTAATCTACCAATTTAACTCCCACCTAGGAATGGCCTACCAAGCTCATTCCCACACATCCACTACACACACTTGAACCAACTTTAAAACAAATTTAAAGTTTTACTCACCACCCTTCCTTAGCAACCCAAGCAAGCAAGCCTCCTAATTTCCCGGATTCGGTCCCGATGCTTCTCCGATGCCTCCTCTTGCTTCTATCCAAATCAAAACACAACCGTCACTCACCAAATCAATGCTAAAATTCAGTCACAAACCCCACTTACAACACAAGCCAAACTTCACCAAAATTCAAACCCATTTACTCACCAAACTTCCAATTTTCGTGCTCCCTTATTACCTAGCAGAAAACCATGATTTCAAATACCCCAAATGACATCTAAATGGTCCCAAAACACTTTCCTAACGTCCCTAAACCATCAGCCCTTCAACCCAACCCTAAAACTCACCAAAACTTCAATTTTAGACACCTCAAAAATGGCCCCAAAGACCCACTTCAGGTTTTCACCCAAAATAAACCATTTCAAGTTATTATGTGAGTTTAGGTGAGATTAAAACAAAGCCCAACTCAACAATTCAAAAACAATTGAAGAACCCCTTAAAAATCCAAACTTTTCCCTAAACTTGAAAATCACAAAAATGGGTAGTTTTGAAATCTAGGACTATGTAAATGTAGAGGATGATGAGGAGATTGTAAATATGTAATTACCTTTGAAAATACCTTGAATCAATAGAGAGATTTGATGGAATAGTAAATTTGGGGTTTGGGAGGGTTTAGTTTGGTTTCCATGTTGAAATTGAAAAAGGGGAGGAAAGATGATAGCTTTTTCTCCTTTTTTTGTTCTTTTAATTTTAAAAAGGTTGTCTACCTTTTATTTGATTTTGGCTAAATTACCAAAATGATCACTCCTTTTTATTTAAATCCCAATTAGATCAAGCCAATGTCAATTTGATTAGAATTGATTTTACCGACTCGAACCAACTAACACAACTAACTCCTAACCCCAAAACACCAAATTATTTTGGGTTAAATCACCAAATTGGTCCCTCCTTACTATCTAAAAGCTCAATTAGGTCAAGCCTAGGCCAAATTGATTAAAATTAATTTTACCGACTCGGACCTACGAACCCGACTAACTTCTAACCCCAAAACACGGGTGTTACAACTCTCTCCCACTTAAGGAATTTCGTCCCCGAAATTACCTGACTGAAAGAGATACGGAAACTGCCTTTCCATATCCTCCTTCCTCTCCCAAGTGGCCTCGTCCACTCCTCGACGTTGCCACCGCACCTTTACTAACTCAATCGATCTATCCCGCAACACCTTACTGTCAGAAACTAGGATCTCAACTGGTTCTTCCTCATAGGTCAAATCTGGATTCAATTCAATCTCCTCTATAGGCATAACATGTGATGGATCGGACCTATACTTACGGAGCATCGAAACATGAAATACATCGTGTATCTTCTCTAGCTCGGATGGCAAACGCAACTAATAAGAAACTAGACCAACCCTCTTCACAATCTCATACGGTCCTATGTACCTCAGACTCAACTTCCCCTTTCGGCCAAATCTCATTACTTTCTTCCACGGAGACACTTTTAAGAACACTTTCTCACCCACTGAGAACTCGACTACCTTCCTCTTCAAGTCGGCATAGGACTCCTGCCTATCCGAAGCAGCCTTCAATCGATCGCAAATCAATTTTACCTTGTCAGTTGTCCCCTTGAGCAAATTCGGCATAGGTAACAACTTCTGTCCCACTTCGGCCCAACAAACTGGAGTTCTACACTTTCTACCATACAAGGCCTCATACGGGGCCATCTGAATACTCGACTGGAAGCTGTTATTGTAAGCAAACTCAACTAGAGGCAAATGCTTCTCCCATGTACCCTGAAAATCAATGATGCAACAACGTAACATATCCTCTAAGATCTGTATAACCCTCTATGACTGACCATCTGACTGAGGATGATAAGACGTGCTGAAATTCAAACGGGTACCCAAAGCTGTATGTAGACACTCCCAAAATCGAGCTGTAAACCGCAGATCTCTATCGGACACAATGGACTTCGGCACACCATGCAGTCTAACAATCTCACCAATGTACAGATCAACCAATCTATCTAAGGTATAAGTGGTGTTGACTGCTAAGAAGTGAGCACACTTCGTAAAACGATCTACTATCACCCAAACTGAGTTCTTCTTCGTGGGAGTCAAAGGCAAACCCGAAACAAAATCCATGGTGATATTCTCCCATTTCCATTCCGGAATTCTCAACGGCTGCAACAACCCTGAGGGAACCTGATGTTCCGCCTTCACTCTCTGACACACCAAACACTTACTCACGAAGTCGGCCACATCTCTCTTCAAACCAACCCAAAAGTACTCACTCTTCAAATCGTGGTACATCTTCGTACTTCCAGGATGCATAGCAAACGGACTACTGTGTGCTTCAGTCAAGATCGTATGTCTCAAGTCATTATCCTCTGGCACAACTATCCTATTTTTGAAACACAAAACCCCATTGGTACTGAAACTGTAGTCTGAAGATCTACCTTCGGCTATATCTTGCACGTGAGGTGCCAAAGATCTATCTAAGAGTTGCTTCTCTCTAATCAACTGACCTAGAGTAGGTCTAACCTGAAGCTCGGCTACCAAGCCACCATCTCCGGACAAGCTCAATCTAGCAAACATTGCTCTCAAGTCTACGGCTATCTTTCTACTCAAAGCATCAGCCACCACATTGGCCTTACCCGGATGGTACTCAATCGTAAGATCATAGTCTTTTAGCAACTCTAACCACCTACGCTGTCTGAGATTCAAATCTCACCGAGTCATGATGTACTTCAAACTTTTATGATCCGTGTACACTGTGCATCTCTCACCGTACAAATAATGTCTCCAAATCTTCAGAGCAAACACAACTGCAGCTAACTCTATATCGTGGATCGGATAGTTACGCTCGTGAGTCTTCAACTGTCTTGAGGCATAAACCACCACTCTCTTGTCTTGCATGAGAACACAACCTAGGCCTACCTAGGAAGCATCACGGTAAACTACATAGTCTTTCCCAGACTCTGGCTGAATCAAGATCGGTGCTTGGGTCAAAGCTTCTTTCAATTTCTCAAAGGCTCTCTGTCTTGCATCTGTCCACTCAAACTGAACACTCTTCTGAAGTAACTGTGTCAATGGAGCGGCTAACTTAGAGAAACTTTCTACGAATCTTCTATAGTATCCAGCTAAACCTAGAAAGCTACGTACCTCTGTTACAGACTTCGGTTGCTTCCATTCAACAATGGCCTCTATTTTCTTTGGATCAACTCTAATCCCATCGGCTGACACTACATTTCCTAAGAAGACTACCTCTCGGATCCAGAATTCACACTTGCTCAACTTCGCATACAACTGATGATCTAGCAAAGTCTTCAAAACTAGTCTCAAGTGTCGGTCATGGTCTTCCTCAGTTCGCGAATACACCAAGATGTCATCTATAAAAACAACTACAAACTGATCTAGGTACTGATAAAAAATCATGTTCATCATATCCATGAAAGCAGCCGGTGTGTTAGTCAACCCAAAAGGCATGACTAAAAATTCATAGTGACCATACCTAGTTCTAAAGGCTGTCTTCGGTACATCAACTTCTCTTACCTTTAGCTGGTAGTAGCTGGATCTCAAGTCAATCTTCGAAAAGACTGATGCCCCTCTCAACTGGTCAAACAAATCATCAATTCTAGGCAAAGGATACTTATTCTTCACTGTTAACTGATTCAACTGTCTATGATCTATACACATTCTCATGCTTCCATCTTTCTTCTTTACAAACAAAACTGGTGCACCCCAAGGTGAAGAACTAGGTCGAATGAAGCCTCTATCTGTCAACTCTTGCAACTGAGTCTTCAACTCTTTCAGTTCTTTCGGTGCCATGCGATACGGAGCAATCAAAATAAGAGCTGAATCAGAATAAGTCTCAATAGTGAACTCTACTTCTCTATCCGGTGGTAACCCTGGCAACTCTTCCGGAAACACACTAGGAAAGTCACACACTGTCCGGATGTCTTGAGGTCTAACCTCACTCATGCTAGGGTTCATCACATAGGCCAAGTATGCTTCACAACTCAACTCAACTAACCTCTTGGCTTCTAGAACCGAAACTACATTGGACAAGAACTTCACATTCTCACCCACCACTACGATCTCATAATCATCTGTGAGCCTCAAGGAAATCCTCTTGGTTTCAAAATCTATCCTAGCTCTATGCTCAGTGAGCCAGTCCATACCCAGAATTACATCAAAGCCATAAAAAGGTAGCTCCATCATATCCACTGGAAACACATGTCCCTGAACCATCAACGGACACCTTCTGTACATCTTTCTAACTACTACCGTGTCCCCAAAGGAACTAGTAACACTAACTCCTACCTCTAACATTTCACAAGGCAAATTCAACGAATGTGCCTGCTCACTCAATATATAGGAATGTGTAGACCCGAAGTCAATCAAAGTAAGTAAACCCAAAGACTGTATCGAGAAGTTACCTGCGACCACACCTGTGTCATGCTGATCCCCACGCTGAGCGTAAACTCTGGCCTGACCTCCGCCGTCTGGCTGGACTGCAACTACATGTGCTATGTTCCTCTGACCATCATTTCTCGGCTGGAAGTTACCTCTACGCGCCCGCGACCTCTCTGAAAGTCATTGGCTCTAGCAGGAGCCTGAGCTGGTGCTTGCCCCACCTGATGTGGACAGTCACGTCTAATATGGTCTCTAGCCCCACAACTCCAACACGAGTGGAAATTCCCCCAACACTCACCGGTGTGGTTCCTCCCGCAAGTAGCACAGGTGGGCAACTTCCCACCAGCCCTCTGGCCCTGTTGGCCCATACCGCGGTTACCGCCACCACGCCTATGATCATAGTGATGCATGTTGTCTCGATGCCTCTTGGCATCACCTCTATCAAAGTCACTAGATCTTTTGTTGTAACTAGAGCCACCAGATCGTTTGGTCAAGCCGAAACTGTGCTCCAAGTCCTTGGCCCTCGCGACCAAGACATCAAAATCAGTGTAGTCTGAAGCTAGAGTATACCTCTTGATTTCTTCATTCAGCCCATAACGGAAACGGTTACATCGTTCCACCTCAGTAGGGACAAGCTCAGATGCATACTGACTCAGCCTAACAAATCGAATCTCATAGTCGGTCACAGACATAATCCCCTGAAGCAAAGCCATAAATTCCCTCTTCCTCTCATCGAGATATCGAGGACCCAAGTACTTCTTACGGAATGCTGACTCAAAGAACTCCCAAGTAATCTCGGCCTCATCTATACCCGTAGTGATGGTGACCCACCAAGTGTAGGCATCACCCTGAAGCAAGGACTCAACACACCCTAATTTGCGCTCTCCGGTACATCCCATCTGTGACAAGATACGGACAGTCTTCTCAAACCACAACTCGGATCTCTCCGGGGTAGACCCTCTGAACTCTTCGGCCCCTATACCACAGAGCCTCTCTAACGGCAAACCAGTTCCCTCTCCCTGATGTTGTGCCGCTGCCTGACCCCCAGCCACTGCAACCTGAAAAGCCCCAGCTATCGCCTGAACTAAAGGAGCTAAGTCTATTCTGGCCGGACCTTGGCCACCTTGGCCTCCCTGAGGTCCCTCTTCTTCGGCCCCGACCTCGCCTCCTACTCCTGGCGGAGGAGGTGGTGGTGGTGGAGGTGGTGGAGGAACTCCAGCTCCAACCACATGCTCTCCCACTTGAGCCTCAACTCTAACTATTTGCTCAACTCCTGGAGCCGCTGCCCGTGGTTCCGGTCGAACCATCCTAGGCCTCCCTCGTGGTCTCATGGTACAACTAGCAAGATTATAACTACAACAACAAACAGATAAGGATTACGTTAGCAAAAGCAAGGGTCCAACAGTGCTCAAGTACTTCCTTTACAAAAACCTTTTTAAATTAAGTAATAGTAGCAATGGGCACTCGACTCTACACCAAACGCAACAATTCATGCTCCAAATCATCATACGAATAATCAAACAACGAGATTTCATGGCAAGCATACACCAAGCAATACAATTACTTAACACATCAAGCTTACCTCACTTACCTACCCGAGGTTTTGGTAACCTCAAGCTCCGATACCAACAAATGTAACCCCCTCGTCCCGGTCTGGCCGGATGACCGGTCCGAGTAGGCTACACGGGGAAAACCGATGCGAAACCCGCTAAGGATTTCACCTCGGTTAGCAACCCTACAATTTCTTTTAATTTAATCTTCTCAAAACACCTTGACTTGGTCAACTGCCCCAAGTCCACACGAGAAGGCCGTATCGGAACGGAGGTCAACCGTTCCGAAACACCCCCAACGGTCAACTTCTCGTGGTCAACGAGACATTGACCGTTCCGAAACCCCTAGACCCGTTTCGAAACCCCTTCATATCGGCAATTTCTCAGATTTCCAGTAGCCAAAGTGTTCCGAAACTTGTTTCGAAACAGGGGTTCACAGTGGCCAAACCGTATCGAAACGAGTTCCGATACGGGGTCCCTGAAGCCTTACCCGTTCCGAAACAGCTCAGCCCGTTTCGAAACACTGGCTGTCTGCAATTTCCAAAAGCCAACTTTAAACATCTCCCAACAACCCCAAAGGCCCTAAACGACTCCAAGAAGCACTCATCACTTACATGCATACACTAGAGGCATGGATCCTATGGCAAAGCATACTCAACCACACAAGGTATAAGATGTGGCATCCATACATGGCATTCACACAAAAGGGCAAAATTTCATGAAAATGGCATGCTTAAGGACTCAAAAGCCAAAAGGCACAATTCATCACATAAAGGTTTACATGCCAACCAAAAGCAACTTAAACATCCTAAGGCATACCATCTCACACAAACATCCAACAAAGCTTAGCATGGTTTACAAATTCAACAAAAACATAAACACCAACAACCTCCATGAGTCATACAATGCTCATACAAAACACATACTTGCCCCATTGCTAAACTACCACATTAATTACTAAATTATACTTGAGCAACAATAAACTTGGAAAGCCCATTCGGCTTGCTCCTTGCTAACACCACGCTAATGATCTGCATTGTTGAAAATGAGAGCGTAAGCTAGAAGCTTAGTGAGGATGCTCTAAAATCAAAGACAACAACAATCCAGGGTCCAAGCAAGCAAATCCCTAACATGATACAGAACATACATAGGCAACATTAAGGCAACCTAGCTAGTCTTTCAAGAGTCATAATATGGAATCTCACATCATACTAAGCTCAACAACAAATATCTCAATTATCATAACATCATAATCATAAGAACAAGTTCATTGGCCACTATTAGTTTACCCGGATGTGCGGATTTACTCTCAACAACAACATTACCTCGGTGGGATTACACTCATCACCGGACCTTGCATGGGCGGGATTCCACTCATCACCACATGCCCTACGGATGGGATTCCACTCATCATCACGTAGAATATAAATAAATTTCCGGTGGAATATTACATCACCGTACTCCTCCTTGATGATTCAACGCCATCAAGGCCACGCGCGTTTTGACTCAATTGTGTGCACACTAATCCTAATGATCGATCATTTACACCCGGTAAGTTAATTAGTGCTAATTTATTTAACCACACCATACGTCCATCAATTATAGCTCACATTCATCACATACACATATCAAGACATACACATACGAATCAAATTATATTCACAAGATCAAAAATAGGCAAAGGCATGTATATAAGCAACATTAGAAACCAAGGAGTTAATCTACCAATTTAACTCCCACCTAGGAATGGCCTACCAAGCTCATTCCCACACATCCACTACACACACTTGAACCAACTTTAAAACAAATTTAAAGTTTTACTCACCACCCTTCCTTAGCAACCCAAGCAAGCAAGCCTCCTAATTTCCCGGATTCGGTCCCGATGCTTCTCCGATGCCTCCTCTTGCTTCTATCCAAATCAAAACACAACCGTCACTCACCAAATCAATGCTAAAATTCAGTCACAAACCCCACTTACAACACAAGCCAAACTTCACCAAAATTCAAACCCATTTACTCACCAAACTTCCAATTTTCGTGCTCCCTTATTACCTAGCAGAAAACCATGATTTCAAATACCCCAAATGACATCTAAATGGTCCCAAAACACTTTCCTAACGTCCCTAAACCATCAGCCCTTCAACCCAACCCTAAAACTCACCAAAACTTCAATTTTAGACACCTCAAAAATGGCCCCAAAGACCCACTTCAGGTTTTCACCCAAAATAAACCATTTCAAGTTATTATGTGAGTTTAGGTGAGATTAAAACAAAGCCCAACTCAACAATTCAAAAACAATTGAAGAACCCCTTAAAAATCCAAACTTTTCCCTAAACTTGAAAATCACAAAAATGGGTAGTTTTGAAATCTAGGACTATGTAAATGTAGAGGATGATGAGGAGATTGTAAATATGTAATTACCTTTGAAAATACCTTGAATCAATAGAGAGATTTGATGGAATAGTAAATTTGGGGTTTGGGAGGGTTTAGTTTGGTTTCCATGTTGAAATTGAAAAAGGGGAGGAAAGATGATAGCTTTTTCTCCTTTTTTTGTTCTTTTAATTTTAAAAAGGTTGTCTACCTTTTATTTGATTTTGGCTAAATTACCAAAATGATCACTCCTTTTTATTTAAATCCCAATTAGATCAAGCCAATGTCAATTTGATTAGAATTGATTTTACCGACTCGAACCAACTAACACAACTAACTCCTAACCCCTAGGAATGGCCTACCAAGTTCATTCCCACACATCCACTACACACACTTAAACCAACTTTAAAACAAATTTAAAGTTTTACTCACCACCCTTCCTTAGCAACCCAAGCAAGCAAGCCTCCTAATTTCCCGGATTCGGTCCCGATGCTTCTCCGATGCCTCCTCTTGCTTCTATCCAAATCAAAACACAACCGTCACTCACCAAATCAATGCTAAAATTCAGTCACAAACCCCACTTACAACACAAGCCAAACTTCACCCAAATTCAAACCCATTTACTCACCAAACTTCCAATTTCGTGCTCCCTTATTACCCAGCAGAAAACCATGATTTCAAACACCCCAAATGACATCTAAATGGTCTCAAAACACTTTCCTAACGTCCTTAAACCATCAGCCCTTCAACCCAACCCTAAAACTCACCAAAACTTCAATTTTAGACACCTCAAAAATGGCCCCAAAGACCCACTTCGGGTTTTCACCCAAAATAAACCATTTCAAGTTATTATGTGAGTTTAGGTGAGATTAAAACAAAGCCCAACTCAACAATTCAAAAACAATTGAAGAACCCCTTAAAAATCCAAACTTTTCCCTAAACTTGAAAATCACAAAAATGGGTAGTTTTGAAATCTAGGACTATGTAAATGTAGAGGATGATGTGGGGAGTGTAAATATGTAATTACCTTTGAAAATACCCTTGAATCAATGGAGAGATTTGATGGAATAGTAAATTTGGGGTTTGGGAGGGTTTAGTTTTGTTTCCATATTGAAATTGAAAAAGGGGAGGAAAGATAATAGCTTTTTCTCTTTTTTTTTTGTTCTTTTAATTTCAAAAAGGTTGTCTACCTTTTATTTGATTTTGGCTAAATTACCAAAATGATCACCCTTTTTTATTTAAATCTCAATTAGATCAAGCCAAGGTCAATTTGATTAGAATTGATTTTACCGACTCGAACCAACTAACACGACTAACTCCTAACCCCAAAACACGGGTGTTACAGGCTTTTTATCTAAGAGTATGTCGTTTGCCGAGGAATCCAGCATCATCTTAGTTGTCGTGTTAACCGCATTGTAGAACATGGTTACATGCGTCCATATTGGGAACCTGGGCAAGGGGCATTTGTGTAGTAGCTCTCGATATCGCTCCCAAGCCTCATGCATGGACTCGTCATCATCATGTCGAAAAGAAGTGATATCGTTACGTAATATGTCAGTTAAATTTGTAGGGTTAAAAGGAGCTAGAAAATCACGATGAAGATCACTCTAGGATCCAATTGATCATGCTGGTATGCTGTTAAGCCAGTTTTTTGCCCTATCCCTCAGTGAATAGGGGAACAACTTTAATCTCACAATATCCTCATGTACTTCTTGGATTTTGAATGAGTTACAAATCTGGAGGAAGGACTTGAGGTGCTATCTTGCATCTTCAGTCGCGGAGCCGGCAAATTGCCCCATCGTGTTGGTCATGTTAAACATCATGGGCTTCAGCTCAAAGTGGGCAGCCTCGATCTCTGAGGTAACAACTCCAGGGTTTATTCCGTTAAGTCCTCTTCAAGATAATCTCAAACTATTGGGTGTCGAACTGGTACAAATAGAGCTCGCAGATTTGCTCCATTTCCTGCCGAGAACTGCTTTTCTTCAATAAGTGGTTATCCATCGGTAGGGTGCTGCCAATTAACATTCTCTTGCGGTGGCACTTAGTTGCGGCCGCCGCCGCGAGGTGGGTCCTCGAGGTTTTGCATTGCGGGTTTGTTCTCTCGTTTAAGCCTTCTGTAAGTGCGCTCGATTTTTGGATCTGGATCTCGCAATGGGCTTCTTGGGTTAGCTCTGGTCATGCACTGAAACAAAACCAGATTTATTAGTAAATAATAAAAATAAATAAACTAAATAAAAGAAAGATTGCAATAAAATAAAAACAAAAGTTTCCAATCTCCAACAGCGACACCAAAAATTGTTGCGTGTAAATAGTGCTCCGCAATTTGTACAAGTACACACGACGCAAGTAATATATGTATAAGTATATGAGTATCGTCTCCACAGGGATTGGTAACTCAACCTTCAGTTTTATTCCCTTACACTGCAAAATAAAGAAAGTAAAAACACAGATTAAATTGGTGAATTGAGGTAATCTAAAAATGACTAAACTTAGAGAATCCAGTAAATAAAGTAAAAGAGTGATCAAGATAAGAAGAAAGGTCGGATTAGAATGTGTCGTAGTATGGAATCCTCTTGACTTCGTTTCTGTATTGAATGCAGAAACGCACTATTGTTGTGGCAGTAACCTAAATCCCTGTCGCGGCTGCAGCGGCTAAATCCCTGCCGCGACAATCCCTTGCTTGTGGGCAGAAGCAGTTAAGGTTCAACAAAGTGTCCTTGGATGTTTCCGCCTTATCCCTAAGCGCGGAACACTGGTTGATGACTGAACTCTGATGATACCTCCTAGTGTGAATCAAAGGCAAATACCAATTGTTCATACACTTCTCTTAGCCGCTGAAACTCTAACATATCCCTAGGCCGAGTTAGTTAACACCACGTGGGGTGAAAACCATACTTATTCCTTTCGTGAGCCCAACTCTCCCGATATTGAACAAATGATGATCTCACAAACCCTCTCCCGAGTAGAATGCAAAAATAATTAAAGCCATAATAAGCAAACCTTAACTTTTACTGCACTAAGAACAAAAACTAAGTACAAAGCGTTTTCACACAATTACTAAACAAACTAATCCTAACCCTAAGAAAATTTAGAACATAATGAAACTAATTCTAAGCTCAATCTATCTTCTCTTCTCTTCTCCCCGTCTCTTCTCCTAATCTTGGCGGCATACCTTTATATAGGGGAAGGTGTAGGCACGAATCCTTCTTGGAGAGGAAATTAAGTTGGACTTGCACTAGACTTTATTAAAAAGGTAAATCTCTTTAATTTATTACAATAAACACTTTTATCCAAGAGTCCAACTTTGTACTTCCTTTCACGTTTTCCTCCTCTTCCTGAGCTCCAGCTGCCACACAAAGTGTGTAGAAAAATCTAGCGTTAAAGGCTCTACAAGTCGGCTACCAATTTGCTCATTTTCCCGTCTGGCAATATGCTGTCGCGGCCTGGCTTTTGCTGCCTCAGCATCGGTCTGTTATGCTCAACAATGTTTCCTTAGCTTCCCTCAATGGAAGATGTCTTGTGGCTTAGCTCGATCAGGGTTGGTTGTCTGCTACTTCTGCCTAATCTTCCCCCTACTTTCTACATTGCGGCGGCATCCTTCAGCTCCAGCAGTGGTCACCCTACAAGAATATCAATCATGCATTAAACGGTACATTTTTTATATAATAAATAGAATAATAAGCTCAAAGGCATAAACGATGAAATCTATGCATGAAAGGCTATAATACAGGTCAAATGGGTGTAAGTTGAGTGATAATTGCCATAAAAAGGGGTCAAAATCTAGGATTTTTGGGCACTTATCAATTATTATTATTATTATTATTATTATTATTATTATTATTATTATTATTATTATTATTATTATTATTATTATTATTATTATTATTATTATTATTATTATTATTATATGGGTAAGTTGTTATTATGAACAAAAAGCCTATCTGTAATGAATAATACTTCAGGCTACCACATGCAAGTTTTCGGTAAGGAGGCAAGTCATAGCAGGGTTAATCGGCATGGTTTTTCAGTCTTCATTAACTTTGTGAGTAAACGAATCCCTCAGTCATCCCTTAGAGAAGCTTTCAAGTATTATGGAAAGGTTTTAGAAGTCTACATTGCATACAATAACCCAAGAAGATTCGGGATGAAGAGTATGTTTGCTTTTGTACGATTTGCAAGTATGGCAGAAGGTCTACGAGCAGTTAAGTTTGGTAACAATAAAAAATAGGCGGTTTCACTATCAAAGTTTTTTTGGAAAAGAAATACTCACCTCAGGCTAAGAGTCCGCTCAATTCAGGGCAGAAGGGTAAACAACAAGATGTTCAAAAGATGGGGTTGCACCAACCCAACCAACGACTCACTCTAAGGAAGCTCTCCTGTGCAACACTCACTCTAAGGGCGATGGGGCTGCACCAACCCAACAAACGACTTGTAAAGTTGATTCTAGATTCAGGGATAACGGTAGTGATTATGCAATCCCAGTTTTGATCGCTGAATTGGAATATCAATGGCTTAAGTTATGTTTCGTGGGTCAAATAAACGCAATGTATGATTGTGACTTTGTACAACAAGCATTAAAGTCTGATGGCTTTAGGGTCAAAGTATATTGTTGGTCGAGCTTTTATGTCGTTTTAAGGTTCAAGGAAGTAGAGCAAATGCCCATTTTCTGGGAAATAAAAGAGTCATTATTGAGTTCTTGGTTCTCAGATATAGATATTGTTGACAACCTTATTAACAAGAAAAAGCTTTGTGTATGGGCTTGTATTGAAGGTACAAATCAGTTTTCAAGGCCATTGGAGGTCGATGGGGTCGTCTCATTAGTTTGGATGCCGAGACGGAATGAAGAAGCCGGCTAGACGTCATTGGAATTCTTGTGGGAGTCAGTTGTCTATCAAATATTCCTCCCTTCGCTACAATTTTTTGGCAAGGAGAAAAATTTCACTTAAAGGTCAACACATCTGAGTTCGATGACAATCGGTGTTGTGTGAAAATATAGATTTTGATATAATAAATTGAAATATGCTTTAAGCCAAAACAACATGAAAATAAGTTTAAGGATGTTTAAAAAGGTTTTGAAGTATTTTAAAACGTTTTAAGTAGCCAAACATGTGATTTTAATGTACCCGTTTAGATACATGCATAATATGTATTTATACGTTTTGAAACTGCCAAAATGAGTTTCGATACAAGCCTTAGCCGTATCAAAACAGCAAGGGTTATTTCGAAACAGGCCTTCGTGTTTCGATACACCTATGTGGCAAACACCCCAACGGTCAAAACCCCTCAACGGCTATTTCCCAACGGTCTTTTGAATTGTAGGCGTTTCAATACTGGATCAGGCATTTCGATACAGCCTATGGTGTTACAAAACGGGATGCTGAATCAGACCCAACGGCTAGTTCTGAAGAAGGGTGTTTCGATACAGCTACCCGTGTATTGAAATAAACATTGTTGTGTGCAAAAGTGATGCGCAAATTGTGTGCAAGTAAACCCGTGTATTGACCATGGCTTTTTTGTCTGCTATGCCTCAATGTACATGCAAGTGGTCTCCAAAAATCGGGCTTGATGGGCTCTTTTAGTCGCATACCACTTTGCATATTTTCTCCCTTCCTCGAGTTGCTGCCTCGGCAGCACAGTGTTGACTGCCTCGACAGAGGTGTGGACTGGTGTGCAGGGGTTGGCACAGCTCTGCATTCTGGGAATCTCCTCCTTGTCAGTTCTCGATCAGCTCTTCAGATGGTCTATCAGCTTCCCTCATCAGTTTCCTCTTCTCCTCTTCTGCCCTTTCTACTGCCTCGGCGGCATTTTCCTGGGCAGGTACTTGCGCACAGTAAGAAAGCGCACCTGAGCAATATTTTTAGATAAAAACACTTAAATTCATCAAGTAAGGCAAAATATCTAATCTATGCAATTTTGTGTATGTTTTCCTAATAAATGCAACTAAACTATACTTAAGAACAACAATAATTGAGCTAAACTAGAGCAGAAATATATGACTTTTGCACACTTAACCCACCCCCAAAATCAAACTATTGCTTGTCCTCAAGCAATGTAATCTAATTATAACATGCCAAAACTTAAAATCATATGTAAATTTAGTCAAGAAAGCATCTTGAGCAACATTTACATACCGTGTAGATTTACGCCTAATTGGCAACCTTTCGAATGACAATGAACTTACCCGGAACCAAACTATGTATCTCGTGAGTATGTGCGGTCCTTGTGATAAGAATGATTCTTTGGCTTCTAAGTAAACTTTCGATAAATACCTTAATTCCCTTGGGTTTCCTTCAAGTTTCTTTTGCAATTTATAACCACTAGAGCTGGTGATAGGCACTTCTATTGATTTCATCATTTTTTCTCTAGAGCTAGTTTTGGGCACCTCTAGCTTATCCTAGAGCCAGTTTCAGGCACCTCTAGGACGTCTATTTTTTTAAAAAAAAACTTCAAGTTCTACCCAACTTTACTAGGTGAAATACCTAAGTTTCCTAGAATTCCTAAAACCAAACTAGTCACAAATAGTGTTTTCTTTTAAGTTCAGACCATAGTAAGATTCTAAGTTAATCTAAAGTCATGCTAAGGTTGCTGCCCAGGCGGGCCATCTGTCGCGGCGGGTAAAAGGTACTCAAGAATTTTCTTCAAACTTAGAATGCATTAGACTTTAAATAAAGGCATGTTACATTAGATCCTAACCTAAATGTAACTAAAAAATAGAAAAATAAAAACATGAAAAAAAAGAAAAAACAAAAGAAAAAATTAGAGGACTAATTCCCCCCCCCCTCAAACTTGATAGGAGAATTGTCCTCAATGCATGCCTACATACACAAAAATTTGCATAGATTAGATAAAAATAAAATAGAAGAATGAGAGAGAAGCTTAGGTTGGTCGTGACTCGGATGAGCTATCGTCGCCACCGGCTATGATCACTCTCTTCCGAGATGCCCTTTTGAAGCGCTTGGCCGCCCTCGGCGGCTGTTGGTGGGAAGGTGGACTGTGTTGTGCCTTCTGCGTGCCTTCTCGTTCGCTGCCTTCTCCGCTGTCTAGGTAGACTTTTGTGGCAGAGTGTGTTCTTTTTGCACCTGGGGAGAATGACGGTTCAAGCCTTCTTGTGATGGATCGGACCGTGTCTTGCCACACCGAATTGTTTGATAAGAAGTCGTTGAGGTAGGCTGAGTCGAGCGGTTATGGTGCGTCGGCTGCTGCCCGTGATGTCTACCCTTGTTCTCCGATTGGGGTTGTCGTTGTGTCTCCATGGTTGTCGGAGACGGAGAGGACTTCAGTGGTCCTGGCTGCTCGGGAGGCTTGAGGCTCAATTGAGATAGGAGCGGTTGGAGTTGCTAAGGCGATCGGATGGGTTGCTGGGGCAGAGGGTTCGATGGGCATTTCTGGTGCGGTTGGGGCAAATATCTCGACAATGAACTCTGAAAAATGGGCCACTGGGAGCTTCTCCTTGATGGTGGTGATGGTGCCAGGGCGGGCTGTTGGAATTGTTGCTGGTTGCCCGTCTCCGATGCCATGTCATAGTTTTCCGGGGTGGCAGATGTGATTTCCATGTTCCGCAGGACGATGTCCCTCGTCCACCCAGTTCTTTCCGGCGTCATGATGTCGGTTGGGGAGGCCGCAACACGTGTCTTCTCGCACAACATCGTGATGAGGCTGGGGAAGTAGAGTTGCCCCTTCGTTTTCTGCCCACACTCCTAAATTTCGTTAGCAATAATTGCACCCACATTTATGTACCTTTTATTGATAATGGAGTGGATGAGTGCCAAGCCTGGTTTATCGATGGTGGAATTATGTGTCGTGGGCAGTAACTGTCTCTTCACGAACGTGTTCCATAACTTTGCCTCGGGCAGCAAATTCTCCCGATTGACGGTGCCTCTATTTCTACCCTCATTCCAGACCGTCCCTAGGATGCAAAGCTTTTCATTCATTGCCTCGTAACTTTCTGTCATAATAGAGGCGAGAAACTCTGCGTGTTGATCTTCGCGAATGTGGAGGCCATAGTAGAGGTTGATCTTGTCTTTGTCAATCGTCACTGGCCGCCCACGGACATTCATCGTCGGCACTTCCTCTGTCGGCCCATGGGCATAGTACTCGTGCACCATCGTCTGATTTGCCGGCTTTGGTTACTGGGCAAAGATCTGCCACTTTTGGTGTGTGATATTTGAGTAAATGAAGTGCTCGAGCCTGAAATTCCTCTTCCTCGTCTCGTAGAAAAAACTTTGCTCCTCCCACACCGATATTTCTTTGAATCTCTCGTTGTGGTGGGCTTTAACCTCCGGTGTGGCAAAGCGGTTGAGAGATTCCTCTAATTCTGCTTGGGCAGTACGGCGGCGTAGGGTTCTTGCCATTCTTTATATCGGGTTTTAGGGTTTTTATGCGAAGTGGGTTATGAGAGTTTGAGAATCTATAGGAAAAAAAAGAAATCTGAAAGCAAGGGAAATCTATGAAACAATATGCAAGAAAGAGAGTAAAGAAGAGTGAATAGTAAAAAATGAGGGGTTTAAATAGGAGTGAAAGGGTGTTTTCATTTCGTCTGTCGAGGTAGTCGTTGCCTGGGCAGAGAGTCGTTGGAACAGAACGGCTTCTTGGAACAACTAGTTATGGCGGGAAGCAACATCTGTCTATCGCGACAGATTTGGCGGGCGGGCTGGAGCGGTTGATGGATTTGGGCTTTCTTATTCTCCCTTCTCTTGGGCTATTGTCTCTCCTATAAAGAACTGAAATAAAAATTATTAGAGAATAAACAAATACTAAAATTAAATTTACTTCCTAAGAAAAAAATGCAAGAAATTAAAATCTAAATCTTAAAACATAAAAATAAAATAAAGAAAATTTAAGTTATGTTGGGAATGCATCTGGGTGCATTTCCCAGCATGACCACTTCCTGGGTTGCTGCAACATCTGCTTCACCCTCTGCCAGGGCAGGTCTTTTGTTTCTCTTGATCATTGGCATTGCGAGGTTGCTCGTCCAGGCTGCTGTGACTGGAGTGCTCTAGCTCTATGCTGGATTTGGTGTCTTCTGAGGCATGAATGTCCCAACATTCTTCTTTGTTGTCATCTTTTTTTCAGAGGTTTCAAGACATTCAGTTTAATTTTCTGGTCATCCACCCTCATAGTAAGCTCCCCATTCTCCACATATATTAGAGTTTTGCTCATGGCAAGGAATGGTCTTCCCAGGATGATGAGTGCTTTGTCGTCTGCCTCACAGTCCAGAATTAAGAAATCAGCTGGAAAAATAAGATTGTCTACTCTTACTAGGATATCTTCAATTTTTTCTTCTGGTTGCACGTAAGAGTGATAAGCTAATTGGAGCATGACGGTGGTGGGTCTAGCTTTTCCGATTCCTAACTTTTCAAACACTGACTTGGGAATTACATTTATGCTTGCCCCAAGGTCACATAAGGTTTTCCCTTCGTAGCGGTTCCCAATAGTGCAAGGAATTAGGAAGTTGCATGGGTATCTCTACTTCGGCGGTGTTTTATTGTGCAGCATGGCCATGCATTCTTTCGTCATGGCAATTGTTTCAAATTCCTTGATTCTTCTCCGTTTGGAAACCATGTCTTTCAGAAATTTGGCATAGTATGGCATTTGTTGTATGGCTTCCACCAGGGGTATGTTGATATGTACTTTCTTGAGAATGTCCAAAAACTTTTTGAATTGATGGTTCTACTTCTGATATTTCAACTGTTGTGGAACAGGTGGGCGTACCTCACTTTCTTCGGAAGCATCATTAGGGCTACCGATGCAGAGGGTTCTGGATCTGCCGAGGCGGGCTTGCCTGCTTTTGTCTGGGTAGCTGATTGGATCGGTTGCTTGCCGCTTGTAGTATTAATGGCTTTGCACTACTCGTAAGTGGATTTCCTTGCGACTTCAGTGTCGCTGGGAAATCCTCTCATAGGTCTGGTGTTTAGAATTTGTGCAAATTGTTCCACTTGCGTTTCTAGTGACTTTAGAGTTGCCTTATGACTTTGCATTCTCTTCTTGGTCTTGTCCATGAAAGCTTCAGTTTTCTTAACAAATAGATCCATATTGGACATATAGGTACATTTCTGAGCCATGAAGGCACTTAGAGTCTGCTCTAAAGCACTGGGTGATGCCTGTTGCTACTACGGCGGCTACTGCCGCGGCATTGTCTGCTGGAATCCTTGCGATTGATTTGCTTGGTTATTTGGATTTAGAGCATTGTTGGGGTTACTCCACGAGAAATTAGGGTGCCTCTTCCATCCTAGATTGTAGTTGTTCGATGTAGGGTTGTTGTTTCTGTTGAAGTTTCCCACAAAGCAGCTGGTTTCGGTTCCCTATTTGCACTCAGATGAGTCATGGTCTCCCCCACATTGGTCACAAAAGGCATCAATGGCTTTAACCTGATGTGGATTGTTCTGCCCTTGCATAGCATCTACCATCTTTGTCAACCGAGCAATTTGTGCTACAACTACATCAGATGCTCCTAGCTCGTTTGTTGTGGCTTGCCTTTTTAAACCGCCTCGGCGGGCATTAGGGAACTGGTAGTCGTTTTTGGCCATCCTGTTCAAGATTTGTATTGCTTCAGTGGGCTCCTTATTGAGTAATGTACCATTGGCAGGGGAATCCAACATCATCCTTGTTGGTGTGTTTACATCATTGTAGAATATGGATACTAGTGTCCACTCTGGAAATCCATGGGAGGGGCATTTATTCAAAATCTCGTGATATCTCTCTTATGCCTCATACATTGGTTCATCATCTGCCTGTCGGAAAGTAGTGATGTCAGTCCGCAATTTATTAGTCAAATTGACAGGATTAAATCGAGCTAAGAAATCTCGGCATAGTTCTGTCCAAGTGTAACACCTAAAAAAAGGGGTTTAATTAGATAAGATGAATTGAGAAAAAAAAAGAGAGAAAAAATGGAATTGGTGACACGGGGGTTTGAACCCATAACCTTTGTGATGGGATGCTAGAGCTTTAACCACTAAGCCAAGTGCTTGTGTCTGTTAAGTGTTGCTTTAAAAGACTTTTGAATTAAGTTTGAGAAGTATGTTAAAACATAATTAACATTCGAATTGACAGTTCACCTATCGTCCCTTTACTTTTCCATCATCTTCACCATCGAGAGAGAGAGGGGGTTTTTACCCCTGTTAGCCGTCCGATCTACCCCACCGCCACGGCGTGCACGTCACCGCCCATGTCACCATGTTCGCCACCTCTCTCCAGTCACAACTTATTTGACCACTCGCAGCGTCGCGTCGTCGCCCACCGTGGAGAAAACCTTGAAGGTTCGTCAAGAACCCATGGGGGCCCTCTCTGATTTTCTTAGATTCCGGCCGTCTCCGTTGTCGTCTAGTCGCGTCGATGATTCGAGTGTGTTCAGCATGAGTGGGTGAACCTAACCCTACCGGTCGATCGTCCGTTCGGCACCGGAAGAGCTTCGTCGGAGTTACGTAATAATCCGGCCACTTTGGACCATTTGGGTAAGTTTTGTGATTTTTTCGACGTGCTTTTTGATGAGTATTAGTGATGGTTGAATTTTTCTGAGTGTAGGCTTTCGATTTTCGGCAGAATCGTGTGATTTGGGGTCACCGGCGACATTCCGGAAACAACTCCGATGAGTTTCCAATCGTGGTAAGTGAACCGACCCAAGCCGGTCTGAACCGACCAACCCGGTTTGTGTCCAAACCTGAATCGAGTCCGACCCGACCCGTCTGACTCGTCCGACCCGACCCGTCTGCCTGAGTCGACTTAGTGAGTCAGCTCGCCTGAGTTGACTCAATCAGTCAAACCAGTTGACCAGTGACGTCAGCGGTGACTTGATCGCTGACGTCAGCGTTGACTTTGACCCAAAAAGTCAAATTTTCTGAAAAGTCACATTTTATGTTTTTCGACGTCCTGAATCCATTTTTGAAGCCTGTTTCGTAAAATTCTAACCTGAAGGCCTCCGAAGCAAGTTGCTTTGAACCCGAGAGTACGTGAGTTAAATATTCAGTATAAGAGCAATGTAAATGAGGACTGATTAAGGAATATTGTGTGATTGAAGGTACTCACAATTCCTTGAAGACGAATGGTTGAGGGACGTCAAATTCGGGTTTAAGAGTGTTCGAATACCGTTCGAGGGTTGATCGATATAGCAAGGATTTAAGGTAATACATTACTACCTCATGTATGCTTTTGAATCATGTTGGTATTCGGTTAATGTTTGCACGACCATGTTTGATCATATGGTTATTTACGCATATGTCGATCATTTATACGATAATAATAATAATAATAATAATAATAATAATAATAATAATAATAATAATAATAATAATAATAATAATAATAATAATAATAATAATAATAATAATAGTGGCCAAGACAAATATTCGAACAAGAGGTTTGATAAATCGATGGGACTTTCGAGTTAGTACACGATTATTGAGACAATAAATCTTTAAGTCTGATTATCTCTTTCATTAAAAGGATTAATGTCGGAAATATCTGATTAGCGAATGACAAAAATACACATAACCTTAACCTTAACCACAACCCGAGAAGCTATGCTTGATCCGTAAGACATCTGATGCAATTGAAAACCTTTGATTCCCTAAAATGTTATAGTTACAAGACCTAAATATTCGCGACTGTAAAGTACTTGGGTTTCTAAAATTTTGAATAAATCTCCAAAGATAAATTTACAGAAATATACTCGTACGTTTGAATTAATCAATGTGGCGTAAAATATTGAATGGATTGCGATGACAAAGAATGACTAAAAATACTGAAAGATTGAATGGGTTTGTGTAACACCCGTGTTTTGGGGTTAGGAGTTCGGTGTGTGTGTTAGGTTCGTGTCGTCAAAATCGGTTTAATTTAATTAGACCTTGGTTTTGATTTAAATTAGATTAAAATTAAATGAGTGGCAATTTTGTAATTAAGTTAAAACAAAGGAAGACAACTTTTTGAAACCAAAAGGAAAAAAGAAGAAGTCATCTTCACCCCATTCTTGTTTCTAACGTGGAAACCTCCCAAAAACCCCAAATCTACTATTCCATCCATTTTCTTCATCATTTCAAGGGCTCCTTTGAAGGTAAATTCATTTTTGAACTCTCTTTTCCATCCCAAGCATTTCCGTAGATTTAGATTTCAAAACCATCATCTTTTTAAATTTTCCAAGTTTTCAAGTTTGAGGAAAGTATGAATTTTTAATGGGTTTTCAACTTGATTTTTGGGTTGTTTAGTTAAGTTTTGAGTTCATCTCACCTTTGTACACCTCATATTTCGAAATGGAAGGATTTTGAGAAAAATCCCGAAATGGGTATTGGGGGCATTTTTGAAAGTGTCTAAACTTAAATTTTTGGTGTGTTTTTGTGTTGGATTGAAGGGCTGATGGTATATGGTTGTTAGAGGAGTGTTTTGGAAGTCATTAGATGTCATTTGGGTGTTGGAAATGGTGGATTGCAGCTGGGTATTTAGGGAGTACGAAAATGTGAGTTTTGTGGTTAGTTTGGGTTTGAAACTATGAAGTTTTGGCTTGTGTTTGGGGGTTGAGATTGCGGTTGAGTTTAGCATTGATTCGGTTGAGTAATACTTGTCTTTTGATTAGGTAGAAGCAAGAGGAAACATCGGAGAAGGATCGGGATCGGTTCCGGAAATTGTGGAGGCTTGAGTTGGCTTTTGCTTGGTTTGCTAAGGAAGGGTGGTGAGTGAAACTTTCAAATTTGTTTAAATTGGTTCAAGTGTGTGTAGTGGAGGTTTTAGAATGAGCTTGGTAGGCCATTCCAAGGTAGAAGTTAAATTGGTAGTTTAACTTCTTATGTGTTAATAAGCTTTAGATATTTATGCTTATATTGATCTTGTGAGGCATGAATTGATTACGTATGTATAAACATTGATGTGTGTGATGATGGATGTATGTTATAAATGATGGATGTATGATGTGGTTAAAGGTATAATTGGCACTAGTTAACTTACCGGGTATAAATGATCGATCATTAGGATTAGTGTGCACACGGTTGAGTCAAATTCGCGCGTGGCCTTGGTGGCGTTAAACCATCAAGGAGGAGTACGGTGATATAATATTCCACCGGAAATGTTTATATTTATACGTGATGATGAGTGGAATCCCATCCGTAGGGCATGTGATGATGAGTGGAATCCCATCCATGCAAGGTTCGGTGATGAGTGTAATCCCACCGAGGTAATGTTGTTGTTGAGAGTAATCCGTGTATCCGAGTAAACTAATAGGGGCCAATGTACTTGCTCTTGTGGTTATGATGTTGAGATATTTTCTTTATCTTGTTGAGCTTAATATGAAGTAAGATGCCATATTATTGACTCTTGTGTTGCTAGCTAGTTTGTTATGTTGATGCTTATGTACGTTGTGTGTGATGTTAAGGATTACATGCTTGAACCATGTATTATCGTTGTTTTTGGTTTTAGAGCATCCTCACTAAGCTTCTAGCTTACGCTCTCATTTTCGACAATGCAGATCAGTAGCGTGGAGTTAGCAAGGAGCTGGGCGAAGGGGCATTTCAAGCTTTATAGTTTCTCAAGTATGGTTTAGTAAATAAAGTAGTAGTTTAGCAATAGGGCTGCTATGTGTTTGTATGAGCGTTGTATGACTCATAAATGTTGAATGTTGTTTATGCTTTGCTTTGGATTTATAAACCATGTTATGTCTTGTTGAATGCTTGTGATGAGAGGTTATGCCTTGGATGTCATATGTTGTTTGGCATGTAAACCTTATGTGTGAAGACATGTTCCTTTTGGCTTTTAAAGCTTTTGAGTATGCTTGTTATGCAATATCTATCATTTATGTGAATGCCATGTTGGAAGTGCCTTGTTGTTCATCTAAATTGTTCACCATGCTAGTTCTTGGATGTGGAATGTTGTATGAATGCTCGTATGTGGTTAGGGAAGTACTAAAATGCATTTAGTGTTGAGTCTTGTGTTGTTTTGCTGCATTTTGGTGTCTTGTAGTGCAGAGCATATCGATACGCCTAAGGGCCGTATCGATACGGTCCTACACTTTGGGACACATAATCGGCTAGGGGTACCGATACTCGGGGGTGTATCGATACGCCCAAAGCTCACTGGAATTCTGAGATTTTCACGAGTCCTTGGCGTATCGGTACGGGCTCTAGGCGTATCGGTACGGTTTTATCTCATTGACTGCGAGATGTTGACCGAGAAGGGCGTATCGGTACGCCCAAGGGCTGTATCGATATGGTCTTCCTGTGTTGGCTGCAGGCAGTTGACTTGGTCAAGGCGTATCGATACCCTTGATTGGTGTATCGATACGGCCTGCTTTGTATGTGTAAAATAGGTTGTTTAACATGTTGTTTGGGCTTGGTTGCTTTTACTTCTCGATGTTTTCCGATGTCGCGATCACTTAGGAAATATATGTGCCTTTAGACAAGATATAATTAAAAGAAATTTTCTAGGGTTGCTAACCGAGGTGGGACCTTAACGGGTTTCACATCGGTTTTCCCTTTGTAGCCTTCTCGGATCGGTCAGCCGACCAGACCGAGACGAGGGGGTTAAATTTGTTGGTATCAGAGCCTGAGGTTACCGAGACCTCGGGCAGGTAAGTGAGGTAAGTTTGAAGTGTTAAGTAATTGTATTGCTTCGGTGTATGCCTTGCCATGTATGCTTGTTGTTTGTTCATTCGTATGGTGTTTGGAAGCATGATTGTTGTGTCTGGTGTAGTGTCGAGTTCCCATTGCTACTATTACTTAATTTGAAAAAGTTTTGTAAAGGAAGATACTTGAGCACAGTTGGACCCTTGCCTTTGCTAACTTAATCCTTATATGTTTGTTTGTTGTAGTTGTTATCTTGCTAGCTGTAATATGAGACCACGAGGGAGGCCTAGGATGGTTCAACCGGAACCACGGGCACAAGCTCCGGGAGTTGAGCAAATTGGTGGGGCGCAGGCTCCTCAACCTCCTCCACCTCCTCCTCATCAAGAGGGAGGCGAGGCGGGAGCCGAGGGCGTAGAACCTCAGGTTGGCCAAGGACCGGCCGGAATAGATTTAGCTCCTCTAGTTCAGGCGATAGCCGGGGCTTTTCAGGCAGCAGTGGCTGGAGGTCAGGCAGTGGCACAACTCCAGGGAGAGGGTACTGGTTTACCATTAGAGAGGCTCCGTAGTTTGGGAGGTGAAGAATTCAGAGGATCTACACCGGAGAGGTCTGAGTTGTGGTTAGAGAAGACCGTTCGTATTTTGGCACAGATGGGGTGTACCGTGGAACGCAAGCTAGGGTGTGTTATATCTCTGCTTCAGGGTGATGCCTACACTTGGTGGGTCACCATCACTACGGGTATGGAAGAGGCTGAGATCACTTGGGAGTTATTCGAGTCAGCTTTCCGTAAGAAATATATGGGTCCTCGATACCTCGATGAGAAGAAGAAGGAATTTATGGCTTTGCTTCAGGGGAGTATGACTGTGACAGACTATGAGATCAGATTTGTCAGACTGAGTCAGTATGCATCCGAGCTTGTTCCTACTGAAGTGGAACGTTGTAACCATTTCCGCTATGGGTTGAATGAAGAGATCAAGAGGTACACTTTAGCGTCTGACTACACAGATTTTGATGTCTTGGTCACTAGGGCCAAGGACTTGGAGCACAGTTTGGGCTTGACCAAACGATCTGGTGGTTCCAGTTCTGGGAATAGATCTAGTGACTTTGATAGAGGTGATGCCAAGAGGTATCGGGACAACAAGCATCACTATGACCATAGACGTGGTGGAGGTAACCATGGTAGGGGCCATCAGGGCCAGAGGGCTGGTGGGCGGTTACCCACATGTGCTAGTTGCGGGAGGAATCACACCAGTGAGTGTTAGGGAAATTTTCACTCGTGTTGGAGTTGTGGAGATAGGGATCATATTAGGCGTGACTGTCCACATCAGGTGGGGCAGGCACCAGTTCAGGCTTCTGCTAGAGCCAATGACTTTCAGAGAGGCCGCGGGCGCGGTAGAGGTAACTTCCAGCCGAGAAATGATGGCCAGAGGAACATAGCGCATGTAGTTGTAGTCCAGCCAGAGGGCGGAGGCCAGGCCAGAGTTTATGCTCAGCATGAGGATCAACATGACACAGATGTGATTGCAGGTAATTTCTCGATACAATCTTTGGGTTTTCTTTCTTTGATTGACTCCGGGTCTACACATTCTTATATTCTGGGTGAGCATGTAAAGTTGTTGAAATTGCCTTGTAAAATATTAGAGGTAGGAGTTAGTGTTACTAGTTCCTTCGGGGATACGGTAGTAGTTAGAAAGATGTACAGAAGGTGTCCGCTTATGGTTCAGGGGCATGTGTTTCCAGTGGATATGATGGAGCTGCCATTTTATGGCTTTGATGTGATTCTGGGTATGGAGTGGCTCACTGAGCATAGAGCTAGGATAAAATTTGAGACTAAGAGGATTTCTTTGAGACTCGCGGATGATTATGAGATTGTGGTGGTAGGTGAGAACGTGAAGTTCTTATCGAATGTAGTTTCAGTTTTAGAGGCTAAGAGGCTAGTTGAGATGGGTTGTGAAGCGTATTTGGCCTATGTGATGAACCCCGAACATGAGTGAGGTTAGACCTCAAGACATCCGGACAGTGTGTGACTTTCCAAGTGTGTTTCCGGAAGAATTGTCGGGTTTACCACCTGATAGAGAGGTAGAGTTTGCTATAGAGACTTATTCAGATTCAGCTCCTATTTCGATTGCTCCGTATCGTATGGGACCGAAAGAAATGAAAGAGTTGAAGACTCAGTTGCAAGAGTTGACAGATAGAGGCTTCATTCGACCGAGTTCTTCGCCTTGGGGTGCTCCAGTTTTGTTTGTAAAGAAGAAAGACGGAAGCATGAGAATGTGTATAGATTACAGACATTTGAATCAGTTAACGGTGAAGAACAAGTATCCGTTGCCGAGAATTGATGATTTGTTTGACCAGTTGAGAGGGGCATCAGTCTTTTCGAAGATCGACTTGAGATCCGGTTACTACCAGCTAATGGTAAGAGAGGTTGATGTACCGAAGATGGCCTTTAGGACTAGATATGGTCACTATGAGTTTTTAGTCATGCCTTTTGGGTTGATTAACGCACCGGCTGCTTTCATGGATATGATGAATAGGATCTTCCATTAGTACCTAGATCGGTTTGTAGTTGTCTTCATAGATGACATATTGGTATATTCGCGTACCAAGGAAGACCACGACCGACACTTGAGGTTAGTTTTGCAGACTTTGTTAGATAATCAGTTGTATGCCAAGTTGAGCAAGTGTGAGTTCTGGATTCGAGAGGTAGTCTTCCTAGGGCACGTAGTGTCAGCCGATGGGATTAGGGTTGATCCGAAGAAAATACAGGCTATTGTTGAGTGGAAGCAACTGAAGTCAGTAACAGAGGTTCGTAGCTTTCTAGGCTTAGCTGGATACTATAGAAGGTTCGTAGAACGTTTCTCGAAGTTAGCCGCTCCGTTGACACAGTTACTTCAGAAGAGTGTTCGGTTTGAGTGGTCAGATGCAAGACAGAGAGCCTTTGAGAAGTTAAAAGAAGCTTTGACCCAAGCACCAATCTTGATTCAGCAGAGTCAGGGAAAGACTATGTAGTTTACAATGATGCTTCCTATGTAGGCCTAGGTTGTGTTCTCATGCAAGACAAGAGAGTGGTGGCTTATGCTTTAAGATAGTTGAAGACTCACGAGCGTAATTATCCGACCCATGACATAGAGTTAGCTGCAGTTGTGTTTGCTCTGAAGATTTGGAGGCATTATTTGTACGGTGAGAAGTGCACAGTGTACACAGATCACAAGAGTTTGAAGTACATCAAGACTCAGCGAGATTTGAATCTCAGACAGCGTAGGTGGTTAGAGTTGCTAAAGGACTATGATCTTACGATTGAGTACCATCCGGGTAAGGCCAATGTAGTGGCCGATGCTTTGAGTAGAAAGGTAGTTGTAGATTTGAGAGTTATGTTTGCTAGATTGAGCTTGTCTGGAGATGGTGGCTTGGTGGTCGAGCTTCAGGTTAGACCTACTCTAGGTCAGTTGATTAGGGAGAAACAACTCTTAGATAGATCTCCGGCACCTCACGTGCAAGACGTAGCTGAGGGTAGACCTTCAGATTACAGTTTCAGTACCGATGGAGTCTTGTGTTTCAGAAATAGGATAGTTGTGCCAGAAGACAGTGACTTGAGACATACGATCTTGACTGAAGCGTACAGTAGTCCGTTTGCTATGCATCCTGGAAGTACGAAGATGTACCGCGATTTGAAGAATGAGTACTTTTGGGTTGGTTTGAAGAGAGATGTAGCCGACTTCGTGAGTGAGTGTATGGTGTGTCAGAGAGTGAAGGCAGAACATCATGTTCCCTCAGGTTTGTTGCAGCCATTGAGAATTCCGGAATGGAAATGGGAGAATATCACCATGGATTTTGTTTCAGGCTTGCCTTTGACTCCTACGAAGAAGAACTCAGTTTGGGTTATAGTAGATCGTTTCACGAAGTGTGCTCGCTTCTTGGCAGTCAATACGACTTATACCCTAGATAGATTGGCCGATCTGTACATTGGTGAGATTGTTAGACTGCATGGTGTGCCGAAGTCTATTGTGTCCTATAGAGATCTGAGGTTTACAGCTCAATTTTGGGAGTGTCTACATACAGCTTTGGGTACCCGTTTGAATTTCAGCACGTCATATCATCCTCAGACAGATGGTCAGTCAGAGAGGGTTATATAGATTTTAGAGGATATGTTGCGTTGTTGCATCATTGATTTTCAAGGTACATGGGAGAAGCACTTGCTTCTAGTTGAGTTTGCTTACAATAACAGTTTTCAATCGAGCATTCAGATGGCTCCGTATGAGGCCTTGTATGGTAGAAAGTGTAGAACACCAGTTTGTTGGGCTGAAGTGGGATAGAAGTTTTTACCTATGCCAGATTTGCTTAAGGGGACAACCGATAAAGTGAAATTGATTTGTGATCGCTTGAAGGCAGCTTCGGATAGGCAGAAGTCCTATGCTGACTTGAAGAGGAAGGAAGTTGAGTTTTCAGTGGGTGAGAAGGTGTTTCTAAAAGTGTCTCCGTGGAAGAAAGTAAAGAGATTTGGCATAAAGGGGAAGTTGAGTCCGAGGTACATAGGACCGTATGAGATCGTGGGAAGGGTTTGCCCAGTTGCTTATCAGTTGCGTTTGTCATCCGAGCTAGAGAAGATACACGATGTGTTTCATGTTTCGATGCTCCGTAAGTATAGGTCAGATCCATCACATGTTATGACTGTAGAAGAGATTGAATTGAATCCGGATTTGACTTATGAAGAAGAACCATTTGAGATCTTAGGTTCTGACAGTAAGGTGTTGCAGGGTAGATTGATTGAGTTAGTAAAAGTGCGGTGGCAACGTCGAGGGGTGGACGAGGCCTCTTGGGAGAGGAAGGAGGATATGGAAAGGCAGTTTCCTTATCTCTTTCAGTCAGGTAATTTTGGGGACGAAATTCCTTAAGTAGGGAAGAGTTGTAACACCCGTGTTTTGGGGTTAGGAGTTCGGTGTGTGTGTTGGGTTCGTGTCGTCAAAATCGGTTTAATTTAATTAGACCTTGGTTTTGATTTAAATTAGATTAAAATTAAAGGAGTGGCAATTTTGTAATTAAGTTAAAACAAAGGAAGACAACTTTTTGAAACCAAAAGCAAAAAAAAGAAGTCATCTTCTCCCCCATTCTTGTTTCTAACGTGGAAACCTCCCAAAAAACCCAAATCTACTATTCCATCCATTTTCTTCATCATTTCAAGGGCTCCTTTGAAGGTAAAATCATTTTTGAACTCTCCTTTCCATCCCAAGCATTTCCATAGTTTTAGATTTCAAAACCATCATCTTTTTAAATTTTCCAAGTTTTCAAGTTTGAGGAAAGTATGAATTTTTAATGGGTTTTCAACTTGATTTTGGGGTTGTTTAGTTAAGTTTTAAGTTCATCTCACCTTTGTACACCTCATATTTCGAAATGGAAGGATTTTGAGAAAAATCCCGAAATGGGTCTTGGGGGCATTTTTGAAAGTGTCTAAACTTAAATTTTTGGTGTATTTTTGTGTTGGGTTGAAGGGCTGATGGTATAGGGTTGTTAGGGGAGTGTTTTGGAAGTCATTAGATGTCATTTGGGTGTTAGAAATGGTGGATTGCAGCTGGGTATTTAGGGAGTACGAAAATGTGAGTTTTGTGGTTAGTTTGGGTTTGAAACTATGAAGTTTTGGCTTGTGTTTGGGGGTTTAGATTGTGGCTGAGTTTAGCATTGATTCGGTTGAGTAATACTTTTCTTTTGATTAGGTAGAAGCAAGAGGAAACATCGGAGAAGGATCGGGATCGGTTCCGGAAATTGTGGAGGCTTGAGTTGGCTTTTGCTTGGTTTGCTAAGGAAGGGTGGTGAGTGAAACTTTCAAATTTGTTTAAATTGGTTCAAGTGTGTGTAGTGAGGTTTTGGAATGAGCTTGGTAGGTCATTCCAATTTAGAAGTTAAATTGGTAGTTTAACTTCTTGTGTGTTAATAAGCTTTAGATGTTTATGCTTATATTGATCTTGTGAGGCATGAATTGATTACGTATGTATATACATTGATGTGTGTGATGATGGATGTGTGCTATAAATGATGGATGTATGATGTGGTTAAAGGTATAATTTGCACTAGTTAACTTACCGGGTATAAATGATCGATCATTAGGATTAGTGTGCACAAGATTGAGTCAAATTCGCGCGTGGCCTTGGTGGCGTTAAGCTATCAAGGAGGAGTACGATGATGTGATATTCCACCGGAAATGTTTATATTTATACGTGATGATTAGTGGAATTTCATCCGTAGGGCATGTGATGATGAGTGGAATCCCATCCATGCAAGGTCCAATGATGAGTGTAATCCCACCGAGGTAATGTTGTTGTTGAGAGTAATCCGCGTATCCGCGTAAACTAATAGTGGCCAATGTACTTACTCTTGTGGTTATGATGTTGAGATATTTTCTTTATCTTGTTGAGCTTAGTATGAAGTAAGATGCCATATTATTGACTCTTGTGTTGCTAGCTAGTTTGCTACGTTGATGCTTATGTACGTTGTGTGTGATGTTAAGGATTACATGCTTGAACCCTGCATTGTCGTTGTTTTTGGTTTTAGAGCATCCTCACTAAGCTTCTAGCTTATGCTCTCATTTTCGACAATGCAGATCAGTAGCGTGGAGTTAGTAAGGAGCAAGGCGAAGGGGCATTCCAAGATTTGTAGTTGCTCAAGTATGGTTTAGTAAATAAAGTAATAGTTTAGCAATGGAACTGCTATGTGTTTGTATGAGCGTTGTATGACTCATAAATGTTTAATGTTGTTTATGCTTTGCTTTGTATTTGTAAATCATGTTATGTCTTGTTGAATGCTCGTGATGAGAGGTTATGCCTTGGATGTCATATGTTGTTTGGCATGTAAACCTTATGTATGAAGACATGTGCCTTTTGGCTTTTAAAGCTTTTGAGTATGCTTGTTATGCAATATCTATCATTTATGTGAATACCATGTTGGAAGTGCGTTGTTGTTCATCTAAATTGTTCACCATGCTAGTTCTTGGATGTGGAATGCTGTATGAATGCTCGTATGTGGTTAGGGAAGTCCTAAAATGCATTTAGTGTTGAGTCTTGTGTTGTTTTGCTGCATTTTGGTGTCTTGCAGTGCAGGGCGTATCGATACGCCTAAGGGCTGTATCGATACGGTCCTACACTTTGGGACACAGAATCAGCTAGGGGTACCGATACTCGGGGGTGTATCGATACGCCCAAAGCTCACTGGAATTCTGAGATTTTCCCGAGTCTTTGGCGTATCGGTACGGGCTCTAGGCGTATCGGTACGGTTTTATCTCGTTGACCGTGAGATGTTGACCGAGAAGGGCGTATCGGTACGCCCAAGGGCTGTATCGATACGGTCTTCCTGTGTTGGCTGAAGGCAGTTGACTTGGTCAAGGCGTATCGATACCCTTGATTGGTGTATCGATACAGCCTGCTCTGTATGTGTAAAATGGGTTGTTTAACATGTTGTTTGGGCTTGGTTGCTTTTACTTCTCGATGTTTTCCACTGTCGTGATCACTTAGGAAATATATGTGCCTTTAGACAATATATATTTAAAAGAATTCTTCTAGGGTTGCTAACCGAGGTGGGACCTTAACGGGTTTCACATCCGTTTTCCCCGTGTAGCCTACTCGGACCGGTCAGCCGACAAGACCGGGACGAGGGGGTTACAGTTTGAATGACGCTAGAGATTGAATTTTCCACGGGCTATAATTGTCAATCGACCGGCTTGTGTGTTATATCCTCGAGGTTTGAAACGAATAAATAGTTGGAAGGACCAAAAGACTCTGAATAATTGAAAAATCTTTAAGCATCGAATGGTCTAAAATACCCTCGGATACAAATGACTGAAAATACCCCTAAGACATGGAATGAGAAATATCAATAAAGCCAAGCAAGGGCAATAACTCTGAAAATGGTAATACACGACCCCTGTTGGTTGGTCGTTTCGGGAACTATTGTGATGTTGGAAGAGTACCATATAAAGGCATGTTGAAGTTATTTGGAGAAAGTACCTAGGTCAATGGCAAGAGAAACATGTTCTTCGTGTGTATTCGATGCTATGGATCGAGTTCAGATGCATTACACATGTTCGGTTACTTGAGAAATACCATTTGAATATCTGTTCGATTTCTCGTTGTATGTTCAGTGGCTGCTTGCCGAACACGAGCTTTTGTTATATAATGTAGTCAGTTCTGAGAAGTGAGTACTTGCGGTGTACTGATCCGGTTAAATATTAAACCTTGTGCGATGGTTTACGATTAGCTCAAAGGGACTCGGAAATCTGATAAGTAACCAGAACTTCTGAACCCCGTACGTCACAGCTTTTACCCGATAGTCTAATTACCAAATTACCCCTGAAGTCTGAAATGACCAAAATGCCCTCGTAGGCTTATATGATTGGATCACTCTCGATACATTTGAAATCTCAATGTTCTCGATGGGTCAACTTCCGAATGTTGACTTGAGCTGTTAGTACCGAGCTCCCTCGCCTAGGGAACTCGTTCTGAAATCAGTCCAAAATTGTCAGACGTTTTATGCCCATTTTCTGATAATTATCAAGTGTCTCTGGGAAATATATTGAACCATAAAGTGTGTACCCTATGTCTGTGAATACACTCTGCTTTAAACTAAGACTATTCGCTCTAAATTAACGGTATAACTTTGTTACCCGTAATGAAAGTTCAACTCTTGGCTTTGGTCTTCTGATAAAGAAATATATCTGATATTCGTCTGTTGATACAAAGAATAAATCTGATATATGCCTTCTGATATAAAAAAATATATCTGATATATGTTTTCTGATATTATTGTCTTCTGAATATAAATTAAATTTCATCTGGGTATATTATCTGGGATAAATGATGATCTGTAGGCTCAGCGCTGGTAAACCCTTCTGGACCTAAGCTCCTACGCCCAATGGGCCTAGGGTAAGCCTTTCTGTTAAGCTCCTACGCCCACGGGCCTAGGGTAAGTCTTTCTGGACCTAAGGCATTCCCCTTAGGTAGGCTCCTACGCCTCAGGCCTAGGGTAAGACCTTCTATATGCAATTCAAGGCAAATTGCATTTTAGAGTTCGGTTGGGGGTAGTTAAATAAATTAATAGAACTTTCTGACCTCTTCTGAAACATACCCTACTAGATTATTGTATCAATGTTAAACCCTCAGTAAACTTACAGTTCGTGCTTAATGGACCACTCTGAACTCCTTGATTCAACTTCTGAAATCTGAATCTCTTTTGAATCTCTGGCTTTAGACTCACCTCTTACGGTTCGGGTGATCAAATGAAGAACAACTCTGTGACCTCCTAATAATACTGCACTTAATTATCGAATCGTAAGTTGAGCTTACCGTTGCTTAATTCTTCATGACAATGTTAAGTTGCCATATACCTACTTGTACCTTTATCATCTCATGGTAGTTTGTATTACTGAGCGTTTCGAAGCTCACGTTGTTTTACCATCACAGGTTAAAGGATCTACCATGTTGCAGCTATCATCGTCGGTATGGGAGTTTCTTCGGCTTTGCTTACGGAGTACGGCACCTGTGTAATTAGGGGGCATGTATGTTACGTGTTGTTTTATATTCGAGTATGAAACTTGTATTAACAACTTTTATCACAGTTTTGTTTCATTTTCTGAATATTTCTAAAATCGTATTTTAATTCAAAACTCGATTTACGATTTTAAATTGTTTAGCGATTTGTTTATTTGAAATTTTAATGTGGGTCGCTCTGGTGACCCTAATGTGACTTCTTAGGATTCGTATTAACGCATAGGCGGGTCTAGGGGGTTACACCAAGATTCAATAGACTCCGATCGTAGGCTGTTAAACCAAGTTTTTGCCTTATCCCTCAGTAAATAGGTAAATAATCTAAGCCGTAGCACGTCAAGATGGACTCCATGGATTTTGAAGGATTTGTAGATATTCATGAAGGATTTCATATGCTAGCGGGCATCTTCGGTGGCGGATCCTACAAACTGTCCAAGTGTATTTAGCATATTGAACATGACTAGTTTGAGTTCGAAGTGGTCCGCTTCTATTTCTGGATCAATCACGCTAGAGTTCATCCTTCTGAGATCCTCCTCCAAGTAGTCACAAACTAGACGCCAAGCGGCAGGCTTAGTTTGAAAAGGCGCGCTTAAGGCGCTAGGCGTTGCAAGGCGACCGGGTAAACACCTCCACCAACAAAGGCAATGCGATGAACGACAGGCGGTGCTAGGCGCCACGCTTCTGCCAAGGTGTTGGGCGCCGCGCCTTTAGCGCTTAAAGAAATTAAAATAAAACCCAGTTCCCCAAATTAAACCCGCCCCTAAGTTAAACTTCTCATCTCAGCCACTTCCCTAAATTAAACAAAATAAAAAAACCTAAGATCGACAACTTCTCTCTACATCTTCAAGCCTCTAGTCCAGGTATGCTTCAAGTCTTCAACAACTTTTTTTCAGCTTTTTATTTCGGTATGTTGACCCTTTTTTTGTCTCTCTTCTTCAGTTTCTCAGTTCTCACCCACGGCAACAGTTTGGGTTTTAGTTTGCAGTCCAGGACCTCCAGGTATGCTTCAGTTTCTTACCCCTCTCCCTCTCCATCAGCAACAGTTCTCATTTTTTTCTATTTGACTTCTTTTCCACGTTCTTGGCTTTTGGTTTGCAGTTCCACTTCCAGCCAAGTCTCCTCGATTATTTTATATTTTTTTGTATTTATTTGTCTATTTGACTGGTGGAGACCACCATATGCTTAGTGATAAAGAAAGTCCTACTTTTCTCCACTAGAATTTGTCAATTTGTATTTATTTGTCCATTTGTCTTCACTGTAATTTGATTCCTCATTCAACACTTCAACTTTAATGTGCTTTTTGTATTTACTTTTTGTTGGACTTTTCTCCAATGTTTCACGTGCTCATTCAATGTGCATTAAAATACTCTCAAGCTTTGATTAAAAAAGTCCCACTGAATTTTAGTTATTTTTATATTTAATTTTGTCTATTTATGTTATTTGAATTTCAGATAATGAATTCAGGATCGGGGACTTCTACTGAATTAAAAGATATCTTAGATCCGGGAAGAAAATATGGAAAGCAAGATCCGACCAATAAGAACAATTTTACATGTAATTTTTGTGGAAAAATTGTCAAATGAGGGGTATATCGAATGAAACAACATTTAGTTGGAGGGTTTAAGAGTGTGCTCGATTGTAGTGAATGTCCTGAGCATGTGAAGGAGGAAATAAAGGCTTTTATGTTAAAAAAGGCCGAGTTAAAGGCCACACATTTGATGTCACCTTCGGAACCTTCATTTAATATTGATGAATATGATGAGGATGAAGAAGAATGTGAGATATTGAATTCAAGTGGGGTAACCCAAGTCAGAAGAGTGGGAAATATTTACCCAAAAAACCAAGGCTCAACGGTCCCATGGATTTGTTTGTCACTCCAAAAGCCAATCCAAAAAAAATATGAAGGTATATATGTGGCTTGTGATAAACAATTAAGAGACAAAGCTTGCAAGTTAATTGTTGTAACCCCTCGGCCCGGTCTGGCCGGATGACCGGTCCGAGTAGGCCACACGGGGAAAACCGAAGCGAAACCCGTTAAGGTTCCCCCTCGGTTAGCAACCCTAATTTTTTTTCTTTTAATCTTATATTCTCTAATGGCACATTTAAGTCCTACGTGATCATAACAGCGGAATAAAATGAAGAAGACAATCATCTGAACCCAAAACAGCAATTAAACAGTCCAATTTTAATCCTTTATACAGGCCGTTTCGAAACACCATTGAGGCGTATCGAAACGCCTTGACCAGGTCAACTATCCCAAGCCCATACGAGGAGGCCGTATCGGAACGGAGGTCAACCGTTCTGAAACACCCTCAACGGTCAACTTCTTGTGGTCAACGAGATATTGACCGTTTCAAAACCCTTAGACCCATTTCGAAACGCTTCCATCTCGGCAATTTCTCAGATTTCCAGTAGCCAAAGTGTTCCGAAACCCGTATCGGAACAGGGGCTCACAGTGGCCAAACCGTATCGATACGGGGTCCCTGAAGCCTTACCCGTTCCGAAACGGCCCAGCTCGTTTCGAAACACGGGATGTCTGCAACCCTCAAAAACCAGACTTAGGCATTTCTCAACAATTCTAGAGGCCCTAAACGACCCCAAGAAACACTCAGCATAAGCATACATGAACTACAAGCATGGATCCTATATTAAACAAGCTCAAACACACAAGACATATGGTGAAACATCCATTCATGGCATTTACACAAAGGCAACATTACATGTAAGGCATGCTTGAAAGCTTAATAGCCAAAAGGCGCAATTCATCTCAAAAAGGTTTACATGCCACTCAAAGCAACTTAAACATCCATAAGGCATACCATCACACAAGCATTTGGCAAGACATATCATGTTTACAATCAAAGTCGATTCATACACGTCAAACACATATAGGAGTCATATATAGCTCATACAAAACACATTCTTGCCACATTGCTAAACTACTACATAATTGTTTAACCGTACTTGAGCAACAAAAACTTGGAAAGCCCCTTTTTCACCTTGCTCCGAGCTAACACCACGCTAATGATCTATATTGTTGAAGATTGAGAGCGTAAGCTAGAAGCTTAGTGAGGATGCTCTAAAATCGAAAACATCAACAATACAGGGTTCAAGCATGAAATCCCTTAATCTCACATACAACATGCATAGGTATTCACAAGTCAACCTAGCTAGTCTTTCAAGAGTCATAATATGGCATCTTACATCATACTAAGCTCACACATCGTATATCAACATCATAGCATCATGATTATAAGATCAAGTTCAATTGGCCACTATTAGTTTACCCGGATGTGCGGATTTAATCTCAACAATCACTTTACCTCGATAGGATTACACTCATCACCGGACCTTGCATGGGCGGGATTCCACTCATCACCACATGCCCTACGGATGGGATTCCACTCATCATCCCGTAGAATATAAATAAATTTCCGGTGGAATGTTACATCACCGTACTCCTCCTTGATGACTCAACGCCATCAAGGCCACGTACGTTTTGACTCAATTTGTGTGCACATTAATCCTAATGATCGATCATTTACACCCGGTAAGTTAATTAGTGCCACCACAACACATATCCACCATTCATGTCTCATACTCATTACATATATATAGCAAGGCATACATATACAACCAATCCACACTTCACAATAACAAGTAGGCAAAGGCATGAATATCATAATAGAATTCAAGGAGTTAAGTTACCAATTTAACTCCACGTATGAATGGCCTACCAAGCACATTCCAACACATACACCACACACACTTGAACCAACTTTAAAACACATTTAAAGTTACTCACCACCCTTCCTTAGAAACCAAAGCAAGCCTCTTAAACGCCCGGATTCGATCCTGATGCTCCACCAATGTCTCCTCTTGTTTCTAGTCAAACAAAACACATCCATTACTTCATAATTCGATGCTAAAACTCAGTCATCACCTCACCCCATAAGAACAAGCCAAACTTCAACAAATTCCAATCCAAACAAGCACCCAAAAGTCCATTTTCGAGCTCCCCTTAAACCTAGCTGAAAACCAAGTTTTCCAACACCCAAATGACACCCAAATGGTTCCAAAACACCTTCCTAACATCCCTAAACCATTAGCACTTCAAATTAATCCTAAAACTCACCAAAAACCAAGTTTTAGACACTTTAAACAAGGCCACAAAGACCCATTTCGGGTTTTCACCCAAACTCACTCATTTTAACATATTAGGTGTATTTCAAGGTGACTAAACCAAAACCCAACTTAATAATTAAAAACGAATTGAAAAACCCAATAAAAACTCAAACTTTCTTCAAACCCTAAATTACCAAAAGATGATAGTTTTAATTTTTACAACTATGTAAAGGTAGAGAATGAAGAGGAGATCCAAAAATATATTTACCTTTGAAAATGGCCTTGAGTTGAAGAAGAAATTTAATGGAATAATAGATGGGAGTTGAGAGGGGTTTTGAAAGGGGTTTTCACGTTGGGTGTAAAAAGGGAGGAGAGAAGACCATTTTTTTTCTTTCTTTTTAACTTTCAAAAGTTGTCTTCCTTTTTAAATTATTTTGGGTTAAATCACCAAATTGGTCCCTCCTTACTATCTAAAAGCTCAATTAGGTCAAGCCTAGGCCAAATTGACTAAAATTAATTTTACCGACTCGGACCTACGAACCCGACTAACTTCTAACCCCAAAACATAGGTGTTACAACTCTCTCCCACTTAAGGAATTTCGTCCCCGAAATTACCTGACTGAAAGAGATACGAAAATTGCCTTTCCATATCCTCCTTCCTCTCCCAAGTGGCCTAGTCCACACCTCGACGTTGCCACCGCACTTTTACTAGCTCGATCGATCTACCCCGCAACACCTTACTGTCAGAAGCTAGGATCTCAACTGGTTCTTCCTCATAAGTCAAATCCGGATTCAATTCAATCTCCTCTACAGGCATAACATGTGACGGATCGAACCTATACTTACGGAGCATCAGAACATGGAATACATCGTGTATCTTCTCTAGCTCGGATGGCAAACGCAACTGATAAGCGACCGGACCAACCCTCTTCACAATCTCATACAGTCCTATGTACCTCGGACTCAACTTCCCCTTTCGGCCAAATCTCATTACTTTCTTCCACGGAGACACTTTCAAGAACACCTTCTCACCCACTGAGAACTCAACTTCCTTCCTCTTCAAGTCGGCATAGGACTTCTGCCTATCCGAAGCAGCCTTCAATCGATCGCAAATCAAATTTTACCTTGTCAGTTGTCCCCTTGAGCAAATTCGGCATAGGTAACAACTTTTGTCCCACTTCGGCCCAACAAACTGGAGTTCTACACTTCCGGCCATACGAGGCCTCATATGGAGCCATCTGAATACTCGACTGGAAGCTATTATTGTAAACAAACTCAACTAGAGGCAAGTGCTTCTCTCACGTACCCTGAAAGTCAATAATGCAACAACGCAACATATCCTCTAAAATCTGTATAACTCTCTCTGACTGGCAATCTGACAGAGGATGATAAGACGTGCTGAAGTTCAAACGGGTACCCAAAGCAGTATGCAGACACTCCCAAAATCGAGAGGTGAACCTCGGATCTCTATCAAACACAATAGACTTTGGCACACCATGCAATCTGACAATCTCACCAATGTACAAGTCGACAAATCTATCTAAATTGTAAGTGGTGTTGACTGCCAAGAAGTGAGCACACTTCGTAAAACGATCTACTATAACCCACACTGAGTTCTTCTTCGTAGGAGTCAAAGGCAAACCCGAAACAAAATCCATGGTGATAGTCTCCCATTTCCATTCCGGAATTCTCAACGGTTGCAACAAACCTGAGGGAACTTGATGTTCCGCTTTCACCCTCTGACACACTAAACACTTACTCACAAAGTCGGCCACATCTCTCTTCAAGCCAACCCAAAAGTACTCATTCTTCAAATCACGGTACATCTTCATACTCCTCGGATGCATAGCAAACGGACTACTGTGTGCTTCAGTCAAAATCGTATGTCTCAAGTCACTGTCCTCTGGCACAACTATCCTATTTTTGAAACACAAAACCATGTCGGTACTGAAACTGTAGTCTGAAGATTTACCTTCGGCTATATCTTGCACGTGAGGTGCCAAAGATCTATCTAAGAGTTGCTTCTCTCTAATCAACTGACCTAGAGTAGGTCTAACCTGTAGCTCGGCTACTAAGCCACCATCTCCGGACAAGCTCAATCTAGCAAACATGGCTCTCAAGTCCACGGCTATCTTCCTACTCAATGCATCGGCCACTACATTGGCCTTACCCGGATGGTACTCAATGGTAAGATCATAGTCCTTTAGCAACTCTAACCACCTACGCTGTCTGAGATTCAAATCCTGCTGAGTCATGATGTACTTCAAACTCTTGTGATCGGTGTACACTGTGCATCTCTCACTGTACAAATAGTGCCTCCAAATCTTCAGAGCAAACACAACTGCAGCTAACTCTATGTCATGGGTCGGATAGTTACGCTCGTGAGTCTTCAACTATCTTGAAGCATAAGCCACCACTCTCTTGTCTTGCATAAGAACACAGCCTAGGCCTACATAGGAAGCACCACTGTAAACTACATAGACTTTCCCAGACTCTGGCTGAATCAATATCGGTGTTTGTGTCAAAGCTTCTTTCAATTTCTCAAAGGCTTTCTGTCTTGCATCCGTCCACTCAAACTGAACACTCTTCTGAAGTAATTGTGTCAATGGAGCGGCTAACTTAGAGAAACCTTCTACAAATCTCCTATAGTATCCAGCTAAGCCTAGGAAGCTATGTACCTCTGTTACCGACTTCGGTTGCTTCCACTCAACAATGGCCTCAATCTTCTTCGGATCAACTCTAATCCCATCGGCTGACACTACATGCCCTAGGAAGACTACCTCTCGGATCCAGAATTCACACTTGCTCAACTTCGCATACAAATGATGATCTAGCAAAGTCTTCAAAACTAGTCTCAAGTGTCGGTCATGATCTTCTTCAATTCGTGAATACACCAAGATGTCATCTATAAAAACAACTACAAACTGATCTAGGTACTGATGAAAAATCCTATTCATCATGTCCATGAAAGTAGCCGGTGCATTAGTCAACCCAAAAGGCATGACTAAAAACTCATAGTGACCATACCTAGTCCTAAAGGCCGTCTTCGGTACATCAACCTCTCTTACCTTTAACTGGTAGTAGCCCGATCTCAAGTCAATCTTCGAAAAGATTGATGCTCCTCTCAACTGATCAAACAAATCATCAATTCTAGGCAAAGGATACTTATTCTTCACTGTCAACTGATTTAACTGTCGGTAATCTATACACATTCTCATGCTTCCATCTTTCTTTTCACAAACAAAACCGGTGCACCCCAAGGTGAAGAACTAGGTCGAATGAAGCCTCTATCTTCCAACTCTTGCAACCGAGTCTTCAACTCTTTTAGTTCTTTCGGTGTCATACGATACGGAGCAATCGAAACAGGAGCTAACTCGGAATAAGTCTCAATGGTGAACTCTACCTCTCTGTTCGGTGGTAACCCTGGCAACTCTTCCGGAAACACACTAGGAAAGTCACACACTGTTCGGATGTCCTGAGGTCTAACCTCACTCATGTTAGGGTTCATCACATAGGCCAAGTATGCTTCGCAACCCAACTCAACTAACCTCTTAGCCTCTAAAACTGAAAGTACATTGGACAAGAACTTCACGTTCTCACCCACCACTACAATCTCATAATCATCTGTGAGCCTCAAGGATATCCTCTTAGTTTCAAAATCTATCCTAGCTTTATGCTCCGTGAGCCAGTCCATACCCAAAATTACATCAAAACCATAGAAAGGAAGCTCCATCATATCCACTGGAAACACATGTCCCTGAACCATCAACGGACACCTTCTATACATTTTTCTAACTACTACCGTGTCCCCAAATGAACTAGTAACACTAACTCCTACCTCTAACATTTCACAAGGCAAGTTCAACGACTGTGCATGCTCACTCAATATGTAGGAATGTGTAGATCCAGAGTCAATCAAAGAAAGCAAACCCAAAGACTGTATCGAAAAGTTACATGCGATCACATCGGTGTCATGCTGATCCCCACGCTGAGCGTAAACTCTGGCCTGACCTCCGCCCTCCGGCAGAACTGCAACTACATGTGATATGTTCCTCTGACCATCATTTCTCGGCTGGAAGTTACCTCTACCGCGCCCGCGGCCTCTCTGGAAGTCATTGGCTCTAGCAAGAGCCTGTGCTGGTGCCTACCCCACCTGATGTGGACAGTCACGCCTAATGTGATCTCTAGCTCCACAACTCCAACACGAGTGGAAATTTCCCCAACACTCACCGGTGTGGTTCCTCCCGCAAGTAGCACATGTGGGCAACTTCACACCAACACTCTGGCCCTGTTGGCCCCTACCGTGGTTACCGCCACCACGCCTATGATCATAATGATGCATGTTGTCCCGATGCCTCTTGGCATCACCTCTATCAAGGTCACTGGACCTCTTACCTGAACTAGAACCACCAGATCGTTAGGTCAAGCCCAAACTGTGCTCCAAGTCCTTGGCCCTCGCGACCAAGACATCGAAATCACTGTAGTCTGAAGCTAGAGTATACCTCTTGATCTCTTCATTTAGCCCATAACGGAAACGGTTACATCGTTCCACCTAAGTGGGAACAAGATCAGATGCATACTGACTCAGCCTGACAAATCGAATCTCATAGTTTGTCATGGTCATACTCCCCTAAAGCAAAGCCACAAACTCCCTCTTCCTCTCATCGAGGTATCGCGGACCCAGATACTTCTTACAGAATGCTGACTCAAAGAACTCCCAAGTAATCTCGGCCTCATCCATACCCGAAGTGATGGTGACCCACCAAGTGTAGGCATCACCCTGAAGCAAGGACTCAACACACCCTAACTTGCGCTCACCAATACATCTCATCTGTGCGAGGATACGGACAGTCTTCTCAAACCACAACTCGGATCTCTCTAGAGTAGACCCTCTGAACTCTTCGGCCCCTAGACCACGGAGTCTCTCTAGTGGCAAACCAGTGCCCTCTCCCTGATGATGTGCTACTGCCTGACCCCCAGCCACTGTAGCCTGAAATACCCCGGCTATCACCTGAACCAAAGGAGCTAAGTGTATTCCGGCCGGTCCTTGGCCACCTTGGCCTCCCTTAGGTCCCTCTCCTTCGGCCTCGGCCTCGCCTCCTGCTCCTGGTAGAGGAGGTGGTGGTGGTGGTGGAGGTGGTGGAGGAGCTCCAACTCCAACCACAGGCTCTCCCACTTGAGCCTCAACCCTAACTACTGGCTCAACTCCTGGAGCCGCTGCCCGTGGTTCCGGTCGAACCATCCTAGGCCTCCCATGTGGTCTCATGGTACGGCTAGCAAGATAATAACTACAACAACAAGCAGATAAGGATTACGTTAGCCAAAGCAAGGGTCCAACAGTGCCCAAGTACTCCATTTACTATAAAATCTTTTCAAATTAAGTAATAGTAGCAATGGGCACTCACTCTACACCAAACGCAACAACTCATGCTTCAAATCATCATGCGAACAGTCAAACAATAAGATTTCATGACAAGGCATGCATCGAACAATACAATCACTTAACATATCAAGCTTACCTCACTTACCTGCCCGAGGTCTCGGTAACCTCAGGCTCTGATACCAACAAATGTAACCCCCTCAGCCCGGTCTGGCCGAATGACCGGCCCGAGTAGGCCACAAGGGGAAAACTGAAGCGAAACCTGTTAAGGTTCCCCCTCGGTTAGCAACCCTAATTTTTTTTTCTTTTAATATTAACTTCTCTAATGGCACATTTAAGTCCTACGTGATCATAACAGCGGAATAAAATGAAGAAGACAATCATCTGAACCCAAAACAGCAATTAAACAGTCCAATTTTAATCTTTTATACAGGCCGTTTCGAAACACCATTGAGGCATATCGAAACGTCTTGACCAGGTCAACTGTCCCAAGCCCATACGAGGAGGCCGTATCGAAACGGAGGTCAACCGTTCCGAAACACCCTTAACGGTCAACTTCTCGTGGTCAACAAGATATTGACCGTTTCGAAACCCTTAGACCCGTTTCGAAACGCTTCCATCTCGGCAATTTCTCAGATTTCCAGTAGCCAAAATGTTCTGAAACCCGTATCGGAACAGGGGCTCACAGTGGCCAAACCGTATCGAAACGTGTTCCGATATGGGGTCCCTGAAGCCTTACCCGTTCCGAAACGGCCCAGCTCGTTTCGAAACACGGGCTGTCTGCAACCCTCAAAAACCAGACTTAGGCATTTCTCAACAATTCTAAAGGCCCTAAACGACCCCAAGAAACACTCAGCATAAGCATACATGAACTAGAGGCATGGATCCTATATTAAACAAGCTCAAACACACAAGACATATGGTGAAACATCCATTCATGGCATTTACACAAAGGCAACATTACATGTAAGGCATGCTTGAAAGCTTAATAACCAAAAGGCACAGTTCATCTCAAAAAGGTTTACATGCCATTCAAAGCAACTTAAACATCCATAAGGCATACCATCACACATGCATTTGGCAAGACATATCATGTTTACAATCAAAGTCGATTCATTCACATCAAACACATATAGGAGTCATATATAGCTCATACAAAACACAATCTTGCCACATTGCTAAACTACTACATAATTGTTTAACCGTACTTGAGCAACAAAAACTTGGAAAGCCCCTTTTTCGCCTTGCTCCGAGCTAACACCACGCTAATGATCTGCATTGTTGAAGATTGAGAGCGTAAGCTAGAAGCTTAGTGAGGATGCTCTAAAATCGAAAACATCAACAATGCAGGGTTCAAGCATGAAATCTCTTAATCTCACATACAACATGCATAGGTATTCACAAGTCAACCTAGCTAGTCTTTCAAGAGTCATAATATGGCATCTCACATCATACTAAGCTCACACATCGTATATCAACATCATAGCATCATGATTATAAGATCAAGTTCAATTGGCCACTATTAGTTTACTCGGACGTGCGGATTTAATCTCAACAATCACTTTACCTCGGTGGGATTACACTCATCACCGGACCTTGCATGGGCGGGATTCCACTCATCACCACATGCCCTACGGATGGGATTCCACTCATCATCCCGTAGAATATAAATAAATTTCCGGTGGAATGTTACATCACCGTACTCCTCCTTGATGACTCAACGCCATCAAGGCCACGTACGTTTTGACTCAATTTGTGTGCACACTAATCCTAATGATCGATCATTTAAACCCGGTAAGTTAATTAGTGCCAATTTCATTTACCACAACACATATCCACCATTCACGTCTCATACTCATTACATATACATAGCAAGGCATACATATACAACCAATCCACACTTCACAATAACAAGTAGGCAAAGGCATGAATATCATAATAGAATTCAAGGAGTTAAGTTACCAATTTAACTCCACGTAGGAATGGCCTACCAAGCACATTCCAACACATACACCACACACACTTGAACCAACTTTAAAACACATTTAAAGTTACTCACCACCCTTCCTTAGCAACCAAAACAAGCCTTCTAAACGCCCGGATTCGATCTCGCTGCTCCACCAATGTCTCCTCTTGTTTCTAGTCAAACAAAACACATCCATTATTTCATAATTCGATGCTAAAACTCAGTCATCACCTCACCTCATAAGAACTAGCCAAACTTCAACAAATTCCAATCCAAACAAGCACCCAAAAGTCCATTTTCGAGCTCCCCTTAAACCTAGCTGAAAACCAAGTTTTCCAACACCCAAATGACACCCAAATGGTTCCAAAACACCTTCCTAACATCCCTAAACCATCAGCCCTTCAAATTAATCCTAAAACTCGCCAAAAACCAAGTTTTAGACACTTTAAACATGGCCACAAAGACCCATTTCGGGTTTTCACCCAAACTCACTCATTTTAACATATTAGGTGTATTTCAAGGTGACTAAACCAAAACTCAACTTAATAATTAAAAACGAATTGAAAAACCCAATAAAAACTCAAACTTTCTTCAAACCCTAAATTACCAAAAGATGATAGTTTTAAATTTTACAACTATGTAAAGGTAGAGAATGAAGAGGAGAGTCCAAAAATATATTTACCTTTGAAAATGGCCTTGAGTTGAAGAAGAAATTTAATGGAATAGTAGATGGGAGTTGAGAGGGGTTTTGAAAGGGGTTTTCACGTTTGGTGTAAAAAGGGAGGAGAGAAGACCATTTTTTTTCTTTCTTTTTAACTTTCAAAAGTTGTCTTCCTTTTTAAATTATTTTGGGTTAAATCACCAAATTGGTCCCTCCTTGCTATCTAAAAGCTCAATTAGGTCAAGCCTAGGCCAAATTGATAAAAATTAATTTTACCGACTCGAACCTATGAACCCGGCTAACTTCTAACCCCAAAACACGGGTGTTACAATTGTTAGGTATACATACAGAAACTTACCCTAGCTTCAAGGAGATGTGTCAAGTTATTGGGCAATATGGTCCCGGTTTAAAACCACCAAGCATGTATGAGCTACGAGTTCCCCTCCTTAAGAATGAAGTAGAGAACACCCATGAAATGATGGAAGTTCACAAAAAGGAGTGGGTAGAAAAGGGATGCTCAATTTTATCGGATGAATGGCGCGACTCGGTTGCTCAAAAAGATATTATAAACTTTCTTTTCAACTCTCCAAAGGGTTCCATGTTCATTAAATTTGTGGACGTTTCAGAAGTTGTTAAGGATGCTAATATGTTGTTTAAAGTGCTTGATGCCATGGTAGAGGAAGTGGGAGAGAAAAATGTGATCTAAGTGGTGACGGACAATGCATCTAACTACATCAAATTCGATAAAAAAAATACGAGTTCTTTTTTTTTCTTTTTTTAGATTATTCGAATTACTTGATTATTAAATTATTTTAAATCTAACTTATTGTTTTGTTAACTTGTAGGAAAAATGCTAGAAGCCAATAGACCAAATCTCTATTGGACTCCATGTGCGGCACATTTCATTGATCTCATGTTAGAAGACATTGAAAAAATTCTAAAAATCAAGAATGCACTAAAAAGTGCATGTTCATGAATGGCTATATATATAGCCACATCTCTCTTGTAAACATGATGAGAAGATTCAAAAATCAAAGGAATTTGCATAGGCCGGCGATCACTAGATTTGCAACATCGTTCATCACTCTTGCACAATTCCACAAGCAAAGGAACAATTTGAGGAATATGGTGATTTCTCAAGAATGAAATGAATCCAAATGGTCAAAAGAAGCGGGATGAAAGAAAATGACATCTTATCTTTTACAAGACACATTTTGGAGAAATGTGCTTTATGCTCTCAAGTTGACAGGACCTCTTGTTAAGGTTCTTAGAATAGTTGATGGAGAAAGAAAACCACCTATGGGGCAAATTTATGAAGTCATGGATAGGGCTAAAGAGGCTATTTCTAATAGCTTTGCAATGAAGGAGGAGTTCTACAACCAAGCCTTTGAGTATATTGATAGAAGGTGGGATTGTCAACTTCATCGACCTTTACATGCGGTTGATTATTTTTTAAACCCATATCTTTATTATGATGATCCCAAAAAAGTAACAACTTGTCAAAAAGTTAAGAAGAGTTTATATGAGTGCATTGCAATGTTGAATTCAGATGTTGCAATTGAAAATAAAATCCTCGATGAATTAAACTTGTATCAAGATGCTCAAGGCATTTTTGGCATGAAAACGGCTATTAGGCTAAGGAAGTTAAAATCTTCAAGTATTAAAAGTTATATTATTTTATATTTTTGTTGCTTTAAAATTACTAATTTAAATTTTACAACGTTCTACTTTTATTTTTTAATAGCGAAATGGTGGGCTATGTTTGGATTTTCAGCTCCCAATCTCTAAATGTTTGCAATCAAAGTTCTTAGTTTCATTTGCAGTGCTACCGGTTGTGAGAAGGATTAGGGTGTTTTTCAACTTGTAAGAAATTTTTTATTTAAGTTTTCTTCCACATTATGACAAACAATTACCTTTTTATTGCTTAATCACTTATATAAATGTTGCAGCTTCATACTAAAAGAAAAACAGGTTAGCACAAGAAAGATTGAATGATTTGGTCTTTGTGAAATATAACCGTGCTTTGAGGCGTTGATATCAAATGAAAGACACCATTGGTCCTATTCTCTTGAAAGATATTGATTAAAGTAATGAGTGGTTACTTGAGAAAATAGTTGATAACTCCTCGGATGATGAAGTTGACTTTGTATTTGATGATAATGATGACCTGACATGGAATCAGGTTGGTAGAGCTGAAGGAGCTCATGATCCAAGTTATTTGACTAGGTCTACAATGATCATAAAGGAAAACGTTGGGTTTTCCTCCAAATTTGATAAAGCAAAAAGAGTAGCTACTAGTTTTGTTCCTAGAATAGATGATGAGATGGAAGAAGACATTGGTGAACATTATGAAGAAAGTTAAGGTTATGGAGATGATGATCTTGAGTAAGGGAGTGTTAGACTTTTGACTGAATTTTTTGGTGTTCGATGTTTTTGTTTTAATTCCTATGTTTACTTGCTATGGGATGATTTTGAGGGGAGCGTTAGACTTTTAGTGTTTAAGTGAACTTTTTGAAGTTTGATGTTTTTGTTTTAACTCCCATGTTTAGTTGTTAGGGGATGATTTGTTCTCTCCCATGTCTTTTTTTTGTATTGTTAGAACGTTTCTAACATTAATTTATAATATTAGTTTAGAAAATTATTTATTTTCTAAGTGCAATGATATAAATATTTTAGTACAATTTAATCATTAAAACATTTATAAAAGGGTTATCTATTCTGAATACAAAATATACTATAAAATTAATTTATAACGCCTCACCAACGAAAAGCTCTCGCCTTCGCCTAGCGCCTCGGCGGCACAGTGTTGACTGCCTCGGAAGAGGTGTGGACTGGTGTGCAGGGGTTGGCACAGCTCTGCATTCTGGAAATCTCCTCATTGTCAGTTCTCGATCAGCTCTCCATAAGGTTTGTCCGCTTCCTCCATTCGTTTTCTCTTCTCCTCTTCTGCCCTTTTTGCTGCCTCGGCGGCATCTGCCTGGGCGAGTACCTACGTACAGTAAGAAAACGCACCTGAGCAGTATCTTTTAGATAAAAACACTTAAACTCATCAACTAAGGCAGAATATCTAATATGTACAATTTTGTGTATGTTTTCTTAATAAATGCAACTAAACTATACTTAAGAACAACAATAATTGAGCTAAACTAGGGCATAAATATAGGACTTTTGCACACTTAACAGACATCACCAGAACTGCATTTATGGTGGGAAATAAAGGCTCAAACGGCTCTTTTTCTTCATAACATGGAACGCTTCAAGAGCTAAGAGGTGCTTAAGTATACGAGCCAATGCGACATTGATCTGGTTGACAACGTTAATGTCTTGATATCTCGATTGTTTAAATTTTAGTCCCATCTTGTGTAAAACTGTAAACCGTGTGTGGATTTTATCTAAATTTATATATGATCTAAATTTCATCATGTGTGAGTCAAAAGTTATTTTGATCCAAATTACGTCCAGTTTGTGTTTTATAAATGATTAATTCTTATTTACGATGACTTTATTATTAAAACCTTGTGATGTCATACAATACGATTGTATCTGTAGTTTTATACCTTAAGAACATAAAAAAGCCTAAAATCATTAATTTAATTTTGACAACTAATAAAATATTTTATATATTTTTATGGGGTATATTTTAATACACAGGCTGTGTAAAAAAAATACACAATCCTTCCTATTTAAACTATAAAATCTAAAACATAAATCCTTAGCTTCAACATTCTAAAACTTAAACATTAAACCATAAACCCTAAACTTTAAATTCTAACTATAAACTTTAATTTTCGTAAAAAAAATTATCGTTTCAAAATTTATGTATATCCCTTTTAATAATACAATCTTCAAGTTGAATAAAAATTATCTCTTGATAGTACAATGTACTTCGTCATTATCGCTAGCATTTGTTAATAAAATATAATATACTGATAGTAATACTAAATATCATTACAATTTTAAAATATAAATAAAAAATAAATTGAATTTCATTATAGGCTAAAAAAATATTAAAAAATCCCTGCGTAAGCTGGAGTATTAAGTCTACTACATAACTATATATAAAAATATAATACCATGGGATTCTAGTTGGAATCAATTCATTGTGGTTGGCATTCTTTGCGTGTACGGTTTTGAGCCAAAAAAATAATCTAAGTCAAATATAATTATAATCACGATTATAAGAAATAATTATCATAAAGTACGTATGTTCAAATTATGGCGATATAAATGGAAAAATAAAATTGAGTGTGTTATTTTATAACGAGTCTCTGTAATATTTGATCTAAATTAATTAATTAATAAATTTAATATTGACAATTAAAAAAAACAATTAGATTAATAATCAGAACATACTCAAATTAGACTCGTAAAAAATAAATTAAAATAAAATCTAAATTCGAAATTCATAAAATATTTACGCACAATATTTGAGGAATAAAAATTCTCTGCCTCTTTCTATGCCCCACATTAAAAAATAGGTTAAGGATTAAGGTTATGGTTTAGGGTTAGGGTTTATAAAATTAAAATTTAAGAATATGTTGTATTTTTAAGGTTTAAAATTTAGAATTTGAAGTTAACATTTATAATTTAATTTTTTAGTGTTAAGAAATAATAAGGGTGGAAGTTTTTTTTTCATATTTGAGCATTTTAATTTAAGCTTAGAAATGTGAATAGAATATTATTTGGTTAGTACATTTAATTAGCCGAAGATTCTGAATCTCACTCAAGCTTCAATGTCAACGTTGGATATTGTCTACAAGTGGACTTTAAATTATTTAATATTACTTAAATTTAAATAAAGTTACTATTTTTTAACGTTAAATCATTTTGACTTTCATAAAATGAAACTAAGCATGACTATATGCTATAATCATTCCTTACAGACATTATATTCTGAATTTAATATTTAAATTAAAATTGAAAAATCAAAAGAATAAAAAATTTTGTGTGAAATAGCTTAAAGTAAATTATTAATTTTCGGGAAGTCAAAATTGAGTTTTTTAATTCAATTTGATAAAAAAAATTAAATTATTATTTTCAAGAGGAGTTAAAACTTGAATTGTATTATTTAAACATTAGGGTGTAAAACGCATAAAGTGATTTAAATTTAGATTTTTTAGAATAAATATCATCTGTTTTTTAATGTATCATTCGTTGAGTTTAATATTTTTTTAATAGTTTAAAGGTGATTACAAATTAGTATTTATTCATACATATTCTTAACTCTTTGACGATACACACATCTTGCAGACAAAGCAATTGAACTCGTGTCTCTTATGATGAACAACATTCACTTTTTCACTGAGACCAGTTGTTGGGTTTGGATTCAACATTCTTGTTACAGTCATAGTTGGAGTGACAAAATTATTATATGTTAAAATCATGTGTTAAGATTCGAACCCCATACAACTCATCCCCTCCCAAGACTTTAATGATTATTCAAATATTACAAGTTGATATGTGCCAAAATATTGTAGATTCAAAATCCTAATTATTATAATAATATTATCATTACAAATACAATAGTTATTAGAGGTTTTGAAAAAAAAATCTAACATCTCTTTCAAATCAATCAAGAAAATCATGTGACAAAACCAACTTTTTGTTTTTTTCTAATTTTCTTTTTTTATATTATATATTTGTTAGTCACTGAATTTTCATAAGTTATAAAATAATCGTTAAACTTTTGTTTTGATTACAAAGCGGTGAATTTTGAATATTTTTAAAAGGTTTAAAGATCATTTTGTAATAACCTGATAAGTTTGAATAATTTTTATAATAGTAACAAGATCAAAAGTTTAATGAACATTTTATAACTTTGAAAATTTTAGTGACTAAAAAACATTTGTAACTAATTTACCATCTTTATACTTTTCCCTTTTAATTATATACAAACGCAAGTCATCATTAATCGATGAATATAATAACAATTGGTTGCTAAGTGTTCTGCTCACTATGTAATAATATCACTTCCTATTTTATTTTCCAATGAAATATTATTTGATATAAAAGTTATAATAAAATAATTTTATAGTATATATAATATATAACAAGGTACTTTATAAATTAAGACAAAAAATATCATATGGAGACATAAAATATTAACACATATTATATGAGCACATACATACAAACGAATGTTAGGTGTATTGGTAAGGCATATTGCACTCTCAAAGAACACGTAAGTTCAAACTTTAGAGACGACATTATTAGGAGGGACTGAATTGTAAGACGGACATGCATATTATCAAAAGAAATTTAATTAATAATTTAAATTAGTTTATATTTTTATTTATTTAAAATAAAAATACATATATAAACATGTTAAAACTATTTTGGAGAGAAAATAATATGATTTTTCATTCATGAAATCATAATTAACTTACATCATATCAAGTATTTATACATAGTTATCTACTAACTAGCTAACAACTTGTACAACTGATTTACAGCTAAGCTAACTAATTAACAGAAAAAATAACTACTCTCAACACTCCCCCTCAAGTTGGTGGTTGGAAAATAGATTTAATCTCCAACTTGGATATCAAATATCCATGTTGATGCACTTCAAGTCCTTTTGTCATGATGTCTGCCAATTGTTCTGTGGTAGGAACATGACTCGTTTCAATCACCTTTTCCTGAATTTTCTCTCTTACAAAATGACAATCAATCTCAATGTGCTTTGTCCTCTCATGATATACTGAGTTTGCAACAATCTGTAGTGCAGCCTTACTGTCGCAAAAAAGCTTAGCTGGCTGCCCTTTATTGATGTCCAGCTTCATTAATAATCTTTTTAACCATATCAGCTCTATTGTTGTAATCGTTATGCTCCTATATTCTGCTTTTGTAGAGGAACGTGCCACAGTTGTTTGTTTTTTTCACTTCCATGAAATTAACGAATCACCAAGCTTTACGCAGAATCCAGTTGTTGATCTTCTAGTCATTGGACATGTAGTCCAATCTGAATCGCAATAAGCTATTAACTGGCAGTCACTCTTTGCACTTAATAAGATCCCTTGACATGAATCTTTCTTTAAGTATCTCACTACTCTAAGGGCTGCTTCAAGGTGTTCCTTTTTAGGCCGGTGCATAAATTGACTTACATGATGAACGAAAAAATTGATATCTAGTCTAGTGTGTGCCAGATAAATCAATTTCCCGATCAGCTTTTGATACATTGTCTTGTCTTCTAGAAGTTCCTCATAATTGTTATGTTGCAAAGTTTTATCATAAGCAACAGAAGTAAGTATGTTGTTCTGCTCTATAGGTGTTGATGCAGGTTTAGCTCCCCCCTAAACCAGTACTTTTGATAAGCTCGAGTGCATACTTTCGTTGATTCAAAAGTATTCTTTCTTTGGATCGTAAAACTTCGAGTCCAAGAAAGAAATTTAACTCTCCCAAGTCTTTCATTTTGAAGTTACTATGAAGAATGTTCTTCAAGTCTATTATCATTCCATCATCACTATCAGTGATTAGCAAATCATCAACATACACTAGTAGTATGACCATCTTTGATCCTTTCTTCTTTGTGAATAGTGAGTAGTCATTCTTGTTTTGTTGAAACCCAACAGATATCAAAGCTTCTTTTAGTTTAGCATTACATTTCCTAGAAGTCTGTTTCAGCCCATACAAGAACTTTTATAACCGACAAACCTTATCTTCCCCGTGGCTGTAAAATCCTTTCGAAAGTTTCATGTAAACTTCTTCCAGAAGACCCCCTTGTAAAAAGGCATTATAGACATCCATTTGGCATAAAAGGCCAATGAAAAATAGAAGCAAGAGCAAGAGCAAGAACTAATCGCACAGTTGTCATCTTGGCTACAGGTGAGAAGGTTTCAACAAGATCCACACCTTCTTTTTTATTGTAGCCTTTAGCCACAAGCCTAGCTTTGAACCTCTCCACTTCACCTGAGGCCTTATATTTGATCTTAAAGATCCACTTGCAGCCAATAGGCACTTTCCCAACAGGTAGACATACAACAGACCAAGTTTTGTTAGACTCAAGAGCTTAAATCTTCTCATTCATGGCTCGAACCTAAAAGGAATTTTGGACTGCTTCATTAAAGGTCAGAGGTTCATGATAAACATAAGATGAAGTAATAAAGGACTGTGTAAAAATGGGTAAATGAGAATAAGAAATATATTGAGAAATAGGAAACTAACCAGAAGAGACTGGAAGGGAAGTGGATTTGCAAGAATTGGCGGATTTCTGAATAACAAAATCTTTCAACCATCCAGGAGGTTTAGAAACTTGAAAAGAATGCCTAGGCTAAGGAATAAACTCAGAAAACAAAACAGATGGTGGAAGTTCAGGTAATAAAGGTGCAGCTGGTAAAGGTGCAGAAGGTAGAGGTTCAAAAGGCAAAGGTTCAGAAGGTAAAGTATCAAAAGATAAAGGGTCAGAAGGTAAAGTGTCAGAAGGTAAAGGTTCAGAAGGTAAGGGTGCAGATGTTGAAGATTCAGAAGGTGAAGGAATAGAAGGAATGATCAAGAAATCAGAATCTGAAACTAAAGTGGAAGGGGAAAAAGGGAGAAGAAGACGGTTGAGGAAACGAGAAAAGAAATGTGGTTTCATAAAAAATGACATATTTGTTAACAGAAAACTTATGATTTTCGAGACTAAAAAGAAGATAACCCTTTTGTGTGGTGGAATACCCAAAAAAATAGAAGAGATCGTTTTGGGAGAAAATTTGTCACAATAATTGGGAACAGTAGCATAAGCTAAACAGCCAAACACACGCAAATGGAAAAGATTTAGAGTTTTATGATAAAGAGCCTCAAAATGAGATTTTCAAGAAAGAACTAAAGTAGGCAATCTATTGATAATTTAGCAAGCAGTAGACACACATTCCCCCTAGAATTTTAAGGGTAAACTAGACTGAAACCTAAGGGCTCTAGCCATTTCAAGGATGTGCCTATGCTTTCTCTCAGTAGCACCATTTTGCTGGGGAGTGTGTACACAAGAGCTTTGGTGTAAAATACCCAAAGGTGTTGAAATATTCAGAACATGAAGAGTTAAAGAACTCAATCCCATTGTCACTCCTCACAATTTTGATAGAGGCTGAAAATTGATGTGAAGCAAGTTGAATGAACTTTTTTAAGCAAAGGGCAGTGTCACTCTTAAGTTTCAAAAGGAAAACCCAACTCATACGAGTATGATCATCAACCACAGTTAAAAAAACTCTCCCCATTATGTGTAGAAATTGTATAGGCCCCCATAAATCAAGATGTAACATTTCAAAAGGATGATTGGATTTAGAGGTGATAAAAGGAAATGAAAGTCTGGATTGTTTAGCTAAAGGGCAAATGGGGCATTCATGCACATCTAATTTATTGTCAAACACAACAGTAGTTAAGGAAGACAATTTATTCATAGTAGAAGCTGAGGCATGACCTAAACGAGCATGCCAGAGGTGTAAATTTTTATTAACAAGAGATGTCATACATGTAGGAGAAACAACAGGCTCAACACAAGACACAGCATAGGGAAAACAATTAAGAAAACTAGGAAAAACAGTGGATGACAAACTAGAGCTGGTAGCACCTGAAGCAAAGTGATATAGCCCTTGAGACTCCTTACCAATCCCCTTCATCCTTTCAGTGAAGAGATCACGAAAAACACAAAAATTATGATAGAAAGTAACTGAGCAATGGAGTTCACGGGTAGCTTTAGAAACAGATAAGAGATTATGGTTAAAGTGTGGAACATATAAAATATTACTAATGGACTGGGAAGGAGTTAAAGGAAAGGAACCAATGTGGGTGACTAGAATGGTGTTACCATTTGGAAGGTGGACAAGGCGCGAAGAACATGAATTAGGGGAAATCAATCCCTCGAAATCAGAAAAAATATGGTTTGTTGCACCTGTATCTATAATCCAGGAAAGTGAATTAGTAAAACTAGAATGAACACCAGAAGATATACCTGCCATATTCACCACAGTGTCAGCTGGAGGACGCCTGTGCAATAAATCCAGTATCTGATTATACTGATCACGAGTGAAAATGGGCGTAGCCAGAGCAGATGAACCCCCATCCTTAGCTTGAATCGAATCAACTAAGACAGAAGGAGTAGTAGCCAAAGCAGCCTGAGATCCCTTCTTCTTACCAAACTTATAGTAAGATGGAAAACCAATTAAGCGGTAACATTGTTCACACTTATGACCCTTGATCTTGCAATGATCACAAATCCCCTAAAATCGACGACGATCATAAGAACTAGAAGTCTGAGAGTAAAGGGCAGTAGCATTTGGTAAAGAGGACAAGGCAGAAAGATGCAAGTGTTGTGATTCTTCTTGAACAATCATGGAGTATGCTTTATTAACGGAAGGGAGGGGCTGCATAAGCAAAATCTGGCTTCGAATGGCAGTGTAAGTCTCATTCAACCCCATCAGAAACTGAAAAAGTTTTTGTTGAATGAGATTTGCAAGTTCGACTGAGAAACCTTAGAATCACAAGATGAAAATGGTGCAAGAGTATTATACCCATCCCATAACAGCTTGAGACGCGTATAATACACTAAAACAGAGGATTTCCCTTGACAGAGCGTTACAATTTCCCGATGTAGAAAAAAATGCGAGATTCATCAACTTTACCAAAGCGTTCACGCAAATCTTTCCAAACAATCGAAGTAGTAGAAGTAAAAACAAGGCCAGCAGATAGATCTCTACTCACAGTGTTAAGGAGCCAAGACATAACGATAGCATTGCAACGTTCCTATTGTGGATGAAGAGAATCGTCGTAGCTTTCCTTCTTACAAGTTCCATTGATGAACCCTAACTTGTTCTTCGCCAAGAGAGCAATTCGCATGGAACGACTCCAAATGTTGTAATTCTCCTAGCAAGTGAGCTGATGAGAAACTAAAAGAGCGTCTGGAGTGTCGGAAGGATGAAGAAAAAGAGGATGATTGAAATCGATCTCTTTCGGGACTGAAATCACCGGCGGCATGATGAGAGAAAACGTTCGCAAAGAAACCCTAGGAAAAAGAAAAGGAAAACACAAAGATCCAAACGGCAAAGTGGAAGAAAGACAAGCCCAAGAGAAGAGGCTTGATCACGAATGAAAAAACGAGAAAAAATAGCCTGATACCATGTTAAAACTATTTTGGAGGGAAAATAATCTGATTTTTCATTCATAAAATTATAATTAACTTACATCATATCAAGTATTTATACATAGCTATCTACTAACTAGAAAACAACCTATACAGCTGATTTACAGCTAAGCTAACTAATTAACAGAAAAAATAACTACTCTCAACAAAACAAGTTAAGACATTTTAGTATACTTTAAAAAGTTTAAATCGAAAAAAGAATATTTCAAAACTTATATAAATATTTATGTTTTTGCATGGGTAAAAATAAATGGCCCAAAAGTAAATATTAGAATCAATTTGGCATTCGTGTAGTAATAAATTTAATACAAGACAGTTTAAAATCCTAAAATTTATTTGAAATGTTATTTTTACAATAATTTATATAAATAATACTCATGATTATGTGTACTAATTCTAAAATTTGATACGGTATATTATTTATTAATATTATAAATGTGCATGCAATAATTTTAGAATAATCTATGCACTTGTATGATAAATTTTAAAATTCATTTTATATATATATATATATATATATATATATATATATATATATATATATATATATGCACACGAATATTTACACAATATAAAGTTTTACACGTTTTTTGGATAGTTGGATGGGGAAATGGATGACTGAGATTAACTCATTTTTTTAAGTGATAATCTTCACATATTCTACTGTTAATCTCAGTCATCCGTTTCACTCAACCAACGATTCAAAAAATGTGCAAAACTTAAAGAATTTTACACTGTATAACTGGATCATATCCCATATATATATATATATATATATGGGGGGTTAGGATCAACTTACATTGTGTAAAACTCAATTACTTTTACATCTTTTTTGGACCGTTGGATGATGGTAATTAATGGCTAAAATTAATTCTTTATCTTTTTTTTCAAGTGATAATCTTCACATTGTCTATTGTTAATCTCATCCATCCATTTCACTCATCTAATGGCCATGGATTAGTGTAAAGCTAAGGGAAAACTACACCGGTGGTCCCCAAACTATTACTGTTTTCCTATTTTGGTCCCTAAACTATATTTTTCGGCAAAATCGTCCCTTCTGTTACATAGTTCTCCTGTTTTGGCCCCCCGACGTTAAATAGCTAACGGTTTTGTTGACGTGGCATTTTTTAAATATTTTTTAATCATTTCTCTCCCATCTTAAAAAAAGGCCACGTCAACAAAATCGTTAGCTATTTAACGCCGGGGACTAAAACAGGAGAACTATGTAACAGAAGGGACGATTTTGCCGAAAAATATAGTTTGGGGACCAAAATAGGAAAATTGTAATAGTTTGGGGACCACCTGTGTAGTTTTCCCTAAAGCTAATATATATATATATATATATATATATATATATATATGCACACGAACATTACTTTGTAAGCAACCAACCCGATTATCAAATAAATATAAATTATTACTTGATGGGAAATATTAAATATCCGTGTAATGTAAAATAGCATTGCGGCGAACACTGCTGAACACTATTATCGCTGAATATCGTTGAACACCATTAAATTGATTAAGAAAGATTAAAAATCTAAATGACTCAACATACAATTAATAATTATTTTAAAAAAATTCAATTAAATTATTTTTCATATATATTAATTTTTTTATCGACAAAATGCATGATTTTATTCAAAGCAGACATACATAACCACACACAAACATCGACCTCATTAAAAACCTCCCTAATCATAGGTGGATGAAAAGAGTGACGATGAGTGCGAGAAGAAGTAACAAACACCAAAATATAAAAAAGAAGGAAACAACGCCATCATCATGTCCTCATACTAACCCACTTGGGTCGATCAACGTCACTCTTCGCCAAGGCATAGACGACATTATTAGCTTCCCTAAGAATATTTGTAAACACACACACCTGGTAGCACCTCACAAGCCTCATCAATTTGGTGGAACCAACGCCAAAATCGTCATGGCCGACGTGCAGTACATAGAACCCATGACACGACCACTTTAGAATCCGACTCAATCACCACCAACGTCATCCCATTCCATGTAAAGTTAAGGAGCACCTGCAAAGCATAAAAATTTGCTTGTAATTCTGCTTCGTTTGACTCAGCAACGCCAATCGAACCCAAGAAAAAAGCCAAAATATGACTACTCCAATCACGTAAAACACCCCCACATCCTGCCATACCCGGCTTACCACGAGCCGCTCCATCCACGTTAAATTTCAACACCCCCGGTGAAGGAGGCAGCCATTCAATACCCACACACCTGTCCACCATAGCCGACGGTGACTCCAGACACAGCTGAGGATTCTCCCACCATGCGGCTTCAACAAAGATAGCAGAAGCAAACATAGCTCGAGTCCAATAAAGTGAGCGAAGTTGCACCAAGAAAAATATATCCCGACTCGTGGACCTTTTATCCTGAAACATAAGTTCATTACGTGCGAGCCACAACGACCAAAGCACACTAGCACACCCAATAATCCACCACAAACAAATATCGCTCACAAAAAATCCATGGCAGCACTGATGAAGAAACTCCCTAATCAGTCGTGGCCTTACAATCGGCACATCCCACCACAAGAAAAACAAATTCCACGCAAGGTCACACTACCACAAAACATGGTCAGCGTTGTCCTCCCCCCTCCCACACCACCGACAACCAAGCGATGATTCCAAGAGAGGAAGCGCGTGATCGAACAACATCCGCAAAGTAGGCAGTCGACCCACCACAAGAAACCAAATAAAACACTGAATTTTTGGCAACAAAGGTAGACGCCACACCACACTAACATCTGATACATCCTGCAGCCCAAACGACGACATCAACTTGTGTAGCGCACCAACCGAAAACTTACCAGACGAGTCATGAACCCAAACAAGCTTGTACACAACATGTCTTCTCAGTTTAAAACAAGCGACGCACGATTGTAATTCCCGCAATTGGTGTAACTCAAATGATCTCAATGCACGGCAAAAGCAACCTTCCCACTCAACAACCAGCAAACTCAAGTAATCACAAACAACCGCCAAATTGTTGGATGCCAAACCAAAAAGTCGCGGGAAAACGTCCTTTAAAGGCTCGGCAAGACACCAACAATCCCTCCAAAATAGTATACAGGAGCCATCGCCCAAAATCCAAGAAAATTGAGAAAAAATCAAGAAACGAGCCACATATTCATTTTGTACCTCAACAATTTGCTTCCGCATTGCTGACATGTGTGCTTTCCCTCTAGCATTAATTCGCCAAGACAAGGCATCAACACCATATTTAGCAACAATTATCGATTTCCACAATGATCCCTCCGTTTGAGCATATCGCCACACCCACTTAGCAAGTAACGCCAAATTTCTAGTGCATAAATTCACCACACCAAGCCCCCCAAAATGCTTCGGCCGACAAGCCACATTCCAATTCACCCGACTCAATTTTGTGCGCTCCTCCTTACCACCCCACAAGAAATTTCTATGAATACGATCAAGTTTCAGAATGATACGGCGCAGAATTAAGAACACCCCCATGTAATATACGGGTAAAGTCGAGAGCACCGAGTTCACCAAGAGCAATCTAGCAGCAAAAGATAATGAGTCATGCTTCCATCCTGATAGACGTTTACGAAAACGCTGCACCAAGGGTTCCCAAATCTCCATACCACTTGGAGGAATGCCTAGCGGAATCCCCAAGTATTGAATCGGTAAAGATCCACTTTAACATCCCATAACAGCCGCAATATCCGCTAACACCACCTCATCAATCCCAATCCCGAACAGGCAAGATTTTTCATAGTTAATTTGAAGACTAGATGCATATTCAAAGCATGTCAGAACCCTTTTTCAAGTTGTGCGCATACTCCACCTTACCCTGTAGAAATAGAATCGTGTCATCTACAACTTGGAGATGCAAGATATAAAGATCCTGGGCAACCTGAGCACCTTTAACCAGCCCCAAATTCTCGGCACTATGGAGGAATTGGTGAAGCAATTCGGCCACTATCACAAAAAGAAGCGGCAATAATAGATCGCCTTGTCGAAGGCCCCTCTCCATCGTAAATTCCTTTGTCGGGCTGCCATTAACAAGGACCGATAGACGCGCAGTCCCTACACACTCCATAATCCATCGCCGCCATCTCATCCCAAACCCCATCTGTCTCATAATTTGACCCAAGCAATCCCAGTTGATACAGTCATATGCTTTAGCAAAATCCAACTTCAAAATTACCCCACCATTAGCGAAACGACACTTCTTCATAGAATGAATGACTTAATTTTCCAAAAGAATTCCATCCAAAATGTGTCGCCCACTTATAAAAGCTGCTTGCACGTCACTAATTAAAGTCGACAAAACATTTTGTAACCGCTTCACCAAACACTTCGCTAAGATCTTATATAAGGAATTTAATAGGAAAATGGGGCGATAATCCCCAATCATCCTCGGATTATCCTTCTTCGCAATTAAAACAACAAAAGTGGAATTCACCCCTTTAGGTAAACGACCAGACTCGAAAAACTCATCCATAAACCGCATCAAATCCACTTTGAGAAACCCCCGACCTTTCTTGAAAAATTCAAAGGTATATCCATCCGGCCCCGGTGCTTTCGCCCCCTCACAACTCCAAATCGATGCCTTCACTTCTTCCTCCGAAAAGACCCTTTCTAACGTCAAACATTGCTCAGTCGTAAGCTGAGAGAAACCCACCTCCGGTAAAAAAGTACCCGCAGCCAACGGTCGAGCAAAATGTTTCTTGAAATCCCTACGAATCAAGAACTTTAGCCTCTCTAGCATAGAAGCCCAACTACCATCAAATTGCAAACCAGAAATCATATTTTGCATTTGTCGAACTTTCGCAGCTTTATGAAAGAAGCTAGTGTTGTGATCCCCCTCTGCCAACCAAGTCACCCTGGATTTTTGTCTCCATATCGACTCCTGCAATTGCGCCACCCTCCACAACTTCGATTGTAACTCACGCTTTTCCATTAACTCGGTCGTGGAAACCTCACCACTACCAACTCGAGCTTCAAGTTGCTAAATGTCTTGTACTAGCTCTTTATATTGGTTTTCAATATTACCGAAACAATGTCGATTCCACCTCTTAAGCATTCCTTTCAGCCCCTTCAACTTTAGAACTAACGAGGTAGAGTTATCATCCTCATGCAATCGTTCCCATTCTTTTTCCAACAAAGAAATATCGTGAAGCCAAACATTTAGAAATTTGAAAGGTTTAGGTCCACTATCGAATGCATCGTTCATTAACACAATAGGGGAGTGATTCAACAGTTCTTTTGGGAGGTTAAACACCACAAGAGACTCAAAACGATGTACCTAGCCGTCCGACACCAAGAATCTATCCAAACGACTACACTTTTGACTCGGACCAAAACAGGTAAACCTTTTCCCTTGTATAGAAACATCTAATAAAGCCGCACTTTCAATCAAATCACAAAAAATATCCATACCTCATATCAAGTTCACATATTTGAGCCTCTCCGATGGCTTTGTCACCAAGTTGAAATCGCCACCAACACACCAATCAATATGTCGAGAGGTTACCACAGCAAGGATTTCCGCCCAGAAAATACTCTAATCAGACAACACACATGGAGCATAAACGCCAATAATTTCGCATGGCCAGTCCTCACGTACCCATCGACCTTCAATGATAACCATGTTCTTCCTTGTTTCAAACACAGAAGCCTTAAACCCAACTGAATCCCAAATCGCCAACACCCCTCCAGATTTTCCATCTTAGGGCGCAAAAATATATTCACAAGAGTCGGTGTACCACAACTGTTGAACCAATCTATCCGTAACCTATTCCGTTTTGGTCTCTTGAAGAAGAGCCAAAACACACCTATGTTGTCGTAGAAGACGTTGAATTGATCTTCGTTTCGATGCGGCTCCTATACCCCGCACATTCCACGACAACAATTTCATTTTTCTTTGCTAGGTTTTACGCTCGCGCGCCTCAATCATGCGCGCGATATCCTTCACAATATCCTCTTCCCTACCTTAGTTACTGCCCCAATCAGTTTACCCAAACCCATTGTTTCTTGCGCCTCCCTCAAAATTGCTTGTTTGCGACACACAAAATCTGAATCGGATAAGGAGCCATTAGCAATAGCACTAGACACAGGTTTCACATCCGGTTAACTTTCCTCGGGTGGCCACGTCCTCGTTTAGTCACTTTTTTTGTCACTATGTCCGTTTCTTCCGGTGCTGCAAGACTCGACACTATTTCCGCAATCTGTCTAACCCAACGTCTTTCCCTATTAAGATCTACCAAGAAAGCTTTATTAGCCCTAGGCAATTCAGCTCGCGGCCCATCCGCAACCGGGCTCTTTTCAGACTCCTTACCGCGATGTGAGATATGAAGATCCCCACTGTCCAAGTTAATATTATCTATACTACACAAAACATCACAACTTGATCGACCCTTCATAACGCGACAAACTATTCCAACGTTCTCCTCCTCCATCCAACTCGTCATCTCCTTAACCCTCCAATCCATAGTTTTGTTATCCTCCCAAATTTTCTCAATATAACTATCATCTACCAGCGCATTACCAATTGAGGCCAGAGTTGCCGCATATGTAATCAAATTCGGTACAATAGTCTCATCCGTTGATGGCTCACGTACTTTGAAATTACCTACTGAGTTCGTTTTCCACTCCAAAGCTTGGTCTCGTATACTCTCCTTGCCTTCAGAACTCATCTCCATTTCACAACAACAATCACATTTCGGCCTAATTGCTTCCTCAAATTCAGTAACTCTTATTTGGAATGCCATATCTCCCACCTTCAACTCAATCGTTTCATCAATATGAAAATTCCAATCCGTTTCAATTTGAAAGCGCATGCGTTCGAAAGATGAAGGAGCCAATGTTTCAATATCTATGCAAACCAGTTTCCCCTAAAGCGTTGCAATATTTTTGAAAGCCACCTCCAACCAAACGTGTATAGGTAACCCGCTGACTGATAACCATGTACGTCTGTTTGGTATCGCCATTGTCGGCTACCACTCTATAACATTTTCCAGCCAAGGATCAAGTCTACCCGAGTCCATTATCTTCTTACGCGAAATAGAGTTCTCAAACATCAACTAAATGAGTGATCCCGCCACTCGCATCACCGAAAAACCATCAAGGTTGGCTTTATGAAATTCTCTAGCGAGATCCGCTATTTGGCATGGCTTACGACAGAAACCTACCGCACAAGATTGTAGAATTTCCCACTTCTCATCATCAATCACTCACACCACTTGTTTCCTTTGTTTTTCCCCAATTCCCTCCTCCTGTGCCCACGCCTTACTCTCAGTCCCTTGATTGTCCTTTGAGTTAAACGCCTTTGACGGGCTCCTGGTTTGCGACTCACGCTATTGATCTGATCGCATTCTTTGGTCAAATGCCCGCCCCTCACTGAACTCCAATCTCTTACGTTGCCGAAATGTATTCCTCAATTCGCGTTGTGCCATCGACACCCTATTTTTTATCCATACAACAAAAATCCGTTGAATCTACCAATTACCCGATCGGTGTCCTCTTTAGATCCCATATGCACAAAGCCAAATCTTGTTTCACCCCTCGCTCTCTTTTTTGGGACGAAGACATCGACAACAACCCCATGTCGATCAAAAACCTGTCATACGCCCTGCCAATGGAGTTGATCCCGTAGATTGGCTACAAACAACGTCCACACTCTTCTTCCTTGCGCTCTCTCTCGTCTTCACTCTCTACCGTCGATGCCCATTTTTTACCTTGTAAATTTATCATTTATATATATATATATATATATATATATATTAATTTTTTGATTTTTTAATAAGGATAAACTACATATTTAGTACCTCACCTATTTTTGTATTTTTATTTTGGTACCCAAACTAACTTTTTTAGCAAATGGTACCTTGATTCCACGCGCATTTCTTTTTCATCACCATTCTTCTAAATCTTGAAGAAATCAATTATCTTTTTCTGCGAAAAAACTTTAAAAGAAACAACATTTTCTATAAAAACTGGAGAAAATTTGAAAAAAAATGCAACAAAACAACGAAATAAAAGAATAAGATAAAAATCCCTACTTCCTACTCGTCTATGGTCGGAGCTTTTGGGGCAAAGCCATGATCCAATTGGAACACGAACCACAATTGGTCTAAGGCATCTCATGTGAAAGCCTTTATCACATTTATCACAATTCACAAGGGAGGAGTTCTTCGGGACGTTCACCGAAGCAAGAAAAATGATATCCACCGTGTTATTGGGAATCGGCTATGACGGCACGGTGGATATCATTTTTTGCACTTCTTGCTCTTGTAGGTTTTAGTTGATTTTTACTTTTTCATACTTTACCTTTTTTTATTAAAGTTGATATTATTTTTTAAGGAATTAAAAAAAAGCAATCGATAAAAATTTGCAGGAAACTGTAGTGACAATGAAGAAGATGTTCGATACCTAGTTTGTCATACTTAGAATGGAAGAAGAAGAAGAAGAAGAAGAAGAAGAAGAAGAAGAAGAAGAAGAAGAAGAAGAAGAAGAAGAAGAAGAAGAAGAAGAAGAAAGAATAAATTTACTTTTAATCCAAAAATTAAAAATGATGTTTAAATTGATAGTATTTTGAACTAAATTGATAGATTGTATAAGTTTTATGGACTAAAATTGTTATTTGACCAAGTAACATCATTGTTTTTGTTTATTTTTAATAGTCAGGGTACCAAAATAGAAACAATACGTAATGTTGGGTACCATTTTGCTAAAAAAATAAGTTTGGATACCAAAATAAAACTACGAAAATAGGTGATGTAATAAATATGTAGTTTACCCTTATTTAAAAAAATTCAAAAAATAATATATATGGAAAATAATTTAATTGAATTTTTTAAAAAATTATTAATTGTATGTTGAGTCTTTAAAAATTTTAATCTTTAGTATTCAGCGATGTTCGTCGCACGTCGTAGAATTCCCCTTTTCAATTTAATATATAAGATTGCTTTTAACTTTAAATAAGATTAATTTAATTCAAAAAAACTTTAAATAAGGTTAATACCATTAAATTTAATAGCTAAAAAATAAAAATAAAATTCAAATTATTTAAATGTATATATGAATACTTAATATGTGAAATAGTAATTTTAAATTTAATAAATACAATATATATTTATTTTTGAAATTGTAATAATTATATTATTCTAACGTTTTTGTTATGATAGATTTTATTTTTAATGAATATAATTTATAAAGGCTGCATGAAGCCTTTAAATTTTTTGGAAAAAAAATCAATGAAGCACTTTAATTTTTTTACACTCAATTAAGCTCTCGAACTAATAAATTGAATTAATTAAATTTTTTGATCAATTTTGACTGTCAATTTTTTATGATTTTTTGTTGAGATATTACTGTCATGTGACATGCTACAGTTCTATCATGTGACATTGACATATTTTTTAGAAAACTATTTTTAGAATGTTTATGAGATTATTAGAACTTTTAAATAAATTTTTAAATAAAATAAAAAATTTTAGAGATGCCAAGTGACAATAATGTAAGATGACACATTCCACCAATTGATTTAAAAAGAATTAAATTTAATAGTCAACGTTGATCAAATGTGTGAATTATCAAATTTTGGAGTATAAAAACTTTATAGAGAGAAAAAAAAAAATCAGAGACTTAATTAATTTTCCCCAAAATTAAGGAGCAAAATTCGTGCAATGCACGACTATACAATATATTTAAACACAATTATACAAACTAGTAATACAAAATTTAAGGAGTAAAATTCCTTCCCCTCCCCTGCAGAAATTATTCAAAAAATATATATCAAGCAAACAACTCGTGCATTGCACGACTATACAAAGTAGTAATACAGTATATTTAAACACAATTAATACAATATTTTTAACAGTATATTTAAACATAATTAATATCATACTTTAAACAGTATATTTAAATGAATACAAACGTTTGATACACATGAATCATGTTTACATTTAAGATTTTAATACCATAAATAAAGAATAAAAATTAAAATTAGAAATAAATCGAAATAATGACACCTAAAATTTTGGCAGTCAAATACTCAAATGTAATAAAAAGAGGAAAAATATGTCTGGCATTTAGCCTAAAGTAGAATGTGCATGCTTTTATTATTACCAACAAGCTTTCCTTTTATCAAACTTTCTAATATAATTAAAAGGGCTTTTTATTTGGTAATATACAGTCTCCTAAAATTATGATTCTATAAATTGTTAGTAAATTTTGTTGATAAACTGATACTTAAAAGTTTAAATTAAAAATATTTTATATTTTTTTTAGCTTAGATAAACATATGGTACCTGAAAATACCTTCTTCCAAGTTGGTACTTAAAGAACTTTTACTTCCAAGTTGATACATGATATAAACGCACTCTTTCAAGTTGATATAAAAACTTATAAATCCTATCAATTTGATCATACTTCAAAATAATTCAATCAATGTAACCCTCTGTATTTGAATCTTTTTTTAATCAATTTACTCTTTGTTCTTCTCCTGTAAATTTTATATTATTTTTTAGTATAATAAAATTTTGAAAGTAACACGTTGCTTTATAATATAATGCAATTATCAAAATGTTGTTTTGATCTGATAGACCTGTTTGATTTACAACATCACAAAAATGACTAGATTGATAAAACTTTAAATATGAATGGTTAAATTTATTGAATTGTTACAAATTATGAGCAATTGGTAAAATGTATAAGTTTAGGGACTAAAATTCTAATAAAAGAACCAAATGTATATTTAAGTATTATTTATAAAGAATTTTACATTTAATGTATGATGACAAAATAACTTAGTTTAAAAAATTAATTTTCTAGTATTAATTCACTTTTAATATTGTATAAATACTTGACAGCGTATAAATACAAACCCTAAAAGAAATTCTTCATATACACAAAAAGCAAACAAAAGTTCCAATAAACAAACAAAGAAAGAATATTCTATATGATCCTCCATTTATGAACAAAATATTGCAAATATCCCGTGATGGATCTGGCATGGGACTTGTAGGGCCATTTGAAATAATGATAAAATTATTTTTTTACTCGAAAAATAAAACAATTCATTATCGTCCCGTTTACATATTTCTAAATTACTCCAATACATGGTACTAGTTCATAAATACAAATATTGGAAGACCAATTTAGTTGAAAAACGACAAAAAAAAATTATTTTCATAATAATTAATCTTATTATAGCTATTGTTTTTTTTAACTTTTTTGTACCTATAAAATATTAAATAAAAAGGTAATTTTTAATTTTTATATACAAATTCATAAATATTTCATAAAATGATTTATTACTCTTAAAAAGTAATATATTAGTTTTCTCCAAAATGATGATTAAAATATTTAATTGTTACAGAATGATAAATTTAATATTAGTTGTTAAAAATGAGAACGGACAATTTAATTACTAAAAATTGTTGACTATTACAGGATATACAAGTTTTTTTAGTTAATTTCAAGAGACTTTGTTTTCAGAAACATTTTAAACAAAGAATAAGATTTTTTTTTTATTTGTTTCCAAAAATGTTTAAAAAGGAAGGAATTAAGAGTTTTTTTATAAAAAAAAATCTTTTAAACAAAGGAATCAAAAGTTTTTTCAGGAAATGTTTTTTTAAACAAAAAATCCTTTCAATCCTTTGTTTGGAACGTTTTTGGAAACAATAGTCTCCTAAAATATACGGTAAAAATATAGTATAACATATAATAACCAATTGAACCTAACAAGTGTTCTAGTGGAAAATCGAATGATGTTCATCTTAGGAGATACGAGTTCAAATCGTTTTTTTTACAAGGTGTATACTTATTGTCAAAGGGTAAAAAATATCTATGAACATATACTATCTTGTAATTATTTTTGAATAATTAAAATAGTTCAATGACTCTTTTATAATAATTAAACGGCGAATGCATCATTTATAACAATTAAATAATTAAATGACTATTATGTAACATTTACAAAGTTTAATCACAACTTTATAATAATTACTAATATTACTTTAATTATCTAGTCAATTCATTTTGCTAACAAAATCTAACAGCTAGGACCTATTTTGTAATAAAATTTAAAATTTAATACACATTTTATAATATTTAAAAATTTAATGATCAAAATAATTATTTTAAAACAATTTAATGAGCATTTGTTAATTTTACCCAAAATAATAATAGCACACGGTAAAGTGAATTGAAAAGTCTTCATTTTTTTCCCAAAGTCTTTCTATATAAACCATCTTCACTTATTCCACGCTGTGCCCATAACTTTCCTTCTCCTTTCTTCTTTAATATTTTAGGTCAATGGCTACTTGTTCAGCGGACTTAGCTTCGCTCCTCGGCGGCAACGCCACCGATGCCGCCGACTACATATGCAACAAGTTCACCGATTCTGCCTACGCAGTTGACAACACTTACCTTCTCTTCTCAGCCTACCTCGTCTTCTCCATGCAACTCGGCTTCGCCATGCTCTGTGCCGGCTCAGTCCGAGCCAAAAACACCATGAATATCATGTTAACCAATGTCCTCGACGCGGCCACCGGCGGCCTGTTTTACTACCTTTTTGGCTTCGCCTTTGCCTTCGGAGCATCTTCTAATGGCTTCATCGGCCACAATAACTTTTCCTTGGGATCGACCCCTTCGGCTTTACTTGATTACAGCAACTTCCTTTATCAATGGGCTTTTGCCATTGCGGCTGCCGGAATTACCAGCGGTTCCATTGCCGAAAGAACCCAATTTGTTTCTTATCTTATTTACTCGTCTTTTTTGACGGGTTTCGTTTACCCGGTTGTTTCTCATTGGTTTTGGTCCGGTGATGGCTGGGCTAGTGCTTTTAGAACCGATAATGATTTCCTTTTCGGTAGTGGTGTCATCGATTTCGCCGGCTCCGGCGTTGTTCATGTCGTCGGAGGTGTTGCCGGTTTATGGGGTGCCCTTATTGAAGGACCGAGGATCGGCCGGTTCGATCATTCTGGTAGATCGGTAGCCTTGCGTGGTCATAGTGCGACTCTTGTGGTTCTTGGAACTTTCATGCTTTGGTTCGGTTGGTACGGGTTTAACCCCGGTTCTTTTAACAAAATTTCTAGTATTTACACTTCCGGGAACTATTACGGCCAGTGGAGCGCGGTGGGGAGAACGGCGGTGACCACCACTTTAGCCGGATGCACAGCGGCGTTGACTACTCTTTTCGGCAAAAGGATCTTGACCGGTCATTGGAACGTTACGGACGTCTGTAATGGTTTACTCGGCGGCTTCGCCGCCATCACCTCAGGCTGCTCGGTCGTTGAACCATGGGCTGCCATCATTTGTGGCTTCGTCGCAGCCTTAGTTCTCATCGGGTGCAACAAACTCGCCGAGAAATTCAAGTTTGATGACCCTCTCGAGGCCGCCCAGTTGCACGGCGGATGCGGTGCTTGGGGCGTCCTGTTCACGGGTTTGTTCGCGTCGAAGAAGTACGTGAGGGAAGTCTACTCCACCAGACCGGTTCATTACGGGCTGTTCATGGGCGGCGGAGGTAGGTTGCTGGCGGCGCAGATAATCCAGATCCTGGTAATCGTGGGGTGGGTGAGCGTCACAATGGGAACTTTGTTCTATATTCTTCATAAACTGGGCCTCCTGAGAATCTCCGCCGACGATGAAATGGCCGGTATGGATTTAACCAGGCACGGCGGACTTGCTTATGTTTACCACGATGAAGATGCAACGCCGAAACAAGACATTCAAATGGGGAAGATTGATAGCTATCCAACTCCTCTTCAAGTTTAAAATTTTATATTTTCATTTTCTAGATATCGAATCACGAATTAAATCTGTAAAATTTTCATATTAAAACATTAGTTGATATCAATTTCGAGTTTAATTGTTCGAGTTTTAAGTAGTTGTGTATGAAGTATGAAGGAGGATGGATGTAAAGCATTAATGGTTCGTGTTTGATTTTTCTAAAGTCATTGTAATGTTTCTAAGCGCTTGGTGGACAAAATCTTATTATTTTTTTAACATATCATGTCACATGGTTGTTGATGATTTGTTTTAATTAAAATATTTGCATCCAGGCCCAGCTATACATTTTGATATACTATATTTTTTATTAACTAAATATTTTGAATTCAATATTACTCCTACAAAATAGGTTGGTTCAAACATTGTCTAGGTAATGTAACATTTCATCCCATTAAATTAACTTATAATTAATTGAATATTTTGATATCTTTTGCTTTTTTATTAAAATGGTTATTAACTTAAAAATGTAATTGATAACGTAAGAATGTCACTCCATTGGTAAATTTTTGATCTGACATTTTTTAGCCACACGATTTTCATTTATGGATCTAATAGAAGTAGATATATTTCACACCGAATATTAATGTGTTCAAATAATTAATGGTTGATTTTATTTATTTATTGAAAGGGGAGTGAATGGTTGGGATTGGAATCTTGTGAATACTGACCCTAGAATCTTGGAACTGATAGTCTTTTTCTGTACAAGATTTATTTATTTTAATAAAAAAGCACATTTGGATATAAAAATTGTGAATGAGAAAAACTATGCACCCCACTATAATATTAGCTAATTAAATAATAAGTTTACTGTTTTCAAGAAATTTGATAAAAATAAATTAATTTAATTATCAATTATAAGATAATCTAATGATTTGAGACATTATTTTGTAATATTTAATTTAAATTAATTAAATAATAAATTGAATACAAATTATTTAAAAAAATCTAAATTTACAAATTAATCAATAAATCAAATGATAAATAACCACAAAAACACAACTATGTCTGAATTATCAATCCATCAAAATATACAAATATGATGTAAATATACAATTATCTGTAATAAACAAATTAATCCTGCACCACTCACCAGCTTATCTCTTTAACATTCACAGACTAAGAACTCGACAAATTAAATTGGCAAAAAAAAGTCAAATATTTTTGTTTTTGTTTTCTAATGCTTCAGCCAGATATGTCTGATAGAGGGATTAAATTGTCATTCCATATATGAATTTCTCGATCGTAATACGATTTTTGTAATTACAATTTACAAATATAACAGATGTTGTTATAATCATTTAGTTGCAAATTTAACAAGTTATGAATCAATAATTTTTTTATCATAATATATGAGTTTATTCAAAATAGAATTTTTGATAAAAACAAATTATTTGAACTCAAATTAAATCTTGTAATTGAATTTAGGCATAATGCGAAAAAACACCCCTAGCGTTAAATTAAATAATCACTTTGATCCATATTTTAAGTCAAAATGACTCCTGTGCATATGAAAATTATTAATCAACTAACGATAAATGACTTGAAATAACGTGACAACCCTACATGACAATACACGCTGACATGATAGTGTCATATTGACAAAGGTGTTGATTTAAAGAATAATAATTATTTTTTCTGCTGACATGTCATTCTGTTAAGTCATTTCAAGTTGTTTACCTTTAATTGGTTAATCATTTTCATCCGTATAAGTTAATTTTGACCCAAAATAAAACAATAATAATTAAATTATTTTAAAAAATAGAGATAAACCAAACGTTTAGAATATATATATATATATATATTACAAAATTTATAAGCAAGGAGTGGGAAATTGAATGGTAAACGCTTCCATTTAAGTGGAGGAAGGGTGGCCGGTCAAAAGTGAAGGCTTGCAACTAAAGCAAAACGGAAACGAGTGGTTTGGTACACATCAAACTCATAAATGATTTTGTTTTTTCTTTAGAGACTTGAAAAAAATTTGTTGACCCAAAAACTTTCAATATTTATTTTTTTTATTAATAATTTATGGTGTATAGTGACAAGACATATTATTTTGTCAAAAAAATGTTTGAATCTTTAAAACATTATCGAAAAAAATAATTATAGATTTGAACATAAATCTCGTAAGAATAAATAGTAAAGTATATATAAAAAAATTTAAAAATTATTTTTCATCGCTTTTAATTTTCTTTCTAGAAACTTTAAACCAAAAAAATAAAGGAACCAATATTAATTGGCATTTTTGTCACATGATAATTGAATCATGTACAAAAAGTAGTATTGGCTAATAAAAAAAACTTTCACACTTCAAAAGAACCTTTACTAATAGAATACTAAATAATGAACAAAGTGTATTAGAACCTTTTGATTTTAACTAGAAAAGTAAAGTTTCTTTGTTTTAGTCAATCCAAACTCTAAATATATCATCTTTTATTTCAACTTGTTTTTATTAGATTTGTTTGCGCTTATATATATTTTTTTATTTAACCATCTCTATCCAATTATTAGTTGGCTAATTCGGATCGGATGCTGTAGATGCCCAATATCGGATAACCCTTCCAACCCAATTTGCTCCATTCACAACGCCAAAATTCAAGCCCCGGATCTTACTTAAGAAAATTAGTGAACATCCTACTAGACCAACTAGTTGTTAGATAATCATTTTATGTAAAACAAATATTTATAAATCTAATTAGCAAATGATTATAAGCGAGAGTGATTTTAATTTAATTTATTTAAAATATGTATATGAATATTAAATATCATTTAAAGGTACTTAAAACATTTTCCAAACCAATAACAAGTGAAATAAATTCAATTAAGAATGTTATAATAAAATAGAGGTAAAATGGAAACACTTGAATTTTTTAGGGATGAGAACTAGAAAAAGGAGAGAGAACAAGAATGGCATAGGATAGTGTGAAAGAAATGAATATAAGATATTCCTAAACTTCCCACATGTTGTTATTACTTATTATATCACCCTAATTTGAATGCTCTTTCCAATATAGTTTAAGGTAGCCATAATTAGAAGTCCAAGTGGGTTACAATTTCTATTGAATTAAATGTTAGATCGAGTGGTAAGAATAGAGATGATCAAATTACTTAAATTTGTTGGGTTCGACTTAATTTTATAGGCTTAAGTTTTTAAATTTAGATTCGGTTTAAGTCAGGACAAATTTTATGAAAGATAAAGTTGAATCGAATCAAGTTTAAATTTAGGGTAAAAAATCCATGACCACTTTCATAAGAATGAAGTTTGTTAAATAAGATTTCGGGTTTAAATTGTGAACGAAAAAAAATACTAAGATAACTTTACTCTCATATGTGATTTCTTTTTCTATTACTTAGAATTTTAGGTGTGGACCCAAATTTGAAAAATCTTTGTCTAATACTTGCCTTATATAAAATTCATATGTTAAGCGTCAAATATTCATTCAAAATTGGCTGCTATCTTTACATAGAAAGTACAGCTTTAGGTGCCCATCTCATTTATAATGGCCCCTAAAGTACAATACTTTGTTTATTAAAGAATATTACCATGTCTGCTTATTTACTATTTTAGTTTTTAATCGACTCATCATAAATCTTATTTAAGTTTTATTGCATGTGATCTATTTGAAATTATTTTAATTATTAATTATAATGTGTTTTAATGAGTATTTCTAATTGTTATTTTTTGAAGGGTAAACTACTGCAGTGGTCACCTTTGCTTTATAAGTGTTCATTTTGGCTCATCGAATTTGAAACAGTAACATTTTGGTCATTTACGTTATCGTTTATAATATTTTGATCACTTACGTCATTGCTTTATAATGTTTTGGTCATTGTAACGTTAAATTCGTTAGTTTGAAGATATGACACGTTAATAAAAAGGGTTAATTTTTAATTTGATCCCTGAACATTAGAAAAGACATTGATTTGACCCTTAAATTTTAGATAACTTATCCAACTGCCAAAACCTTCCTCTCAATCAATTTTTGCTCAATTTCCCTATCATTTCTCTCCAAGATTTGTTCATTTTCTCATTGATTTCTTGTTTTTCAAACGTGAATGAACAAAATTCTTTTTATCTAATTTGAAAAATACTATCAAAACACCCCAAGAAGACCCCCCCAAGTTGTAGATTTCTCATTTTGCTCCAAGAAATGATTTTGCTTGATTTACCATTTTGATTCAAGAAAACTTGTTTTTAAGATAATAAAACAATTTCTTAACTTCTTCTCAAGTTATTAAAACCTTAAAAATGAGACTCCTATCATTAATTTCAAAAGTCAATGTATTCTTCAACCTTGAGCTTTATTTCAGGGCTTTAATGGGTGATATTGGGTTTTAGGATATTGTTTGACAAAGTGAAACTTATTCTAGCTTAGATTATTGGTGTAAAGCAATTTAGGAATGGAAGAATAACTAGAATGAAATTCTTGAAAAATTTTGGGTATATTTCAAAAATTTTAAACACTACGGGGCCATTTTGGTTAAATTAACGTTTTATAAAGTTTGGGCTTTATATAATATTTTATCTAAAGTTCAGGGATTAAATTAAAAATTAGTCCATTTTACTAACGTGCCACATCATCAAATTAACGTCATTTAATGTTTCAATGACCAAAATATTATAAAACGATAACATATATAACTAAATCGTTACTTTTTAAAATTCAGCTGGCAAAAATAAAAATAACAATGATTATTACAGTAGTTTACTGCATAATTGCGATTAAACTTGCACTTGTATTTGTAACTTCAAAAGGAAAAAAAGTTATTATATTATAAAAATATTTCATCAAATACAATAAAAATTAGCAATAAATTTATTTATTATTACATTTAAATATTTAATAAAAATATTATTGAAAATTAAATATTAAACAACATCAGATAATGAGGTTGACAAGGCTCTCTCTCTATATATATTTGATCATAGAAAAGAGAAACTAGCATTTCAACCTGGAAAGTAAAGAACAAACAAGCTTTCGAGAAGCGTACAAACCAGAATTCGAAAAGAGAAAAACCGAAGATAGCATAGACCTAGAACAAAGACAACAACACGAAACACACAAGAGACAATCGAAACAAGACAAAGACAACCACCTTGTGCAAAGGGAAAACAATCGTGTTTACCAACATCGTTGGGGCATCTTCGGCAAACCTTAACAGACTTGGAAGCACTTAGCTGGGGACAAAATGTGTCATCCATTTTGTCTGACGAGGGTAAACCACCATGGCTTCTCTTGAGAGTTCTATTCAGAGGCAGGCTTCCGTAACGACGGTAACGACCCTTATCAAGGCAATAGACATAATGATCCTCAACCAAACAATAAACGGAACACCAGGACCCTTGCCCTTTCCAAGCTGCAGCAGCGGTGCGGAAACGCTTAAAGAAACAGATGCACTGATACGAAGACAAGGCCACTGAAACCAACAAAGCCAGGGGAAGCTTAACTGCCTTTTTGGAAGGAAAACGATATGGCAGACACCTATTAGCCTTCCATTCATAGGTGTCTTCGCCGGAGACGATCATGGTCAACCAATCCTGAATCTTACTTAAATTCGACGGGCTTGAAAAACAAAAAGCATGTTCAACCGAGTAATGGAACCCCAGCAACCGGAGCTCAAAGGGAGGAGAATCCGCTCGGGTCCCATCCAAATCTTGTAACAAATGATTTCCAGAAACTATCAAAGCTCCAGATCCCAGCAGATATCGATATCCCAGTGAGCAACGGACTATTTGGCACATGAGTGAAAAAGCTCACCAGAGAAGCGGCGGACCCTTTTTCGACCGGCAAAAACAAGAGTGTATAACACCCCCAACCCAGGCCGGGAGTCGGGAGCATTACCGGAAAGCGAAAAGCGGACAAACGGAACATATCGGACAAAAGCAGAAGCATTTCGGAAAACAAGATATCATTTTAATCAGTTATTCATAATGATGCGCACGCGGAAAATGGGCTAACAAAAACTTTTCTTAACTTCTGATGATCATTCATAAACTTAGACACAATTTCTTTTAATCTTGTTACCAAATTTCAAGCCAATTTAAAACTTTTATTATCATTATCGAAATACTATTACAATTAGATCATAATGTCGAATACTTAACTATTCAAATCCATGCCATTCAAAAACTTAATTAAATGGTCTAGGTGATTTTCGAATTAATCCAAATTACCAATAGTTAATCAATTCAATTTTCATACAAGACATAATAGATTTCAATACCATGGCATTCGATTTCCTTTACTTAGATTATTACAAAATATCATGATTTATATGCCCCTAAACCATGTCAAGCTATCGACTATGGACAACTGTAACCCCCTCGTCCCGGTCTGGCCAGATGACCGGTCCGAGTAGGCCACACGGGGAAAACCGAAGCGAAACCCGTTAAGGTTCCCCCTCGATTAGCAACCCTAAAAATTTCTTTTAATTTAATCTTCTCTAATGGCACATTTAAATCCTATGTGATCATAACAGCGGAATAAAATGAGGAAGACACGCAACTGGACACAGAACAACAAATAAACTGTCCAATTTTAATCCATTAGGCAGGCCGTTTCGAAACACCATTGAGGCGTATCGAAACGCCTTGACCTGGTCAACTGCCCCAAGCCCCCACGAGAAGGCCGTATCGGAACGGAGGTCAACCATTCCGAAACGCCCTCAACGGTCAACTTCTCGTGGTCAACGAGATATTGACTGTTCCGAAACCCTTAGACCCGTTTCGAAACGCCTTTATCTCGGCAATTTCTCAGATTTCCAGTAGCCAAAGTGTTCCGAAACTCGTATCGGAACAAGGGTTCACAGAGGCCAAAACGTATCGAAACGAGTTCCGATATGGGGTCTCTGAAGCCTTACCCGTTCCGAAACGGCTCAGCCTGTTTCGAAACACGGGTTGTCTGCAACCTCCGAAAACCAGATTTAGACATTTCTCAACAACTCTAAGGCCCTAAACGACCCCAAGAAGCACTCAACACTTTCAACATGAACTAGAGGCAAGGACCATATGTCAAAACATGCTTAAACACACAAGGCATAAGATGAAACATCCATTCATGGCATTTACACAAAAGGCAACATTTCATATAAAGGCATGCTTAAGGACTCGAAAGCCAAATGGCACAATTCATCACAATATGGTTTACATGCCATCAAAGAGAAACTTAAACATTCATAAGTCATGTCATCACACAAGCATTCAACAAGACATAACATGTTTTACAATCAAAGTCAATTCATGAACATCAATCACATATATGAGTCATACATCGCTCATACAAAACACACTTTTGCCACATTGCTAAACTACCACATTAATTGCTAAACCGTACTTGAGCAACAAAAACTTGGAAAGCCCTTTCGCCTTGCTCCGTGCTAACACCACGCTAATGATCTGCATTGTTGAAAATGAGAGCGTAAGCTAGAAGCTTAGTGAGGATGCTCTAAATATCGAAAACATCAACAATGCAGGGTCCAAGCATGCAAATCCTAATCTCACATACAACATACATACGTATCATCAAGTCAACCTAGCTAGTCTTTCAAGAGTCATAATATGGCATCTCACATCATACTAAGCTCAACAACAAATATCTCATTTATCAAAACATCATAAACATGAGATCAATATCGTTGGCCACTATTAGTTTACCCGGATGTGCGGATTTAATCTCAACAACAACATTACCTCGGTGGGATTACACTCATCACCGGACCTTGCATGGGCGGGATTCCACTCATCACCACATGCCCTACGGATGGGATTCCACTCATCATCACGTAGAATATAAATAAATTTCTGGTGGAATGTTACATCACCGTACTCCTCCTTGATGACTCAACGCCATCAAGGCCATGTACGTTTTGACTCAATTTGTGTGCACACTAATCCTAATGATCGATCATTTACATCCGGTAAGTTAATTAGTGTCAATTTCTTTAACCACATCACATATCCACCACTCATATCACATACACATATAGCATGGTATACACATACAAACCAATCTACATTTCTCACGATCAATTAGGCAAGGCATAAATAGTATTCAATAGAGATCAAGGAGCTAAGTTACCAATTTAACTCCACATAGGAATGGCCTACCAAGCACATTCCAACACATATACTACACACACTTGAACCACTTTAAAACATATTTAAAGTTACTCACCACCCTTCCTTAGCAACCAAAACAAGCAAGCAAGCAAGCCTCCTATGTGCCCGGATTCGATCCCGATGCTTCTCCAATGTCTCCTCTAGTTTCTAGCCAATCAAAACACATCCATTACTCATAAATCAATGCTAAATCTCAGTCACCACTCCAACCAAATAACACAAGCCATACTTCAACAATTTCAAACCCCACAATCCCTCGAAATTCCCATTTTCGAGCTCCCTTAAAACCCAGCTGAAAGCCATGTTTTCAAACACCCAAATGACATCCAAAGGGTCCCAAAACACCTCCCTAACATCCCTAAACCATCAGCCCTTCAACCTAATCCTAAAACTCACCAAAATCTAAGTTTTAGACACTTCAAAAATGGCCACAAGGACCCATTTCGGGTTTTCTCCCAAAATCACCCATTTTAACATATTATGTGTATTTTAAGGAGGTTAAACCAAAACCCAACTTAATAAATCCAAATAAATTGAAAAACTCAATAAAAACTCAAACTTTCTTTAAACCTCAAATTTCCAAAAGATGATAGTTTTAAATTCTAAGACTAGGTAATTGTAGAGGATGAAGATGAGAGTTCAAATATATAATTACCTTTAAAAATGCTCTTGAGATGAGGAAGAAATCAAATGGAATAGTAAATGGGGTTTGAGAGGGGTTTAGGTTTGATTTTTCACGTTGGAAGCAATGGGGGAGAAGACCACTTTTTTGTTCTTTTTAACATTCAAAAAGGTTGTCTACTTTTCTTTCTTTTTTTTTTGGCTAAATTACCACAATGGTCATCCACTTTTAATTAAACTCCAATTAAATCCAACTAGGGTTAATTTGATTAAAATTAATTTTACCGACTCGGACCAACTAACCCGACTAACTCCCAACCCCAAAACACGGGTGTTACAACAACAAAAAGAATCGACACAACCACTAGCTCGACTTACATTTTTATACAACAAAATAATGAGGCTACCTGCTTAAATACAAAACATGATTCTAGCCTCCTAACCAAGCATCATGGAGCATATAATTTCAAACACCTTTCAAACTTAAGTTACGACCGAACACAACAAAACGAATCCTTAAACAGACTTCAAAGCCACCATCTACGAGTCTAAAGATAAGACTAAGATCGTACATATTTCAGAACTTGTGAACTTGATCCAAACGAATGCTAGCTTTAAGGTCCGAGCGATCCTGCTAAGGTTGGGAAGAAGAAAACAATGGAGCGATAAGTACAAATAGTACTTAGCGAGGTAATGATAAATCTAATTCATTCTTGAGCTTTAATGTGATCAAGCATTGAGTTTACTTAGCTAGGTTTATTAACAATCGAATTGCACCCAGCTAAGCTCATGTAAAATTCATACACATAGAATCATACATGTCATATCAACATTCATAACACATGCTCGAATACATAACATAACATAATGATTTATCACATGCTTACATATAATACATTCAATATCATAATTCGATTCAATTTCAACATACTCAATCCCATGCTTAACAATTGATTTAACCAAAATGCCATGCTAATCCATACATAGCATTATTAACATATCAGAACGAAATCACAATTTCATCATATGCATATCATTCGAATGATCTCAAACCATCATCCAAAAATCAAAATTTTCCATTTCTTAATTCCATGTATTCGAATATGGTCATTACCCAAATTTCACATAATCGGACTTATAAGCAATTCATATGCTTCATATCATAATCGAAAGGACCAATGTCCACATAGCATAACATTTCATATCACATCATAACATGCTAAGTCACACAATCATTTATCCACTTCATAAGCTATATTTAACTTAGCAAATTCCATTTAATTCATGTAGATCATATTGCATTATAATTAATTGCATTGCACTTTATTTAATTTCATTGTCATTGCACTTTATTTAATTTTATTGCCCAAGGTAGAGTAGACGTATCAGATATTCAAGCCATCAAAAGGGTAACATGTGACGTATAATAGTTGCTCGAAGCAACATCAAGAGTTGCACAAAGGAACAACAAAGGATGCCTATAGCATCATGTGTCTCGAACAGCAATCAAGAACACATATCTTATAATCAAGAGTACACAAAGTACTATCAAAGGTTGCACAAAGCAACATCAAACGGTGAGCTCACAATTCCGATCTTAATACTCAACATAAAACGAATACATACTATATTATGAAGCAATTCATTCATAATTACTCCTCAATTTCAAGCATGAACTCATATTTTCAAATCTGACTTTTTATTAAACTAGTTGGAGGACTAGTTAGTGTTTTGATCATATCTTTTTAATTACTAATCTAAAATTAACTTATCATATACCGTTAGAAAGGTATTAAACTCAATTTTATACTCATGTGAACCTCACATTTTTATCTTATTCGAATCAATACAGTTTATTGCTTAATTACACTCCTTTTGTTAAATCTGGGCAGCCTGTACTGTCCAACTTTAAAAATCCATATCTCTTCATTTATACACTGAAATTGAGTTCCGTTTTCTCTCAATGATTCTAGACATACTAAAGTTTATACAGTAAAAATTTCAATTCGAAATATATTATATCCAAATTTTGGTGAATTTCCAAAGTTACTGTTTTTAAGTCGCATACCACTGGACAACTTACTTAGTTTACACTTTAAACTTAAGATTCACCTAATCACATTCTTAAATATAAAAATTTATTCATGGCATGACTTATACTATTCTTCCATGACATTTTACAGTCCATATTAACTTTCAATTTCAACAATCAAGTACTCAATTTTACCGATTTTCTAGTTCAGTCCCTAATCTCCATAAATTTCGAATATGTGTCTACTTTTAGTTCTAATCGAATTTTTATCTTTTTAATTCATTTTTCCAGAAAAAAATAGTCATTTATAATAAAATCCTTATTTCTTCACAACTTTCTCCTAGTGGAAATTTTCTGATTTTAATCTTCAAGTATAGAAATTTTCCAAATATCCAAGACTTTACATTTTCTTTCAAAACAACCCCCTTATGAATCTATTCATATTTTCTCAAGAAATTTTCAAAGATTTCATTAGTTCATCTTGTTATTTCCTTCAAGATTCACATAGTTTCATGTTCATACAAGTTTTAGGTTTGCATGCATGGTTTTAAACTCAACCGAATAGTTACAAGGAGTAGGAAGCTTACTTTTTGATCTCCTTGACAACACTAGCTATCTCTTCAAATTCCTAGCTTAATTCTTCCACCATGCAAGCAAAAATCTCACCATTTTAGCTCTCAAATTTTCAGACTTTTGAGCTTCTCTTTCCCCCCATTTTTCTCTCTACTTCACGACAAAGGAGAAGAAAATGACGAAGGAAGACAAGCTTCCATAATCTAAGTGATTTGATGGCCTTAGGAATTGCCTTAGTGTCCTTTTGTCTATCTCTTTTATCTTTATTTTACTAAGGGCAGCCCTAAGGACATTTTATTTTTATCATGCAAATTTCATCTTTGTAAACATTTTAATTTGGTCATAAATTTCCCTTGTTCCATGCTTTCTTAAATTTTCTCAATTTAATCCGATTTCCTCAAGGAAATGCAACATTACTTAATTTCTTTTTATTCTTTTAATATCATACTTTAGATCTTGTTATCACTAACTCAAATTCAATACTTTACCAATCGGCTAAATTCCTTAATTTAAAGCTAAGTTTCTTTCTAATTCGAATTGGTGCACTAGTTGCCCAATTTAAGAAATTTAAGGACCAAATTGTATAATTCACTAAATTTGCAATTGAGCTTGCTTCTAAGAATAAATAAATAATTTAATTTTACCGGCTTTAAATTCTAGGACGGAAATGTGGGTGTTACAATTCCCTCCTCCTTAAAGAAAGAATTCGTCCTCGAATTCTTACCTGAACTGAATAAATGAGGATATTGCTTCCGCATCGTATCCTCGGGTTCCCATGTTGCTTGTGTAACATTATGATTCTTCCAGAGAATTTTAACAAGAGGGACGCTCTTGTTACGAAGCCTTTTAATTTCTCCATGTTCTTACCGAAATCGATAATACAAGCTCTAAGCATATCTTCAAGAATTTAAATTAATCGTTCAGATTGTCCATCACTTTGAGGATGAAAAGTTGTGCTAACATTCAACTTAGTTCCTAGAGCCTTATGTAGAGCTTTCCAGAATCGAGCTGTAAATCGAGGATCTCGATCTGAAACAATAGAAGTTGGAATTCCGTACAAACGGATAACTTCTCGAACATACAGTTCTGCTAGGGTCTCAAGACTATAATTCATCCGTACATGAATGAAATGTGCTGATTTAGTGAAACGATCAACGATCACCCAGACAGCATCACACTTTCTTGGAGAGTCAGGAAGACCGGTCACAAATTCCATCGTAATTCGTTCCCGTTTCCATTGTGGAAATTCAAGAGGTTGAAGTAATCCAGTAGGAGCACGATGTTCAGCTTTGACTCGCTGACAATTCAGACATCTCGATACAAAGTCATTGATAGTCGATTTCATTCCAGGCCACCAATACAAGTGCTTGAGATCCTTGTACATCTTAATAGATCCAGGGTGGATTGAAAAAGAACTTTGGTGTGCTTCTTGCAGAATTTCAGCTTGTAACTCTTTGTCATTGGGTACACAAATCCGATCTCTGAAATATAGAAGACCGTTTAACTTGACAGAAAAGTCAGGATTAGATTCAAGCTTAGACAAGATTTTCTGAAGTTCCGGATCAACTTGTTGGAGTTCTTTGATTCTAGAAATCAGAACAGATTGAACTTGGAGTTCGTTCAGATAATTCCGAGCTTTACATAGTTTGTAACCCCCTCGTCCCGGTCTGGCCGGATGACCGGTCCGAGTGGGCCACACGGGGAAAACCGTGTGAAACCCGCTAAGGTTCCCCTCGGTTAGCAACCCTATTTTTTTCTTTTTATATTAATCTTGTCTAGAGAAACATTAAGTCCTAAGTGATCACGACAGCGGAAAACATTCAAAGGAAGTCACATTCGAACCACGGCCATACACAAAATAGTCCATTTTTTTTAAACTTACAGGGCAGACCGTATCGGTACCCTAACCAGGGGTACCGATACGCCCTGACCAGGTTAACCCAAGGAGTCAACTTCGGGAAGACCGTATCGATACAGCCCTTGTGCGTATCGATACGCCCTTCTCGGTCAACCCTTCTTGGTCAACAGAGTAGACCCGTATCGATACTCGTGAACCCCGTATCGGTACACTCTACTCTCACCCCAAACTCCAAATTCCAGTAACTTTGGAGGGTATCGATACCCTTAGGGTATCGGTACGCCAGGCAAAAACTGTGGCATTTGGGCAAGACCGTATCGATACAGCCCTTAGGCGTATCGATACGCTCTGCTCTGCAATTCCACAATTTCCAACTTAACGACTCCAAACACGACTCTAGATGCACTTTTAGACTCTCCTATGCACATAAAAACACTTAAACTATCATACTTAAACTGAAGGTAGCAACCAAACAAAAGGCAAGACATTCATTCATAGCATTCATACAATAGGGCAATTTATGCATATATGGACATACAAGCACTTAAGATTTCATGCCTTAGCAACCAAAACATGTAGACATTCAAGGCATGTAACATAAGCAACATTTATAGGTCAAACAAGGCATCCAAGAACCAAACCAATATCGACATACATCAAAACTCAAATCAACAATACCTATCCCATTGCTTAACTATTACAATCTATTACTTAAAATTCATACATTGAGCTAACCAATAGCATCACTTGGAGACCTTTCCTTGCCCTTGCCACCCACAAGCTATTAATCTGCATTGTCGAACAAAAGAGAGCGTAAGCATAAAAGCTTAGTGAGGGTAAGCTCATAAAACAAACCTTCGACAATGCAGGGTCCAAGCACGAGCAATTTCCAAAATGAAATGCATGTTCTTACCTCCGATCCGCATAAGCCAAAATGATCATGATGCATGAACATATAATCAACATTACGCCATGCTCAACAACCCATAAGCTCAATGTACCAAGATGCATAACTCATTGCATTAACCACATCATATATCAATTCATAAAGGGCATCACATTTCGCATCATATAAGCATATATACATAATCTCATATTGGTATACACATACAACCTCATATTGGCACCTAGCTATGACTCGAATACGCGGATAACCCGTTGGAACGCATTTCCAACAACAACATTACCTCGGTGGGATTACACTCATCACCGGTCCTTGCATGGGCGGGATTCCACTCATCACCACATGCCCTACGGATGGGATTCCACTCATCATCGCGTAGAATATATATAAATTTCCGGTGGAATATTACATCACCATACTCCTCCTTGGTGCCTTAACGCCACCAAGGCCACGTACGTTTTGACTCAATTTGTGTGCACACTCATCCTAATGATCGATCATTGTACCCAAGCATACTAGTGTCAATATAAATCAAATTTCACAACCTTTCACAATATCAATTTCAATATAAATTTCGTGCTTAGCACGTACTCACCATGATTCTCCAAAATCATGCAACTACCTCATTACCTCATTTCACAAACTAACACCACATGTATATCATCCAAACAATTATCACATCATATGTCCACATTAGGGGTGTGCAAAACCGGGTTCGGTTAACCATTAGCAAATTATTTCGGTTAACCGATAAGTTCGGGTCACCAAATTCTCGACCCTAAACCGTATCCATTCAATCGGTTAACCATTTAGTCGGTTAACCGAAAAAATCGGTTCGGTTCGGTTCGGGTAACGGTTTTTTATTTTGTTTATTAAAAATATAAATTTTAATAATATGTTAGAAAAAAATACATACTTTTTAAAAATGACACATGATATTATTATCTTTTCTAATACTAGCAAGTTAAACACTTAAACTTGATAAAATAAAATTATGGTTCTACTTTTGGGGAACGAAAAAATAAAATAAAATTTAATTTTTAATATAAAATAATAAAATAACATATAATATAATAATATATATTATATAATCGGTCGGTTCGGTTACCCGATTTATCCCAAAACCGTAAACCGTAATCGAACCGGTTTCTTTTTAAAAAATAAAAACTCGAACCGAAACCGAATTTTTCGGTTCGGTTAACCTATTTTTCGGTTCGGTTTTTTCGGGTTTCGGAATCAGTTTCGGTTTTTCGGTTTTTTTGCACACCCCTAGTCCACATACATGTATCCACATTATATTTGTTACCAACATACATATAACAACGCATTAAGCCATACCTCAACATAAATGTATATCACATTATACGCAATCATCACAACACAAACCATCACGAGGCATAGCATCGATTAAAGAGTTCATCCAAGGTCTCTAACTAAAGTTTAGGATTAGGCTACCACCCTAATCCTAACTCTAGGTGGGTCTACCAAGCCTAACCTAGTCCACATGCTTGAACCAACCACATAAAAACCAATTTAAAAACATTAACCACTCACCTCCACCTCCAAGCTCAAGTACTAAGCAACCATGGTCTTCAATTTTCCGGATTTGCTCCCAAGGCTTCATGAACCCAAAACCTCGCTTCTAAACACCTCAACACAAGCAAAACAACCTCAAATCAACTCAAACATCAAAGTGGCTAACCCGGAATACAATTTAAACATCAAACCCAACATTTCAAGTCATGATCAAACCCCAACTTTATCAAATTCGAGCAGCCCATAAACCTTGACCAAAACTCAAGTTTCCAACACATTTTATACTCACAAGTGATTGCTAAATTCAGCCACAATATCAACCCATAGGTGCAAGCCAAGCTCCAACAATTTCCAACCCAAACAATCACCAAAATTCCCATTTTCGTACTCCTATTCTACCCAGTAGAAAATTTCATTTTCAAACACCCAAATAACATCTAAATGGTCCCAAAACATCCCCCTAGCATACATATACCATCAGCCCTCTAATCACACCCTAAAACCCACCAAAAATCAACTTTTTGACACCTTAAAAATGGCTCCAAGAACCCACTTCGGGTTTTCATTAAAATTCAACCAAATTAACATATAATGTGCATTTTAACATGAATAAACAAAGCCCCAACTCAATTTATCAAAACAAGATGAAAAACCCCTTAAAAACCCAAACTTTAAATCAAACCCTAATTTTCAAAATCTCATATCTTTAAAATCTAAGACCATGGGTAGATAGAGAATAGAGAGGAGAGTAAGAATATGATTTTACCTTCCAAAAACACCTTGAAATGAAGTTGTAATCAAAAGGAATAGTAACTAGGAAATTTGAGAGAGTTTGAAGATGGTGATATGGTTTCCAACGTTTGGGAAGGTGAGTTGGTGATATGGTTTCCAACGTTTGGGAAGGTGAGTTGGGGAGTTCGTTCAGATAATTCCGAGCTTTACATAGTTTGTAACCCCCTCGTCCCGGTCTGGTCGGATGACCGGTCCGAGTGGGCCACACGGGGAAAACCGAGTGAAACCCACTAAGGTTCCCCTCGGTTAGCAACCCTATTTTTTTTCTTTTTATATTAATCTTGTCTAGAGGAACATTAAGTCCTAAGTGATCACGACAGCGGAAAACATTCAAAGGAAGTCACGTTCGAACCACGACCATACACAAAACAGTCCATTTTTTTAAACTTACAGGGCAGACCGTATCGGTACCCTAACCAGGGGTATCGATACGCCCTGACCAGGTCAACCCAAGGAGTCAACTTCGGGAAGACCGTATCGATACAGTCCTTGTGCGTATCGATACGCCCTTCCCGATCAACCCTTCTTGGTCAACAGAGTAGACTCGTATCGATACTCGTGAACCCCGTATCGGTACGCTCTACTCTCACCCCAAACTCCAAATTCCAGTAACTTTGGAGGGTATCGATACCCTTAGGGTATCGGTACGCCAGGCAAAAACTGTGGCATTTGGGCAAGACCCTATCGATACAGCCCTCAGGCGTATCGATACGCTCTGCTCTGCAATTCCACAATTTCCAACTTAACGACTCCAAACACGACTCTAGATGCACTTTTAGACTCTCCTGTGCACATACAAACACTTAAACTATCATACTTAAACTGAAGGTAGCAACCAAACAAAAGGCAAGACATTCATTCATAGCATTCATACAATAGGGCAATTTATGCATATATGGACATACACGCACTTAAGATTTCATGCCTTAGCAACCAAAACATGTAGACATTCAAGGCATGTAACATAAGCAACATTTATAGGTCAAACAAGGCATCCAAGAACCAAACCAATATCGACATACATCAAAACTCAAATCAACAATACTTATCCCATTGCTTAACTATTACAATCTATTACTTAAAATTCATACATTGAGCTAACCAATAGCATCACTTGGAGACCTTTCCTTGCCCTTGCCACCCACAAGCTATTAATCTGCATTGTCGAACAAAAGAGAGCGTAAGCATAAAAGCTTAGTGAGGGTAAGCTCATAAAACAAACCTTCGACAATGCAGGGTCCAAGCACGAGCAATTTCCATAATGAAATGCATGTTCTTACCTCCGATCCGCATAAGCCAAAATGATCATGATGCATGAACATATAATCAACATTATGACATGCTCAACAACCCATTAGCTCAACGTACCAAGATGCATAACTCATTGCATTAACAACATCATATATCAATTCATAAAGGGCATCACATTTCGCATCATATAAGCATATATACATAATCTCATATTGGTATACACATACAACCTCATATTAGCACCTAGCTATGACTCGAATACGCGGATAACCCGTTGGAACGCTTTTCCAACAACAACATTACCTCGGTGGGATTACACTCATCACCGGTCCTTGCATGGGCGGGATTCCACTCATCACCACATGCCCTACGGATGGGATTCCACTCATCATCACGTAGAATATATATAAATTTCCGGTGGAATATTACATCATCGTACTCCTCCTTGGTGCCTTAACGCCACCAAGGCCACGTACGTTTTGACTCAATTTGTGTGCACACTCATCCTAATGATCGATCATTGTACCCAAGCATACTAGTGCCAATATAAATCAAATTTCACAACCTTTCACAATATCAATTTCAATATAAATTCCGTGCTTAGCACGTACTCACCATGATTCTCCAAAATCATGCAACTACCTCATTACCTCATTTCACAAACTAACACCACATGTATATCATCCAAACAATTATCACATCATATGTCCACATACATGTATCCACATTATATTTGTTACCAACATACATATAACAACGCATTAAGCCATACCTCAACATAAATGTATATCACATTATACGCAATCATCACAACACAAACCATCACGAGGCATAACATCGATTAAAGAGTTCCTCCGAGGTCTCTAATTAAAGTTTAGGATTACGCTACCACCCTAATCCTAACCCTAGGTGGGTCTACCAAGCCCAACCTAGTCCACATGCTTGAACCAACCACTTAAAAACCAATTTAAAAACATTAACCACTCACCTCCACCTCCAAGCTCAAGTACTAAGCAACCATGGTCTTCAATTTCCGGATTTGCTCCCAAGGATTCACCAACCCAAAACCTCGCTTCTAAACACCTCAACACAAGCAAAACAACCTCAAATCAACTCAAACATCAAAGTAACTAACCCAGAATACAATTTAAACATCAAACCCAACATTTCAAGTCATGATCAAACCCCAACTTTATCAAATTCGAGCAGCCCATAAACCTTGACCAAAACTCAAGTTTCCAACACATTTTATACTCACAAGTGATTGCTAAATTCAGCCACAACATCAACCCATAGGTGCAAGTCAAGCTCCAACAATTTCCAACCCAAACAATCACCAAAATTCCCATTTTCGTACTCCTATTCTACCCAGCAGAAAATTTCATTTTCAAACACCCAAATGACATCTAAATGGTCCCAAAACATCCCCCTAGCATACATATACCATCAGCCTTCTAATCACACCCTAAAACCCACCAAAAATCAACTTTTTGACACCTTAAAAATGGCTCCAAGAACCCACTTCGGGTTTTCATTAAAATTCAACCAAATTAACATATAATGTGCATTTTAACATGAATAAACAAAGCCCCAACTCAATTTATCAAAACAAGATGAAAAACCCCTTAAAAACCCAAACTTTAAATCAAACCCTAATTTTCAAAATCTCATATCTTTAAAATCTAAGACCATGGGTAGATAGAGAATAGAGAGGAGAGTAAGAATATGATTTTACCTTCCAAAAACACCTTGAAATGAAGTTGTAATCAAAAGGAATAGTAACTAGGAAATTTGAGAGAGTTTGAAGATGGTGATATGGTTTCCAACGTTTGGGAAGGTGAGTTGGGGAGAAGATGACAACTTTAATTTTAAAGTTGTCTTGCCTTTTAAAAACATTTGGGTAAATTACTCTTTTAGTCCCTCCTCTTTTTACTAAAGCCCAATTAGATCTTTATTTAGGTTGAATTGATTTTTATTTAATTTTATTGACTCGGACTACAAACCCGACTAACTCCTAGCCCCAAAACACGGGTGTTACATAGTTGGAAATGAGCATTGATGGCCAAAGAAGCTATGAACAAACAAATCAAAAATGTTACTTGAAAAGCAAGGCATTATTCGAATGGTTCAGAAAATTTTCAAGATTGGACATTTTCGGATTTTTAAAAATTTCGAAAGACGTACCGAGGTTTGGTTTCCGACTCAGAGCATCGACAACCACGTTAGCCTTTCCAGGATGGTAGTCGATGGTCAGATCATAATCTTTGAGTAATTCCAACCACCTTCTTTGTCTAAGATTCAGCTCTTTCTGAGTGAGCAGGTACTTCAGACTTTTGTGATCGGTGAATAGCTTACACTTCTCACCGTACAAATAATGCCGCCAAATTTTCAGTGCAAACACAATGGCCACTAATTCAAGATCATGAGTTGGATAGTTTAGCTCGTGAGGCTTAAGTTGTCGAGAAGCGTATGAAATCACATTACCTTCCTGCATCAGAACACATCCAAGGCCGGAATGTGACGCGTCGCTGTAAACAACAAATTCTTTTCCAGACTCAGGCTGAATAAGAACAGGAGCACAAGTCAAGGCTTGTTTAAGCTGATCAAAACTTCTTTGTTGTCCTTCGGACCACTTAAACGGTTCACTCTTTCTGAGCAATTTGGTTAGTGGTGCAGCAATTACCAAAAATCCTTTCACAAATCTTCAGTAATACCCAGCTAAACCAAGGAAACTTCGGACCTCGCTTACATTGCTCGGAGGTCGCCATTCAAGAATTGTCTGAATTTTCTTAGAATCAACCTTGATTCCTTCGGCTGAAATAACATGTCCAAGGAAAGATACTTCTGAAAGCCAGAATTCACATTTAGTGAACTTAGCAAATAACTGATTTTCTCGGAGTGTCTGGAGTACAATCCAAAGATGTTGAGCATGTTCTTCCCTGTTACGAGAATAGACCAGAATATCGTCGATGAATACGACAACAAACTTGTCAAGATGAGGCTTGAATACTCGGTTCATCAGATCCATGAATGCAACATGGGCATTCGTTAACCCGAATGGCATCACTAGAAATTCGTAATGACCATAACGAGTTCTGAAAGCAGTTTTGGGTATATCTTCATCTTTCACCCTTATTTGATAATAATCGGAATGAAGGTCAATTTTAGAGAATACACCAACATCTTTCAACTGATCAAACAGATCTTCAATTCGGGGCAACGGATACTTGTTCTTGATAGTGACTCTATTCAATTGCCGATAATCAACGCAAAGTCACATCGTTCCGTCTTTCTTTTTCACAAACAGAACTGGAGCACCCCAAGGAGAAGTGCTGGGTCGAATGAAACCCTTATCTTCTAATTCTTGAATCTGCCTCTTTAGTTCTTGTAATTCAATAGGTGCCATACGATAGGGCGTAATGGACACCGGATTAGTTCCAGGCTGAACTTCAATTTTGAACTCAACTTCTCGATTCGGAGGGAGTCTAGGGAGTTCCTCAGGAAACACATCAACAAATTCAGATACAACAAGCATATCTGTTAAGCTAAAATCTAGTTCATCTTGCAAAGCCATATCAGCAAAAAGAGATGTTGGTTTCTTGTCACTTAGCAGAATTGATTCTTTTCCTAATCCCCTTAAGTACAATCTTTTATTCTAACAATCAATCCAGGCTTCATGCCTACCCAACCAGTCTAAACCTAATACTAGGTCAAACTCACATTTAGGTAGAACATACAGGTCACAGGGAAAAGGTACATTTCGAATAGACACAAGGCTATTCTTACATATCAGGTTGATTGGTAAATCGCCTCCTATAGGGTTTGAAACAATTAACCCAGTTTTAACAATTTCAGGCTTTAACTGTAACTTGTCGATCAAGTGAGAACACACAAAAGAATGAGTTGATCCTGAATCAATTAAAGCATATACAGAAGTAAGGTTTAGTTCAACTGTACCCGCAATAACATCTGGAGACTCTTCCTCATCCTTGCCACGAATATGATAGACTCGAGCTGGAGCTCGTGATTCCTGATGTGTGGTGGCTTTCGACTGATTGCTTCTGCCTCTGCCCTGATTCCCAGACTGAGCTTGTCTAGTATTCTTGTTCTGATTGGATTGTGCATGACTCAGATTAGTAGAGTTTTGAGTAGGAGCTTGATCGCTCATCACTGGACAGTCTCTAATATAGTGGTCACTTCTGCCACAAGCAAAACATAAGTTGGCCTGCTTTCGGCACTGACCAGAATGTGGTTTCTAACAATGCTGACAAACGGCAGTCTTTTCTGAATTCCCCAGGCTATTAACAGATATAACCGGGACAGAAAGTCTACTCACTGACTGAGGCTTCGGTGTGAAGTTACTACGAGGTGCTGGATTATACGAAGAAGTACCTTCTTTATGGCTTCTAGACTTCTTTGATTTCCAGTGAGACTTGTCATCACTCTTACGCTTCTTATCATGATGGTAACCGCTTTTCCTCTTTTCTGCGGCCCGAAACTTGGATTCCGTAACAATAGCTCGATTTACGAGAGTTTGAAAGTCCGTGATATCTAGGGCGGTAAACATCGGACTCAGCTCATCATTCAGACCGTCAATGAGCATACGACACTTTTCTTTTTCTGACTTGATGTACTCAGAACCATACTTGCAGTACTTACAGAAATCAGCCATGTACTGCTCTATTGGTCGACCCGCTTGCTTCAGATGGAAGAAACGCTTTCTTCGATCGGCCAATTACTGTTCACTGATGTATTTCTTCTTGAATTCGTCTACAAAGAATTTCCAGTTCACAGATTCAACTGGAGCAGTTAGTGTTGTAGTTTCCCACCAGTTCAAGGCTTCATCAACAAGTAAAGTAACAACGTTTTCGAGTTTATGCTCATCGGAGCACTGTAGTTGCTTAGTCAATATTTGAGTAGTTCTTTCTAACCAATACTCAGCTTCTTCAGGTTTCTCTTCAATAGAGCCTGCAAAAGTATAGGCTCGATGTTGAGCAAGCTTTTCAATAGGAGCTCTGCTAGGGGCAGCAGCTACCGGAGCAGGTTGTTCATGTCTCATGTTCCTCAAAAGCCGATCGAACATTTCTTTCAAGCTCAGAAGACAATTTCTTTGAACATTCTGAACAATCAGATTATCAGTGTTCGTCCGAGGCTGAACAGGAGATTGTTGTCGAGTGCTATCTTGCACAGGAGGGTTATCTTTAACAGGAGGGTTTTCTTTCATACGGACACTATCCCCTTCACTAGAGGATCCTCGAGGACTTTCATCGTCTCGAGCTAAATGTGTCTCTTTCATTCTAATTCAGATCAAACAAAGTCAAGTTGGGAACAAAGTTACAAGTAATAATATGTATGATCCCTAGGTGGCTTGACTCAACTAATGATGCACACAGAACACATTCGAGGTCTATAGGACCTGTTACCTAAAAAGCTCTGATACCACAAAATGTAACACCCCCAACCCAGGTCGGAAGTCAGGAGCGTTACCGAAAAGCAAAAAGCGGACAAACGGAATATATCGGACAAAAGCGTAAGCATTTCGGAAAACAAGATATCATTTTAATCAGTTATTCATATTGATGCGCACGCGGAAAATTGGCTAACAAAAACTTTTCTTAACTTCTGATGATCATTCATAAACTTAGACACAATTTCTTTTAATCTTGTTACCAAATTTCAAGCCAATTTAAAACTTTTATTATCATTATCGAAATACTATTACAATTAGATCATAATGTCGAATATTTAACTATTCAAATCCACGCCATTCGAAAACTTAATTAAATGGTCTAGGTGATTTTCGAATTAATCCAAATTACCAATAATTAATCAATTCAATTTTCATACAAGACATAATAGATTTCAATACCATGGCATTCGATTTCCTTTACTTAAATCATTACAAAATATCATGATTTATATGCCCCTAAACCATGTCAAGCTATCGACTATGGACAACAAAAAGAATCGACACAACCACTAGCTCGACTTACATTTTTATACAACAAAATAATGAGGCTACCTGCTTAAATACAAAACATGATTCTAGCCTCCTAACCAAGCATCATGGAGCATATAATTTCAAACACCATTTCAAACTTAAGTTACGACCGAACACAACAAAACGAATCCTTAAACAGACTTCAAAGCCACCATCAAGGAGTCTAAAGATAAGACTAAGATCGTACATATTTCAGAACTTGTGAACTTGATCCAAACGAATGCTAGCTTTAAGGTCCGAGCGATTCTGCTAAGGTTGGGAAGAAGAAAACAACGAAGCGATAAGTACAAATAGTACTTAGCGAGGTAATGCTAAATCTAATTCATTATTGAGCTTTAATGTGATCAAGCATTGAGTTTACTTAGCTAGGTTTATTAACAATCGAATTGCACCCAACTAAGCTCATGTAAAATTCATATACATAGCATCATACATGTCATATCAACATTCATAACACATGCTCGAATACATAACATAACATAATGATTTATCACATGCTTACATATAATACATTCAATATCACAATTCGATTTAATTTCAGCATACTCAATCTCACGCTTAACAATTGAATTAACCAAAATTCCATGCTAATCCATACATAGCATTATTAACTTATCAGAACGAAATCACAATTTCATCATAGGCATATCATTCGAATGATCTCAAACCATCATCCAAAAATCAAAATTTTCCATTTCTTAATTCCATGTATTCGAATAGGGTCATTACCCAAATTTCACATAATCGGACTTATAAGCAATTCATATGCTTCATATCATAATCGAAAGGACCAATGTCCACATAGCATAACATTTCATATCACATCATAACATGCTAAGTCACACAATCATTTATCCACTTCATAAGCTATATTTAACTTAGCAAATTCCATTTAATTCATGTAGATCATATTGCATTATAATTCATTGCATTGAACTTTATTTAATTTCATTGCATTGCACTTTATTTAATTTCATTGCTCAAGGTAGAGTAGACGTATCAGATATTCAAGCCATCAAAAGGGTAACATGTGACGTATAATAGTTGCTCGAAGCAACATCAAGAGTTGCACAAAGCAACAACAAAGGATGCCCATAGTATCATGTGTCTCGAACAACAATCAAGAACACATATCTTATAATCAAGAGTACACAAAGTACTATCAAAGGTTGCACAAAGCAACATCAAACGGTGAGCTCAGACTCTAGGCATGTCGTACTTATCCAAAACTTCTAATCGACCGAGGGCGTATTCTTGTTAATTAATTAATTCGTTATCTCATTTAACATATACATTTTTCATAATTCAATTTGCATGCTCATTCGATCATATCATCATACATGGCAGCAACTTCATGTATACATAATCACATGCATTTTAAGCATAGCATAAATATACCATAGGGCAGTCCACATACTCATTTTATCAAGTATCATCAAGAATCCAAATTCACACATGATCAACATACAAGTAATCACATGGGCAGTCCACATTTGCACATATTCAAACATTATCAAAATTCAAATCGAACATATAATTCATGGCAATTAGCATCACATAAAGCAGCCCACATATTGCACACAATCAAATATCAATCACAAGTCTCAAATCATGCATCCAATTTCCGTTTTATCTCCTTCCCTTACTAAACACATTACCGAATATCAATTAGTCCAATTTCATGCATAGAAATCATAAATTACACATAATAAGGTGGTTCGGACACTATTCCCAACCCTAATACAAAATTTCACTCACAAAATTACACTCACAACTCCTTAAGCTTGATCTCGAATTTAGATGCCCTTGTTTCTTCCCTTCGAGTGATCGATTCTAGCTTCCTCCAAAGTTTCTTCACAATTCCGATCTTAATACTCAACATAAAACGAATACATACTATATTATGAAGCAATTCATTCATAATTACTCCTCAATTTCAAGCATGAACTCATATTTTCAAATCTGACTTTTTATTAAACTAGTTGGAGGACTAGTTAGTGTTTTGATCATATCTTTTTAATTACTAATCTAAAATTAACTTATCATATACCGTTAGAAAGGTATTAAACTCAATTTTATACTCATGTGAACCTCATATTTTTATCTTATTCGAATCAATACAATTTATTGCTTAATTACACCCCTTTCGTTAAATTTGGGCAGCCTGTACAGTCCAACTTTAAAAATTCATATCTCTTCATTTATACACTGAAATTGAGTTCCGTTTTCTCTCAATGATTCTAGACATACCAAAGTTTGTACAATAAAAATTTCAATTCGAAATACCTTATATCCAATTTTTGGTGAATTTCCAAAGTTACTATTTTAAGTCGCATATCACTGGACAGCTTACTTAGTTTACACTTTAAACTTAAAATTCACCTAATTACATTCTTAAATATAAAAATTTATTCATGGCATGACTTATACTATTCTTCCATGACATTTTACAGTCAATATTAACTTTCAATTTCAACAATCAAGTACTCAATTTTACCGATTTTCCAGTTCAGTCTCTAATCTCCATAAATTTCGAATATGTGTCTCCTTTTAGTTCTAATCGAATTTTTATCTTTTTAATTCATTTTTCCAGCAAACAATAGTCATTTATAATAAAATCTTTATTTCTTCACAACTTTTTCTTAGTGGAAATTTTCTGATTTTAATCTCCAAGTATAGAAATTTTCCAAATATCCAAGACTTTACATTTTCTTTCAAAACAGCCCCCTTATGACTCTATTCATATTTTCTCAAGAAATTTTCAAAGATTTCATTAGTTCATCTTATTATTTCCTTCAAGATTCACATAGTTTCATGTTCATACAAGTTTTAGGTTTGCATGCATGGTTTTAAACTCAATCGAATAGTTACAAGGAGTAGGAAACTTACTTTTTGATCTCCTTGACAACACTAGCTATCTCTTTAAATTCCTAGCTTAATTCTTCCACCATGCAAGCAAAAATCTCACCATTTTAGCTCTCAATTTTCAGACTTTTGAGCTTCTCTCCCCCCCCCCCCCCCCTCATTTTTCTCTCTACTTCACGGCAAAGGAGAAGAAAATGATGAAGGATGACAAGCTTCCATAATCTAAGTGATTTGATGGCCTTATGAATTACCTTAGTGTCCTTTTGTCTATCTCTTTTATCTTTATTTTACTAAGGGCAGCCCTAAGGACATTTTATTTTTATCATGCAAATTTCAATCTTTGTAAACATTTTAATTTGGTAATCAATTTCCCTTGTTCCATGCTTTCTTGAATTTTCTCAATTTAATCCGATTTCCTCAAGGAAATGCAACATTACTTAATTTCTTTTATTCTTTTAATATCATACTTTAGATCTTGTTATCACTAACTCAAATTCAATAATTTACCAATCGGCTAAATTCCTTAATTCAAAGCTAAGTTTCTTTCTAATTCGAATTGATGTACTAGTTGCCCAATTTAAGAAATTTAAGGACTAAATTATATAATTACTAAATTTGCAATTGAGCTTGCTTCTAAAAATAAATAAATAATTTAATTTTAACGGCTTTAAATTTTAGGAAGGAAATGTGGGTGTTACAGAGTGCCTTGTCAGCATGTCCCGTTCACGTGCCCTCTGAGCAAACCCAGCAACACTAAGCAGTCGTTTGTTTCTGGCAAATCACTCTCCGGTGAGCCAAAACTAGATGAGGAGGCCGAGCACCGCTGCTTTTGAGCACCGCTGCTTCTGAGCACCAGTTCGACATTCAGGAAGCAAACCAGGGGAAAACAAACCAGATGCTCGTTGAAAAACACCAACTCTCCGGCACCAGCAGAACAAGACGGTGATGATCGAAACCTTAGAGATCTCTAAACCACCTTCCAACACTGTTCAATTTTACACTGCACCGCCGACGATGGAGCAAAAGAGGGGAACCCACGCTCCTAAGACTGCCAATCGAGCAAACCTGCAGAAATTGAGTCAAGAAAATAAAAGAGGGACAAGTCTAGGGTTTCAGGCCGCGGTAACTCAATGTTGAAAAGAGAACCTGATGTTCATTTCTCTTAATGGAATTTATGCATTGTTAATGCTCTGCTATATATATTAATGAACACAAATCAAATGAAATTAATTGATGGCTTATTATTCAATACATTGGTCGCCGTGGAAAAAAAAATATTAATGAACACAAATCAAATGAAATTAATTGATGGCTTATTATTCAATACATTGGCCGCCGTGGAAAAAAAATTTACAAGTTGTTTTATGATTTTGGGACTTAGTCTATTGTTCAACTATTAGGAGTATAAATTATATGGTTAGAATTTAAGGTCTATGATTAAAATTTAGGACTTAGGGTTAGAGTTTAAGGTTTAATATTAAGATCGGATATTTAGATTTTAAATTTTAAGGTTAAAATACAAGTGGGGTTATTTTATGGTTTAGGGACTTAGTCTATTGTTTAGGGGTTTAGGTTATATGATTTAGAATATAAGGTTCATGATTCAAATCTAGGGTATAGGGTTAGAGTTTAAGGTTTAATATTTAGTGTCAACAATTTAGATTTTAAATTGTAAGGTTAAAATAGACATGCTTGTGTAAAAAAAAAATTCATTGACAATGTATTAAATAATAACCCTTAATTGATAGTTTAAACGAATTATTTATTTTTTATAATCAAATATTATGAAAACTATTTATTTATACCATAACTATAGAAAATACATATAATTAGCAACATGATAATACCAATACTTTGATTTCATAAATATAAGTACCAAATGTACACCGTTCGATAAATATAGGGCCTAAACAAGAATTTTACCCCTTGTTACTAACACCATTGAAAAGGGCAAACAACATTAGTAGTCACTTTCATTTTTGATCTATTTAATTTGGTCATTGATTTTAAATTAAATTACGTTTAGTCTTTCACATTATCGTTTGTCTTCTTTTGATCCCTGTAAAAGTAAGAATACTTTAAATCCATAAAAGGATTTCCTTTGCTGATGTATAATTGGTTTCTGGATTAAATTAAAAAATTAAATAAAATTATTATCTCTTTTAATTGTCTTTTCTTCTTCTTCTTTTTACTAAACTCTTTTAATTGTCTTTGAAGAATGATGCATGTGGGTTTGAGATTTGCGAGAGGAGTCCCTTAGCTATATTCATAATAGAAGAAAATGAAAGCTCTCCTCTTCCTCTTGACCCAATCTATCAACGTCTTTTGTGTTTTATGATTGTGGTATTTGTTGAAAAAACGTGAGAAAATAGTAATTTTAAACCATAATTTGAATGAGTAAAAATAGAGATTTGAATAAGGATTCGATTGTATCTTATTCCACTTTGTGAGACCTTTACAACGGTATCTCATATATTAAAAATGATTGAATAATGAATGAGAAATTGATGGTCAAAGTAAGGAGGTTATAAAATAGGGAAAAAAAAAGAAATGAAACCCCAAATCTCACATGGATGGGATAAATGGATTGAAAAGTGTTTATATACGCCTACACTACTTAGTAGTTATTGAATGATATGAGTTGAACTTGTGCCTTGTACCCAAGGGATGCGAATTCATTCCTATTTAGGTTGGGGTGCATATATATGATGTCAATAATCCAAATGTTTGGATTGGTTGGGCCTTATGTGGACTTATGTATTTTTTACCACGTATTATCCTGATAATTAAGGGCTATTTTTAAATTTAAAATTTAAATTTTTGGTTGCAGCCCACTAAATTATCTTACTAGGGACAAAATCGGAATAACATTTCTCATGTTTAACCTAATTTTTTTTCCTACAAATACATATATTATTTTTGGTTTTATAAACAATTCGAAAATCTCATGTTATTGAATGATTTGAGTTGAACTTGTGCCTTGTGCCTAAGGGATGCGAATTCATTTCTATTCAGATTGGGGTGCATATATATGATGTCAATGATGCAAATGTTTGGATTGGTTGGGCCTTATGTATTTTTTATCATGTTGAATTAATTTTTTTCTTTTAAATAGCAAATTATCCTGAAAATTAAGGGCTTTTTTAAATTTAAAATTTAAATTTTTGTTTGCAGCCCACTCAATTATCCTACTAAGGACAAAATGGAAATAACATTTCTCATGTTTAATCTAATTTTTTTTGGTTTTATAGACAATTCGAAAATCTCTTTTCTCTCAAATAACGAGAAGTGGTTGGTATTTTGTTTATTTAAATTAACTTATTTTATTTTAGAGTTATCAGTGAAAATATTATGTAGGTTTATGTATTTTGAGGGGTTAAAACCCTATTTTTGGTTGGTTGCAAAGTATCCATGAATTAAAGTAAAAATTTATTCTCCGTCTTTCTCCAAATTTTTTATTCTATGGTCTATTTCTACACTTTCTATCTCTTTTAATTCTTCTTTTTAATTTTGTGTTGCAACAAACATTTAGAGTTTAAAATTTATACATTTAGATTGTAGACTGTAGAGTATAGAATTTATAGTTTATGATTAGAATTTAAAATTTAATATTTAAGAGTGTAGAGTTATATCTTATTATTTTAATTTTTAGCCTTGCATTAGATACACTCATAATTTTTTTTACGGCGTTTATTTGTATGTGATAATTGTCCTTATTTTAAATGAACTGGGTAGAAAACCTAATTTTTAATTTGGGTCGGGTTTAAATCTTCTGGGCATAAAAGCAGTACCATAAAAAAAGTGGTACGTAATCCACTCATTTCCCCCTCTTACTCCATCTTTCAATCCCGGCAATAGATGGAAAACAAGGCAATTTTTAGATAATTGAAAACAATAATGTCTGTCTTCAAATCGGTGGCGGCAAATTCCTCTTTTTTCACTCCCAGGGAAGCCACAATGGCCATGAGGCAATCTTCTCCTTATAGAGTAAGCATCTCCTCTAGCTTTTCTCTGTGACACACAAAGTGTTTGATGAAATGCCAAGGAGATTACAAATGGTTCTGTTTGGTCACTGGGTCTTTGTTTTTTTACCAACACTTGCAAACAAATGCTGCATCACTCTTTTGTTGACTACGATGTTGCTTCATTAATATTTGGTACCCAGAAAGAGTGTTTTGTATGTGAATTCTAATAAAAGAACCTTATTTGCCTCTTTTAAGCTGACGTTACTGTTCAGTTTACTTAGTATTGCAGTGAACTTTGGTCTCCTTTTATTTTAGTATAACTTCATATGCGTTAAGTTTCCGAAGTTGGTTTCCCTTCTCATCATTCCTCCCTATAACTATTTTTGGGTTATGGAAACCTACTGCAAGGAAAACGAAGAAACCATTACCATTGAATTATTAATAACAAAAATTATGTTCAACGGTACTGTTTGAAAGACCTGTTTTGCAACAATGTATGTTTCTTTTCTATTTTCTTGTAGCTTCGTAACAATTAACTTTCCGGCCATATTCATATGGCCTACTGATTACCTTTTCGAAGCTAAGGAGCTCCAAAAATAAACTTCTTGGCAATAATATGACCCATTCTTGTTAATCAATTTAACTTCTTGTTGATGCCCTATGCCAATTGCTCTATTATTGCAAAACTAACCCAAGAGCTTTATTATTATGTTATTTTATTATTTTAGTCTTATTTATTGATTAGTAATATGACCCATTTTTGTTAATTAATTTAACTTCTTCTTGCTGCCCTATGCCAATTCTTCTACCTGATTGCAAAGCTGACACAGTAGCTTTAAATCTATTATTTATTAATTATTAGGCATTTAAATAGAGGAATAGGAGTATAAAAGTTATATTGAAGTTTTAAATCTATTAGTTACCAATGAGGCCTTGCCATTAAGGAGGCCTTGGGAACTTTGAGATCCTAGCTTCAAATCCCTCCATGTTTGGGTTTAATATAGATTTATTCTGATGAGTTAGTTACATAGTTCAGTTTACTGATTGCTTCGGACACATATTGATTCTAACCGTGCCACAACTTTCTTATTATTTCTCTAATAAATAGAGAGAAACTAGAGGTTTTTATAAGTTATAACCATATGTTTTCTAGAGTTTCAGCTTCTTTCTTGCTCATTTGTTCAGCCCTAACTGTATTGATTTAGTGTTATTTCCCCCTAAACCACACCAAAAAACGATCAATGAAAAGAATGTGCAATCTTCCTCGATTCACACTTTCCTCTTAGTTTCTTTAGAAGAGTTGCATTTAGGCCTTTTTTCGGTTCCACTTGTTTACCTTGTAAGAGGCTTGGTGTTCCTGTCATGTTTTTCTTCTTCTTATTTTTCCGTAGAAAACAGATATTTTGATAGAGAAAAGGAAAGTTTACTAAGAATGCCTAATCTAGGAAAGTTTTAATTACACAAAATCACCATTGACATATTAGGGAAATAATTTCCTAAATATCAGAATCCAGACATTTGAGGATATAATTCCCTAATTTTTCGTCTGCAATCTACATTGTTCGAAACTTTGAAATCAGAAAAACTGCAAGGCGGTGCCGTTCTTGTTGGTTGCTTTTGTTTTTCATTCATCAAAAAAATGCTATAAAATAAGTGCAGTTTTTGTACTAATAGTAGTATGCTATATACATTACAGGTATTGTCACCAAAAGCTGGTTCATCTCTTAGGAAAACCACTTCTGTTAACTTACTTGATATCGGAGGAAGCTCTTCAATTAGAGTTTTCTCTTTCTTAAATATTGCACGCTATTCAAGTTATTCTGGGGAGGAATTTTATTCTTCTTCAAAGAGAAGATCTCGAGGTCCTGTAATGGCGGCAAAGAAAGCATCTCAAGGTCAGGTTCATCATACTTTTTTCTTTATTGATAGATGTTAACGAGTTAATCTGGTTGTGCTTTTAACTAATCTATTTGTTCACCAACCACTTTCCTTTTCTCTCCCCCTGCCCCTCTCAATTCTGGCATGCACACACAATCTAAATGTGCTATAAGATGCTTTTTCCCACTTAGATTTTTAACTATTTAGTTTGTTTGTTAGCATCCAGGTCAAAAGGAAGAAGAAGGAAGGTACAAGCATACCGTTGATTTGCCAAAGACAGCATTCAGCATGAGAGCTAATGCTTTGGTGAGGGAACCTGAAATTCAAAAACTTTGGGATGAGCATCAAGTGTTCAAGAGAGTTGTTGATAAAAATGATGGGGTAGGTTTACTATACACTTGCTCCCATGTTATATATATATATGGACTTGTTATCTTAGGTTAAGTTTCTTTTTCAGGGAAATTTTGTCCTTCATGATGGCCCTCCATATGCCAATGGGGATCTACACATGGGTCATGCATTGAATAAGATATTAAAGGATATAATTAATCGTTACAAGGTAGGTATTCTGGCTTCTTTACCTTGGAAATCTAATTTGTGGCCCTTGAATTTATATTTACGGGTTCTTTTTCTCTGTTGTGAGATGCATAAGGCCAGAAGAGCAAGAAAAAGAGGGAATTTGAGTCTGTTAGCCATTGCAATTGAAATGTTTTTTTTTGCAATCACCACATTTGAATGAAAACACATTGCCCGAACAACACTGAGTTGTTACTACCCGTAATGTGTTGGATTGTGCTTGCTTTTAATTGCAATTGCAATGCCAAATTGTGCCTGACTCGAATTGTTAATCATAACTTTTAAATACTATTAAATATGCAAATACTAGTTTTCTTATTTTGCTAGAATCACTTAATTTGTTAAATTTAAGAAGACATTTGGATAAAGTAAAAGGCAATAATCATACTAATAGCTTAACTGGAATAAAGTGAAGACTCAATGGACCATAATTATGCTCGTTCCAGCAAAAATAATGTAAAATATAAGGATCTTGATACTCAAGCGAACTAAAACTGTTCAGAAATGTGTTAATAATTCTGAAGGACACTTTTCCTTATATTGTGGAAACTTATTTATTGTTACAGAACACTCTTGCTTGAAATCCATGCCTGATCTATGGTCTTCTGAGGCAGTTTAAATTGTCTATCATCTAGATCTAGTGATTTGTTTACACCTTATTTATGGAGCATAATATGATAACTTTGATTCAAGTTATGTTAATGAAGTCTCAATGGACCATAATTATGCTCGTTCCAGCAAAAATAATGTAAAATATAAGGATCTTGATACTCAAGCTGAACTAAAACTGTTCAGAAATGTGTTAATAATTCTGAAGGACACTTTTCCTTATATTGTGGAAACTTATTTATTGTTACAGAACACTCTTGCTTGAAATCCATGCCTGATCTATGGTCTTCTGAGGCAGTTTAAATTGTCTATCATCTAGATCTAGTGATTTGTTTACACCTTATTTATGGAGCATAATATGATAACTTTGATTCAAGTTATGTTAATGAAGTCTTCAAGTTTCTGTATCTGTAATATCTTTCTAACCAACATAGTTTTGTTTAGTGTTGGCCCAAACGGTTGGTTATCAGATGATAAACACACTTTATGCTGCAGTGATAGCATCATATGAATAGTATTTGCTATAATTTATTTTGATCATACCCTATTCTTTTTCTTCTTTTCAATCAAATGATCTTCATCTGTTTTTACTTTGTTCTTTATTTGGACAGCTTCTTCAAAATTATAAAGTTCATTTTGTGCCTGGATGGGATTGTCATGGTCTGCCAATTGAGTTGAAAGGTAAGTATCACTAAGATTGCTGCTTCTGTTTAAGAAGATGTGAAATGACAGAGTGATCCTTATTTCAGTGCTATTGAAAAAGGCGCTCCTAGAAATTTGAGAGAAGTATTTGTATAGTTTAGAAATGTTATTGATGATATCTAGAGGTGGCACTTAGGCGAGTTTGAGTTCGGGCTAAGTCATTTAAGTCCATAGTATATTCGAGTTCATATAATTTAGGTTTAAGTCATTTTTTTTATTAAAGTCGTCTTAGATTCCATTTCGAGATTCCATATCAAATCAGATTGGTTTTGGACAAAACAAATTTATCTGTGGTAACTAACATTTTTAATATTACATTTTAATGAACTTGGAGCATGTGGATATGCCCCATTCTTATTTTTTTTAATACCATAAAGGTAATTTTTCTTTTCTAAAATGTAAATGTCATTGGATTATATAAAATTAAGAATATAATAACAAATGTATCATTTTTTTGGTTAAAAAAATATAAATTTATTTATAATGATGGATACACTTTTCACAATTTTAATATTATTATGAAAGATAATAATGAAAGTTATATATTTTTAGAAGTTATTTAATTTTAATAAACTAAAAATTTGTTATATTTATTAATATTTTTAAAATAAAAATTATACTTCATCAAATTTTGGGCTCAAGGTTTTCAGGTTTTGGTTATTTATTTTTCTCGGTCAAATCAGGTTAGGGTGGTGGCTATTTCTGCTTTGGATCAACTCTAACCTGAGTTGTTCCTCACAAAATCAGGTTGTTTATTTTTCTTTGCCTTAATGGTTTTGTTGTACCTCTCTGTCATGTTCTCAGTCTAGGTCCAATGATATATTGTTTTTTCATTTATGACATCTTCACAGTAAGGTCTCATACCCGGCTTGTGAGGAAGGTCAAAATCTTCCCAGTTGAAATTCTATGTTGACTATTACTCCTAATTGTAACAGTTCTTCAATCATTGGATCAAGATGCCAGAAAGGATCTAACACCACTAAAGTTGAGAGCGAAGGCTGCCAAATTTGCCAAAGCAACTGTCAAAGCTCAAATGTCATCATTTCAGGTGTTATTCAGTTTAGCTTGTTTAGTTGACTCATGTTATCCATGAATCGCTGATTTTTCATGAAATTTAACATTTTAAAGCTTTTAAGGGCTAATATTGACATTGATGATAAATTTCTGTGTTTTTCCTTTTGTCAATGTTGATAATAGATGACTAAAATTCACAATTGAATAGTTTGAATTTTAAATTCTTGCAGCGCTTTGGAGTTTGGGCAGACTGGGATAATCCTTATCTAACACTAGATCCAAAGTATGAAGCTGCACAGGTATCTGGTTCAGTCTTTATTTGTTGTACTTTACCATTGCTTAATTATAAATCTTATGCTGCCTAAAACTATATTCAACTTTTGGGTGGAGGATAGGAAAATCTTATTCTTTGCATATTTTGCTAAGAGGAGGGGAAGAAAGAAAGAGAAGTGTGTCAAGGGAGTTCTTGTGAATTATAAAGGAATATAATTCTAAAATCTTACCTTCCTATGATTTCTTTCCAACATTAGAGTTAATTGTTGTTTCTCTTCCTCGAGATGTTTATATTATGTCCCACTCCCTCTTTTACTGGTCTAGCATGAGAAAACCTATAATTCAAATCTTGATTCTAGCACATGTGATGAGAACATGCCCTTTTGTAGTGTTTTCATATAAAATTTCTAATGGAAGTGGTCTATTATTTATAAGTAGCTATCTGCTTTTTTCTTGTTTCTACATATGCTAGATTGAAGTTTTTGGCGAGATGGCACTTAGAGGATATATATATAGGGGTAGGAAACCAGTTCATTGGAGTCCGTCATCACGTACAGCACTTGCAGAGGCTGAATTGGAGGTAAACATCCATTTTCCAAGCACCTCTTGTTGTAACCTTTTTGCACTTAGCATTCTTCTAGGATTGCTATGTTACTAATTTTCTGTTTTTTCCCTAATGGAGTATCCCGAGGGTCACGTTTCAAGAAGCATATATGTCCTCTTTAGAATGGTGAGTGCTTCTTCAAGTAAAGATAGCTTATTGGAAGAGTTCTTTCCAGATTTATGCCTTGCAATATGGACTACAACACCATGGACTGTTCCAGCCAATGCTGGTAAGTTTTCTTTTCTTCTTCCCTAACCTTCTCATATTTATACTTGTATGAAACCAGTGTTCTTTTAGACATGTTTCTTGCAGAAGTTGGAATAATGTTCTGGATAAAAATTATGGTCTTTTTGGATCGTTATTTTAAAAATCCATTAGGCATTTTATTTCTGGGCTTCTTGGTTGTCTTTTGTAAGCTTTCAAATGGCTTCAAAAGAGATTTTGATAACAAATGTCCCTTCAAATCTACTTTAGCTCATAATGCCATGTCTCCAAAAGCAAAACTGCTTCCAGGTTTTCTTCTCTAGGAATATTCATGTGTTGACTAACAATGCCTACTGAAAAAGACATATTTGGTTTGGTGAGGGACAAATAGATTAACTTTCCAATCAACCTTTGGCATTATTCTTTATTCACTGGAATTCCCATTTTATCCTTTCTTAATTTTAAGTTAGGATCCATAGGAGTCTCGGCTGGTTTGCACCCCAACATACCACTTTCAATAAGTTAATCCAGTATGTACTTCCTTTGAGAGATTACAATTCCAACTACTTTTGATCTCGCAACCTCCATTCCCAGAAAATAATACCCAAGATCGTTAGTTTCAAACTCAGCAACTAGTAGGCCTTTTAATTTGCTGATTTCTCTACTGTCATCACCAGTTAAGATGATATCATCCACATAAAGTATGAGAATGGTTTTCTCCTTTTCTGGACATACTTTCAAAAACAGAGTGTGATCAGATTGACCTATTTATAACCATATTTGATCAGAGCCTTGGTAAATCTGTCAAACCAGGCTCTAAGTGTCCGTTTCAAACCATACAGTGATATATTCAATTTGCATACCTTGTGGGCTTTAGAGAAAATTTTCAAGCCCAAGGGAACTTCCATGTAGACATCTTCAAGGTTCCCGTTTAGGAAAACATTTTGATGTCCAATTGGTAGAGAGTCCAATCTTCATTCACTACTAGTGACAACAATATTCTAAGAGTGTTCAATCTGGAAACTGGTGCAAAAGTCTCTTGGTAGTCAATTCTATAGGATTGGATAAATCCTTTTGCCATCAGTCTTGCCTTGAATCTTTCAACACTTCCATCAGTATTATATTCGATTGTAAATATCCATTTACAACCCACTGTTTTGTTCCTTGGAGTCAGTTCAGTAAAGACCCGTGTGTCATTGTTTTCTAGGACCTTGATTTCTTCTTGTACAACTTTCTTCCATTCTGAGCCTTTCAGTGCTTCCTGTATTGTCTTTGGAATCTGAATTTTGTTAAGTGTCACAGTGAATGCTTTAGATTAAGACATCAATTTCCCATAAGCATTATACCTCTAAATAGGATGGTTGGTGCACTTTCTAACCCCCTTTCTCTGAGCAAATCGGACCTTTAAATCTGTCTTTTGGCTCTGATGCCATTTTGAAAGTGATGAAAATGGAAGGAAGAATTAGTGAATTAGTTAGTTCACTTGTGCATTGGGCTTAAGAATTTATAAGGTATTTGTACAAGAAATTTACTTCGAAGGCTAGGGGTGAACGTTCGATCGAGTCGAGTCAAAAAATTTCGAGTTATTCAATTTGACGCATCATATTTTACAACTTCAACTTAATTTGAAATTTTTTCGATTTGAGTCGAGTTTATGAAATTCGAGTTGAGTTTTCGAGTTCCTATACAAATTAGTTGTAATTATTTATCATGTTATACTACAATTTGATTCTAATTTAAACTACTTTCTCTAATTATATAAGATATGCATATATATATTTCTTCATATTATTTTTCACATGTATAAGTAAGATTTGTAATGTTATTTAATAAAAAATATCAACTAAACTTCTAAAATATATGTATAATATTATTTTGAAATAAAGGACTTTTGGGGATAAAGTATTGATGGCAGTATAAATGAGTCAATGAATTGATGTGAAGAAAAACAATTACAAAAAATTTTAGTTGAATGATCAAATTGAATAAAATGTAAAATTAAAGGATTAAATTGCAAAAAGTATATATTTGTTAAAAATGCGAATTGAAGTTATATAGATATTATATAGTGTTAGTGAATCATGTGGTTTAGTTTTGGTCAAAATAGGCTTAAAACGAAAGAGGAGTTGAAGAAATAGAAAATCATTCAAAGTTAAGGGGTTAAATTGCAAAAGTTGAAAATTTAATTTAAAAATATGAATTGAAGCTAAATATGTATTCTACGGTGGCATAGTAGCATGCGGTTCAAATTTAGTCTAAAATTGACTTAAAACGAAGGAGGGATTGAAGAAATGAGAAATCATAAAAAGTTAAGGGGCTGAATTGAAAAAATATGAAATTTATTTTCAAAAATATAAATTGAAGATAAATAAGTGTTCTACGTTGGTTTAGGAATATGTGGTTCAAATTTGATGAAAATGGACTTAAAATGAAGGAAGTATCGAGGAATATTGAAATCAGGGTCTGAATTGAAAAACTGTAAAATTTGGTTTTTCGGTTTTTCAAATTGGGCAAATTTCAACTAAACTCGAACTCGAAATTTTTTCGAGTTACTCGAGTTGACTCGAATAACTCGAAATTAAAAAAAAATATCGATTTTTTCGATTCGAGTCGAGTTTTGCTCACCCCTACCGAAGGCAACTAACAAAGCTGTGAAAATCCCTACTTGTTAGTAATTCAATCCCTAAAAGAAATTTACCCCGAACGTTTTTGTGTTTGATTATCCACATTTGAAAGACCAGATCTCTTTAAAATAATTGATGTTAAAAGAAATATATATAAATTGACAGAAAATATGTTATTGATGTTAGAACTTATATATTAACTGTTAGCCGCTGGATTCATAGCATTGTACTTACTCGTATAGGTATTCAAGTTGTTATATACTGAATTCTAGTTACTAGTCATAACAGAAGTTTCATTCTTTGCACTTTCAACAGACAAAATCAATATATGTATATCTAAATTGCAAAATATGATTCACATATATGATAAGGATAAGATATTGGCCATCTTAATGAAGGTATGGTTTTCATTTTATTTCTCAATTTTATGGTTGGAACCAATGACTGTCATTCTATTCTGATTTGGTGTCTCTTTCCCTTGTTTTATCTTGCATGCAATGTACAAGGCTATTGCTTTAAGTTTAACTTGTGATGACATTTTGTGACTAATTTTATTTAAATCCAACCATTGTCAAACATACAATGTTATTTGGTTTTGGTTTGATGTTTATGTTGAAGTCAATGATACCATAGGAAAACTATCATTGCATTTGAAGATGCATAAGCAGCTTGTCTATAAACGTTGCTACTTTGGTTGTTTGAATATTGAGGCACTAAACTTAATCTGTTCAATTTGTGCCATCTAGGTTGATTACAAGTAGTTTGTTCATTAATCTGGAAAAATATTGACTTCTTTCTTCTACTTCCTGTCAGCTGTTGCGGTGAATGCCAAACTTCAATATGCTGTTGTTGGAGCAAAACCATTATTTGAGGATGCCCACCTATCTGCTGGAAATAAGAAGAAAAGAGTTGGCAATGTTCTGAAGGAACCAAAGTTGCCATTCTTTATAGTGGCATATGATCTTGTGCCAACATTAGAAGCAAAATGGGGAATTAAACTCGTCATCAAGAAAACACTATTGGGTTCGGATCTTGAAAATTGCAGGTTGAGTTAAAACTAAAGCATGTATTTAGTTTTGAATTAAATTAGTTAATGCATTATTTATCAATGCATATTTGGGGTTATTAGCCAAATTGTCAATTTGTTGAACGTAGATCTCACTTGTGGTTTCAGGTATGTTCATCCAGTCAACAATATCGAATGCCCTGTTGTCATTGGAGGAGATTACATTACTACAGAATCAGGAACTGGATTGGTGCATACAGCACCTGGTCATGGTCAGGAGGATTATGTGACTGGTATGAAATATGGGTTGCCTATATTTTCTCCCGTAGATGATGATGGGAAGTTCACTGAAGAAGCCGGGCAGTTTAATGGGCTTGATGTTCTTGGTGACGGTAATGTTGCAGTTGTCAAATACTTGGATGAAAAAATGTCCCTTATAATGGAAGAATCATATGGTAGGTTCTTCATTTAAACCGATCTTTCTACTATTTCTTTTACTGTTATTTTTTCTTCATCATCGATGATTTTATGATGGTCTGTTATTCTTGCCTGCTATTCTTTTGCTGACATATTGTTAAGCAAAAAGGGTATCCATGCCATTAATCAACTTCCCTATTCTGTTATGCAGAACATAAGTATCCATATGATTGGCGTACAAAGAAGCCTACAATATTTAGGGCAACTGAACAATGGTTTGCATCTGTGGAAGGCTTTCGTCAGGCTGCTATGGATGCAATTGGCCATGTAAAATGGATTCCTGCTCAGGTATTTGTTTTAATTGGTCAAGTAATTATTGATGTTTTATAAAATTTCTTACACAGCTTGTGTATCAAAATATAACCTATAAAAATAATATTGATGTTTTATAGACTTACATCATATTTAAGTATATATAAAACGGTCCCCGCACCTGTGTTCTCTTGGATCTTTTTGCGATGTATCCTTTGTCTTGAGTTTAACTCAATTGACAAGACGGACATCTAGACACGTATCCGAGTCCGGCACCCATACACGATTCCTAGAGACATATGTTTTAGGTTGGATGCTTAACACTATGTCAACTCATTACTAATTTGATTTCCACATCTTAAATTTTGATTTTCTTTCCTCTCATTTTTGTACTTTGTCAAGCAATGGATGAAAGAAAATTACTTTTCCTTTCTATCTTTCCATTTCCTGCCAAGCATACCAATGGAAAGGATTTTTTTTCTCGTTTTGTCTCTTACATTTTTTTCATCTTTCCAATTTTCTTTCCACCTTACCAAGGAAAGCCTTGATTTTATCTTCTGACCTACGGTACCATTTATGTTGATAGTTACATGTTCTGTAATAATATGTTTTGATAATGACATTTTAGGCGCAAAATAGAATCTCTGCCATGACTTCCAGCCGCTCTGATTGGTGCATATCAAGGCAAAGAACATGGGGTCTTCCTATTCCCGTCTTCTATCACATGACCTCAAAGGAACCTCTTATGAACAAAGAGACTATTGATCATATCAAATGTAAGATGTCCTCTAAACCATACTGCCTACATTTAGGTTTTTCTCACTTGATATCTTTTAAGGATTCATTAGTTGTGTTTTGGGTTTCTATTAAAGTTTGGGTTATTTTCCACTCCGGGTCCTTCATTGAGATTTTTCCTCACTTGATAAAATTTCAAGGATGCACTAGGGATATTTTTGGATTTATATTCAAGTTTGGGTTATTTTCCACTTCTATGAGGGTCCCTAGTCATTGCCCTTGCATGATACTTTTAAACTTCTGTGGAGCTATTAAGATATCATGTATATTCTGATTATTTTTTTGTGGCAGCCATTATAGCCCAAAAAGGTAGTGATGCATGGTGGTACATGACAGTGGAGGACCTGCTACCTGAGAAATATCGTGATACAGCATCAGAGTATGAAAAGGGGACGGACACTATGGATGTTTGGTTTGACTCAGGTTTGTTTTAGGGCTTGAACTTGAGTCCTTTGCCGCGTAAAAGAAATAATTAGAACTCTGCATCAGGCTGATTGTTTCTGAAACTAGAAGTGTCCCCCGATTTTTCCTCCCGCCCTTCAATTTTTACTGTTCTTTTGGGTTGTGCGTGCTGGTTACATGATAATCCTTTGGCATATAGTTTTAGCAAAGGCTATTGCTGAAGGTCAGCTCAACGAGGATGGACGTTTTGTCTGAGCTGAATACTAGATTTATGACATGAAGTAGAGTGTATTTCTTTTAGGCTTCATTGTACCTGTTGTTTGGTTCGTCTTATGCAATTATTTTCCCTTATTTCTTTTGGTGTTCTTAACATTGAATTTTACTATGGTTTAGAAATTGTTAATGTGATATATTGCTTTTTTTTGGTGATGTTTGTTAACTGCACCTGTATGTCAGGCTCCTCCTGGGCTTCTGTCTTGGGTGAAAGAGACGACCTTAGTTTTCCTGCAGATTTGTATCTTGAGGGTACAGATCAGCACCGTGGGTGGTTCCAAAGTTCCTTGTTAACAAGTATTGCCACAAAAGGTATCAATGTTGAAAACTAAATGTTAAATCCTATAATCAGAATTTTTTAAAATGCATCATTCTTTTGTTTTACATGATGTCAATTTTCACTTCCTTTGTGCGTCTATTTTTGAACTTCGATTCTTTCATAGAAAGAATTATTCTTAGCCAGAAGGTCAAATGAGAAATGCATCCATAAGTGAACACTGGTGAATTCTGCTTGGAGAGATGTAGCCGCAGATGGCTTATTTCCCTTAGACTATATTTATCTATATTAGCTTTGGTATCCTTATGGATACTTGTTGCCCGATCCTTTTTCCATTTTGAATAGTAAATGGCAATGCTGTTTCATTCTTTTGGATTGGCTGTAACCATATTCTTGTAATTTTTCTTTCTTGACATTTTAGGCTAAGAATCAAAATAGAACCATCGAAAAAAATAAAATTTAATTAGTAAGCATGAATTTTGTTATTATGTACTTATTAGTAAGCATGAATTTTGTTAGATGGTAAGGAACAATTTATAGGTTAGTAGCGTACACAAGAAACCAAAACATAAACTCGAAATGCCAAATGTAACCTTTATAGTGTACGCTACTAACTTATAAATTGTTGAATTGAAACCAAAACATAAACTCGAAATGCCAAATGTAACCTTAAATCTGAAAATCTTAATGATGCAAATGGATTATTTATTATAGAAACCAAAATACCAACATTTAATTACCTAAGTAGTGTACAATATTCTCAATATATAAATATAGTGAGTAAGCCCAATTATATATCAATGTAGTTAACAATATTCAAACAGTTTATAACGCCGCTTCCTATTCTGCATCAATGACTGTAATTGCATCTGGTCTCTATAATAAATAATCCATAAGAATTTTGCGCTGCACTAATGGTTGCTATCACAACACTGACTTGGTATTAAACTAGCTTGTTGAATAGAATTATTTATTACTGCAATCTGATAATTTCCTGGGTGTCTCTTGTTGCAATGTTGTTCATTCACTTTGACTTACATTTGATTTGTAGCCATCTAATATAATCTAATTCCAAGTTTGTTTATGTCCCTTCTAATGTATCATAATTTCATGAAGATGTTCTTTACATTTGTATCTGTAAAACCCTAAATGGTTATTCTTTCTAATCTACCATCCAGGAAAGGCTCCATATTCCAGTGTTATCACACATGGATTTGTTTTGGATGAGAAAGGTTTAAAGATGAGCAAATCTTTGGGGAATGTTGTAGATCCTTATACCATTATTGAGGGAGGGAAGAACCAGAAGGTTAGTTTTTGGCAATATACACCTTGCCCTTGAATTCTTTCTTTCCTTTTTTCCTGTTTCATTCCGTAGATATAGCTGCTGATGATAATTATCTCATGGTGGTAGGATCTACCTGGCTATGGAGCTGATATCATGAGACTCTGGGTTTCTAGTGTAGATTATACCGGTGATGTGTTGATTGGCCCCCAGGTCCTCCGTCAGACATCTGACGTTTATCGGAAGCTGAGAGGAACATTGAGATATCTCTTGGGGAATCTGCATGACTGGAAAGTATGTTTGGGTTCCTTTTAAAATCCATCCTTTCAACATCTTCCTGGCATAATTTATTATCCTGTTTTCCGTTCCTTATATTTTGCTTGGATGAGTATTTTTGAAAATCTGGAGAACTTTGAACTGAAGACATTTAAAATTCATTATGACATAAAATTGCCTCGTTTAGTTCAGGAATTGTAAGTATTGGAATTTGATGAGATAAAAATTTTAATAGTAAAGTGATGATTTTGAGTTCTACCAATTCCTTACTCGAATTCTAAGGCTTTGCTTGGTATGAACGATGCAAAATTTGTTAATCAAATTGTTAAGATTCAAAGTGAGAAAGTGGTTATGAATCTTCACCATTTGAATAACAAATTTTCTATCTTCCTCCTTCCCATCTTTCATACCAAGCAAAACCTAAGAATTTTCACAATATAAATATTTATTTTGTCAAACAAGCTGAAATATATATATTTTTGAAATTTGAATCTCTCTATGAATAAAATCCCTCGTCAAAAGTCATAGTTATATTTTCTGACTAATGATTAAATTCCTCTCAAAACCTTTTGATTCTTTACTAACCTTACCTCCACCCCGTACACAAAAATAATAAATAAAAGTATAAAACATAATCAAAAGGAAGAGTTTGAGAAGCTTGTATTGCATTTCTCGGTTTAATTCAAATCATATGTTATTTACAGTTTGCCCTACTTACATGGCAGGTTGAAAATGCTGTCTCCTACCATGATCTGCCCATGATTGATCGGCATGCACTATATCAGCTTGAAAATGTTGTAAAGAATACAAGGGAGGGTTACGAAAATTATCAATTTTTCAAAATATTCCAGGTACCTTTAAAATTGTTTATTGAATTCACGATGTCGTGTACATGTGGCTTCAAGCTCATTAGCATTTTGAAATTTAGTTATTCTCAAAAGCACAACAATCCGTGTAAAGTTGTTGGTCACAGAAAATTCTTTCTATACATTTTCCTCTCTACCCTCTTAATTAGTTTTTCTTCTTAATACTATGAGTTAGAATTCAAATTCAGATTAGGATTCTAACCTTCATCTTTTTGCTGTGTAACGGTCTACTCATTTGCTATACTGTAGAACTTGTATTTAGCTAAATGCACACCATTGCTTTCTTTCTAATACCAAACAATTCTTTTTTCCTTTTCCAGATCATACAACGGTTTGTTGTTGTTGACTTATCGAATTTCTACTTCGATATTGCCAAAGATCGGCTTTATGTTGGGTAATTCTTTCCTTAATGTATCATATCAAGATAGCAATTCCACTTTATCTTTTGCTTCATTAATACTGTTTTGGTAGACCCCTTTTTTTGAACTGATGATTTTAGTGTATTTGTCTTCAAGATATCCACTTGTTCAATTTGATGCACCTGCTGCGATTTTCATTTTGTCTAGATTGTCACACGTTCTCATGGTGTAATATTTGTTTACATTATTTGCCTCTTCCCTCATATCGGGACAAGTTTTAGATAACACCTTCATCTGTCATGTGTGTCAGAGCATATTTAGATAACACCTGATTTCTGTTTACATAGCCAGAAATCATCTGTAAGTCTTCACTTAGGAGTGGAGTTTCAACTGCAACTAACCATTATGCTTGGTTTTTCTAGTTTCAAAGAAAGGGATTGTGAAGAAGAACCTCTCTCTATATAATTTTTCTTACTAAGTTGATAATTTTCAGGGGTATGACAAGTTTTACGAGGAGAAGTTGTCAAACTGTTCTTGCTGCACATCTCCTTTCCCTATCCAGGGTAATTGCTCCTATCCTGCCACATTTGGCAGAGGATGTATGGCAGAATCTTCCTTTTAAGTACACAATAGAAGATGGTTCTGTTGCTGGTTTTGTTTTCGAGTCAAAGTGGCCATCTGTGAATGAGAACTGGCTTGCATTTCCAGTCAAAGAAATTGATTTCTGGGGAAAGGTCCTTGAGGTAACCAATCTTTCATCCTTATAACAGTGTGATTTGAGGGTTTTGTTCAAAGCAGGGTCTGAATCATGAAATTATTTTCACTGATAAATTTAATTCGAATAAAACATGACTAAACGTTTAATTTTGGATTTATTTTGTGAGAAATTACATACCTTTTTTATTTTTTAAGTAGTATGATATCCATTTCATAAGCTTATTATATCCCTCCTTTAATTTATTAATACCGTCGATAATTGTGATAAATTCCACTTCCACTGGTTTTCTGAGGTTATGCATTTTCTTTGCTGATTTTTCCCTCTTGTGTCGATGTCACAATAATCAGAATATGGTTCATATTGTAATGGATTGCGATTAATTAATTATCGTGGGAGAAGATATATGTATATGTTTGCATATGTATAATTATTTTTTTTAGATATACTAGTCTAAACTTTATTAAAGACCGGTGAAGGGATAATGTTTGTCTTGATGACACCAGCTGAGAACTGAGGTAAACAAGGTGCTGGAGCTTGCTCGTACGGGGAAGCTGATAGGATCCAGTCTGGAAGCAAAGGTTTATTTACATGTGTCTGATGCTGGCCTGGCGTCTAGGTTACTTGAAATGTGTTCAGCTGAAAATGATGCTGATGCCTTGCACCGCATATTCTTAACATCTCAGGTATTTTTAATTTCTTTTACATATGTACTCTTGAAACTGGCGGATCTGTTAAATTATTGATGTGTTGCCTATGTTCATAAGTAGGAAATTGCCTATTCTTTTCCATTTTTCTGTGGACTCGCAAATTTGATCGGGACAGGGCATCTTTAGTGTTGTTTGTCACCTATAGTTGTTTTACGCTTACTGGACCTGTACTTTCATTGCTCGATGACAAATGGATAAAGTTAGGGGCAGCTTCTGATTGGGTCGTTCCCGGTTTAATTGACTCATGTTTTTTCGTTTGAATTGAAATATTGCAGGTAGAGGTAGTTCCATCTTTAGACCATGAACTTGTTCAAAATATTGCACATACCGGGGAGTATGTTGTCGAGGACAAGAAGGTTTGGATTGGAGTATCGAGGGCTGATGGCTCCAAGTGTGAGCGATGTTGGAATTACTCCCCTCAAGTTGGATCTTTTACAGAACACCCTACCCTTTGTGCCCGCTGTTTTAAAGTTGTTGGTATCCAACCAACACCGGCAATGGCAGAAGCCATCAGTTGAGACATGAACTCATTAAATCCAGCTGAAAAATAGCTAATCGGGAAGTTGGCTGATCTCCAGTTCGAGCCTTGCAGTCATGTCCGAGCTAAACTTACTGGATTGAATAATAAATCTTGTAATGATGAGTCGGATTTTGAGTAGTTTTTTCTTCTTCCTATTTTAATTGGGTCCAATTTTAGTGATTATTGAATAATATATTTTTTTAATCTATTATTTCTTTTAATTAGTTATTTCTTATTATATGTTACAAAATTTTAAATAAGATTCAATAAACATTGAAATATATGAATACTGTGAAAAAAGGTTTTGAATTTACAGTAATAAAAACTTTTGAGGTTTGTGGTTTATGTCTCATATGAGTTTCTCTGTATATTTCAGTATGCATTTCTTTTCAAACCAGAATGCTAAGTGCTTTTCAGTTTAGTTTGGAAAGTATTTATTAAAAGTTGAATTTTTTAGTATTTATCTTTTTCAAAAGTACTTTTAAGTCTAATTACTCATATATATACTTGTTTATATCACCAGTTTTTTATATTTTCAAAATAAATATTTAAAATAAATATTTTATCTACTTAAAAGCACTTTTGACTGCAAATTAAACAATCAAAATATACTTATTAAAATCACTTTTCAAAATTACTTTTTCATTGCATTTTCCAATAGTAATTACAATTGTTTGGGAATGCTTCTCAAATGTCTATTCGGCTGCTGAACATAGAAATAGTACTGAACGAACATGTCGGACATGTAAAACAGCGGTGTTACGTAGCTAAAATGGTCATTATTTCATCTTTAATTATGCTTCTAATATTTAGTTTTATTATGTGTTTTTCGTGCAAGTCTTCAATTTTAGAAAACACACTAAAAAGAGGTAAAAATTTTACAATTTTTATTGGGAGTCAAGTCTGGGCTTGTGGACATGAATCTGGGCATAAAAGCTGATGTGACGTCCAGTCAGCAGCGTCGGATCTTATTAGCCGCGAATCGATAGCTTATCAGCCGAGATTTTAAATTCAAACTTGAGAATTATCTTTTGTATTTAGAATTTAATTTGAATATTTTTAGGATTTATCTTCTATCATTTTAGGGTTATTTTAAGGTTTTTAGAATACTATAAATAGCTCTTTGGGGGTAAGCTAGAGAACCATTTCTTGTTCTTAGCTTGTTTTTACTTTTAAAGTTTATAAAATTTTCTTTCCCTTTACGTTTTATTTCTTTTAATTTTTAACTTTATTTTAAAATTATGCTAAGTATGATTTCTTTCATAATCATACTTAGCTAAATTTTTTGATTAGCCAAAGGCTTAAAGCGAAGCTTCGATTCACATTATGAGAATTAAAAGCACTCAATAACTTCGTTTTACATTCTCAATTTTCTAAAAGCTAGATCTGCAATCGGCCTTTCTATTAAAATATTTTTTCTTTCATTTCAAAAAGTGCACGTTGACTTGATTGTTGTTTAGATTTATAGTTGGGAGGAAGGATCGGTTTGTAGCAAATTTGACTTCCTATGAACACAGTTAGCGACAGATTCGCTAAGGGAAATTGAGATCAGATTCGATTCTCATCGAGACAACATAATCTGAGTTGGGCTTTTCCAAATTCTAAAATTGTTTTATTCTAAAAATTGATTTTAGATTATCGATTTACCGGGGAGAAAAACAAGTTACAAGGGTTGAGCCTTGTAAACTGTAACCGACATGTATCTGGAGTTAAATTTTTTTCGATGATCATTTTGAATTGAAGTAGAGCAAAGCTTGAGGCTAATTAATTTAATTATTTTACTCTTCAAAATTTACTTTCAACGCTTTCACTTTTACTCTACAGTTATATTTAGCTTACTTGCTCAACCCCCTATTCACTGTATTGCCACACGGCGGATTGACCCTTCTTCTCTCTATACTAAGCTATTTTTATTTATTTGAGATTTAAAGATAATTTATTTGACCATTTATGACGTTTGTCAAATTTGCGCCATTGCCGAGGACTTTAGCAAAGTTACTAATATCATTTGTTTTGATTTATGACTAGGAAGAATCCGGGCGAACTAGTAGATTTTGTACCGGAGATTGAAGCATTAGCCCGAAGACTACACGCACAAACACTTCGAGAAAAAAATAGCAAGAACAAAGACAACAACAACAACGATTTCAAAAAAAACTTAGAAACATCCTCCGAAGCTGAAACACACTTCGAGTACACCAACGACGAGTACACTTCAATGGCGAACGAGGACCAAACTATTTGCCAACTAGTCGCAGCACCTGACGATCAACAACCGCTGTGCATTACATTCCCGAATGGAGAAACATCATTCGCACTCAAGACGAGTTTGATACATTTTCTACCAACCTACCATGGTTTGCTGAGCGAAAATCCGCACAAACATCTCAAAGAATTCAATATGGTTTGTTTGAGTACAAAACCACAGGGAGTATCTGAAGACTAAATAAAACTTCGCGCCTTTCCTTTTTCTTTAGCTGATATTGCCAATGATTGGTTATTTGACCTACCTTCCAATTCTGTTATAACTTGAACTGACATTACACGGTTTTTTCTTGATAGGTTTTTCCCTGCAGCCAAGTCGAGCGAGCTGAGGCGGAGCATCTTGAGTATTTGGCAAAAGGATACTGAATCGTTGTACGACTACTAGGAGAGATTCAAGAAGTTGTGCACAAATTGCCCATAACACGGGCTATCGGAACAAACAGTTCTTCAGTATTTTTACGAAGGCTTGTCTCCAATGGAAATAAAGATGATCGGTGCGGCAAGTGGAGGGGCACTTGTGAACATGACCCCAACAGCGGCAAGGACTCTAATCTCCACGATGGCCGCTAACTCCCAGCAATTTCGCTCTTCTAGTGAACCCCCTCAGCGAGTTCACGAGGTAAGTAACGTTTCATTAGAACATAAAATTGATAAATTGGCTGAAATTGTTTAAACCCTTGTTGCAGATAAAAAAGTCGCAACTAGACTTTGCGGGATATGCACGAGTTCATAACATCCAACATATTGCTGCCCGATGATACAAGAGGAGGATATTGCAAAAGCAAATTCCATAGGTAATTTTCTCGGACCTTTTCAGAGACAATTCAATTCAAGTGCTAATACATACAACCCGTGATTGAAAGATCATCCGAATTTTAACTATGCGCAAAATCAGAGACCAAATCAAGCTTATCAACCATCTGCACCACAACAATATCAACCGTAAAAATCATCGTTGGAGTCGATTGTTGAAAGGTTGGCGATATCCCAAGAAAAATTTCAATTAAAGACCAAAGCACACTTTGAAGCAATTGACAAACAAATGATTCAACTGACGTTAGCGGTGAGTCATTTAGAATCTAGAGGGAAGCTGCCATCGGAAACCGAGACGAATCCACGAGAAAATGTTAGTGCAATCACCCTACGGAACAATATTGTTATCACACCACCAGTCCCTAAAGATGTTGCCAAAGAACCCCAGGAGAAAGATTAATCTGAGTCCTAGAAAGGGAAATGAGTTGTTAACGCTGAAACCCAAAAGAAGAAGAAAGCTGATTCACAAACTCCTCTAGCGCCATCTCCCTACGCTACCCCATCTCCCTTTCTTTCGAGGTTGGTGAAGCGTGATAAGCAAGCCGAGGAACAAGAAATTCTTGATATGTTCCATAAAGTGGAGGTAAACATACCTCTCCTTGATGTGATTAAAAAGGTTCCACGATATGCTAGATTCTTGAAAGACCTTTGCACAACCAAACAAAAACTTACCGGAATTGAGAAAGTTAATCTGGGTGAACATGTCTCGGCCGTTTTTCAACAAAAGCTTCCGCCGAAATTGAAGGATCAAGGTATGTTTGTTATTCCATGCAAAATTGGTAAGGTTGGGATTAAGCGTGCTATGTGTGATTTGGGTTCTTCCATAAATGTTATGCTTCTTTCTGTTTACAACTCATTTTCTGCTGAGCCATTGAAGAAAACTAAAGTGACGATCCAGCTGGCAGACCGGTCCGTAATATACCCGTAAGGACTACTTGAAAATGTTTTGGTGAAAGTAAATGAACTAATTTTTCCGACGAATTTTTATGTCATTAACATGGAAAATGACCGATCAAATACCTCTTCCGAAGTCTTTCTTGGTCGTCTCTTCCTTAGTACGACAAATACAAAAATAGATGTAAGAAGCGAAATTCTTACAATGGAGTTTGACGGTGAGGTCATTAAATCTGCCGTATACAAAGCAATGAGACATCCAGATAATGTTGCCAGTATTAATTTTATCAATGTCATTGAACATGTCGTTGAAGAGTTTATAGAATCTAACTTATCTGATAATTTGTTTAGGGAATTGGAAGGCCACGACAAAGAAATTAGGGAGTTGGAAAATATTTATTATGTTCATTCTGATTTGCGCCTAACTCCTTCGAAAACTAAAATGTTTCCTTCCATTTTGCAGGCACCAAATTTGGAGTTAAAATTACCATCGGATAAATTAAAAAGTAAAGGAGATATTCTGTCAGGAAAAATAAAAGAACTCCGCAATCGTAAAATTTCTCGTAGGGAAATTCTAAGTTGGACAAAGCGTATGAACTAGAGAAAATATTTTTCGCAATATCCGTAGTCTAAATTAGGCCGTCGAGCTGAACGATGTTAAAAATAACGCTTAATAGGAGGCAACCCATTGTTTCTTTTCATCGTTATTTAATTTTGGTTAGTTTTATTTTTACTTATGTTTATTTTTAATATTTTTAGGTACAAAGGAATTTTCAAACTCGAATAAATCCAGTTGATATGATATATTCTGATTCGAGACAATGTCGCACAAAAAGGAACATCATTCACATAAAGGCGGCATGTAAGTGCTTGTTTTCTCTCACCCGCGAGTCCCACCTCATCCACAAAAGTGATAACAATCCCATGACCCGTCAAAAACACCATCCTTTTATCATTATCTTTTAACAATCTAACTTTTAAAATTTAAACCCCCACCTGTAGACCCCACGCCTTGATGATTATCAAATCCTTTTTTTATAAAATAAATTCTTTTCTACCCCACGTGCCACGTGATCTTTTTAACCTAAACCATTTCTTTTATTTTCCCCATCGGCCGCATACCCTACCAATATCGCCTCTTTTGTTTCTTCCTCAACCCTCATCTTCATCAACTCGTCACCATGGTCCCAACGAGAGATCAAGCTCAACGCCTTCTACAGGCGCATACGCCCATAGTTCTCGGTTTCTCCTTCGAGTAGCCGAACCAAGTGGCATGACCAAACAATCAAGAAAATCGAGATTTATTGTCGTTGTCGTAGTTAGAACATGGAGTATTTCTATTCTCTCTCTTGTACTTTCAATTACATATTGGGACAATATGATTAAGTGAGGGGAGTAGAATTTGTGTCAAATTCTTTTTCTGCTTATTCGATTGGTTGAGTTGAGTTCTCTTGATTGTACTTCGTCCGAGTTTCTTGTTGCATGTCCTTTATTTCACCTTGTCTCGTTAATTTCCCAATGACTTGAGATCTTTCTTGTATTGAAGATTAGGATGCATGCTAGATAATGGCTTGACTTGTAATTTCAAATAAAACATGTTATGACATTCCTTGATTTGTTAATTGACATGTTGCCTACCGAGTACACATAACACCTCATGTGAGTTTTGAGCTTAATGAGCATATATTTTTATTCTTGCTCTTTGTTAATTTTGAGTGTGCCGACTAAATCTTTGCATTCTAGAACTTGTAGCATTATGCTTGTCGAGACTACACGATTGAATGTGATACTTTATTGTGATAGAGGTATTAGGTTTAACCCATTTCTCTTTCCAAAAATGACATAACCTTTGTTTATTTACCACTTAGATAATCAATTTTGAGCCTTATCATTTTTTTGGTTTACCACATTTTTAATATGAACTGATTTTGTTGTTTCCCCCCCTTTTGACATCATTTTTAGGACAAAGTTAAGGTTATTCCGAAACAAAAAAGGGAGAGATTCGAAAAAAACAAAGCAGAAAAAATAGTGTAGTTTGGTTCGAACAGTGCAGAAAAAATAGTGTAGTTTAGTTTGAACAATGTAGAAAATACAGTACAGAGCAGTTAGATAAACTGTTCGAACAGGAAAAAAGAAAAAAAAAGGGAGAAAGAGTGAATAAGCTTTGATCGTTTGATTTGTTATTTTCCTTTCTTTCATTTTTACTTCCCTTAAAATAATTGTTTGGAATAATTTTCTATTTGTCTTGAATTTTAAACCCAATCTTTGGCCTTTATCCTACTCGAACCTTAGCCCCATTACAACCCTTTAAAAGACCTATTGATTATTGCATCATGTTCATACTTAGTAATGGATATTAGATTTAGTTACAAGCTTATGGTAATGCTTAGATTAGTTTTGGCTTGAGTGATCATTTAACCTAAAACACTTTGAGCAAAATGAGTGAATCCTTGTGAGAGTACTCGGTTTTACTTTATTGATATTGACAGATTATTGGAATGTCTAATTTTGCTTAAATTGTTCTTAGTCTTGCATGTTTTTAATTGTGCCTTAATCTTAGTATTTGTTTCGATCTTCGATCATGTAACCACCCGGACCCGCTTATGCGTTTCACCTAACTCCGGGCGGTCACAACCTATAATCAAACTTCTTTTATAATATCTCAGTCAAAATATCAAAACTGACATAGTTTCCCCCTACGTGAGATTTACGAACCATACCATAAAACCCGTTAACGAATACATATCAATTCTATTATCAGAACGATTATAAAATCTATCAGCATTGCTTTCAAATCCATCTCAAAATAGCAAGTAATAGTTTAGTAACATAAGATTACAAAATAGGTGGTTTGAAAGCATAAAGTGTTTAGTTATAAACTAAAGCCAACATCCGGCAAAACCAAAAGATAAGTTGTATCGAAATATAGGCATAAGTCACCCAAATACAGACAGTTTGGAAGATAAGAACATTACAACAGTCTAGAGCTAAATGTGTCGATCCTCCAATTGTCGGGTCCAAAAGGGGTAGCCTATCACAAGTATCTGAAAGGGGAGAAGAGGAGGGCATGAGCTAGGGAGCTCAGTGTGTTCCAATAAGTGCAGATCAAACAAGCAATAAATACATATCAATCATATCATAAGAACACATAGCAGATCAATACAAATGCTCGAGTGCATGCATGGGTCTACTAGTGACTACCCTCCAACCTTACACCAAATGTAGTCCCCCAGAACTGCATCCATATGGACTTACCCTAGGCCCGATGGGCATAGGTGCCACCTAAGGGGCTGCCTTAGGTCCATAAGGATTTACACGTGCTAAAGCATCGGTACCTACTAAAGGGGAGACCTTGAGTCCATAAGGATTTACCAGCTGGATCAGAGCTGTACCAACAGAAACTTCATAACATAACCCAACAGTATACCCCAGATAGTAATCAGTGTTCAGATTCCAGACATGAGCAACATGATACATGTGACAAACATATTCTATTCAGAGTATCAAAAACGGAAGATTCATGCTTTTGACAAATAAATGGGCATACCATTGAGCAGAGCAGACATTCTCATCATTCATCATGCTAACAGATTGTAACATTATAGGTCAAGCTAACAGATCATACTATCAAGTTCATCAAACAACCAGGCAATATCATCACAGATCAAGCAATCACATAACAAGTATACATATTGAACATACATACATCAGGTACGCAGAGAATGTCATCATATATCCAGTTGATCATTTCATCTCATTTCCCAACATATTGATGCAATCTCAATAACAGTTGAATTATTCATCAAACATAATATTATTCATGATTAAATCATTATACAATCCATTCAACAGAATATAGCACACATGGAACACACCTCAAAAGCTGGTCGGAGAAGGGTCTAACAGACACCTGCCTCAGTACGCTCAGATACAGGGTCAGATTCTAGATCAAGAAAGAGTAATGGTCATAATGTGAAATAAGAGTTAAACTTGTTCTTATACACAGAGTTTGAATTCATACTGATATTCACTGAAGCGTGAGGGTGAGCGGGTCGAGAGGAGCTAGGCTGAGCTGGAGAGTGGTCACACGAGTCTCGAGTACCTTTACACAATTAATACACTATTTTAGTCACTTATTCGATTTACTATTATCTGAATAGGATAATTAAGTACATATGCATGATTTGGGTTTAAGGTCAGATTCGGGGGTCTTAGAGTCGGAATTTCGCAAAACGGGCTTAAAAAACGGACCCAGAACGTCGAAAAATGTAAAATAGGGCCTTTTTTCGAAAGTTTTGACTTTTTGGTCAAAGTCAACGCCAACGTCAACAAGTCAACACTGACGTTAACAAGTCAACACTGACGTCAGCAGGTCAAAGTCAACGGGGTCAGGTCAACGATGATGTCAACAACCAACAGGGGGTCAACTGAGTTGACTTGGTGAGTTAACTCACTGAGTCAACTCGGGCGAGTTGACAAACTGAGTTGACTCAACGAGTTAACTCGGACACAGGTTGGTTCGGGTCAGAGACGGGTCGGGTCGGACTCGGATGATGGGCTCGGGTTAACTGGGTTTGGGTTTTGGGCCATCTAGGTTTTGGGCTCGGGTTTGGTTGATGGGCCGACCGGTCCAACCGATTCAGGCCGGCTCACTTACCCAAACGGAAACAACCGTCGGACGGCCACCGAAAACTCGCCAAAGAGCTCGTAATGGCTCGATTTCACCTGGAAAAAATAGCAGACTCGATTATTCACCTAACCCAACCCACACAAGCCCGAAAATCGCCAGAAATAACCATAAATCTTTGCGAAAAACCAAAAGGTCGCTGGAACTTACGTAGCTCCGACGAACGTATTCCCGACGGCGAATGGACGAAGGGTTGGCTGGGTTTTGTTTGGCTTGACGCGGGGAGCACGGTGGTGGCAACAACACACCGAACAGACGACTGACGGAGGCTGAAACGATGAGCAAAAGCTGACGGAAAACAGGGTGAGGGTTTGTCGAACCTTCAGCCCTCAAATCACGAGGATGGCGGTAGGGGGTGAGCGAGTGACTACCGGGGATGAGCTCAGGGAAGGGCGGCGCACACGCCGGTGGCGGCGGTGTTGCGCACAGAGCGACGGTAGAGGGGGGAGCAACGGTGGCCAGACGGGGTGGGTAGGAGCGTTGGGAGAGGGGATGTTTTCTCGAAACTTGGAAGAGAGAATGACATTCAATTGGGTAGGTGAAACGTCAGAGTCAGATTAAAGCTAACTCAAATAAACTCCCTGATTAACAAACAAATATTACCCTTGGTAATACTTGACATAAGAGAGCACTTGGCTCAATTGGTTAGCATGTTGGGTGGTGAGGGCTGAGGTCTCGGGTTTGAGCCTCCACACCCTCACCTTCCTTTCCTTTTTTTATTATCATATGTATATGCCAGGTGTTACAGATCATACGAATAACTTAGAGACATCGTGAAATAAAGGGTGAGGATTTGAGCTTTGATGAGTTAGTTGAGAGATACTTGAAAACAAGCATTGAATAAATGACGGGGGATTTGATACGTAGCTAAAATGGTAACTATTTTATCTTTAGTTTTACCTCTAATGATTCGAATATGATGCTGATCTGGGCTTTATTATGTGTTTTTCGTGCATGTCTTCAATTCTGGAAAATACACTGAAAAGAGGCAAAAATTATGCATTTTTTTTATCTGGAGTCAAGTTTGGGCTAGTGGGCATGAAAGCCGACGTGACGTCCAGTCAGCAATTTCTAGAAGATGACAACAATAGCGTCGGATGGCTTATCAGTCACGAATTGATAGCTTATCGGCCAAGATTTTAAATTCAAACTTAAAAATTATTTTTGTATTTAGAATTTAATTTGAATATTTTTTTAAGATTTATCTTCTATCATTTTAAGGTTATCTTAAAGTTTTTAGAATACTATAAATACCCCTTGAGGTAAGCTAGAGAATCATCTCTTGTTCTTAGCTTTCTTTTACTTTTAAAGTTTATAAAATTTCCTTTCCCTTTACGTTTTATTTCTTTTAGTTTTTTTAACTATATTTTAAAATTATGCTAAGTATGATTTCTTCTATAATAATGATTAACTAAATTTTTTGATTAGCCAAAGGCTTAAAGCGAAGCTTCGATTCACCTTGTGAGAATTAAAAGCACTCAACAACTTCATTTTACATTCTCAATTTTTTAAAAGCTAGATTGGCAATCGACATTTCTATTAAAAAAATTGCTTTCATTTCAAAAGGTGCACGTTGACTTGATTATTGTTTAGATTTATAGTTGGGAGGCAAGATCGGCATCGAGACAGCATAATCTGAGTCGGGTTTTTCTAAATTCTAAAACTGTTTTATTCTAACGATGATAGTCGGAGATAGTCTAACCAGAAAACTAAAATCTAAAAATTGATTTTAAACAAGTTACAAGAGTCGGGTCTTGTAGACTGCAACCGACATGTATCCGGAGTTAAAATTCTTTTTCGATGATCATTTTGAATTGAAGCAGATCAAAGCTTGATGCTAATTAATTTAATTATTTTACTCTTCAAAATTTACTTCCAACACTTTCACTTTTACTCTACAGTTATTTTCCAGCTTTCTTGCTCAAACCCCCATTCACTATATTGCCTCGCAACAATTAGAATCAAAACCTTCAGATATCAGAAGTTTCGAAGTCCCTACGGATCGACTATTTTTCTCTCTATACTACATTATTTTTATTTATTTGAAATTTAAAGATGATTTATTTGACAATTTACGACACTTGTCAAATCTTTTGAAACTCAATTTTTGAGTCAAAAGCTGCAAAAACACAAAAGCTGAAAAATTCATTTTTGACCAAACGATCGTTTTCAATCCAACGGCCGTTTTAAATTTAATGCCGAACGATTAGTCATATAAGAATGAAAAGCTTCAAATATATTTTTAAAGTGTTAAAAAAATCTGCCAAAATGGATTAAATAAACTTGTTTCCGTTCAAGTCACAAGAAGATGCAGTTGAAGAAATTTTTTTAGTACAACCGAAATGGAAATTATTTTATCAAAAAAACTATTTTTGGGGAAATGTGTAAATTGCAGAAAAAGGTCCCCAACCCTTCTAGGATTTTTAGATTAGGACAGATTTACAAAATTTTTAATTTAGTCATCTAAATTTTTATTATTTAAATAATTTTTTATTATTTATTTTGTATTTATATTTAAAAATAGCAGTCAAATTTATTTTTATATCAGCTTATTCAGCTATTAATAACGCGTGGATCCCAGATTACCAGTCATTTTGATTGGCTACCAATATTTTACATTTACATTTACTGCTTGATTTATTAGTTAATATAAATAAATCCCACGATTTCTTTTCCAACGGTTTTTTGCAACCGTTTTTTCAGCTCATTTTCCCGAGAAAACAAAAATACTATGTTCGAATACGAGCGCGTGAGTCGCACAGGCGCCGGCAAGGCGGGGCAGGTTGATCTAGAGTCAGGGGAGACTCTTTACCCAGGACTCGGTTACGGTGAGAACGAGCTCCGATGGGGCTTTATCCGCAAAGTTTACGGCATTCTGGCAGCACAGCTGTTTCTGACCACCGTGGTCTCTGCCTTCGTCGTATTGTCACCTCCAATCAACGACCTCCTTCGTGGAAACTCTGGCCTCTTGCTCTTCATCTCTTTAATCCCCATCATCCGTAAATTACTTTCCTTATCAAAGATCTTTAATCTCCTTTACTTTTTTGTTAAAGAAATAATTGTTAGGTCCTTTGAATAGAATAGAATAGAATAGAATAGAATAGATAGATCAACCTCAAAACTATATATATATATATATATATAAAGTTTACTGGTGTGATTACATGGTAGTATCTGTTCATACTTTTCATTAACTCTTTGACAAGATATGTACTTTGCACACACATATGCTCGAATCCGGATGGAATGTATGATTTAAGAATGTTTAATTCATTTATTGTGTCACATTGTTACTTAATCCATGCAGTGGTGTGGCCGTTGCATATGTATCACCAAAAGCACCCACTCAACTTGATCATCCTTGGGCTCTTCACTGTGTTTCTGAGTCTCACAATTGGTGTGAGCTGTGCCAACACTGATGGTATGGTTTCCAAAAAGGAGTTATTAATATAGAGGATTGTCGGAACTAAGTGGTTTGGTTCCCCGGTTTCAGGTAGAATTGTGCTTGAAGCACTGATTTTGACAGCAGCTGTGGTTTCATCTCTTACCGGATACACTTTCTGGGCATCTAAGAATGGCAAGGACTTCAACTATCTGGGGCCGATTCTGTTCACCGGCCTTATCATCCTCCTCCTAACCACTCTAATACAGGTTGGAAGTTGAACACCATCTGCAGACATATATGTAGGATTCATGTGTGATGCTCAACTAACACTAACATATGTTGTATCATCATACAGATGTTGTTCCCACTCGGCCCGGCAACTACTGCTGTGTATGGTGCAATCAGTGCCCTGATATTCTGCGCTTTCATAGTCTACGACACCGACAACCTCATCAAGCGCTTCACATACGATGATTACATATTGGCATCCGCCACTCTCTATTTGGACATCCTCAACTTGTTCATTTCCATCATGCGGGTTCTGAGATCAGGCGATAATTAGTTGTATGAGGTCGGGTCGACCTAAGCTGATTGTACTATATACTAATTGTCTATATATATATATAGCATGCCGGCTCAATGCCGGCTGCCCCGATCTGCAGTTTCTCTAATCCGATCAGTTATGGTTTGGGGAATGCATAATTGGAACTATCCCAACTATGATTGGTTCTCCCTTGTTCAATACCACATTTCCTTTTATTCTTAATATGTATGATGATAATATTCAAATGGGTCTAGAAATGAAATGCAAACAAGCTTACTAGACTTTGTAATGGCTACACTCTTTGCTTAAAGTTTTCCTTGCATATTATCATGTGCGGTCTATGTTCAAAACAAATCTACTAAAATATTAACCGGAAACGGATTATATAACAAAACTCAACTCGATGAAGGAGAAAGTCTTTTAACTGGTAAATTACAACAAATATCAATAAATTTTAAAGTTTAATATCAATTATATTATTGAACTAAAAATATTCTGAGGAGTCGGGAGAGGATGATTGGGAAGTAGGAGTTATGCATTGCCCATTTTGAGATGTGTTTAAATTCTCGTACAGTTATTATTTTAGCCCAAAGTTTATATTTTGTTGATCTAATTTTATTATTCTTTATGTATCGTTAATTTTTTTTAATAAAAAAAGATTATTATTATGTTTTTTTAATAAAAAAAATTATTATTATGTGTCTCGTTAAAACCTTTTGACGAGAGCGTCTGAATGTGACTCAACCAGAAGAACCATTTCCCGCCATGCACCATGAGCATCCATATTATCGTAATGACAGACACAGCCCTCACATATTTGGTAATGGATTAATCGGTGCTCCAACTTGGAGAACGTCATTCCATCCACACTTCTACACTTTGCATTTCAACCCCTTAATCATAATATACCTTTATTTATTTGATTTACTGACTGCAAATAACGCTTTGGAAATGCCTGAATTTTGTTCCAATTCATTATCAAATATTGTACAAACATTCATATAAAAATATTTTATAGTACTTAAAATAATAATAATAATAACCACAACCATTTAACAATTCGGGAGCACCTCCACCATTTTCATCTCTAATGACTGGAAAAGGACATACAAACAAAACCAAACTTTTCCTTTGTTAAGGAAATGATGTTTCAATTATGCTTACAAACCCGGATCTGAGTATTGAATATGGCCACGGAGGCCGGTAGCTAAATGACTCATAAAACCACCTCAACACCTCGATTCCCGATATCGGATTCGGCCACACGATACTTAAATATGCAAGCACGAAGACTGGTAGCTAAATGACTCATACAATCACCTCACACCCCCAATCCAGGTATGGAATTCAGGCACACAACACTTAAATATATAAGTAAAGCACGAAGGCAGGTAGCTAGATGACTCAGACAATCGCCTTCGACGACTTGAAAGTCAAATAATACCATACTTCATTGACATTCCTAAACAAGATATTAGAAGGGCCTACCACTTATCATATAATCTCTTATATCAAAGGTCAGATAATCCTTGATTGAAACTTTACTTTCCTTGGCAATCAGTTTCCACGCCACAGAAGATCATTGCTTGGAATTACCATTTAATATAAGTAGAGAAAACAAGAAGAGAATTAGCATTTAAGAATTTGCAGCCGGGATACTAGTTCGATTTCCTTGATAATTAGTTCCTTTTCCTCTTCAAATTCCTCATCTTCAGAACCTGCAACAATAACTGCTTCTTAGCAGACGAGTGCAACGGCAACTAAAGAAATAGATACTAATGGAAAGTTTAAACCAAAGCATATATCTAGTGTCATTCTTACAGAAAATATATGGCCCAAAAAGTACCTTTTACAGAGAGATTTCGAAGAAGATCTACCAATTTCTCGTGGTTTTTTGCCAGAATAATCTTTATTTCTCTTGGCTTGTTCGGATTTGCAACAAAAACCTGCACATTGATGGTGAAAGAAAATAATAAATTAGAACAATTTTAATAACCTCTGAAATGGTTTTTTCCCCTTTCATATAGATCATATAAGACTATAAGTAGGCTAATAGTCCAAGTATTTGTTGAAAATGCAGCAGAATAATACTCAAAATTAATCTAAGGTTAATTTTCAATCTCGATGGTAGAAATTCAACATTAATATCTGAAGAGATGTTAGACAGAACATCTTATCACCATCATGAGATGCAAATGAGTTCAGATTTATCATGACAGATTAAAGTGAGAGATAGAGTTGAGACATTGAGAACCATAGCCGAGTTGAAAGAGGTTAGCTTGAAGTGACTCAGCTCGTCTCTTCAAGTTACTATAGTTAACAAAGTTTAGTGTGGTGAGTACGAGTGCCGTCTCTATCAGTTTCAAACTCATTAGTCATTACTACCATCAGTCACCTTTTCTTGTCAGATTATTAACTTGTAACACTGCCACAAGACTTTCTTTACGAGGATGCATTCTAGAATTCATGACGGAACATATTCTTTCCCACGGGTAGGCCTGTGATGGGGACTTGCGAAAATGATATGCATGTGTGTGAGTGAGAGAGGCAAAACGAGAGAGGTAAATATCACCTTGAAAATGTGGAAAGCCGAAATCTGAATGTTTTTGCTTGAATCCTGCTTTAACAAAAAAGATAAGAAAATAAAAATTCAAAGCATATAACCGCCAATTGCAAACAAGTTATTCTCAACGGTTAAGATACTTAATATATCTGACACGCATGTCGGACACAATTTAGATAAGAGTATGCGAATATGACCCTCCAGTGACAAGGACCCTCCAAATACATGGAAAACTTTTTAAAAATTGACGATACTCATGTCCAACATATTCGTATTTGACGCTCACTCCAGAGTCTGAGCAAAATGGGTTTAATAATGTGACAAGGAAGCGGACAATATTACCAAACATACAAGGAAAAACAGAGAGCCTGAATGGTTCGACTGGGTCCGATCAATTCAAAGTTGAATATCCTAATATCTAATAAGTTCAAGTTGTTTCTATAAAACATAAATACCATCCAGAACTCCTGGCTTCCACTCTTGCATTGACGATCTTTTATGTCTCTTCAGGCCAACAAGACATCAGGAATGGCCAATGGATGATTCAACCCAATTAACACCAAAAGAGTCATAAAGGATCAAAAGTACGGTTAATGAGAAGTACCTTCAGCAGTGTCATCATGATTTTCAAAAATCGAACTTCTAAAATATAGCGCTTCATTATATTGGAATTTGGTGGCTCCAAAAGAAAGTCCGACAGAAGCTAAACAGAAAACATTGCAGCATTACCAATCCACTTAGCAATAGAGCGAAACTGGAAGAAGAAGAAAAGAGCTTAGAACCAACCTTTAAAGATTGCCTTCTTGTCACATAATTAGAAGATGTCAAGAGTTTTTCATACATGTCGAAGAACTGGAACAACGTTACCTCATTAACAAGCCAAAAGAGGATGGGAAATTTAATATTTCAACAAACTTATTAAGAAAGATATCTTCACAGCTCTTCACCACGTGGATTCATCAAGTGTAGTTTGATGTCTTTTACCAAAAGGGTGTATATGTATATAACATTCTCGAAGAAATTTGTTAGTTCAGCAGGTTATCCAATGAAACATTTGATCAATGTTCAGTTCTAAAGCAAAAGCAGGCTCAGCCTAGATTATTTTTTTGTCGCATAAGATATGAGATAAAGCACTATGTAAGTGTACCTCATCATAGTGAGCAGTCAAATATTCAGATACCAATGTTCCATGTTTTGTAAGAAGATCCTGAGAAAATTCAGTCAAAGATGTATAAGGGAAGAAAGCACGGAGCCCCAGAAATGTATTTACTTGAAAACTAAACAATCTAACCTTAAATGTTGAAAATGCATCAGAAGCAACATCAAAGGTGGGCAACTCCACAAATTTGAAGAACAACACAAAGCTACCGGAATTTAACATATATCTGAAAAATCACTACAAAATTTAACTGGTGAAAAAGTGAAACTTTGTTTCAGTAAAACATCAAAAAAACATGAACTTAAAATGAAGAAGTGCTCTAGTAGCCCAATTTCCCTCCTTTAGTTTACTTGGACTTGTTCGTAGACAAAAATCAGCAAATAGTTTGACATCCAATAAAAGCAGAAAGCGGCACTTCAAAAGTAAAGTGTTCCCAATTTATTAACTTATCCAGTTCCTGAATTTTCCAGTATGTGAGGTGCTTTTACACTTGATCTTCTAAAGCATCCCATTTTGTCACATGAAAAAGAAGTTAATGTGCAGGAATCTGATCTTCAATTAACATCATCATAAGATATTGAAAGTGGTGATTACACGGTATACTAAGAACTAGGGTTGTATCTGAATGTTAAACTTAAAGATCATATTTGATGCACGTTTTGCTTCAATCATGTGAAAGAAATAGGCATAAAGATCATGTCTTACTGTGCAAGTGCTGGAAATTTGATGCACTCCCTCAACATATTTCCGCAATGTAAAGCGATTTCCTTGTTATCATAGCTGCTTACAAAAGATAGAAATCAGTCTTACACCCAACTCGAATGAATTTTAAATGTTATTTCGGTATACAAATTGGTCAATTCCAATCCATCCAATGAAGACAAACAACCCACTCTGAATAAAACAAATAGGGAAGAGAGAGAAAGAGTAGCACTAAGCCAGGTTTATATACATTTGATAAACATGTGATAGACGACAAATTATAGACATTTCAAGTTGAAAAAGAAAAAAAAGGCATGGTCAGAAATATGTGAAAAATGGCATTCATGAATCATAACCTTACCAAGCTACAAGAAAGTCGAGTAACTCCATATTGTTCTCAATGTACTCCACACAGCAATATCTGGAATCAACTTGTTGCTTCAATAATATGGACCAGCAGTGTACTAAATCTTTTCTCGCCTGTAAACACATATATCACATTGACATTCTTATCAAATAACCATATATGAGAAAAAATAGTAAAATTATCAAGAACTTACTTCCCATCCCAGAGCGGGTAACTTATGAATAAGAAGAGAAATGACATCCTCTTTAGAAATTTCAAGTGCCAATTGTAAGACTTGATCCACATTCGGTTCAACCTCCCCATCTCCGGAAAGCATGCATCTCATCGCCACAAAATTCTTTTCAACTTCTTCCATAGCCTAAGATTTAAACAAAACTATCAATATCCAAATTCTAATCCATGCTTGATGTATTTCCATACATAAACCCATCAGAAACAAAACCGCAATGATTTGCTTAGGCCGAAAACAAAACCGTCCATCCGCTAAAATGGCATTGATACCATGAGACAACATTACCAGACATAGGCACCAACCAAGCATTGCATCCCCACCCACCCCTTCCCCACAATAGCATTAGAAATTGAACATTGCACTTTGAGATCTCAAGTTCAAATCTTGAAGTGGATTTCATTAGATGAGAGAGCTACCTCCATTTCTATAGTTCAAAGGGCAATGGGTTTTCTTGAAAAAAGGATTAACCTTTTCTTCATATCACAGCAAATGGCAGAACATGTGAAATATTCAAAACCAGCAACAAAATCATTCCCAAAACCGTTACGAAATGAAATAATTCATGAAACCCATTTCATAATTTCATTATTACAACAAATTTAAGACTCGCCCACTTCGTCCAAAATCCAAAAAAAAAAAAAACAGAATGCATGAAATCAAACCAATAAAAGAATAAAAACCCCAGAAAAAAAATAAAAGAAGAAGAGATGAAGGACCTTTTCATGAGATTTAACTTCAGAAATGGTTTTGATGTCGAGCGCCATGAGACTGTCCTTGATCGCCTTGGTTACCTCTTGCGGGGTTTTGGGCCTTGACGGCTTGAAGAATGGGAAGGACATGATGGATCAGAAGCTCTAATGAAAAATAAGACTCAAAATTCAATCTTTCCGATGAAGGATTTGTATATTGAGAAGAAGGTAAAAGGATTCGTTGATCACTTCAAATTATGGGAATTGAAAGAAGAAGGAAAAACAGAAATTGCTCAAAAAAACTAAAAAAATGCTTGGTAAATTTGCGTTTTGTATTTTTATATATTTAGGCAGCCTGATCCAAGATTACAAGTATAATATTTAGATTTATATCCAATTAGGGATGGGCACGGTACCCGGATCCGACGGGTTCCGACCCGACCCGACACGATCGGGTCGGATATTTTTATGAAAAAATCGGGTTCGAGTCGGGTTTTGTGTAGGGTGAGGTCAGGTCGGGTTCGGATTTTAGGGTGAAAAAATTCGACCCGGGACTAATAGTGTAATTTTCCCTAAATTTTTTAGAGATATTTGTAATAATATCCCTTTTTATAATTAGGTCCTTAAAATAGATTTTTTTATTTACAATTTAATCCTTAAATTTATTATTTTTTACAATTAAGTCTCTTAAAATTATTTTTTTTACAATTTAGTCCCTAAAATTGATTTTTTTATATAGGCTGGGTCGGGTCGGGTCGGAGTCGGGTTTAAGGTATTTATTTTCGGGTCGATCGGGTTTTTTAAAAGATATGATCGGGTCGGGTCGGGTTCGGGTTTAGGGTTAATATTTTCGGGTCGGGTTCGGGTGGGCCAAAAACCCGGCCCGACCCGACCCGTGCCCATCTCTATATCCAATACAATGATGCTGAAAATAAAATGTTCTTACAAGGTCTTAATTTTAAGGTTTTGGGCTTTAAATTTAGAGTTTAGAGGTTTAAATTTTAATTTAAAGTTTAAAGGTTTATATTTTAAGTTTATAATTAGAAGTTAGGGTTTAGGATAATTGATTAAGGATTTAAATTTTAATCTACAAATCTTAAATTTTAGCTTTAAACCTTAAATTTTATCTACAATCCTTATATTCTAAATTCTTAAATATAAAATCTCAATCTTTAAACCCTAAATTAAATTACTAAATATATAATTTTTTTTATTTATACAGTCAATATATAAAATAATTATCCATATTATACTGGGTGTAAAATTATGGTATTTAGTTTGTATATCATTTTATTTCAATCGTAATTTTATTCCATTTTAAAAATCTAATAAAAAGTAAATGTCTTTTTAATAGTGAAACAATAAATATTGTACTTTAAAATTATAATATTTAAAAAATTGTGGGTTAATTAATTTTTTTTGATAATACTAAACAAATAAAACTAAATTAACTATGCATATTATGCAGTAAAGCATAGGCAGGTTCAGCAGACGAGTCTATGAACGTCAGTTCCCCAATCAGGGCACTATGGCTTAGTCTGGCCAGGCAATCGACAACATTATTAGATTGTCAATGAACATGTTTTATTTTAACTTTTCACTGGAGGTTCAAAAGGTCAAGAATATTAGTCACGAGCGCGTGCAAATTCAACGCCTTTGATTTATGAAGTAAGATACGAGTGGCCTCAAGGTTATCAGACTTCAACATCACCCTACGATACCCAAGTCGACACACATGTCGAAGACCCTCATAAATTGCCCAGAGTTCCGCAAGTAATATAGAGCAATTCCCTATACTGCTGGAGAAGCCAAAAAGCCAAGCACCATCATCATCACGGATCACCCCTCCGGTCGCAGCTGAGCCGTCATAGACATTGACTGCACCGACTGTATTAAGTTTTACCCAGCCCTCCCTCGGATATGACCATCTCGACATGGCTACAGGGGCAAAGATGACCGGCTGTGTAGGCCCGCAAGCAGTAGCCTCAAATTCAGTTGTAAGGTGCAAACAGTGTGGAATAAAATTCACCCTTTCAACATATTTTATAACCAAAATCAAACCACATCTCTTTTTCCATAGCTACTAGTAGACAACAGCAAACAAAGACGACCAGCTAACATCTAATCCATCTCTCCTGCACGTTGATTTCAAATTCAAAACAAGCCAAACCTGCAACGGTTGGGACATGAAAACAACTAAAGAGCTTTGGGAAACCAATGCTGCCCAAACTCCTCTCGCTCTTGAACAATCACGCAAAACATGGCACGCGTCCTCTACATCTCCTTTGCATAAGCTATAAAGACTTTTGTAAAGTGCTTAAAAGTTCGATATTTTATGCCCATTTTAGCTCATATTGTCGATGTTCTTAAGCTCATTCTAGTTCATATTTAGGTTTTCATGCATGTTTTACAGTATCTTTGCTTCACTCAGCTTATTACAGTGTTCATGATTATTTGTGGAGAAAAGATATTGTTTTCGGTTACATTTACATTACAGGTTAAATGAGACTGCCACCGGAACCCGCCGCGGCAATAGGATAGAAGAATGACTAGAGAGGAGGATGAAGCAGAATGATCACATCCATTCACATAGGACCAACCATCGTTGCAGAAAAGAACTGTACTAATGCAGTTTAAAGAATAGCCCGCCGAGACAGTCCGCCGCCAGCACTGCCGCCGCAACGGCACACTGGAGAATGACCAAAAGGGAGTGCGATCTGAAGAGGAGAATTTCCTGAATCGGCAGAACCAAGTCACATGAAGAATAGAGTCCAAGAGCATCTAGAGATGACGTGAGAAGACCCAAACAAGGAAGAAGCTTACGGCCCAAGAAAGCCTAAAAGAGGAGTTATTTTGGAATAAAATATTCAGACATTTAATTGCATTTAATTCCAACTCAACTTCCTCCAAAAGAGAGACTTTTTCCCTAAGTAGGGTTTTTACATGTAACCACCTTTATAAAGGCAAGGCTTGACCGATTGGAGGAAGGAGAGAGAGATTAAGGTTAAGTTTATTTTTGTGTTTTTTTAATTCCATTATGTTCTAAACTTTCCTTAGGGTTAAGATTGTTTTGTTTAGTAGTTGCGAGAACGATTGAAATTAGTTTAAGCTTTTGCTAACACAATTCAATTCAAGGTTTGTTTATCCTATGTTCTTAATCTTTGTTTCTATAGAGTCGAAAGATCTTTGTGAGCGCATCTATTTGTTTCAATTCGAGAGAGTTAAAACTCAAGAAAAGGGATAAACACGATTCCCATCAACTGAGGTGAGAATCAACTTAGCTTAGAGATAAGTCTAGGTTTAAGGCGATTAAGAAGGAACATGGGAAAATTATTGTTCAACCTAGGTTTATGCCGAGAGGTATTGTCAAAGAATGAGCATCAACAGTATTCGAACTTAAAGATAAGTTAGAATCAGATCAGGACGTTCTGCCGAATCTTGGAGGCCCGCCGAGCTCCCCACCATGACAGTGTTCTATTCGTCGTTCGTCGTGGCAGAGATATCGACTTTGCATTATAAGACTTTTACGAGTTCAACGCATTTTCACACTACGACACAGCTCAATCTGACCCATCTTTTTATTCTGATTTCTCAATCCTTTCATTATTTGTTTTCTTTAAGCTTATGCAACTTTCTCAAACCAATCCAATTCAATTGTGTTTTTATTTTTACTTGTGTAGGAAGATAAAACTTGAAGGATTTCCCAATCCATGTGGTGACGATATCTTAAATACTATAACTTGACAGAAGTGTACACTTGCACTCGATTTAGAGAACTTCTTTACGCTCTACAAGTTTTTGGCGTCGTTTCCGGGGATTGACGTTAAATATCTTTTGTTTTTATTTTTTCATTTCAATTTTATTTTTAATCTCGCGATTTTCTTTGGTTTATGACCAGAGCGAACCCAACATCACCACTGCGACCGTTTGATCCTGAAATGGAAAGAACTGCACGCAGACTTCGACAAGGAAATACCAGAACCATAAATCGGGATGGAGACGACAATGCCCGCAGAAACTTACATGTCGATGGCATTTTTTTGCCCGGCGGCATTCGAGAAAATCCACCTGCCCCCTGACCAAAATTATGTGATTACCTGGAGGAGGACCTTAGGAAGTTGAACATTGGTGTTGTCGATCCTGAGATAGAAGCAGACCATTTTGAACTCAAACTTGTCATGTTCAACATGATTAACACAGTAGGACAGTTCGGAGGATCCGACACTAAGGATGCCTGACAGCATATGAAATCCTTCCTAGACATTTGTAAATCTTTCAAGATACATGAAGTTCAACCAGATGTGTTGAGACTCAGACTATTTCCCTATTCATTGAGGGATAGGGAAAAATCTTGGTTTAATAGTCTACCATCTGACTCTATTGAGTCTTGGATGGAATTATGTCGTGATTTTCTAGCCAGATTTAATCATGTTAATTTAACTGATAAATTGCGAACTGAAATTACTACTTTTCGACAGGCTGGTGATGAACCAATGTATGAGGTGTGGGAACATTTCTGCGATATGCTAAACAAATGCCCACTACATGGATTCCCGGAGTGGACACAAGTCACGATGTTCTACAATGGTGTCAACACTCCAACAAGACTGATGTTGGATGCCTCAGCAAACGACACAGTTCTTGATAAAAAGCATGCAAAAGCAATTCAGATCTTGAACAGGACGGCCAAAAATGGCTATCAGTTCCCTACCGCCCACCGAGGCAGAGTAAGGAGATAGACCACTGTTAATGAGCTAGGAACATCCGACACAATCACAACACAATTAGCTCATCTAACAAAAAATGATGGAAGCAATGCAAAGGTAGAATAATACCCAACACGTTAAAGCTGTCGATGCCTTTTGTGAACAATGTGGGGGAGACCATGACTCCTCAGAATGCCAACAATTCCAAGAAACTAGTTGCTTTGTGGGAAACTACAATAGAAACAATAACCCGGCATCAAATACATATAATCTGGGCTGGAGAAAACATCCAAACTTCTCATGGGGCAACCCTAACACTGCAGAAAATCCTACCAATCAGAATACGAGATATCAGAGGAACCCACGTCGACAGTAGACGCAACAGCAGCAGCCGACAAAAAACAAATTTCTAGAGGCTACTTTAAATACTTTTATGTTGCATACTAGTGCATATATTGCTAATTCTGATAAGTTTGTTAACAAGGTTAATGCTTTCATGGAAAGGACTGAAATGCGGATGCAAAACCAGGAAGCATCATTGAAAACACTGGAAATCAAGTGGGTCAATTTGCACAGATTTTAAATACACGATCAGTAGGAGGTTTACCTAGTGATACCGAGGTCGCTAGAGGAAAAACCCATGAGTAGTGTAAAGGAATCACCACCATAAGTGAAATTAGCTTGCAGGAACCAAAGGGCCAGGCGACAAAAGGGAAAGCACTAATGGAACAACATACCCAATCTGCAACACCTGCCGAGAAGGATGCCACAGCAGGTCCTGATGTCGTGGTAACTCCCGACACATCTGAATTTTCCAATCACAAGGAAAATCATCTTGAGAAAACTCATACCCCCTCAGATCAAATTTCTCTGCAAAGAAAGAATTGAAGATATCAAACTACCACCACCATTCCCACAAAGGCTGAAAAAGCAGAAGCAAGATTACCAGTTCAAAAAATCTCTAGATATCTTGAAATGGGTCCACATTAACCTGCCCTTGGTAGAACTCATTGAACATATACCTAATTATGCTAAGTTCCTCAAGGACATGGTTTCTAAGAGAACACAAATTGATGAGTTTGAAACAATGGCAGTTACAGAGGGATGCATGGTCATGATGCACAATAGAGCCCCACTAAAGAGAAAAGATCAGGACATTTTTATCATTCCTTGTGCAATTGGCGACAATTATATTGGGCAGACATTATTTGATCTGGGGGCAAGTATCAACTTGATGCCGAAATCTGTTTTTCAGAAACTAGGAATATGAAGGGCCCACCCTACTATTGTCATGCTCCAACTAGCTGACAGGTCTTAGGTTCAACCAGAAGGAAAAATCGAAGACGTGCTAGTAAAAGTCGATAAGTTTATTTTCTCTGCTGATTTTTTGGTTTTAGATTGCGAAGCAGATGAGCGGGCGCCTATTATACTTGGAAGACCATTCCTAGCTACTGGAAGGACGCTGATCGACGTCAAAAAATGAGAACTTACAATGAGGGTAAACGGTCAGCAAATAAAACTGAATGTTTTCCAAACCTTAAAATAGAATGATGACTCGGAAGAATGCAAAATGCTTCATTCCACATCTAAGTTTGAGTTCGACGTTGATAAACCATGCCTGGGTAAATACTGCCTCAGTAGTGATTCTGGTGATTGCCTTGTCAGTCACTTGAAGAACTGCCCTAACTCCTGCCTAGGCGGCCAGAGAACAAAAGCTGAAGATGAGGAAGAGACAAATAAGCAGGATGAAGTACAATGGATGACAACAAGGCCAGGTAAGTATTTTGAACCTTTAGATTACACTGATAAGAGAGGTAAAGTTCACAAACCATCTATTGAAGAACCTTTTATCCTTGAGTTAAAACCCTTACCTGAGCAACTCAAATATGTTTTCTTGGGACCCAATGATACGTTGCCCGTAATTATCTCTTCCAAGTTGCAGGATGAATAAGAACACAAGTTGATAGACCTGCTGCGGCGGCCATAAGAGGGCAGTAGGATGGACCATTATCGATCTTAAGGGAATTAGCCCAACAATATGCATGCACAAGATCCTGTTAGAAGAAGACTATAAACCCACTGTCGATGCTCAAAGAAGGATAAACGAGGTGATGCGAGAAGTTGTCAAAAACGAAATCATCTAGTGGCTCAACGCAGGTATCATTTATCCTATATCCGACAGTGAATGGGTAAGCTCGATACAATGTGTACCCAAGAAAGGAGGAATCACGGTGGTAAGTAACGAAAATAATGAACTAATCCCAGCTAGGACTATGACCGGTTGGAGGGTTTGCATGGACTACCGTAAGTTAAACAAGGCAACCAAAAAGGATCATTTTCCATTACCTTTTATTGATCAAATGCTTGACCACCTTGCTGGCAAACCCTTCTATTGTTTTCTTGATGGCTATTCAGGGTATAATCGGATTACCATAGATCCTCAGGATCAAGAAAAGACCACCTTCACCTGCCCCTACGGCACATATGCATTCAAGAGGATGTCGTTCGGGTTGTGTAACGCACTAGCCACGTTCCAATGCTGCATGATGGCCATATTTTCCGACATGGTAGAAGATTTCCTAGAAATCTTCATGGATGATTTCTCTATCTTCGACAGCTGCCTCGGCAACTTAGAAAAGGTGCTAACGAGATGTGAGGAATCCGATTTAGTGCTAAACTAAGAGAAGTGCCATTTTATGGTGGATGAATGGATAGTCCTCGGTCACAAAATATCTGCCAAGGGGATTGAGGTCGACAAAGCAAAAATTGAAGTGATCGAAAAACTACCGCCGCCAACCTCTGTCAAGGGCATCAGAAGCTTTTTAGGACACGCAGGTTTTTATAGACGCTTTATTGAAATTTTTTCAAAGATTACTAAACCTCTGTGTACATTGCTTGAACATGATAAAACCTTCAAGTTTGATGACTCATGCACTGAAGCATTTGAGACACTGAAGAAGAAGCTAGTTTCCGCCCCTATTGTAGTCCTACCCGACTGGACCCTACCCTTTGAACTAATGTGTGATGCCAGTGATACTGTCGTATGAGCCGCCCTTGGGCAAAGAAAGGGCATGACATTCTATGTGATTTATTATGCTAGTAAAACCCTAAATCCTACCCAAGTTAACTACACCACCACCGAGAAAGAACTGTTAGCAGTGGTTTTTGCCTTTGACAAATTTCGACCATACTTAATAGGAACAAAGGTAATTGTCCATTCAGATCACTCAACTCTCAAGTACCTATTCGCAAAGAAAGATGCGAAGCCACGATTGATTTGCTGTATTTTGTTACTACAAGAGTTTGACGTTGATATCCAGGATAGAAAGGGTGCAAAAAACCAAGTTGTCGACCACCTGTCACGTCTGGAACAGGGCGGCGGCACCACCACTAGTGCAGAATTCCAAGATGGCATCTGCCATTACATGGAGCATTGCCGCGACATTGACTAATGCATATGCTGCCGCGACAGACACGTCGACGACAACTATTCCCTCAACACCCTGGTATATTGATATTGTGAATTATTTAGTTACTGGTGTTTTACCTTATAACCTTAACTATCAAGGCAAGAAGCGGTTCCAACATAATGCTAAGCATTATTTTTGGGACGAGCCTCTTTTGTTTAAACATTGTGCATATCAGGTTATAAGGAGATGTATCCCAGAAGAAAAACAATATGCAGTGCTCTACCAATGCCATGCTGTCCCTTATGAAGGACATTTTGGAGGTACACGGACAGCAGAAAAAGTACTTCAATCTGATTTCTATTGGCCTACTCTTTACAAAGATTACTAAGCTTTTTACAAGCAATGTGATAGATGCCAAAGAACCGGGAATATTTCAAAGAGGAATGAGATGCCCCTACAAATTATTCTAGAGGTTGAGTTATTTAATGTTTGGGGGATCTATTTCATGGGACCTTTCCCATCATCTTGTGGTAATTTATACATCCTCCTTGATGTCGATTACATATCCAAATGGGTTGAAGCTGTGGCAACTCCCAAGAATGATGCCAAGACCGTCCACCGATTCCTTCACAAGAACATATTCACCAGATTTGGAATCCCAGAGGCGATAATTATTGATGAAGGTAATTATTTCGACAACAAGCTCATCGCTAAAACTTTACAAAGACTTGGTGTTTGTCACAAGGTTGCCACAACATACCATCCACAGACTAATGGGCAAGCCGAAATTCAAACAGAGAATTGAAGAACATCATAGAAAAGGTAGTCAACCCAACTAGGAAAGACTAGTCCTTTAGACTAGATGATACACTATGGGCATATCGGACAACATTCAAAACCCCTCTAAGTATGTCACCCTATAGACTTGTGTATGGAAAAGCCTGTCACCTACCTGTCAAGATCGAGCACAAGGCTTATTGGGCGATAAAAGCTGTCAATGTGGATTGGAAACATGCTGGGGAAAATAGACTTCTAGATCTTAATGATATGGAAGAATTTAGAAGGGAAGCATATGAGAATGCCAAGCTTTACAAAGAAAAAATAAAAAAATGGCATGATGACAAGATCCTGTCGCGGCAGTACCTGCCAGGGAAGCTAGTATTACTGTTCAACTCCCGCCTGAAGCTATTTCTTGGAAAGCTGAAGTCCAGATGATCCGGGCCCTTTGAAGTTGTCAAGGTTTTTCCACATGGTGTTGTTACAATTAGATCCACAACAGATGGGCAGCAGTTCAAAGTCAATGGGCAGCGACTCAAGCACTACAATGGAGCACCAATATGAAAAGACAAGGAAGTAGTTACTTTAGGAGATGCAATCCCATGCACTCCTATTGTAACATGAGTTTTATTTATTTCCACGTTTTTTGCTTTTATTAGGATTAGATTTTCAATTTTAGCATTTATTTCATGCACATATTAATTTCAGTTTTATTTTTAGTAAATTAATAAGTTCTTTTTCACATTTTTTTATGCTTAGGAAAAGATTCAGGATTTAAGGAAGCAACCCATTAACCCAACCTAATAGCCGCCCAACAGCCCGCCCCAATGGCCATAATCTGTCAACGGCTATATTTTGTCCCAACGGCTATATTCTGCCAACGACTATAATCTGCTCGTTACGCCAGCCGTCTCGCTCGTTAGAAATCTGATTGTTGGCCATTAAATGTCGCCTCGACAGCATTCCCACACTCTATATAAACCTTACTATTTAACTTCATTATATCATCTTCAACCTTTGCTTTCTTAATTCTTGAAGCTCTCTCAGTTTTCTTTGCATTTTCAGATTTTCTTTACAACCGCCTCTCAAGAATGTCAACCTCTAGAATCACGCCTCCTTTCAAAAGATTCTTCTCCCTAAAGGAATCCACCCGCTATAATACGAAATTTTCTTCTTGGCAAGTTCTAGAAGAACGAGGATTCTTCTACTCCGCCGATACGGGCGATTTCAGCCTTCTCGCCTTTGTCTATGAAGTGATCAAAGATCACGGCTGGCAAATCTTTGCCCACCAACTGGAAGAGGTGAACGTCACCATGGTCTGTGAATTCTTCGCCCATAACCCACAACCGAGAATTCCTTTTGTATATGTTCGTGGCAGCGGTGTTCGTCTGGATGTTGACACCATCAACAGTTACTACGGGCTCACTAATGAGGCAAATGACCACACCGACTTTGAAGCCGCCGCCTAAAGAATGAGTACTGTGTGTATGGAACCACATGGAATAAGGGTAAGCACACTGGATCTATACCCCGCCAATCACTGTTACCAAACGCAAAACTCTAGAATACATTTATAAAACGCTAGTTGCTACCCACTTCCCATAACTCTACCGTCGACCGCCCCCACCTGGCCATGATTGACTCCATTCTGAAGCGGGAAAAAATCAATGTGGGCGCCATAATCTGTCAAGAGATTTATGCATGCCATCCGAGGCTCAAGGGCCACCTTTTCTTTCCAAACCTCATCACCGAGTTATATGCTAACTTTAAGGTGCCCATCGACGAATCCGATGTGATGATACCCCACAGGCAGGGGTGGACAAAAGAGTTTATCTACAAGATGATGGATCTGACAAAAGCGGCACCTGAAAATGAGTATGATCCCTCTGCCGTGGCGGCATGTACTTCAGCCCAGGGCGGGCATGGAGATCAACCCTTCATAGACCCCACCGAGATGCTCTAGGGTATTTACAGAAAGCTAGAAAGGATGGAGCACATAAACTTAAAATTCATGGAGTATGTGCAAAATTACAACATGGGGTTTGAGCTGTTCCTCAAGGAGAAATACCCAGGTGATGACCTTCATCTTCATACCTTCTCTGTGGAAATCACTGAAGCCGCCATTGCAAGCGAGCCTATCCTAGACTCCCCTGCCGCGACATCACCTATAGCCACTGCAGCATCACAGCAAGGCTCATCCTCCGCTGCCAACACCCTGCCCGCCTCTCCAACAAACAGAGGGATAACTTTGCAGGTCCACCGCTCTTCATCTAACGACTCCTTTGATGATTCTGCTGATGACTCCCCACCCGCCAGGGCAGCACAACTTGCGGCGGCAGGGACATCCAGGAAAAGAAAATATCATTACATCTCGGCTGATTTAGACAAGGAAGAGTCTGATGATATTGTCCCATTGACCAGAAACACGCCACCTTCCAGAGTCCAACCACTAAGGACTTCAAAACTTGTCCAACCATCTCCCTTACGAAGGCGGCGACTGGACCTATCTGATGAAGAAGACGAAGTGGCCCAAAATTCATCATTTTCTTTTTAAATTTAACCTATTTATTTTTCATTTTATTTTTTGTTTTTATTTCCTGTTATTTATTTTTTTGTGTTGCATTGAGGGCAATGCCCGCCTCGAGTTTGGGGGAGGGAGAGTCCACCTTAGTATACTTCATATTTAGTTGCATATTAATTCATCATCTTAGTTGTATTGTACTTATCCTATCTTGAATGAAAAGAACTTTTTAAATAACTTGTGCTTATGATAGAATAGCCGACATCTCGCACCATCAAAAAGTACCTTTAATTTTTGGGTAGTATGAAGATGACTTAGAAATTTACTATAGTGCTATTTATTCTTAACACAATTGTGGCAAGTTGATTGATAGAATGAAGTAGTGAACATAAACTGTTTAATTATCTGGTACTTTTAATTCACACGCTTAACAGGTCGCCGCCTCGGAAGTAGAAATTATCAAAACTGCAAAGAAGGCTGTCGCGGCAGGTAAGAAGACATAAAAAATTATACCCTAGAGGTTCCCGAAACGGGCTCTAGGCGATTGTAGGTGCCCGAAATTGTCTCCAGTTAAAAAATATCATTTCTATGTTGCTTAGAGGTACCCGAAATTGTTCACTTAAAAAGTTCTTGAAAATCAACTTGTACACAATTCAGCACACACTTGATCACAAGCATTATAGTTTGTTTCCGAGAAAATTCATGTTATCCTACGCACTAAAATGATATAAGTGCTACGGCCTCGAGGCATGAAATCAAGTTAAAGACGTTTTTTTTTTGTTGGAGTAGGAGTAAGTATGTTGAGTGGATCGAATGATCGAAATGAACCAAGAGGGGGTGAATTGGATTTTTTAAAGGTTTAGGTGGTGGAAATTGCAAATTAAAAAGATAGACAAGGAATTTTAGAGTGGTTCAAGTTCCAAATGAACTCTACATCCACTACCTTAGCTTCACTAAGGATTTGCAACAATTCCACTAATTGCTCTTCCCCTTTTCTAGGCTAAGGAGGTAACCCTTACAATTTTCGGTTAAATTTTCTACCCAAAATTTAACCCAATCCTCACACAAAGAGAACAAAGAGTTTGATGGCTAAGAAAGTATCTCTCAATACAAATTGTAGCCCAATTACAAGCACTCAACCCAATTGAAAAAGATAAGAATGAAAATTACAATTGGGGTTTCTAGACAATATTGGGATTTAGGCACAAATGCTTGGATTTGATGTATGGATATTTGCTTTTGGATCAATAGTTGTTGCTGGAGCTTTTAGAGGTCCCTTTTATACCTTCTCATTGATTTCTAGCCGTTGTGGTTGTTGCATTCATCAATAGAGCCGTTGAGGGTGTTATCTCACCTCCATAAATGTAGTCTGCAACCACCCGTTTCGGAACGCGAGAACCTGTTTCAAAACGGACCAAAATAGAAAGAGCCATTGGGGTGCATTTAAGAGCCCGTATCGAAACGGTATTTACCCGTTTTGAAACACTTTTGCCACTGTCAAGGGTCGTTTCGAAACAGATTGAAATTGTTTCGAAACGCCTTAACGGTTTCTGAAAAATCAGTTAAAAACTTGCAGCAGTCATATTTTTCAAATCAAATGACCGTTTCGGAACACCTGAAGTCGTTTCGATACGGGTTCTTTATGTTCTAAAGCCGTTTCGATACTTGTTTCGAAACATGGGTTGGCAGTGTTGAAAACATTTCGATACCCGTTTCGGAACAGGGGTTGACAGTTTCAAAACCGTTTCGAAACGCCTTAGGCCGTTTCGAAACAGGGACTCGAAAAACATTGTTTCGGCTTTAAGAACACTTAGAAAATATTTGGAAATATTAGTTTTTAACTTAGGCATATTCTTTAAATCATATGGGGATGTTTGAGGACTTAAAAATTCGTTTTGACATTTTCAATTTAGTCCTTAGGTTCTTTAGTTATATCAAAATTAAAATATCGGTTTCACAATCTCCCCCTTTTTGATATAACAAAACCAAAGTTAGAATTTTGAAGAGTTTTGAAAATTTTAAACACATTCTAACTCCCCCTTAATTTAAGATAGGTTTTTAAAGTTTTTTTTTTAAATTTAACTTTGAAATTCTAGTTTTAAAACTTAAAAACACTTTAGACATTTAAAACGAATTTTTGGCTCTTAAATTTCTTCTCCCCCCTTTTTTTTAGATCAAAAATAATAAACAGGGCTCATAGAGAAGAGAAAGGGTTAGTACCAATAATCATTAAGCAATAAGCAACAATAATATTAATTCATAAAATTAAAATATCCAAAACATAAATCAACATTAAGTTCAAGGCATAATCCCAAATAAAACTAAAAGCATAGGTTCATAAAACATAATGGAAATAAAGATGCAAACTTAATCCTAAAATGCATAGATAATATGATATGTCATGAATGTCCTAGGCCTCGTCGTCACCATCACCATCCGAAGTCTCGTCATCGCTCTTGACTTGAGAACGACGAAACTTCATCCATTGGCCATAGAAGGTAGAGAAGGACATGTCCATGGATGAGTGTGAGTTCTCAAGGGATAGGAGGCGATCCTCTACACTTTGTAAGCGAGTGTTGATGGCACCAAAACCCGAAGCCATGTTAGTGTCCATGGCATTGAACCGCTCGGTAATTAAAGCCTTGAGAGCTTCATTGTTCGCAACTTGAGCTTGAGGTTGAGGTTCAACGGGAGGAGGAGGAGGAGGTGCTGCTCTATCAACACGTTCCCAAGCATCGTTCACATAGTGAAAACCGGACTTGCGAAGAGAGGACTCACCAATTTTTGACTTGTGGGGTTTCGAAGAGTCGTAGGTGCAATCGAGACCAATCGAGCTAAAGATGTGACTTAAGATTGTGCCATAAGTAAAGGATTTCAAAGCATCGGTGTCAATAAGGTTAACATTGTTAACCATCTCGGCAAATATGATCTTAGCAACATTAGGGCGCTCACCACGACGGAAACACTCAAGCCAAAAGTAGTCAACTTGACGGATATGAGAATATTTACCTCCGGAGGGGCGAAGGAACCATGAGACCATCAAATGGAGGAAACGATCGTGCGCATCCAAAGTAAGCACTTGACCGGTGTGAGAACCAAAGTGACTCTCATTCTCAAGTCCTATATTCTTAAGGGAAAACGTAGACTCCAAGAGAGCAACATTAACAACAAACTTTTTCCCTAATATATAAGATTCAATCCCAACAACCTCGGTATTTGTTTCATCATTAATAAGGTGAGCATTGGAGTAAAAGATAAGTACCATGTGTTTGTAGCAAATGTCCGGGATGCTCAACAAAGGAAGAAGATCCCATTCACTCAAACGCTCGAGGTAACAGAAAAGAAATCGCTCGGAGTTAAGGAAGTCGAGATCAATCACACGCTCATGACGAACTTCGTACTCCTTGACATATTTGAAATGAGCTCGCATCTCTGGAGTTCGAAGAGCTGAGCGAGATTCGGACGCATACTCGAGTCACCGAATTGAATGGACTTACGCTTTTTGCTAAAATTTTACGAAGCCATCTTAAAAACATTAAGCAAGCAAGTTTTTAAAAATTAAGTGTATGCATAGATTTCTAAATTCAACCCAATGATAAATCCCACTTAGGTTTTTAAAAAAAATTAAAAACAAAAACAAAATTTTTTTTAAAAGAAAAACAGTAAAAGAAAATACGAGTGAAAATTTTTATATTCAAATCAGAAAATTGAAGATTTTGAAATTTTTTTACAAGATATGAAAAACCCAAGCATGAAAACATATAAACTATAAAAGAATAAAATTTTCTAACCTAAGATTCGAACATAAATTGAAGGAAAAAGAAAAAGAGGAAAAATACCTTAGTTTGGGATTTTGGATGAATGGATGAAAATCCTTGCACAATATTGATGAATTTTGCTTAGACTAGTGTTTTAGAGAAACCCCCCTCAAGATTTGGTGAAAAACAAAGAGGTTTAGAGGGTTTTTATATGGAAAAATTTGGGCTAGGGTTTTTAGGGTTTGGGAGTGTTTTAATTAAAGTGAACTTTATCAGTAAAAGCCCTACTTAAAGCTGTTCGTGAATCCGTTTCGGAACGGTCTTTACCGTTTCAAAACGCGAGCCCAAGAGTTTGACCGTTTTTAGAACTCCAGCTGACCGTTTCGATACGGGGTTGACCGTATCGAAGCCCCGTTGACTCGTATCGAAACTTGTTTTGATACACCCCTTGGCAGTAGCCAAAATGTTTCGAAACCCTGTTACAGCGTTTCGAAACGCCCTTCTCTCAGACATGATTTTAAAGCATCCGTATTGAAACAGGTTGACCCGTTTCGATACACCTGGGTCTGGAAGTGCAGATGAGGCTTTAAAAGTGCAGAAAATTGAGTTTTTCTAAGGCCTAACTTGCATGAATGACATGAATGAGCAGGAAAAACATATACAAACATAAACATACTCCCCCTAGCTATAGGCATGGATGAAATTAGGAGTAAAAACACATAAACATGACATTTCACAAGATCAAGCAATTTTAAGCACAAAAGAGGTCCTAAAAGGTCAAGATAGGCTAGCTAGACCTAACTCTCTTCTAAGGGACCAAAAATGCTCTTTGTCTAAAGGTTTTGTAAATATGTCAGCTAATTGATTTAAGGTGTCTACATACTCTATAACCACATCTTCTTTAAGGACATGATCTCTAATGAAATGATGCCTTATTTCTATGTGTTTGGTTCTAGAGTGTTGGATGAGATTTTTTGTTAAACATATAGCACTAGTGTTGTCACATTTTAGGGGTATGGTTTTAACTTTAATTCCATAATCTAAGAGTTGTTGCTTCATCCAAAGGACTTGAGCACAACAACTCTCTAAGGATATGTACTCGGCTTCGGTGGTAGATAAGGCTACACTATTTTGTTTCTTAGAGAACCAAGATATGAGCATACTACATTGGAATTGACAAGTTCCCGAAGTACTTTTCCTATCGAATTTGCAACCCCCATAATCCGCATCCGAATAAGCATGAAGGTTGAAGGTGGAGTCTCTAGGGTACCAAAGACCTAAACAAGGGGTATCTCTAAGGTACCTAAAGATTCTCTTAACGGCTATAAGGTGAGACTCTGATAAGTTCTCAAATGTGACATATTTCATTTGCTATTTTTCTAGTTATTAGGACTTCTTGCTGCTTAATACATGCTATTTTGTTATATTTTGTGCAGGGACCCAATTCTGGAAATAGCAGTGAAAATGAGGCATTTCTGCAGTTTTTATTATAATTCTGTCATGACTGGCATCATGGGCACGACACCAGGCACGACGCGTCTGACGTGGCAGTGACGTGGTAGTGACGCGGCAGTGACGTGGAAACTTCTAGAAGATTCTGGAATGTTCCGAGAAAAGAATCCGACCAGCTTTTATCCATTTAGTTTTATTTTGAATTTAATCAACATTTGAATTTGAATTGTTATTATCCCATCACTTTATCTTTGTAAATCTAAGCCTATAAATACCACCCTTGGTAAAGGCTTAGATCATCAATCATTTTAGTCTTCATCTTCTAGTTTTTGAGTCTTTTTATCTTTGTAAACATTTCTAGCTTTAAATCCAAGTTCATTTTCCTTTAATTTCTTGTTTTCATTTATTTTATGTTATTCAATTGTTTTTCTAAAATCAAGTTAAGTATGATAATCAATATCATGCTTAGCTAAATCCTTTAAGCCAAGAACCATCCAAGTCAATTCGATTCGTGAGAATTGAACTTGCTTAAATTCTTTTGGGGAAAACATTTTTATCTTTCTGCTTAGATAGTTTGGCAATCGGCCTTACTAAAAGTTTTTAATTGTTTTTCATATCAAAAAGGGCCCTTTGGTTTGAATTCGCTTAAAAACATAGTTGGGAGGAAGGATCGGCCTGTGGCAAATTTCGACTTCCTATGAACACTCTTAGCAGCGGTCCGCTAAGGAAAGATAAAATCAGAAGCGATTCTACTTTAGACAATTTCTGAGTCAGGTTTTTCCTGCTTATTTCTAAATACTTTAACGGCGATAGACGTGGTTAATTTATTTAAGAACCGTCTTTCAAAGATAGACTTGGGAGGATTGGTTACTCAAGAGAAGAACAAGTTACGACGGGTTGGGCCTCGTAGACTGTAACCGACATGATCCCCGAAATAAAAATATATTTCAATGATCGAAAGAATTGAAGGAGCTGGTTCGAGGCTGATTTACACACTTGGTTTTTCTTACTACTTTTAATTCTTTTTCTCTATTTTATTACTTCGCCAAAAATCATATCACCCCCTTCTTTTATTTCTTTGCTTTTACAGATATTCTTAGGAATTCGGATTCAACAAATTCAAGTCAACAATTCCAGCTAATCTCCCTATGGATCGACCCTCTTTCCCTATACCTATTCAATTTCTTTATTTATTTATTGTTGAAAGAGGATTAATATATATTTATTTTTGACCGGTTAACGACGACTTGTCAAAATTGGCGCCGTTGCCGGGGAGATTTATTTTCGGCAATTCTTGACTGATTTTTGTTTTATTTTATGACCAGGAAGAACCCGGGTACTTTAGCTCCATATAACCCGGAAATTGAAGCAAGCGCTTGTAGAACTCACGACGAAACACTTCGGCGAAAGAAACAACAAAGCACACGACGACCCGAACAAGAATCCACTTCCGAAACAACACCAATCGAAGAACCTACACAGGAACAAGAAACAATGGCGGACCAAACAATTCGAGAGCTGAACGCGGCTCCTACTGTGCAACAACCCCTTTGCATCGCTTTTCCTCAAGGCGACACTCCATTTCAGCTCAAAACGAGATTAATTCATCTACTCCCTACCTTTAACGGTTTACCTACTGAAAGCCCACACAAGCATCTTGCCGAATTCCATATGGTGTGCAGCAGCATGAAACCACAAGGGGTCTCGGAGGACCAAATAAAACTAAGGGCTTTTCTTTTTTCTTTAGCCGGAATGGCTAAAGAATGGTTATTTTATTTACCTCCGAATTCTATTAATACATGGGCTGATCTTTCTCGTGTTTTCCTTGACAGATATTTCCCTACAGCAAAAGCGACTGAACTTAGGCGAAGCATTTTGGGTATCCAACAAATGCACGATGAATCCCTATATGAATATTGGGAAAGGTTCAAGAAGCTATGTGCAAGCTGTCCGCAACATGGCTTATCCGAGCAGACACTCCTTCAATACCTATACGAAGGAATGTTATCAATGGACAAAAAGATGGTAGATGCAGCAAGCGGTGGCGCGCTCGTTAACATGACTCCTACTGCAGCGAGAACATTAATCTCCACAATGGCTGCAAATTCGCACCAATTTGGTTCTACAAGTGAACCCAGCCGACGGGCTCAAACAGTAAGCACAATTTCATTAGAGAATAAAATTGATAATTTGACTAATATTGTGTATTCTCTTGTTTCAGGGGAGATAAAAGCTGCTAAGGTATGCGGAATATGCACTATGCTTGATCACGCAACCGACTTATGCCCATTGTTGCGGGATACATCTGGTGCCCATGTTAACGCCATACACAACTTTCCCGGACCTCCCCAAAGACCTTATAACCCACATAGCAATACCTTCAATCCCGGTTGGAGAGATCACCCAAACTTGAGCTACGGTAATCAGAACCCGAATTACCAACCTAGGTAACAACCTCCCTACCAAAACCAAGCACCCCAAAAATCTTCGCTTGAGTCTATTGTTGAGAGATTGGCAGTTTCGCAGGAAAAATTCCAAACCCAAACACAATCCCATCTCCAACAAATCGACAAACAAATAAGCCAACTAGCTCAAGCCGTTAGCCGTATAGAATCCCAGGGAAAGTTACCATCCCAAACCGAAACCAACCCAAGGGAAAATGTTAGTGCGATAACTTTGCGTAGTGGAACAGTGATAACGCCTAAACCGCCCAAGCAAGATGAGCAAAAATCCGACGAGCAAGGCAGCTCTTCGAAGGACCAGAATGAAAAGTGTCCACCCACTGCAGGTAACTCTAAATCCAATATTTTTGTTCCTACTTACAAACCTGTTCCTCCTTTTCCAGGTAGATTGGCGAAACGAGATAAAAAGGAGGAAGAGATGGAAATTTTGGATGTATTCAAGAAAGTGGAAATTAATATTCCACTTCTTGATGTTATTCGAAAAGTGCCCAAATATGCAAGGTTCCTGAAGGACTTATGCACAAACTGAAGGCGACTATCCGGGAATGAAAAGGTTAACCTTGGTGAAAATATTTCGGCCATCTTTCAAAAGCCGTTGCCGCCAAAGTACAAGGACCAAGGTATGTATGTGGTTCCTTGTAAAATTGGGAATGTTGGGATAAAAAGGGCGATGTGCGATTTAGGCGCATCTATCAACGTCATGTCGTTAAGCGTTTACAACAAAATTTCGACTGAACCATTGAAAGAAACGCGAGTGACGGTTCAATTAGCTGATCGATCAGTCATCTACTCCGAGGGAGTACTAGAAAACGTGTTGGTACAGGTAAAAAATCTTATTTTTTCCTGCTGATTTTTACATTATTGACATGGAAAATGATCGCAGCAACAACGGATCAGAAATATTGCTTGGCTGACCTTTCCTATCAACCGCGCACACAAAGATTGATGTCCGCGACGGCATCTTAACTATGGAATTTGATGGGGAAGTAGTTAAATTTGATATGTATAAAGCTATGAAGTATCCTGATTCGGTCGCAAGTTTAAATTTCGTTGATATTATAGATCCGTTAGCTGATGATTTGATCGAAACTAATTTGTGTTATGACTTTTGTAGGGAATTCGCGGATCTCGACGATGAAAATATAGGCGAAATCATTTCAACTCTTTTTTCCCTTTCTAAGTTTCGATTAATTCCAACTCGATCTAAACATTTTCCTTCAATTTTGCAGGAACCAAAGCCGAAGTTAGATCAGTTTAATTATATATTTTTAGGCGACAACCAAACTTTGCCAAACATCATCTTGAGTAAGTTGTCGCATCGGGAAGGAGGTAGAAGCTAAGTTGTTGTTTTGCGCACAAATAGAAAGATGAAGGAAGACGTTAAAACGACGAGCGATGGACATTATCGTTTATTTGAAGACCTTTCTTTTGAAGAACCAAAAATTTAGCAAAGGTCGTCGAGCTAAACGACGTTAAACAAAGCGCTAAATGGGAGGCAACCCATTCTTTTCATTTTCGTTAATTTTTATTTTTATTTTCCCTTTTATTTATTTTTAGTTTTTAGCTTTAATTTTTGTTTTAATATCTTAGCTTTTCCAATCTCTTTCAGGGACTCCAGCAGCACTAATTTCCACTATACATAGATGAATTTTCGAAGAGCAGTGAAGTGTACCGTTTCATTAAACGATGTACGTTAGCAAAACCTATGGTCTGCGGTGCATTTTAGCCAAACCCTTTAGCCTTTACCCTTTGACCATCCAAATATCTCCCGCAGTCAATCCAAATAAATAAACCCATTTCTTTTATTTTTTTTTAAATCCCCCTATTTCGTCTCCTTCCTTTTTCCCGCCAGCATCACAAATCAGCTCTTCTCCTTCATCTCGCCAATCCTCCACTTAATCTCCCCAAGCCACCCCTATTCATCTTCTTCACTTCATCACCACCAAAACCGAACCCCACCAAAACCCCACCACCACCAATGGTTCGTATATAACGCCAAGACCGGGTCGAGCCTCTACACACACACCGTTCTCGGTGATGATTCGTTGCGTCAGCGGCCTTCGTGGAGATGCCCAGTGATTCCGACCAGTTCTCATTCCTCCTCCCTACCGTGGTGGCCGACGACCAGCAACTATTCGACGGGTGCCCAACAAAAATGCTGAACCACCCTTCGCTGCACCCTCTTTCGCACATCCGGCAGCTCCGTTCAAAGCTCTCTGCCGCCGCTGATCCGAGCCACTCATAGTGCACCATTTCCATCGACTCACTCTACATTCACGGGGAGTATCTTTTGCCCTTATTTTCTCTTTATTTCTTTAATTTTTATGAATTGGGGCAATTCATTTAAGTGAGGGGGAGGGTAGCAAACCACTTGCCATGCTTATCTGATATATGTTTGATTTTGGTTTAACTTTGAGAAAATATTTTCTTTGTCATTGCTTGCTGTCCAGCATGGTATAATTGTGATAGTGCATAGAAATACTTGAATGATGACATTTTGATAATCAAATGGCATGGGTATAATGATAGTTTGGCATCTCCTTTCAATTTGCCTTGATTGTGATAATTGGATTTCTCACCTAGCTTAATCAACTTAGCCCAATTTTGTGAGAATTTGAGCCTTGAGCATGCATCTTATTTTTTATGCTCGTTTTTCCTTGCTTGAGAGTGTCATCTTGAATTTAGGAATCTAGAACTTGTGGCTTGTATACGATTTGAGACTACACTAGAATGAGGTACTTTAAGATGATTTAGGCATTAGGATTTTCTCTCTTTCCTTAAAATTTACCTTTCGCTTAGTGAACCCTCTTGAAACCTTATATCCCATTTTTTTGGCTTAACCCTCAACCAAACTTTTTGATTGATCAAATGCTAGAAAATTGTATTGCTAGACAAAAAAGGGGCTGCAAATCGAATAAAGGGCAGAATTTTTCCGAAAAAATGATGAAAAAGAAAAAAAAACAGAATTAAAGGAGGCAATTGCTTCGAAGAAAAAAAAAGAAAAAAAAGAAGAAAAATAGTTTCGAAAAAATGAAAAAAAATAAAAAAATAAAAATATGTGTTTGCTTGCCCATTTTTAGCTCATCTTTTGTCTTCGTTGCTTATTGTTTGAAACTTCTTGCATTGATCATCATCTTTTGTCTTTTCTTTCCATCTTTCTACCCTTTTTCTAAACTCACATTACACCTTGAATAAAAGACCTAATGATTTTTGCACCTCGATTCTAATAAGGAGTGGAGAATTGAACTTGTTACAAGCCAATGGAAACCTTTGTTCATGCATGACTTAGAGTGCTTTTGCTTCACATTTACCTTTAAACACTTTGAGTGCTCTTGAGTGTACCTTGGTAAGGATTAAGACTAGGTTAGGATTTGATTACTACTTGATAGACGATTGAAAGAATGAAAGATTGTTCTTTACTTATATCCACTTGGTTTGATTTGTGTCTCTTTCATGGCATTTCTTTTGCACTAGAACTCTTATAATTATGTTTGATACCTGTGATGGCTTGAAGAATGCATTCTTGGTTAATATCTTTTTCGGACATACTTGAGGACAAGTATGAGACAAGTGAGGGGGAATTTGATAAGTTCTCAAATGTGACATATTTCATTTGCTATTTTTCTAGTTATTAGGACTTCTTGCTGCTTAATACATGCTATTTTGTTATATTTTGTGCAGGGACCCAATTCTGGAAATAGCAGTGAAAATGAGGCATTTCTACAGTTTTTATTATAATTCTGTCATGACTGGCATCATGGGCACGACACCAGGCACGACGCGTCTGACGTGGCAGTGACGCGGCAGTGACGTGGCAACTTCTAGAAGATCCTGGAATGTTCCGAGAAAAGAATCCGATCAGCTTTTATCCATTTAGTTTTATTTTGAATTTAATCAACATTTGAATTTGAATTGTTATTATCCCATCACTTTATCTTTGTAAATCTAAGCCTATAAATACCACCCTTGGTAAAGGCTTAGATCATCAATCATTTTAGTTTTCATCTTCTAGTTTTTGAGTCTTTTTATCTTTGTAAACATTTCTAGCTTTAAATCCAAGTTCATTTTCCTTTAATTTCTTGTTTTCATTTATTTTATGTTATTCAATTGTTTTTCTAAAATCAAGTTAAGTATGATAATCAATATCATGCTTAGCTAAATCCTTTAAGCCAAGAACCAGCCAAGTCAATTCGATTCGTGAGAATTGAACTTGTTTAAATTCTTTTGGGGAAATCATTTTTATCTTTCTGCTTAGATAGTTTGGCAATCGGCCTTACTAAAAGTTTTTAATTGTTTTTCATATCAAAAAGGGCCCTTTGGTTTGAATTCGCTTAAAAACATAGTTGGGAGGAAGGATCGGCCTGTGGCAAATTTCAACTTCCTATGAACACTCTTAGCGACGGTCTGCTAAGGAAAGATAAAATTAGAAGCGATTCTACTTTAGACAATTTCTGAGTCGGGTTTTTCCTGCTTATTTCTAAATACTTTAACGGCGATAGACGTGGTTAATTTATTTAAGAACCGTCTTTCGAAGATAGACTTGGGAGGATTGGTTACTCAAGAGAAAAACAAGTTACGACGGGTTGGGCCTCGTAGACTGTAACCGACATGATTCCCGAAATAAAAATATATTTCAATGATCGAAAGAATTGAAGGAGCTGGTTCGAGGCTGATTTACACACTTGGTTTTTCTTACTACTTTTAATTCTTTTTCTCTATTTTATTACTTCGCCAAAAATCATATCACCCCCCTTCTTTTATTTCTTTGCTTTTACAGATATTCCTGGGAATTCGGATTCAACAAATTCAAGTCAACAATTCCAGCTAATCTCCCTGCGGATCGACCCTCTTTCCCTATAACTATTCAATTTCTTTATTTATTTATTGTTGAAAGAGGATTAATATATATTTATTTTTGACCGGTTAACGACGACTTGTCAGACTCTCTAGGACTAGCTTGAAACCTAGCACACAAGCAAACACTAAACAAGATATCTGGTCTACTTGCGGTAAGGTAAAACAATGATCCAATCATAGAACAGTAAAGCTTAGAGTCAACACACTTACCTCCTTCATCTTTGTCAAGCTTTGTAGATGAGCTCATAGGTGTGGCTTGAGGCTTTGCATTCTCCAAGCCAAACTTCTTGAGCATATCCTTTATGTACTTTGCTTGATTGATGAAGGTGTCATCATTCTTTTGCTTGATTTGGAGTCCCAAAAAGAATGAGAGCTCCCCCATCATGCTCATCTTGAATTCACCTTGCATTAGCTTAGCAAACTCTTGGCAATGACATTCGTTAGTAGAACCAAAAATAATATCATCAACATAAATTTGAACTACTAAGATGTCATTTTTATACATTTTTATAAAGAGTGTAGTGTCCACCTTACCTTTTTCAAAACCCTTTTCAAATAAAAAGTTTGAAAGTCTTTCATACCAAGCTCTAGGAGCTTGCTTTAAACCATAAAGAGCTTTAGTGAGTTTGAAAACATGATTTGGAAATTTTGAATCTTCAAAACCCGATGGTTGTTCCACATACACTTCCTCATTTATAAAACCATTTAAAAACGCGCTTTTAACATCCATTTGAAAAAGCTTGAAATTATGATAACATGCATATGCAAGCAACATCCTAATGGCTTCCATTCTAGCTACGAGTGCATAGGTTTCATCAAAATTTATTCCCTCTTCTTGAGTGTAACCTTGTGCTACAAGTATAGCTTTATTTCTCACAATGTTACCACTCTCATCTAGCTTGTTCCTAAAGACCCATTTAGTTCCTATGGTAGATTGATTATTAGGCCTATCAACTAATGTCCAAACATTACTTCTCTCAAATTGATTTAACTCTTCTTGCATAGCTATAATCCAAAAATCATCTTTCAATGCTTCTTTTATATTCTTAGGCTCTATGCATGAGATAAATGGAACATGATTCATTAATCTAAGAGAAGATCGAGTGGTTACCCCTTGGATGGATCACCCAAGATTTCACCATCTTTGACATAGTTGAACTCCCTTGGGTAGCTCACTTCCTTTTCCTCAAGAGCCAAGTCTTTCAAGGCTTCAAGAGGTGGATCTTGTGTGTCCTCTTCTTTTGTTGGAATCCCATCCTCCTTTGAAGTTTGTCCTCCATCAAAGGCATTTATGATTCCTACATCATCATCATCACAAGAATCCTTCCTTGGAAGGAGGTTATCATCGAATACAACATGTATAGATTCTTCTACTACTAAAGTTATTTTGTTAAATACTCGATAAGCTTTAGAGGTTAAAGAATATCCTATGAAAATAGCTTCATCACTTTTTGCATCAAATTTACTTAAGTTGTCTTTTCCATTATTTAAAACAAAACACTTGCAACCAAAAGGGTGAAAATAGCTAATGTTAGGCTTTTTAGATTTTAAAATCTCATAAGGTGTTTTCTTTAAAATATGCCTAATCATTACTCGATTAACAATATAGCAAGCGGTGTTTGTGGCTTCCGCCCAAAAATATTTAGGTAAATTATTTTCACAAAGCATAGTTCTAGCCATTTCTTGCAAAGTTCTATTTTTCCTCTCAACTACCCCATTTTGTTGAGGAGTTCAAGGAGCCGAAAAATTGTGGCTAATACCATTTTCATTCAAAAATTCTTCAAACCCTAAATTTTGAAACTCGGTTCCATGATCACTTCTAATATGTGAAATTCTAAGTTCAAGATCATTTTGGGTTAATTTTGAAAATGTGATGAATTTTTCCAAAGCCTCATCTTTAGTACTTAAAAATAGAACCCAAGTAAATCTAGAAAAATCATCAACAAGTACAAATTCATAAGACTAACCACCCAAGATCATAGTCCTAATTGGCCCAAATAAATCCATATGGATTAGTTGTAAACATCTACTTGTAGAAACATCATTAATGGATTTAAAGGAAGACTTATGTTGTTTACCCTTAGAGCATGCATCACAAATTTTATCATTTGAAAATTTTATCTTGGGTAAACCTCTAACTAGAGCAAGGGAAACTAGTTTTTCTAAACACTAATGCTAGCATGTCCTAGTTTCATATGCCACAACCATGCATCATTTTCATTTTGTGCTACTAAGCATGCATGTGGTGTATGAATGTCATCTAGATGCACCATGTATATGTTCCCTATGCGATGACCTATGAGCATAAAATTATTAGATTTAATGTCTACAATTTTGCATCCATTTTTATCAAATAAAACATTAAATCCTTTATCACACAATTGACTTATGCTCAATAAGTTATGTTTAAGACCATCGACATACAAGACATTTTCAATGAGAATAGTAGAGTGATTACCTATGGAGCCAATACCTTTAATGTGGCCTTTGGAGTTGTCACCAAATGTCACCACTCCTCCACTTTTTGGCTTTAGATCCATGAATCTACTCTTGTCTCCGGTCATATGCCTTGAGCATCCACTATCAAGGTACCATGAGTTTTGACTTTATGCTTTGGCCTTGTAGTAATGCTCCCACTACAAACAAAGATATTAAGCTTTTGTTTTTGGTACCCAAATCATTTTGGGTCCATGAGTGTTAGCTCCCAAAACCTTGGTTCCCTTAGGAATACAAGATGACATAGCAATAATGTTATTAGATTTTACAAGTTCCTTAGGAACCCATACACTTCTAATTCTTTTAGTTCTACTATGTCTAGGAAAGCTACCTTGTTTGTAGTAGTTAGTCTTTTTCTTAGGTTGGTTTGTTCTTGAAGATTCACCTATTTCATGCTTGACATTACCAACATTTTTAAAAGACTCTTTGAGCTTATTTAGCTCATCTAACACCTTTTGGTGTTCACTATTACATTGAGATAAAAGATTATTAAGGTCAACATTTTCATCTTGAAAAAATTTAAGTTCATCTTTCAACCCTAATATCTTTTTCTCAAATTTTGAATTAGCTTGAGAGAGTGAGTCATTTTTCTCATTTAGCTCCAAAATGATTTTCTTATTCCTAATGAACGACTCTTTATATTTCTCAACTAATTCATCATAGACCTCTTGTAACTCATCGTATGCATCATTCAATTCATCATATGTAAAATCTAAAGTTGATGAGTTAGAGGTTACCATGGAGAAATCTTCCTCAAGTGCCATGAGGCAAAGATTGGCCACTTCTTGTTCGTCATCCTCCGATGACTCCTCATCACTCCAAGTAGCAAGCTTGGCTTTGAGCTTCTTCTTCTTCTCAAAGCCCTTCTTCTTGAGTTGAGGGCACTCCGAACGTATGTGGCCGGGTTGTTTGCACTCAAAGCAAATGATTTGATCCCTTGCTTCTTCTTTGTTCTTGCCTTTGAAGTCCATTTTTCTTTGAATTTTTCTTCCCTGGTTGGACCTCATAAAACGTGAGAATCGTTTGGCTATCATAGCCAATTCTTCTAGCTCATCCTCCTCACTAGAAGAGCTCTCCTCAAGTAGTGAAGCTTTGAGAGCTATTCCCATCTTCTTCTTTTTTTCAACCTCTAGCTTTTCTACTCTATTATCTTATTTCTTCTTTTCTTCTTCTCTTCCTTGCTTCATAATCTCATGTGTAAGGAGAGAACCCACTAGCTCATCAAGATTTAAAGTCTTCAAATTTTTAGCTTCTATGATGGCGGTTCTCTTCTCATCCCAAGATTCGGGAAGTGAATAGAGTAGCTTCTGAACAAGCTTGTCTTCTGGTATTGTCTCTCCAAATCCTTTGAGGCCATTAACTATGGTGGAGAACCGATCAAACATCTTGGACATCGTCTCATCAGGCTCCATCTTGAAATTTTCATAACTAAGATTGATAATTCCAATCTTAGTTTCTTTGACATCATTGGTTCCCTCATAGGTAGTCTCAAGAGTGTCCCACACTTCTTTGGCACTCCCAATGGATGACACTTTGGAATAGATGTCCGGACCAAATGAAAAAAAGAGCATGTGGAGAGCTTTGTCATTTATTTGAATCTTTCTCCTTTCTTCTTCACTCATCTCCACCTTCTTCTTCAAAACCATCTTGCTTTCACTATCTTGCTTCAATAGAATGTAGGGGCCATCTTCAATGACATACCAAACTAAGTAATCATTGGACTTGATGAAGAGACGCATTCTATTCTTCCAAAATGGATAGTTGTCACCATTGAAGAAGGGAGGTTTTGTGGTGGATTGAAACTCATACATGCCCGAACCGGAGGTTGAAGCCATCTCTTGATTTTGATGATCACACTCTTCCAAGGGACTCCTCTTGTGGTTGTTAATCCTCAAAGAGGTAGGCTCTGATACCAATTGTTGAGTGGATCGAATGATCGAAATGAACCAAGAGGGGGGTGAATTGGATTTTTTAAAGGTTTAGGTGGTGGAAATTGCAAATTAAAAAGATAGACAAGGAATTTTAGAGTGGTTCAAGTTCCAAATGAACTCTACATCCACTACCTTAGCTTCACTAAGGATTTGCAACAATTCCACTAATTGCTCTAAGGAGATAACCCTTACAATTTTCGGTTAAATTTTCTACCCAAAATTTAACTCAATCCTCACACAAAGAGAACAAAGAGTTTGATGGCTAAGAAAGTATCTCTCAATACAAATTGTAGCCCAATTACAAGCACTCAACCCAATTGAAAAAGATAAGAATGAAAATTACAGCTGAGGTTTCTAGACAATATTGGGATTTAGGCACAAATGCTTGGATTTGATGTATGGATATTTGCTTTTGGATCAATAGTTGTTGCTGGAGCTTTTAGAAGTCCCTTTTATACCTTCTCATTGATTTCTAGCCGTTGTGGTTGTTGCATTCATCAATAGAGCCGTTGGGGGTGTTATCTCACCTCCATAAATGCAGTCTGCAACCACCCGTTTCGGAACGCGAGAACCTATTTCGAAACAGACCAAAATAGAAAGAGCCGTTGGGGTGCATTTAAGAGCCCGTATCGAAACGGTATTTACCCGTTTCGAAACACTTTTGCCACTGTCAAGGGTCGTTTCGAAACGGATTGAAATCGTTTCGAAACGCCTTAACGGTTTCTGAAAAATCAGTTAAAAACTTGCAACGATCATATTTTTCAAATCAAATGAAGAACCGTTTCGAAACACCTGAAGTCGTTTCGATACGGGTTCTCTATGTTCTAAAGCCGTTTCGATACTTGTTTCGAAACATGGGTTGGCAGTGTTGAAAATGTTTCGATACCCGTTTCGGAACAGGGGTTGACAGTTTCAAAACCGTTTCGAAACGCCTTAAGCCATTTCGAAACAGGGACTCGAAAAACACTGTTTCGGCTTTAAGAACACTTAGAAAATATTTGGAAATCTTAGTTTTTAACTTAGGCATATTCTTTAAATCACATGGGGATGTTTGAGGACTTAAAAATTCGTTTTGACATTTTCAATTTAGTCCTTAGGTTCTTTAGTTATATCAAAATTAAAATATCGATTTCACAAAGTACTTATTAGGTTTGCATCGCTTGAGGACAAGAAATAGTTCAAGTTTGGGGGTGTGTAAAGTGCTTAAAAGTCCTATATTTTATGCTCATTTAAGCTCATATTGTCGATGTTCTTAAGCTCAATCTAGTTCATATTTAGGTTTTCATGCATGTTTTACAGTATCTTTGCTTCACTCAGCTTATTATAGTGTTCATGATTATTTGTGGAGAAAAGATATTGTTTTCAGTTCCATTTGCATTACAGGTTACAGGAGACTGCCGTCAGAACCCGCCGCGGTAGCAGGATAGAAGAATGATCGGAGAGGAGGATGAAGCAAAATGATCACATCCATTTACACATGACCAACCATCGTTCCAGAGAATAACTGTACTGATGCAGATCAAAGAATAGCTCGCCGAGACAGACCGCCGCCAGCACTGCCGCCCCAACGACACATTGGAGAATGACCAAAAGGGAGTGCAATCTAAAGAGGAGAATTTCCTGAATCAGCAGAACCAAGTCACATGAAGAATAGAGTTCGGGAGCATCCAAAGATGGTGTGAGAAGACCCAAACAAGGAAGAAGCTTGCGGCCCAAGAAAGCCCAAAAAAGAAGTTGTTTTGGAATAAAATATTCAAACGTTTAATTGCATTTAATTCCAACTCAACTTCCTCCTAATGAGAGACTTCTTCCCCAAGTAGGGTTTTTACACGTAACCGCCTATATAAAGGCAAGGCTTGACCGATTGGAGGAAGCAGAGAGAGATTAGGGTTAAGTTTATTTTTGTGTTTTCTTTAATTCTATTATGTTCTAAACTTTCCTTAGGGTTAAGATTATTTTGTTTAGTAGTTGTGAGAACGATTGTAATTAGTTTAAGCTTATGCTAATGCAATTCAATTCAAGGTTTATTTATCCTATGTTCTTAATCTTTGTTTGCAATAAAATCGAGAGATCTTTGTGAGCACAACTATTTGTTTCAATTCGAGAGAGTTAAAACTCAAGAAAGGCATAAACATGATTCCCATCAACTGAGGTGAGATTCAACTTAGCTTAGAGATAAGTCTAGGTATAACCCCCTCGTCCTGGACTAGCCAGCAGACCCGGACCGAACGGGTTACACGGGGAAAACCGAAGCAAAACCCTATAAGGCCCCACTTCAATTAGCAACCCTATTATTTCATTTTAATAATCTTGTCTATATGCCATGTTTAAACCCATGTGAGATGGCAAACCGCAGAAGAACAAACACGGATACGAACCAAGAGGAGGGCATACTGTTGAGTGGATCGAAAGATCAATATAAACCAAGAGGGGTGAATTGGATTTTTAAAGTTTGTGTGGTGGAAATTGCAAATTAAAAAGATTGACAAGGGATTTTAGAGTGGTTCGAGTTCCAAATGAACTCTACATCCACTACCTTAGCTTCAATAAGGATTTGCAACAATTCCACTAATTGCTCTTCCCCTTTTCTAGGCTAAGGAGGCAACCCTTACAATTTTTCGGTTAAATTTTCTACCCAAAATTTAACCCAATCCTCACACAAAGGTAACAAAGAATTTGATGGCTAAGATAGTATCTCTCAATACAATTTGTAGCCCAATTACAAGCACTCAACCCAATTGAACAAGATAAGAATGAAAATTACAATTGGGGTTTCTAGACAATATGGGATTTTTGCACAAATGCTTGGATATTTGCTTTAGGATCAATAGTTGTTGCTGGAGCTTTTAGAGGTCCCTTTTATACCTTCTCATTGATTTCTAGCCGTTGTGGTTGTTGCACTCATCAATAGAGCCGTTGGGGATGTTATCTCACCTCCATAAATGCAGTTTGCAACAACCCGTTTCGAAACGCGGGGTACCTGTTTTGGAACTGACTAAAATAAAAAGAGCCATTGAGTGCATTTAAAAGCCCGTTTCGAAACGTGTTGAAGCCGTTTCGAAACACTTTTGCCACTGTCAAGGGTCGTTTCGAAACTGCCTTAGCCCGTTTCGAAACACCCTAACGGTTTCAAAAAATCATTTAAAAACATTTGTAACAGTCATATTTTCAAATCAAAATAAAGAACAGTTTCAAAATGCTTGGCCTCGTTTCGAAACAGTTTTGCAACTGTCAAGGGTCGTTTCGAAACTGATTGAGCCCATTTCGAAACACCCTATTGATCTTTGAAAATTCAGTTAAAAAATATTACAACCGTTATAGTTTTCAAATCAAAATTGAAGAACTGTTTCGAAACGCATGAAGCCGTTTCGATACGGGTTCAAGTGTTCTAAAGTTGTTTCGATACGCGTTTCGGAATAGGGGTTGGCAGTGATGAAAACGTTTCGAAACGCCTTAGGCCGTTTTGAAACAGGGACTTGAAAATCACTGTTTCGGCTTTAAACACTTAGAAAAATATTTGAAAACTTTGTTTTTAACTTTGGCATAATCTTAAAATCATATGGGGATGTTTTGAGGACTTAAAAATTCATTTTGACATTTTCAATTTAGTCCTTAGGTTTTTAGTTATATCAAAATTAAAATATTGGTTTCACAATCTCCCCCTTTTTGATATAACAAAATCAAAGTTAGAATTTTTAAGAGTTTTGAAAATTATTAACATATTCTAACTCCCCCTTAATTTAAGATAGGTTTTTAAAGTTTTAAAAATGTTTAACTTTGAAATTCAAGTTTTAAAACTTAAAAACACTTTAAACATTTAAAAACGAATTTTTGTTTTTGGCTCTTAAATTTCTTCTCCCCTTTTTGTTAGATCAAAAAGAATAAATAAAGCTCATAGAGAAGACAAAAGATTAGTACCAATAAGCATTAACTAAAGCAACAATAATATTAATTCATAATATTAAAATATCCAAAACATAAATCAACATTAATTTCAAAATAAAATCCCAAACAAAAGATCAAAAGCATAGGTTCCTAAAACATAATAAAACATAAAGATGCAATCTTAAACCTAAAGTGCATAAATAATATGATATGATATGATATATGAAAGTCCTAGGCCTCGTCATCACCATCATCATCGGAAGTTTCATCATCGCTCTTGACTTGAGAACGGTGAAACTTCGTCCATTGCCCATAGAGAGTAGAGAAGGACAAATCCAAGTTTGAATGGAAGTCTCAAGAGTTAGGAGGCGATCCTCGACATTTTTCAAGCGAGTGTCCATGGCATCAAAACCCGAAGCAATGCGAGTATCCAAGGCATTGAACCGCTCGGTAATGAGAGCCATAAGAGCTTCATTGTTTCCAACTTGAACTTGCGGTGGAGGAGCAACGGGAGAAAGAGGAGCTTCTCTATTAACTCGTTCCCAAACATCATTCACATATCGAAACCCGGATTTGCGAAGGGAGGACTCACCAATCTTGCACTTGCGAGGTTCTGGGGAGTCGTAGGTGCAATCGATACCAAGGTGGCTAAAGATGTGGCTCAAGATCGTGTCGTAAGTGAAAGATTTCAACTCATTGGTGTCAATAAGCTTAACATTATTGACCATCTCGGTGAAAATAATCTTAGCAACATTAGGGCGCTCACCTCTACGGAAACATTCAAGCCAAAAGTGATCAACTTGACGGATATGAGAGTATTTACCTCCGGAAGGGCGAAGGAACCATGATACCATAAAGTGAAGAAAACGGTCGTGCGCATCCAAAGTAAGTGACGGACCGGTGAAAGTGCCAAAGTGACGTTCATCCTCAATTCCTTCATCTTTAAGGGAAAATGTGGACTCCAAGAGAGCAATATTAACAGTAAACTTTTTCCCTAATATGAAAGATTCAATCCCTACAACCTCGGTTTTGGTTTCATCATGAATAAGACGAGCATTGGAGTAAAAGATGAGTACCATATGTTTGTAGTGAATATCCGGGATACTCAACAAAGGAAGAAGATTCCATTCACTCAAACGCTCGAGGTAACGGAATAGGAATCGCTCGGAGTTGAGGAAATCAAGATCAATGACACGTTCACGACGAACTTCGAAATCCTTGACATATGTGAAGCGAGCTCGCATCTCGGTAGTTCGAAGGGATTTCTGAAAAAGCAGAGCTAGATCCGGACGAATGCTCGAATCACCGGTTTGAACGGCCTTACACTTTTTGTTAGCTTGATCCGACATCTAAAAACATTAAGCAAGCATGTTTTAAAATTAAGTGTATGCATAGATTTTTAAATTCAATCCAATAATAAATCCCACTTAGGTTTTTAAAAAAATTAAAACAAAAAATTAAAAAAAAAAACAGTAAAAGAAAATACGACTGAAAAATTTTATATTCGAATCAAAAAATTTGAGATTTGAAATTTTTTTACAAGATATGGAAAACCCAAACATGAAAACATATAATTTATACAAAAATAAAATTTTCTAACCTAAGATTCGAACATAAATTGAAAGAAAAAGAAAAAGGGGAAAAATACCTTAGTTTGGGATTTTGGATGATTTGATGAAAATCCTTGCACAATGTTGATGAAACTTGCTTAGACTTGAGTTTTAGAGTAAAACCCCTAAAGATTTGGTGGAAAACAAAGAGGTTTAGAGGGTATTTATAGAGAGAAAGTCGGTTTAGGGTTTTTAAGAGTTTGATGTAAAAGAGGATTTTAACATTAAAAGCCCTAAATAAAGCTATCCGCGATATGGTGTTGACCGTATCGAAGCCCCATTTGACCCGTATCGAAACATGTTTCGATACACCCCTTGGTAGTAGCCAAAATGTTTCGAAACACTTTGGAGGCGTTTCGAAACGCCCTTCTCTCAGACATGAATTTAAGGTATCCGTATCGAAACAGGTTCACCCGTTTCGATACACCTGGGTCTGGAAGTGCAGATAAGGCTCTAAAAGTGCAGAAAAATGATTTTTTCTTAGGCCTAACATGCATAAATGATATGAATGAGCAGGCAAAACATGTGCAAACATAAACATACTCCCCCTAGCTATAAGCATGGATGAAATTAGGAGTCTAAACACATAAACATGGCATTTCAGAAGATCAAGCAAAATTAAGCACAAAAGAGGTCCTAAAAGGTCAAGATAGGCTAGCTAGACCTAACTCTCTCCTAAGGGACCAAAAACGCTCTTTGTCTAAAGGTTTTGTAAATATGTCCGCTAATTGATTTAAGGTGTCTACATACTCTATAACCACATCTTCCTTAAGGACATGATCTCTAATGAAATGATGCCTTATTTCTATGTGTTTGGTTCTAGAGTGTTAGATGGGATTTTTTGTTAGACATATTGCACTAGTGTTGTCACATTTTAGGGGTATGGTTTCAACTTTAATTCCATAATCTAAGAGTTGTTGCTTCATCCAAAGGACTTGAGCACAACAACTCCCTAAGGATATGTACTCGGCTTCGGTGGTAGATAAGGCTACACTATTTTTTTTCTTAGAGAACCAAGATATGAGCATACTACCTAGAAATTGACAAGTTCCCGAAGTACTTTTCCTATCTATTTTCCAACCCCCATAATCCGCATCCGAATAAGCATGAAGGTTGAAGGTAGAGTCTCTAGGGTACCAAAGACCTAAACAAGGAGTATCTCTAAGGTACCTAAAGATTCTCTTAACGGCTATAAGGTGAGACTCTCTAGGACTAGCTTGAAACCTAGCACACAAGCAAACACTAAACAAGATATCCGGTCTACTTGCGGTAAGGTAAAGCAATGATCCAATCATAGAACGGTAAAGCTTAGAGTCAACACACTTACCTCCTTCATCTTTGTCAAGCTTTGTAGATGAGCTCATAGGTGTGGCTTGAGGCTTTGCATTCTTCAAGCCAAACTTCTTGAGCATATCCTTTATGTACTTTGCTTGATTGATGAAGGTGTCATCCTTCTTTTGCTTGATTTGGAGTCCCAAAAAGAATGAGAGCTCCCCCATCATGCTCATCTCAAATTCACCTTGCATTAACTTAGCAAACTCTTGACAATGACATTCATTAGTAGAACCAAAAATAATATCATCAACATAAATTTGAACTACTAAGATGTCATTTTTATACATTTTTATAAAAAGTGTAGTGTCCACCTTACCTTTTTTCAAATCCTTTCTCAATTAAAAAGTTTGAAAGTCTTTCATACCAAGCTCTAGGAGCTTGTTTTAAACCATAAAGAGCTTTGGTGAGTTTGAAAACATGATTTGGAAATTTTGAGTCTTCAAAACCCGGTGGTTGTTCCACATACACTTCTTCATTTATAAAACCATTTAAAAATGCGCTTTTAACATCCATTTGAAAAAGCTTGAAATTATGATAACATGCATGTGCAAGCAACGTCCTAATGGCTTCCATTCTAGCTACGGGTGCATAGGTTTCATCAAAGTCTATTCCCTCTTCTTGAGTGTAACCTTGTGCTACTAGTCTAGCTTTATTTCTTACAATGTTACCACTCTCATCTAGCTTGTTCCTAAAGACCCATTTAGTTCCTATGGTAGATTGATTACTAGGCCTATCAACTAATGTCCAAACATTACTTCTCTCAAATTGATTTAACTCTTCTTGCATAGCCATAATCCAAAAGTCATCTTTCAATGCTTCTTTAATATTCTTAGGCTCTATGCATGAGATAAATGCAACATGATTCATTAATCTAAGAGAAGATCGAGTGGTTACCCCCTTGGATGGATCACCCAAGATTTCACCATCTTTGACATAGTTGAACTCCCTTGGGTAGCTCACTTCCTTTTCCTCAAGAGCCAAGTCCTTCAAGGCTTCAAGAGGTGGATCTTGTGTGTCCTCTTCTTTTGTTGGAATCTCATCTTCCTATGAAGTTTGTCCTCCATCAAAGGCATTTATGATTCCTACATCATCATCATCACAAGAATCCTTCCTAGGAAGGAGGTTATCATCGAATACAACATGAATAGATTCTTCTACTACTAAAGTTCTTTTGTTAAATACTCGATAGGCTTTAGAGGTTAAAGAGTAACCTATGAAAATAGCTTCATCACTTTTTGCATCAAATTTACCTAAGTTGTCTTTTCCATTATTTAAAACAAAACACTTGCAACCAAAAGGGTGAAAATAGCTAATGTTAGGCTTTTTAGATTTTAAAATATCATAAGGTGTTTTCTTTAAAATTGGCCTAATCATTACTCGATTTACAATATAGCAAGCGGTGTTTGTGGCTTCCGCCCAAAAATATTTAGGTAAATTGTTTTCACAAAGCATAGTTCTAGCCATTTCTTGCAAAGTTCTATTTTTCCTCTCAACTACCCCATTTTGTTGAGGAGTTCAAGGAGCCGAAAAATTGTGGCTAATACCATTTTCATTTAAAAATCTTCAAACCCTAAATTTTGAAACTTGGTTCCATGATCACTTCTAATATGTGAAATTTTAAGTTCAAGATCATTTTGGGTTAGTTTTGAAAATGTGATGAATTTTTCCAAAGCCTCATCTTTAGTACTTAAAAATAGAACCCAAGTAAATCTAGAAAAATCATCAACAAGTACAAAAGCATAAGACTTACCACCCAAGCTCATAGTCCTAATTGGCCCAAATAAATCCATATGGATAAGTTGTAAACATCTACTAGTAGAAACATCATTAATGGATTTAAAGGAAGACTTATGTTGTTTACCCTTAGAGCATGCATCACAAATTTTATCATTTGAAAATTTTATCTTGGGTAAACCTCTAACTAGATTAAGGGAGGCTAGTTTTTCTAAAACACTTATGCTAGCATGTCCTAGTTTCCTATGCCACAACCAAGCATCATTTTCATTTTGTGCAACTAAGCATGCATGAGATGTATGAATGTCATCTAGATGCACCATGTATATGTTCCCTATGCGATGACCTATGAGTATAATATTATTAGATTTAATGTCTACAATTTTGCATCCATTTGTATCAAATAAAACATTAAATCCTTTATCACACAATTGACTTGTGCTCAATAAATTGTGTTTAAGACCATCGACATACAAGACATTTTCAATGAGAATAGTTGAGTGATTACCTATGGAGCTAATACCTTTAATGTGGCCTTTGGAGTTGTCACCAAATGTCACTACTCCTCCACTTTTTGGCTTTAGATCCATGAATCTACTCTTGTCTCCGGTCATATGCCTTGAGCATCCACTATCAAGGTACCATGAGTTTTGACTTTGTGCTTTGGCCTTGTAGCAATGCTCCCCCTACAAACAAAGATATTAAGCTTTTGTTTTTGGTACCCAAATCATTTTGGGTCCATGACTGTTAGCTCCCAAAACCTTGGTTCCCTTAGGAATCCAAGATGACATAGCAATAATATTATTAGATTTTACAAGTTCCTTAGGAACCCATACACTTCTAGTTCTTTTAGCTCTACTATGTCTAGGAAAGCTACCTTGTTTGTAGTAGTTAGTCCTTTTCTTAGGTTGGTTTGTTCTTGAGGATTCACCTATTTCATGCTTGACACTACCAACATTTTTAAAGGACTTTTTGAGCTCATCCAACACCTTTTGGTGTTCACTATTACATTGAGACAAAAGATTATTAAGGTCAACATTTTCATCTTGAAAGAATTTTAGTTCATCTTTTAACCCTAATATCTTTTTCTCAAATTTTGAATTAGCTTGAGTGAGTGAGTCATTTTTCTCATTTAGTTCCAAAATAATTTTCTTGTTTCTAATGACCGACTCTTTATATTTCTCAACTAATTCATTATAGACCTCTTGTAACTCATCATATGTATCATTCAATTCATCATATGTAAAATCTAAAGTAGATGAGTTAGAGGTTACCATGGAGGAAACTTCCTCAAGTGCCATGAGGCAAAGGTTAGCCACTTCTTGTTCGTCATCCTCCAATGACTCCTCATCACTCCAAGTAGCAAGCTTGGCTTTGAGATTTTCTTCTTCTCAAAGCCCTTCTTCTTGAGTTGAGGGCACTCCGAACGTATGTGGCCGGGTTGTTTGCACTCAAAGCAAATGATTGGATCCCTTGCTTCTTCTTTGTTCTTGCTTTTGAAGTCCATCTTTCTTTGGATTTTTCTTCCCCGGTTGGACCTCATAAAACGTGAGAATCGTTTGGCTATCATAGCCAATTCTTCTAGTTCATCCTCCTCACTAGAAGAGCTCTTTTCATGTAGTGAAGCTTTGAGAGCTATTCCCATCTTCTTCTTCTTCTCAACCTCAAGCTTTTCTACTCTTTTCTCTTCTTTCTTCTTTTCTTCTTCCCTTCCTTGCTTCATAATCTCATGAGTAAGGAGAGAACACACAAGCTCATCAAGCTTTAAAGTCTTTAAATTCTTAGCTTCAATGATGGCGGTTCTCTTCCCATCCCAAGATTCGGGAAGTGAATAGAGTAGCTTCCGGACAAGCTTGTCTTCCGGTATGATTTCTCCAAAACCCTTAAGCCTATTGACAATAGTGGAGAACCGATCAAACATCTTGGACACCGTCTCATCGGGCTCCATCTTGAAATTCTCATAACTAAGATTGAGAATTCCAATCTTAGTTTCTTTAACATCGTTGGTACCCTCGTAGGTAGTCTCAAGAGTGTCCCACACTTCTTTGGCACTCTCGATGGATGAAACCTTAGAATAGATGTTCGGACCGAATGAACAAAAGAGCATGTGGAGAGCTTTGTCATTTAATTGAATCTTTTTCCTTTCTTCTTCACTCATCTCCATCTTTTTCTTCAAGACCATCTTGCCTTCACCATCTTGCTTCAATGGAATGTAGGGTCCATCTTCAATGACATCCCACACTAAGTAGTCATTTGACTTGATGAAGAGACGCATTCTATTCTTCCAAAAAGAATAGTTATCACCATTAAAGAAGGGAGGCTTTGTAGTGGATTGAGACTCATACATGCCCGAACCGGAGGTTGAAGTCATCTCTTGATATTTGATGATCACACTCTTCCAAGGAACTCATATTGTGGTTGTTAATCCTCAAAGAGGTAGGCTCTGATACCAATTGTTGAGTGGACCAAAAGAACGATATAAACCAAGAGGGGGTGAATTGGATTTTTAAAGTTTGTGTGGTGGAAATTGATAATTAAAAAGATTGACAAGGGATTTTAGAGTGGTTCGAGTTCCAAATGAACTCTACATCCACTACCTTAGCTTCACTAAGGATTTGCAACAATTCCACTAATTGCTCTTCCCCTTTTCTAGGATAAGGAGGCAACCCTTACAATTTTCGGTTAAATTTTCTACCCAAAATTTAACCCAATCCTCACACAAAGGTAACAAAGAATTTGATGGCTAAGATAGTATCTCTCAATACAATTTGTAGCCCAATTAGAAGCACTCAACCCAATTGAACAAGATAAGAATGAAAATTACAATTGGGGTTTCTAGACAATATGGGATTTTTGCACAAATGCTTGGATTTAATGTATGGATATTTGCTTTAGGATCAATAGTTGTTGCTGGAGCTTTTAGAGGTCCCTTTTATACCTTCTCATTGATTTCTAGCCGTTGTGGTTGTTGCACTCATCAGTAGAGCCGTTGGGGATGTTATCTCACCTCCATAAATGCAGTCTGCAACAACCCATTTCGAAACGCGGGGTACCTATTTCGGAACGGACTAAAATAGAAAGAGTCGTTGGGTGCATTTAAGAGCCCGTTTCGAAACGTGTTGAAGTCGTTTCGAAACACTTTTGCCACTGTCCAGGGTCGTTTCGAAACTGCCTTAGCCCGTTTCGAAACACCCTAACGGTTTCAAAAAATCAGTTAAAAACATTTGTAACAGTCATATTTTCAAATCAAAATAAAGAACAGTTTCGAAACGCTTGGCCTCGTTTCGAAACAGTTTTGCTACTGTCAAGGGTCGTTTCGAAACTGATTGAGCCCGTTTCGAAACACCCTATTGATCTTTGAAAATTCAGTTAAAAAATATTACAACCGTTATAGTTTTCAAATCAAAATTGAAGAACTGTTTCGAAACGCATGAAGCCGTTTCGATACGGGTTCATGTGTTCTAAAGTCGTTTCGATACGCGTTTTAGAACAGGGGTTGGCAGTGATGAAAACGTTTCGAAACGCCTTAGGCCGTTTCGAAACAGGGACTTGAAAATCATCGTTTCGGCTTTAAACACTTAGAAAAATATTTGAAAACTTTGTTTTTAACTTTGGCATAATCTTAAAATCATATGGGGATGTTTTGAGGACTTAAAAATTCGTTTTGACATTTTCAATTTAGTCCTTAGGTTTTTAGTTATATCAAAAATTAAAATATTGGTTTCACACATACGATGATTTAAACTTACCGAGTAGTTTATTAATCAAGTTTCATGCACACGGGCCAAAACCATCACAAATGAGACATATAAACTCGTCTAGGAAGCATAAAAGCATTAAGGACTAAAAAGTAACATTTGGAAACCTTCAAAGATGCCCTTTAACCGTTTTAACTACCTACGTTTCGAAACAGGACTACCCGTTTCGAAACACGGGCTTCATTCAAAAAGCAACATCAAGTTGTTCCGGAACGGCTCCTCATGGTTCCAAAATGGGAGCCTCCAGTGGCAAATCGTACCGAAACAACACCATCCATGTTCCGATACGGGTGCCCCTGGAGCTTCGCCGTTCCGAAACCATACCAGACGTTTCGAAACACCTGGACACAGTTTGGCCCAAAAATACATTTTGGCATCTCCAAACGTTCCCAAACTCACCCCGAAACATCACAAACGTGTATACACGCGAAAATGGATCTCAAACCCAAAAGCTCATAAGAACACTTTAGTTTAAAACACCAACAAGTCAAAACACATAGCAATTAACCCAAGGCCATAACAATCCTCAACATAACATGGTATCAACAATTAAAACATGTTAGCAACTTTAACAAAAGCCAAACATAGGAGTTTGAACACCAACTCCCTAACATGGTCTAGCATTCCCATTGCATAAGTATTATTACAACTATAAAAACCATACTTTAAGCTAGAAAGAACTCCAAGAACTCCTCCCTTTCCCCGCTTTGCCTCCGAAGCTACTAACGATCTGCATTGTAGGAAAAAGAGAGCGTAAGCTTAAAAGCTTAGTGAGCGGAGCTCTAAAACACAACAGCAGTGCAGTTCAAAACATATATCTTAGTTTTAAAAGCAAAACCATTTAAGAAATAGATACAATAAAATGAAAGCATAAACGAAACATGGTTTGCACATGCACAACCATCCCGGTGGGACTACACATCACCGTACACAACAACTAGCATATTTCTGGTGGGACTACACATCATCGTACTCATCTACTAGTCACTACCAGTGGGACTACACATCACCGTACACAACGACTAACCATCATGTGAGGCTTGAAATCAACTACGACAACACAACCACATTAAAACGGGGAGTAAAAGCAATTCGTATTTCACACAACAGCACGAATAACCGCATACACCAACAATCAACGAAACAAGACAAATTAGACAAACTTACACTTGGGTTTAGGTTAGCCCTTAAGGCTCCACCCAAACCCCCAAGAAAACCTCTTTGAATCATTTTAAAGCTTCAAAATATTACCACTCACCAGCTCAAAACCCAAACACGCTAACGATCCTCCTTCAAGCTTCCGCAACTTTACGGATTATCGTCCGGAACTCCCAAATTGATTTCCCCTGTTTCTAATCAACCAAAAACAAAGTATTACTCCCCTACTCTTCCATAAGTTCACTGTCAAACATCAGTTCACAAATCTACAACATTCTTTCAACGATTCAAAGCCGAAATCCACCAAAATATCATCAAATTCGTTCTTAAGCAAAGCCCAACAATAAACCATCAATTTAAACATCCAAAACACTCCCAAATATACCTAAAAGCATCAATTTGAAGCTGGTAAACCATCAGGTCTCATTTCCCCACATATTCAAACCGAAAACTTAAGAAATTTCACTCCAAACACCACTCCTAAGCATAGTTTCGGGTTTGGTTGATTAAAACTTCATTCCAACACTTTATCAACATCAAAATATGATTTACTACTAACCCAAAACGTTGTTTTCACCAAAAAGCTTAAACCTTTCAAAACCCCCCCTTTTTACCCAAATGTTGAAACTTGAGAAAATCTCCAAAACTTGAAAGAATAATGCTAAAAACAAGACTAGCATGAAGATGGGAACAAAACCAAGTTCTTACCACTTTGAAATCTTCAAAAAATGATGAAGCTTGGTGGAAAAGTGGGTTTGGCTATGGTGTTGATGGGTTTAACGTGAAAATGGATTTTTGGGGAAGAAGATGGGATGATGACCTGTTTTTTGAAATATGTTATTTTATTAAATTCAAAAATTATCTCAAAACTCGCATTTCTCCCATTTACCAAAATACCCCTTTTTAAAATTCCCCCTTTTCTCTTAAAGCCTTTAAAATAAGTTATTTAAATTATTTTCCCCAAATTTGCTTAACCCGAACCGGCCTATCTAATCCAGATATCTCCCAAGCCCCAAACTTGGGCGTTACACTAGGTTTAAGGCGGCTAAGAAGGACCCTGGGAAAATTGTTGTTAAACCTAGGTTTACGCCAAGAGGTATTGTCAAAGAGTGGGCATCAACAGTATTCTAACTTAGAGATACGTTGGAATCAGATCAGGATGTTCTACCGAATCTAGGAGGCCCACCGAGTTCCTCGTCGTGGCAGTGTTCTATCCATCACCCGCCGTGGCAGAGATATCGACTTTGCATTACAAGACTTTTACGAGTTCAACGCAGTTTCACACTATGGCACATCTCAATCTGACCCATCTTTCTATTCTGATTTCTCAATCCTTTCATTATTTGTTTTCTTTAATTCTATGCAACTTTCTAAAACCAATCCAATTCAATTGTGTTTTTATTTTTACTTGTGCAGGAAGATAAAATCTGAAGGATTTTGCAATCCATGTGGAGACGATATCTTAGATACTATAACTTGACAAAAATCTTAAGGACCAAATGTTCGACCAATGTGAAGGAGAACCAACCAGATCCATACTTTCCAACGCTTCATATGCTAAACGTGTAGAAAAAGAACGAGGCTCCTCCCATTTTCAACCTATGGTGTGCACCTAATACCATATTCGGGGGAGGGACAGCCGCAATTAGACGTAGGACTGGTTCAGGTAAAAGTTGGCCTAAAACACTCCAATCCCATGCACCACTCAAAATGGTAAAATCAACAACTTTAGAAGGACCTGGAGACACGGGCAGTGAGCAAAATTCAATTAGTGGCACATATAAATTCAACCAATTATCGTTCAAAAATTCCACACAGATACCATCACGAATATTCTAAATAATACTCTATCGAACCTCATCCCAAACATACATCAAAACTTGCCAAAGGCGTGAACAAACATTCCCACGCAACATGGTAGGTAATGTGTCTCACCACTTATATTTATGTTTCAACACTTGCACCCATAATTTCTCCTCATTCGATGCCAGTTGGAACCCTATTTTCATGAGAAATGTCTTGTTTTGTTAATGGAGATCGCGCATACCAAGCTTGCCATTGTACAAAGCACCCTATACCTCATTCTATTTAATCAATCCAATGTCATTATTCCATCCTAACCACCCCAAACAATCGTTGGATAATTTTTTTTAACTCCTCGTAAATTCCTTTTAGAATCTAACACGACTGCATGGCATATATCGGGATAGCCTGTAAAACAGATTTAGCAAGTGTTATTCTTCCATCAAGAGAAAGGGACTGACAAACCCAACCTAGAAGACATTGCCGCATGTTATCAAGTAAATATGAATAGGTCGCTCTATTAACTCTGGAATGTAGTAGTGGAACACCCAGATATTTTCCCAGATCATCCACAACTTCGAATCCCAACACTTGACCTACCACCAATTTCATGTTAATGTCAACATTCTTTGAAAAATAAACTTGAGTCTTTTACGAACTCACACGATGGCTAGAGATACTGCAAAAATCATCCAATACATTTTTCATAATCGCCATTTGTTCCCAAGAAACCTCAGTAAAAAGCACCACATCATCATCAAAAAATAAGTGTGATAAGCGCAGACCCTGTTTTGAAAGGTAAATCGGTTTTCACATTCCGTCAGCAATTTTCAAAGAGATTGCTTGAGTTAATCTTTCCATGCACAACACAAACATGTAGAAAGATAGTGGGGCCCCTTGTCGAATACACCGAGTTGGCCGAAATTCATTAGACACATCATTATTTCACACAACCTGAGTCGACACAAACCGTACACATAACATGATTATAGGAACAAAATTTTGTGGCATACCAGTAAGAATCAGAGTCTCCTCCAAAAAATCCCATTCAGTCTTATTGTAGGATTTCTCGAGATCCACCTTAACGACCATCCACCCTTTTTGTCTTGTTTTATGAGCTATCGAGTAGATCACTTCTTGCGCCAAAATCATGTTATTTGTTATGTTCTTTCCTGAGACAAAACTTGATTGTGTAGAATCAATACAATTCGGGAGGAACGGCTTTTAGCACTCAACAATTATCTTTGTAATAATCTTAGGCTTATTGGCCGGAACTGAGTGATCACAGTTGGGTTACTCACCTTAAGAATAAAAACCAGCAATGTTTTATTCGCCCAATCCTCCATCACACCCTCCTCAAAAACGCGTTGAACCAAGCGACAAACGAAATCACCCCCAACAAATCAATTTTTCTGATAAAAACACACTGATAAACCATCCTAGCCCAGAGGCGCCATTCCAAAAACAATATTCTTTACTTCATCAGCCAAGACTGGAAAAGTCAAAGAATGGAAATCAGCATCGTAAAAATAATAAAACTCACCAAATGGTACATGAGATACACCCTGCGAGGCTCACTCGTGTAAAGTGCTTGGAAAAAAGCACACACATGTTCTTTAAAATTCTAATATTTAAGAATTATTATTTTTAAATATTTGTGGGTTAATTAAATTTGATCGTAGTTATTTTAAATAATTAAACTTTATAATATATATATATAGTGAATTATTTATTCTGTCTCATTATAATTATCATTTTTAATATTTGTGGGTTAATTAAAATTGACCGTAATTATTTTAAATAATTAAATTTTATAAAATATATATTTAAAAATTATTTGATTAAAAAATTTAAAATATATATTTTTTCAAAAAGTAATAATTAAAGGACTCTTTAAGAACACCAATGTCGTGAACCATGGATAAGCATTCCATCGAATTAAGTTAATCGAGTTACCGAGTCGCAAACTTTATTTACAATTTTTTGAGTTGAATTGATAAAATTTGAGTCGTCGAGTAGAGTAGTTTGAGTTTCTGTTTTAATTTAATTGTAAATGTTTATAACGTTGTAGTATTAATTAATTTCAATTTAAATGGCTTTCTAAAATCATATACTATATGCATATATTTTTTTCTCATATTTTTTAAGGCTTAAACGTCATATAGGTGCCCAAACTGTACCATTTTTTTCAGTTAGGTGCCGAACGTTTGTTTCGGGCCACTTAGGTGTCTAAAGTTTCATTCCGTAACTCATTTTAGTTTTTAGCCATGACGGACGTTAAATTTTTCCGTTAAGGGACACGTGGCATGTTTTTAGATTTTCTGATATTAAAAATAATAAAAAATAAATTAAATTAATAAAATCCCTTAAACCTATTTCTTCCTCAACAAACCATCTCTCCCCCTTCATCTTCTCTCTCCTCTTCACCATTGAACCACATCTCCACTGGGAACCCTTCTTCATGTTTTATGTTCTTTTCTTGCCTGTCTTGGATGGTGATTTCAGAACAAGTTTGCAAGGAACTCCTGCAAATGAGCTCCAATTTTGTGTGGAAAGTGGTTGGTGATATTTACAAAACTTCTTATTTGGATCTTTGTAGCTTTTAAGTATTCTATACTTCAATCCGACGACGCATTTTTGGACAAATTGTTCGAATCTTTCAGGTGATGCCGATGTCCAGACTTCACAAATATTGGAGCCAGTGTTCATCAATTCAGGGGACAATCCATTTGAACTCATCAAGAATTCCATAAAGTATGCTCAAAATGCAATTGATTGCCATTGTTTTGTCTGCTGCAATTTCTTACAAAGTTTCGTGTCTAATTGTCTATGTAGGGTATTGGAGAAGCACAAGGGAACTTTCAGACACATTGAAAACAAGAAGGTAATTTATTAATCTCAAAACTGTTGAATCTAATACAAATCAGTACTTATAATCTTGTTCCATTGATGGATTTTGGTATGTTTTGATGAACAGGTCCCTGCACATTTGGACTGGTTCGGATGGTGCACTTGGGATGCCTTCTATACCGATGTGAATCCTCGAGGAATCAAAGAGAGTCTTCGAAGGTAATAAAACAAAATTTTCAACAATCATTTCTGCAAAATCATTATAATTCACAAGGAACATATGATCATTGTTTTGTTATTTGGGCAGTTTCTCGAAGATGTGGTACAACGGTGAAGAGAAGAGGGAAGAAAAACAGGAGAATGGGGGAGGGATGGTTTTGATGGGGAAGAGATGGGTTTAAGAGATTTTATTAATTTAATTTATTTTTTTATTATTTTTAATATCAGAAAATCTAAAAACATGTCACGTGTCCCTTAACGGAAAATTTTAGCGTCTGTCATGGCTAAAACCTAAAATGGGTTACGGAATGAAACGTTAGGCACCTAAGTGGCCGAAACAAACGTTAGGCACCTAACTGGAAAAAAAAGGTATAGTTTGAGCACCTATCTGACGTTTAAGCCATTTTTTAACATGTGATATAGATCTAGATAGTGCTGGAGGACCGACTCTAACTTGAAAATCAATACACTAATTTCTAAAAATTTTGAGTTATTCAAAGTCTCATTTTATAGTTCAAACTTTATTTAAAAAAATTGATTCAAGTCGAATTTTTTCACGTTAAATCCTATCAAAAAATTATCTTTTTAGTCGAATTTTGTTCATTCCTACTCGTAAACAATCCGATTGGATAATAATCGAATCCAAATCCAATCGGCGAAGCCAGGAAAGGGCATCACGAATGACAGTCGCCTTCGCCCACACCGGTTCGAAGATCAACCCATTATGGCCCAATAATTAAAAACTGGTTCAATTAGTTGGGACAACTTTTTTACTTTAGTTTATTTTTTATAATCATTGATATTTAATTTATTGACCAACTAATTCATATTGAATTTTGTAAAATTTATAAGTGGGATATTTTCAATTTAATTTTTTTCAATTTTCATGTTTTATTTTTACAAGTTGAATGAAAGTCTCTAAATTTCTATTTAATTCATTGATTTGATCCAACCCTAATAATTATATCTTTTGATCACTATTTCAAATAATTAGGGGTCAACTACACTAATAGTAACTAATTTTTTAGTGTTTCACTTTAATCATTAAACTTTTAAAACTTACATTATAATTTTTAAACTTTTAATTCGTTTTCATTAAGATCATTGTCGTTAGAAATTGTCATTAAAGTCTTATCCCCCCCCCAAAAAAAAAAACAACCTATTTAATAATTGAGTTCTTTCGTAAAAGATCAGTTTTTCGATGAACGAAGCAGATGTCGGTCAATCTAAACGGTGAGAAAACTTCGTTTGGCCAGGATTAACATAGTTTAATTTTAAGTTGATCTAATTGTTAATGATGACGGATCAAAAAGTTTTAAATTTTAGTTTCTATTGGCTCGTTGTCTCATTTCGTCGTTATTTTTGTCACCGTTTGGTTGTTTCAAAAAGATCATCAAACTACTACCTTCTTCATCACTTCCTTTCCATATGTTCAAACTCGACGGAAAAACAAATCAATCTCCTTAAATATCAATCAAATCTCAATCAAAGTTTAAACATTTCGATCCTTCACTTTCAACCATCAGACTAACTTGAAACTAAATTACATTAATCTTATAGTCAACTGGAGCCTTCCAATTGTTGACAACTGCTTCGTTTCATCATAAAGTTGGCCTTTGTAATGACTATCAATTCTTAAAATTACAATTTTTGCATAAAAAACTTTAACGACGATGATCGTAATGAAAATAAATTAAAATATTATTGATCGCAATACGAATTTTAAGAGTTTGAAGACCAAAATAAAAAAACGCATCAAAAGTTTAATAATTATCAGTATAATTTACCTAATAATTACTAGTAGTCATCCTTTTAAAGAGGGAAAAGAGTAAGAAACTTAGGAACACATCTCGTGCCTTTGGTCCATTCAATTTGCATTTATTAGTGCCAAGACCATCGAAAGCCAAGTTTTTAGACTCTCGATTTTATGAAATCTCTCAATATTCTTCCCCATGCATGAGGGTACATGCTAACGTGCAGCACTTTAGGGTGTGGTTAAGACACGATCTTACATAAATTTTTAAGGGTCGTTTGAATCATAGAAAAGAAGATTATTAAGGGGGAATTTTTTTTTTAAGAGAATTTTATACTCACGTTTGGTTGGAAGGATTCTCACTAAGGGGTAATACTCTATTCCCAACAGTAACACTTTTTGGGTTTATACCGAGAATCCCATTCCCTTCCTTTTCTTATGTATTTGACAATTCCTTACATTTAAGACAAAAATACCCTTGATAAAATAGAAACGTTTCAATCATGTCCTTTCCTTTTTTGGGGGTTAATTTGTTGTTTTGAATTATTAAATAAAGCATAATTATATATATATATTGAAAAATAAGACACAAAGTTAAAATATAACCTAGTAAATAAATATATAGATATTACCAAAATATATAAATATACATATTTTTTATAAAATAAATTATATATTCTGAATGATTACAATATTGAAATATATAATTATACTTATATAAAATCGTAAAAACACTTTAAGCATCTTTTGTTGATTGTACTTTAGATTATTATCACGAATTAATAGTAAATAATTTTAATTTCAACAACCGAAAAATATAAATTTATCATATTTTCCTGGAATATAAAAGAGATTAAATAATATCATTAACCTGATCTCACAATAAAGTGTGAATTTAAATCTTACTTTGGATAATTTTTAAATAATTGTCATAAGTATAATTTTACTATATATTTTACTAATTTTTAATAAAATCTTACTTTAAACCTATATTTTTCATACTATATTATATCTCATATGTAAATAAATTTAATACTTGTGACAATTATTTAAAAATATAGGTCTGATATACTAGTTATATTAAAATTTTGATACATATTTAATTTTAAAATTTACATAGTGCAACCGAAATAATTATATGTATTTCTATGTAAATATTTTCAATTATATATGGGAAATTTAGCTTGTTTAAAGGTAAATATATCTTAAGGATAATTTAGTCAAATTCACTTTCAGACAACATTATATTTCCTCGACCAAACATTGACATCTCAAATTCCTGCCAATTAAACCAAACAAGATAATGTAACACTCCTAGTAATATGTCAAGTAATCTAACATTCTGTGACCAAACGCACCCTTAGTATATTGGTAATAATTTATGTAGATTGAGTAGTTGTTAAGTATGGCTCATATATTGTAAAAGGACGAATGTTGGCTACTTTAACTAGGATTACAATTATTCTAATCCTTTGGGGAGTAGTATTCCTTATCCTAGTTAGAATAGGACTTGGATGTTCTTCTCATTAGGTACTTCATCAATTGTTCTTTAGGCTTTGCAGACCGAGAGCATTTGTCCATCAAAAGAGTACTCGAGTTTTCGGTAACCTCAGATTAAGTGGGTTGAGAGTGTGGGGGCGAAGCCTCTGCGGTACGGTACAGGGTATATTTGTAATTGTACCGGATCTATAAATAGATGTGTTATTTGTAACCTAAGGACCATTGATTGAATAAAAGAAAACAGTCGCTCTTTGCTCCCCGAGGACGTAAGCACACTGCTGAACCTCGTTAAATCTCTTGTGTTCTTACTTGTTTGATTTTTTTTTGTTTGTCGTGTGCACAACAACTGGTATAAAGAGCCTGGTTGCGATGGCTATGTCCGGTGCAAAATTCGAAGTGGTCAAGTTCAATGGTGAAGGTAACTTCGGATTGTGGCAGACGAGGGTAAAGGATCTGTTAGTGCAACAAGGGATTTTAAAGGCCCTACAATCTACAAAGCCATCATCGATGGAGGATGACAATAGGGAAGAACTGCAGCAACGAGCGACTGGAACCATACGGTTATGTTTGGCAGATGAGATTATGTATCACGTTATGGATCTGACATCTCCATGAGAGATATAGAGCAAGTTGGAAAGTCAATTTATGTCCAAGTCTCTGACAAATAAATTGTATCTAAAGCAGAAGTTGTATGAGCTGAAGATGCGGGAAGGTCAGGATTTGGCACAGCAAGTGAGTATCTTAATCAAATAATCACCGATTTAACTCAACTTGATGTAAAGATTGAAGATGAAGACAAAGAAATGATTATGTTGTGTTCGTTGCCTTCTTCTTATGAACACATGGTGACTAATCTTACATAAAGGAAAGAAACAATCAAAGTTGAAGATATTACTGTAGCCTTGTTAGCCTACAACCAGCGAAGGCAGATACAGGCGAAAGCTCTCACGCTGATGGTTTATATGTTAAGGGTAATCACGACCGTGGAAAAAAGTTAGAGAATGAGGGTTCTGGAAGACGAAATTCTAGATCAAAGTCTAGAGGCAAGAAGACGTTTCGTTGCTACAAGTGCAAGGAGCCAGGACATATGAAGCGAGACTGCCCAAAGTGGTAAAAAGAGCCAGATGATAAACATGATGCATCATCCAAAATTGTGAATATGGTACAGAATGAGAATTCGGAATGCAGTGATGGTGATATGCTTTCTATTTCAACAACTCGGTTCACGGATGCTTGGATTCTTGGTTCAGGATGTTCTTATCATATAACACCTAACAGGGAGTGGTTTTCTACCTATATGTCTGTTAATTCTAGTTATGTCTATTTAGGTGGTGATAGATGTTGCAATATTGTCGGTATTAGTGAAGTCAGAATTAAGATGTATGATTGTATTGTTATAACATTATGTGATGTTATGCATATACAGGATTTGAAAAAGAATCTAATTTCTTTGGGAACTTTGCATAAGAATGGTTTAATTCCTAAAGCTGATGAGGATAAAGAAACCATTAGGATTGTTAAAGGTGCATTGACTGTGATGAAAGGAAAGGTAACTGCATGGAATATCTATAAACTATTAGGGAGTACAATTGTAGATGGAGCACATTTTGTTGAGTCATATGATGATAATACAAAATTGTCGCATATGCGTCTTGGTCATCTTAGTGAACGTGGAATGGTTGAATTGCATAAAAGAAATTTGTTGCATGGTGTCATTAGTTGCAAGCTCGATTTTTGTGAATTTTGTGTTTTTGGTAAACAGACTAAAGTCAGCTTCACAACTGGAAAGCACAAAACTGAAGGGATTTTTGATTATGTGCATTCTGATGTATGGGGGCCTACCAGAGAATCATCATTGGATAGATTTGTGTATTATGTTACTTTTATTGACGATTTTTCTAAGAAAGTTTGGGTGTATTTCTTGAAACAGAAATCTGAAGTCTTCTCCAAATTCAAGGTATGGAAAGCTGAGGTGGAGAATCAAACGGGTAGAAAGATCAAGTATTTAAGGTCTGATAATGGCACAAAATACACAGATTCGCATTTTCTGAAGTTCTGTGAGGAGCATGGGATTCAGAGACATTTTTCAGTGTGAAAGACGCCACAACAAAATGGTGTTGCTGAAATGATGAACAAGTCATTAGCTGAGCGGGCTCGGTGCTTGAAACTAAATGCAGGGCTTCCTAAAAACTTTTGGGCAGAGGCTGTGAGTATGGTATGCTATCTCATCAACAGGTCACCATGGGCATCTTTAGGTGGAAAAGTTGCATAAGAGGTATGGACAGACAATGTAGTTGATTTTTCACACTTACAGATTTTTGGTTGTCTTGTTTATGTGCATATACCTGGTGATGAGAGATCAAAACTTGATGCAAAATCGAAGAAGTGCTTCTTTTTGGGCTACAAGAAAGGTGTCAAAGGATACAAGTTTTGGGATCCAGTTGCAAGGAAAACAGTGATTAGTAGAGATGTAATTTTTGACGAGCAATTCATGTTGTAGCAGAACCAAGACAAGGTGTTGGTGGATTTCGAACAATATCCAAGAGCAGTTGAGAAAGGTGAAAGTTTGAATTCAACTTCTAGTGACTCTAATACAGTTCCGTTGCATAATTATAATTTAGCCAGAGATAGAGAGAGACACACCAATGTAAAGGCTCTATGCATATTGGGTTTTGAAGATATGGTGTCTTTTGCACTTCACATTAGTAGTGAAGATCCAAATACTTTTCAAGGGGCTATCTTTAGTTCGGAGAAAAGCAAATGGATGGTTGCAATGTTTGAGGAGATGGAATCTTTGCAAAAAAATCATACGTGGGAGTTAGCTAGGCTTCTTGGGGGAAAGAAGGTTATATGTTGCAAATGAGTGTATAAAAGGAAACCATCAGTATCAGAAAAAGAGGGGGAAAGTTCAAGGCTCGATTGGTAGCAAAGGGTTTTTCACAACAAAAAAGAGTTGATTATGATGAAATCTTTTCTCCTGTGGTTAGACATACTTCAATCAGGGCAGTTCTTGCACATGTAGCTAGCTCGGATTTGCATTTAGAGCAGATGGATGTTAAAACTGTTTTTTTGTATAGTGATCTAGAGGAGCGGATTTATATGCAGCAGCCAGAAAGGTTTATTCAATCCGGAGATGAACATCTGGTTTGTAGGTTAAAGAAAACCTTGTACGGGTTGAAGTAGTCTCCACGACAATGGTAAAAGCGATTCGACTCCTACATGATTCAGATTGGCTACAAGCAATGTGAGTATGATTGTTGTGTCTATGTTAAAAGCCTTGATAACGGTTCTTTTATTTTCTGCTACTGTATGTTGATGGCTGCAAAGTATATGCATGATGTTGTCGATTTGAAAGCTTTATTGAGTCAGGAATTTGATATGAAAGACTTAGGAGCTGCAAAGAAAATTCTTGGAATGGAGATTCACAGAGATAGAGGCTAAAGGAAACTGTGGTTATCTCAGCAATGCTATGTTGAGAAAGTGTTAGACAGGTTTGGGATGAGCAAAGCAAATCCCGTGAGCACTCCATTGGCGAAAAAACTTGTTGCGTGCAAAAGTGATGCGTAAATTGCGTGCAAGTATACACGGTGCCAAGTTATAGTATTTAAGATATCGTCTCCACAGGGATTGTGACAATCTTTCAGAGTTCACTTATATGCACAAGTAAAAGTAAAAACACAAATATTAGGAGTTGGGTTGATTAAAACTAAAACTAAAGCAAGTAAAATAAATTGAGAAATCAGAGTGAAAGAATGGGTCGGTATTGGATGCTTCATAGTGTGGAGATTGGATGCACTGTCTCGGTACAATTTTGTAGATCAACTTAACAACTTTCAACAGCAGCCCACGACTATGCCTCGGCAAGCGCCCGTCTCGGCAGAGACAAGTGACTGCCTGGGCAATTAAGCGATGATTCAAGGTTCGGCAAGGCTCCCTTTTATGACTTCCTCTTCTCCCGAAGCTTGAAGTACTATTGGTGAACACGTCTTGGATGATACCTCTCAGCATGAATCTAAGGGTGAACACCAACCGATTATGAAACCTCTCTTAGCCGCTGAACTTCTAAACGTATCCCTAAGCCGAAGTAGCTTTACCTTATGGTTGGATAAAACCGTGTTTACTCGTTTCGTGAGTTCAACTCTCCCAATATTGAACAAATGGATTGCTGCCCTCTTCTCTCCCGATAAAGATTGCAACAATGAAGAACCAAGAGTAAACAAACCTTGAATTTTATTGCAAAAATTGAAATCTAAACAAATACAAGCAAACTCTTACAACTACTACACAACCAACCCTTAGCCCTAGGGAAGGTTTAGAACATGATGGGGGTAGACGCCACTAGGGTTTCGACAAGAAGGAGTTTCTCTCTAATCTCAATTGTGTTATCTCCTTCAAGTTGATTACATATATATAGGGGAGGAGCCTAGGTCTAAGTCGGTTTAGGGCAGGAATCCTAGTTAGAATCTAATTACAACTCATTAAAAGAACAAATCTAACATTAAATCTTCCTAGATTCCCATTTGACTTTTTCCAACTTGACTTTGACCATGACTTTTCTTTGTCTGCTGGGCTCCAATGCACGTGCAAGTGGTCTCCAAAAATCAAGCTTGATGAGCTCTTTCACCCGCATACCACTTTGCATATTTTCACCCTTCCTCGAGTTGTTGCCTCGGTGACGCACTATTGACTGCCTCGGCAGAGGTGTATACTGGTGTGCAGGGGTTGGCACAGCTCTGCATTCTGGGCTTCTCCTCCTCATTCATCTCTCGGTTAGCTCTCTAGATGGTGTATCAGCTTCCTCCATCAGTTTCCAGCTTCTCCTCTACTGCCCTCTCTGCCTCGGCGACATCTGCCTGGGCGGGTACCTGCGCACAATTAGAAAACACGCCTGAGCAATATCTTTTACATAAAAACAGTTAAGTTTATAAATTAAGGCAGAATATCTAATATATGCAGTTTTGTGTATGTTTTCCTAATAAATGCAACTAAACTATACTTAAGAACAACAACAATTGAGCTAAACTAGGGCATAAATATAGGACTTTTGCACACTTAACACACCCCCAAACTTGAACTATTGCTTGTCCTCAAGCAATGCAATCTAATAATAACACGCCAAAACTTAAAATCATATGTAAACTTAGTCGAGAAAGCATATTGAGCAACCATTATATACCGTATAGACTTGCGCCTAATTAGCAACCTTTTGAATGACAATAGACTTACCCGGAACCGAACTATGTATCTCGTAAGTGTGTGCGGCCCTTGTGATAAGAATGATTCTTCGGCTTCTAAGTAAACTTTCTATAAACACTTTAATTCCATTGGGTTTCCTTCTAGCTTTCTACAGAACAGTGCCCGAAGACAGACAAGGAAATTGAAGAGATGGCAAAGGTCCCTTATGCCAGTGCTGTCGGATGCCTGATGTATGCGATGGTATGTACTCGTCCTGATTTAGCTCATGATGTTGGTCAAGTCTGTAAATACATGTCTAAACCAGGAAGGTCACATTAGGAAGCAGTTAAGTGGATTTTCAGGTATTTAAAGGGTATTGTGGGACATGGAATTGTTTTCAGTAGTCGGCGACATGATCCTTTGATTGTTGGATATGTGGATTCAAACTATGCACGTGATTTGGATGATAGTAGGTCTACAACTGGGTATGTTTTCACCCTTGGTGGAGGGCCTATATGTCGGAAGTCAATTGTTCAGTTTGTTGTGGCATTATCAACAACTGAAGTTGAGTACATGGCAGTAGTTGAAGCTGCAAAAGAAGCCTTATGACTTATCGGGCTAGTGAAGAAATTAGGTATTCGGCAAGGTGGAGTTCAATTGCATTGTGATAGCCAAAGTGCTATTCATTTGGCTAAGATTCAGGTGTATCATGCTAGAACTAAACATATTGATGTGAGGTTTCACAAGATTAGAGAGTTGATTGCATCTGGTGAGATATTGTTACAAAAGGTGCATACTGCAGACAATCCAGTTGATATGTTGACCAAGCCAGTTACTACAGACAAGTTCAAGCATTGTTTGGACTTGTTGAATGTTTGCAAATGCTAGAGAAGCATGGTAGCCCAACCCACTTTGATGTGTGAGAGACTCTAGATTTATCTCTTAAGGGGCATGATATTCGCCAAGGTGGAGATTTGTTAAGTATGGCTCATATATTGTAAAAGGGCAAATGTTGGCTACTTTAACTAGGATTACAATTGTTCTTATCCTTCAGGGAGTAGTATTCCTTATCCTAGTTAGAATAGGACTTGGATGTAGGGGCTATATAAAGAGGCTTACCCCTACTTCATTAGGTATTTCATCAATTGTTCTTTAGGCTTTGCAGAGCGAGAGCATTTGTCCATCAAAGGAGTACTCGAGTTTTCGGTAACCTCGAATTAAGTGAGTTGGGAGTGCGGGGCGAAGCCCCTTGGTACAGGGTCTATAAATAGATGTGTTATTTGTAACCTAAGGACCATTGATTGAATAAAAGAAAACAACTGCTCTTTGCTCCCCGAGGACGTAAGCACGCTGCTGAACCTCGTTAAATCTCTTGTGTTCTTGCTTGTTTGAATTTCTTTTTCGTTTGTTGTGTGCACAACAATAGTAATTTAGGTAGAATCAAAATTCTTACTAATTGAATAAGAATTTATGTAGTTCTGATAAGAACTTGTGTAGATTTTACCTTAGGTAAGAATTTGTGTAGATTTTGCCTTAGATAAGAATTTGTGTAACTATACAAATTCTTATATTATAAGCTAATTTTTTACTATTTAAATAAAAATTTGTATAAAACTGCCTCATTTTAATCTTACCCTAAAGTTACTTCACGACAGAACTTTCCATACATGAGTGATAGTACTAATTAGGGTAAACTACATAAATGGTCCCTCGATTATGCTCCAATTATCTTTTACGTCCCCTGACTATTATAAGTTACAAACTGGTCCCTCGACTTAAAAAAGTAACAAATTGGTCCAACGACGTTAAAAATTTAACAGCGAATGATGTGACAGTTAATATAAAAAGATAACATAATTAGCCCTCAAGTTCTACACTTATTTTAGTTTGAACCTAATTCTAAAAAACTAACCCACATAATTTTAATAATTTATCAATTTAGTTCATCTTCTTTTCTATTTCCCCTCTCCTTTAATTCTTCAATTCATTTCCACCGCAAATGATACAAACAAAATCTTCTTTGAACAAGGTTATTAGCTATCAATGAAATTCCTATCAAGGCATTAACCCCCAGAAAATCAAACAGACTCATCACTTTTATCTCAGATTTTAAATTCTTCACTGACTTTATAAGTTAAACGAACTGAATCAAATCATGAAAAAGAGCTTCGCAATCTATTCCAACGGCAAACCGTTACGATCAATTCATCATCGGTCATCACTTCACATTTGAACATCTCAAATCATAATCCAACTAGAGCAAAGAAAAAAGAGACAACCAAAAAGAAAGAAAAAAAATAAAGAATCTACTTCTTTTGACGAGCCAAATTCCAAATCCTCCAACACATATTCTTCAATCTAGTGTTTCTCTCTTGCAGACTCCTCGCCGCTTGAGCCTATTAAAAAAATCATCTAAGAACCATAGGAACGATAAAAATCAAAGAAATAACAGTAGAGTACATTAACCCAGGAATGATGGAGATCAGTCTCATTGAATCTAGTAATGACCTCCTCCACGAAATTTCGGGTTGGGCTGAACCTCCCTTATTCCCGGAGTAATAGCGACGCTTTGTCGTCGTCTAAGTTAAGACCCACATCCAAAATTGCCTCCAAGTAGTTGTTTATCCAACCGTTACCCGTTGTTTTTGTCAAAGGGAAGAAAGAAAGGTGAAGGATTGAATGAAAGAGAAGGGAGATAGAAAAAGAAGAAGGTGATGATTTTTTTTGTTACTAAAATTGGTGATGATTGTTAGTTAATGAAATTAGTTGATTGCTTACACGATAAGAACAATGTTGCAGAAACTGTACTCGTTTGGCAGATTAGCAGTACAATCTCGAGAGTGAATTTAGGCAGAAACAATCTTACAATTTTTACATTTTTTTGGTTATTGGCCTGACAATGGAAATAATGGTTCTGAGGAACTGATGCTTAATAACGGTAAGAATTACTAGGTTTGAATTAAAGAATTAAAAGAGAGAAAAATAAAAAAGAATGCGGACTAAATTGATAGATTATTAAAATTATGTTGGTTAATTTTTTAGAATTAGGGTCAAATTAAAATAAGTGTAAAGCTTGAGGGTTAATTATATAATTATATCAATTTATATTAACTGCCACATCATCAACGATACATTTTTAACGTCGTTGGACCAATTTGTTACCTTTTTTAAGTCGGGACCAGTTTGTATCTTCTGATATTCGAGAGACGCAAGAGATAATTAGAACATAGTCGGAGGACCATTTATGTAGTTTACCCTACTAATTAATTGCAAAAATTGCACTTCTTTTCACTCACTTCTGAATGGCCCCACTCACTGTTTTTTCTCCTCGCCCTTTGGGGATAGGCATAAGGAATGACAGCATGGTTGTGTCATTTTATAATTGAATGGCTTTAAATATGTCATATTAATTTTATTATATTCTACAATCAAATTCAAACAATTTTTTTATTAAGTTTTCATTTTAATTAAATCGATTCAATTATAAAACTTAAGACTTTCTGCATCAAATATCCCAAAAAACTAAGATTTAGATTTTATATTGGTCTTTTTAACTTCAAAATATTTTGTTCGACTTCAGCCAAGTGATGCAAGCCCTTCTATCAAATTAATTGTCGGTTTGAGTTTTTACACTCTTAAGCCAAATAATAAACGAGGTCAAATAGATAACCTAACTCAAAACTGATTTTTCAAAAAATAAGAGATTTTAAATTTTTTAGAACAATTGGTATTTAATTTATTGGTTGGTTAATCTCAATCGAGTACTGCATATATTTATTATGGGGCGACCCTCTCAATCTTATTTGATTTATTTATAACGTCGAGATTCAAACTCTGATATTGCTGCAAGGATCTATTATCTCATCCCGCTAAATCAACTAATTATTGGTATATATTTTAACTTTTTTAAATTAGCTTAAAAAGTTGATTTAAAACCAATAAGAGTAGGTGTAACAGTATAACACATGAAAACGACTTTGATACACAGGTTTTATAAACATTGGTTTACACAAGTTATTTTAGTGTTATAGGTTAGGGGTTTAGTTTAGGATTTAAAGTTTAGGTGTTTAAGTTTTTAGGGTTTATAATTTAAAGTTAGTGTTTAGAATTTAAGGTATATAGTTTAGAGTTTAGTATTTGATTTTCTAGGGATTAGGGTTAGAAATTTAAGATCTGAGTTTTATAGTGTAAATATACATGCTTGTGTAAAATAAATTTTACATGGTCTTTGTATCAAAATTTCACCCATAACAAATTGTACCTCAAAAGAGAAAAAATAATTCGAATATTGAAGATGATATTATATATATATGAAAACAACCTCCAAACCTAAACATAAATCGGAAGACATGGTAGCTGCAACATTACACTAGCTGTAGTAGAAATGTAGCCTTTTAGTTCTTTGTTTTTCATCACAATTAAGAAAAAAAGAACAAATCGAATCCAAGCATCATCAAACCTTAATCCTTGTCGGGTTGCATAATAAGATTTTGCCTTTCCTTGCCTGCAGCGGGGCAGGGCTCGAGGCATCTGCCTCACTACTTTTCACTCGTGTTCATGAGCTAAGTGGGAATGTGAGACAATGATACAAGAGATTGCATTGGTTTTTTCTTTGTGGGGGCTAACTTTTAAGACAACATTATCATTAATTCTATGCTAAAAATCTCCCTAACATGTCTTGTTTGACTCAACAAATCTTTAGCATCTACGAGGTATATTTGATCTTCTCTTGGGAGCTGGATTACTACAGTTTCCCAACATTTGTTCACTTCAATTACATCGTCTTTGTCACCAATGCAAAATCTCCATCTTTTTTTTTTGAAATAAACTGGATTATATTAAAAGTGATAGGATTACAAAGGATCACACCCAAACATTGAAAATTCAATGTATAAAGATAAATACAATAAAACCTAAGGATATGAAAGACATTAAACAACAAACCTATCACTTTCAGAAGACAACTTCTGAAAAAAATCCAGGAAACTATAGCTTTAACCAGAGTGCTCTATGAAGACAGCAAATTCTTTCACTACTTGTTCTTGGCATATCGGCACAACCACAACAGGGAATCATAAGCATTTATAGATCGGCCTCCTTCGCTGAAAAACGCTCGGTAAAATTCCGTCACTCGAACGCTATACTGTCAAAAGACAGACTAAAACTGCCATAAAAGCAGACAAAAAAATTGCCATAAAAGCAGACAAAAAAACTGCCATGAAAGCAGATTTGATATGAAACTGGCAAAGCAAGGAAAAAACAAAAAAAACATAAAAATAAAGCATTCATCACCAAAGATGAAAGTTATTTATATACAAAACCAGCAAAACGGCCAAAGGCCGTTGCCGGTGAGAAGAAAACCAACGAAGAAGATGAAGAACTTGCAAACTTTTTGTAACCGCTGCAGAGAAAATGGGGGGAGTGGTTTTTAAATCATTATCCTATTTTAAATCAAAATCTCCATCTTAGTCTCACGGTTTAATTAGATTTGTTCGAGAATTGAGTTTTACACATGATTTGGATGGTTCGAATAATATGACTCGAATCTGATCCTATTTTGTGACTTGATTTGTTCCTAAAATAGTGACTTGATAAGTTGAATGGAAGTTATACAACTCAATGAACAAGGATGGAATCCAGATGGAAGTTTCGGAGGAGTTTGAGAGTCCGAGTCTAATTATTAAACTATCGATTTAAAATTTAAATATTTTAGAGGTTATGGTCTAATTTGTCTAATTTTAAAATTGATAAGAACTTAAAAAGTATTTAAACTAAAAAAAGATCAGCTTAATTTTTCTAATTTGGAGGATCCATGATTTAATTTTAAAATTAAAAAGGACCTAAAAACAATTAAACCTAAAAATTTGGAGAACAAGACCTCTTCCACTACATACCTAACTCCATTACTGCCAATGAAAATGAATCCAAGGCACATAGATGCAAAACCCTAAAGTCAATCTACTCAATTCATACAATCACATGGTAGTATTCAACATATATATGCAACCATTAAATTTAGAGAGAAACTTTGATATATAGATACATCAAATTTATGGGTTAGGGTTTAATGTAGGTTTAGAGTTTAAGAGTTTAGGTTGTAGGGTTTAGAATTTAAGATCTATGGTAATAGTTTAGGGTTTAGATTTTAGAGCTTAGAATTTAGGAGGTTAGGGTTAGGGTTTTATGTTTTAGATTTTAAAGAAAGGTTGTGTAAAAATTACACGGGTTGTGTATCAAAATATATCCCTTAAATTCATGAGTAATTATTTGATGTATCGTCGGGTTTTATTTTCCACAAGCGGGCTTCTAATGCTGTCTTGTATCATTTTTAAGGGTCTAACCTCTAATCCCTAGATTTTAAACCGTGAACTTAAAACTTTAAATCATAAAATTTATTCATAAACCTTAAAACATAACCACAAACACTAAAACTTTAACCATAAACTCTAAACACTAACCTCTAAACCTTAAAAATCAAGAGTTTGTGAAAACAAGTTTTCCATTGTCTATACATAAAACATTTCCCCTAAATTTATACCAAAAACATAAACTAAACTATTCGAATTCGAATAAAATATGGACATAAGTGAAAGCATATCCAAAACAAAAGAGGTGGTGGGACCATTTCCACAAAATATAACCAAAATTTATGCGCATGGTACAGTAGCACTCAGTAAAGGCCTCATTCATTAGTGCTCCCAAAGCTTAAAAAAATAGTAACCATTAAGTTATTTTGGGCATCATTTTTGCACAATATTGCAACATGTGTGGCAGATGTATGCGCATGCAAAGCACACATATGTGGCGGCTAAAGACAACTTGTTACATGCACCTATAGCAAGTTACATGTGGACCAACCAAGGACCCTGTGGGGACTATGTGTCTAACCCAAAAAACACATCAAAACCCCAAGCTCCTTTTGTGTGCCAACATATTAGGACACATCTTAGATGATGTGTGGTTGCAATGGGACCAAGCCACGGTGGTTGTCGTGGAGGAGGCACATTGAACTCATGAGTGGGACCAATCATGGTGCTTAGCTTACGATGCATGATTTGGGTTTGGGGTGGTGAGTCTTGGGAATGGGAATGGTTCCACCTTTTGATGTAAAAAGGTGGGATTTTGTTGGGACTTTTGAGTAAGATTTGATGCCAACAAATGGATATAATTATTATTATTATAAGGATGGATAATCGATTCAGTTCGAAAAAAGTTAAATTTTTCGACTCAATTCGATTTGAATTTAATCGTAATTTAATAATTTTGACTAAGCGTGCTTATTGAGTTGAGCAGCTCGCAAGCAATTTGAGCTTGACTCGAGATCTTAGTGAGTCATGTCGAGCATGACCCAACTCGACTTGATAAATTTGTGAGCAACTCGTTATTTTTTCATAAATTCTTCAATGATTTTTTGGTGGCTACCTTAAAAAATTATGTTCCGAGAAGTCTAAAATAATAGTTGAAAGCTCTATAAAAGTTCAGTGAATTATAGGTAATTTACCCATAAAATTTTAGTTTTAAGTTTCTAAAATATTTTGTATTTCTTAAGAATTAAAAAGGTTAATTTGTACTAATAAGAAATTAAATTATAATAATGAGTTTTTTTTATTAAAGTCTTCTTTTTTTAGTATTACTTTATGTATAAAAAGTAGAAAAGGGGAAAAGTCTTCGGTTTTCACTTCTCATATAAAAAAATACGATTGGAAGTTAAAACCTCGAAATTCTTAAGGCATTCTATTTTTTGTTGTTTATCAAAGATTGTTAAGAAACTAAAAAGAGTCTCACACTCGAATATCGACTTCATCTCTAACTCGATCATGACATGTTCGTTTATTTATCTCCTCATACCCCATGTTTTTATTCTTCTGAATTTCTATGTTTATGTTAAGCTCTAATAGTATCAGTAGATTTTACATATATTAAAAAAACAAGGTAAAAAAATTGGCGAGCTTAACGAGCAATGAATTAAGTCGAGCAACGAGATTTTTTAACGAGCACGAGTCGAGCACTACTCAACTTGTGATCGACTCCCCCGATAAGCGCCCCTAATCTCGACTTGCCTCGAAAAAAATTCCAAATAAAGTTTGAGTTATAAAATAGGACTTGAGTAACTCGAAGCTTTTAGTAATTAGAGTATTTGGTTTTCAAGTTTGAGTGGAGTCCCCTCAACTCTTCATGATATATGTATATCATATGAAAAAATATGTATACGCATATCGTATATATGATTATAAAAAATCGTTTAAATTAAAATCAATTAGTATCACAACATTATAAATATTTACAGTTAAATTTAAATAAAAACTCAAAAAACTCAAATAAAAAAAAAATCAAATATAATTTAAATAATAACATAAAAATCGTCTAACTCAACTAACTCGAGTAAAAGTTAGGATTTGAGTGTAGTGAGTTTGGTGGGGTGCGCATGCTGCTGAAGAAGTGGGTATTGTGGTCATAATGGGGGGCTGCCAGCCACCCATAAGTTAACATTTACATTATTCAATCACTGTCTACATTTTGAATCATCTCTTCCATTAAAAAACTGTAAAAAAAATCGATTAAATAGAAATTTTTTATCTTCTAAACTATAAATATCAAGATTTGAAATCACACAAGATAAGATAACATGAACATTTTTAACCACTTAACTAATTAATAGATTTAAAAAAAAACTGTAAAAATTAGATTCTAAAATCTCACCATTTATTATTATTGCCCCTCCACCCTCTATGAGGATAACGAATTAAGTATTCTTAACCATTTGACAATGCACACACATACACATTGCAGACAACGCGATTTAACATCGGTTTCTTAAGATGAATATCATCCGTTTTTCCACTGAAACCACTGATTAAGTTCACGTCAAACATATATTAATTTCATGTCATCCTGAACTAATGAATAATTTATTTTATTTATTAAAAAAACTAATTATGTGCCATGATTTAAATAAAAGTGATATATATTACGTACCCAAACTGTATATACTTTTTTGATACTTGTGGATAGGTTATCATGTTGAATTATTGTTGTAATCTTTGGTTTAAATTTTATTTAAAAAGCCAAAGGAGACACCATAAGACAATGCCATGAGGACATTAAGTAGTTTAAGTCCATCTTTAAACTACTTCCAAAAGCTACTCAAAGCGTTCATTACCTCCATGTTCATTATTTTAAACTACATATGTTTATATTTGTATCGATATTTGTGGTGTTCGAGTTTAGAAAATTTACGATTCCAACATTTTACCAACAAATCATATGTTATTTTTAGGTGATATGAGTTTGATCAGATTTGTCTATAAAATATATTGAGATTTTACTTATGATTAAAAATAAAATAAATATTATTATAAGATCATGTTAAGAATGTTAAAACAATTATCCGCTCTGCAGCTCAATTATAATTTAGAGATTAATCGAAGAATAACATAAGAGTATACAAACGGTGTTATTTAATATAATTAATTTCATATATATATTTATAATTTCTAAATGTTGTTATAAAAAAATATTTGTGACTCTAGCAGTTAAGTTTATTGATTCCACATGTAACTAGAGATGAAGCCAAATTCATATTTTTATCATTTTATTATTTTAAGAGACCAAATACAATTTTATCATTATTAAATTTAAAATTTAAAAATATAAAGGGCCAAATTCATATTTTTATCATTTTAAAGGGATAGGCAACAGAGACGGACCCATGTGGATCTTAGGAAGGGCTCCTGCCCCCAACACACAAGAATTTTTTTAACCTTTGTTTTGTATTTAAAAAAATAAATTAATTATGAATTTACCTGTCTTACTTTCTAAAATTTATATTTTGTCCTCAACCAGTCAACCACCAATTTTAATTTTATCCCTGGTCGATAGTAGCTCTGTCTCTATACGCTACTTTAATCCATTACCATAGGTACTTATTTAATATTTATATATAAATAAATACGTATACAAAAACTAAATTTTTTTTAATTACATGGACATTATCCAAACCTGCACAATTTTTTAAAAAAATCTAAAAAAAAAATTTAGGTTCGTAGAGAATAAAAATGATGTTATAGAGATTGCTTTTGATTTTCACGTTCGAGGCCCTCCCCTAATTCAAGGATATTCTCATTATTTAGTTGTCACGCCTGATTCCTTTTTCTATATTTTTTCTGCAAACTTGTAATTCTGCATAATTATCATTATTATTCCGTATATATATTTATCATTTCAAAGTTTGTCTGTAAGTAACGGTAGAAAATCTTTCTTCAACAGGTCGAGTTCTTCGATTTTGCATGAGTACAGAAAATGAGATATTTTGATTCATTCGTTTTATCATTTTTAAAAACTTACATTCAAAAGATTTTTGGATTCCAAATCTTAACATTGGGAAACCCTGCCATTTTTAAAAATATGTTTCCTCAATGATTTTGTATAAATTTAAACATGTCTCGTGTCACACGTATATCCTTATCCGACACAAGTGTTGAAAACTTTTTTTTAGCTTCTAGCTCATGTTGTAATTAGTTTTACTTGCTATGAAAACGGGTGTTTGAATAATTACACGTGAAGTAAAAATGTGAGACAAAATTACTTGATAACTCTAAAAAGAAAATGTCGATGAAGAAACAACCAAGGATGATGTAATTAATTTCACTTACTATGAAACCAGACAGGAGTGTTGGAATAATTACACGTTTGCATGTGAACTAAAAATCTCAGACAAATTTGTTGATAACTCTCAAAGTGTTTGGATACAATATATAACTCACCCAACAACATCAACCCTAGATGAGTACCACCAATTATATATTCTATCCAAACCCTTTGAAACACACTCCAATCACAATCCAACAACTTATTTTAAAGCAGTTTAGCCCTCAATATTTTATTTTAGATAAAAATACTCCTACGTACATAAAAATAATTAGATAACTAATGATACGCAATTTGAAGTGACTTAACAGAATAACATATCAGTAAAAAATAATTTTATAAAAATATTTTTTGACTGGTGTGTCATTATGTCAAGTTGACATCTTTATCTATATAACACTACTATATCAATATATATTATAATGTAGATTTGACACATCATTTTGAATCATTAAGCATAAATAAAGGTATATATGTATGTATTTATGAAGTTCATAAATAAAGGTATATATGTATGTATTAATGAAGTTAGGGTTTGCTTTACTCCACAAATAGAAAAGGATAAGCTAAAAGGGTGTTTTATTGGCACTCATGAATCAACGGAAGAATAGTGATTGGAACTGACTGATAGGGCCGGCACTGCCAAGAGTGACTGACGCACTAACTGAATTGCTTGCGCGTCAAAATAAATTTACTTAGCAATGGATCGGGTTACTCCTTCAAATCTACAATTCTACTTAAAATTTGATTGTTTACTTTTTTAACATGTACGCCTTCATATAAACTCCACCAAAAGTTGAATCAAAATGAGTTAAGTTTAATGTTTACACCGAGAAAATTAAATATTAGTCATAAACATTGGACAAAACACATAAGAAGAATGAAATAATGTTGTATTTTATAAATATGAGTTATATTATATTTATTTTTTATTTAAAAAACAGCCTATCAAAGATGGAGTCAAAATTTGAAGTTAGAGGAGGAGCAAAACATAAATATTTAAAATTAGTGAGGTGAATTCAAAAATAAAATAATTTATAAAGAAATTTATATATAAAGACAAAACTGAAAGAAAAAAAAAAACAAATTGTAAATAAACCAATTACCCCAAACCCCCATACTTCCGTCCCTGCAGCCTATAAGTACCTTTGAATCATCCATGCTTTTCACCATTAATAATAATTCATATATTTTATTTATCAATTTAACAAGAATCATCAAATTTTGATAAATCTATCTGATTCTAATAACTACGACTTAATCATATTTAAACATTTATGGATATTATTAATACTTTACATAATATTTAAACATTTGTGGATATTATTAATACTTTATATAATTTACCAACAACAAATTGCTCTAGTGACATAAGACACTAAATTTTTTAAATAAGATTAAGGGTTTGAATCTTAATATTGTGAATGAAGTAAATTGATTTGAAAAGACCGTCTCCATAATAAACATTAGTCGATCTGAATTAATCACCCAATCACCCAATGAATTGAGTAACGAAGAAAATGAAACTAAATATAATATCAAGGCTACCTATAAGCAAGTTTGAAGCAATTGAAGTCCCATATAATTGTATCCCTTGCATGTCTCATGAAAGATCTATTTGTTGACAACATTAATCATCATCTTCGTCACTTCATTATGCCTACAGGCTACAATCATGATTCTTGGCAACCTCGACCCGCATGCCTTCCCACTCTCCCTATAAATTCCCCTCTCGTTTCTCCTCCATCAAAATCCAACCTTTTCTCTCTTTCTCACCCCATTTTGATCTTCTTTTCAACTCTGTCTCTGAGTTTTTCGATTTGGTTAAGGTTTTCCAGCCATGGCGGCTTCGGGTTTCGAAGGCTTCGAAAAACGGCTTGAACTCCATTTCTTTAGTGACCACAATGATCCGACGGTCACAATGGGTCTAAGGCTGATCGATTTCGATTCACTTAACGAAGTCCTCCGTGTCGTACAATGCGCCGTCGTATCGGCTGTCGGGAACCATTTCTTCGATGCTTACGTGTTGTCGGAATCCAGCTTGTTTGTGTACCCCACCAAAATCATCATCAAGACCTGTGGGACCACTCAGCTCCTCAAATCGATCCGTCCGTTGATTCACCTGGCGAATGATCTCGGCCTTACGTTATGCGGGTGTAGGTACACTCGAGGCAGCTTCATTTTCCCTAAATCACAGCCGTTCCCTCATATCAACTTCAAGCAAGAAGTGATTTACATTGAAGAGAATTTACCAGACGCTCTTTGCTTTAGAAAAGCCTCCGTTATGCCTTCCAAACTCCCTTCGTATTCGTGGCATGTTTTCTCCGCCGGAGACGGTGGTCATTTCCTGGCTGACGACACTTTCACCGTCGAAGTTTGCATGACGGAACTCGACCGAGTCATGGCTCGGAAATTCTTCAAAACAAGCCACGACTCGGCTGTTGCCAAAAGAATGACGGAGTTGGCCGGAATCGACGGCATCAACCCACGGGCTTTCGTTTGTGATTTCGAGTTCGATCCTTGTGGTTACTCCATGAATGGCGTCGACGGTGATCGTTACTCGACGATCCATGTTACGCCGGAAGATGGGTTCAGTTACGCTAGCTTTGAATGCGTTGGGTCCGTTTACGATGATCAAGATGACATTGTCGAGACCTTGAAGAAAGCGGTTCAGGTCTTCAAGCCGGCGACGGTTTCGGTCGCGACGACGAGCCTTCACCGTGAGGCTTGGACGAGGGTGGCTCGTGCCATGGAACCGTTGGGACTCAAATGCCGGAGTTTTGCTATGGACGAGTTCCCCGCCGCCGGTACCGTTGTTTTCCAAACGTTCACTGCGGCTCGTCGGAAATGATACCGGGAAAAGGACAACATCATCAACGACAACAAAAGATAGATAAAATGTTAAAAACAGTGAAGTAGGGAATTTTGAGGTCAAATTGTAGTTCCGGTCCTCTACTATCCTTAAATTTAAGACTTGGTCCCTATATTTTAATTTGATATAATTTAATCCTCTATTCTATAATTTATTAGTTAGTCTAAATTATTAATGTTGTTAACTATTTTGATTAAAATGTTTATGTGAATTTCTCTCTCTCTTAAAATCACTATTTCCAACTCATCCGGTTGAAATAAGTGTTTTTAAGATAAAATTCATGTCAGCATTATTTGGATTAATTAATGATATTATGAAAGTAAATGATTAAATTAAAATACTTTCCCCAAATTTGAGAACAATAGAGAGACTACAATATAAGTTGACCAGATTTTTTAATACGGTAAAAACGAGCGGTTGAATATATATGATGTACCGAAAAAGGTTGGGTGTAATTATAAGGCATATTGCACTTATACTGAGAATTTGTATTAAAACTTTAAAGATGACTTTATTAAAATAGAGAGTCACAAATCTAGAACATGGGCTATAAAATGATCAGGAAATATACGATGATGTGGATGGATTTAATTGGTTAGAAAAAATGATGAATGTGGAGTTGACTTAAGTAAAAAGGTGAAAAGTGAAAAAAAGGGTGATTTTAGGATGATGACGTGGCAGCATCAGAAAGGTGTGGGAGCAGGAGATTTGGGAATTGGGATCACCATGATAATGCACCCCACTTAGGATTGTCACGCCTAAAGAATTTTGAAGTCATATATATGTAGTGGGAAATATGCTCACAGTTTCTTTCTTTTTTCCACTTGAATCAAAGCTATAAAAAGTTTGAGCTTAAACTTAAAATTTACTTGTTTTTTAAGTGCAAGAAATTCAAATTAAGTACTAAGATATTTGAATTTGATTCATTTTATAATTATTCATGCTGATGATGATAATTATATTCAACCGATCTAAATAATTGTGAGAATAAGATAAATAAAAATGGAGAAAGTTTAAACTATTAATGTGTGTATTAAATGCAGTAGTAAAGCACACTACACTCTAAGGGATAGATTGAAAGGAATGTTTTAGCTTTTAATTTTGATTGAGATTTTAAAAGATCGAAAGGTTTTCCAATAAATTTGGAGCAAATAAAGAAAAAGAATAAAATAAGTAGTTCAATAAAATTTTCGATCAAAGAAATCACCGAACAATAACAAAAATGATGATAAAAAGAAGGTGATGATCCAATCAAAACTAAAAAGCTTATTATATCAACTTAAAACCAAATTATGTTAATCTTATAGCCAATTCCAAACAAAACTTTTCCACCGTAGGGATTAACTAGATTGCTATGTGATTTGTGGCTCCTCTAATTGGAAAGTTAAGCTAATTAGCCGTTGCAGCAACTCTTCTGCAGACATGCTGGCCAAAAAAGGTATTCACAGAACTTGTGATCATCTTGTCCAGTATTTGCAGCTCCTTTACCCAACCTCTTCGCTAAACTTTGCGGATCCACAAAATTTAGCTATATTCCTATGCGGTTTGTGTAATGGTAGTCATTTCTTGTAGGTGTTTAGGGCCTTAGTGTGCCTAATATGTTCGAAAGTGCTGGGTGTGAATTGTTTGTGGGTGTGAAAGTTGTGAGTTGATTCGGATACGCAACACTCTTTTTTCTATGTAGAATTAAAGAGGTCTTTTAACGAGGTTCATATCCGTGTCGTATTAATAAAATTCTTATTAAAAAATTACAACTCCGTTAATCAAAATCCGACCTTTGTGTCAGATGTCGATTTAAGAAATTAAATTTTTTAAAAAGAAGACTATAATGTGCTACAACAATATTTCAACTTGATAGAACCGGTTCCGTGGATTAAGAAATCATGTTCTTTCTATGTTACCTCTAGTTTTATTGCCTTACACTGAGGAGACATTAATTGTTTCCAACATTGCTGGGGTGATGAGTAAGTCATGAGTAAATACATAGACGAATACATGATTTTATGTTAAAGAGATGAATCTGTAAATATAAGGGGTGAACTTATAAAATTTTAGGGGCGAAAATATATTTTCAATAAAAAACACACAGAATTTTTGTAACACCCGGGTTTAGGGGTTAAGTGAAAATAATATTTTAATATTATTTGGGCTCGGGTTGGTTTTTGAAATGATTCTTTTAAAATTTTGAGTTTCAAAATAAACATTTTAAAATGAGACCAAAATGATTTAGACTCAAAGTTGAAGAGCTAATTTAAAAACAAGGAAAACTATTCATTAATGGCCTTTTGGGTAATTTACCCATCTTCAAATTTAAATCCCCTTTTCCTATCATCTTTCCACTATTCACCTTCTTCTTCATTTCCTCCCAACGTCAAATAACTCTCCTCCCCCTTGTCACTATTCCATTCAAAAAGCCCCTCCATTTCGACTCCATTTTGAAAGGTAATAATGTTTTTGATTTCCCCTTACCTTCCTCTCTTTTAAAAGGTAATAACTCGCCTCTTGCGGTGGTTTAAAGAGAGATGAAAATGGCCGTTGGCGCTTTGGTTTCTCCAAGCGGATTGGAATTTGTTCTACTTTTGAGGCTGAATTATGGGCGGTGTATGAAGGTTTATCGACGGCTTGGGTGAGGGGTGAATCTAAAATTATTCTTGAAACGGATAATAGGGATGTTTTTAACACTTTGGTAGCACGTGAGCCTTGGAAGATTGCTTCAAGTTTGGGCAGTCATCTTGCGGAGATACTCTCGCGGAATTGGGAATCAAGTTTGCGTGGACTCGACGGGATGCGAATGGCGTAGCTGACGCTCTTGCGAAATTGGCGTTGAATTTACAATTTGATTACCATAGATTTTTCGAACCTCCTGCTGCAATCATTGAGGATCTTCACCGGGAAGCTAGGGAGGATTGAGTGTTTTTCGAATAGTGGAGCTTGGATGCGGTTTGGCAATTTGGCCATTTGGCGTGACTCTGATTTCTGCGGCTATATTGCTGCTTGGTTGATTTGGTTTTGTGGGTTTTATTTGGCTTAGATTGTTTTGTTTCGGTTCTTTTGTAATCTAGCGCTACTATACGCACTCTTTTTCCTCCGATAGGTTTAGGGAGGTTTTTTAATGAGGCGTATAATAGGTGCTTCCCCTTTAATTCAAAAAAAAGAATTTGATTAAAAATGGTGCCTTTGTGTAGCTAAACCTAATATTTTGATTTATTATGGTTAGTTATGGAATATAGGAGCCAAATGATACTACATATGTGAATTTCAAATGATTTTAATCAATTTTCGGAATTGGGCTTTAAGAGGGTTTTTGGAGGGTTTTAAAGTGGGATTTGGGGCTGTTTAATGTTAGATTTTGGGGGCTGTAGGTAGTATGATATATGAGGATCATTTTGGGTGTAATTGATGCTTGTTTGGGTGCTTGAAATGGAAGATTTTGGTGGGCTTTAAGGGCTGCTCGAAAATTCTGTTTTTGGGGTTGATTTTGAGTGTTGGATGCTTGGTAATGTTAATCCGGGTTAGTTTCGATGATAAAATATTGATTGTGGATGTTTTGTTTGTATTTGGGATTGATTAGAATCGAGTTTGGGCATCGGTGAAGCATCGGAAGTGAATCCGGAAAGTTGAAGGTTGTTGCTTGCTTGGTCGTTGAGCTTGGGTGGTTAGGTGAGTGGTTAATTGCTTTAAATGATTTTAAAATAGTTGGTTCGAGTATGTGGACTAGGTTGGGCTTGGTAGACCCACCTAGAGTTAGGATTGGGGTGGTAGCCTAATCCTAAGCTTGATCTAGAGCCATTGGATGAACTCATTATATGGTTGTGTATGTCTCGTTTGAAATGTGGTATGAATGCTTGGGTATATTGTATTATACATATGAGTTGAGATATGACATGTGATGCTTGAGACATGCATGATGATGGTTGTTGGTGAGTACGTGCTAAGCACGAGATTGATTGAAATGAGTAATGTGAAGTGAGTAAATATTGGCACTAGTTTACTTGAATACAAATGATCGATCATTAGGATGTTAGTGTGTACACATGAGTCTAAAGTCGCGCGTGGCCTTGGTGGCGTTGAGTCACCAAGGAGGAGTACGGGTTCGCCCGGAATTGTATTTAAATGTAGTCGGTGATGAGTGGAATCCCATCGACGGGGCGTGAGGATGAGTGGAATCCCCTCCGCGAGACCGGTGATGAGTGAAATCCCACCGTGAGGTAATGTGGTTGTTGGATGTGAGTTCCAACATGTCTATCCGTGTATTCGGGTCTTAGCTAGGTGCCAATGTTGTTTGATGTGTATATCAAAATGTTGAGGTTTATGATCATTGATGAGATGCTTGAATGTGATTACATGTAATGTGGAGTCAAGCTTATGATCATGACATTATAATGTACATTGCTCATGCATTTTATTCTCATGACTCTTGTGAATCCTTGGTATGTTGGTGAAATGCCTTGGCTAGATCGTGCTCGGACCCTGCAATGTTGAGGTTTGATTTTAGAGATTACCCTCACTAAGCATCTTTGCTTACGCTCTCTTTGTTCAACATTGCAGATCCTTAGTTCGCGGGTTGCTCGAGCAAGTGGAGGGCCTCCAAGTGTGGTTGTTAGCTTGAGTATTTCAATTATGAGTTTTTTAAGTTGAACATGTAATGGTTTGAGCAATGGGGCATGTAATGTTTTGTTGGATAGTTGTAGGTTGTTAGGAGCATGTTTAGACTCCTTAATACCTTGCTTTTGTATGGTTTGTGTTGCCATGATGAATGTTAACTCATGCCTAATTGCTTATTTTGAATGTTAGTCCTATGCCTTAGAGGCTATCTATATGTTTGAATGAATGTATACCTCGTGAAGTCTTGCCTTAGTGTTAGACTTGCCTTAATCTCGTTGAAGCATGCTAGTATAGTTGGTAAGCCTTAGGTTGAATTGTTATGTTGTTATAGGGTGTTTTGGTGATGTTTTGGGGGCACCCTTGTGCCTTAAAACAGCCAAAACGTGTCTGCAGACAGGGGGCGTTTCGGAACGGGTCCCCCTGTTCCGAAACGGTTCCTTTGTAATTGGCCTGCCGTTTCGAAACGGATGGGGGTCGTTCCGGAATATTTTTGCTACTGGAATTTTGAGAAATTGACGAGATAAAGGCGTTCCGGAACGGGCATCTAATGTTTCGAAACGGTCAAATCTCGTTGACCCCGAGATATTGACCGTCAAGGTCGTTCCGATACGGGTCTCCCCTGTTTCGGAACGGTCACTTTATGGTTGACCCTGGCCTGTTGACTAAGTCAAGGCGTTTCGGAACACCCTAAGGGCGTTTCGAAACGGCCTGCTGTAAAGGGGCTAAAATGAATTGTTTAATGATTGGTTGGTCGGTGTATGGTGCAATGTTTGTATTTTTTCGCTGTTGTGCTTTACATAGGATTAATTTATGCATATAGACAAGATAAAATAAAAAGAAAATTTTAGGGTCGTTAACCGAGGGGAAACCTTAACGGGTTTCGCTTCGGTTTTCCCCGTGTGGCCCACTCGGACCGGTTATCCGACAAGACCGGGACGAGGGGGTTACACTTGTTGGTATCAGAGCCTAAGGTTACCGAGACCTTGGGCAGGTAAGTGAGGTAAGTTTAAGTTTTTAAATTGAATAGCACGCTGTTTGCTTGTTTTGCAAGAATGATTGCTTGTGTGACAAGTATGTTGATTGTTTCATTTTAAAGCATGTGTGTGTGAGTCCCATTGCTACTATTACATTGGAAAAATGATTTTTAAGTGAGGGAACGTACTTGAACACTTGGAAGCCTTGCCTTGCTAACCCAGCTTGTATGTTTTGTTGTTGTGGTTGTAGTTAATATCTGTGAGAGCGATGTCTAGACCGAGAGGTACACCGAGGTTGGTTCGTCAGGAACCACGAGTTGCGGCTCCTATTGAGCCGGCAGTTGGTGTGGAGGCTCACCTTGAAGGGCCGGTGGCCGCGGGAGTTGGCGCTCCTCCACCACCTCCACCACCACCACCTCCTCCACCTGGAGTTGGGGGCGAGGATGGAGCCGGAGGAAATGGACCTCAAGGCGGCCAAGGTGGCCAAGGTCCAGCTGGAATTGACATGACTCCGCTTGTGCAAGCAATAGCGGGAGCATTCCAGGCTGCAGTTGCGGGAGCTCAGGCTGCAGCTCAGCCTAGGTGTGACGATGCTAGTCTACCTTTGGAGAGGCTCCGTAGATTGGGGGCCGAAGAGTTTAGGGGATCCACTCTGGAGAGGTCGGAGTTATGGTTGGAGAAGACAATTCGTATCTTGGCTCAGATGGGTTGTGCGGGCGCACGTAGGTTGGGTTGTGTGATCTCATTGCTTTAGGGTGATGCCTACACCTGGTGGGTCACCATTACTACCGGGGTTCCAGAGACAGAGATTGATTGGGAGTTCTTTGAGTCTGCTTTCCGGAAGAGGTACTTGGGACCGAGGTACCTAGATGAGAAGAAAAGATTTCATGGCTCTCACTCAGGGAGATGCTTCTGTGACTGAGTATGAGATTCGTTTCGTTCGTCTGAGTCAGTATGCTCCGGAGTTAGTGCCTACTGAGAGGGCTCGATGCGATCGTTTCAGATACGGACTTCATGAGGAAGTTAAGAGGTATACCTTAGCTTCTGATTATTCTGACTTTGATGTCTTGGTTGCTAGAGCCAAGGACATTGAGCACAGCTTGGGGCTGGCCAAGCGTTCTGGGGGATCTAGTTCTGGTAAGAGGCACAACAACTTTGATGGTAGAGATGCCAAGAGGCACAGAGGTGGCAGACATCAGTTTGACCATAGACGTGGCGGTGGCCACCATGGTAGAGGCCATCAGGGCCATAGAGGAGGAGGGCGTTTGCCCGAGTGTACCCGCTGTGGGAGACAGCATGCTGGTGAGTGTTGGGGTAACTTCCATGCTTGTTGGAACAGTGGTTCGAGGGACCACTTTAGGAGGGATTGTCCGCATCAGGCGGCTCAGGCACCGAACATTGCTCAGGCTCCTGCGAGAGCGAATGATTTTCAGAGAGGCCGTGGGCACGGTCGTGGCTACTTCCAGCCTAGGGCTGATGCACCTAGGGTAGATGCTCAGAGGAACCTTGCTCATGTCGTGGCTGTGCAACCAGAGGCGGGAGGACTAGCGAGAGTCTATGCTCAGAGAGAGGCCGGGAACGACACCGATGTGATAGCAGGTAATTTTGAGTTACAGTCCATGTCTTTGCTTTCTTTGGTTGATTCGGGTTCTACGCATTCTTATATCTTAAGTGAACATGCACAGAAGTTAGATATCCATGTTGAGATCTTAGATGTAGGCATGCATGTTACTAGTTCTTTTGGTGAGACAGTTGTGGTAAGACGTATGTATAGGAGGTGTCCACTGAAGATTCAGGGTCATGTGTTCTCAGTTGATATGATGGAACTTCCCTTCTATGGTTTTGATATTATATTGGGTATGGATTGGTTGGTTGAGCATCGGGCTAGTGTGGATTTTGAGACAAAGAGGATTTCTTTGAAGCTTTTGATGACTACGAGGTAGTGGTAGTGGGCGAGAACATTAAGTTCTTGTTTAATGTGGTGTCAGCTTTAGAGGCCCATAGGTTGATGGACTCTGGATGTGGGGCCTATTTAGCCTATGTTATGAATCCGGACATGAGTGAAGCTAGACCGAAAGATATCAGCACAGTGTGTGACTTTCCAGATGTGTTTCATGAAGAGTTGCCGGGTTTGCCTCCTGACAGAGATGTTGAGTTTGTGATTGAGACAGTTTCAGGGTCTAATCCAGTTTCGATAGCTCCGTATCGTATGGCTCCGAAAGAGTTGAAAGAATTGAAGAGTCAGTTGCAAGAATTATTAGACCGTGGTTTCATTAGGCCTAGTAGTTCTCCGTGGGGTGCTCCAGTTTTGTTTGTGAAAAAGAAAGATGGTAGCATGCGCATGTGTATTGACTATAGGCAGTTGAATCAGTTGACTGTGAAGAACAAGTATCCGTTGCCTCGTATAGATGATTTGTTTGATCAGTTGAGAGGTGCTTCAGTGTTCTCGAAGATAGATCTGAGATCCGGCTACTATCAGTTGAAGGTGAAAGAGTGTGATGTTCCGAAGACAGCTTTTAGGACTAGATATGGTCACTATGAGTTTCTTGTGATGCCATTTGGGCTCACGAATGCACCAGCAACATTCATGGACATGATGAACAGAATTTTCAGAGACTATCTAGACCGTTTTGTAGTTGTTTTCATTGATGATATACTTGTGTACTCGAAGATAGAAGAAGAGCATGATGAGCACTTGAGATTTGTTTTACAGAGATTGTTGAGCAATCAGTTGTATGCGAAGCTTAGTAAATGTGAGTTCTGGATTCGAGAGGTTGTATTTCTTGGCCATGTTGTTTCGGCCGAAGGTATCCGAGTTGATCCATCGAAGATATAGGCTATTGTTGAGTGGAAACAACCTAAGTCCGTGACCGAGATTAGGAGTTTCCTAGGATTAGCCGGTTACTATAGGAGGTTTGTTGATGGCTTCTCTAGAGTAGCTGCTCCCTTGACTAAGTTGTTGCAAAAGGGAGTCAAGTTTGAATGGTCAGATGCAAGACAAAAGGCTTTTGAAAAATTGAAAGAAGCTTTGACGAATGCTCCAGTGTTAGTGCAACCTGTTTCAGGTAAGAAGTTTGTGATTTACAGTGATGCCTCCTACGTAGGCTTAGGATGTGTTTTGATGCAAGATAGGAGAGTTGTTGCTTATGCTTCTAGACAGTTGAAGATTCATGAGAAGAACTATCCTACCCATGATATAGAGTTGGCCGCAGTTGTTTTTGCATTGAAGATTTGACGTCATTACTTGTATGGTGAGAAGTGTATTGTCTACACCGATCACAAGAGCTTGAAGTACTTGATGACACAGAAAGAGTTGAACTTGAGACAGAGAAGGTGGCTAGAGTTGTTAAAAGATTATGATTTGACCATTGAGTACCATCCGGGTAAAGCAAACGTAGTAGCTGATGCGTTGAGTAGAAAAGTGGCGTTGAGTTGAGAGCTATGTTTGCTAGATTGAGTGTGTCCGATGATGGTGGTTTGATCACTGAGTTGCAAGTGAAGCCTTCTTTGATTCAGTTGATTAGAGAGAAACAGTTGCAAGATGCGAGCCTAGTTCCTCATGTTCAAGACATAACCGAAGGAAGATCGACTGAGTATAGTTTTAGTGGTGAGAGCTTGTTGTGCTTTAGAACTAGAATTGTTGTACCGGAAGATGTTGAGCTGAGACGTCAGATTTTGAGTGAAGTACATTCGAGTCCCTTTTCTATGCATCCGGGTAGTACCAAAATGTACCGAGATTTGAAGAATGATTACTTCTGGGTTGGTTTGAAGAGAGATGTAGCCGAGTATGTGAGCCGTTGCATGGTTTGTCAGAGAGTGAAGGCAGAACATCAGGTTCCCTCAGGTTTGCTACAGCCTTTGAAGATTCCAGAATGGAAATGGGAGAGGATCACCATGGATTTTGTGTCGGGGTTGCCTTTGTCTCCTTCGAAGAAGAATTCAGTTTGGGTGATTGTTGATAGGTTCACTAAGTGTGCCCACTTCTTAGCAGTGAACACTACGAATTCCTTAGACAAGTTGGCAAACTTGTACATTCGTGAGATTGTGAGACTTCATGGAGTTCCGAAGTCTATTGTTTCAGATAGGGATCCTAGATTTACTTCGAGGTTCTGGGGTTGCTTGCATAGTGCTTTGGGTAGCCGTTTGCATTTCAGCACATCTTATCATCTGCAGTCCGATGGGCAGTCAGAGCGAGTGATACAGATTCTAGAGGATATGTTTCGTTGTTGTGTGATTGATTTCCAGGGTTCTTGGGAGAAGCACTTACCGTTGGTTGAGTTTGCCTACAACAACAGTTATCAGTCTAGCATTCAGATGGCACCTTATGAGGCTTTGTATGGTAGACGATGTAGGACTCCGATTTGTTGGGCTGAGACAGGTCAGAGGTTGTTACCTATGCCAGACTTGCTTAAAGGAACTACAGAAAAAGTGAAGTTGATTTGTGACCGTTTGAAAGCAGCTTCCGATCGTTAGAAGTCTTATGCATATTTGAAGAGGAAAGAGATTGAGTACTCAGTGGGTGAGAAAGTGTTTCTGAAAGTATCTCCGTGGAAGAAGGTAATGAGATTTGGCCGAAAGGGCAAGTTGAGTCCGAGATTCATTGGTCCGTATGAGATAGTTGAGCGGATTGGGCCTGTAGCTTATCGTTTGAGGTTACCTTCTGAGTTAGAGAAGATCCATGACGTCTTTCATGTGTCTATGCTTAGGAGGTATAGATCGGATCCTTCTCATGTGATGCCCGTTGAGGAGATAGAGTTAAATCCGGATTTGTCTTATAACGAAGAGCCCGTTGAGATACTTGCTTCTGATAGCAAGGTGTTGCGTGGCAAGACCATAGAGTTGGTCAAGGTGTTGTGGAGACATAGATGTGTGGAAGAGGCCACGTGGGAGAGGAAAGCAGATATGGTTGAGCAGTTTCCGTATCTGTTTCCACCAGGTAATTTCGGGGACGAAATTCCTTAAGTGGGGGAGAGTTGTAACACCCGGGTTTAGGGGTTAGGTGAAAATAATATTTTAATATTATTTGGGCTCAGGTTGGTTTTTGAAATGATTCTTTTAAAATTTTGAGTTTCAAAATAAACATTTTAAAATGAGACCAAAATGATTTAGACTCAAAGTTGAAGAGCTAATTTAAAAACAAGGAAAACTATTCATTAATGGCCTTTTGGGTAATTTACCCATCTTCAAATTTAAATCCCCTTTTCCTATCATCTTTCCACTATTCACCTTCTTCTTTATTTCCTCCCAACGTCAAATAACTCTCCTCCCCCTTGTCACTATTCCATTCAAAAAGCCCCTCCATTTCGACTCCATTTTGAAAGGTAATAATGTTTTTGATTTCCCCTTACCTTCCTCTCTTTAAAAGTACCATTTATTTTCATTTTCATTGAATATTTGAAAATGGGGTTTTCAAAGAATTTGATTAAAATGGTGCATTTGTGTAGCTAAACCTAATATTTTGATTTATTATGGTTAGTTATGGAATATAGGAGCCAAATGATACTACATATGTGAATTTCAAATGATTTTAATCAATTTTCGGAATTGGGCTTTAAGAGGGTTTTTGGAGGGTTTTAAAGTGGGATTTGGGGCTGTTTAATGTTAGATTTTGGGGGCTGTAGGTAGTATGATATATGAGGATCATTTTGGGTGTAATTGATGCTTGTTTGGGTGCTTGAAATGGAAGATTTTGGTGGGCTTTAAGGGCTGCTCGAAAATTCTATTTTTGGGGTTGATTTTGAGTGTTGGATGCTTGGTAATGTTAATCCGGGTTAGTTTCGATGATAAAATATTGATTGTGGATGTTTTGTTTGTATTTGGGATTGATTAGAATCGAGTTTGGGCATCGGTGAAGCATCGGAAGTGAATCCGGAAAGTTGAAGGTTGTTGCTTGCTTGGTCGTTGAGCTTGGGTGGTTAGGTGAGTGGTTAATTGCTTTAAATGATTTTAAAATAGTTGGTTCGAGTATGTGGACTAGGTTGGGCTTGGTAGACCCACCTAGAGTTAGGATTGGGGTGGTAGCCTAATCCTAAGCTTGATCTAGAGCCATTGGATGAACTCATTATATGGTTGTGTATGTCTCGTTTGAAATGTGGTATGAATGCTTGGGTATATTGTATTATACATATGGGTTGAGATATGACATGTGATGCTTGAGACATGCATGATGATGGTTGTTGGTGAGTACGTGCTAAGCACGAGATTGATTGAAATGAGTAATGTGAAGTGAGTAAATATTGGCACTAGTTTACTTGAATACAAATGATCGATCATTAGGATGTTAGTGTGTACACATGAGTCTAAAGTCGCGCGTGGCCTTGGTGGAGTTGAGTCACCAAGGAGGAGTACGGGTTCGCCCGGAATTGTATTTAAATGTAGTCGGTGATGAGTGGAATCCCATCGACGGGGCGTGAGGATGAGTGGAATCCCCTCCGCGAGACCGGTGATGAGTGAAATCCCACCGTGAGGTAATGTGGTTGTTGGATGTGAGTTCCAACATGTCTATCCGCGTATTCGGGTCTTAACTAGGTGCCAATGTTGTTTGATGTGTATATCAAAATGTTGAGGTTTATGATCATTGATGAGATGCTTGAATGTGATTACATGTAATGTGGAGTCAAGCTTATGATCATGACATTATAATGTACATTGCTCATGCATTTTATTCTCATGACTCTTGTGAATCCTTGGTATATTGGTGAAATGCCTTGGCTAGATCGTGCTCGGACCCTGCAATGTTGAGGTTTGATTTTAGAGCTTACCCTCACTAAGCATCTTTGCTTACGCTCTCTTTGTTCAACATTGCAGATCCTTAGTTCGCGGGTTGCTCGAGCAAGTGGAGGGCCTCCAAGTGTGGTTGTTAGCTTGAGTATTTCAAGTATGAGTTTTTTAAGTTGAACATGTAATGGTTTGAGCAATGGGACATGTAATGTTTTGTTGGATAGTTGTAGATTGTTAGGAGCATGTTTAGACTCCTTAATACCTTGCTTTTGTATGGTTTGTGTTGCCATGATGAATGTTAACTCATGCCTAATTGCTTATTTTGAATGTTAGTCCTATGCCTTAGAGGCTATCTATATGTTTGAATGAATGTATGCCTCGTGAAGTCTTGCCTTAGTGTTAGACTTGCCTTAATCTCGTTGAAGCATGCTAGTATAGTTGGTAAGCCTTAGGTTGAATTGTTATGTTGTTATAGGGTGTTTTGGTGATGTTTTAGGGCACCCTTGTGCCTTAAAACAGCCAAAACATGTCTGCAGACAGGGGGCGTTTCGGAACGGGTCCCCCTGTTCCGAAACGGTTCCTTTGTAATTGGCCTGCCGTTTCGAAACGGATGGGGGTCGTTCCGGAACATTTTTGCTACTGGAATTTTGAGAAATTGACGAGATAAAGGCGTTCCAGAACGGACATCTAATGTTTCGAAACGGTCAAATCTCGTTGACCCCGAGATATTGACCGTCAAGGTCGTTCCGATACGGGTCTCCCCTGTTTTGGAACGGTCACCTTATGGTTGACCCTGGCCTGTTGACTAAGTCAAGGCGTTTCGGAACACCCTAAGGGCGTTTCGAAATGGCCTACTGTAAAGGGGCTAAAATGAATTGTTTAATGATTGGTTGGTCGGTGTATGGTGCAATGTTTGTATTTTTCCGCTGATGTGCTTTACATAGGATTAATTTATGCATATAGACAAGATAAAATAAAAAGAAAATTTTTGGGTCGTTAACCGAGGGGAAACCTTAACGGGTTTCGCTTCGGTTTTCCCCGTGTGGCCCACTCGGACCGGTCATCTGACCAGACCGGGACGAGGGGGTTACAATTTTTTTTAAAAAAATTATAAATTATATAAAATTTTAAATTTTTAGAGATAACCGTCCGCCAACCATCGGTCCATTTCTGGGTAAATATACTTTCACATTGTTAACTTGCCACGATGGATTCTGTAAATTTCATGAATGACTTTAATGATACAAAAGCTACATTAGTTTAATGATCTTTGTTGTATAACAATATTGAAAAAACAAGTTCAAAGATTTAATTGACAATTGTTTCGGTTCATTTGGTTCAATCGAATAGGCTTCGTGTTGATCTTTGGATAAATTTGAGGCCCATATTGGACGGGTTTGATTTTTTAATAGTTTAAAGGTAATTATAAGTTAATATTTGTGGATTAGTTTGATTTTTTAATAATTTAAAGGTAATTACAAGTTAATATTTGTTTATATATATTTTTAACTCTTTGACAATACACACATCTTGCAAATAAAGCGATTAAACCTAGGTTTCTAAGATTAACATCATTCGCTTTTCTACTGGGACCACTTGTTAGGTTCGGTAAAGCTTCAATTTTAACAAATATCGACACATTTAGATAAATTTGAGGTCCGTATTTTAAATCGAATTAGATTTGAAACAAACATAAAATGTGTTAATGTTGTACTCTAATTCGACTCAATCCATAGACGAGAGGTAGGGGTGGGCAAAAATACCCGACTCAGTTGACCCGACCCGACGACCCGAACATAAAAATGTCGAGTAATTTTCAGAAAAAATTACCCGACCCGGAAAATTTCCCGGGACACGGGCCGAAAGTTTCCCCTTACCGGGTACCCGACCCGACCAGATAAAATTTAATATATATTTTTTATATTTAAAATTATATTTTTATTTTATGTTTCTTAATATTTTTACTCTAAAATTAATTTTAAATCTCTAAATTTTTTCTATGTTTGTATTATATTCTTTTAAGTTTTAATTTTAATTTTTTTAAAATATTTTTGTGTTTAACAGGTATTTTTTTTTAATTTAGAATTAAAAAATATAAAAAAATAAGAACCGAGTACCCGAATTTTACGGGTACCTGAGTACCCAAATATAATGGGCTGGGACACGGGCCGCTCAATGAGCTACCCGGATGAACCGGGTACCCGACAATGTCCACCCCTAACGAGAGATATATTTAGTAGAGGTTTGGACATGTGTGAGGTGAGCGACCGCCCAAGGCCTCCAAGAAAATAATGACCCAAATGAGTTGAATTAAATGTTTATATGGATAAAACAAAAGGTTTTGATTTAATAAATTACAAGAAAAAATGTAACCCCCTCGTCCCGGTCTGGCCGGACGACCGATCCGAGTGGGCCACACGGGGAAAACCGAAGCGAAACCCGTTAAGGTCCCACCTCGGTTAGCAACCCTAGAAAAATTTCTTTTATTTATCTTGTCTAAAAGTCCATTTAAGTCCTATGTGATCAAACAACGGAATAAAATACATGAGACAAACATTCGATCCCAAAACAGCAATTAAACAGCCCACTTTTAATATTTTAAACAGGCCGTTTCGAAACACCCTTGAGGCGTATCGAAACGCCTTGACCAGGTCAACTGTCCCAGAGCCTCTACAAGGGGCCGTATCGAAACGGTGGTCAACCGTTCCGAAACGCCCTCAACGGTCAACTTCTCGTGGTCAACGAGATTTTGACCGTTTCGAAACCCTTATACCCGTTTCGGTACACCTTCATCTCGTGAATTTCTCAGAATTCCAGTAGCCAAAACGTTCTGAAACGCGTATCGGAACAGGGGTTTCAAAGGCCATACCGTATCGAAACGCGTTCCGATACGGGGTCCCTGAAGCCTTACCCGTTCCGAAACGACCCAGCCCGTTTCGAAACGCGGGCTGTCTGCCGCCTTTTGAAATTCAGATTTAAGGGTATTTCAACAAGTATGAAGGTCCCATAGGACCCCTAAAGGCACACAAAACCATCAAACAAAGTCTAGAGGCATACATCCTAGATTTAACATACTCAAACACATACAAGCATAGATTTAGACAATCTTTCGTACATACAAATTACACATTAAGAGCCTTTCATACAAGCATGCTTGAAGACATTAAAAGAGAACCAATAAGCATCATACATATCAAATAAGTTTACATGTCATTCAAGCAACTTAAGCATTCATAAGTCATCCATCATACAAACATTTGGCAAGATATAACATGCTTACAAACCAAGTCAACCATAGACATACATCAAACTCAAACCAACAATACCTATCCCATTGCTTTACTGTTACAATCTTTAAATTAAAACATCATACTTGAGCTAACCGTAAGCAACACTTGGAGGCCTTTTCTTGCCCCTTGCCACCCTCAAGCTATTGATCTGCATTGTCGAACAAAAGAGAGCGTAAGCATAAAATCTTAGTGAGGGTAAGCTCTTTAAAAACAAACCTCGACAATGCAGGATCCAAGCACGAGCTACAACCAAGATAAAATGCATGATCTTACCTCCGATCCGCGCGAGCCATAAATATAGATGATGCATGAACATATATACAATATCATGTCATGCTCAACATGTTTAAATCCACAACATATGAAATCACATATATTAAACCATGTTAGCAACACCTCCCAAAACACATTGGCTCACAATTAACCACATATTGGCAACATAAACTACAATCTGTATTGGCACCTAGCTATGACTCGAATACGCGGATAACCGTTGGAACTCACATCCAACAACTCAACCATTACCTGACGGTGGGATTCCACTCATCACCGTTCACGCGGAGGGGATTCCACTCATCCTCACGCCCCGTCGATGGGATTCCACTCATCACCGACTAATATAAATACAATTTCCGGGCGAACCCGTACTCCTCCTTGGTGACTCAACGCCACCAAGGCCACGCGCGACTTTTGACTCATGTGTACACACTAACATCCTAATGATCGATCATTTGTACCCAAGCATACTAGTGCCAAATACTACACATTTCATTAATCATTCATAATATCAATTCATAACACTTCCGTGCTTAGCACGTACTCACCATGATCCTCGGATCATGAAACCACCTCATAATATCATTTCACATGCCAACACCACATGTACATCATTAACAACCATATTACATTATATTTTACACATGTGTATAACCATATCATATCTATCATCAACATGCATATAACAATGCATCAAACATGCCTCAACATACATGTATACAACATATACTTAATCAACATCATCGCAATTTAACATGGGGCATATACAACCATTAAAAGTGCAACCAAGGTCTCTAATCAAAGCTTGGGATTAGGCTACCACTCTAATCTCAACTCTAGGTGGGTTTACCAAGCCCATCCTAGGTTCACATGCTTGAACCAAATACTCAAAACCATTTGAAAATATTTAACCGCTCACCTAAGCTTCCAAGCTCCAAGCTCAACTACCAAGCAAGCATCACCTTCAAGTTTCCGGATTTCTTCCCGAAGCTCCTCCAACGTAAACTCTCGCTTCTAAACAACCTCAATACAATTCAAATAATCCTCAAATCAGCCCAACATCAAAATATCAACCCGGAATACAAATTCAAATCTCAAACCCAACATTTCAAGTCATGACCAAACCCCATACTTAGCAATTTCGGACAGCCCTAATACCTCTTCCAAAAACCTTGTTTCCAACATCCATTGCACCCACAAATGATCCCAAATCAATCCCTAACCATAGTACTACCATTGGGCTATCAAACCCCACCTTAAACAACCCCCAAAACTCACCCAAAACCCTCCAAAACACCATTTTCGTACTAATATTTTACCCAGCAGAAAATCATGTTTTTAAACACCCAAATGACATCTAAATGGTCCCAAATCATCCCCTTAGCATACATATACCATCAGCCCTCTAATTACACCCTAAAACCCACCAAAAATCAACTTTTTGACACCTTAAAAATGGGTCCAAGAACCCACTTCGGAAATTCATCAAAATTCAACCAAATTAACATATAATGTGTATTTCAACTTGATTAAACAAAACCCCAACTCAATTTAACAAAACAAGATGAAAACCCCATAAAAACTCAAACTTTAAAATCAAACCCTAATTCCCAAAAGTTCATATTTTTAAAATCTAAGACCATGTATGAATAGGAAATGAAGAGGAGGTTTAGAAAATGATTTTACCTTTAAAAACGCCCTTGAATTGATGAAGAAATTGATGGAAATACGAATTTTGGGATTTGGGAGGGTTTGTTAGGGTTTCCATGGTGAAGAAAGGAAAATGAGGAAGATGACTACACCTTTTTTTTTGTTCTCTTTAACTTTCAAAAAGTGGTCTAGCTTTTTAAAACATTTAGGTTAAATCACCGCATTGGTCCCTCCTTTTTATTTTAAAACCCAATTAGCCCAAGTTAAGGTCAAATTGATTAAATTTTAATTTTACCGACTCGGACCACTAACCCGACTAACTCCTAGCCCCAAAACACGGGTGTTACAACTCTCCCCCACTTAAGGAAATTTCGTCCCCAAAATTCATCGGACAGGAACCCACTTTCTTTCACACCACAACACACTAACCAACCTCGGTGGACTTACCACACAACAATAGATATCTGATGCTAAGATCTCTACTGATTCTTCAAGGCATGCCAATTTCAAACTCAACTCAATCTCTTCAACAAATATAGCACGGAACAGATCTGACTCACATTTCTGAATCATAGATACACGTAACACATCTCAAACCCATTTCTAACTCTGGTGGTAACCGCAACAGATAACAATAGAACCATCCCGATTCACAAACTCATACAATACTGCTTGAACACTTGACTCATAACTTTCTCTGACTGATCATCTGTCTTCATCAATTAACCAAACACTATGCAGACGTCTTCAAAATTATTCTAGTTGAAATCTCGGATCTTTATTACTCACTTTTACTGCGAATCTTCCACGGATGTAACAAACTAGAAGAAAATTGAAGCTCAGTCTTGACACGCTGGCAATTTACATACTTACTCTCATACTGAACCACATTATTCATCCACTCATTCCGGAAGTACTCATCTTCAACCCACAATACGTCTTCATACTACTCAGATGCAATACAAATCAACCACCGTGCGCTTCAGCCAAAACAATACATCTCAAAACACTAGGTCAGTCGGTACAACTATTCTGTCTCTGAAATGCAAAACTCTATCATCTCTGGACTGTATTCTGAAGGTCTTCTTTCCACTATGCCTTGCACGTGAGGTGCCAAGAATCTGTCTTGCAACTGTTTCTCATCAAACATTCTGATTCAAAGTAGTCTCAACCCGAAACTCGGCCACAAAACTACTATCATTTGATATACGGAATTTGGCAATTGCAACTCATAACTCAACTACTAATCTAACAACAAATACAACTCGGAACTCGGTTTCTACGTAGACTCTCTTCAGATAGTACTCAATCTTGAGATCACAGTCTTCAAGCAATTCTAACTACTCATGTTGTTCAAGTTCCAACCATTCCCAAGTCTTCAAATAATTCAAGCTCTAATGATACGTACATATACACTGCGCATTTCTTACTATACAAGCTTGTCTCCAAGTCTTCGAAGCAATTACAACTGTAGTTAACTCTATGTCTCATATCGAATAACTCTTCTCACGGTCTTTCAACTAACTCGATGAACAAGTCGCAATCTTCCGTCTTGCATAAGCACACAACCTAACTCTACATGTAATGCATCACTGTGGTTCACAACCCTTTCTCTGACATAAGTTGATTCAAGGTCAAAGCTCTCTTCAAAGTTTCTTTCAGTTTCTCAAGGGCTCATTGTCTCGCATCTAACCACACAACTTAACATTCTTCTGTAGCAATCTATCAACGGAGCAACTATCTTCAAACACTATTTACAATTCTCTGAAAGTAACAATGCTAGGCCTAGAACTATAGATATCTGTCACAGTCTTCAATTTCTTCCAACTCACATCTTCCTCTGTCTGTTCAAGATTTGTTCTAATACACTCTGCTAATTTTCATGTTCTAAGAGGACATCTTCATTAACTCGAAGTTCACGTTGTACAACTTGGTATACAATTAATTCTCTAATAGAATCTACCACACTAACTTCAAAACTCGCCATGATCTTCCTCGATACTTGAATATACTCACGTGACATCTAGAAGAGCTACTACCACTGATCAAGAAGCTTAGGAAAATATTCTGTTCAACATCTCTATAAAAGTAACCAACACACTAGTCCAACAAAACAGCATAACTCGGAACTCAAAACGGTCACATCTTGCCTCAAAAGTTGTCTTCGGTACTTCAAATTTTCTCACTTTCAACTGGTAGTAAACAGATCTCAAATTAATCTTCAAATAGACTGAAGCACACACTAACTGATCAACAAATCACTGACACTTGTTTCGACTGTATGTAAACTGAATACATTCTCGTACTGTCACTATTTCCTCTTCACAAATTACACTGTAGAACTCTGAGATGATGCACTAGGCCTACTGAATCTAAGGTCTAACAAGTCTCGGAGCTAATTCTTCAACATTCCCAATTCTGTCGGAAACCATAAGACACAGAGCAAACTAAAACACGAGCAACTCGGAGACGACATCAATAATAAACTCTTCTTCGCTGTTAGGAGACAAACTGGGCGTTTCTTCTAAACACTTCTAGGAAGAATCACAAACTATTTTAACATTTTGCGGTCTAATCTTCGTTCAAAAATCAAATCCATCACAATTGCTCAGCAAGTCTGTCAACTAAACTCAATCAACCTTTGATCTCTAAAACTGGATCAACATTCAATAAGAAGCTCACATCCTCACCTACCACTACAGTCGCACATAAATCTTGTAACTTCAAGTCAACTCTTTCTTTGTCTCAACGTTTACACTAACTATTTGCTCTTCAAGCCGAGCCTTGGAAAAAGGCACACCGAAACTGTAGGAAGACAATCACTTCACATCTACTAGAAACTAGTAACTCTGAACCACCAACAAACATCTTCTGTACATCTTTCTGATCACTACTATCTCCCAAAAGGTCTAGTCACATGCGTCCCTACGTCTAAAATCTCAATAGAGATACGTCAAAATCTTTGCACGCTCACACAAACGGACGATTCTGCAAAAATTGTAACTTTACAAGTACACAACTGATAGTCTTCGGTCCTCTTGTTTTCAGACTGATTCTTCAACAAAATCCGACTCTTCTAGACTATTCGTAGAGCATTTCAAAACTTCAAAAACGCAGTTCTGGGCACACACAGATAGCCATACTGGAAAACCACCCAGACGCACACTGGCCCCAAACACACAAATCGGTTCCCATTCACGGATACTGATCGGCTGTCTTGCATCGAAATCATAGGCTGAACCCCAACAGTCACCACTAACACTTCTGAAATTCAGATTACTCACACGAGACCCCTACCTAGATCTCGCCAAAAGAACTAAGGTACTCATACCTACCTCATCGAGCACATTCAAACTTGCATGCTTGTTAACAACGTACGAAAGTACGAACTCAGAACCAATCAGAAGAGACAAACTCAAAACTGTACCAAGGGCTTATCCACTATAACATAGATACCACCTGACTCCCACTCATAGGTCTTCACTTCTTTTCACCAACTAATACCAGAATTGGTCTCGTCATCTCCCACCAACAAGAATCAACTCACATGCACGCGGACTCGAGCAAACAAATTGTTCCTCAACTCCGGTACAACTATACTCCCCTAACTATAGCAAAGAACTTCCTTTACATCATCCCCATTTTCAAAACCACAACTTCCACTTACCGATTCACGGCCCACACACTGGCCCTAAACTTACTAAAAGCAATAAATCAGTCAACAATTTAACATACAAGTTGGGTTAGCAAAGGAAAGGTCCAAGTGGCTCAAGTATGATTTCCCTCACTTAAAATCCTTTTTCCGATGTAATAGAAGCAATGGGACTCTACTAAACATGTTTCAAACAAATCAACACACATACATGCTTAACCAAGCATATAACAAGGATTACTTGCTAAACAAGCAACACATGCGTACGATCAAACAACATGCATTCTCAATCAAACAATCACATATCACAGCATACACGGGTAACGAGCAACATGCTTTTAAACAAACAGTCAACATACTTGTCATACAAGCAATCATACTTACAAAACAAGCAAACATCGTGCACATCAATTCAAAACTTAAACTTACCTCACTTACCTGCCCAAGGTCTCGGTAACCTTAGGCTCTGATACCAACAAATGTAACCCCCTCGTCCCGGTCTGGCCGGACGACCGATCCGAGTGGGCCACACGAGGAAAACCGAAGCGAAACCCGTTAAGGTCCCACCTCGGTTAGCAACCCTAGAAAAATTTCTTTTATTTATCTTGTCTAAAAGTCCATTTAAGTCCTATGTGATCAAACAACGGAATAAAATACATGAGACAAACATTCGATCCCAAAACAGCAATTAAACAGCCCACTTTTAATATTTTAAACAGGCCGTTTCGAAACACCCTTGAGGCGTATCGAAACGCCTTGACCAGGTCAACTGTCCCAGAGCCTCTACAAGGGGCCGTATCAAAACGGTGGTCAACCGTTCCGAAACGCCCTCAACGGTCGACTTCTCGTGGTCAACGAGATTTTGACCGTTTCGAAACCCTTATACCCGTTTCGATACACCTTCATCTCGTGAATTTCTCAGAATTCCAGTAGCCAAAACGTTCCGAAACGCGTATCGGAACAGGGGTTTCAAAGGCCATACCGTATCGAAACGCGTTCCGATACGGGGTCCCTGAAGCCTTACCCGTTCCGAAACGACCCAACCCGTTTCGAAACGCGGGATGTCTGCCGCCTTTTGAAATTCAGATTTAAGGGTATTTCAACAAGTATGAAGGTCCCATAGGACCCCTAAAGGCACACAAAACCATCAAACAAAGTCTAGAGGCATACATCCTAGATTTAACATACTCAAACACATACAAGCATAGATTTAAACAATCTTTCGTACATAGCAAATTACACATTAAGAGCCTTTCATACAAGCATGCTTGAAGACATTAAAAGAGAACCAATAAGCATCATACATATCAAATAAGTTTACATGTCATTCAAGCAACTTAAGCATTCATAAGCCATCCATCATACAAACATTTGGCAAGATATAACATGCTTACAAACCAAGTCAACCATAGACATACATCAAACTCAAACCAACAATACCTATCTCATTGCTTTACTATTACAATCTTTAAATTAAAACATCATACTTGAGCTAACCGTAAGCAACACTTGGAGGCCTTTCCTTGCCCCTTGCCACCCTCAAGCTATTGATCTGCACTGTCGAACAAAAGAGAGCGTAAGCATAAAAGCTTAGTGAGGGTAAGCTCTTTAAAAACAAACCTCGACAATGCAGGGTCCAAGCACGAGCTACAACCAAGATAAAATGCATGATCTTACCTCCGATCCGCGCGAGCCATAAATATAGATGATGCATGAACATATATACAATATCATGTCATGCTCAACATGTTTAAATCCACAACATATGAAATCACATATATTAAACCATGTTAGCAACACCTCCCAAAACACATTGGCTCACAATTAACCATATATTGGCAACATAAACTACAATCTGTATTGGCACCTAGCTATGACTCGAATACGCGGATAACCGTTGGAACTCACATCCAACAACTCAACCATTACCTGACGGTGGGATTTCACTCATCACCGTTCACGCGGAGGGGATTCCACTCATCCTCACGCCCCGTCGATGGGATTCCACTCATCACCGACTAATATAAATACAATTTTCGGGCGAACCCGTACTCCTCCTTGGTGACTCAACGCCACCAAGGCCACGCGCGACTTTTGACTCATGTGTACACACTAACATCCTAATGATCGATCATTTGTACCCAAGCATACTAGTGCCAAATACTACACATTTCATTAATCATTCATAATATCAATTCATAACACTTCCGTGCTTAGCACGTACTCACCATGATCCTCGGATCATGAAACCACCTCATAATATCATTTCACATGCCAACACCACATGTACATCATTAACAACCATATTACATTATATTTTACACATGTGTATAACCATATCATATCTATCATCAACATGCATATAACAATGCATCAAACATGCCTCAACATACATGTATACAACATATACTTAATCAACATCATCGCAATTTAACATGGGGCATATACAACCATTAAAAGTGCAACCAAGGTCTCTAATCAAAGCTTGAGATTAGGCTACCACTCTAATCCCAACTCTAGGTGGGTTTACCAAGCCCATCCTAGGTTCACATGCTTGAACCAAATACTCAAAACCATTTGAAAATATTTAACCACTCACCTAAGCTTCCAAGCTCCAAGCTCAACTACCAAGCAAGCATCACCTTCAAGTTTCCGGATTTCTTCCCGAAGCTCCTCCAACGTAAACTCTCGCTTCTAAACAACCTCAATACAATTCAAATAATCCTCAAATCAGCCCAACATCAAAATATCAACCCGTAATACAAATTCAAATCTCAAACCCAACATTTCAAGTCATGACCAAACCCCATACTTAGCAATTTCGGACAGCCCTAATACCTCTTCCAAAAACCTTGTTTCCAACATCCATTGCACCCACAAGTGATCCCAAATCAAACCCTAACCATAGTACTACTATTGAGCTATCAAACCCCACCTTAAACAACCCCCAAAACTCACCCAAAACCCTCCAAAACACCATTTTCGTACTAATATTTTACCCAGCAGAAAATCATGTTTTTAAACACCCAAATGACATCTAAATGGTCCCAAATCATCCCCTTAGCATACATATACCATCAGCCCTCTAATTACACCCTAAAACCCACCAAAAATCAACTTTTTGACACCTTAAAAATCGGTCCAAGAACCCACTTCGGAAATTCATCAAAATTCAACCAAATTAACATATAATGTGTATTTCAACTTGATTAAACAAAACCCCAACTCAATTTAACAAAACAAGATGAAAACCCCATAAAAACTCAAACTTTAAAATCAAACCCTAATTCCCAAAAGTTCATATTTTTAAAATCTAAGACCATGTATGAATAGGAAATGAAGAGGAGGTTTAGAAAATGATTTTACCTTTAAAAACGCCCTTGAATTGATGAAGAAATTGATGGAAATACGAATTTGGGATTTGGGAGGGTTTGTTAGGGTTTCCATGGTGAAGAAAGGAAAATGAGGAAGATGACTACACCTTTTTTTTGTTCTCTTTAACTTTCAAAAAGTGGTCTAGCTTTTTAAAACATTTAGGTTAAATCACCGCATTGGTCCCTCCTTTTTATTTTAAAACCCAATTAGCCCAAGTTAAGGTCAAATTGATTAAATTTTAATTTTACCGACTCGGACCACTAACCCGACTAACTCCTAGCCCCAAAACACGGGTGTTACAAAAAATGACTTAAAAGAGGCTTCATAATATATTTGTTACTAAGATAAAAATATCTTTTAATTTTTTTATATAATTTTGAATTATAAATTAAAAAGTATCGTTTTAATAAAATTTACAGGGTCCTGTAAACCTTTAAACCGCCACTGAATATATTGTACCACCCATTGCAATTCTACATGTACCATCCTTCTTATGTGAATATAATTTGTGACACATTAAGAAAATTATAAAAACCTTTAATTTTACAAGTTTACAACAGTTGTGAATGTTAAAATTTTGATGAGCAAAACAGTCGTCGGTCAATTCTAACGGTAAAAAAGATTTATTTTATTAAAAATTAATATAATTTAGTTTTAAGTTGTTTCGATGGTTAATAGTGATGAAGCAGAATTGAAAATTTCAACTGAAACTATAAATTAGAAATTTTCGATATGTCATTGTTAACTGTCAGTCCAGTTTGAAATAAAAAATATATTAATCTTCTAGTTAAATATATTCTTTTCATCATTGGGGATTGGCCAATGATGGCTCCCATTCATCGAAATTTTAAATTTGGTGGCGGTTATAATTTTTTTTAAAATTAAGGTTTTTTTAATAAAAAAAACTTTAACACGCCATGTCAATTTTTAACATCATTGTCCGTTATGAAAATAATTAAAAGTTTATTGATTGTAATAAAAAAAATTAATTTTAATGACTAAAGTGGGAGTGTCTTAAAAATTCAGTGACTACCGGTATAGATTATCCTATTAAAAACATAAAATTAAAAAATATGTTAAAAAAAGTTAAGGGTCTAAAATAAGCATATTCTCAATTTAAACCTTTTGATTATTCAATAGTTTGCTAAAAGATTAGTGAGAAAAGTTACATCTATACCAACTCTAATTAATTTATTTAGATGAGATCTATAATTATTTAGATAAGATTGAAATTTGAATTTTGACATGGTAAAGTAATAAATTAGATCGATAAGATCGTCTAATAATGACTCTAGGTTATACTTAGTTTAAATGAATAAGCATGTAAACGAACCAAACGAACATGAACGAGAGGGTATGTTCAGGTTCATTCGTTTAACTTTAATTGAACAAACGAACGTACATGAACAACTAAACAAACACAATTTATTATTCGTGTGCCTTTATTAAAAATATTGCTTGTTTATGTTTATTCGTTAAAATGATAAACGTACACAAGCAAACATTATTATTTTAGTCGATATATCTCAAATCAATTTTTTCAAAACAATTTAACCAACAAATAACCCAAAAAAAATCTGAACTATATTTAAATATCCCAAATGAACGAAATAAAGATGAATATTACATAAATTTGATAAAAAAATGCAGAAAAATGATAATTCGAAAAAAAAAAACTGAACATGATTGTATAAAAAAAGAAAAGTATTCAGAAAAAAGCATAACAAGGAAAGATTTAGAGAAGAGAAGGAGAAGGATAGAAGAATGATTCGATTAAAAAATAAAACATATTTGATTTTAGAAAGCGGTAAAATATTCGAAATAATAAAGCAAAGAAAGAAGATAAGAGAAAGAAAACCACAACAAAGAGAATAGAATAGAAGGAGAGTGAACGAACAGAATTTTTGTTTATGTTCGTTCATATAATTAAACGAACATAAAATTTTATTTATATTTATTCGTTTAATAAATAAAATAATTTTATATCGATCAATTCACGAACATTTCATTGTTCGATTCGTTTACAACCCTACAATAAAACATATATCTACCTCGAATTAATTAAGTTAGGTCCGTGTGACTCCACTTCATTAACTAGTATTCACAGATATTATTTTAATAATTAATAAATATGGAAACGATATTGAAGAATAATTTTTGGAAATAATGAACTTATCTAACCTCAATATTATATCCAAAAAGTGGCCCAAAAATAATTTTGACTTTCAAAATTAAGCATGACAATGAAAGGGCACTCAGTATTAAAATTAATCTTTTATTAAAATATATATAATGAATTGAAGCCCAAGATATTAATTATTTGTAGCTTAAGAATGAGAAAAGGATAATGATTATTTATATAAAAAAAATTAATTATAAAGAAAAAAAAATAGCAATGCTTGGTTCCCAAACCCTTTGGAGCACCCCATTACTAGTTATTAACCCACATTTTATGATTATTTAAGTAGAGATGAAATTAACATCAAAATAAAAATTCATTAAGTATTTAAGATTAAAATTTAAAGGACTAAGGTCTAATTTGACTGATATTTGTTATAAGAAGGACCTAAAATATCATTAGACTAAAATATTATTATTATTATTATTTTACAAAAAAACATTAACAAAATTCTAATCCCTTGTCTAATTGTCAACTTAACCGTGGTTCTAAAAGTATAAAGTTCACATAAATTATCATGCAATTTGTATTGTTTTTTTTATTATACTGATGTGAGTACATTATATCATCTGTTCATATTTTTTTAATTATTTGATAATACACATATTTTACATATACAAATATTTAAACTCAAAATTCTTAAGACAAACATTGTCTTTTTTCTTCACTGGAATAACTCGTTAAATATAACGATTAAATTATCATTTACATTAAATTTAGAGTAATTTCACTAAAAAATCAACATCGATGTCAAATTTAATTAAAAAGGGTAAAAATGATAAAAGTATAAGTAAGAAGAGTTAAATTTATCATTAAACCTAAAATTTTTAGTTCTTACAAATCTGTAATAATTATATTTCTGATATTTAATTAAGAAAACCCAAATATTCCTGTAAAGCCAAAAATACTTTTCTAGAGAGTGACCGAGAAACGTTCAATGCACAAAAAATAATTTAAAAAATAAGAAAAAATCGTCATATATATATATATATATTATTCCTTCTGTACCGATGCTACGAGCTAGGTGAATTTTCTCAAACAAATAAGCTTTCAATCGGGTATGTTTTCCGATCATCGGAATCTGAACACTAATCAAATAAAACGATGTTGTGTGTTACCTCATCAGTGATTCAAATTATAATTATTTTGTATTTTTTCATTGATCAATTGATTTTTTTCATTTTAGATTCTAATTTTGGATACTGAAAGATTGAATTCAAGTTTAGCGGTTTTACTCGCTGGGTATGTTGTTAATACCTCGATTAATTAATTTTTGAATCTGAGCTGTTTTATTCTTAATTGATTTTTCTCTCTTTTTGTTGCAGAATTTTGATTATTGCTGTTGTCAATTTTGATAGTTGAGATTGAAAGGTCCGATTTCAATTTATTTATTTTTTTAGTTTGCTAGTGGATGATCTAATGAGCTTATTATTTAATCCTTTCTAATTTGGAATTCGGATTCTGTATTGTGTTTTCTGATTAAGTTTGGCGAATGGGTCATTGGGTAGTTTAGTTTTTGCATTGAAGATTGATAGATAGTTTGATATTGTTGTTCGTTCTTGATGCAGCTTAGAAATGACATCAATGGTTCTTAAAGGTAGTAGCAGTAGTAGTCATGTGTTTCCGTTGATGTCGATTCAAGAAAAAGGTAGCCGGAATAAGCGAAAATTCCGGGCTGATCCGCCCTTAGGTGATCAGAACAAGATTATAACTCCGCCTCAAAATGGTTGTCCGAGTTATGAATTTTGTGCTGAGAAGTTTGAAATCACCCCAGTCCATCATCAAGCTAGTGCGTGCGACTTGTGTGGTGTTAGCCAAGATCATTCCGAGGGTTTAAAACTCGACCTGAGATTGTCTAGCACATTAAGTTTGTCTGAGGTTGGGCCGAGTAGGCCTAAAGAGGAACTGGAGGCAGATGAATTCCAAGATGCTGATTGGAGTGATCTCACAGAATCTCAGCTAGAAGAACTTGTTTTAAGCAATTTGGATGCAATATTCAAGAGTGCAATAAAAAAAATCGTTGCTTTTGGTTATACTGAAGAAATTGCTACTAAGGCAGTCTTGAGGTCAGGCCTTTGTTATGGTTGTAAAGACACCGTCTCAAATATAGTGGATAATACCTTAGCATTTATTAGAAGTGGTCAAGATTATCATCCTTCGAGAGACCACTGTTTCGAGGATCTGCAGCAGTTGGAGAAGTATATATTAACGGAACTGGTTTGTGTTCTTCGAGAAGTTCGGCCTTTCTTCAGTACTGGGGATGCTATGTGGTGCTTATTGATTTGTGATATGAATGTGTCGCATGCTTGTGCTATGGATGGTTATCCCTTGAATGGTTTTGTTGCTGGTGGAGTCTCCAATGGGATTTCTTTTGCATCAAACCAACCCCAGTTGAAGCCCGAAGCCAAAACCTCCGAATTGAATCTTCAAAATCCGTGTAGACCGGTTCCATCCTTTCCTTGTTCTCATAGTTCTCCACCTGAGGTACTGTCTATGGGAATTAGCAACAGTGCTAAATTGAAGAATTCTGTCGTTCCAAGTGCTGTAGTCTCGGAGAAAGAGGGAACAAACTCCGTTGCTGATGGCGCGGATAAAACTTTCAGTGCGGCAGGAACATCTCAGTTTTCAACAATGGAAGAAAAGTTTGTGGGTAGTAGAAAGACACACTCTACCAAGAGAGAATATCTTCTCCGGCAGAAAGCGCTTCATCTGGATAAAAACTATAAGACATATGGATCTAAAGGGTCATCGAGATCTAAACTGAGCAGTTTGGGAGGTTTAATCTTGGACAAGAAACTAAAATCTGTCTCTGACTCTGCTGCTGTTAGTATAAAAAGTTCATCTTTGAAAATTAAGGGAATGGGAGCCAATGTCCCTCAAGATAACGGGAGTCATCTTTCAGTTAATTCGGGGCAATCTTCTTCTGCAACACTTTGCTTAGATAATGATAATAATAGTTCTCCAGTGCCTAAGACCGATATAGCAACTATTTCTTCCCCGGTAAACATGCCACCTGAATTACCACCTTTGAATAACCCGCCTGCATTATCAACTGCTGATACTGAGCTTTCCCTTTCATTGCCTACCAAAAGCAATTCAATTGTAGTGCCCCCTGTTTCTTGTTCCGAGGTTGCTAATCCGAGCTATGTTGGGATGCCATTTGGTAATTCCTTGGGGGATTGGGTTCCTCGGGATAAGAAGGATGAGATGATTTTGAAGCTGGTACTTAGGGTACAGGAACTGCAAAATCAGCTCCAGGAATGGACAGAATGGACTAATCAAAAGGTTATGCAAGCTGCTCGTCGATTAAGTAAGGACAAAGCTGAACTTAAGACTTTGAGGCAAGAGAAAGAAGAAGTTGAACGGCTTAAGAAAGAGAAGTTGAGTTTGGAAGAAAACACTAGGAAGAAACTTGTGGAGATGGATGTTGCTTTGTCCAAGGCTAGCGGGCAGGTGGAACGTGCTAATGCTACTGTCCGCAGGCTTGAGGTGGAAAATGCAGCACTACGGCAGGAAATGGAGGCCGCAAAATTACGAGCAGTGGAGTCGGCAGCTAGTTGTCAAGAGGTATCAAAGAGGGAGAAGAAAACTCTGATGAAAGTCCAGTCCTGGGAGAAGCAAAAAACCTTGTTCCAAGAAGAGCTTATGACCGAAAAACGCAAGGTCACCCAACTTCTACAGGAATTACAGCTGGCTAAAGTTATACAAGAACAGCTTGAGGTATGCTTTAAGAATGTTTTATTTGCAAGCATTTCTTTGTTTTTTGTATTTCCCCAAATGTTTCCTCGTAGAAAACAATAGTGATCTTCGATAAAAAAAGAAGAAGGAAACAGTAGTAATCCTTGATATTTATGATAAACTTGTACCAGTAGTTTTTACAAGTTTTGTAAATATGAGACTTGATGAGGAAGGCATCCATTGCATGATGGATACTGATAGTTTGGCATGTTATATATTTTGAATAGTTAAAAGAAGTTTCGAAACTACTCAAAGCAGAAATGTTGATCTAAAATATTTGGTATGGAAGTCTCTAGGTGCCATGTTTCTGTAGTCTTTTTGACATTTACATTATACAGGCACATTAACACAATTGGTATACTCTTCCTATATGGCCGATGGACATGGTAAAACCATGTAAATGGTGCTTGTAATGGTCATAAGTTGTATTTTTTGGCTAGTAAAATGGTATTGCAAATGTGAGAAAAGGGAGTTTGGTTATTTTCAGATTGTCCGCCGGATGACATGCTAGTAGAGTATCAGCTGCCAAAATTTCTGCAGATTTGTGTGTCAATTCTATGCTTAATTTCTTTCTCCTTTTTTTTCCGATTTTGGTTTACATATTTTATCTGAATTTTGATGCCACAATCGATCAGAAACTAATATTTTCTATACCCTATCTCTCATCTAATATTATACCTTAACATTTGGTTTTGGAGTTGCCCTATAGCATGTTTATTTCATCTTAATACTTTTGCTCGTAATTTTTCTAGTTTTTCCGAGAATATGTGTTTCCAACTGATTGTGTATAAGAATATCAATTGTATGATATCAAGCCATCACTCGGATCAGTATTTTTAGGTATGCTACTAGTTCGATAAATACTGCCGGTGTAGTTCCTTTTGGTAATCATGGCTTATGCTATGACTACTTTGTTCTCATTGAAAACTGAAAATCCATGGCAGGGTAAATGGCAACAGGAACATAAGGCAAAGGAAGAAGTACTGACTCAGGCTAGTTCGATAAGAAAGGAACGAGAACAAATCGAGGCTTCAGCAAAACTAAAAGAGGACATGATTAAGTCAAAAGCGGGAACCAGTCTGCAAAAATACAAAGAGGATATTCAGAGACTTGAACAAGAAATCTCTCGATTGAGACTGAAGACGGACTCTTCAAAAATTGCTGCACTTCGAAGGGGAATTGATGGAAGCAATGTTGGAAGATTTACTGATAGCAAATATAGCACAACTCAGACGGAATCTCGAACCCCTTTGATCTCAGAAGTGGTGATGGATCTCCAGGACATTTCCGGGAAAGGAGGCGTGAAACGTGAACGTGAATGCGTGATGTGTCTGTCGGAGGAGATGTCTGTGGTTTTCATCCCCTGCGCGCATCAGGTTGTTTGCACTACATGCAATGAGCTCCACGAGAAACAAGGGATGAAGGACTGTCCTTCTTGTCGGAGTCTGATCCAACGCCGTATTCCTGTCCGGTATGCTCGGGCTTAATTTTAATATTCGAAGTGAGTTGAGTAAGTGTTCTGAATAATGTGTGAACTCTTTGACTTGAATAATGCATTTGAGTTGCACGTTTTGAGAGTTGAAAACAGTTAAAAGTTGCATTTACAGTGCAAGATGATGCTTCATTTCACGTTCATCCTTATTTTAAGTGATAATATAAGGCTTAACGAGTCCAATATACCATTTAAAACTATTAAATCGTCTTGTCTACATGTGTATGCTCATTGTCAAAGGATTAAGAATATGTATAAGCAGATATTTAGGAAGCATGGGTACGACATAGTAGCACCGTTTCAAGTACCCAATACATCCCCAGCACGGGTACGGCTGGGGTACGTACCGAGGATGTGCCATGTTGACAAGATACGGCTGAATGAAATCGGGGATGTTCGACGCTAACCTGAGAATGTTTTAGGGACGGCACGACACTTTTACATGCGTCCCTGAGGACGTTTCGATGTTTACTTTTGATTTTTTGTGTGTTCTTTATTTTATTGAAGTTGAAGGTTGAAGAAGGGAGGGACGGCGACAGAGAAAAAGTAACTGTCTGTTCTTTATTTTATTGAAGTTGAAGGTTGAAGAAGGGAAGGACGGCGGCAGAAAAAAAGTAATGTGTGTGAGAAAAAGAACTGTAATTACAACACATATTAGTCTAATTAAAAACGAGCTCATTTTTATTAACTTAAATTCCAATTTACTTTATTTATTATATAATTGGGCTTGCATCCCGATTTATTTTATTTATTATATAATTGAGCATATATGAGACTATTTTTAAAGAAAAAAAAGTATTAAATCTTATTTTTTCATTAGGTAAAATTATGATATTTCTTTTCTTTTGGAGATGAAGACCATGATATATATATATATATTAAAATTAAAATTAATTTTTATTCAACTGATTTATTTTATTCAAACAATATTTAATTGCAATAGAAGATATAAGTAATTTAGATTAACATTTTATTTACATATTGTAGTCATTTATTTCAACCAGTAACATTTAATTTGAGTTATATGTTAATAGATAGATGTGTAAAAAATACACCATCTTATTTCAATTATAAAATTTAAAATTTAAATTTTTAACTTAAACATTAAACCTTAAAGTTTAAACTCTAAATATAAACTCTAAATATAAAAAATATGTTTTGCCTACAAAAAGCACGCGCTCACGTCTTGTGCTTCGGCGTGCCTTGTGCCTTTTTAAAACTAAGGTATAGACTTTACTGAATATTTATAAATTTTTTACATCTATTTAAAATTTTAAAATTCATTTTATATGTCATACTCTTGTCGTACTTGTACCTTCTAATTTTAAAAATTGTCATATCTCATTTTCGTTCTCGTATTTGTCTCTGTACCCGTATCGATGCAACATAGACATATACTACTTATAAATTATAATCATCTTTAGACTATTAAAAAATAAATGTTTTTATTCAAAACTATATATATTCTTATAAACTAGAGGTGGTAAACTGATCTGAGACCCGAACCGATTTTATCTAATCCGAGACCTGATATTCACCGAACATGATGACTTGAACTTGATTCGAAACCCGAAACAAACGAATCGAAACCGCTCGATTTTTAATTGAACCGATATAAGCCCGAACCGATTTTTAACCGAACCGATTTTCAAGTGAATCGAATAGACTCGAACCAATTTCATCCGAACCGAAGGCAACCAGGAATAAAGAAAATATATTAAAAGAAATATATAAAGATTTGTTATGAACTGTCACACAACTCACCAAAAAGTCAAATATACTGGCTTTATAAAGCCATATATGGATATAAAAAATTGATCCGGCCTGAAAACCCGACTGAAACAAACTAATATCCTATTGAACTAATATTGACCCGAGCCGAATTCAACCGACCCGTAAATACCCGACCCTGATATCAATCGACCCAAAAGCAACTGATCTGGTATGACCCGACTCGAATTACCATAAACCTGAAATAAAATCAAACCATATCAGATTCAACCCGACCTAAAAACTGAATATAATTAAAACTGAATCAAAATGACTCGACCCGAACCCGACCAAACGATCCGTTTACCCCTCTATTCTAAAGAAAACTATATATATATTTATGCAAGCTCTTGGAATTTGGTATGGAATTTTCAATAATGTTTCAATTGAAATATTTGTTTAATTTTAAGTGTTTATTTAACAGTAAACTTTTAACAATTTAAAAAATGTTCGAGTGGAAAAATTGATGTTGTTTATCTTAGAAGACACAAGTTCAAATTGTTTTCTCTATAGGTGTATGTGTATTGTCAAATGGTTAAAAATATGTATGAACATATACTACATTGTAATCACCTTTAGACTTATTCAACAAAAAAAAATTTTAAACAAAGGTTTAATTAAAATAAGATTTATTATATAAATCTTAGAAAAATTCTAGAACGGACGATGCGCAACACACCATTAATCTTTTAATAATTTTTAAATATATATTAAAATTTTCAAACACTCGAGATACAATAAATCATATTTCAAAAAAAATTAAAATTTAAGTTAAATAATTTTTTTAAGTATAAAAAATATAACCTTTTATTTTTTAAGTATTATTTTTTTATCTTTTATCCCTTTTCGTTCCACTGAAAACAATTTTTTTTGTGTGGATCAAACCACTGAAAACAATTATGGAGTTCATAAACGTAAAACTTTTGATTTTACATTGTGTAGCTATATAAATATAATATATATAGAACTCAGATTTTGTCTTCGGCCTAACCGTCAAGCTTTAAGAACACAAACAAGCCACATGTTTTTGTTTTTATCCACAATAAACAAAGATTGGAGAGAGAACAAAAAAAATGTTGGCTAAAGAATCGGACGGATCAACTTCAACCTTCCATCTTCCCGATGAAATCTTACAAGTTCTACCCTCCGATCCTTTCCAACAACTCGATGTTGCTCGTAAGATCACTTCCATTGCACTCTCCACTCGTCTCTCTTTACTCGAAGCCGACTCCTCTTCCCTCCAACTCCAACTCGCCGACAAAGACCAACAAATCGACCATCTTTACGCCCAGATCGAAGCCCTCGACGCTTCCCTCTCTCAAACATCGGAGAAACTCGTTAAAGCCGACGTGGAAAAGGTCCCGACTTGATTTTGGTTTCATTTGGTTTCTTCAAATGAAAGATTAACTCTTAGTTTATTGGGGTTTTTTTTTGTAGGCGAGTTTGTTGAATGATAACGCTTCGCTTGCTAGTACTGTAAAGAAGCTTCAGAGAGATGTTTCCAAGGTAAAATATTGATGGGGTTTTGACTTTTGTTTGATTAGTTTACTAAAGCTGGTAACTTTTTTTTTTAGTTTTGAATTAATTTTGGGTTAATTGTTGTCTTTTGATTTCATAAAAGCTTAAGTATTTGTTTATGATTTGAAATTAAGTTTTTAATATTGTTAATAGGACTTGATTAATTAATAGGAAATGTTGCAATTTGATTGATAGTTTGGAAGTGGAATAGAGTAGAAAGGAGGTAGAAGAAAGTACATCCATGTGTGTATGTATAATATGCTATGTTAATCGCACTCAGGTGTGAGTATCGGATATGACCATGTGTCCAACACAATTATCTTCAATGTATTTGGAGGGTTATATATCCTCGTACTGGAAATATGAATTGGACATAGGGCCAGGGGGACATAAATATTTTTAGAAAATGAAGTGTTGGAGTAGTATAGATAATATGCTGGATATGATGGTTAAAACTTGAAATGGATGGAAAATTCAAGGGGGTGCCCATTAAAGTTTTCTAACCAATGTGATGTTCTATGCCTCAAAAGGGAAGGCATAGGATATCACGATTGATTTGGAATGTTTTTCAATTTTTGGATTTTGTGTATATGGTACAAAAATGATGAGAATTTGGGGAAGCCCTTCATCTCTGCATCTGAAACCAGAGAGGGTTGATGTGGTTCGAGTAAATGGAGTTACAAAAATGGAAAGTAGCCTAGGAGGGTTTGATTAGACAATGCAATCTGAGCTTTTCCAGTTCTGTAATCGTGCAGTTGGAGGTCTTTAGAAAGAAGCTTATGCAGTCGCTTCAAGAGGACGAGGAAAGTTCAGTAAGTTGTCTGCCGGATTGCTTTGTTGATTATCTTGAGAATTCCTTTCTAGGATAATGCTGAGAAGTTTTTGCTACAGGCGGGGGGTCCTCATATTGTTGCGAAACTAACACCACCGGGTATGGTTTTCTTTTTTCCATGTTCACTGACTCGAGTTCATTTGAACTTCATTTATGGCCTTTTCTTATTCTATGGGTCGGATACTCTATGTATTATTACAAAGTTCCTTGCTTCTTTTTGAGATGCCTAATTTGTTGTTCAGAGCATAAGCATTTTTTCCTTTCTTATGATATAACCTTCCTTTGTTTCGACACCTTCAGAAGATGATGCGACCGTTCCTTCGAGAACTTCTTCATTCCAAAGCCAGCATTCTGACACGGGAAATTCTGAGGAGGATCATGACACAGATGGTATGCTTTGCACTCTATCGGTTTTGGAAGGGCTGCAGATTTCATTCGTACATATGATGCTATAAAACTATGTTGCTTCAACTCTTCATTTTGCTTAAAGTACCATTTCTGGCATCTGTTACATGGAAAAATTTAGGAAAAAGATCTGAACATTTCTGTGTTCGACACAGAGTTTGAGAAACATATGCTGTATCATGAAAAGTTGCAAATGTTTGCAACTGAGTGCATGAAAATCTACTCTTTCTGCCTTTTCTTAATACGTTGTCTATTTTTCTTACAAAGTACCATTATAATGGCAGCCTTTCGACCCGGCATACCTCAGCTGCTAGCATCACAAACAAGCACACCTCGGCTAACTCCTCCAGGTTCCCCACTGAGTCTGTCAGCTTCTGCTTCTCCAACAAGAACATCAAAGCCAGTGTCCCCTAGGAGACATTCAGTTTCTACCTCGAGAGGCATGTTTGATGATAGGCCGTCAATATCAAGCTCTGATTCCGGATTACATTCTGGTTAGCTTCAAAGCTTGTTATAAAATAAGACCTTGTAGGTTGGATATCAATACTAACTGCTGACAAAGAATTCTAAAAGTTAACCCATCTCGATTAGAACATTTACTCGAAGAGAATTCCATTAAAGAGAAGAAACAAAAAGCAATACGGTCCAAGTTCCTGATTGAATTAGTTTCGTAAAACCAGAGCAGTTCTTGATTGAAGCGTCTTGAAATAGCTTAACTAATTATAAGGGAGCTGCTGTGTGTAGTATTTAACATGACTTCGTTCCGGATATGTTTCAGGACGCACCCGGGTTGATGGAAAAGAATTCTTCCGCCAAGCCAGGTAAAGCAGAATCAACTTATCTGATTATAGAACACAAATTTATCCTGTTTTGCGAGACATACTAAGCAAATGTAATCAAATTACTCGCGGTTTGTTCTTGCTTCTTAATTTATATTCCCAGTTTGAAGTTTTGCTTGCACCTTATCACAAAATTGCCTATCTCACTCCTCCACATTCATTTCAACAGGAACCGATTGTCTTACGAGCAGTTTGCCGCATTCCTGGCAAATGTTAAAGAATTGAATTCCCACAAGCAAACAAGAGAAGTATGCAACTCCTTGTCTGAAAATTTTTCTCTTTGTTTTATCCATTTCTCGTTGCAACATTTTCATCTCATTGTTTATCTGGATCATCCAGGAGACTTTAAGGAAAGCAGACGAGATTTTCGGCCCTGATAACAGAGATCTTTATGCAATCTTCGAGGGTCTGATTAATCGCAACCTCCATTAAATCAACTGAAAGCTAAAACAGTATCCACGGTTTGTAATTATCCGTTCTTCCACTTTGTGATTTATTTGACATTTTGTGGTGTAAACTGTAAAGTTGCTTGTTAAAGCCTCAAACTCTATATAGTGTATATTCAAATACTGTTTGGCTGGTGGGAAAACATAGAAAATGTATGTGAAAGGAACTAGAAATATACTGAGTCTTTAGATTCTCTTTGAATTTTTATCTGTATTTGAAGCATAGTTTTAATGAATTTTTACTATGAAGAACATGGACACAGACAAAACTAGTGCAGAAACATGAAATGAAGATTGAAATTTTGTTTCCAGGGATCAATTCTGGAATCGAAGTGAGAATTTCTTCAAAGCATCGAACTCGAGAGGCATGTTTGATGAATTTTTAGTATGAATCTAAGTAATTTCATATTCATATCCATGTCCGAAAGTATGCTCAAAGAACATGAAGTGTTTTATTCTATGTTACGCAGATTTGGATGGGACTAAGTGTTAAATATGAATATGTGTTCAATATAATTCTGGATATCATAAGTTCTTGATTTCACCTTGCATTTCCCTTTGCCATTCTCTACGGAGCAAAATGGATTTCGAAATCCTACCGGGACATGGCTGCTATGCTCCACCATTATTCAATTTAAACTCGGATTCGAGCTTAACTTTTTGCTCGTCAACGCTTACGGGTGGTTATGGACCAATTGAAAGTTCGGCTTGTTAATGTCTTGCGATTTACGAAGTTGGTGTCACAACCCGTCGTCCGATATTGTTCTTTTCGGGAACCAATTTAAGATGAGAATCATAGTTTGAAAATGTAATTAAAATTTTAAAAATTAAGGGATAAATGTAGATGAAGATCATAATTTAAAAACATCTAGTGCAATTAACTCTATGTTTTTTGACAAATTTCTTTGGACAACCAATGTGAGTTATATAGCATAGCTTGGAGTAGAGATTTTGCAAGTGTAATGCGTCCAGCAAATTTGACCGCCCAACCAGCTTTACTTTGGATTTAGTCACTCTTTTGTCAAAGTATTTACCCAAGTCATAGCAATTACATTCCGAACACTCAAATTAACACTCTTGGAAAAGATTGAGTTTTCAAAATACGACCCCAGCAAAGACATCAGCTCTCCATTTATGCTCTCACAGTAATAATTATGTTTAGGGTTAGTATATTTTTTAAGGGTAGTGTAAGATTTAAAATTTAAAATTAAAACTTAAAATTTGAGTTTTAGTACTTTTTAGTGTTGAAGGCATATAAATAAGCACCGAAAAAGGACAAAAGATTTTTGTCCGTCAGTAGATGACTCAACAAATAATACGAGGTCATCCGTAAAGAAAAGATAATTCGATTTTGAATAATAGTTAATAATTTTCTAACACCCGATTTGAATATCATAGATAATTAAATGAATTTATTTACGTTATATATGAACCGAAATTAAACAAAGAAAAAAAATAATAGGATGCTATCATTTTTTTATAAGTATTGGTATTTTATTTAGGGTTAACTATTAGAATAGTCACTTATGTTCCTCTAAGTATAGAGTTGGTCACCGATTTTGAAAAACGACCAGTAAGGTCACTTACGTTTTCGGGCGTAAACTTTTGGTCACTCAGTCATTTGTTGTTGTTAAACATTGATGACTTGCTGACCTAGCAGCGAAAAAATAAGGCTAAACTACTACAATGACCACTAAAATTTATCCCATGTAGATTTTTGCTCCCAATTTAAAAAAAATAAACATTATGATCACTATTGAAAAGGTTTCTTTATAACTTCACCCTTGAATTTTTAAAAATTCATTTTTCAACCCTAAAACTTTACGATTAATTAGTACAATAATATTATAAAGGCTTACTTGCAAAATAAGTGCCCAAAGTATACCCTTTTTAAATTTTAGGTGCCCAAATTGCTCCTATTTAATAACTAAACTTTCAAATTGCTTCTATTTTTTTAATGAAAAATACTTAGGTATTTTCAAATTTTTATTAAATCTCAAAATTTTACAAGCTTCACAAAATAGTCCCTAAAATTTCCCAAACTTTCGCCGTCGATTGCCGCCGCTTCCACCACTGGTCACTGTCGCTGACCACACCCTCTTGGTCGCCAGACCAAGGCGACCATTTCCCCTAACACGACGTCGTTGGAAGCACCCAACGACGTGTAGCCGAACGTTGACTTTGTGTTCGACGTTCGGTTGCACGCCGTTGGGCGTTTCCGATGACGTCGTGTTAGGAGAAATGGTCACCTTGGTCCGACGACCAAGCGAGTGTGGTAAGCGACAGTGACCAGCGGCAATCGACGGTGGAAGTTTGAGAATTTTTAGGGATGTAGGGATTGTTTTGTGAAGCTTGTAAAATTTTAAAAAATCTAAGTATTTCCATTAATACAATTTTAAAAAATTAAATTAATGCAACAAGTCAAGCACCGATTGGTTGACAATATTTTTAACACGCTTTTAACAGTCGGTCACCTAAAATTGTAACTATGAAAATTTTGGACACCTATTTTTACAAAAAAATGCTTTAGACACCTAAATTATTTTAAAAAGTAATATTTTAAAAATATTTTAAATTTAATAATGAAAATGATTTTATTTTATTTTTAAATTATTTTAATTTAACAATAATAAAAAATGACATGTAATAATAATAATAATAATAATAATAATAATAATAATAATAATAATAATAATAATAATAATAATAATAATAATAATAATAATAATAATAATAATAATAATAATAATAATAATAATAATAATAATAATAATAATAATAATAATAATAATAATAATAATAATAATAATAATAATAATAATAATAATAATAATAATAATAATAATAATAATAATAATAATAATAATAATAATAATAATAATAATAATAATAATAATAATAAGTGAAAAAATATGAGCAATTTGAAATTTTAGTTATTAAATATGAGCAATTTGGGAAGCTAAAATTTAAAAAGGGTATACTTTGGGCACCTATTTTTTATTTAAGCCTTTATAATATTATTGTACTAATTGATTGTAAAGTTTTAGAGTTGAAAAATGAATTTTTAAAAAATCATAGGTGAAATTATAAAGAAACATTTTCAATAGTGACCATAATGTTTATTTTTTAAAATTGGGGATCAGAAATGTATATGGGATAAATTTTAGTGGCCATTGCAGTAGTTTACCTTTATTTTTCGCTGTCAGGTCAGCAATCTGTCAATATTTAACGGTAACAAACAGTTGAGTGACCAAAAGTTTACGCCCCAAAAACATAAGTGGCCTTACTAGTCTTTTTTCAAAATCGATGACTAACTCTGTACTGGGGGAACAGAAGTGACTATTCCGGTAGTTAACCCTTTTATTTATTGGTCTACAAATTAGAATCGAGTACTAGAGAGGTCTATTATAAGCACGAACCTCCAAACTTAATTTTTATCATTCACAATTTCAATATAGAAATTTATGACTTTGCTTAAAGGACCTAATGACTAGGAATGGACAAAACTCGATCAAATTATTCGACTCGACTCAATGCGAAAATACTCGACTCATAATTTTATTAACTCAACTCAACTCGAAAATGTTCAAATAAAGTTTGAGTTATAAAATGAAAATTCCAATAACTCGAAATTTTTAGTCATTAATGGATCAATTTTCAAGTTCGAATCGAGTCTCTCAATTCTGTGTGTATTGTATATGATTGTACTAAATCGTTTAAATTGGAACTAATCAGTATCTTGACATTATAAATGTTTACAATTAAATTTGAACATAAACTCAAACAACTTAACTCGACTCGAAAAAATTTCAAATAAAATTTGAATTATAAAATATGACTCTTAACTCTACTAACTCAAATATAAGGACCAAAAATCCCAACTCTCCTCAAAAAGTCAGAGAACAGTTGTCGGAGGATGCTCGGAGTGTGAATGATGAAGTAACGGCAACCCCCCGTCTAGCGAAGGATCTGGGAGTCGAATTTGCAGCAAGTAAGGGGATGGTGTCAGACAAGGTACGGGAATTGGTCCTCAGTGCTCAACAAACCTAACTCCAGGTTGTTCCTCTATGAGCCGATTCTTCAGGTTTTGCTCGTTTATTTCCAATAATGTAATGAATTTTGTGCGTGTCTCATGGAATGTTAGAGGTTTTGGCAGACCGGAAAAACTAAGGTCAGTGGTGAAAGTTTTGAGAGAATACAGAGCTGGGTATTTCTCATTCAGGAATCCAAGCTTCAAAGCTTGAAACCAGGAGTGAAAAGAAGATTACTGGGATCTAAGAATAGGGGTATTGAAATCGTACCCTCAGACGGCGCTGCTGGCAGACTAATATCGTTGTGGGACAAGGAAAACTTTGTAGTGGAAAGAACAATTCTAAATAATAGGGCTATCATCTTAATTGGGCATCTCATGGCTGTCAAAAAGAAATGTGGAGTCATCAACGTCTATGCTCCGAACAATCAAGTGGAAAGAAGGGCCTTCCTCGACCACATCTCTGAGATTATTGAAGCTCTCTCGTTACCAATCATAATAGGTGGTGACTTCAATGTGGTCATTTCGACCAATGAGAAGATTGGCTCTGATTTTAATTCTAGGGCAAGTTCTGTTTCACAACTTTCATTAAGCAAAATGGGTTGATTGACATCCCAATGAAGGGCATCAGATTTACATGGTTTCGAGGGGGAAAAACGTTGAAGCAAGCAAACTGGATAGGTTCCTAATCTCCTCTGATGTGTTAACTTGGTTTCCTAATATTACACAAGAAACACTATCGTGTGGCCTCTCGGACCACAAGGCAGTGTTGTTAAAGGAAAGGATGCTTCCACAAACTCGGAGACCCTTTAAGTGGTTCACACATTGGGCAGAAGAAAAGGAATATGCAGCACTTGTTGAATCAACCATCAAGAATGAATCGTGTAAAAACATGGGAATGTTGCTGAAGTCTGTCAAAGAAGTTACAAAGGGGTGGGTAAAGAAGTTCCAGGAGCATGAAGCTGCGGAGTTAGTAGATATTGAGAAAAAATGGAGGCTTTGGAGTATGATATTATGACTAATGAAGGAGTTGAAGAGAAAGTCGAAGCTTTTAGACAACTAAAAGCATCCTTGTGGGCGAAACATAGAAGAGATGAGAGGGAATGGGTTCAGAAGTCAAGGGTGCGGTGGTTGCAGGAGGGTGACCGTAACACCAAATTCTTCCATATTTCGGCTTCAATCATACGCAACAGGAACCTTAAAGTTTGATTCTTGTTGGGGGCAAAAATGAGGACAAACTTGATTGCATTAGGGCAGCCTTCGCGAAGCACTTTAAGGAGATATTCAATAACAGTAACACGCTGCCACTAAAAGATGTAGGATGTTGCATAAAGAAAATTAGCCCAGTAACGGCAGATTGGCTTGAATCGAAATTCACTAATGAAGAAGTGTGGTCTGCAATAAGGTCAACAGACTGTAATCGTGCTCCCGGGCCCGACGGATTCAACCTGGAATTCTACAAAACATTTTGGCCTATGCTTAAGGAGAAGGTGATGCTGTTCTTTGATAATTTTTTCAAAGGAAATATCTGTGACAATTCCCTAAACCAGTCCTTTATTGTTCTCATCCTAAAAATTGAAAATCCAACTCTAATGGAGGATTACAGACCCATCTCCCTAGTCAATAGCCTTTATAAGATATTTGCTCGGGTCTTGTCTAGGAGATTATCGGCATGTATTGGTGATGTGGTTGGTGATACACAGTTCGCCTTTACACCAGGTAAGCAGATTCTTGATTGTTGTCTAGTCGCCAACGAAGTCGTAGATGAGTTGAAAAAAAGAAAACAAGAAGCCATTATTTTCAAGGCATACTTTAGGAGAGCATACGATACTGTGGATTGGGGTTTTCTGGATTTTGCCTTGAAACGTATGGGATTTGGGGCAAGATGGAGGAGGTGGATTCAGTGGTGCCTGTCTAGTGCTTCTGTATCAGTTCTCGTTAATGGTGAACCATATATTTCCGGTGAAGGCTTGGTCGGAGCTTCACCGGAAAGGGAAGGTTAAAGGGTGAGGGATGAAAGTGAAAACCGAGAGAGAAAGCGGCCGTCAAAGCATCGTGATTACTCAATTGGTTTTAGGCTGATAAAGTTGTATAAATACCCTAACCAAAGGGTAAATCACACACTAGGCCACTAAGTAATTTAGGGTTTATAAAACGTCATCAAAACTTTACCCACATTACAAAATGATCCCAAATTCCTGAATTAAGCCACAAAATTCCAATTCTATTCAATTTAATCCCTTAATCACATTAGGGTTTTAAATTAGGAATTCCCAACTTCTAGGGTTCCAAATTAGGGATTTCTAAAATTTAGGGATTTTCAAAATTGGCAAAATTTGGGGTGTTACACCAGGTAAGCAGATTCTTGACTGTTGTCTAGTCGCCAACGAAGTCATAGATGAATTGAAAAAAAGAAAACAAGAAGCCATTATTTTCAAGGCATACTTTAGGAGAGCATATGATACTGTGGATTGGGGTTTTTTGAATTTTTCCTTGAAACATATGGGATTTGGGGCAAGATGGAGGAGGTGGATTCAGTGGTGCCTGTCCAGTGCTTCTGTATCAGTTCTCGTTAATGGTGAGCCATCCGAGAGATTCATTTTAAGAAGAGGGTTAAGACAAGGGTGTCCGTTATCACCGTTGCTCTTCTATGTGGTTGGGAAAGTTCTTAGCTCTTTGATTGATATAGCAATTGAACTAAATATGATGTCAGGAGCCTCAGTGGGAAGTACCAAATTTTCGATCTCTCATCTACAATTTGCTGATGATTTGGTACTCTTCCTTAAGGCAGATTTGGACAACGTTAAATGTATAGCGAGACTATTGAGAATCTTTGAAGTGGCATCGGGGCTGCAACTTAACTTGAAAAAGACTACATTAATTGGTATCAACTTAGACAACGAGAGGATGTCTAATTGGGCTTCTGAATTGTGTTGCAAGACTGATTCCTTGCCTACTAGGTACTTAGGCATGCCTTTGGGTTTTAAACGCAACTCTATCGATCTTTGGAAGCCGATATTTGATAAGGCGCAAGAGAAATTGGAAGGGTAGAAAGGATCCTTATTGTCTATGGCAGGAAGAATAACGTTGGTTAAATCGGTAATGAGTAATTTGCCTGTTTACTTCATGTCTATTTTCAAAGCCCCGGCTGCAGTGGCTAACAAGCTGAATAAGCTGATTGCTAATTTCATATGGGGACATAACAACGGGAAGGCAATCCATTGGGTTAGATGGAAAAATCTCTGCCGTCTGAGAGAATGTGGTGGAATTGGCGTGACAGACTTCAAAGTAAAAAATAGAGCACTTTTAAATAAATGGATCTGGAGATTTTGCAGCGAGGATAATGGACTGTGGCGAAGGGTGATTGAGGCAAAATATGCGGGCCAAAACAACCAGATTATTCTAAGAGATGAAGGCCAACGCAAAACTTCTTGGCTCTGGAAAAATATTATCGAGCCACTTAATAGCAAAGAGGATTTGTTTACACGAAATATAAGGCTTTTGCTAGGTGATGAGAAGACAATTAACTTTTGGGACGATCCGTGGACTGAAGTTCCTTCCTTAAGAGAAGCTTTCTCAAGAATATTTCGCTATCTCCACAAAAAAAAAACAGGCAAAGTATGTGAATTCGGAACCAAAGAGTCGGGCAAATGGTGGTGAAACATACCCTTCAGAAGAAGATTCTTCGAGTGGGAAATAAAACAGTGGGAGGATTTTCTAAATACCTTGAACAAAGCAGCAAAGTCGGATGATGGAAAAGACAGAGTAAGGTGGGTTGGAGCCTCTAACGGTGTTTATAAGCCAAAGGATTATTGTAACTTGCTCTTTTCAAATGAGTCCAGCAACGATTCACTTTGGCAAGTAATTTGGGCTAACCTTGCCCCGCCAAAGGTAGAACTCCTAACTTGGAGAGCCACCCTCAGCAGACTTCCCACAAAAGACGAGCTGCAAAAAAGAAGTATCTCTTTAGCCTCCAATTTCTTGTGTGTACTGTAATAAACAGGATGAATCAGTGAACCATATATTTTGTCACCGCGAATTTGTGTGGAGAATATGGCAAAGATGGGCAAATTTATGGAATGTTTATTTAACATTCCCATCTTCATTCAAAGCTTTAGTAATCATCTAGAACACACAATCAGTTGTTGGCAAAACAAAACCGATTTGGAATACTGCATTATTTGCGTTTGCTTGGACTATTTGGTGCTGCAGGAACGATATCACCTTCAACAAAACCAAGGTTTCAGAACTGCAAGTGTTTGAAGCTGCTGTCCAGAGAATTCATCAATGGATCAAAAGCAAATGGCCGAGATCCACTCTACAAGTTCATGATTTGATTCACCAACCAGCAAGTGTGTCTTTGGAAAGAAATAGAGTCAATAGACAATCGACGTCCTCTTGGATTGCTCCCCCTATGGGAGTACTGAAATTCAACGTGGATGCATCCACTAGAGGCAGCTTTGGTGAATCGGGTATCAGAGGTATTATTAGAAATCATATCGGACAAACCATTGCCATTTTTTCAAAAGCAATAGGGTTATCGGATCCTACGGGGGGCTAAAATCTCAGCAATTATTGAAGCATGTCGGATTCTCTCTTCAATGAAATGGTCTTTAAATGTTTCTATAATTATTGAATTTGATTGTGAGTCAATTATAAATTGGATTGAAAACGTTTCAGGCTGCCCCGTTGTGTTTAAAGACAGGATAAAGGCATGAGTGCAACTCCGGTTGAGCCTCAATTGGAAGTTTAAGTTCATGTATAAAGATTCAAACAATGTCGCTCATAGGTCGGCTGTTAAGGGTATTAGCAGAACCAACAATCTGCTGTGCGTTGCTCCAGACAGCCAACAATTCATACATGTGGCTGTAGGTATAGGCTAAAGGAAAGATGCAGTGTGTGCAATCGAGAACAATATGGTACCAGTAAAGCTAGTTGTGGTTATTTTCAGGTTTTTTTTTCTTGTGTCATTGATTATGTTGAACCACTAATTATTGGATGTTGTTGGGCATAGTTCATGTAACAACCTAGCAGTGGGATAAATTCAATGTATTTTTCTCTTGATTAATAAAACGAGGCACTCTTTTCCCCCATTAGGTCTTAGGGCGTTTTTAATGAGGTTGCCCTTTCAAAAAAATTTAAAATTTTTTAAGTCGACTTAATCGGATGTCTACCCCTATTAATGACTATCCAACTAGAACAACAGATCATTAAACTTCTAAGGTAACTCATTCATAAAGAAGGAAGCAATCAAGGATTAGCAAGTATTTAAGGAAAAATCTTTAGAAATTATTTCACTAATAATAAATGAAATAATTTTAATTTTGGAACGTTAAGAGATTTGTTGCATCTCTTAAAATCAATCATCTGTCAATTAGTGATTATGGAGGAATTAATGTCATGGATATCAATACATTCAAAGCCTATAAATTTCTTGATTTTTTTATTAATTCTTTAACAACAATGGAAGCAATGAAGAAATCATTTTTGTTAGCCAATTTAATCTCTGCTTTGCTTATTGTTCTTGTTGCTGCTGAAGTCCCGTTTGATATTGAATCTGATTTTTCTCAGGATTCTGAAGCCTCCACATTTTTCCAGGAATCCCAGTATTTTCCCGACTCAAACCCTGATGAACCTTCTTTGCTTTCACAATCCGATTTTCCCCAGGATTCCCAAGAAACCAAGTATTTTCCCCAGTCAAATGACGAAGGAACTTCGTTGTTTTCTGAACTCGAGCATCCTCATGATTCATTTGAAGCCCAAAAATTTCCCGAGAAAACTCCTCAGTTTTCAGAATCTGGATTTTCCCAAGAGTTTGAATACCCCGAACAGTCTTTCGAATTAGATGCACCCCGTAAAATCAAACCACCTCCACCTCCACCTCCACCGTCTCCTGCTCCACCTCCGACAGAAGCACCAGCTCCATCGCCATCGGAAGAACCTGCTTCATCGCCGGCAGAACGGAGAAACAAGTGTAAATTCATGTGTTTGCCGAAATGCCGCAAAGTAGAACCCCCTATGCTTCGGTTATTATGCCTCCGTTTATGCGAGAGGAAATGCTTTCTCCGTAACTCGGTTCTGATCTACAATTGTACCGTTCGTTGTGCAGAAACCATGCCCAAAATCTTCAAATCCGGTAAAACAACATTCCATTTTCAGTAAAAAATTCCATTTCCTTGTATTTTTTTAATGACAATACTAATTGTTTTTCTTTTGTTATTTCAGACAAGAAGAGAGCGGCTGGATATGCCAATTATTGCTACAATAATTGCGTCAAGAAATTCTAAGTTTTTGATTTTTGTAATTTGATGTTTTATTTTAATTTTTAAATGTTTAATCTTTCTATGAATCTTGTGATGTGGTATTTGGTGTTGTTATATCAGTTGTCTCAAACTTAATAAAGTAAAAGGGTAAAATACCTAAATCAATACTCAACTTTGCTTTGTGACCTATTTTGGTCATTTAATTTTACTTTGTGATTTATTTTGGTCACTCAATTTTAAAAGTTTAATTTTATCACTGAACTTTAAAAATTGACCTATTTTGGTCACTACACCGTTAAATTACTAACTCTGCTATGTCATAGAAATAAAAAATAATAAAAACATATATATTTTATAATATTTTAATACACATAATTAATTAAATAAAACAATTAGTTTCTCGCCTCACCCCCCTTCACCACCACTCTACCCTTTTCTCACCTTCACCGGCAATCATCTTCTCTATTCCAATAACACTGCTTCGGTAAGCTTTTCGGCGAATCAAAACCATCGACCGACTACTCTTCTCCCTTTTCTTTCTACTGGTTTATTTTTTTCGAAAATCACCCTTAAATGACCCAATATGAGTCCAAACTCTTGCGTCTTGAGAGCGTGATTCACTGTCGTCTACCGTCAGATCGACCTGAAACCGAGGTATGTTGATCTTCTCACCAAGGCACCTTGAATGACCGTTGAAATTCACCGCCCAATGCTCCGGTCGTCGAAATCGAAATGGGACGATAAAATTTTCTTCTCTTTTAGGTTTTAGTTTGATTTTTTTTCTTTTTGGCTCTGATTTGTTTCGATTTCTTTTATTTTTTGAGTTTTAGTTATTAATTTTTGGTTGAGTGGTAAAGGGTGATGATGGTTTGGTTAACGACATTGGAGAGCTTAATGAAGGAGTTAAAGGGGCTTCAATTATGGTAGTTGGATTGGTTCACTAGTTTGGTGATGATGATGATTCCCAGGAAAGCAGTGATGAATCTCAAAATAATAAATCAAATGCAAATGAACATCGAAAATCATTTTTGGTTGAATTTTTAGAGTGGAGCTCTTGAATTATGATCGTTTGTTGGTTTAGCTTTCTTTTGCTAATTATATATGGTCTTGAGTTTCTTTGGCTTGAATTTTAGTTGGTTTTTTTACACTTGCTGATGTTCAAAGTTTTGGGTTTTCTTTTACAAAAAAATCTTCAAAATGACTCTCATTACTATACTTGTCATGTTTATGATTGATGTTTGATTCTGTTTGGTAGAAAAAATTGTTTCAGACATTTGATTTTTTACTCAGATGTTTTTATTTGTCAGAAATCTTGTTGAAAATGACACTATTAGAGAAAAAAAGAAAAAAAAATAATGTTTTGATGTAGAAATTAATGAGCTTTTTACTCTTTTATGGTTTTTGATCAAGAATTTTTTTAACTTTCATTGTTCTGATAAATAATATTTCCTTCAATTCTAGAAACTTGTTGCTGAAATTTGGGTTTATAAAAATTTTGATTCGCCGAAAAATTCATCGGAATGGTATTATTGGATGGAAAAGAGAGTTGTCGGTGACGGTGAGAGAGGGTAGGGTGGGGTGAAGGAGGGTGAGGTGAGGGAGGGTTTGCTTTCCTTTTTTTTTAATTAAATAATAATAAAATTATCTATTCATAATAAAAATAATAAAATAATTCACCTCATAACGGTATTAAAGATTTAACGGTGGAGTGATGAAAAAAGTTCAATGTTGAAAGTTGAGCTTTTTCTAAGTTGAGTGACCAAAATAGGTCATAGAACAAAGTTGAGTGATGATTTAACTATTTTACCCTAAAGTAAAAATGTTACTCAACTGTCTGTTGTTTATTTTCGAATCAAATTTGTTTTAATTCTGAAAAATATGATATTCAAAAACAAGTTCAATCTAAATTAACACATTCATTTTATTATTTGAAAATTGTCAAAAAAATAAAAATAAAAATAAAATGATATTGATTTTTATGCTTTTATTTACTAACTAATAGTTGGTCCAGCGGAATGAGACACTAGGTCCCTTAAACAAAAAGTGGTTCGAATCATAATGTTATGAAGTAGAAAACTGGGTTGGAATGGTTGGCCCCTAATTGAATATAATTTTTTGAAATGTTACAAAATGGTCATTCAACCTATTGAATTGTTAAAAAATGTTCTTTAAACTTGTCATTTTTTGAAAATTTATCACTTGTAATACTATTTTGCAACTTAATCAAAATTTGATTGAATTTTTTCTAATTTTTGAAAGTTCAATAGTCATAATTTAGTGAGTATTTTCGTTCTTTAACTCCTCTAAAAAGTATTTTAAAAAAATTAAAATGTAACTTGTCTAATTTAAAATGTATTAAAATTTTAGTTTAGAATTATCAAAATATATTTCGAATATAGGTGTAAGACTGAATTATTTTAAGAGAATAAATAGTTCAAATAACTTAAGTTAGATTATCCTTTGCCATACATATTAAGATGCATACGAGTTTTACTATTGCTTTTCATATTAATTTTTTAATAACAATTTAATTTGGTTCTTTAAAGTTGTCAGTATAATAACAATTTATGTCTCTATAAATTTAAATATTAGATAAATTAAGCTTTGCGCCCAATTTTTAAAGGTTATATTTTGATACATAAGTTGTGTAAAAAACTTAAATCTCTATATGTTCAAAAAAACCTAAATCCCTAGTCCTAACACCCTAAACTCTAAACTTTAAATTCTAACCTTAAACCTTAAATTCTACCCCCTAAACCCTAAACCCTAAACCACAACTTAAATCTCTAAACCCTACAATTGAATGACTTGTGTAATCAAGCTTTAGTTTACACAAGCTTATGTATCATAGTATTTTCCGTTTTTTAATTTCAACACTTAATAAACCTTTATATTTTTAAATTTTTATGATTTGACTTCTTTAAATATTTGATCAAAACTTAGTCTCTATCTTCACATTATGAAGTATCATGACAGCACTAAGATGATGGTTATAGATAGAACAAAAGAAACAGTTCGAACTAAGTATGTGAATGTAAATGTAAACATGAATGCTAGTTTAGATAGGAAGTTTTGTATAGTGCGGAGATTTGTTGTTAGATATAGGAATTCAAAGTTTCTCGGGGTTCGATCCTCGCCTTGAAAATCAGTGGCAGATGTATGTTATTGGTTGAGTGGTTTGTGCCTACTTTGAATTTTTAAAAGTTCATATATTTAACTTTAATATTCTTAATTTTTATGAATTAGTCTTTAAATCTTTTTTATATTTTTTATAATTTGTATTCACCATGAAATTTGAGATTTTATGTGTGCCCACCCTCATAAATATTTCTAGATCTACCACGGTTGAAAATAAAACAGTTTTAAAACTTAATATAGACCATCAAAACTCAAAGAATTAGTCATTGAGCCAATGAACCTACTGCCTAAAAACCAAGAAAATTTTTGTATATACAGTTCACGTTGATTCATTTTGTAACAGATTATTGCTGGATAATGAATGAAACTTATAAAAAAAAACTTATTGACATAGATTAATTCATGATTTATACCATCGAAATCACTAATAAGTGATTCATCGGAAATCAATGATTATTCTGTTCATATTCTAACAACATTTAGCAATTAATATTTTTAATTTTGGAACTTTGAGACATTTGATCAATGTTTTAAAACCAATCATCTGTAAATTAGCAATTAAGGAGCAATCAATGGCTTGATTTTCAATTGATCCAAGACATTTTGGAAACAATGAAGAAGTTATCTGTGCTAGCCAATTTAGTCTCTGCTTTGCTTGTTCTTGTTGCACTTCAAGTCCATGGATCTGTCATATTTGATTTTGAATCTGAATTTCCTCAGATTTATAAAGCTTCCAAAATCCAAATATTTTCCCAAGTTAAATGATGAAGAAACTTCTTCGTTTTCTGAATTTGAACGTCCTTATGATTCATTAGTGTTAGACCAAGCAAAGTTGAAGAAGGGTAACATCTGGAAGTTTCCAGGACTCTCCATTATCTTCCAGGTTTCTCCAGGACTCTCCATTGTCTTCCAGACTCGTCTCCATGCTTCTACTATATTCCAGGCCATTCGACTGTTATCGAAGCTGTTGAGTTTGTAACAGATTCTGTTTTGGGCGAACAGACCTAGGTATGGGTTATCAGTCTTGTATAAATAGGTTGGTATGGGCTAGCCCAAGTTAGAAAGTGATTTGGGTCTTTTTGGAATTATTTTGTTGTATCCATTTTTATCAGTTTTGAATAAAACAAGTAGACCCGATTTCTTTTACTCTTTTCCCTCTTTCTGAAATTTCCCAAATTGTTAGGGTTACATTCTTCTCTCAAATTGTCTCCGTCACAATAATCCATCGGCCGTCGACAGTTTCTTTGTTCTGAGCTGCCGTCCGACATGGTATCAGAGCTCCGGTGAAGGCTCCGCTCCGTCGTGCTGTGAAGATTTCCGTCCAGTGTCTTTCTTCTTCGGTGATTCTCTGCTGGAAATTGAGCGTGTTTCGTCTCCGATTGAGTTCAAGCAATGGTGAATCTGGCGTCCGATGATGCTTCCACGGCGGTGAGTCGTGGTGATGACTCCACAACCCATATATTTTCGAATAAACGCGTCAATGTCTACCTCGACGATACGAATTTCTTGTTGTGGAAACAACAAGTTATTCTCACGATTCGCGGATTAGGCCTGGAAGAATATCTCGGCCTGGAAGTTCCTAAACCAGCGAAGTATGTACAGAATACAGTTGGTGAACGAGTCGTCAATCCTGCGTATGTGCAATTTGTTAAGCAAGATAGTTCATTGGCGTCGTGGTTACTTTCCACAGTCAGATCTGATGTCCTACTGCAACTTGTTGGTGCTGAAACATCGGCAGAGATCTAGAACGTTGTTACCAGGCTTTATTCCAAGCTCTCCACTACGAAGGTGATGCACCTTCACTGCAAGCTCCGTTCGATGAAAAAGGCACAATACGGATGCATGACTATACTGTGAAGATTAAAGCGGTGTGTGATCTTTTGGCGTTGTTAGGTAATAAAGTATCCGAGGTTGAGCATATTGCAACTATTTTGAACAGCTTGCCGTCTGAGTATGCACCGTTCATCGCTGTCATCACTGCAAGCAAGGAACCGTTCTCACTTGAAGGAGTTGTTTCGGTCTTGGTGGATGCTGAGTCGCGGCTTGCAGATCCTGTTGAAGAACCAATTGGCATCAATCTGTCGCAATTTCAAACGTCTGAGTAGTTTCAGTCATCTGAGTCCCCTGGTCGAAACAATTATGGTCGTGGTTCACAGGAGCGTGGAAGAGGTTTCCGCTCAGAATTCAATCGCGGTGGTCGATTTCGTGGACGTGCTAGGCCACAGTGCCAATTATGCGGGAAGATGGGCCATATGGTGGATACCTGCTGGTATCATTTTGATGAGGATTTCAGAGGAGTTACTGCAGTTCAGCCCCCTCGGCAATCTGAAGCACCTCAGGCTAATGCCTGTCATTATCAACCTGATGTTTATGGTCAATTTTATGAGCCGTATGTTGCTACCTCTGCTGATATTCCTGGTCCAGTTGATACTCAAGAATTGAAGGAAGAATCTGCATAAGTAAATTCTCTGACTGTTGCTGGGATAGATTCAAGCTCTCTCAAATGGTTCCTTGATTCTGGTGCGACACACCACGTTACAAACTGTAAGTCTCTACTTCACTCTTCTTTCGATTACACTGGATCTGGTCGTGTGCATTTGGGTGATGATACAACTATTATGATTGAAAATATTGGTTGCTATTTTATTCACACTGCTAGGAAGAAACTGAAACTCGATAACTTGTTGCATGTACCTCGCATTTCTCGCAATCTGCTATTTGTGTCTAAATTTGCATATGATAATGCTGTGTACTTTGAATTTCATGCCGATAAGTGTTATGTGAAGGATGAAAAAACTGGTGAGATCTTGCTTCAAGGGCATCAGGAACAAGGTCTATATTGTTTCCCTCTTCAGTCCATTTCTGCTTTTAATACAACAGTAAATAAAGGAGAATCTAGCTATTGGTTGTGGCACCAATGGCTGGGGCATCCATCCCCTGAAGTTGTGTGTTTTGCTGTTCATCAGTCTTTAACTTCTGCTTCTACAACTATGTGTGATGCATGTCAACAGGGTAAGGCACATGCTTTACCATTTGTACCCTCTAGTACTGTTTACACCACTCCATTTGAGCTAGATGAGTTAGATGTTTGGGGGCCTGCTCCAATTGTTTCTGCTGGATTTAAATACTATGTGTCCTTTGTTGATATGTGTAGTAGGAACTGTTGGACATATCTTCTGCGTAGTAAAAGCGAAGTTAGCTCTGTGTTTGATTGCTTTATTACTCTTGTTAAAAATCAATACTCATCTACTGTTAAGGCTATACAAACTGATGGAGGGGGTGAGTTTCAATCTCTGGTTCCTAAATTAAATCACCTAGGAATACAACATCGAGTGACCTGTCCTTACACGTCACAGCAAAATGGCGTAGTTGAACAGAAACATCACCAAATAATTGAAACTGCTTTATGTTTACTTGCACAAGCATCTGTTCCTCTTCGATACTGGTCCTATGCAGTGCTTAGTGCTACTTATATTATAAATAGGCTTCCTACTAGAAATTTGGGGAATGTGTCACCTTTTGAAAAACTTACTGGAAGATCACCAGATTACTCTTTTCTTCGGGTGTTTGGATGTGCATGTTACCCTTATCTTAGACCCTACAACAGAAATAAACTTGATTTTCGTTCTCAAAGGTGTGTATTTCTCGGTTATTCCCCAAAACATCATGAGTATCAGTGTCTCAGTGATCGTGGTCGAATTTACATTTCTCGACATGTAAAATTTGATGAATCTTCCTTTCCCTTTGCAAATCCTCACAAGCACCATTCCTCTTTGCATTCTGGTTTGAGATTTGAGTCTCCACCTGTTACAATCATTCCTACTTCAAGTGTTACAGCTGCAGCACATACTCCTGTACACTCTTCACCTATTTTACCCATTCCTGAAGAATCACCTCCAGTGATACATTCTCCTATGTCAAGTGCTTCACCACAACCAACTCCTTCCCTATCTGAGTCTGATATTCTACCTTAATCACCTTGTAGAGACACACGGCTCCAGTCTCCTACTACTGAAAATTTTGCTAATCCAACTAATGACTTGTTGGCTGCTACACCTAATGTTGATGAAGAGAATGGTGAGTTGGATGCTACCTCTATTTTTGATGAAACGAATGGTGAGTTATTGGCTGATGCACAAAACACTGCTGCTGGTCTTGTGGAAAATATCCCCTTAAGCACTCATGAGTCCTTCGATGATGTTCCAGCTGTAGTGCCTTGTGCTAAGACGATAGCAAACACTCATCCAATGAAGACTCGAAGTAAGCAGGGGATATTTAAACCAAAGACTTATTTGGTCAGCTGTGATGATGTGTCACGTACCATATTTGAAGCCATGGATGATACTAATTGGAGAACTGCAATAATAGATGAGTATTCTGCTCTATTGGCAAATGGAACCTGGGAATTGGTTGAAACTCCATCTGATCGGAAGATTATTGGTTGTAAATGGCTCTTTAAGATAAAGAGGAATACGGATGGATCAATTAGCAGGTACAAAGCTCGATTAGTTGCGAAAGGTTATTCACAAGTTCTCGAACATGATTTTCATGATACATTCAGTCCGGTTGTGAAATCCTTAACTATTAATGTGCTTCTTTCCTTAGCTGTGTCAAACAAGTGGACTGTTTATCAAGTTGACATCAACAATGCCTTTCTAAAAGGCGATCTTCATGAAGAAGTTTTTATGGTGCAACCTCCGGGCTTTGAACAAAAGTCCCAAACTGGAAAAACTCTTGTGTGTAAGCTCACTAAAGCTCTATATGGGCTTAGACAAGCACCTAGAAGCTGCTTTCTGAAACTTAAAGAGTTTTTGATTTCGTTGGGCTTTCGAAATTCTCTTGCTGATTCTTCATTATTTGTTTGTAAGACTGATGCAGTGATCACTTACATCATTGTGTATGTGGATGACATTTTAATCTCGGGCAACTCTGATGATCACATCACTTCAGTGAAACAACTTTTACACATCAAATTTTCTTTAAAGGATCTTGGAGTTCTAGAGTATTTTTTGCGAATGGAAGCTTCGATTTCTGATAATGGTATTTTTCTTGGTCAGCAAAAATATATCAGAGAATTGTTGCAAAGACTGCAAATGAGTGATGCAAAAACAGTTGACACTCCAATGGCTGTGTCTCCGAAGCTACACAAAAATGATGGAGAGTATTTTTCTGATGTTACAAAGTATAGAAGTACAGTTGGAGCCTTGCTGTACATCTGTCACACGCGTCCGAATATTTCTTTTGCTGTCAACAAAGTTGCTCAATACATGCAGCAACCGACAATTGTTCATTGGACAGCTGTCAAAAGAATACTATGATATCTTTGTGGAACTATTGATTATGGCTTGTGGATCACTTCTCAACAAAGTTGCAATCCTGTCTTAGTAGCTTTCAGCGATGCAGATTGGGGAAGTGATGAGGATGACAGAAGGTCAATTTCTGGGCATTGTGTGTATTATGGAGAACATCTTCTATCTTGGAGTTCCAAGAAGCAAAGATCAGTTTCGAGGTCCACAGCTGAGGCCGAGTATAGAAGCTTAGCAGACGCTACATCAGAAGTCATGTGGGTACGGAATTTACTTAGTGACATGCATACTCAACTGCCTGATTTACCGAAGGTTTGGTGTAACAATACAAGTACTATAGCCATGGCTGCTATTCCTGTTATGCATGCTAAGACAAAGCATGTGGATTTAGATCTTCATTTCGTGCGTGAGAAAGTTCTCGGTCGGTTGTTACAAGTGGCATATGTTCTTGCCAAAAATCAGGTGGCAGATCTTTTAACCAAACCGCTTCCGGTGCAACAATGTGTTTCTTTTCGCCAAAGGTTGAATGTTGTATCACTTAATAGCTTGAAAGAAAACAAGAAGTGGAGTGAATGTTTGACCAAGCAAAGTTGAAGAAGGGTAAAATCTGAAAGTTTCCAGGACTCCCCATTATCTTCCAGGTTTCTCCAGGACTCTCAATTGTCTTCCAGACTCGTCTCCATGCTTCTACTATATTCCAGGCCATTCGACTGTTATCGAAGCTGTTGAGTTTGTAACAGATTCTGTTTTGGGCTAACAGACCTAGGTATGGGTTATCAGTCTTGTATAAATAGGTTGGTATGGGCTAGCCCAAGTTAGAAAGTGATTTGGGTCTTTTTGGAATTATTTTGTTGTATTCATTTTTATCAATTTTGAATAAAACAAGTAGACCCGATTTCTTTTACTTTTTTTCCTCTTTCTGAAATTTCCCAAATTGTTAGGGTTACATTCTTCTCTCAAATTGTTTCCGTCACAATAATTCATCGGCCGTCGACTATTTCTTTGTTCTGAACTGCCGTCCGACAATTAGAAATCCAAAATTTTCCCAACTCAAATGCTGATGAAACTTCTTTGTTTTCTGATTTTGAACATCTTTATGATTCATTAGAAATAGATGCACCATATCCATCCCCATTAGAAATGCCATCGCCATCTCCTGCTCCATCTCCATTATACGCACTATGGTTGATAACGAGCCGAGTCCGAGCCTGGTCAGGCTCACCGAGTTCCGTTCGAAAATAATATTATTGGGCTCGGCTCGAGCTCGAAGCTCGTCAAACTCGGCTTAGGCTCGTCAGGCTCAGTTCGGCTCGGAATGAAAAAATTTGCTATAGTTTTTTTTATAAAAGATTCGTTAAAAGTCCTTTTCATAACCAACACCGAAATGAAATTCAATGACCGAAAAGGGGAAAAAGTGCCAAAAATTAGATTAATCTAAATAACCAATAAATATTCTTATAATACAAACACATAATTAAAGAAAATATAAAATCAAACAACAACCAACTAAAAAAATCCCAATTTATTTAGTTAATTTACTTTTAGTAGTTTTTCTTAATTTATTTTATTGTTTTCCTTTTGTTAAACATATTACTTTTAGTGCATATGTAAATTCCGAGCCTGTTCACAAGCTTTTCGAGCTGAGCCTAGGTAGACTCGGCTTGACTTGTTAAGGTTTCAAGCCGATCCCGAGCCTGAATCGAGCTGAGCTTTGACCGAGCCGAACTTGAGTAGCTCGCGAGCCGGTCAAGCTCATTATCACCCCTAATATGCACCATTTTCGTCTCCATCAAAAGAGCCATCGCCATCTCCATTTACGTTGCCATGATACGCACCATTTCCGTCGCCATCAGTACCAGAGAACACTTGTACATACAAGTGTTCGTTGAAATGCCGCTAAATAGAGTTCCCTCTTCTCCAGAATTTGTGCGACGAAATGTTTACTCCGTTACTCGGTTCGCATCTACAATTGTACTGCTCGTTGTGCAGAAACCATGCCCAAAATCTTCAAATCTGGTAAAACAAACATTCCATTGTTTTGGTATCAGATATCATTTCCATTTATTTCTGATGAGAACTGAATACTAATTGTTTTTCTTTTTCAATTGCAGACAAGAAGAGAGCAGCTGGATTTGTCAAATACTGCTACAAAAACTGCAACGAGAAATTCTAGGGTTGTAGTAAATTGATGTTTTGTTTTATATTTAAATGTTTATTCTGTTCACGTTTCTTGTTACGTGGTGTTATAGTGTTGATATATTAGTGGTAATAAAGGAAAAACGTTCGTTATTTTTGGGGCTAACTATATGATATGTCACTTGTATTTTATAAATGCTCACTATTACTCACTACACTAGATTAGAAAAACTAAAAATTTACAACGTTTTTGTCATTTGGACGTTAGATATTATTTACTGGTATGACACGTTAATAAAATGGACTAATTTAATCTTTAAATTTTGAACATATTATTAATTTTACTTCTAAACTTTAACTAAATATCAATTTAGTATCTATATTTTAAATAAAATATTAATTTGATATTGAATCAAACCAAAATCATTCGCCATTCACCACTCTCGTGGACTACTGCTGGAACCCAAAATTGCACTCCAACAAACACACGTGAACCAAAAGTACTCCTAGAAAACATGACTCCACACACTTTAATTTTTTTGGGTAAACTACTTGGGTGACCACCCAACTATTGAGTTCGATCTGTTTTGACCATCGAACTATAAAAACTAAAAATTCAATCACCCAACTATTAATTGAACCTATTTTGACCATTGTCCGTTAAATTTAACGGAAGGGTGACGTGGTTGTTAATAGAAATTTGTATAACTACACATTTGGTCCTTATTAGTTACATATTCTATCAATTTGATCATACTTTAATTTAATAAAATAAATTAATCATTCGATTAGGCGTCAACATGTGCCATTACCTTATTAGAGAAATTTAAATTTTTATTTTTCCTCCTTCAATCAAGTGGTGACACGTGTCACCTAATAGGATGGAAAAAATAAAATAAAGAACTCTTTTGGCCTAGCTGTGAATCAAACACAGGTTCTTTAGGATTATAAAGGACTAGTTTACCACTAAACCAAGTGGTTATTTCTGATGTAAAATACACGGTGTAATATATAGTTTATTGTTTCCTCGTCATCTTCTCCAAAGCTTGGGCAAGTTTACCACTATCACAGTTTTCACCATTGATAAAACCCAAGAAAAAAACGTGACGAAACTGGTTTATCAATGGCAGTCGATAGCCCCCGCCCCCCAAGCTTTCCGGTGACGTATTCTCAGTTGTTACATTGAGAAAGGTGAATCGAAACGGCAAACCAACGATCAAGCTTCTTTTAGTTCCTTTTTTCTTGGCAAAGCTAATGAATTAATCGATTGAATCGATTGCATTGGAATGAGTTGGATTGAATCGATTCTTTACTTTGGTGACATCCAACACAGATGTTTTGCTCGATAGAAGTTAAAAAATAACTCTCACTCATCCATCGTTTAAAAGGAAATCATATTATGTTAAGAATCCGATCCCACAGTCTGCAATGAAAGAAATTTAGTCTAAGCTTAACGAACAAAAGGCAGAAACAACAATGATAGATTTCATTGCTTATGGAGAGAAAATGGATGAAATTCCGAAATCTGTAATTCCATTTTCGCAGAGTTGGAAACTCGTAAAAAATTATCTACACAGTGGTAAACATGCCCAAGCTTTAGAGAAGATGACGAGGAAACAAAAAACTATATATTGCGCGGTGTAATTTATATTAGAAATAACCACTTGGTTTAGTGGTAAATTAGTTGTTTATAACCACTTGATTGGAAGAGGAAATATAAAATTATTAAATAAACATAATTAATCAAATTCTTTCAATTAGGTGATGACACATGTTTGCACATAATTAAATGATACGTTTATTTAATTAAATTAAATTTAGGATCAAATTGATAGAATAAGTGACTAATAGGGACCAAATGTGTAGTTATACAAATTTCTATTAACAGCCACATCACCTTTCTGTTAGATTTTAACACCATGTGGTCCAAATAGGTCCAATTAAATAGTTGGGTGGTCGAATTTTTAATTTTTATAGTTCGATGGTTAAAACAGGTCGGACCCAATAGTTAGGTGGTCACCCAGGTAGTTTACCTTTTTTTAATAGCACTTTAAAACCTTTTGAAGTAGTGCATGTGGCCAACAAGTGAGGAGTCGTCGATGAGGCAGCCGTAGAAGCAGCATGGATATAGTGGCGGATGCATGTGTAGTTCAGTATAGGCACATACTCACTTTGAATTTTATAAATTTTACACATTTGACTTTAATATTTAAATTTTTATTTATGAATTATTTTTGCATCCGCCATCGAATGAATGTACCGTTATTGTTGAGTGGAAGCTTTGGAAGAGTAAAGTGATCAGGGCCTTCGGATTTGACGGCTACAACGATTTTTCTTGGAAGAATGGCATGAAATTGTAATACTTAGGTTGGGACATGCTAAGGTAAGACACCTTGGTGTGCGGCTAAAATACGGTCAACATAAATTCTTACTAAAAATGGTAAGAATTTATGTAGGACTGTGTAAGAATTTCAGTAGAACCGAAATTCTTATTAATTGGGTAAAAAATGTATAACTACATAAATTCGTATATTATAACCTAAATTCTTACTATTTGGGGTTAAGAATTTGTGTAGTTACATAATTTTTTACCTAGTAAAAATTTGTACAGAATTGTCTCATTTTAGCCGCACTTTAAGAGTATCTCACGCCAAAATCTCCCGCTTAGATTTGACACAAAGTGAGTTATAAGAGTATTGAGCAAGTCCCAAGCATAGAAGTAGTGTAATAAAGCAAAGGAAATCATAGGAAAAACCACTCAAACTAGAAAAAAAAAAGAAAAAAAGAGAGAGTTTTAACTTAGTTTTAACCATCCGAGAGGCTTAACATGTTAGTTTTAACTTAGTTTATTTTTTATTTAACATGTTATGGTTCAGATATATTTGTAATAAATGATAATCTGATTCCTCACTTACTTGGTTGGCCTTTCGAATCTAGAAATTATCTCAAATTTCAAACGTTTTCTCTCACCTAATCCCTCACCACCCGACCCTGATCTCGGCCACTGCACCACCGTAGTCGTCACTACCAACATCGACATGACCAGCGCCATACCGTGATTCCGCCTCTAACCATCACTCGCGGTGAACGATCATCGTTTGCCATAGAGATCCGATTGAAGATCCAACGAGGAAACCCATGAGTCACCTTTTCACTCTTCTCAGTTTCTGGCAACTATCGACGTCCGTTCGAGACGCGGCCATCGGATCCGAACTCCTAGCGCCGATGTGATTAAAACCCCTCTGGTCGATCGTCGATCCGCCACCGATAGAGCCGTCATTAGAGCTACACGTTATTCCGGTCGTCCCTTTGCGTTTTAGGTAAAATCAGTGAGTTTTCGACCGATTTTCGATGTTTAATGTTGTGGTTGAGTTGTAGAGTTCAAATTCCTTTCTATTTTTGGCCAAATGTACCTTTTTGGATCGCTAGTGAGGTTTTTCGACATGTTGCCGGCAAGATTAGGTTTAGGTTACTAGGCCAGATTACAAACAGCCCAAAACCGACCCAAGCCTGACTTGAATCGAGTCTAAACTGAACCGTTTCTCCCTGACCCGACTCGACCGTGTCAGCTCGTCGAGTCAACTCAGTTGACTTTAAACTGTTGACTATTGACTTTGACCCAAAAGTTAAAATTTTCGAAAACCCTTATTTTATGTTTTTCAACGTCCTGAGTCCATTTTTGAAGTCTGTTTCGCAAAATTCAGACTCAGAAGCCTCCCTATCTGACCTTGAACTCGAGAATACATGTGTATAGTTTTTCAGTTTAAGAGTTGTGATCAAGCTAAATATTGATTATGGATTTTATGTTTAATTGAAGGTATTCACATATCTTCGCATTTGAGAGGTAGAGGACGTCGATATCGGGTTCGAGAGTGTTCTAACCTCGTTTCAAGGGTTGACTGATTTAGACATGATTCAAGGTAATACTTTACTACCTCTTGCATGCTTTACGGAACTTGATGGTATTGGTTAATGCATGAATGGATTTGATTAATGCCCGAATATTTTTAAAGTCATACTGATTACGATAGAAAGATAATAAATTAGATAAAACCTGAATGACTCGAATAAGGAATTGATGGTCGGTAAGTAATACAAGTTTAGTGAATAATCGATAAAACAGTTCACCTCGAAACATTCAATTCAGATTATTTCTTGATAAAAGATCTAATGCTCAAAATGATTGGATGAGAAATGACAAAAATGCCCATGAGGCATAAGAAAGACTAAAATACCTCTGACAATGAAAGCGATCTAGATATTTACACTAGATTTTGTAAATCAATTTATTTAACTAGAAACCTCGGTTAGATTGGAAAGTTATGGTAACAAAGCTTAAACCTTCAAAATTGTAAAGTACTTGGATTTTTCTTGAATTATGAATAAATCTACAAAGATTAGTTTACGGAAAACTGTTCGTATATCTCGATTAATCAAAATGGCGTAAAAGATTGAATTGATTGAAATGACTAAAAGGATTGAAAATACTGATAACGCTGAATTGATTGGAATGACCGTAATGACAAAAAAGACTAAGATATCCTCGAGAACTAATTGCCAATTAACCGAAATGATGGATATACCCTCGAGTTTTGAAATGAACGAATAGTTGGAAGGATCGAAAGGCTCAGGATAATTGAAAAACCTTTGGGATTCGAAGTGTCTGAATACCTTTGAATACTAAAATGATTGAAAATACCAATAAATCCAAACAAAAGTAATGGCTCTGAAAGTGGTAATACACGACTCGTGTTTGTTGGTCGTTTATAATACTAATGTGATATTGGAAGAATACCATATGAAGGCATGTTCGATTTATTTGGAGAAAGTACATAGTTAATAGTAAGAGTGACATGTTCTTTATAGGTACATTTAATGATATGAATTGAGTTCGGGTGCAATGCACATGTTCGAATACTTGGAAAATACCGTTTGAATACATGTTTGATTTCTTGTAGTACGTTCAGTGGTTGACTGGTGAAGGCGAACAATTTTGTTATTGTTGACGTAATATTGCATGGCAAAAGATTAAGTATTCAGTGTAAAGATGCAAGTAAAAACAATTCCAAGAATACGTCTTTTACGTGGAAGTATACACAGTCAACAAGTAATAGTAGTGAGTTGAGTATCTTCTCCACATGGATTGCCTAGGAATTAATTGCCGCGATTTTTTCTTGTGAACTAGAAGATAAAAGATGATTGTAATAGATTTAGGCAATGAATGAAGTAAGAGACTAGAAGTAAAATAAAGTAAAGTAAAGATTACAATGATGAATTGATAACAGTCAGGCAAACAATGGGTGCAAGAATGATAACAAAGTTTTGGCAAAAAAATGTCTAAATTTCATGCTAGCAATGCCAACTAGTAATAATGTCCTGCCTTGGCATTGATTGCCTCTCTCGATGGCAATGCCCGGAATTAACCATGAAAAAAACTCATATATCTCTATAGCGATGTTTTTCATAAATCAATTTGATTAATTCCCAACCTATACTCCTAAGGGACAGACACACTCCCGAAGTAAGTTCATCTACTTGAACATTTTCTCTCGAAGCATCTCACCTTAGTATCCAGCAACTGATCGTTGCCACCCAAGTCTATTAAGATATTGAGGAGTAATATGCCAACAATGCCAGCTCTTGCTTGGTAAAGTATTTAAAAAAACAGTAATGCCAGCTCTCTCTTGGCAAGATAGTTAGAAAACAGTAAAGCATGCCAGATAAACGAACAATGCCAAGGCGTTTGAATTATTAACAACTAAACATAAAACACAACAAAGATAGGTTTGAAATCATTATTAAACACATGAAAGAAATATAAAAGATCAACAAGAATTAAAGCGAGGAAGGAGGTCTCTCGATGCAACCCTTCAATGGATTCTCGATGTCTCATGGACTCTTCAAGCCTTTGATCTTGTTGTCTTTGATTCCCCTTTCTCCATTGTTTCAGACTGCTTCTCAAGTTCAAGCCTTCATCTTTTTCATCGTTTTTTCTCCTTCAATTCGTTGTTGTTGTTTGATCGATCTCCTATTTAAATAGGCTTGCGTAGAAGCCCTAAGATAAGCCTTTGCGTTTGAAATTTGAATGTACCAAGGATAAGGGATATGATCATCTTATCATTTGTTTGGAGTGCAAGGCTGATAAGGTGATAAGATGATCAAGTGATAACTAGGGCTGTCATCATCATGCCGTCACCGCCTTGGCAACCAAGCTTGGCATGCTTCTGCCAACAGAACTTATCACCGATTTATCCTCTATTTTTTCAGAGATTAATCAAATTTCTATCTTTTCGCGTTCTGACCTGATCTTATTTTTTCGGGGTTCAACAACTTCTTGGCATGTCATCAAGTTCACTTTTCTACCAACCGGTGCTTGGCATTGTTTGGTCCATCTGTGCCAATAAAACTCGACATTCTCTCTAGCATTACTTCCTGCGTTGCTTTTCTGTGCCAAATACTATGTCAAACCTACAAAATTGCCAACAAAACAACATTTCATACATGCATAGACAGAATTCTTAACTCCTTATATAAATGTATGATTTTAACATCCTAATGCAACTAAATGTACCTAAAACAAGCAAAAACATTGTAAGATTGACATTAAAAACAATACTTTTGGAGAGGTAACAGTTATACACTGTAGTCTGTTCTAAGAAATGAATACTTAAGGTATACCTATCCGGTTAAATAATAAACATTGTATTGACGGGTTCCGATTAGTTCAAAGGGACTCGAAGACATGATGAGCAACTAGAAATTCTCCTGATATATCCGAAATCTTGATTGATCCTAATCTACCTGAATTCTCAAAATCTATTGTTACGTCTCCAAAAGTATTGTTTTTAATGTCAATTTTACAATGCTCTTACTCGTGTTTAGGTACATTTAGTTGCATTAGGTTGCTAGAATCATGCATTTGCATAAGGAGTTTAGTTTTCTGTCCATGCCATGGTGAAGGGTTATTTTATGGTCATTTTGCAGGTTTGGCATAGGATTTGACACAGGAAAGCAACACAATTAGGAATACCAAGAAGAATGCCAAGTGTTGTTGGCACAGAAGGACCAGACAATGCCAAGCACTTGTTGCAGAGAAGTACACTTGATGTCACACCAAGAGGTTGTTGAACCCCGAAAAAATAGGAAAGGATCAGGCTCTTAAAAGATCGCAATTGGATAAACTTCCGAAAAAATAGCTGATAAGGTGGTGTCAAGTGATGTTGGCAAAGTTATGCCAAGCTTGGGTGCCAAGGCAACATCGACATGATGAGGTTAGCCCTAGCCCGATAAGCTATCACACTGAGCTGATAAGCTATCAAAATGATCAGATAGAGCTTTATCTCTTATCCCTTGATCATTTCAAATTCAAATGCAAATGATTATCTCATCCTTTCCCTTACACGCCTATATAAAGACTAATCGATCAAGCATTTGAGGACATCGAGAGATCAAGATCGTGAAGGCTAGAGTGATTGGAGTAAGGTGTTGGAAAATTCGATGAGTGACGACCGACTACACCGAGAAAAGAGGTTCAACCACTTGGCCGAAAGCCTGGCATTGAGGGCTGCATCGAGAGACCCCTCTCGCCCATTCTTTTGGTTTTAAGTTGTTTTACTTTTATTTTTTATGATGATGTATTTGAAAACAGTTATGGTTTTGTTGGATAACTCCCACATCATGAACTAATTTTATAGTTGGTGGGGGCTGTTTGGTTTAAATATTGTCTTTATGCTTAAGTTTCTTTAAATACAAATCTATTTCGGCAAAGTTTGTCTATCTGGCATGTTTTACTGTTTTTAACTGTAATACCAAACGAGAGCTGGCATTACTGGTTTTCTAAATACTTTGCCAAGAGAGAGCTGACATTACTAGTTTTCTAAATACTTTGCCAAGCGAGAGCTGGCATTACTAATTTTCTAAATACTTTGCCAAGCGAGAGCTGACATTACTGGTTTTCTAAATACTTTGCCAAACGAGAGCTGACATTACTGGTTTTCTAAATACTTTTCCAAGCGAGAGCTGGCATTACTGGTTTTCTAAATAATTTGCCAAGCGAGAGCTGGCATTATTGGTTTTCTAAATACTTTGACAAGCGAGAGCTGGCATTACTGGTTTTCTAAATACTTTGCCAAGCGAGAGTTGGCATAGTTGGCCTATTGCTCCTCAATATCTTAACATACTTGGGTGGCAATGATCAGTTGCTGGATACTTGGGAGAGAGACTTCGAGAGAAGTCGTTCAAGTATGTGAACTTACTTCGGGAGTGATATCTACCCCTTCGGAGTATAGATTGGTTCTTAATCAACTTGGTTCACTTAAAACATTCACTATAGATATATAGGGTTTTTTTTACATAATCGACTTAGGGCAATGACCATCGAGAGAGGCATTTCTTTTATTGAATCTGCTCGGCAAGCAATGCCAAGATAGTTTGCCAACAAAGGCTGGCATGAACATTGTTAAAACCAGGCATTCCTTGACAACACTCATCATTCATTAAAAGCACCTTCCGTGCCAACATTTTACTTCTTTATTTTCTTTTCTTTTTAGTAATTCCAAACATATTTTCTTCCAAAGAAAGCACTTATCAAGACAATCGAATTCCAAGGCAATCTTTGTGGGATCGATACTCAGCTTAACTGTTGTATTACTTGCAAACCGTGTATACTTGCACACAAAAGACTCTCGACATTGCTTTATATTTGCCCATTATCTATAAATTGCTCCTTTTGCCAGTATTACTTTACATAACTCCCTAGAGAGTCTACATCTATCCTGATATATCTGAATTCCTATGTAATCATGTGTTGGGTTTTATGGTGCTCGATTTCCTTCAACCGATGTGTTTGCCAAGTTTGGAGAAGATTTGATTTTTGGGTGTAAAAGTGGAAGCTAAAAGATTGGAAATGGACACAAGGATTTATAGTGGTTAGGCCTTCTAACAAGCACCTATATCCACTACCTTAGCTCCCCACTAAAGATTCCAACCAAATTCACTAAGAATTTCGTCCCCCTTTTCTAGGCTAAGGAGGCAACCTTTAGAACCCTCAAAGCTTTCTACCCAAAGCTTGAGTAAACCCTCTTTACAAGAGAAATTCTAAGCAAACTTGAAATCCCTCTAATAGATATTTGTTTGCACTATTTAGCTCTCACCCAAAACCTAAACACTTGAGCAAATTTAACAATGTTTAGCTCACAAGTGTTGTCTATACAAGAAAATGGACAATTGAGCTCTAAGACAAAATCTTAATCATAATGTTGTTAACAATTGAAGCATTAGTCTTCTCTTGATGCTTGGAGGTCCCTTTTATACTTCTAATTGAGTTTGTAGCTGTTACTAGCCGTTAGGGTTGAATTGGAGCCGTTGGAGACTTTATTTCCCACTATAAATGCAGTTCTAGTGCCTACCATATCGGTACACGGGTACCCGTATTGGTACACCCTTCTTCAAAACTAGCCGTTGGGATCTTGCCAACCTCTGCGTATCGATACGCTAGGGAGCATATCGGTACGGTCTGCACTTTAAAAGATCATTGGGAAATAGCCGTTGGTGGTTGTTAAAGCATGAATCAATACTCTTTAAAGGCGTATCAGTACGACCCCTCTCCGTATCGATACGGGCAAGCCTGTATCGATACGAGTTTTGGCAGAATCAAATCAGGAGTAAAATGGTATCGATACGGGGTATACCGTATCGGTACAGTAGTGCTGAAAAGCAGGTTTGACTACTTTAAAGCATTCCAAACTTTGCCAAAAACCTTTTTAAATACATCAAACATATTTTCAAGTTGTTTGGACTTAAAGACATGTTTTAAATTCTTTTCCAATTAGTCCAAAACATTTTTCAATTATTATATCAAAACATTAGTTCTTCAATCTCCCCCTTTTTGATATAATAAAACCATCTTGAAAAATTATTTGGGATTCTCCCCCTTCAAGTTTAAAAATTTGAATAAGAGATTAAAAACTGAAAAGTAGTTAAAGCTCCCCCTTATTCAATATAAAAACACCCATTTTCCAAACCAATCTCTCCTCCTTTTTGTCATATCAAAAAGAATTTAAAATACTTTTAGGTTCAAAAATAACTTAGGAGGTTAAAAGTAATTGACACAAATAAGAATTTTGTTTTAAAATGGCTCCCCCTTACTCATAACATCATCAAAAGATGTTAGTCCAACACATGATAATCTAGTTGAATTAAAGGAAATAAACTGAATTAAACAAATAAAAACAACTAGATTTTACTAACACTTGAACTCCAAGGGAGGATATGAAGCCTTCCTCTTCAAGTGTCTTTATTTGTGTGCATAGAGCTCCCCCTCATTGATTGGACTTGTTGAACACCTCCATCACACCTAATCAAGATAATCATACAAATTTTGGTATCCAAATTACTTTGGATCCATAAACGTTAGTTGCACAAAATTTAGTCCCCTTAGGAATCCATTTTTCAATTTCATCATTTTTATGTGAAGTGATTAATTCTTTTGGAACCCAAACACTTCCGAAAACATTTTCCATTTTAAAATCTAGGGGCACTAGATTGTCTTTGGTAAAATTTTGATTTTCCAAAAACATTTTTCTTTTCTAGTTCCTTGGAAATCAAAATCTTTTCTTTCTTAAGATCATCAACTTCTTTTTGATGATCTTTTTCCATTATTTGAAGCAAGTTTTGTAAACTAGAAACTTGTTGCTCAAAATCCTTCAATTTTGCTTCAAACTCAAAATTGGTTTTCAAAAGCAAATCATTTTCGTTTTTCAACTTTGAAATCAACTTTTTATTTTTTGAAAATGAAGCCTTGAATTCGAAAACCAGCTCATCATAGGCTTAATGTAACTCATCAAAAGTATAGGAATTTGAAATGGATGAGTTAGAAGTTACCTCTCCCTCATTGAGGGCCATCAAGCATAGGTGGGCTACCTCATCATCGGTGGAGTCTTCATCACTCCATGTGGCCACATATGCTTTCTTTGAAGATGACCCCTTCTTGTTGGACTTGTGGGATTTCTTCATCTTCTTCTTTGATTCATGCTCGGATTTTTCCATTTCGCTCTTCATGAATCGTGTAAATTTGTTGAAGAGATATGCCATCTCTTCATCTCCGCTTTCCTTCTCATTTGTATCAACATGGTTGCACTTGGAGGATTTGAGAGCAATGATATTCGCATGGATGCCTAGCTCCTTGACTTTCTTCTCCCCTATCTTCTTTATCTCTTCCTTCTTCTTCTCCTCTTCTTTTCCTTTCTTCATGATTTGATGAGTGAGAAGTAACCCCATGAGTTCATCAAGCTTCAAGGTCTTCAAATTCTTAGCTTCGATGATGGCGATCTGTTTTGAGTCCCATGACTCGGGAAGGGAATAGATACGCTTTCAGATAAGCTTATCTTCCGGGATGGCTTCTCCAAAACCTTTGAGTCCATTGGTGATGGTGGAGAACCTATCGAACATCTTCTCAATGTCCTCTTTCGGATCCATCTTGAAGTTTTCATACTCGTGGTTGAAGAGTCCGATCTTGGTCTCATTTACTTTGTTGGTTCCTTCGTATGTGACTTCAAGCTTGTCCCATACCTCATTGGCATCTTCACAAGAAGACATCTTCTCGTAGATGTTGAGGCTCAATGCACAAAAGATGATGTGTAAGGCTTTGCAATTGAGCTCCATCTTCTTGCGATCATCCGCGCTCCAATCCGCCTTCCTTCATTGTGGCACGAACAAACCGTCTTCTACTATGTCCCAAAGCTTGTAGTCCTTGGATTTTATGAAAAACATCATTCTTGTCTTCCAATGGGCATAGTGTGTTCCGTCGAAGAATGGTTGCTTGTCGATGGATTGCGCCATTTGATCGGTTGGTTGATATGTTAGATCGAGCTTCCCAGATCACCTCAATAGGATGTTAATCCTCTTCGATTGAGCCTCGCTCTAATACCAATTGTTGGGTATTATGGTGCTCGATTTCTTTCAACCGATTTATTTGCCAAGTTTGGAGAAGATTGGATTTTTGGGTGTAAAAGTGGAAGCTAAAAGATTGGAATTGGACACAAGAATTTATAGTGGTTCAGCCTTCTAACAAGCACCTACATCGACTGCCTTAGCTCCCCACTAAGGACTTCAACCAAATTCACTAAGAATTCCGTCCCCTTTTCTAGGCTATGGAGGCAACCTTTACAACCCTCAAAGCTTTCTACCCAAAGCTTGAGTGAACCCTGTTTACAAGAGAAATTTTAAGCAAACTTGAAATTACTCTAATAGGTATTTGTTTGCACTATTTAGCTCTCACCCAAAACCTAAACACTTGAGCAAATTTAACAATGTTTAGCTCACAAGTGTTGTCTATACAAGAAAATGGACAATTGAGCTCTATACAAAATCTTAATCATAATGTTGTTGACAATTGAAGCATTAATCTTCTATTGATGCTTGAAGGTCCCTTCTATACTCCTAATTGAGTTTGTAGCCGTTACTAGCCGTTAGGGTTGAATTGGAGCCGTTGGAGACTTTATTTCCCACCATAAATGCAATTCTCGTGCCTACCGTATCGGTACACGAGTACCTGTATCAGTACGCCCTTCTTCCGAACTAGCCGTTGGGCTCTTGCCAGCCTATGTGTATCGATACACTAGGAAGCGTATTAATACGGTCTGCACTTTAAAAGACTGTTGGGAAATAGTCGTTGGGGGTTGTTAAAGCAGAGATCAGTACGATTTAAAGGTGTATCGGTACGGCTCCTCTCCGTATAAATACGGGCAAGCCTGTATCGGTACGGGTTTTGGTAGAATCAAATATGGAGTAAAATGGTATCGATACAAGGTATACCGTATCGGTACGGTAGTGTTGAAAAGCCAGGTTTGACTACTTTAAAGCATTCCAAACTTGCCAACAACCTTTTTAAATACCTCAAACATATTTTCAAGTTTTTTAGACTTGAAGACATGTTTAAATTCTTTTCAAATTAGTCCAAAACATTTTTCAATTATTATATCAAAACATTAGTTCTTCATCATGATATACTGGAAATTCTGAATGATCTTGAGGTATTATGCCTGAATACCTGGATGAAGTCGATATCTATCGAATCCCTTAGAATAAGGTTATTGATTCTAAAATTAGTCTTGAAAGGACTATAGTTTTGTGTCTCCTTTCCGTGACTATTAAAGACCTCTGAGTTATAATTTAGACCACCTAGTGTGTACCGTGTATACACGACCTCTGGTTCTTGATATCTGATATAAGTATACCTGATTCATGGGTCATGGTACTCCGATTCTACTAATTTAAACATTGGTCTGTACTTTGGTTCTTGACATATTGTTACTAATTTCTGATATAACAATTATCGTTCGAGACTGTATTATCTAGGGGACTATCTGGGATATGATTGAAGTTATATAGGCTCAGCGCTGGTAAGTCCTTCTGGACTTAAGCTGCTACGCCAAACAGGTCTAGGGTAAGTCTTTCTGTAAGCTTCTACGCCCAATGGGTCTAGGGTAAGTCTTTCTGGATATAATTTTGATGATACTGCATATTGGCGTACGATTGGAAGGTAGTTAGCGATCAAAAATAAAACTTTCTAACCTCTTCTGAAATCCACCCTACTGAATTAATGTACCAAAGTTTGAAACTGTCAGTATGCTTACAATCTATGTTTAATGAACCACACTAAACTCTTTGATTCAACTTTTGTAATCTAGATTGTAGAACTAGTGTTTTGATATAATAATTGAAAAATGTTTTGGACTAATTTGAAAAGAATTTAAAATATATTTTAAGTCCAAACAACTTGAAAATAAGTTTGAGATATTTAAAAAGGTTTTTGACAAAGTTTGGAATGTTTTAAAGTACTCAAATCTGACTTTTCAGCTCTACTGTACCGATACGGTATACCCCGTATCGATACCTTTTACTCTAGTTTTGATTCTGGCAAAACCCGTACTGATACAGGCTTGCCTGTATCGATACAGATATGGGTCATACTGATACGCCTTTAAAGCGTACCGATCCTTGGTTTAACAACCCCAACGACTATTTCCCAACGCACTTTTAAAGTACAGACCGTACCGATACACTTAGGCTGGCAAGAGCCCAATGGCTAGTTCTGAAGAAGGGCGTACCGATAGGGGTCTACGTGTACCGATACGGTAAGTAGCAGAACTGCATTTATGGTGGGAAATAAAGTCTCCAACGGCTCCAATTCAACCTCAACGGTCTTCAACGACTACAAACTCAGTTAGGAGTATAAAAGTGACCCCAAGCATCAAGAGAAAGCTAATGCTTCAATTGTCAAACATCATATGATAAAAATAATGTCTTAGTGCCTAATTGTCAATTTCTTATATAAACAAACACTAATGAGCCAAAATTGTCATATTTGCATAAGTATTCTAGGTTTTGGGTGAGTGCTTAGATTTGCAAAGACATACCTATTAGAGGGATTTCTTGTTTGCTTTGAATTTCTTTTGTAAAGAGTGTTTACTCAAGCTTTAGGTAGAAAGCTTTGAGGGTTGTAAAAGTTGCCTCCTTAGCCTAGAAAAAGGGACGAAATTCATAGTGAATTTGTTTGAAATCCTTGGTAGGAAGCTAAGATAGTGAATGTAGGCTTTGGTTAGAAAGTCGAACCACTCTAAATCATTGTGCAAAACTTCTATCTTTTTGCTTCCACCACCATCACCCAATATTCCACTTCTCCACCACTTGGCGAGCAATTCGGTTGAAGGAATTCGAGCACCATAATACCCAACAATTGGTATCAGAGAAAAGCTCAATCGAAGATGATTAACATCCTATTGAGGTGACCCGGAAAGCTCAATACAACATATCAACCAACCGATCAAATGGCGCAATCCATCGACAAGCCATCATTCTTCGACGGAACACACTATGCCCATTGGAAGACAAGAATGATGTTTTTCATAAAGTCCAAGGACTACAAGCTTTGGGACATAGTAGAAGACGGTCCGTTCGTGCCACAACGAAGGAAGACGAATTGGAGCGCGGATGATCACAATAAGATGGAGCTCAATTGCAAAGCCTTGCACATCATCTTTTGTGCATTGAGCCCCAACATCTACGAGAAGATGTTTTCTTGTGAAGATGCCAAGGAGGTATGTGACAAGCTTGGAGTCACATACGAAGGAACCAACGGAGTAAAGAAGACCAAGATCGGACTCCTCAATCTCGAGTATGAAAACTTCAAGTTGGATCCGGAAGAGGACATTGAGAAGATGTTCGATAGGTTCTCCACCATCACCAATAGACTCAAAGGTTATGAAGAAGCCATCCCGGCAGAAGAAGTTTGTTCGAAAGCTCATCTACTCCCTTACTGAGTCATGGGACTCAAAAAGGACCGCCATCATCGAAGCCAAGAATCTCAAGACATTGAAGCTTGATGAGCTCATGAGGTAACTTCTCACTCATCAAATAATGAAGAAAAACAAAAAAGAGGAGAAGAAGAAGGAAGAGAAGAGATTAGAGCTATGGGGGAGAAGAAACTCAAAGGGCTTGGCATCAACACAAATGCCATTGCTCTCAAATCCTTCACATGCCATCATGTAGTTTCAAGTGAGGAAGAAAGTGAAGATGAAGAGATGACCTATCTCTTGAACAAATTTGCCCAGTTCATGAAGAACAAAATGGAAAAATCCAAGCATGAATTGAGGAAGAAGATGAAGGAATCCCATGTAACACCCCACTTTTAGGCTTAGAAGTTTTGGGTTTGGACCGGGCCGGTCGGGTTGCGGTTCGAATATAAAGGGTGAAATTAGGAAAGCCTAGTTCGGGTTGCATTAAAAATATGGAAAAATATCTTAAAATCCTCTTTTATTATATATAAGAGAATGGTGAAATCAATTTTACAAAATGAGGTTTGGAAGAGTGACTTTTTGGGTTAGTGACTAAAATGTAATTTTTGAAAACTGGGTGACTGTTTTAAAAAGGATTGAAACTTTGAATCTTTAAGGAGCTATTTACCCAATAAGAGTTTCTCCAGATTTTTCTTGATATTAATCAATTAATTAATGGTTTTAATAAAAGGTAAAAAGGAGGGAAAATATATTTTGTCATTTTAACTAACTTTTCTCCAAATTTCCATTTTCTTTTCTCTCAACTTTTCTCTCAACCCAAACACATTTCTCCAGAAAAATTCCCTCTGATTTTGACAACTAAAGATGAGATTTCAATCTTCATTTGATCTCTAATCAATTCTTCAACAAAACCTTAGCATTTGCTTATTGGATTTTCAAGATCTTGGTTCCAAAAAGGGAGAAACTCAAGTTTAGAGGTATGAACGTCCTTCTCCTCTAAATTCTCAGTTCTTTACTGAAATTCCCAAGTTCTCAATCCTTGGTTTGTGTTTTATTAAAGGTTTTACAATTGTGTTCTTGATCTTGGCTTTAAAATGCAAGATTTGGTTAATTTTTGATGAAATTCGTATGGATTGATTGGGCACTGTTTTGAGGTGTCTTTTTGATGTTAAATGAATGTAAAATTGATGAGGAATTGAGGTTTAATCAATGCAATCCCGGATAGGTTAATTTTCCTAAGTTTTGCTTGAGTATTTGGTTGTTTTTGGGATGATCTTGATGATCTGCTATAGCTGGAGGTATAAGGACGTGATTAGATCCTTTTTGGATGTTAATTGAGGTTTAAGAATGTTTGGAATTGATGGATCTTGGCTGGGTAGTGTTGTGGAGTTGTTTGGATGTGTTTTCGGTTGTGTTTGGTAGCCGAAAATGGAGTGTGGATGAGAGCAGCGAGTTTAGATGCTTTCATTGAAGATATTAATGCATGATGATGCATTAATCCTCTGCTTTGATGTGTTTAAAACAGGGGAGACATCTTCGGATCTTTGTGGTGGTGATCCGGAAGCTTGATCGGTGTTTCGGCAAGTTGCGAAACGGAATCGGTGAGTGGATTTTGGTTTTCAGCTTTGAAACCAATGTTTTGAAGGTTTGGGAGCTTAGTTTAAGTCTAATCAACTTTTCTAGGCTCAAGAGTAAGTTTTCGAAAAAACTCGCTTGTTGATGAACCATGAGTTGGTTGAATGCAATGTGATTTGTTTGCATGGTTTAAATTCTATTTTGAAAGCATATTTTAGCATGTTTATTTGCTGATTTTATAAGCCATGTGTTGAAGGATGCTCAAGGTAAGAGATCCTTGTTTATGAACATTGTTAAATGTGGTATTGATGCATAACGATGAATGATGATTATGGCTTTGTTAAATGCTTTAAAACAGTGGAATATTGTTGTTAAATGATGTATATTTGCAAGTGATGTCTTGAGAATGGTTAAGAACACTATGGTGGTTAAAAGTCCATAGGTGGTTCTTGTGTTAAGAACAACATGGTGGTTAAAAGTCCATGGTTGGTTCTTGTGCTAAGGTCACAAAGGTGGTTAAAAGTCCTTGTGTGGACCTTGTGTATTTTAAGAACACCATGGTGGTTAAAATTCCATGGGTGATTCTTGGTTAAGGTCACAAAGGTGGTTAAAAGTCCTTGTGTGGACCTTGTGTATTTTAAGAACACCATGGTGGTTAAAAGTCCATGGGTGATTCTTGGTTAAGGTCACAAAGGTGGTTAAAAGTCCTTGTGTGGACCTTGTGGATTGTAAGAACACCATGGTGGTTAAAAGTCCATGGGTGATTCTTGTGCTAAGGGCACAATGGTGGTTAAAAGTCCATGTGTGGTCCTTGTGAAATGTAAGATCACAATGGTGGTTAAAAGTCCATGTGTGGATCTTGTGTTGATTGTATCTTGAGATGGAAAAAGATCATGATTATCACTTGTGGCCAATATGACATGTTAATAAATTGAGGCATGAAATGCTTGTTTTAAATGCTTATGTGCACGTATAAATGTTGTTTTGAACTAAGGTTTATAAAGGTGTTTTATAAATGCATTATTGAGTTGTTTTAAATGAGCACTCCTCACTAAGCTATTTGCTTACGCTCTCTCTTTTCTTAAACCAATAATGCAGAGCATTGAAGTGCTTTTAAGGGAAGCAAGAGGTCAAGAATCCAAGTGAAGAACTAAGCTCATGTATGGTGAAAGTTTCTTAACACTATTAGCTTTTGGCATTTGGCAATGGGGGACCTATGTTGTTGTTTTGGGAGATGTTTTGGACTCCCTAAGCTGGTTTTATGTTGTTGTTGATGATGGAACATGTAATTGGCCTTTGTGAAGTTGGTTTGGTATTGTGATGCTTGAATGGTTTTCTAAATAGGATGCATGCCTATAGAATTGGGGATTTGCTTAATTGATGCCATGTTTGAGTATGGTTGATGCAATTATGTTCCTTATGCATGTATTGACTTGCTGGTATAATTTGGTTGCCTTTGGAGCATGTTTGATGGGTCAATTGTGTGTTAAACCAGCTAATTTTCTGCAATCTGGGCAGCCCGTTTCGGAACAGGTGCTACCGTTTCGGAACAGAGGGCCTGAAATGGCCTTGGCGTTTCGAAACGGGTAGACCCGTTTCGGAACGAAAATGCTACTGCCAAGCCCTGTTTCGGAACTTGTTTCGGAACGGTCCCGCGTTTCGGAACGGATCATCCCCATTTCGGAACACTCGACCGTTGGGCACTGAAAATGACAGTTATATGTTTTGAAATCTTTGCGTTTTAGTCCTAAACCTTGTTTATGCAATTGAATGAGTTCGAGATGTCCGTTTGAGCTGATATTTGGCGGAGAAGCATGAAAGATGATTAATTTCATATTGGTAACTTTTAATTGGGTTAAGTCCTTATAATTTTCAGAGTTTTCAATTTGGTCCCTAATTTCTTAACTTGTGCAATCGAGTCCCTGAATGTTCTTTGATTGTTATGATCTTTGAGTATGCTATTCTTGTGAACATATCTAGGGTTAATGTGCATTTAGATAAGACTTAAAATAAAAAAAGGGGTCGTTAATCAAGGTTGACCTTCGGGTTGACTTTGGTTTTCCCCGTGTAAACTTCTTAATTCGGTTCAACCGTCTGGGCCAGGTTAAGGGGGTTACATTTGGTGGTATCAGAGCTGAGTTCTCGAGTAATTGGGAACTGATGAATGGGTGTTAAGTGCTTGAATGCTTTGTATGCTTGTTGAGTGAAAGCATGATGTGTGAATTGTAAGCATGTTACAATTGTGGTGTATGTTGTGGTGAAAGCATGTTAGGGGGACCCATTGCCAAATCAAAGCTAATGTAATGATTTGTTTTTAAGTGGAAATGAGCTTGAGTACTTGGATTGCTTACCTTGCTGAGCCTGACTTTGTTTGTTGCATTGTGATTGCATTGTTAGTGAATGGCACCTCGTAGAGAATTGAGGGTTAATACGCGAGCTATGGCTCAAAATGAGAATGAGGAGAATGCTGAAAATATGGTGGATTTACCTCCTCCGCCTGGTGGTGGTGGTGCTGGGGATGAAGAAGCTGGTGTTGCAGCTGGTGCTGGGGTCGTTGGACCTGAAGCTGGTCAGGGGCAAGCTGTTCCTGACATGTCAATGTTGGTTCAAGCTATTGCTGGTGCTTTTCGAGTAGCGGTAGCTGGAGCTCAAGGAGCTGGGCATCAGGGAGATGCTGGTGTTAGACTACCTTTGGAACGTTTGCGCAGTCTGGGAGGGACTGAGTTCAGGGGTTTATCTGCTGAAGGTTCGGAGTCTTGGTTGGAAAGTACCAAGAGAATCTTGAGTCAAATGAACTGTAATGAAGTTCAGAAGCTGGGCTGTGTAGTATCGTTGCTGCAGGACGATGCATACACTTGGTGGACAACCACTATCTCTGGGATGGCGGATGCTGATGTAACTTGGACGTTCTTTCAGAATGTGTTCAAGAGAAGGTATCTGGGTGTGAGGTACCTAGATGAAAAGAAAAGGGAATTCATGTCTCTTACCCAAGGGAGCATGTCTGTAGCTGAGTACGAAGTTCAGTTTGTCCGACTCAGTCAGTATGCTCCTGAGCTTGTTCCGGATGAGCGGGAGAGGTGTGAAAGGTTCCGTTATGGTTTGGTGACGGAAGTAAAGACGTATATGCTGGCTGCTGAGTATAATGATTTTGATGTGCTGGTTGGCCGAGAAAAGGACATTGAGATGAACTTGGGTTTATCTTCTAGAAGTGTTGGTTCTAGTGCTGGTAAGCGAGTTGCTGAGTATAGTTCCGGTGGCGGACGGAACAAGAGGGGACATGATCAGAAGTATCAGTCTTCAGCTAAGCGAGGTGGTGGTGCGCCTGCTCAGGGAGGCAAGGCAAGAGTTGAACCGAACGCATGTTGGACATGTGGATCGCGTGGCCATATGAAGCGTGATTGTCCTCGAGCTGTGAGGGAGGTGCAAGCTCCTGTTGTGGCGGCTGGTAATTCGTGCTGGAACTGTGGATCAGCGGATCACTTGAGGAGGGAGTGTCCTCTGTTGGCCGGTGGTGGCCAGGGACGTGCTCTTGTTGTTGTTGCACCACAGAGAGGTCGTGGGCGCGGCCGTGGTAACTTCCAGCGTAGGGAGGATGGTGGACGTAATGTGGCCCATGTTGTAGCTGTTCAGCCTGAGGGTGGCGGCCATGCTAGAGTGTATGCTCAGAGGGAGGGGAGGAATGACACGGATGTGATCGCATGTACTTTTACTTTGCAATCCTTGCCATTACTTTCCTTGATTGATTCTGGATCTACACACTCATACATATTGCGTGAGCATGCTGAATTGCTTGGTTTGCCTGTTGAGTCTTTGGATGTTGGTATGCGTGTCACTAGTTCTTTTGGTGAGACTGTTGTGACTCGAAAGCTTTATAGAAGATGTCCTTTGGTTGTGCAAGATCATGTTTTTCCTGTTGATCTTATGGAGTTACCTTTCTATGGTTTTGATGTAATCCTTGGTATGGATTGGCTTGTTGAGCATCGAGCTGTAGTGGATTGTGAGAATAAGCGAGTTTCGTTGAAGCTTGCGGATGATTATGAGGTTGTTGTGGTTGGTGAGAATGTGAAGTTTCTTGCCAATGTGGTGTCTACATTGGAGGCGAGCCGGATGCTGAGGCAAGGTTGTGAAGCTTACCTAGCTTTTGTGATGAATCCTAGTTCTAAGGAGTTGCGTGTGCAAGATATCAGGACTGTGCGAGAGTTCCCTGGTGTGTTTCCTGAGGAGTTGCCTGGATTGCCTCCTAATCGCGAAGTGGAGTTTGGATTGAGCTGTATGAGAACACAACTCCAGTGTCCATTACCCCTTATAGAATGGCACCTAAAGAGTTGAAGGAGCTGAAGACGCAATTGCAAGAGTTGCTTGATCGTGGGTTCATTCGGCCGAGTGTGTCACCTTGGGGTGCACCGATCTTGTTTGTGAAGAAGAAGGATGGCACTATGAGGATGTGCATTGATTATCGTCAGCTTAACAAGTTGACTATCAAGAATCGGTATCCATTGCCGAGAATTGATGACCTTTTTGATCAAGTTCGGGGAGCGGATGTGTTCTCTAAGATTGACTTAAGGTCAGGGTATTACCAGTTGAAGGTGAAGGATGTGGATGTGCCAAAGACAGCTTTCAGGACGAGATATGGGCATTATGAGTTCCTTGTAATGCCGTTTGGTTTGACAAATGCTCCTGCAGCTTTCATGGACATGATGAATCGAGTATTTCACGAATACTTGGATAAATTTGTTGTGGTGTTCATTGATGATATCCTCGTGTACTCGCGTACTGAAGAGGAGCATGAAGAGCATTTGAGAACTGTGTTGCAAGCTTTGTTGGAGAATCAGCTTTATGCCAAGCTAAGCAAGTGTGAGTTCTGGCTGAGGGAAGTGGTGTTTCTTGGTCATGTGGTTTCTGCTGAAGGGATTCGTGTTGATCCTCAGAAGATTGAGGCGATGATGAATTGGAAGGTTCCTAAGTCTGTTCATGAGGTCCATAGTTTCCTTGGTTTGGCGGGATACTACCGAAGGTTTGTGGATGGGTTTTCAAAGTTTTCTGCACCTTTGACAAAGTTGTTGCAGAAGGATGTTAAGTATGAGTGGACGGAAGCGAGACAGCAGGCTTTTGAGAAGCTTAAGGCAACTTTGAGGCAAGCTCCTATCTTGGTTCAACCTGAATCAGGGAAAGAGTTTGTGGTGTATAGCGATGCGTCCTATGTTGGTTTGGGATGTGTGTTGATGCAAGAGGGTAAGGTGGTGGCTTATGCTTCACGACAATTGAAGGTGCATGAGCGCAATTATCCTACGCATGACATCGAGTTGGCTGCGGTGGTTTTTGCTTTGAAGATCTGGAGACATTATCTGTATGGTGAGAAGTGTACTGTGTACACTGATCACAAGAGTTTGAAGTATCTGATGTCTCAGAAGGAGTTGAATCTTAGACAGCGGCGTTGGGTGGAGTTGCTCAAGGATTATGATTTGACGATCGAGTATCACCCTGGAAAAGCTAATGTTGTAGCGGATGCCTTGAGTAGAAAGGTAGCTGTTGAGTTGAGGGCTATGTTTGCCAGTTTGAGTATTTCGCGTGATGGTGGTCTTGTAGCTGAGTTGCAAGTGAAACCATCTTTGGTTTAGTTGATTAAGGAGAAGCAGTTGTTGGATGATTCCTTGGTACCGCATGTTCAGGATATTGCGGAGGACAGGCCTTCGGATTTTTGTTTTAATGATGATGGAGTGTTATGTTTTGGGAGTCGGATAGTAGTGCCCAATGATGCTGAATTGAGGCGTGCTATTCTGACTGAAGGTCATAGTAGTCCTTTTGCTATGCACCCTGGTAGTACTAAGATGTATCGTGATCTTCGTGATGAGTACTATTGGGTGGGTTTAAAGAAGGATGTTGCTGAGTTTGTGAGCAAGTGCATGGTGTGTCAGTGAGTTAAGGCTGAGCATCAGTTTCCTTCAGGGTTGTTGCAACCGTTGAGAATTCTTGAATGGAAGTGGGAAATGATTACCATGGATTTTGTGTTTGGTTTACCTTTGTCGCCATCGAAGAAGAATTCGGTGTGGGTGATTGTGGATCGCCTGACGAAGTGTGCGCATTTCTTGCTTGTGCATACTACGTACTCTTTGGATAAGCTTGCGGAGCTGTACATTGCTGAGATTGTGCGGCTGCATGGTGTGTCTAAGTCGATTGTGTCGGATAGGGATCCGAGGTTTACATCGCGTTTCTGGCAGTGTTTGCATCAAGCTTTGGGTACACGGTTGAATTTCAGTACATCTTATCATCCTCAGTCGGATGGTCAGTCCGAGCGTGTTATCCAGGTTTTGGAGGATATGTTGAGGTGCTGTGTGATTGAGTTCCAGGGCTCTTGGGAGAAACATTTGCCTTTGGTGGAGTTTGCCTATAATAATAGTTATCAGGCAAGTATTCAAATGGCACCTTATGAAGCTTTGTACGGGAGGAAGTGTAGGACTCCTCTTTGTTGGGCTGAAACGGGTCAGAAGTTGGTTTCGATGCCAGCTTTGTTGAAAGGAACCACCGAGAAGGTGAAGCTCATTTGTGAGCGTTTGAAGGCAGCTTCTGATCGGCAAAAGTCTTACGCGGATTTGAAGCGTAAGGAAATTGAGTATGCGGTGGGTGACCGTGTGTTTTTGAAGGTTTCGCCTTGGAAAAAGGTGATGAGGTTTGGCCGTAAGGGTAAGTTGAACCCTAGGTACATTGGACCATACGAGGTGATTGAGCGTGTGGGTCCTGTTGCGTACAAGTTGAGGTTACCTCAAGAGTTGGAAAAGATTCATGATGTGTTTCATGTTTCTATGGTTCGGAAGTATAGATCGGATCCTTCACATGTGATGCCTATGGAAGAAATGGAATTGAATCCGGATTTGACCTATGATGATGAACCGGTGAAGATTCTGGATTCGGATAGTAAAGTTCTTCGAGGCAAGACCATTGAGTTGGTAAAGGTGTTGTGGAAGCATCGTGGTGTTGAAGAAGCCACGTAGGAACGGAAGGATGACATGCTGAAGCAGTTTCCGTACCTCTTTCCTTCAGGTAAATTTCGAGGACGAAATTTCTTAAGGGGGGGGGGGGAGAGTTGTAACACCCCAATTTTGGGCTTAGAAGTTTTGGGTTTGGACCGGGCCGGTCGGGTTGCGGTTCGAATATAAAGGGTGAAATTAGGAAAGCCTAGTTCGGGTTGCATTAAAAATATGGAAAAATATCTTAAAATCCTCTTTTATTATATATAAGAGAATGGTGAAATCAATTTTACAAAATGAGGTTTGGAAGAGTGACTTTTTGGGTTAGTGACTAAAATGTAATTTTTGAAAACTGGGTGACTGTTTTAAAAAGGATTGAAACTTTGAATCTTTAAGGAGCTATTTACCCAATAAGAGTTTCTCCAGATTTTTCTTGATATTAATCAATTAATTAATGGTTTTAATAAAAGGTAAAAAGGAGGGAAATATATTTTGTCATTTTAACTAACTTTTCTCCAAATTTCCATTTTCTTTTCTCTCAACTTTTCTCTCAACCCAAACACATTTCTCCAGCAAAATTCCCTCTGATTTTGACAACTAAAGATGAGATTTCAATCTTCATTTGATCTCTAATCAATTCTTCAACAAAACCTTAGCATTTGCTTATTGGATTTTCAAGATCTTGGTTCCAAAAAGGGAGAAACTCAAGTTTAGAGGTATGAACGTCCTTCTCCTCTAAATTCTCAGCTCTTTACTGAAATTCCCAAGTTCTCAATCCTTGATTTGTGTTTTATTAAAGGTTTTACAATTGTGTTCTTGATATTGGCTTTAAAATGCAAGATTTGGTTAATTTTTGATGAAATTCGTATGGATTGATTGGGCACTGTTTTGAGGTGTCTTTTTGATGTTAAATGAATGTAAAATTGATGAGGAATTGAGGTTTAATCAATGCAATCCTAGATAGGTTAATTTTCCTAAGTTTTGCTTGAGTATTTGGTTGTTTTTGGGATGATCTTGATGATCTGCTATAGCTGGAGGTATAAGGACGTGATTAGATCCTTTTTGGATGTTAATTGAGGTTTAAGAATGTTTGAAATTGATGGATCTTGGCTGGGTAGTGTTGTGGAGTTGTTTGGATGTGTTTTCAGTTGTGTTTGGTAGCCGAAAATGGAGTGTGGATGAGAGCAGCGAGTTTAGATGCTTTCATTGAAGATATTAATGCATGATGAAGCATTAATCCTCTGCTTTGATGTGTTTAAAACAGAGGAGACATCTTCAGATCTTTGTGGTGGTGATCCGGAAGCTTGATCGGTGTTTCGGCAAGTTGCAAAACGGAATCGGTGAGTGGATTTTGGTTTTCAGCTTTGAAACCAATGTTTTGAAGGTTTGGGAGCTTAGTTTAAGTCTAATCAACTTTGCTAGGTTCAAGAGTAAGTTTTCGAAAAAACTCGCTTGTTGATGAACCATGAGTTGGTTGAATGCAATGTGATTTGTTTGCATGGTTTAAATTCTGTTTTGAAAGCATATTTTAGCATGTTTATTTGCTGATTTTATAAGCCATGTGTTGAAGGATGCTCAAGGTAAGAGATCCTTGTTTTTGAACATTGTTAAATGTAGTATTGATGCATAACGATGCATGATGATTATGGCTTTGTTAAATGCTTTAAAACAGTGGAATATTGTTGTTAAATGATGTATGTTGGCAAGTGATGTCTTGAGAATGGTTAAGAACACTATGGTGGTTAAAAGTCCATAGGTGGTTCTTGTGTTAAGAACAACATGGTGGTTAAAAGTCCATGGTTGGTTCTTGTGCTAAGGTCACAAAGGTGGTTAAAAGTCCTTGTGTGGACCTTGTGTATTTTAAGAACACCATGGTGGTTAAAATTCCATGGGTGATTCTTGGTTAAGGTCACAAAGGTGGTTAAAAGTCCTTGTGTGGACCTTGTGTATTTTAAGAACACCATGGTGGTTAAAAGTCCATGGGTGATTCTTGGTTAAGGTCACAAAGGTGGTTAAAAGTCCTTGTGTGGACCTTGTGGATTGTAAGAACACCATGGTGGTTAAAAGTCCATGGGTGATTCTTGTGCTAAGGGCACAATGGTGGTTAAAAGTCCATGTGTGGTCCTTGTGAAATGTAAGATCACAATGGTGGTTAAAAGTCCATGTGTGGATCTTGTGTTGATTGTATCTTGAGATGGAAAAAGATCATGATTATCACTTGTGGCCAATATGACATGTTAATAAATTGAGGCATGAAATGCTTGTTTTAAATGCTTATGTGCACGTATAAATGTTGTTTTGAACTAAGGTTTATAAAGGTGTTTTATAAATGCATTATTGAGTTGTTTTAAATGAGCACTCCTCACTAAGCTATTTGCTTACGCTCTCTCTTTTCTTAAACCAATAATGCAGAGCATTGAAGTGCTTTTAAGGGAAGCAAGAGGTCAAGAATCCAAGTGAAGAACTAAGCTCATGTATGGTGAAAGTTTCTTAACAATATTAGCTTTTGGCATTTGGCAATGGGGGACCTATGTTGTTGTTTTGGGAGATGTTTTGGACTCCCTAAGCTGGTTTTATGTTGTTGTTGATGATGGAACATGTAATTGGCCTTTGTGAAGTTGGTTTGGTATTGTGATGCTTGAATGGTTTTCTAAATAGGATGCATGCCTATAGAATTGGGGATTTGCTTAATTGATGCCATGTTTGAGTATGGTTGATGCAATTATGTTCCTTATGCATGTATTGACTTGCTGGTATAATTTGGTTGCCTTTGGAGCATGTTTGATGGGTCAATTGTGTGTTAAACCAGCTAATTTTCTGCAATCTGGGCAGCCCGTTTCGGAACAGGTGCTACCGTTTCGGAACAGAGGGCCTGAAATGGCCTTGGCGTTTCGAAACGGGTAGACCCGTTTCGGAACGAAAATGCTACTGCCAAGCCCTGTTTCGGAACTTGTTTCGGAACGGTACCGCGTTTCGGAACGGGTCATCCCCGTTTCGAAACACTCGACCGTTGGGCACTGAAATTGACGGTTATATGTTTTGAAATCTTTGCGTTTTAGTCCTGAACCTTGTTTATGCAATTGAATGAGTTCGAGATGTCCGTTTGAGCTGAAATTTGGCGGAGAAGCATGAAAGATGATTAATTTCATATTGGTAACTTTTAATTCGGTTAAGTCCTTATAATTTTCAGAGTTTGCAATTTGGTCCCTAATTTCTTAACTTGTGCAATCGAGTCCCTGAATGTTCTTTGATTGTTATGATCTTTGAGTATGCTATTCTTGTGAACATATCTAGGGTTAATGTGCATTTAGATAAGACTTAAAATAAAAAAGGGTCGTTAATCAAGGTTGACCTTCGGGTTGACTTTGGTTTTCCCCGTGTAAACTTCTTAATTCGGTTCAACCGTCTGGGCCGGGTTAAGGGGGTTACATCCCACAAGTCCAACAAGAAGGGATCATCTTCAAAGCAAGCATATGTGGCCACATGGAGTGATGAAGACTCCACCGATGATGAAGTAGCCCACCTATGCTTGATGGCCCTCAACGAGGGAGAGGTAACTTCTAACTCATCTATTTCAAATTCATATACATTTGATGAGTTACAAGATGCCTATGATGATTTGCTTTTGGAATTCGAGGCATCATTTTCTAAGAACAAAAAGTTGATTTCAAAATTGAAAAATGAGAATGATTTGCTTTCCAAAACAAATCTTGAGTTTGAAGCAAAATTGAAGGATTTTGAACAAATAGTTTCACATTTGCAAAACTTGCTTCAAATAATGAAAAAGGATCATCAACAAGAAATTGCTGATCTTAAAAAGGAAATAAGATTTGATTTCCAAAGAGCTTGAAAAGAAAAATAATTTTGGAAAATCAAAATTTTATGTTAGACAATCTAGTGCCCCTAGATTTTTTAATGGTAAATGTTTTAGAAGTATTTGGGTCCCAAAAGGACTAAGTACTTCAACTAAAAAGGATTAAATTGAAAAATTGATTCCTAAGGGGACTAAACTTTGTGCTACTAATGCCTATGGATCCAAAGCAATTTGGATACCAAAAATTACTTGATTGTCTTTTGCAAGGTGTGATGTAGATTGATCAACAAGTCTAATTTTGAGGGGGAGCTCCATACGCACAAGGAAGAACACTTGAAGAAGGAAGGCTTCACATCCTCCCTTGGACTCAAGTGTGGTAAAATTTCTAGATGTTTTTTTAGATTATTTTTATTTACAACTAGATAATCATATATGTTTGTTGAACTAACATTGCTTGATGCTATGAGTAAGGGGGAGCAATTTTAAAATCAAAATTCTTATTTGTGTCAATTTTTAGTAACTTTCTAAGTTATTTTGAACTTAAAGTCATTTAAATTCTTTTTGATATAACAAAAAAGGGGATAATAAATTTTAAAAAGTTACATTTTCAAATGTATAAGGGGGAGTTTTACTTGCTTTTAAATTTTTCATCTCTTATTCAAATTTTTAATTGAAAGGGGGAAAATCTCAAACAATTTTTCAAGTTGATTTTATTATATCAAAAAGGGGGAGATTGTAGAACTTGTGTTTTAATATAATAACTGAAAAATGTTTTGGACTAATTTGAAAAGAATTTAAAACATGTTTTTAAGTCCAAACAACTTCAAAATAAGTTTGAGATATTTAAAAGTTTTTTGGCAAAGTTTGGAATGTTTTAAAGTACTCAAAACTGACTTTTCAGCTCTACAGTACCGATACAGTATACCCCGTATCGATACCTTTTACTCCAATTTTGATCCTGCCATAACCCGTACCGATACATGCTTGCCCGTATCGATACAGATAGGGGTCGTACCGATACACCTTTAAAGCGTACCGATCCCTAGTTTAACAACCACAACGGATATTTCCCAACGGAGTTTTAAAGTACAGACCGTACCGATACGCTTAGGCTAGCAAGAGCCCAACGACTAGTTCTGAAGAAGGGCGTACTGATACGGGCCCCCGTGTACCGATACGGTTGGCAGTAGAATTACATTTATGGTAGAAAATAAAGTCTCCAACGGCTCCAATTCAACCCCAACGGTCCTCGATGGCTACAAACTCAGTTAGGAGTATAAAAGTGACCTCCAAGCTCCAAGAGAAGGCTAATGCTTCAATTGTCAAACATCATATGATCAAAAATATGTCTTAGTGCCTAATTGTCAATTTCTTGTATAGACAAACACTAGTGAGCCAAAATTGTCATATTTGCTCAAGTGTTCTAGGTTTTGGGTGAGTGCTTAGATTTGCAAATACATACCTATTAGAGGGATTTCTTGTTTGCTTTGAATTTCTCTTGTAAAGAGTGTTTACTCAAGCTTTGGGTAGAAAACTTTGAGGGTTGTAAAGGTTGCCTCCTTATCCTAGAAAAGGGGACAAAATTCATAGTGAATTTGTTTGAAATCCTTGGTAGGAAGTTAAGGTAGTGGATGTAGGCTTTGGTTAGAAAGCCGAACCACTCTAAATCATTGTGCAAAACTTTTATCTTTTTGCTTCCACCACCATCACCCAATATTCCACTTGGCGAGCAATTCGGTTGAAGGAAATCGAGCACCATAATACCCAACACAGATCTCTTCTGAATCTTCGTCTATAGATTTATCTCCTAATACTCGTTTGATCAAAGAAAGAACAACTCTGTTACCTTCTGATATAACGCTTTACTGAAATACTAAATCGTAATTTGAGCATGTTGTTGCCCACTATATCATGACAATATTAAGCCTGCCATATACTTGCTTGTGCTTTTAGCATCTCCTGGTAGTTCAGTATTACTGAGATTTCTGAAGCTCACGTTGTTTTTACCATTGTAGGTTAAAAGATCGAACATGTTGTAGTTATCAACGTTGATATAGGAGTTTCTTCGGCTTTGCTTGCGGAGTACGGTACCTATGTATTTAGGGGGCATGCATGCCATGTCTTGTTTCATATTTGAGTCTAAAACATGTATTAGTAACTTTATTATATGTTGGGATTTATGGTACTCGATTTCTTCAACCGAATTTGCTCGCCAAGTGTGGAGAAGTTGGATATTTGGGTGTTTTGTGGGAATGGAAAGATAGACAATTTACACAAGGATTTACAGTGGTTCAACCTTCTAACCAAGGTCTACATCCACTACCATAGCTTCCCACTAAGGATTTCCAAACAAATTCACTAAGGATTTTGTCCCCTTTTCTCGGTTTAGGAGGAAACCGTTACAACGATCAAGCTTTCTACCCAAAGCTTGATCAGACACTCTCTTACACAAGAAAGACTTAGCAAACTAGAAATCCCCGTAGAAGGTATATGTTTACACAATAAAAGCTCTCACCCAAAACCTAAACACTTGAGCAAATTTGACAATTAGGCTTATAAGTGTTGTCTATACAATAAATTGAACAATAAAGCCCTAAGACAAATTCTTGATCATTATGTTGTTGACAATTGAAGCATTAACCTTCTCTTGATGCTTGGAGGTCCCTTTTATACTCCCAATTGAGTTTGTAGCCGTTACTAGCCGTTGGGGTTGGATTGGAGTCGTTGGAGCCTTTATTTCCCACCATAAATGCAGTTCTGCAGCTTGGCGTATCGATACCCTTCAAACCGTATCGATACGGTCCCGATAAAGGAAGTAGCCGTTGTGCACTTCAGCTGCTGCGTATCGATACACTTACCTAGCATATCGGTACGGTCCTGCAAATTAAAAGAACGTTGGGAAAAATGACCGTTGGGGTAGTTAGGCGTATCGGTACGCAATACAACCGTATCGGTACGCGACTAGCCGTTGGACTGTTTAAAAAACCGTATCGATACAGATAAGCGTATCGGTACGAGTTTTGGCTACTGAAAAATTCATGTAGTTGAAACCCTAAGGCGTATCGGTACAGTACCAGACCGTATCGGTACGAGCACTTGAAAAACTTGGGTTTGACTACTTTAAATGCACTTTAAGTCATTCCAAAGCCTTGTAAAACCCTTAAACATATTTTCAAGTTGTTTTTGACTAAAAACATATTTTAATTTCTTTTCAATTTAGTCCAAAACATTTTTCAAATATTATATCAAAACACTTAGTTCTACATTATAGTTTCTGTTTCATTGTTTGAATGATTTCTGAAATTGTATTTTAATTCATAACTTGATTTATGATTTTAAATGGTTTGATAATTTGTTTTATTTGAAATTTGTAAAGTGGGTCACTCTGGTGAACCTATTGCGACCTCCTAGATTTAGGTGTGTCGCATAGCCGGATTTAGGGGGTTGCACACGATGGACTAATCACACCATCCAAAAGTCAACTTTAGAGCATTTTTAAAGGGGCAAATATTCCATGTACGGACAATGAGAGAAAAAAGCTTTTACAAGTGCTTTAGATTAAGGATTTAGTAATTCAATTTAAGGTTTAAGGTATAAATGCTTAGGTTTATGGTTTAAAATTTAGGAGTTTTGTTTATAATTGAGGGTTTATAGGTTAGGGTTATGGTAATATGATAGGAATTTGGATTTTAACCTACAAATTCTAAATTCTAACCACAATCTTAAACCTAAACTCTTAAATCATAAACCTCAAACTAAATCCCTAAACCCCAAAACTAAAGCGATTATGAAAACTTATAATTACCCTTATTAATATCTTAAAGGGTAAACTACATAAATGGTCACTAAACTTTTAGGGCGCTTTCATTTTAGTCACTAAAATTTTAAAACTTGCGATATAGTCACCAAACTTTTAGTTCGTTTTCATTTTGGTCCTCGAACTTTTAGGTCACTTTCAATATGGTCCCTCCCATTAGAAGTTGATGATGTGGCACGTTAGTTTTCTTTTTTAATGAATAAAATAATGGATAAACTACACCATTCATCACCCAACTTTCTTCTAACTCTTATTTTTGTTAATTGGTCAATCAATTATCCAATTTAATTGGTAAAATATAAGACCGAGAATTGAATAATCCGAATTACTAATTAATCAAAATAATTTTTAAGGATTAATCGAACACGATTGCAGTGTAGGTTTTTTTAAATAAATTATTTCGATTCAGCTTCAGTTCAAAATTTTAAGCAATTAATCAAAATAGGAACAATTGGTACGTTGAGTAATTAAATTGTAACTTTTGAAGCTCTAGTCATCAAAATAGGAATTAGAAGAAAGTTGGATGATAAATGGTGTAATTTATCCATTATTTTATTCAAGAAAAAAACTAACATATCACATCATTAACTTTTAATAGGAGGGACCATACTGAAAGCGCCCTAAAAGTTCAGTGACCATTTATATAGTTTACCTTATCTTAAAATCATCATGGCCAAGTTTTTTGGGGCCCACTTTTCCCCCCGCAATTTAGTTTGTACTTGTAACTTGTTTTCTTGCAATGAATTTTTCTTTCTTCCGATAAAAAAAAAGAAACTCCATTTAAAAAATCTATCTCTCTCTATCTCTAAACGTTGTTTTGTTCTTCGATATTATAATGTTGGCTTACCTCACTTCACTTTCGTATGTACTTAATATGGACTAACAAAATACGAAAATTAGTTATTAAACTCGTTCTCGTAAATCACTAGTAAATGATTCATCGAAAATCAATGATTGTTCTGCTCATATTCTAACAACAACATTTAGCGATTTGTTCAAAGTTTTAAAATCACCTAAAGATTTGTTCATATTCTAACAATCACCTAAAGATTTAAACTATGAAAAATTTATCAATAACGTTTTTAATTTTGGAAGTTGGGAGAGATTTGTTCAATGTTTTAAAATCAATCATCTGCTAATTAGCGATTATGGAGAAATCAATGGCATCATTTTCAATCGATTTGAGAACTATAAATTTCTTGTTTTCTTGCTTATTTTTCATCAAAAGCTTAAACATTTTCAAAACAATGAAGAAGTTGTTTTTGCTTGCCAATTTGGTCTCTGCTTTGCTTGTTTTTGTTGCAGTTCAAGTCCATGGATCTGTCATATTCGATTTTGAATCTGAATTTCCTCAGATTTCTAAAGCTTCCAAAATTTCGTACGAATCCCAGTATTTTCCCAAGTCAAATGACGAAGAAACTTCTTTGTTTTCTGAATTTGAACTTCCCTATGATTCATTAGAAATCCAAAATTTTCCCAACTCAAATGCTGAAGAAGCTTCTTTGTTTCCTGAATTTGAACATCCTTTTGATTCATTAGATATAGATGCACCATATCCATCACCATCAGAAGCACCCTCGCCATCACCATCAGAAGCACCCTCGCCATCACCATCAGAAGCTTTATCTCCATCTCCATCTCCATCTCCATCTCCATCAGAACCAGGCAACACTTGTAAACACAAGTGTTCGCTGAAATGCCTCAAAGAAAAATATCCTCTTCTCCGGATATTGTGCGACCAAGCATGCAAGTCGAAATGTTTACTCCATTACTCGGTTCGGGTCTACAATTGTAGTGTTCGTTGTGCAGAAACCATGCCCAAAATCTTCAAATCCGGTAGAATAACATTCCATTGTTTTAGTATCAGATATCATTTCCATTTATTTCTGATGAGAACCGAATACTAATTGTTTTTCTTTTATTGCAGAAAAGAAGAGAGCAGCTGGATTTGTCAAATACTGCTACAAGATGTGCATCAAGAAATACTAGTTTTTGTTTTTTTAATGTTTAATCTATCAATTATTCTTGTTATGTTTTGGTTCTGTGTTGATATGTTAGTGGTCTGAGACTTAATAAAGGAAAAAGATTACTTAACTGCCCGTTATTGTTTTCCTATAATTTTTTTTGTTAACCAACCCTATCAGATTTGTTGTAGACTAATTTGGATTGGGTTTTATATAATCTCAATATAGAGACTACTTTTTCAATCTAATTTTTTTTATTAACAATATCAAGATTTCAACTTAAATGATCTAATGTCTCATCTCGCTAGCTAGACCAACTTATTATTGACCCTATCAAATTTGTTTTAATTTACAAAAGAATTTAGACATTTATAGATTGAAAAAAAGGGAAAACCCATTATACAAAGAGCACATAAAATTACCCACAACTTAAAACCTACTATTAATGAACATTAATTTTCTTATAATTTTGTCAGACAATTTATTATTTGAAACTTAATATATATATATATATATATATATATATAATTTTAAGCTTGTTAAAATATTTAAAATATTTTATATTTTAAACAAATTTAAAATATATTTTTTAAAATAATCATTTTGTACTGAAGATGAATAAAAGGAATATAGTTCAAATATTCTTTTGCATAAATTGTCAAATTCAACATTTAATTAGGGGCTGGGTCTGATACCTACTTGGAGACCCTGATGGGTTACTACTAAGTTACCTGAAACGATTTTTTATTGCTATTGAACTTTTGCAAGCTACAAAATTACAGTTGAACTTTTTAAAGCTTAATATGTGGTTTGACTTCTGAAGTATACATAAAAAATTAAACTGTATCTTAAGTATTTTTTAGACGTTTTGCCCCCTGAAGTATACACCGTGACCTCCATTGGCCTCTGAACTAAAAATCATGACCTCATATTTTTTATTAGTGACACGTGGCACGTTTTGATTGGTCTGTGATAATTTTTTTTAACGGAAGGGGCATATGAGGTCACAATTTTTAGTTCATGGGCCAACGGAGGTCATAGTGTATAGTTCAGGGGAAAATGTCCAAAAAATACTTTAGGGGGCAGTTCGATATTTTGTGTATACTTCAGGGGCCAAACGTGCCATTAAGCTTTTTAATTTATATATTGAAAATTTATTACTAATAGAGACCTTTTTTGTACTCAAACTAAGATTTTCATAATATATTGTATTTTTTAAAAGTTTAGTGAAAATTTATTACTAATATAGACTTTTTGTAATTTTTTTCTTTAATTAACCGCGAAAAATAGTATGGCTGCTCCGCAAAACACAGGCTCTGCGAAAGTCAACCCTAATATGACGCAGTCTGGGAACACGATTGCGTTGGATCTGTCTGTTTCGGTCGACCATCCGCCTGATCATAGTCGTAGCGTGCCTTTCCCGATGGTGGACTGGCCGCGGTGTTCCGCGACAAGGGCCTCTCCTGCAGGGGCTGCGATTGAAAACCTGGATGCTAGTAAGGGTACGAATGGGGCTGATGAGTCTGCCCCTGTGGATATGGATGTGGTATGTGACAAAGGGGATGTTGACCCTGGAGTGAGTGATATGCAACTGACGATGGCCAAGGGTGATGGGACTGATGTGGATGCCAGTGCGATTGGGGTGCATCATGTTCCGAAGCCGTAGTTTCGAGATATGGTTGTTGGTAACTCTTTTACAGTCAAGATGCGTTATGTTATCCTGAAACTTGATGTTGAAGTCTGTGAGGGGGATGTGCATATGAGCTCTGTTGATGGCACTCCGGCGATCACGCTCTCTGAACGTTTGCATGACCTCATTGATGCTAAGCTGGCTAATTCAGTTGTCGTATGGCTGCTAGGGCAATCTATTGGTTTTTCAGCTTTGGAATCCTGAATTCGCTCGTTTTGGAGTCCCAAAGGGGATATCACTTTAGTTGATCTGGATAATGACTACTACCTGGTCTGGTTTGCTGATCTAGAGGATTGTTCGAGGGTCCTGATGGGGGGACCTTGGCTCATCTATGGGTGTTACCTCAAGGTGCGGCCGTGGAGCATGAGTTTTTCCACAACAGTTGATCACCCGGCAAAGATTGTGGTCTGGGTAAGGCTTCCAGAGTTACCATATCGTTATTACACGAAGAGTTTGTTTCACATTATTGCAGGGGCGATGGGAAAGATAGTTCGGATTGATTATAACACAATGGAATGGATAAGGGGTAAGTTTGCGAGACTCGCGGTTGTTGTGGACTTGAATGAACCCCTTTCCTCGAGCATTATCATTGATGGTATCCAATAGCGGATCGAGTATGAAAGGTTACCTACGATCTGTTATTCATGTTGTAAATATAGACATGTTGAGGCTCTTTGTATGGCTAACAAGGAGAAGGAAGCACAGAGCAAGGATAACAAGGTAGAGGAGATGGCTATTATGGAAACTGTGGAAAAATATGGTCCATGGATGCAAGTCCAAACTCGCAAACCACGGAAGCAACTTGGTGGGATGGGAGTTGGTAACTCCACTCCGAGTGGTGGCACGTCGGGTAAATATGTTGGCTGATTTTTTGCTCTTACTGTTGAGGATGATAATGCGAGGGCTCCTAATGTTGTGGAACGGACGACGGAGAAGGCTGTGCCTGGGGGGAGTGGTAAGGCTATCTTTAAGTCGGCTCCTAAGAGTGCTCGAACAAGTGCAGGTGTGACCATTTCTAATGAGATGGAAGGTTTCGTGAAGGGTAGAAGGCCCGAGAAGGAACCAATAGTTGTGGATGGGGGGATTGATCATGCTATGTCAGAAAAGAGGAGTTCAATGCCCGCCCAGGGTGTGGGTAAGGCTAACGGTAATGTGCTCCGTGATTTGGAAATTCAAGAAGGTGCTAATGACGTTAACAGTGAGGTCACAGCTGCTGGTCACATCGTTCCTATGCCAAGTTCGTTGTGTCCAAGCAACCACATAGCAATTCAAGTGGTTGAACGGATGAACCCTTTGAGTGTTCCAGCTCCGTCAGGTATTTCCAAGAGCTCGGAAAGGGGGAAGGGTTTGGCTGGACCGGTCCTTGTGAAACGGTTGTCAAGGTTCAAAAGTGCAGCGCGATTAAGTCCGTATGCTCAGCGTAAAAAATCAGCAGTTCAGCAGGAGAACAATGACCTAAATCTTGTGAATGTTGGTGATTGGATTGCCGAAACTTCAAGGGATTTGGCTATTGGAAACCCTAAGATGGTTGTCGATGAGAAGGATACTCACGAGGGTGTCGCTGATGGAAATGAGGGGGGGTCAAATAGCGTGATAATACAACATTTGATGTTGATCCAGTGCCGCAGTAGTGGTTTGTGAGTTCACCTTTCTTCCTTCTAATTTTTTAATGGTTAAAGTTCTTTTTTGGAATGTCCAAGGTGCATTAGACCCTGATTTTAATCGTTATTTGAGTTTATTTATGAGACAGTATGGCCATGATGTTGTGGTCTTGATGGAGCCTAGAATAAGTGGTAGGAAGGCGGACAAATTCATTCGTCGGCATAGGTTTTTGCACTCATACAGAGTGGAAGCTATGGGGTTCTTCGGGGGTATCTGGCTTCTATGGAATGACTCGGTGAGCTTGGATGTGCTTTCCGTTTCAAGCCAGTTTATCGACACTGTGTGCACGGACCGTCAGTCGGGTATCAAGAATATGATTACGTGTGTTTATGCTAGTCTTGATCGTTACCATGGGAATGGCCTGTGGGATATGTTGAGAGCTCTTGAACCGTCTTCTGAGTTTTCGTGGGTCATTGGCGAAGATTTTAATGCGATTCTCCATTGACGGGATATACTTGGGGGATCATCTCAAAGAACAAGGATTTGCAGTAAGTTTGGTGATTTTATACATCAGGCGAATATGACTGGTTTGGGGTTTTAGGGGCCTAGGTTCACTTTGAAACATGGTAATTTGCAGCAACGCCTGGATAGATGTGTAGTGAATGATGCTTGGTGTGACGCTTGGCCGAGCTCTGGTGTGATGCATCTCCCACGCTTGGGTTCATATCATAGACCAGTGTTGTTGATGTTTGCTGCTTCGGACATTGTTAAACGAGCATCTAGTTTTAAATACCTTGCTGCTTGGAAAAGTGACTCATCGTTCCGTGATTTGCTTACTGAGGTTTGGGATTCCAATGTGACTATTGAGTTAAATTTGCATAATTTTTAGAAGAGTGCTGAAAGGTGGAACAAGAAAAACTTTGGTCACATTGGTCGTAAAAAAATCATCTTTTGGCTTGCATAAAAGGCATTGAAAAAGTGGCTGAATTCTCTAATAGTAATCGGCTTCATGGGCTCGAACATGAGTTGAAGAGGGACCTTGATTTAGTGATACGCCAAGAAGAATTGTTGTGGTTTCAACGTTCACGTAGTCAATGGATCAAGGATGGTGACCGAAACACTAAGTATTATCATCGTGCTACGAAGCAAAGGCAAAGGCAGAAGATCCACACTATGATCAAGCTAGAGGATGGTACTTGGAGTGATAATGTGGACCTTATTAGAGCGGGGGTTGTCCAATTTTTTCATGGCCTTTTCACCAAGGAAACAGCTGCTCTTGAGGTGTGGAACCACAGGGGGCGATTTTGCACTCTTTCAAATGTTGATCGGTTGGTGCTAGATAAGGATATTGATGTAGTGGAAGTCCAGTTTGCTGTTTTTTCTATGGATCCGTTGAAGGCTCCGAGAATTGATAGCATCCATGTGATGTTCTATCAGCAAAATTGGGACGTTGTCAGTTCCAGGGTCGTTGAGTTTGTGCGACGATGCTTCAAAGGAGAGCCGATCTCGAATGGCTTTAACCGTACTATCATTATGTTGATACCGAAGGTCTCGGTGCCAGAGACTTTTGCCCAGTTTTTCCCTATTATCTTGTGCCCGGTAATCTATAAAATTTTTGACGAAATGTATCGTTAATAGATTAAAACCTTTTCTACCTAACTGGATAGCGCAGAACCAAGTTAGTTTTGTTTTGGGACGATGCTTCATGGATAATGTTGTTGTTGCTCAAGAAGCTATTCACTCTATGTGTAAGAAGAAAGGGCGTGTTGTTTGGATGGCTATTATGATTGATTTGGAAAAAGCATATGACCGGTTAGACTGGAAGTTTATTGCGGATACTCTTCGAGATTTGGGGCTGCCTTAGGGTCTCTTCCGTTTAATCATTGAATGCATTACAAATGTATCCTTGCAAGTTATTTGGAATAACGAGCTGACCGATCATTTTCGTCCGTCTCGGGGTATCCGCCAGGGCGACCCCCTCTATCATTACATTTTTGTTATATGTATGGAACTTTTATCGCAACTAATTAATTTACAGGTTGAGCAAAGGAGATGGTTTGAGGTTCACTTAAGCCATAATGGCCCGGGTCTGTCTCATTTGCTTTTTGCAGATGACGTTGTTCTATTCTAGGAAGCGTTGATTGCTCAGATGGAAATCATTGGACATGTTCTGGATTATTTTTGTGCATCTTATGGGCATAAGGTCAGTGCTGCGAAGACCCATATTTACTTCTCGAAGAACACGGACGCTGAGCTGCGCAGAGTTATATCATATGGGTTGGGTTTTACCGAGGTTAATAACTTAGGAAAGTACCTTGGGATCCCCCTCTTGCATTCTAGGGTGACTACTGCGACTTATGGATATTTAGTTGATAAATTTTAAAGTCACCTTTCTTCTTGGCCGGCTCGATCGTTATCTTTTGCGGGAAGGGTCACTTTAGTGAAATCGGTTCTCTAGGCCATTCCAAGCTACACTATGCAGACAACTTGGTTACCAAAGGGGGGTGTGCTTGGAGATTGAGAAGTTGATTCGTACTTTCGTTTGGAGGAGTTCTTCTGATCATAGAGGGGTGAATTTAGTACGCTGGGAGGAGATGCAAAATCCGATTGATTGTGGTGGAATGGGGTTTCGAGACCTCGAGAAGGTGAATTTTGCTTTCATTATGAAGTTGGGGTACCAGTTGATTCATGATACTAATAAGCTTTGGGTGCGTGTTTTACGCGCTAAGTACAAGTGGCGAGACCCATTGCCTGACGCATTACATCGACACAATTGCTCACGCCTGTGGGCGGGTATTAATCAGATTTGGGACAAGGTACGTTAAGGGGTTTTCTGGGTTGTCCGTGATGGCATGTCTGTCAATTTTTGGTATGATGTGTAGATATAGGATCTTGGACCTCTAGCAAACTTCTTCACTTGATCTTCACCGCTATCCCCATGCGCGATTGCGTCACTTGCCAATAGTGAAGGTAGTTGGGACGTGGATTTACTGCAGTTGTTACTTCTTGAGGATTGCGTGCACCGGATTTTAACTATCGTCCCCCCATCGGATGCACTTGGTCTGGACAACCTTGGGTGGAAGGGGGAGGCGAATTTCCTCATTTCGGTTAGATCGGCTTATAAACTTCTTAGTCTATCATATGAGCCCCCAAATGTGGTATGGAAATGTATTTAGAGGTTACTGGTTCCCCAAAGGATTCGTGATTTTCTTTGGCTTGCTTGCAAAGGGAAACTCCTTACCAATGAGGAACGTGCGAGGCGGCACATGGCCTCCAATGATCGCTGTGAGATGTGTAAACGAGGTGTTGAAAGTGTCCTTCATGTCTTACGGGATTGCATCCATGCTCGACGTGTTGGGCTCACTTGGTTAAGCCAGCTTTGTGGGAGGCATTTGGGTCGCAAACTTGTGAGGTTTGGCTTTACTCCAATATCGTGGGAAATGGCTTGGATAATGATGCGAATTGGAAGGTTTTATTTGTGGTTGTGCGTTGGAAATTATGGTCTAGAAGAAATTGTAGGTTGTTTGACTAGGATTGGATTGAGAAGGAAGACCTTGTGGGTGCATCACGTCAATTTGCTTAGTTGGTGTTGGGCAGCCGTGAGGACCGTGATGTGCGAGCCTTAGATCCGTATCGAATCGAGATTGAGGAGAGTCATTGGACGCCACCAGCCTCGGGATGAGTCAAACTTAATGTCGATGCGGCAAGGTCTATCAAAGATGATATGGCAGCGGTGAGGAGTGTTATCCGTGGCGATCAGGGCGAGTGGTTGTTTGGGTTTTTCCCGCTTTTTAGGGCGTTGCTCTGCTGCAACGACAGAATTATGGGCGATAAAGGATGGGGTTTGTCATGCTCGGGCTCTTGGCTTTAACATGGTTATCGTTGAATCGAATTGCGCCGAGGCAATTCGTATGGTGCAGGGTTTGGAGAATCCAAGTAGGGAGAATTCGCTTCTAACTAATGTTAAGGCAAGTTTATGGGGTGATTGGAAGGTGGTGCTTCGAAAAATAAATAGATCGGCAAATGTGATTGCCGATAGGCTCGCGGCTAGGTCGATGGGGGACGGGAATGATGCAGCTTTGTTCCACTTTGAAGAACCTGATATGCAACGGTGGCTTGCTCAAGACCGGCATCATGGTTTCAAGGTTGGGTAGTGTCGAGGGTGTTGGGGTTCGATGCAAGGGTTGGTCTTATTTGTTGTGCCAACTCTTGGATTGTGGTCTTTTTGGTTCTTTCATGTAGCTACATTCGAATGCACTCTTTTTCCTCCACTTAAGTTAGGAAGGTTTTTTAACGAAGCATGAGATTGTATCGTTTTCTTTTCTTGAATAAAAATATTTAAATCAAAAAAGAATTTAACTTGTCTAATTTAAAATTTGTATCTAATAAATATTTGAACCAGAAAAGTAAGGACCTGTTTAATTTGATTATTTTTCAAAGTGATTTAAGAAAAGAATTAAATAAAAAAATCGGGGGTATGTATCCAATACTGATATGTGGCCAAGACGATAAATTATTTCTCATTAAATTTATGGTTTAAGGTTATCGAAATATTTTTTAAAAGTAATTTAAAAAATGAATAGTTAATTAACATATGTCAAATCGCCCTTTGCCGGACATTGAGATGCACATGAATTAGTTAAATGGGTGCACTCACACATTATATCTATTGTATTAGTTTGATTTGAAATGTCTTCGTTTTTTAATAATTTGTACTTGATGACGTCATTCAGGACTTTTGATTATACGAATATGATTTTTTTTCAAAAGAAGAAGAAAATACATACGGGTTTTACTCCACTTGTCATCTTCATGTTAAATTGGGATGAAAAGATAGAGTTTGAAATTGTGGTCGGTGCTTGCTGAGATTGATCAGGCTGCTCATCGAATTAGGAAGGGGTGCTTCACTCTTATGACTGGTGACATGCAATGCGATTGCAAACTGGCTTGCAAGGGATGAGATTCATAAGTTTGAATTATTTAAAGCACTCTTGTTTGTTTTGTAATCATTCCTCTTGTTATCTTTAGAGTGGTGTGGAGAGATACTGTTTTTGGTCTTTCTCCAACTTATCATCCTTCATGTTTATTGTTGAATGTCGACTCTTAACTCTTAAGTATTTGTTTTGTGTATTGGTTGTATGTGCTATTTCTCTTTAAATAAGTTTAGAAAGGTTTTCTTATGAGACATATAATTATAAATACGATTTAATTAATAAAATTATATTTTACTGACAAGAAAATCGTATACAGATTATTTTAAAAATGCGTGACAAGCTCCTAAAGAAAAAATAGGAAAAAAGCTCAAAGGGGAAAGTAAACGTGAGGAACAAGGCTTGCATTACACGAAGCAAACGTGAGACCGTGGTCTTGAGCCCACCTTGTTCTGAACCATCCACTACAAGGGATGGGAGACGTTCGCTCAGCAGCCTAATATAGCGAACAACACTATAGTCAGTGAATTTTACTCACATCAACTCTGCCCACACAAGCCTTTCATCTACGTCCGCAGAGAGGCAGCCAAGCTCAACCCTGCTGTCATCAACAGCCATTATGACCTTGATATGAACGACAACCCGTACGAGGATTGGAGGCATTCACTGACGACTGCCCATTATGAGGAGATCAAGGCCAGAATCTGCAAGCCCAACACACCATGGCTGGGGGGCAAACATGTGGGATATGTCCAGCGCCGCCACCTGCTGCCTGAAGCTATGTTATGGAACACGTTTGTGAAAAGGAGTCTGCTGCCCATGTTGCGTTCGTACAGTGACTATATATGATACGCAAATGGTGCAAGTGTACACGTCGAACGAGTAATAAAGTGATGAGTAAGTATAATCTCCACAGGGATTGTAGGTGAACACAGTTTTCGTATCCAAATTGCTATAGTAACTAAATTGTAATGTGAGTATGCTGAGGCATAATGAATGAAAGAAAATGCGGTAGCAAAACAAGCAAATAGAGAAGAGATAATCAAATGATAGATAGGTCCTCTCTCGGATACGAAGCTCTCTACGGAATGGCTAGCTAGCTCCTGAAGGATAATCCTCTAAAACCTCTTAACGCTGCTAACAAATCCTAGTTCTCGCACTATGCTCGATGGGATTTACTTAGGCTGCTCCTAAACTATCTCTAGCAAGAAGGCTGGGAGACTAAAATGCTACAGCAATACCTCCCGGCTCAACTCTAAACACTTAACTCTCCTAATCTTTATCCCTTTTAGCCGTGAAACCTATCACTTATCTCTAAGGCAGGTTGGAGTCCTTCCTCTTGGTGGTTACTCCATTGTTTATGAAGATCTAAGGCTAGTTCTATCGATCACTCCCCCTAGATAATGCTAAAGCAATGACCTTCTCTCGAAAGTTGTCACACGTTACTCTAACTATCACTATTAGCTAGGACTTACTCTCTCAATCACTACCCCCATCTGTACCTAGGGAACAACCATCACTTGAAGGCATCATAAGGAATGGCCTGTCTCTCGAAGCACTAACATCCCTAATCTCTTACAACCTTGTGTTGTTCCTAAAGAAAGGCCAACTCTCGAAGGCGCTTAAGGTAGGGCCTATCTCTCAAAGCACTGAGAACCCTAAGCTCTTACAACTTTATGAAGTTAAGCACACCATAAACAAAGAAAAGCTCAAGAGAGAACAATAAACATCAACATGAGATTAAGAAAATAAAAAGAGTATCATCCAGCAAAACCCATGCCATCTAAAACAGTTCATGGCTGGGCAATAATCTAATGTATCATTCTCATACAACCCTCTAGATAAATAAATGCTATAGCAAAAAGGAAAGATAAACTCCCAGTTTGCCGGTGGACTGCCATGACCGCCTTAGGCTCACCGCCTCAGGAGAGGACGGTGAGGCCACGCCTCGAGCTTCCTGATGAAGGACACCAAAGCTGACTGACGATGAAGTGCTCCTCTCCTCTGTTGTGCTTCCTCTTGCACACTTTTCTCGCTCTTCTCCACCTCTCTTCTCCTTGAAGAGATGAAGCCTTTATATAGTGGGGGTGGTCTTCCAGGGTTTTGGTTCCTTGGTATCTCGTTGGGGATCCCAACGAATATCCTCTGACAAACTCTGTCCACCAGGGGACAAGAGGACGGTCTGCAGATGGAGTGCGGCTGCTGCGTAAAGTTTTCTGACAGTGTCAGGCGTCCTTTCCTGCACATTCACGTGCTTGTACTTCCGTGCGCCAGCTAGCCTTCTTTCTCCTCCTTTGCTATAGCATTTTGTTCCTTGATTCTTCCCTCGCATTCTGCTCTGTCATCATGCACAAAAACAACCAAAAACTACCTTTCACGTAGCACCAACTCCACGCGAGCAATAAATTGAAAAGCACCCATAATATACTAAAAATGCATCCTACATGCAATGTAATGCACCTGAAAACAAGCAATTGCTATAGCAAAGAGGCATAAATATATAGGTAATATCATAGCTATCACACCCCCAAACTTAAGTTATTGCTTGTCCTCAAGCAATGAGTAAAAATAAACAAAAGGGATGCTATTGCAAAGATTTAACGAGGAATTAATACTACAGCAGTGTTTCAGCTTTCAGAAAAATATAGGCATTCAATACCAACAACATTTACTTGAGACTGGCAAGAATTTATCTTAAGAGCAAGCTTCTAGTGAGTGTGTGTGTAAGATTACTTTCGAGCTATGCATGATAAGTGAAGAAAATTTTTCAAGGAAGCTTAATAAGAATGCTTTAGCAATGAAATTTTAATTATTATAGACTTCCACAAAGATGCAAAAGGTACTGTTGCGAAGGGTGTCAGCTCATCACACATGTCGTCCTTAACTTTAGATGAGCAGGGAGCAAACCTCTCACCCCCAAGCTAGTAGGCAGAGTCATCCCGTGACAACTTTCATTTACTCATGTGCTTTTTATTGCCACTTATTTATTATATATATTTTTTGACAGTATGGCCTGAAGACTGCACATCGGAGTGTCCTTCTACAGTTATGCTATAGCATTTATTCAATTTCCAGTTTTAGGCACATGGGAGTCTATTTTCTTTTAAGCTCATTTTTCATTCTTTCATGCAAGGCATTATTAAAGTCCTTCCTAAAAAGTTTTTCTAAACCTACCAAGCAGAGAAAGAAAGCAATCCGTGTCTAAAGTTATTTTCTATAGCAAACTCACTCCTAAGATAGTTCTTTAAGTCTCATACAGTTGTAAAATTTTTATGATTTTCAGATCAGGCCTATTGAATTTCGAATGATCATCATTAAGCGTCATCAACACATTTGCATATTTCTTCCTAGCTAAACAGAATTCCATAGCAAAACTTTTATCTAATCTTACGATGCAAATGCTATGATCCTAAACTAAGCGAAGGTGAAACACCCCCAAACTTGGAGATGTGTCGTCCTCGATGCATGAAGAAAATGTTATGCAACATGCTATTGCAAAAATAAACTAAAAAGAGCGAAAGATAAAATAAAAAAGTGTACCTCATGGGTGCTGAGGTCAATTGTCACTTGTGTCATCTATGGAGTGGTCGTCGTGCACCATTGGAACTGTTGAGGTTGCACTGTCATCAGATAGGGCAGGGGCTGGATCTGTTGGTTTGACAGTGCGCCCTGCTGTGCGTTTATAACGTTTCGGCTTGGATGTCGTAGCATCCTAAGATGGTGGCACAACGGGGTTGGTTCCAGTGGTGGGGGCCGCCTCAGCCATAGGCTGATCATCGTCACTCAAGGTGGTGGCTGGCTCCCTTTGCGATTTAGGTAGTTGTGATGTTGCTGTAGCAGGCTTGTTGCTTCGTGTTATCTTCATAGTGGGTGTGGAAGCAGGATCGATTTTCTGTGACTTTTGAGTTGAGGGGTCTCGAGTATCTGGCTCATGGGCAGGCGTTTGGTTGACTTTCTTCTGAGCTGTTAACTTCCTCTTTTGGGCTGGTGGTCGGGGCATGCTCGCTGCAGCATTTTGGTCTTGAGGTTCAGGAGTGATGAGGAGTTCCTTTGGAAATGGGGGAAACTGAATTGCAATTCCATGCAAGACCTCGGAGAAGCATTGTGAGATGACCGCATCCCTTTGGTTGGCATATTTGAAATAGGTGCTCAGCTGCACCCTTAAACTGTGAAGCTCTGTGGCCAGGTGGGTTGCTTTAGCAACCAATGTTGTGGTCCTTGCTGCAGCAAAGCTCTTGGCTCCTCCCTCCAAGGTCTCGTTTGGAGTGTCCTCATCAAATCCCTTCAGCTGAGGAATCTGGGCAGGTGTTAACCCCTTTTTTCCCTCCATTCGCTCGTCCTTGGCCGAGTTTTCAAACACTTCCTTCCTTCGGTAGAGGAAAAATATCAAATTTGGGAAGATCAGAGGGCTCTTGCTCCTCTTAAGGCATGCGTAGACCTCATCCACCACCAATTTCCCTACATCAATTTGTCGACCATTAATTATGGAATGTATAATCAGCAGACGAGATAGGTGTACCGTAGTTGTGTGCAATGTGGGCACCAGTCTCGTTCAGAGCAGATGATTCCATAATTTCACTTCAGGCTTTAGTCTCCCCCTCTCAACTGTCATGGTGTTCCAGTTGAGTTTTGTCCCTTGAAAGCATAGTTCCTTTACGATTTCTTCTTGTGCTTTGTCGTCTAGCCCAGCAACAAAACTTCCATGCTCATCCACTACATTCTTTAGGTCGTAAAATTTGTTCACTGTTGCAGTAGTGAATTTCACTTGTTCTCCTCTAACATGGACACTCGACTGTGTTGGGCTCGTCAAGTGCGCATAGAATTCCTTCACTAATGGGACACATATGCCTTGGGGGTGCTCATCTAGCTTTCTCCAGTTGTGCTTGGCTATGATATCAAGTAGGGCTGACTCGAAGTTCTCCTCATTTTCCTCAGGGAATCGGAGTCCTTGCTCTGGCAGTAGCTTTCTATCTTTTAGACTTAGCCATCTTTCTCGGGCTGCTTCATCGTAGAAGAGTTTGATCTTGACGACCGTTGGGTTCTGTGAACTTGATGCAGCACCAGAGACATTTTTGCAGCGGACCATTGTTGGAGGCTTGAAGGTAGGTCTTTTGGTCTTTTTATGGGAACAAATGTTTTTATGGGAAGAGAAAAATGAAAAGTTGAATGGTTTGGGGTTGAGTGAAGAAGATGAAGCGTGAAGATGGTTGATGAGGATAGTGGGGGAAGACGTGTGGGAAGTTTCCTTGGGAAACGGCTACCCACTGACTCTCCTTAATGAAGAGAGAGGGTTGAGGTTGACGGGAGCCGTCTTTTGTCAGGAGAGAGAAAAAAGTTCTTAATTGCTTGAAGAGAAAGCAGAAGAGAGAACTAGGTTATATTCGGCTAGGGTTTAATCTTCAAATATTCTCTCTATTAATTCCCCCTTTTTATAATGCCCTTTTTAATCCCCTCATTTTCCTATGTCGTACCAACTCCCAAGTCAAGACAGATTGTGTTCCATACAAACTCTGATCTCCTTTATCAACCAATAAAATAAACCCCTTTTTGATGTACCACCTGCATGACTGATTAATACTACAGAGGACATGTACTATGATACAAAATTTGCAGGATAATAAATTAAAAGAAAGGACAAACAAAAGATAAGAACAAAGCTAAAAACATACAAAAACAAACTAACTATTGTTTATTGAAAATGCTAAAGCAAAAACAAAAATTTAGGAGGCATACTATCAAGGGTCAGGAAGGCTGAGGTGAGACGTAGCTAGCCCCACTTCGTTTGAGTGATTTTCAGCATATGGGTTTCCTTTCTTGGTCAGGTCCTTAAATCCTTTCTCTTGAACTGGTCCAACAAAGGCTTTCTTCTGAATGTTGATGCTACAGCAAAGTTCTTGTAGCTCATCCCATGCTATAGTATTGCAGTGCCTATCTTCCATTGACCTCTCGTGAAGAGTGTTATGCATGGTGATGGTGACTATCTCTTCACCCACTCTCATTATGAATTCACCCTTTTCACAGTCAATCAAGGCTCTCCCTGTAGCTAAAAATGGCCTTCCTAGAATAATAGGGGCATTGTTGTCTTCCTCGCAATCCAAGATCAAGAAATCAGCAGGGAAAGCAAATTGATCCACTTTTACTACAACATTCTCAATTTTTCCTTCTGGTTGGACTTCAGAGTGATCAGGTTCACACTCGATCCCAAATCACACAATGCTCTCCCAACAAACTTATCTCCGATAGAATAGGGGATAATAAAGCTTCCTGGGTCTTTTCTTTTTGGCGGGAGTTTTCTCCAAATGTAGTAGCATTCCTTTGCTATAGCAACCATCTCATGTTTTTCCACCTTTCTCTTCTTTGTGATGATATTCCTTCCAAATGGGAGATCTTCTTGCTTTTTGAGTCCTTGAGAGAATAGTGGAGGTGGTTTAGCTAGATCTGCTATAGCTCGTGAGGCTGCGTCTTTTGCTGTAACAAAAACTGGCCCTTCCTTGATTGGTCTTTTGGCTTTGCTATCCTTCTTTATTCCTTCTACTTGCTGTGGTTCCTGAAGATCTTCTTGTAGTGGTAGTAAGCTGGGTTGGGCTTCGTCCTTCTCTCCACCCCCAAACTTATTACCTTGGTTAATCTTCGTGCCTCTCTTTAATGTGACTGCACTGCATTGTTCCTTGCCATGGTGCTTAGTGGCTTCAGTGTCGCTAAGCCGACTGCCTTGCATGTGCAACGTTTGAGCTATCTGACCCACTTGAGTTTCTAAAGCTCATAGGGATGCACCATGACTTTGTAGAAGGGCTCCCTGATTTTTAATGTGTGCTGCTTGATCCTGTAGCATAACTTTAGTGGTCCCCATGAAGTCCTTTGTCATAGCCATGAACTCCTTAAAAGTAGACTCCAATGACACGGTTTCTACTGAAATTGGTTGCTTTTGCAGGTAGCTGCTGTAGCAGATGGAATGCCGTGGAGAAGCAGGCGCTGGGCAGTGAAGAAGCAGAGCTGGAACTGGATTGCAGACGAGAAGGACGATGCTGCCATGGCCGTTGCCGTGGCAGCCAAGGACGACAACAATAGTGAAGGGAATAAGTGAAGTGGACCTCGACAGAAAAAGGAAATTAAGCCGGTCTGTCGTGGAGTACCCTTATATTTTTCTGAGCCCTAGATCAGAATGAAGGCCAAGCCCAAAGTTCAAGGAAGAAACTCCAAGCAAGAAGGAAAGACGAATTAAAGATATATGCTCTGGAGATTTAGTCTTTAATAGAGTTGCATTTTAGTTTAAACTTGTATTCTTGCCATATTAGAAAACTTGAACCCAAGGCCTATATAAAGGCATGTAATTCGACCTAGGGGAGGATATCTTACTCTCTAGCCTTCTTCCCAAAACCCTAGCCGTTTTCCCCTTCTCATCGTGTTCTAAACTTCCCCTAGGGCTAAGTAAGGGTTGATTCTGTAAAGTAGTTGCAAGGATTGCATTTGTTTTAGGAATTTTTTTGTTCAATAAAATAGACTTCAAGTTTGCTTATTCTGGTTTTCAACATCTTGCAAGAGTTTCGGGAGAGCATTGTGAGATTACACATTTACTTAATATCGGGAGAGTTAAGTATACGAAAGGAATAAGTACGGGTTCTCCAGTTTATGGTTGAACTATCTCGGACCTAGGGATAGGACGAGGTTAAGTGGCTAAGGAAGAATTCAACAACATCGATGTTCATCCTTCGATTCACGCCGGGAGGTATCATCAAAGACGTGTTCATCGACAGACTTGGACCTAGGGATAGGCCAAGACACAGTAGGGATTCTTGCCAAGCTTGAAGTACAGAGTTGTGTGATCGTTGCCGCGACAGGTGCTGCCGCGACAGGCGCAACGACAGAACAGAGATTCCTAGACTTTGCAACACCTACACTACTGAGCAAATCAATATCGGCCCATTCTCTCTATCTTGATTCTTTTCTCTTTTATTTCCAGTATTCATTATTGTTCCGTGACAAACAATTAAAATATTTCTTTTTCCTCTTGTGCAGCAATTCCAGGTTAAAGTTATTAGCCCAGTCTCCGTGGAGACGATATCTAGGGGTGAGCAAAACTCGACTCGACTCGAAAAAATCGATATTTTTTTTCAATTTCGAGTTATTCGAGTCGAGTTATTTGAGTTGTTTGAGTTATTCGAGTCAACTCGATTAACTCGAAAAAATTTCGATTTCGAGTCGGTTTGGAATTTGCCCAACTCGAAAAATTGAAAAATCGAAAAACTGAATTTTACAGTTTTACAATTTAGTCACTGATTTCATTTTTCTTCAATTCCTCCTTCATTTTAAGTCCATTTTTGACCAAATTTGAACCACATATTCCTAAACCAGCGTAGAATACATATTTATCTTCAATTTATATTTTTAAAATAAATTTCATATTTTTTTCAATTCAGTCCCTTAACTTTGTATGATTTCCTCATTTCTTCAATATCTCCTTCGTTTTAAGTCAATTTTGACCAAAATTGAACCACATGCTCCTAAACCAATGTAGAAACTAGAATACCTATTTAGCTTCAATTCATATTTTTAAATTAAATTTTCTACTTTTGTAATTTAGCCCTTCAACTTTGAGTTTTCTTTTTGTTGGTTTGATTGTTACAATTGAAATTTGGACAGGTTTACCTTGTTTGATGAAAAATGTGTTCTTATTTTTGTGCTTTTAGAATCATTGTATTGTTTAGTCATCAGTCAATTTATATGTATGTAGATATAATTCAAAATCTTTTTTTACACATGTGAAAAATAATATGAAGAAATATATATAGATATAAATAGAAAAATGTTTAAATTAAAACCAAACTCGAAAAATCGAATCGACTCGAACTCGACTCGAACTCGCTAAAATCGACTCGAATCGAAAAAATTTCAATTTAAGTTCAAGTTGTAAAATATGACGATTGAACTCGAATAACTCGAATTTTTTTGACTCGACTCGACTCGACTCGCTCGAACGCTCACCCCTAACGATATCCGATACTTACGTATCACTTTACTACTTGCGTCGTGTACACTTGCACTACATTGCGATAGACACTTTTACACGCAACAAGTTTTTGGCGCCGTTGCCGGGGACTGGCAACATATATGTACCCTACCCTTTTACTGCACATTCTTTTTATTTTTCTGTTTTCTTACTTGGATTGTTCACCATGTGCTTTTCACAAGGTCTTTTGTTCGCTTATGCGCAGATCGAGACGAGGAAAGGAACCTGAGTACCAGATAGATCCTGAAATCGAACGCTCGTGTAATCTTAGGAATCGACTCTGACTTGTATTAGCCAGAAACGAATACCTTGAAGAACAGTTATTGGCCATGAACGACCAAAGGAATCCACAGGGTCCTGAAGATCCTGCCGGAGATGGAAGGAACGGACAACCTACCGATCCTCCTGCCGTTGCTGCACGCCGGTCATGCCGAGACTACATGATCAACGATCATGTGGAACTAGAAACCACCCTGCCAGACGTGGAAGCTGAAAATTTCGAGCTAAAACCTGTCATGTTCAGCATGATTAATAACGCTGGCCAATTTAGTGGTGCTGCTACAGAGGATGCTAGGGAACATCTGAAAACGTTCTAGGAAATCTGTGGTTCGTTTAGACTACCAGGAGTAAATCCAAAGATACTGAGGGTTCAGTTATTTCCTCATTCATTGAGGGACAGGGTGAAAACTTGGTGGAATAAACTAATGCCGAGTTCAATATGAACTTGGGCAGCTTTAACTCGTGAATTTTTGTCTCGTTTTAATCCTTCACATTTATCTGAGCGATTACGTAATGAAATTGCTACTTTTCAATAGGAAGATGACGAGCCAATGCACGAGGCCTGGGACAGATTTACCACTCTTCTGAGGAACTGCCCGATGCATGGATTCCCCGTTTGGAACCAGGTAATAAAGTTTTAAAATGCTGCCAATTTACAGACCCGTATGAGAATTGATTCAGCAGCAAATGGATTGCTGTTGGACAAAGATCCAGATGAAGCGATGGTAGTATTGAAAAACCTGGCAAAAAACGAGGAACAATTTCCTACAGCAAGAAGAGGGGGTAAACGAGTACTAGCTGTGAAAGATTGTGAAGCCGATGACTCCCTAAAAACACAGGTGGTATATCTCACAAAGGCAGTGAAAAAGTTATTGAAAAAAGATTCAAAACATGTCTACTCTGCTGAAGAGGTATGTGAAACTTGTGATGGGAATCACAGTTCGGAAGATTGTCCACTACATTTAGAAGAAGAAATGTATGTTGGGAACTACAACAAACAGAACTACAATTCCATCAACTACAATCTCAACTGGAGAAAGGATCCCAAGTTCTCTTGGAGCAACCCTAACAATGCCCTGAATCCTCAAGCACAAAACACTCAGAATCAAGGGGGACCTAGGTTAATGACTCGGCATCAACCACATCAGCAGCAATAACAACCACCAGCTGCCACGACGAGTATACTGGAGCAGACCTTGGCTACGTTTATGTCTCAAACAGGAACTTCCATTGAGAACATGAATCACTTCGTTAAGAAGACTGAGTCATTTATGGATAAAACAGAGATGCAGATGACCAACCATGAAGCTACTCTGAAATCACTGGAGACACAGATGGGTCAGGTTTCCCAGCATATTAAACCAAGGCATAATGGAGGATTTCCTAGCGATACTGAAAACGCTAGACAACCCACACATGAGCATTGTAAAGCCATCACTGCTAGGAGTGGGAAGAAATTACCAGGGCCAGAGAAGGAAGCTTAATTAGTTAAGGAACCAGCCCTAGAGTCGGCTGCCGAGAACACTGCCCTGGCAGATGACAAACAGCCTGCTGCCGAAAAGCCAGTCACGACAGCAGAAGGGACAGAGGAGAAAGATGAAGAACCTAAGCCTCCTTAGATCCGAATGCAGTGGGAATGACGCATTGCAGATTATCGTCCTCCACCTCCTTTTCCTCAGCAGTTACAGAAATTGAAACAAGAATCCCAGATTAAGAAGATCTATGATATTTTTAAGCAGATCCACATCAACATTCCGCTGTTAGATGCTATAAAGGAGATGCCGGGTTATGCCAAATTTCTCAAGGATGCCATGTCGAAGAAATCCAGGCGGGGAATTTGAAACAGTTAAAATGACAGAGGGATGCCTGAGTATTTTGCACAAGCATCCACCCTAGAAGAAGAAGGATCATGGGAGCTTCATCATACCGTGCATAATCAGATATAAATTTGTGGGTAAGGCACTTTGTGATCTTGGTGCTAGTATAAATTTAATGCCCAAATCTGTTTTTCAGAAGTTAGGTATTGGAAAAGCTCGGCCCACAACAGCAGTACTGCAGGTGGCAGACTGCTCTTACGTACATCTAGAAGGGAAGATAGAAGATATTCTGGTAAGAGTGGACAAATTTATTTTTCCTGCTAACTTTCTTGTCTTAGATTGTGAAGCAGATGAGAATGCACCAATCATCATGGGGCAACCCTTCTTAGCCACAGGAAGATCACTGATTGATGTGGAAAAAGGGGAACTCACAATGAGAGTGAACGATCAAGAGATCAAGCTGAATGTTCTCCAAGCAATAAAACATGTTGATGCAGAAGAAGAATGCAAGGCTATCACTGAAGTTATCCTTGACCAACCCTGCATCAGGTCGGGCTGCCATGACATAAAAATTGGCCACTGCCCCAGCAGCCATTTAGAAGACTGTCACGGCAACGACGACGACAGCAGCTCCTCAGAATCTGACATATCTGATACTGAAGATCCAGAGGAGGTAAACTGGATAGGCAATCGTCCAGGTAAGTTATTCGAACCCTTAAACTATACCTTGAATGAACATATAGTCCAAAAGCCATCAACTGTAGAGCCACATATTCTAGATCTTAAGCCCCTGCCAGGGCAGCTCAAATATGTTTTTCTTGGATTAAATGATACGTTGCCCGTAATCATCTCTTCCAAGTTGATGCAGGAACATGAACAACAGCTGATAGGGATACTGCAGCAGCACAAAAAGGCTATTGGATGGACGATAGATGATATCCAAGGCATCAGTCCGGCACTATGCATGCATAAAATCCTCTTAGAGGATGATCATAAGCCGACCATTGATGCATAGAGACGTCTAAACGATGCTATGCGAGAGGTGGTTCGTAAGGAGATCATAAAATGGCTAGATGCTGGAATAATCTATGCCATATCGGATAGCAAGTGGGTGAGCCCGGTATAGTGCGTTCCTAAGAAAGGAGGAATAACGGTGGTAACCAACGAAGAAAAAGAGTTAATCCTAACCAGGACTGTGACTGGTTGGAGGGTTTGTATAGACTACCGGAAGCTTAACAAAGCTACCCGGAAGGACCACTTTCCCCTGCCCTTTATTGATCAAATGCTTGATATATTAGCGGGAAAGCCTTACTATTATTTTCTTGATGGATACTCAGGTTATAATCAAATATCCATTGCACCGGAAGATCAAGAGAAGACGACGTTCACTTGCCCATACGGTACTTACGCTTTTTGGAGGATGCCATTTGGACTTTATAATGCACCAGCAACCTTTCAAATGTGTATGATGGCAATATTCTCCGATATGGTGGAGGATTTCCTGGAGATATTCATGGATGATTTCTCTGTCTTTGGAGACAATTTTGAAAGCTGCCTAGGCAACCTACAGAAAGTGCTCGAAAGATGTGAGAAAGCAAACTTGGTATTGAACTGGGAGAAATGTCACTTCATGGTGGATGAAGGGATAGTCCTAGGCCATAAAGTAAGTTGTTGCGGCATAGAAGTCGACAGAGCTAAGATCGAGGTAATTGAAAAGTTGCCGCCACCCACCACAGTCAAAGGAATCAGGAGTTTTTTAGGGCATGCTGGTTTTTATCGGAGGTTTATCGCAAACTTTTCGAAGATCACCAAACCCTTGTGCCATCTTCTGGAGCAGAACCGTCCCTTCGACTTCAACACTGAATGTACTGAGGCATTCAAGGTTCTGAAAGAAAAGCTGGTAACATCCCCAATAGTACAGCCACCAGATTGGAAACTACCATTTGAGATTATGTGTGATGCTAGTGACTATGCTGTCGGGGCAGCACTTGGGCAGAGGAAAGACAAGCTCTTTCATGTTATATACTATGCCAGCAAAACACTGAACGATGCCCAAATAAATTACACCACAACAGAGAAGGAACTGTTAGCTGTGGTGTTCTCGATTGACAAGTTTCGTTCATACATACTTGGAACGAAGGTCATAGTCCACACAGACCACTCTACATTGAAATATCTGTTCGCCAAGAAAGATGCGAAGCCTCGATTGATACGTTGGATTCTGCTACTGCAAGAGTTCGACCTTGAGATCAAGGACAAAAAAGGAACATAAAATCAAGTTGCATACCACTTGTCAAGACTGGAGAAGGGAAAGAGTCTCCCAATAGATGAGACACACATATTAGAGACCTTTCCTGACGAGCAGTTGTTCGCTGCCACAAGCACTGCCGCGACAGCCATGGCGACATGTAAGTTTTCTGAACTCCCCTGGTATGCTGATTTCGTTAATTATTTAGTTAGTGGAATAACTCCTCCTGACCTTAATTATCAAGCTAGGAAGAGGTTCCAAAATGATGTTAAACATTATTATTGGGACGAACCTCTTCTTTTCAAATATTGTGTAGATCAAGTTATCAGGAGATGCATACCACAGGATGAGCAGGAAGCTGTGTTTCATCACTGCCATGCTTCACAATATGAAGGACACTTAGGTGGTAACAAAACAGCTGCCAAGGTTTTGCAGTCGGGATTTTATTGGCTGTCATTGTTCAAGGATGCCCATACATTCTACAAAAATTGTGACAAATGTCAACGGACTGGAAACATCTCAATGAGACATGAGATGCCGCTGCAAAACATTCTTGAAGTCGAAATCTTCGACGTTTGGGGGATTGATTTTATGGGACCATTCCCAGCATCGTGTGGGAACTTATATATCCTTCTGGCAGTGGACTATGTGTCCAAATGGGTTGAAGCAATCGCTACTCAGAAAAATGATGCCAAGACGGTTCAGAGGTTTTTGCATAAAAACATATTTTCCAAATTTGGCATCCCCAAGGCGATCATCAGTGATGAAGGGAGGCATTTCGATAACAGAGTTATAGCTGTTGCCTTAAAAAAGTATGGTGTCAAACATCGGATCGCAACAGCATACCACCCTCAGACCAATGGACAGGCTGAAATATCCAACAGAGAGGTTAAGAACATTCTAGAAAAGATGGTTAAACCAACTCGGAACGACTGGTCTCTACACCTCAATGACGCGCTATGGGCTTACAGAACAGCATTCAAAACTCCATTGGGAATGTCACCCTATCGGCTGATTTATGGAAAAACATGTCATCTACCTGTCGAGATTGAGCACAGAGCATATTGGGTCATCAAGGCAGTGAATATGGACTTGTAGAAGGCAGGATCGAAAAGGCTACTTGATTTGAATGAGATAGATGAAATTCGAGCAATGGCCTATGACAACGCAAGGATTTACAAAGACAAGACAAAGAAGTGGCATGACAAAAAGTTGCTGCCACGACAGTTCTGCCCAGGGCAGCTTGTGTTGTTGTTCAATTCTAGGTTGAAACTCTTCCCAGGGAAGCTGAAATCTAGGTGGTCCGGCCCATTCCAAGTGGTGCAAGTTTTTCCACATGGTGCCATTACAATCAGATCTTTAAAAGACGAGCACCAATTTAAAGTCAACAGACAAAGATTGAAGCATTATCAGGGGACTGAAGCCCCAAGAATGCAGGAAGTGGTTACTTTAGGAGATGCCCCTCCTGGCATCCCTAATTTAACCAAATTTTATTTTTATACTTATTTATTATTTATATATATTAGGTAATTAGAATTATTTAATTTTAGGAACTAAGTTTTTGTTTTTATTATTTTTAGGAAATAAAGGAGACAAGGAGAAGAGAAGAAGTGAATTCAGCCCACCATCTTTCCATCAGCCCAAACAAGAGCCTGTCGTTACAGCTGCCGCGACAGATGCAGAAAATCCAGCCTGTCAACACGCTGTCGCGGCAGACACGCAAACGCGTAACAGACGCGCAGCAGACACGAAAACGCGTGACAAACGCGTCAGAAACCGCGTAACAACTGGCCCTGTTATTCGCGCTTGCCGTTACAGCTCCAACGGGCAGCAAAAAAAATCCTCATCTATATAAACCCCATTTTACTATTCATTTTTCACTCACTTTCACTCTCTCTACTTGTTTCCTCTAGAATTTCATTTGCTTTATTTTCTTTTCTACAGTCCTTGCAACATGAGTACTAGAAATACCCGCCGAACCGTTGCCTTAGGATCTGCCCCTGTAGCATCCACTCCCAGCTCCTTCCAAGTTAGAGACATGTGGGAGGAGAAAGGTTTCATTTATACCACTAGAACGGAGAACCTTGGGCTACAACCGTTCATAGCTTGCAAAATCAGAGCCCTGCAGTGGCAGATGTTTGCCGAGCAGCCGGAGGAAATGAACGTAACTCTCGTCCGAGAATTTTATGCTGCCATCGACAGCAGGGAGGCGACCGCAGTAACAGTTCGAGGAAAAGAGGTACCTTTGGAGCCCGAATACATCAACACACTATATGGGTTCTATGTTGGGAGAAAAGAAGACGACCACCAACGATTTGTGGAAAGCTTAGAGCCGGCAGATTACGATGTTGTGATGGCAGAACTCACAGACGAGGGTACCGAGTGGAATACCGATCCTAAACATCCAAGGACGGTAAAACGAGTTCAACTCACTCTGGAGGCCAAGCTTTGGAAAGCATTCATCAAGAAGCGGATTATGCCCTCCTCGCACAACACAACGCTAGACCAACCAAGGTTAGCCCTCATTCATTCAATTTAAAATGAAAGGCCAATTAATGTTGTTAGATACGTTCGGGAGGGAATATTAGATTGTGCATACCGGCCGTCAGGACCACTCTTCTACCCATACCTCATTACTTCCCTCTGTCGTGGCCACAACGTACCGGAAGCTACCGAGGATTTAAGAGTCCGAGGAAAATGTTGGACAGAAAGGAACATCCTCAGCCTAATGGAACTCAAAGCTGCCACGCCCCTGTCGTCCTTCGACCCCACTACCACGGCAGGTGAGCCGACAGAGCCCACCAAAACTGAACCTGTCGCCATCGAACCCAGGCAGCCTACCGCAGCAGCTCCCCCGGCAGACTCCTCCACACAAATACTTGCTGCCATGCAGAAAATAGAAGAACGACAGCTAGGCCTGATGAGTTTCATCCGAGACTTCACCACCGCAATGGTACATTTCATCCACACCTCATTTAATTTTCCTGATGTATTGTTCCCTGCCTTCCCCAACCATTATTTTGCTGCCCCCACACCTGCCCATACCCCTACCCTCGCTGCCACACCAAGAACGCCATTTGTCGCGTCAACCCCGACCCCAGCCACAATAGTTGCAGGCGGCAACCGCACAGCCGAAACATCTGCCCGGGGAGCCAATAGAAAAGAGCCTTTGTCCGACCTCGACATGTATATAGCTGGATTCTCCTCCTCTGAAATTTGGGCGGCATCCGATGACGAGCCCTCTGTCAAGAGGAACTTGTCCAAGGAGTTCACCCTGGAGAAACAGCAGAAAATAGGCCCCGAAGTCGACCCATCTGACCAGGAAAAATCCAGCAGTAGCAGCAGCGGCAGCAGCAGCAGTAGCAGCTCCGAGGAGGTTCAGGTATTGGAGAAACCACCTCATATCTCCCCTACCCGCATCCAACCTCCACGGGAAGCCAAAAAAGAACACTTTTGCCTTTCCCATCCATCTGCCAGCACCAACAAGGAAAGTCACTGCCCGTCGGCAGATTCGACTCAGCACCAGTAGCAGCAGCAACGACGACAACGCTTGAAAATTTAAGTTTCTTATCTTATATTGTTGTCTGCCATTTTGTTATATTTTGTGATGTTGTTTTAATTTTGTTTTTTTATCTTTGTCATTTGCATTGAGGGCAATGCAACCCTCGAGTTTGGGGGTGGCATCCCTCCATTAATGAAGTCTCTTTAAGTTTAAAAATCGTGTCTTTTAATTAGTTTATTTTTGCTTTAAAAAATGATGAAAATTTGGTTTAAGTCTTTGAACTGAACTTACCTGCCGTGACAACCTCTGTCGTGACAGTGCCATTAGGATAGTTTTAGGAGCAGTTTAGAGCCTTACTATAATTCTGAATCTTAAACACCATTTGTGACTTTTATACTGTCTAGAACTCTACTAGTAAACTAGAATAGAAATCTTAACACTTGAGTTGCCCCTAGAGGTGCCTAACACTGGCTCTAGGAAAAGAAGTTAAGAAAAATAGACTCAATACACCTAGAGGTGCCCGAAACCGGCTCTAGGAAGTTAGCTAGAGGTGTCCGAAACCGGCTCTAGTCAAACTTAAGCTTGCGAAAATAAAATCGAGTCTACATAAAAACTAAATGAGCTTAAGAATTGCCTCCAAAAAGATGAAAGTTGGCATAAAAATTCAAGTTAGAAGCTTAGGTATTCTAGTAAACTAAGGGAGTCTTGGCATATAATTATTCACAAGCATGCACACACTACACGAGAATTGTAGCAAGGTTTCAAATGAATTTTGAATTATCCAATAGGGTGTTGCTCACAATAGGGAATGAATGGTAGGTAAGGAAAAGTTCACTGTTTTAAGCCAAACAAAAAAATTTTATTTCTTTTTTAGGTCTGAATTGCTTGAGGGCAAGCAAAAACTTGAGTTTGGGGGTGTGTTGAGTGTGTAAAAGTTCTATATTTTACCCCTTATTTAACCCATATTTGTGCTGCATTCAAGCATAATTCATTGCATTTAGGATAGATTTCATTTATACATCACAATTTTATCAAATGGCACAGTTTCTACTGAAATTGGTTGCTTTTGCAGGTAGCTACTGTAGCAGATGGAGGGCAGTGGAGAAGCAGATGCTGGGCAGCGAAGAAGCAGAGCTAGAACTGGATTGCAGACGAGAAGGACGATGCTGCCATGTACGCTGCCGTGGCAGCCAAGGACGACAACAATGGTGAAGGGAAAAAGTGGAGTGGACCTCGACAGAAAAAGGAAATTAAGCCGGTCTGTCGTGGAGTACCCTTATATTTTTCTGAGCCCTAGATCAGAATGAAATCCAAGCCCAAAGTTCAAGGAAGAAACTCCAAGCAAGAAGGAAAGACGAATTAAAGATATATGCTCTGAAGATTTAGTCTTTAATAGATTTGTATTTTAGTTTAAACTTGTATTCTTGTCATATTAGAAAACTTGAACCCAAGGCCTACATAAAGGCATGTAATTCGACCTAGGGGAGGATATCTTACTCTCTAGCCTTCTTCCCAAAACCCTATCTGTTTTCCCCTTCTCATCATGTTCTAAACTTCCCCTAGGGCTAAGGGTTGATTCTGTAAAGTAGTTGCAAGGATTGTATTTGTTTTAGGAATTTTTTTGTTTAATAAAATAGACTTCAAGTTTGCTTATTCTGGTTTTCAACATCTTGCAAGAGTTTCGGGAGAGCATTGTGAGATTACACATTTACTTAATATCGGGAGAGTTAAGTATACGAAAGGAATAAGTACGGGTTCTCCAGTTTATGGTTGAGCTATCTCGAACCTAGGAATAGGACGGGGTTTAGTGGCTAAGGAAGAATTCAACAACGTCGGTGTTCATCCTTCGATTCACGCCGGGAGGTATCATCAAAGACGTGTTCATCGACAGACTTGGACCTAGGGATAGGCCAAGACACAGTAGGGATTCTTGCCAAGCTTGAAGTACAGAGTTGTGTGATCGCTGCCGCGACTAACAACAGACCGCTGCCGCGACAGGTGCTGCCACGACAGGCGCAACGACCGAACAGAGATTCCTAGACTTTGCAACACCTACACTATTGAGCACATCAATACCGGCCCATTCTCTATATCTTGATTCTTTACTCTTTTATTTCCAGTATTCATTATTGTTCTGTGACAAACAATTAAAATATTTCTTTTTCCTCTTGTGCAGCAATTCCAGGTTAAAGCTATTAGCCCAGTCCCTGTGGAGACGATATCTGATACTTACGTATCACTTTACTACTTGCGTCGTGTACACTTGCACTACATTGCGATAGACGCTTTTACACGCAGCAATAGCCATGAACTCCGTAAAAGAAGACTCCAATGAACTGCTTGACGAAGGTGTTGCTCCATTTTGATTTTGCCATGGCTTATTCTGGCGGGACTCGTGTACCTCTTGCGGATTTTGTTGTGACATTTGGTTGGCCGACATGTTGTTGTACCCCTGATTATCCCAACTCAGGTTTGTGTGCTGACTCCATCCTGGATTGTTGTTGCTATGGTTATAGTTCCTCACATAATTGTCAGTTTCTGGATTATCAGGGCAATCATTAAGGTGGTGATTGCCATCGCATCTTAGGCATGACCTTACTGCCTTATCTTCCTTCACTTCGTTGGAACGCTGGAGATTCTTTAGCAAATCTGTGATGTTGGCCAACTGATTCAGTATTGAGTTGTCAACTTCACTCTCCTTGGCAACTTGTCTTCTCCTCCCCGTTCCAAGCCTTGTTGTTGGGAACTAATAATCGTTGTTGGCTACCTTGTCGAGGATGTCAAATGCTTCTTCGGGTGACTTGTCCAACAGTGTCCCATTTGCTGCAGCATCTATCAACATCCTTGTGGGCGCATTGACACCATTATAATACATAACCACTTGGGTCCACTCATGATACCCATGGTTAGAGCATTTCCTCAACAATCCCTTAAATCGGTCTCAGCTCTCATACATAGATTTGTCATCAGACTCCCGAAAGTAAGCGATATCATTCCTCAACTGGGTGTTCATTACTGGCGGACTATGTCATAGCAAAAAGTTCTTGCATAAATCGGTCCAAGTTTGAATTGATCCGGCTGGCACCCCATTTAGCCATGCCCTAGCACGATCTCTTAGTGAATACGGAAACAACTTTAATTTCAACACATCCTCGTGCACCCTTTGTTGTATGAAAGAATCACAAACACCTAAGAAAGCACGGATATGATGTCTAGCATCTTCATGAGGCGAGCCACCATACTGTCCAATGTTGCTCAACATGTTAAACATGACGGGTTTAAGTTCGAACTGGGCTGCCTGAATTTCTGGAGCTACAATTCCAGGATAAAGATCATCCAAACTAGGAGCCAAATGATCCCTAATGGTTCATGGTCGAACCTCCGCTCTATGGCCATTTTCCATAGCATCTGCATTAACAGGTGCTGGTTCCATGACTCTAGCTTCTCCTGATCGTAAACTAGAAGAATACCTGAAAAGAAAAGTAAAACAACAAAACATGTGAATATTTACAATGTGGAAATAGAAAGAAAAATGAAAATAAAAACTGTGGACAACCAATTTTCAATCCCCGGCAGCGGCGCCAAAAACTTGTTGCGTTCGTGCGGTGACTATAAATGATACACAAATGGTGCAAGTATACACGTCGAACGAGTAATAAAGTGACGAGAAAGTATCGTCTCCACAGGGATTGAAGGTGAACACAGTTTTCGTATCCAAATTGCTATAGTAACTAAATTGTAATGTGAGTATGCTGAGGCAGAATGAATGAAAGAAAATGCGGTAGCAAAACAAGCAAACAGAGAAGAGATAATCAAATGACAGATAGGTCCTCTCTCGGATACGAATCTCTCTACGGAATGGTTGGCTAGCTCCTGAAGGATAATCCTCTAAAACCTCTTAACAAGGCTAACGAATCCTAGTTCTCTCACTATGCTCGGCGGGATTTACTTAGGCTGCTTCTAAACTATCTCTAGCAAGAAGGCTGTGAGACTAAAATGCTACAGCAATACCTCTCGGCTCAACTCTAAACACTTAACTCTCTTAATCTTTATCCCTTTTAGCCGTTTAAACCTATCACTTATCTCTAAGGCAGGTTGGAGTCCTTCCTCTTGGTGGTTGCTCCATTGTTTATGAAGATCTAAGGCTAGTTCTATCGATCACTCCCCCTAGCTAATGCTAAAGCAATGACCTTCTCAAGAAAGTTGTCACACACTACTCTAAATGCCATTATTGGCTAGGACTTACTCTCTCAATCACTACCCCCATATATACCTAAGGAACGACCATCACTCGAAGGCATCATAAGGAATGGCCTGTCTCTCGAAGCACTAACATCCCTAATCTCTTACAACCCTGGTTGTTCCTAAAGAAAGGCCAACTCTCGAAGGCGCTTAAAGAAAGACTTATCTCTCAAAGCACTGACAACCCTAAGCTCTTACAACTTTAGGAAGTTAAGCACACCATAAACAAAGCAAAGCTCAAGAGAGAACAGTAAACATCAATATGAGATTAAGAAAATAAAAAGAGTATCATCCAACAAAATCCGTGCCATCTAAAACAGTTCATGACTGGGCAATAATCAAAAGTATCATTCTCATACAACCCTCCAGATAAATAAATGCTATAGCAAAAAGGAAAGATAAACTCCCAGTTCGCCGGTGGACTGCCATGACCGCCTTAGGCTCACCGCCTCGGGAGAGGACGGTGAGGCCACGCCTCGAGCTTCCCGATGAAGGACACCAAAGCTGAATGACGATGAAGTGCTCCTCCCCTCTGCTGTGCTTCCTCTTGCACACTTTTCTCGCTCTTCTCCACCTCTCTTCTCCTTGAAGAGATGAAGCCTTTATATAGTGGGGGTAGTCTTCTAAGGTTTTGGTGCCTTGGTATCTCGTTGGGGATCCCAACGAATATCCTCCGACAAGCTCTATACACTAGGGGACAAGAGAACGGTCTGCAGATGGAGTGCGGCTGCTGCATAAAGCTGTCTGACAGTGTCAAACGTCCTTTCCTGCACATTCACGTGCTTGTACTTTCGTGCGCCAGTTAGCCTTCTTTCTCCTCCTTTGCTATAGCATTTTGTTCCTTGCTTCTTCCTTCGCATTCTGCTCTATCATCCTGCACACAAACAACCAAAAACTACCTTTCACGCAGCACTAACTCCATACGAGCAATAAATTGAAAAGCACCCATAATATACTAAAAATGCAACCTACATGCAATGCACCTGAAAACAAGCAATTGCTATAGCAAAGAGGCATAAATATATAGGTAATAGCATAGCTATCAGCCCACATCTCACAACTCAACAGTTGATCGGCCACGCCTCACCTTAATTTACAGCATCTTGATGAATTGGCCGATCAACGTGGGGGAAATCATCTGTACGGAAATATACAACTGCTTCAAGAAGAAGAAGGGCAGGTTGTACTTCCCATCCCTCATCACAGGTCTCTGCACCAATTTTCGAGTCCCGGCAGAGCCCACAGATGAGTTTACAACTGCCAAGGAGGGCTGGACCAAAAAGGTCCGCATTCAGATGATGTAGGATGCGGAGAAAGAACCAGCCACGCCCAGTCAGCCCTCCACCACACAGTTTGAAACGCTAGCCGCCCCTGGCAGTACTGATGCTGCCCCAGACAAAGAGGTCCTCCCACTGCTCCACGCACTCCTTGACCACAAAAACGGATAGAGCAACAACAGTTGGCCTTCATAAACTATATGGGAGAGGCCCAAGAAGCCCTGGTGGTTTATTTCCTGCAGAAATTCCCTGGTGATGTGCCCACCATGCCACCCTTTCCTGATGAGCTTGCAGCAGCAGCAAGAGCACGAAGAACTTCACATGTCGCCATCGCCCGCCAAATAGACCGTCAGATGCCCTCTCCTATGCATTCTCCGCACAACTCAGCTGCCACCCCATCTAACACAGTGGTAGACTCCCTTGAGAGGCACCAGCTGAATCTCTCCCCAGCCTGCACAACCAATACAGTAGCAGACTCCTCATCAGAGGAGATTGAGCAGCCACCGCCGGAACCAGAAACAACAGTAGTAGCGGCAACAACAGCCATCCCAATGGCATTCATCTCTCTGGCAGCACCCACAGAGGAAGGGACAAGGAAGAGGAAGCGGCACATAATAGCAGAAGAACTTGTGGACCTCGAGAAAGAGTTAGAAGGAAGTGACGCATCTCCCGCCGTTCCCCCTACCGAGCCTCTAAAAGAGCCACAACATACGCCAAAGAGAATACAGCCGCCGCGGAAAGAAAAGACCTCACCTGTTAAAACTGCCGCCAAGGTATCTACCAACCGTCGCTTCGTCATCCGAACATCCTCCTCCTCCTCACCTAACTAGAATCCAGCCTCCTCTTAACCCTTAGCAAACTTCTAACTTATTTTCTTTTCTTTTATTTTTATCTTTTTCTGTTTTCTTTTTATTATCTTTAACATGTATTTTTTCTTATTTTTTGTTTTGTACATTGAGGGCAATGCCCATCTCGAGTTAGGGGGATAGCTCTCGCATCATTTGTAGGCATTCTTAGCTGCATTCAGATTGCATTGTACTTTCCTTAGTAATAATCGGAAAAGAAAAGTTTGTTATGACTTGTGCCTATGATAAGATATCCGATTATTTTATTTTCGCAGCTAATTAAAAATTAAACTTAATCTTGGGAAAAAGCATGAAATATGACATAGATTTTTTCTTCTTGCCTGAGAATGTTAAATATCTTTGTTACTTGTTGAATGTGTTAGAATATTTGATGAACATTTCCTGCTTGTTTCATTTGCAAAATTTTAACAATAACTGTAGGTAGCTGCCGAGGCAGGAAAAAGAAACGGAAGAATGCAGAACTCCCAAAGGCAGCAAAATCAAAAACAAAGAAAAAAAGTGGTGTGTTACCCTAGAGGTGCCCGCAACAGGCTCTAGGAAGAATCACGTGTGAGGACACTCCGCTGCTATCAAAGTCCATGAATCTGAAAGCCTAAAAGTGACGGACAAATTAGCATGAGTGAATGAAAGCCTTCACGGTATGACTCTACTCCGAGGGTTCGGGGTTCTGTAGTTTGCTCCTATCTAAACGTCAGACCTGAAAGAGTAGTTGGGATAAGCTGAAGCCCTCAATGCCTTGATTAAAAATAATATGCTTAACTATACTACCTCGGCAACAACCTTTAAATTATAGCAGTATCTTTGTTTAATCTTTTATTCTGCATACTCAGCTTATTTACAGATTTGCAAACATCGCACAGGCATTAGGAATTTAATTCTGAGTTGTTTTCTTGCTTATTTCCCTTCATTAAGTTATATGTATATAGGTGCCACGGCCTTGAGGCAGAAAATCAGGTTAAAGACATGCTTTTCTTTCTAACTATTATTAGAGCAAGTACTTTAGGTTGCATTGCTTGAGGACAAGCAATAGTTCGGGTTTGGGGGTGTGTAAAGTGTCCAAAAGTCTTATATTTCATGCACTTTCCAACTCTTATTATTACTGTTTTTAAGCACATTTTAGGCATAATTAGGTTCATGCATTGCATTTTACAGTATTTCATTGTTCTGCCTTACTAGAGGTGGCAATCGGGTCATTCGATTCGGGTTCGGTTCGGGTCTATCTAGAATCGGTTTAGATTCGGTTCGGGTTGGTTCAGTTCAAATTCAGGTCTAATTCGGGTCTGTGATGAGTCAGACCCGGTTCAGGTATTGGATCTGGTCAAAATCGGGTCAATTGTTTTCGGGTCGGGTCAAAATCGGATCGGTCGCTTTCGGTTCGGGTCAAAATCGGGTCGTTCAGGTCGCTTTCGGTTCTGGTCAAAATCGGGTCGTTCAGGTCGCTTTCGGTTCGGGTCAAAATCGGGTCGTTCGGGTCGCTTTCGGTTCAGATAAAAATTAGGTCGATTTCGGTTCGGGTCAATATTTAAATTTTTGTGTCAAATTGGTTTGAGTTGGGTTTAGGGTTTGAGGTTTAGTATTCATGGTTTAGTTTAGAGTTATTGATGTTTGAGATTAATTCTGATTCAACTTGTTAATCTATGCATTTGAATTTGATTAAATATTTAAATCAAAGCTTCATGTATCCATATCAAAATTTTGTCTATAATTATATTAAATCAAAGTTTATTATATGTAATAATAATAATAATAATAATAATAATAATAATAATAATAATAATAATAATAATAATAATAATAATAATAATAATAATGTCTGAAATGAATTAATTTATTAAACTTAGGATCTAATTGAGCTAACTAAAATCTAAAAGCATAAATCACGGACATAATTAAAATAATTCTAAAACTAAATGTGAAATTTCAATTAAATTTAAAAAAAAAGAGAAAGACAATTGGTAAAAATATAGAGGGAAAAGACAAAATTTTGGAGGGAAATAAGCCACCAATTTTTTAAGCTAGATTGAAAAAAAAAGAAAAAAAAAAGACAATTGGTAAAAATAGAGAGGGAAAAGACAAAATTTTGGAGGGAAATAAGCCATAAATTATTTAGGCTAGAGATTAATTACTTTTTAGGTCATGTTGCATATAAAATGTTACATTTTAGTACTAATATTCAACTTTAAGTTTTAGTTTAATTTAATTTAGTCACAAGTATCCCCACGGTTTAGACTTCTAATATAGAAATCCCTTCCCCGTAGTGATATTTAGTCTCTAAAAATTTACTTTTAGTCAAAATTAACTAATCTTTGTAATTTAGTCTATTAATTAAATATAATGATATTTTTGTTCATTTTAATTTCTAAGATTTAATTTTTAGCTAAAATTGACCCCTATTTATTTATATGGTATAATTATGAAATTGGTCATTGGACTCTCAAATTTCTCCACTTCCAAATTGTCAATTTAGTCAACAATTTCAATTTTATGCTATATTTTATGATGGAATTATAAAATTGGTCACCAAGCTCTCAAATTTCTCTACTTTCAAATTGTCAAGATGGTCTCTAATTCCAGTTTTAGCTATATTTTATGGTAAGATTGTAAAAATTGTCTCTAATTTTAGTTTATGATTTATGGTTTTTGGCCTTAGTGTTAATGGTTTAGGGTTATTGATTTTAGATTAATTTCTATGGCTTAAAGGTTAACATTTTAGACTTGTAGGGCTTAGTGTTAATGATTTAGGGTTTATGGTTTAGTTTAAGGTTATTGGTTCATGAGATTAATTTCTATGGCTTAAGGTTTATTGTTTAAGATTTATGGCTTAAGATTAAATATTAAGAGAGAAAATAATACATTAAAATTCTAAATTTAAAAATTAGTAGGGACAAAAGTTTTATTTAATTAATATTTAAACGTAAAATGACATAAAATGTTATTATACCACAACTTTGACATGAGCAACGGTCTCTTCCATGATATAGTACAAAAAGATAATAAAACATATTTTATTTTATTATTTATTATATTGTTAAAAATAGATAATATTAAAAATAAATTATTAATTTATTTTACCTTAATTTTCGGGTTAAAATCGGGTCGATATTCGGTTCGGGTCCATTCGGTTCGGGTCCATTTCGGTTTAACAAAAAAATTTAGTTCAGTTTTCGGTTCGGTTCGGTTTATTTCGGGCTTCAGATCATCATATTTAGGTCAAAATCGGGTCTCGGGTCTCGGGTCAAGTTTTCCAGGTCTATGCCTTACTCTTATAACTTATCCTTTATTTGGTGAATAAGAGGTATTGTTCTAGTGTATTCTTGCTTGTAAGTACTAACAGCTGAACGAGGGAACCAAGGAACGGAGGACACAACGCTGAGAAGCAAACCCAGGAGTTGTACTGAAGCAGTTCCAGCTAAGGACAAGTTGTTGCCAAGCGCCTGCCGAGCAAAGTCGCTGCCAACCTTGCTGCCTGCGCTAGCTGACTATGGAAGTTAGGAGAACCAGAGTGCGATCTGTAGAGCAAAAATCCTAAATCTATCGCCGACATTCATATGATTTTCCGACATCTGTAGCAGCGACTATGGCTGTCGAAGCCAAATTTCCAAGCTTACTTGCGGGCGAAGGAAAACGAGGGAGAGTCCATATTCCAAGCAAAGAAGTTAGCATTTAAAGCTACATTAAAGAAAATCTACTTTAGAGGACTTCTACTTCAAGGAGGACTTGGTCTAGTTTTGAGTCTATAAATACCCATTGTACTTCTAGTTTAAATCATCACAGGTTTTCTATAGACTTTATTTGTGCTCTTCTATGCCGCCATGTTCTAAATTCCCCTTGGGTTAGGGTTATGTTATAACTAGGGTGAAACGATTGTTTTAGGTTTTTGAGTTATTTCTTCAATAAAATATTCCAAGTTTACTTAATCCATTGTTCTTCATTCTTTCAATCTTTCTACACCATTCGTTTGAGAGAATCTATTTGTCGGGCACGAAAGTGCAAGGCTCAAGAAAGGGTTAAGTACGGTCACAACGGGAGGCGTGACTAACTTGGTTCCACACTAGTCCACAAGTTTCAGCGGCTAAAAGAGATCTCTAATCGAGTTGATTGATTTGGTTCCACACTAGTCCTCAAGTTATCAATCTCGAGCATCCTAACCTAGAAATAGGAGGGATCACTGTCGACTATCTTGTCGAACTTGGAGTATATACCAGACTTGCCGCCAGGACGTCTTTTCATTCCACCTGCCGAGACAGTAAACACCCCTGCAGTGGCAGTGACCTGCTATGGCCGCGTGATAGGGTCGTAGTTTGCCGCAACGCCGTACCCACCGAGGCAGCATGTCGTGGCAGGAAAGGATAACTCATACCTAACTCAACGCAGTTTTCACACTAAGTGGCAGCATAACCTTGCATGTTCTATCAACCTGATTAACCTCTTCTCTATTACTTGTGTTTTTATTTACTTTTCTTCTCAACCAATCTATTTACTTGTGCTTTTACTTTACTTTGTGCAGAAACTAAAGAACGAGAAAAGCTGTCCAATCCTCGTGGGATTCGAAATCTTATATACTATAACTTGATAGGAGTGTGCACTTGCGCTCCCACAAAAAGGGAACACCTACACGCCCTACACCGGTGATCGCCACTGCCACCACCGAATTGATCGTCGTCGCACTTTGAACTCAGCCCCACCGGTCACTCGCCCTGGTTCTCCGTCGTTCGCCGTGAATCTTGGTTTGAAGCTTTGACAGAATCTCAAAGGTTTGACCCTCTGTTTTCCAGTGGTTTTGTCGCATGTTCGTCGCACCGCTATAACTGAAGTGGTCCTCAGGCTGAGGCGTACAAAACCATGATCACCGATCACCAACCCATCATTGTTTAAGGCTCCGTCGGAGCTATACCATTTTCAATCGGATCTTTGCAAGTTTGGTAAGTTTGGTGAGCTTCCGACCTGTTTCTGGGAATAAATTGAGTTAAGTTGATATTTGGGGTTGTTGAATTCGGAAAAACTGTGCATTTTAAGCTATTTCAAGCCATTTTGGCCGCGCGTGGTGACCACGCGCCGTCAACAGTGATTCCCGGCCGCCTGTGACGGTGGCCTGTGGATCGAACTGGCTGGACTGGCCTTGGACCCGGTCTGGCCTTTGAACTGAGCTAGTAAATCGGCTTGAACCGGCCTAAGACCATTAACCGATTTGGCCCAAGTCCAAGCCCAACACCGAGTCCGACCCAACCTGTCTGCCCAACCTGTTTGACTCGACTTGACCCGACCCGTTGACCGAGTAAACTCAGTGAGTCAACGTGTTTGAGTCAACTTAATGAGTCAACTTGCCCGAGTTGACTAACCGAGTCAACCTAGTTGGCCAGCGACGTCAGCGTTGACCTGACTGTTGACTTCAGCTTTGACTGTTGACCAAAAGGTCAAAATTTTCGAAAACCTTTATTTTATGTTTTTTGACATCCTGGGTCCGTTTTTGAAGCTTGTTTCGGAAAATTCTAACCCGATAAGCTGTTATTTAGCATTTGACCTTCTAGATAAATCTGCTATCTTTTTTAAGTTTCGTTTCTGACGTAAATTGTTTTTATCATGTATCCAAGATAATGAGAGACGTCAAATTCGAGCTCGAGAGCGATCGATTGGGGCTTCGAGGGTCAACCGGTGTAGCTCGGAGTCGAGGTATTACCCACTACTTCTTATGTACTATAATGAACATGTTAACTAATATTTAATGCATGAAATATCAAATGAAGTAGAATATAGTATAAGAATGATAAGGACCTTTGTGTCAAAATTAAGAATTTTATGACATGTATGAATGCTTAAGACCTGTAAATCAATTGACAACTTGGTTATCTCGATATACATGTTAAAACCTCAGATAACGAAACCATTTTTATAAGGGATTCGATTCAAGAGTGAATTCGATGGCTGGAAAATATGTGTATTTCCTTTCTGTAACTATTAAGTAAATCTGAAAAAAAATGAAAAATGAACAAAGATTGACTCTCTGATCTAAGGAGTGACGTCGATCTGTCCAAAAATAAGCCCTTGTGCTTGATCTAAAGGTGTACTCTCTAGCTGCCGTTACACAAAAAAATATTATATATATATATATATATATATATATATATATATATATATATATATATATATGAAATGTGTTGACTAAATTGATCATGTGCATATAATTAATGTTCCTTGAGCGCTACATACATGCTTTAAATGTTATGATTAAACTAAACACGTGCACATAACTGAAATTTTTTGATTCTGCAAAACGTAACATGATCTTTGATTTTTGTTTTACCTGATTAATAGTATGCTCTCTGATTACTATTTACCAAAAATAATTGGTTGCCTTATATTTATCGTAATTTCTGCTTCTTCTAATTACTAAAATTAGGACATCAACGATTATTGGGGTGCTTGGGATAGCGTATGAAGATACCGTAGGTTCCTTTGCTTCGGCGAGGGTAATTCCTTATTGTTATCATTATAGGTTCCTCTACTTCAACAAGGGTAATTCCTTATTGTTATCGTTACAGGTTCCTCTACTTCGGCGAGGGTAATTCCTTACTGTTATCGTTACAGGTTCCTCTGCTTCGGTGAGGGTAATTCCTTACTGTTATCATTACAGGTTTCTCTACTTTGGCGAGGGTAATTCCTTATTGTTATCGTTACAGGTTCCTCTGCTTCGGTGAGGGTAATTCCTTACTATTATCGTTACAGGTTCCTATACTTCGGCGAGGGTAATTCCTTACTGTTATCGTTACATGTTCCTCTGTTTCGACAAGGGTAATTCCTTACTGTCCCTACTTCGATAAGGGTAATTCCTTACTGTTATCTTTACAGGTTCCTCTACTTTGGCGAGGGTAATTCCTTACTGTTATCGTTACAGGTTCCTCTGCTTCAGCTAGGATAATTCCTTACCGCTACAGTTACATGTTCCTTTTCTTCGGCTAGGGAAATTCCTTACCGCTACAGTTACAGGTTCCTCTTCTTCGGCCAGGGAAATTCCTTACCGTTACAGTTACAAGTTACTATGCTCTAGCTAAGGTAATTCTGTCGGACCTAAGGTATTCCCTTAGGAAGAAACCCAAGCCCTTTTAATGCCTTTATAGATGCATCTCAAAATTGTATATTGGAGTACATTTGGAGGGTAGATAAGAATTAAAAATGAACAATTCTACTGCTTGAATTATGTGCCCGTGAAATAAAATGTTTACCACATTGATACAGTTTAGCACTAATGTGACACGCTAAACTCCCTAGTTTAATTTAATCATTCACTCTTCTAATTCTCTGGACTATAGACTTCACGTCTGATACTCAGTGATGGAATAAAGAATAATTATGTTATCTTCAAATATAACGTTACACTGAAATATTAAATCGTAAATGGAGTTTGTTATTGCATGAGACATCATGTCAATGTAATGTCTGCCATGTACTTGCATGTGCTTACTGCACCATTTGGTAGTTCTGTACTACTGAGCTTTCTCAAACTCATGTTGTTTTTACCATCACATGTTAGATGAAATCCGTCATGGTAAGGCTACTGACATCAGTGTTTGGGTTCTTTCGGTGTTGCTTTTGGAGTACGGTATCGACATAGTTAGTGTGCAATGCATGTATGATGTGTATTGTTTTAGACTAGTGTCTGCGATATACCTTCCGAACTAATGTCCTATGTTTACATGATTTTCTGAAATTATATTTTATATAGAAGTTTGTTTTACAGTTTTAATGTGATAAAAAAAGAATTTTATGCGGGTTTTTCTATGGGTTGCTCTTGTGACCCTAATGTGACTTCTTAAGATCCGTGGTAATGCATAGGCGGGTCTAGGGGTTACAGGTGTACCGCTTCAGATAAGAAAAATGACGCCACCCAGGAGAAAAGCAACGAAACACTAAGATAGAGAGAAAATGAGAAGAAACTTTTTTTAAAAAATAGCAATCGATCGGATTTTAGAGTTTAAAGACTTAATTAAGGTCTAGATTATAGAGTTTAGAATTTAAGTTATATGATTAGAATAATATTTGAATCAAGAGTTAGAGTTTAGGATTTATGATTTTAGGGTTTGAGATATAAATTTTAAATTTTAAAGTCAAAATAGACATGTTTGAGTAATTTTGACACCAACAATGTACCAATAACCTTAGTTTAAATGGAAAGTTTTGTATAAGATTACTATCTTATATGCTAGCAATAGAAAAAAAATCTGTAAGTGGGGTTATTTAGGGTTTATAGTTTAAGGATTTAGGTAGTATGGTTTAGAATTTAGGGTTCAAATTTAAAATTTAAGGTTTAAGATTAGAGTTTTAGTATTAGGAATTTAGATTTTAGATTTTAGCTTGAAAATAAGCATGATTGTGTATAAAATTTTTACATTGATAGTCTAGCTTTGTATCAGATATTCATATGTTTTATATAATGGGGGAAGCGTAATTATTTCATACATAGGTGGTGGAAAAAGGTTTTCATAAGTGCTTTTATTTTAAGGTTTAGAGGTTAGAGATTTAGATTTAGTGGTTTAGAATTGATGGTTTATGGTTATAATTTAGGGATTATAGGTTAAAACCTAAATCCCTAACCATATTACCATAAACTCTAAACCATATCCTCTAAATCCTAAATTATAACCAACACCTTAAATTATAATATCCTAACCTCTAAACTCATAAACCCCGAAACTACGGTACTTGTGGAAACTTTTTACTTTCACCGTATGCAGGGGCGGAGCCAAAAATTCATTTAATGTGTTTCATTTTTTTAACGGTATTTAAGATGAGTTAATTATTTATAAAGATGTGTCATTTTATTTATAAAGGGGTGTTAATTATATATTTTTAAAATGTTTTCATATACAAATTATATAGAAAAATACAATTTCCAAAATATTTTAGGGTGTCATCAGACACCCCAATTACCTATTTGCCTCCGCTCATGACCGTATGTGTATTAAATATAAATCCATGTGAGAACTTTGTTGTATTTTTAACGTAAGTGGGAAATGTGATGTCTTTTTTTTAACAAATGCTAATTCTATTCTTAATCTTACCTAGAGGGAAGAGGAAAACGATTGAATTTAAGATATTTAAGATAAACATCATTTATTTCTCTACTGAAACCAATTGTTAAATTTTATTTGATGTTCATTTTATGTTCCGAAACTGCATGGTATTGAAATTGTGGATGCAATTAGGTTGTAAAAACAAGTCAGAACCTGAAAATCTGCCTGAAACCTACTCGAGTCAGAACCTGATTTGACCCGAAAATTTGATGACCCGAACCCGAGTTGAACCTGTTACTGTAGCAATCGAACCCGATCTGTGTCCGACTGAAACGAACCCGAACCCGAGACCGACCTGGCAAATTACCTGATATTACCTGACTGAATCGACCCGAGATCCGATTTTACCCGACATGTTTTGAACCCGGCCTGTTTTGAACCCGACCTGCTTTGAACCCGACTTGTTATTAGACCCGACTTGTTTTGGACCCGACCTGTTTTTAACCCGACCTGTTTTGGACCTGAACTGATATTGACCTGGTTTGATAATTGATACTTAATAAGTAATAATGATATTTTTAATATATGATATGAAGTAATATTATGAACTATTATAAAAAAGTCTATATCTATAATTTGAATAGTTTAAAATGTTAAGTATCTAACAAAATGTATTATATATAATTAAAAGATTTATTTTTAATAAATAAAAGATTTGTTTAATAAGTAATTAGTAAAAATAAATATAAACTTGATAAATAAAAATATTTATTTTTAATAAATAAAAATCTAATATATACTAAAATGCATAGTACATATAAAATTTTTACTAAGGCATATATAGACAAATTTAATAATAAGGGATACTAAAATATATAATATATATTTTAGTATATATTTTTTAAGTCATACTAATTTGATTTGATATTGTTTTATAGTTTTGTTTTATGGTTAGTGATTCAATTTTAGGGTTTTAGGGTATGTGTTTTAGTTTTAAAGGTTTAGGGTTTTATAATGTTAATGTACGTATCATGTATGCATGAAACCCTAAACCCTAATCATAATGTATGTATGTAAGTTATGTATGTATCATGTATGTATGTAATATGTATGTATTTATTATTTAATGTATGTAGGAACTTAAAAGTCTAAAACCCTAAACCCTATAATAAAATATATATACATATGTATAATGTATACATATACATTAATTAATATATGGGAAAACTACACCAGTGACCACCGAAGATATTGGGGATACCTATTTGAACCACCGAACTAAAAAAACGTCAATCACACCACCAAACTTATTAAATCGACCTATTTGAACCACCCTCCGTTAAAAAAATAACGTCAAGGCTGAGTTGGTTGTTAAAAAGTTAACGGCAAGGCTGACTGGGCTTTATTTTATATTTTTTTTCCACGTCTGAAAAACAAACAGTTATTAAATTAAAAAACATTAAAAGAAATATATTGGAAACTTAAAAGTCGATTAATTAACCCAAAACACAATCATCTGTTTCATTAGAGAATTTGTTTCGACATTTTGTTTCGACATTCAGAGAGAATAGGGGAAAATCCTGGTGTTTCGACGTTTGAAAGAGAAGAGGGAAAAATCCTGTGTGTTTCGACGTTTCAAAGAGAAGAGGCATTGCGAGAAGGAAGAAACTGACATCGAAATGGCTTGGGTTAATCGCGAACGAGAGAAAGAACATGTGCAATACGGTAAGTTTATCTTTTGTTTTACTTTTTGAAAAATTATTTTCAATATTAAGGTTAGGGTTATTTAGGGTTAGAGGTTTTTTGTTTGTATTCGGGGATTATATTAGGGTTAGGAGGTTTTTGTTTGTAAACATGTCAGTGACAGTAAAATTAGGGTTAATATATCAGTCACAGTAAAAACAATTTCGAAATACTATTAAAATCTTAGATCGATTAGGGTTTTTGTTGGTAAATATGCATATTTCGTATACCAATTAGGGTTTAAAATAAGATTAGGGGTTTTTCGAAATACTATTAAAATCTTAGATCGATTAGGGGTTTAGTGAAAGACCAACTTTATCATTGACAGTAAATTAATATAAGGGTTAATTGGTTAGTTAAAATGAGGGGTTGTGATAGAACTGATTTAGGGTTGAAATTAGGGGTTAGTTAAAATGAGATTAGTGGAAATGTTGTGACAGTAAGTTGAATTTAGGGTTAATTGTTTTCTTTTTAAAAAGGGTTCACTGGTTTAGGGTTTAAAATAAGATTAGGGGTTTTTCGAAATACTATTAAAATCTGTTGCTTTTTGACTTTTTGTTATGTTGTGAACATGCAGGACCATTTTTTGATTATTATATGAAAAGTAGAGTTGAATTTCATGCATATGTAGAGTTGAATTTCATATTATATGTGGTGTTGAATTTCATATTATATGTGGTGGGGTCCTTTTGTCATATGTGCATGTGTTGTAGTGTTAGCATGTTGGTATATGTGCATTCATTTTTTAGTGGTCCTGCATATTGGATTGGTATATGTGCATTCATTTAGTGGTTCTGCATAGGGTATATTTTAGTGGTCCTGCATGTTGGTATATGTATATTTTAGTGGTCCTGCATGTTAGATGATAAAAGTAGTTGTTTTGTAGTGTTGTAGTTGCTGGTAATAATTAGGGTTTCATATATATGTTCACCCTAGTTGGTATATTCATTTAGTGGGATTGGTATATGTATATTTTAGTGGTTCTGCTTGGTTGTTTTTGTTGCTTTGTTTATATTTAATTAGTATATTTTCTAATACTGTTTTTTATATATTGACAGAACAAACTTCATCCATGTTCACCCTAGTTGTTCACTATGATGGTTACTTTCTACAGACTCGAAAGCTGGTATATAGTGGCCAGTTCTTAGATTATTTTGATAATTGTGATGTGGATGAAATGAGCATCTTTGAGGTTATTGCTATGATTGGAAGATTAGGATTAACTTCACCAATGAAGATGTATTGGCAAGTTTCTGAAAATTCATTTGAGGTTAAGGCTTTAGCTAGTGATAATGATGTTCTAGAGATGCTTAGCAAATTACCTAGAAACCATTATGTTCACATCTACTTGGAGGAGGTTAGACCCTATCAAAGTAATGCTGCTAGTGTAGAACCTGAAATGAATGCTGACTCTAATTCTGAAGTTAGGGTAGACTTTTCTGAGAAACCTAGTGGTGATCATAATGTGGATGAAAACATTGGTGAACCAGAAACAAATGATAATGTTTCTGTGTCTTCTGAGATTAGGGTAGACTCTAATTCTGACTCAGAAGACATTGACTATGAAGTTGAGAAATCAACTACCTATGAATCTGGTTTTAGTGATAGTGAGGATGACCTTGAAGATGATACTGTTTCTAAGGGTGTGGGTGATAATATGACTCAAGAAGGATCACATAAACCTAATGTGGAGGGCAGTGATGAAGTTAGGGTTGATAGTGAACCTGATAGTGTAAATTCTGAATCATTTCACAGTTTAGATGAGTCTGATTCAGATGGTCAACATAAGAAGCCTAGATATCCTGAATTCAATACCACTGTAGACATTTCCAATCCAGTTTTTAAGGTGGGCTTACTGTTTGCAACAAAACAAGTGTTGAGGGAGTCTATTAAGATGTATAGCATCAAAAATAGATACACTGTTAAGCTCAAAAGAAATGATAATAGGAGAATTCAAGCAGTTTGTAAGGCAGGGTGTCCATAGAATTTGTGGGCTTCTCCAGTTGACTTTAAAGAGCCTAATGAAACTTGACAAATTAAGTCACTTATTGGTGAACATAGATGTCTTAAGGAGTATAAGAACTCAAACATGACTGCTAAGTTTATAGCAAACCAGTACTTGGACAAATTTTACACTGATCCAAATTACTCCTATAAGTCCCTTAAGCAAGATGTATTCAGAGATTACAGCATTTCTGTCCATTTAAGTAAGTGTATTAGGGCAAAAAATTTGACCCTTGAGAAGTTACATGGTGATATAGAGGGGCAGTACACAAGACTCTATGATTACCTAGGTGAGCTTAGGTCCTCAAACCCTGAGACGACTACAATCTTGCAATTGGATGAAGGTGTATTTGAAAAACTGTATATTTGTATGCAAGCTATGAAGGATGGCTTCAAAGGTGGTTGTAGGCCAATTATATGTCTAGATGGGTGTCACTTGAAGGGCCATTATGGGGGTCAACTTCTGTCAGCTGTTGGAATGGATGCTGAAGACAACCTTTATCCCATTGCATTTGCAATTGTGGAGGCTGAGACTGAGTCATCTTGGTGCTGGTTTATGGAAATATTAAAGACTGATTTGGAGTTGAACAATTCTCATCACCTGACATTTATGACTGATAAATAGAAGGTAAACTTACACTATTTTATAAATATTTACTGTTTTTCTTAATTTATTTCCACTAATAACATAAAACTTGTTTTGTTTTGTAGGGATTGATGGAGTCTGTGACAGAACTGTTTCCCCATGCAGACCATAGAACATGTGTAAGGCACCTTTACAATAATTTCAAGTTACATGAGCAACATAAAGGAAAAGCTTTGAAAAACCAACTTTGGAGAGCTGCTAGGGCAACATATGTGAGAGAGTTTGAAGCTGCCATGGAAACTTTAAAGGTATAATTAAACAAATTTTTTAATTTATTTTGCATTTAATTTGTAGGGTTCAATAACCTTATTTGTATGTTAATGTGCAGGGTTTATCAAGTGCTGGACATACATGGTTATCAGGAAAAGACCCTACAATGTGGACAAAATCTCACTTTTCCTTCAAAGCTAAATCAGACATCCTTCTAAACAATCACTGTGAATGTTTCAATAAGGTTAATTCTTCAATTTTTTCTTATAATTTTATATACTTAACTTACAATATTAACACTTACTGTTTTGTTTTGTAGATGATAATTGAAGCTAGGGACAAACCAATTATTACTTTGGTGGAGTCAATCAGGTCCAAATTGATGCAAAGAATTGTAAAAAAGAGGGATGAAGCTGAGAAGTTAACTGGTACTTTGTGCCCTAAGATTCAGAAAAAGCTTGACACTGCATTCTTACTATCACAAAGGTTTATTTCTAACTTTGGTGGTTTATTTAAGTTTGTTCTAAACTTTGGTGGTTTATTTAAAGTTTGGTTCTAAACTTTTGTGGTCTATTTAAGTTTGGTTCTAAACTTTGGTGGTTTAATTAGGTTTGTGCCCTAACTTTGGTGGTTTATTTAAGTTTGTTTATGAAATGTTTTAAGTATTACTTTGGTTATGATTTTGGTAGTTTGTTTATGGTTTGTTAGGATTTTGGTGGTTTGTTTATGTTTGTTAGGATTTTGGTTCTGATTTTGGTTTGGTTTAGTTCATTACATGTTTGTTTATGTTTGTTAAGATGTTGGTTCTGATTTTGGTTTGGTTTGGTTCATTACATGTTTGCTTATGTTTGTTAGGATGTTGGTTCTGATTTTGGTTTGTTTATGACATAGATGTTGGCCTGTGAGGGCTGGTGGAGCAATGTACCAAGTTTCATGTGGTCCTCAAGACCAACACTCTAATAACATGCAAATAGAAACATGCTCATGTAGAAGATGGCAACTAACATGTTAAAATTTATTTTTAACAATTTATTTCTTTAATGATCTATTTGTTTATACACACTAATCATTGAATTTTTTTTGCAGGAATTCCATGCATCCATGCCATTTCTGTTATATTAATGCTTGAAGACAGACTCAAAAAGTTTGTGGCACCATGCTACTCAGTTTCTACCCAAATGTCCATATATTCACATTTTATCAATCCAGTGAGGGGTGAGAACCAGTGGAGTTCTCAAGAAACACAATTGCGTGTCTTACCTCCTATTTTGAGAAGGCCACCAGAAAGACCACATAAGAACCACAGAAGAAGGGAGCCAGATGAAGCACCTCAATCTGCTAAGGTGTCCAAGAAAGGTGCGAAGATGACTTGTACAAAGTGTGGAGGGTCTGGTCATAATACAAGGACATGTAAGTGCCCTCTTCGTGCCAATACTAGACCATATAAACGAGCATCCACTTCTACTAGAGCTCCTAAAAGATCAAAACTGCCAGTAAATTTTTTTGTACAAATATGTGTTAATTTTTTGATTAATTTACACTTGTTGTTTAAAGTTCAGTAACACATTTATTTTTGGTGTACAGGTTCGAAGAAGATCTGGAACAAATGTGCAGCAGGATCCTGTTGCAACATCAAATCAGTCTGGAGTGCAACATCAAAGAAACACTTCAAGCCAACCAAGCCAACCTCTACCACCAGTCTATACAGTTAGATGGATGCCCACCCCCACCACTCATGAGAGCAATGTAGAAGAACTTGGTAGGCAACAGTCCAAGGGCAAGCCAACCCCCACCACCAACCCATACTGTTAGATGGATGCCCACCCCCACCACTCAAGAGAGTGTTGTCACTCAATCATCTCCAAGGCTATTCTAAACATTTCAAGGCTTATTTTTAGGAGTTTTTTTGTGTAATGCATGCAGTTGACAATTAGGAATTAACTTTATGTTCTGATTTTGTTGTGATTATAGGTATCACATGCAACCTTTGTGTGTAATGCATGCAATTGACCATTAGGATTTAACTTTTGTGTATACATGTTCAAGGAATGGCCATGATTTACATTTTGTTGTTGAATTGGTCAAAAACAGTTGACGTTTTTTATGGATAACTTATGAAATGAAATGAAGATGATGATGTTTTGATGTTTCTGATTAATTTGTGTATACTTTCTATTTTTAAGGCACTCATTACTAACAACAAATCTAACATAAACATATATTTCATTAGACACTTAATCATAAACAACTTAACATAACAACTCCAACAATCACAATCCATTACACTAAACACCAGAACATAACAACTCCATCATACCTAAAAAACAGCATAGCTGAAAAACAACCTTGAAAAACACCTTAACATGACCACAAATTAGGTCATCCTTTTTTCTAACCCTAAACCTAAAAGAAACACAACACATAGAAGCAAAACTCTAATAAACCTCTCATTTCTTCTTTCACGTTCCATAGCTGAAATCTTTCTTAGAAGACCTACAATCACAATCCTTGATTGATTATATACCGATAGATCGTACCAAACAAAAAAATTGCAAGTTTGGGTGCCTTTTCCATAATTTCCACAGCCCCAAAATCTTCTACCCGGATTACTATCTTTCCATCCAATCTTTAATGGAGAACACGCTCCACAGAAGCATTCCCGATCGAAGTTCTCACTCTTCATTTTTCTTCCTTCCTTGCTTCCCTTTGCTGCAATTTCTTCTTCTGCCGTTGGAGGTTTGGAAGATTGGTTGAAATAAAAAAATATTACTCACTATCAATTAGGGCTCTATTAAATAAAAGAATCAGTTTAAGGAAATTACCCAAATGTCCTAGGCTTATGTGGCAATATGCCTCCAACAACGCATTAAAAAAATTGAAGTAGTATGCCAACTCAGCCTTGCCGTTATTTTTTTAACGGAGGGTGGTTCAAATAGGTCGATTTAATAAGTTTGATGGTGTGATTGACGTTTTTTTTAGTTCAGTGGTTCAAATAGGTATCCCCAATATCTTCGGTGGTCACTGGTGTAGTTTTCCCTTAATATATTGTTATATACATATGTATTATAATATATATATATATATATAATTTTAATTTATTTTTTATAATTTATAGTCCTTAACATCTAATTAACTAATTTTATTTCAAGTTGAGCCCTTTTTATTTTTATTTTTTTTAATTTAGACTATTGTTTTTAACTTTTTAATATCATAATATTTTTTTATGTTAGTCTCTAAAATTTTTATTTAATTCCAAATTGATCCATATTCGTTATTTTTTATATTCACCCAATGTTTTTTATTTATAATTTGGTACATTTCTTCATTAGTTTTTTAACTTGATGGTTTTTCCATTATAGTCCCCAAAGCTTTATTTGTATTCTAAATTGACTTCTATTCATTTTTTAAAAAAATTAGCCCGATATTTTCTAATTTTAGTATGATATTTTTGTTCATTATACTCCCTAAAACTTTATTTTTATTCTAAATTGACCACAGTTCATTGTTTTTAAAATGTTTCATAGTTTTAATTTGATATTTTTGTTCATTATAGTCCTTAATACTTTATTTTTATTCCAAATTGACCCTAATATCTTTTTTAGTATTTTATAATCTTTTTTATATATTTGTTCATTATAGTCACTAAAATTTTATTTTTATTTCAAATTGACACATATTCATTATTTTTCATTTGTATGATGTTTTATACTTTTAATTTGTTTTTTTCATTATAGTCCCTACAAGTTTATTTGTATTCCAAATTGACCCATATTCATTTGTTTTTCAAATGAATGCCAAATGTTTTATAATTTTAATATGATATTTCTGTTCATTCTAGTCCCAAAACTTTATTTTTATTCCAATTTGACCCATATTTATTGTATTTTTACGTTTTTTAAATTTATTTTGATATTTTTGTTCATTATACTTCACATAACTTTATTTTTATTCCAAATTGATCTATTTTCATTATTTTTCTTTTCATTATTTTTTAAATTACTTCAACCTGAAATGAACCCGACCTGAAGTCCACCCGAACCCGAAATGAACCCGACCTGAAGTCTACCCGAACCCGAAATGAACCCGACCTGAAATGAACCCGACCTGAAGTCTACCCGAATCCGAAATGAACCTGACCTGAAATGAACCCGACCTGAAATGAACCTGACCTGAAGTCTACCCGAACCCGAAATGAACCCGACCTGAAGTGTATCTGAACCCGAATTAACCTGTCAATTATCTGCTTCGGACCCGACCCGTTTTGACCCGACCTGGAATGGACCCGACCTGAAATGGACCCGCACCCGACCCGACTCAAGTCAAAACAGAAAAATGACCCGAAATGACATGTATCTGATTTTACCCGACCTGACAGTACCCGACCTGAAACCCATCCGATTACCTGTTTTTACAACCCTAGATGCAATTGATGACAATGAAAATAAAAGAGACGTCATGTATTTTTATTATTTTAAGATTGGTCTAGAACGCTTATTTGTATTGGTTATTGAGAGAGATAAATAAAAATAGTTCAAAGGGAAATGTAGCACTGAAATGATGGTTATAGATATAATAGAATAAATGGTTCGAGTTAAATCTTTTTAATGTAAAGATAAATATTGATGTACTTTTGTTTACCGGATAATGAATGAAAAATTATTGAAAAATAGGGAAAACTATCTATTTGGTACACATCTTTACTTGTTTTTCTGTTTTGGCATCCCACCAAAAATAGGTAAAAATAAAATGGTACCTAGAGTTATATTTTGATATTCGCATTAAAAAATTAACAACATGCTGAGTATGAGAGAGAAATCACATGTGACACGCTGATCAAGAGAGAAAAAATCACACATGGTAAGTTGCCATGTCATTTTCTTTTTTCTTGTTAGCATGCCATGTGTGATTTTTTTATAATTTTAGTCAACATGGCATGCGGACTAGGAGAGAAAAAAATTACTTGACAGCTTATCTTGTATAATTTTTTCTTCTTTTAATCAGTATATCGTTAATTTTTAACAACCGACGTTAAAATATAAACAAAATGTATTATTATATGCCATTTTATCAAAAAATATATGTGAGATATTAGGAAAATTCTACAACGTGCGACGAACACCGATGAACACCACTAATGATGAACATTGATGAACACCATTAAATTAATTAATAAAGATTTAAAATTTCAAGTACCCATCAAATAATTAATAATTACTTTAAAATATTCAATTAAATTATTTTTTATATATATTAAAATTTTATTTTTTTAGTAAGGGTAAACTATATATTTAGTACCTTATCTATTTCCGTATTTCTATTGAACCCTCATTATTTAAATATTATTTCAACTTGACCCTATTCTTTATAAAAAAATAATTTAACCCTTAACCATCAACCTAAAACCCTAAACTATTAAACCTTAAACCCTTAAACTCTTAAACATATACCGTAAACCATATAGCCTTAAAAATAATTTTATTTTTCTAAGAGACAGGCTTGACAATATTCGATAAGGTCACCCAACTTTTAGTTCAATTTCGATACGGCGCCTCCCGTTATTTGTAACGTTAACTGATGCTGATGTGGCAGTTAAAAACTATTCCAGCACTATTCATCTTCTTCATTACCTTACCCTCCTCCAGTTTAAATTCTTCTCTGCATATTTCTGCACTACTTTTAATTCGATCGAAAACTTTAAGAGTTTAAATGTTCTTCATTAGCATTTGTTTTTAATCTCACAAGCCACTAATCTGTTTCTTATATGAGAAACTACATTGACTATCCGTAGTTATTTGAGCTTTACTGATGTGAGATGAGTTCGTAAGTGGGATTAGAAAACTTTGATGCCCTTATTCTTGTTCGTTTGCAGTATGTTGATACCCATAGCAAGTGACATGTTTTTTTAGCTGCAGATATGCAGTGTATGTTGTCCAAAGAGTTGTTGATTTCATATTAATTTTTAGTATATCTCTAACATGGCATATGGAACGCTGTCAATACATGTTCGAAAAGGGATTGAATAATAAAGTTTATGTTTTCAAATTTTTGGATGAATTGTTGTATGGCATTTGAAGGTTGGAGTTGGCTTTGTAAGAATAGTTTTGGTTTTATTGAAAAGACCAATTGTTTGATGATGCTTGTATTTGTCTTTATCGCATTTCCCAGCAACCATTGATTCAATTGCTCAGGCCCTAGAAGCCAAAACACCATCTGAAGCCATCTCAATCCTCTATCGTGTATTAGAAAATCCTTCATCTGCGGATTAAAGAGCATGCCAATTGCCGTAACAAACTGTCAGATTTTCTCGGGCAAGAGAATCGAGCAGAGGAGCTCAGAAGTCTTCTAACCCAATTGAAGCCCCTTTTGCATTAATTCAGAAGGCAAGAACTCCCAAAATTGTTCGTGGTATAATTGATGATGTAGCTAAAATACATGAAACATCAAATCTCCAGAATTCTTTGTGCAAAGAAGTGGTGCAATGGACATGTGCCGAGAAGCAAACTTTCCTATGCCAACGAGTTGAAGTAAAGCTTGCAGCTCTTTTGATGGAGAACAAGGAGTACCATGAAACACTTAATCTCCTTTCTGGCCTCATTAAGGAGTTGAGAAGGCTGGAGTATTTAAACCATAGTTTTACCACTTGGAATATGCAGAAAAAAAAATTTAAAATGGAGGAGAGTAAGGTGATGAAGAAGATAAATAGTGCTGGAATAGTTTTTAACTGCCACGCATCAGTTAATGGAAAAATAACGGGAGGACCGTGTCGAAATTAAACTAAAAGTTGGGTGACCTTATCGAATATTTTAAAAGTACGGTGACAAAATGAATCTGTCTTAAAAGTTCGGTAACTATTTATGTACTTTACCTTAGATTTTATTTTAAATAAAATTATTTTTAACGGTATTTGGTTTAGGGTATAGGTTTAAGAGTTTAAGGGTTTAAGGTTTAATAGTTTAGGGTTTTAGGTTGATGGTTAAGGGTTAAATTATTTTTTTATAAAAAAATAGGGTCAAGTTGAAATAATATTTAAATAATGAGGGTTCAATAGAAATACAAAAATAGGTGAGGTAGTAAATATATAGTTTACCCTTATTAAAAAATAAAATTTTAATATATATAAAAAAAAGATTTAATTGAATTTTTTAAAGTAATTATTAATTATTTGATGGGTCCTTGAAATTTTAAATCTTTATTAATTAATTTAATGGTGTTCATCAATATTCATCATTTGTGATGTTCATCGGTGTTCGTCGCACGTGGTAGACTCATCCGAGATATCAAAATAGAAACACATAATGTGAGATAGGTTTCCTAAAAAGTAATGATTGGCATCAATTAAGTCATGGTTTATACCATGAAAAAACACAAGAAAATAATTCATCGGAAATAATTAATTTTTCTGTTCATTTTCTAACACAAGAAAATATAAAGAATGATATATTTTATCTAAGTGATTCGAATTCGAGTATTATGTGTATACAATGTGTACATGCGTCATTAAAGGGTTGAAAAAATTGAACATATATTACCATATAATTATATCAGCACATTCAAAATAAAATGTAAAGTAATTCGCTAATAATATATCGATAATATTTTTAATTCTGAACTTGGGAGAGATTTGTTTAATGTTTTAAAATCAACCATCTTTAAATCAGCGATTATGGAGAAATCAATGGCATCATTTTCAATTGATTCGAGACCCATAAATTTGTTGTTTTCTTGCTTAATTTTTCATCAAAGTCTTAAACATTTTTAAAACAATGAAGTTGTTTTTGCTAGCCAATTTAGTCTCTTTTTTGCTTGTTCTTGCTGTAGTTCAAGTCCATGGATTTGCACCTTTCAATTTTGAATCTGAATTTCCTCAGGATTCTAAAGCTTCCAAAATTTCATACGAATCCCAGTATTTTCCCAAGTCAAATGATGAAGAAACTTCTTTGTTTCCTGAATTTGAACCCCCTTATGATTCACTAGAAGTCCAAAACTTTCCCGAGAAAACTTCTCAGTTCTCAGAATCTGGATTTTCCCAAGAATCTGACTATCCCGATGAGTCGTTTGATAATGAACAGGTTCCTTACGAAATAGATGCAGTCTCTGAAATCAAATTGCGTCCTCCATCTCCTGCACCATCCCCATCAAATCCAGAATACGCTTGTAAATGTACGAGTTCGACGGAATGCCGCAAAGAAAACTTCCCTCTTCTTCTCAACTTATGCAATCAAGTCTGCAAGACAAGATGTTTACTTCGTTACTCGGGGCTGATCTATGATTGTACCACTCGTTGTGCAGAATTCATGCCCAAACTCTTCAAATCCGGTAAACTATACTCTTTTCTTATGTATCAAATATCATTTCCATTGATTTCTGCTATTAAAACACTTTGTTTTCTTGTGTTTTTTTTTCAGACAAGAAGAAAGCAGATGAGTATATGAACTTTTGTTACAAAAAGTGTATCAAGAAACCCTAGTCATTTCTAATTTGATGTTCATATATTAGTTATAAATGTCTGAATTTCTTTTTTACTATAAATAAAAAAAATATTTAGATTTAATTTATCTTCTATTTATATTATCTATGAGTTTAATGTATATTGATGTTATTCCTTTGACACTTTTGTTGTGTCGTGGCCTTCTAAATCCTCATTGGCGGATAGTGCTAGGCTTGCGTTACGACGGATATTGATGGGTCGACATGAATAGACTCGGCTAATGAGATAGTAAATATATCTGTCAGTTTGCTTGGGAATTGGTGACCCGGGGACTGAGGTTCCAAAAGCATAGGCATCTTTCTGGATGTCTTACCGAATTTTGAGTTAGAATATTGGCGGAGGTATAACAGTGTTAATTCTAGTATAAAATAAAGTACAACAAGCCATTACTAGCACTAAACATTATGATCTAAAATATAAAATCATATATCATTCCTACTGAAATATATTGAATAAACAAGGGGAAAATAAGCTAAAATCACTGGTAGAGCTCTGCATAAACATTTCTTGAAGTAATTTTCATGGAATCCAATCTTGACTTGGAAATTTTCACTGTCACAACCGAGAAGATCCTTGAAGCTAAAGAATTGATCCAAAATTTTCTTCCAAGAACCTTCTCCAGATGTTTATGGAATTTTTCCCCATTTTTGAACCAACAATTATTTTGTTTTTTGGTCCTCTATGAATTGATGCATGCCTGGATTTCCTCCAGTGTTTTCCCTTTAGTTTCTGGGACAAATTTGGCTACATATAGGATGGTCATTAAAGAGAATCCCGAGTATATAAAAAAGGTTCCTGAAACATCAGAAAAATCAAAAAACATGTTTTAGAGTTCATGTCTGAAAAACCATTTACAGGTTTTTTCTGGACAAGTTGAAAGGGTGTTTTATCTGTTCATTCACCTGATGAACTCCAGCTCATGAGAAAGTTGAATGTGTAAGAGACAGTCCATGCACCTAACCAGTTCACCAGCACCACTAAACTACCAGCTACTCCCTTGATATTTATCGGGAAAATCTGACACCAAAAATATCGAGTTCGGGTCATTTCGGTTCCTTTTTGTTAACTTTTAAAGGGTTATCAGTATGCTGAAAAGAGGGTTCCAATGCTCACCTCAGACATTATCACCCAAGGAACTGCTCCCATTCCAATTGAGAAGGATGCTACATAAATCTGATTTCAATGGGGAAAAATGAAAATTAAGTAAATATCTATACATATATATACACACACATACACACATATAATAAGAATGTAGGGTGATTTACTTACAAGGACTCCACCAACAGCTAATATTGGTATCCATTCAGGCAAAAGATTGTGCTCCTGGTTCAAATAAAATAATGAAACAGGTTCAAAAAATTGAATCAAAAACATAAAATTGTGACAATTATTATGGCTTACTTTGAGATAAAATGAAGCGCCAGCAAGGAAGCAACCAAGAAATGTGCCAGTTGCAGAAATCTGAAAATGGTTGGAAAATATTTTCATACCAAATTTTCCCATCAAATTTCATATATGTAAGAAAGTGAAAGTAAACTTCTGGAATCAACTTTTTACCATTATTAATGGTCTTCTTCCTGACTTGTCCATCAACATTGCTCCTACAACAGTTATTGGGACCTAAATATATATAGTAAGAAAATATCATTGAATCTGTTTATTCTAACCGCATATTTCAACCGGTTCATGCAGTCTCTTGTCGACTACAGATCCGAGGTTACCCTTCCCTATTCTTGGGTTAGGGCCCCTTTTGTACCAAAAAAAGGGACAGAAGTTAATTACCTGAAGACAAGCATAAGCTATGGTTCCAGCTTTTCCTGAAGAAAGCCCTGGAAATTGTTTAAAGAGAATAAATTTCAATATTAAAGCTTAATGACAAAAAGGCATTGGAATAAGTTACTCAAAATCTGTTTATTTACCAGCTGATGTAAAGGTTTCACTTGCATAGAAGCTTATTCCATTAATTCCTCCAAATTGTTGGAACACCATTAATGTGACTCCGATCTGAAAATCGTATTATTAAAATGAAGAAAATATATATAATGAAACCACTTAAACAAGAATCTTGAATTGACCAGAGAAAAAGAATGGATTCACTCACCATCACAGAACGAATATATTTCGGTTGAAACAAATCCAATATTCTAGTTTCTGGTAGGCTTTCAAGAGTTTGAATGTACATCTGTTGAGACACCAGAAATTGTCAACTTAGCTTTACATATAGTTTCAAAGACTGTCTATGTCTATATTATTCGGACTCTTCATTTTCCTAAAGTATGGACATTAATTCCGACAGTTATCTACGAGTCCGGTTAACATAGGTGGATGCATATATAGTTTAGAAGAAATTTACTTGAATTTCTTCAGCTTCTTGAGTGACATCAGCATCTCTGCCTCGAAGTTTCCGAAGAGCAAAGTGAAATTCTTTGTTGAGGCCAACCTTTGCCTGCAATCAACAATGTATCAACAATCATACACACTCGTATATATGTATGTGTGTATCCTGTTTTTGTTTGCTTATATGAAATTTTTACCAGCCATCTTGGAGATTCAGGTATGAAACAGAGGCCAACAAACAGGAAAATGCAGGGCACAAGTCCTTCAAAAATCAAAAACCAACATTTAGTGTCTAACAATCCTTTATGTTTTTCGGTTTCGATTCAAAAATCTTGAAGGGGAATTAGGATTACCAGTTAGAGCCAGTGCCCTCCACGGTATGATTGTTCCTATTAAGAATGCAACCGATGAACCAGTAACAATCATGAGCTGCAATGGAAAGAAAGGGCATTTGTACAAAAATCGCAGCAGCCGGCATTCCCGGAAATATTTTGGTAGTGAATATCAGTTGTGGTCACTACTTAAACCACTGCATACGATTCTACCGGACTTTCTAACCTGATTCAATGTTGTGAGCCCTCCTCTGAGGTTCTTTGGCGCTATTTCAGCTATGAAGATTGGGACCTGTTTGTATAGTGGGAAAATAATATTAGCAACTTTAATATATTCATCAAGAAATGCATAGTTTCTCAGGAAATTTTTTTTACCACATATGAGAAAACTCCAATGCCATATCCAGTGGAAAATCTTCCAGCATCCAATAAAAGAGCCCCCTGTAATAGGATCCATGCAAATTTGGGTACTTTTTATCCAATTTAATCTTAAATTCTCTGATATGATGAGGACCAAGTGTAAACCTTAGACAAATAAACAGCAAGCCATCCAGCGATGCAAAAGCCAGCCGATAATCTCATTGCCTGATTCCAATAAAGTTGCACAAATTTAGTACAATTATAATAAGCAAAATAAAAAATCAATTTAATTCCGAAACAGAACATACCCCTTTTCGACCAATCATGTCTGCAATCGGACCACTAGTGACAGCACCAAGCATTGCACCAATGGTTAAGATAGAACCAAACATAGAAAACTGGAAAATAAATTCCAATAACAAGTTAGTGACGGTCGAGACACCGTTGTCATAGTATTAAATTGCAGCCACAAACCAAGGCAACGGGCGCATTGTAAAGGTTTTAAAGGTCGCCGCAACACTGCAAACCGCAACCCCATTTAAGGTCGTAAATCCGTAAATATATGGCAATTTGTTTGCAGTAAATAGAAAGCTAACCTCAGCTAGAGATAGATTAAGATCTTCCCTGATAGCAGATTGAGCAGGTGCTGAATACCCCACCTGCGAAAAGAAAATAAACAAATGTGCAGAACAAAACCATGAACTTTGTTTAAACATGGGAATTTGATATGAAAAATCTATAAAAACAAACAAAACAAAAAAACAAGAATTTCAAAGTGAAAGAACTTACACAAGATCCAAATTCAAATGAGCCACAAACAGCAACAAAAGTGCAGAGCAAAACCATCCAAACGGATCCGTTAATATTTTCATCACCATTTCCATGAACATCATTCTTCTCATCTTCTGCAACAACAATCAATGGCTTCTCTAAATCTTCAAGCCCTTTGATTTCACCACTTTCGACATCTTTAAACTGCCCAATTGCCATCTCTCTAGTGTTTCAACACCACCCCAGACCCACAAACAAAACTTCAAACAAATGGTGTACAGTGTGGGTGAAAACAAAGGTCTAAACAATGAGCTTTATATACACATCACCAAGATTTTTTTTCACTTTTTTTTGCATGCAGATATTTTTATCGTACATTTCTTGATTGACCCAAAGTTCATAGTAGATGGGATTTGATATTTAGTTAATAATTAATTTGTTTGGTTGTGTATTATTGGAGAGAAAGTTGGGGGAAGGAGATTAAGCTGCCATTAGCAGCTAAACGGGAAGCTGTCTTTCTGTGTTTGGAAACGAAGCTGGCACTGACGTGGTTCGATAGGAGTATGTTTTCTACAAGTTTATACAACTAATCATTGGCGCCGCAATTCTCTATTGGGCCTTTTTAATTTTTAATATTTAAAGAATTTTTTCGATTCAAATCGAACTCAAACATAAAAATCAAATTTGAAGTTTAATATGTGAATTATTAAACTGATTTTTTATTAAATAAAATAAATTTAATTCAATAAACTTGAATAATACAATATTTTATCTCAAATTAAAACTTGTACATAGGGGTCTTTATAGATTAAATATTAGTCGAATAAGGTATTTGTTCCTCTCAATTTTTGGACATAAAAATTTAATATCTTTTCTTTTTTTCACCAATGAGGTTGGTCCAAGCGGTAAGTATAGCTTGATTTCACCTTAGCAGGTCTCAAGTTTGTGGCATTGTGTATGCATAAAATTCCCGCGATGAGACTCACCCACCAAAAAGTGTGCGATGCGAAAATCTGAAGGGTTTTCTTTTACATTATAATAAACAAAATTGGGGAGGTGAAGAATAGTTTGATGCAAAAACAAATGTTAAAACACAATGCTATTCTGAAGTTAAGGATAATTAAAAATTAAATATATTTATTTAGTATAGGGTAATAATTGCAAAATAAGTAAGTTCGTTTTTATTTCAAATCATAAGTAATTGAAAAATTAAATATACTTATCATTGACGCCGCAATTCTCTACGGGGCCTTATTAATTTTAAATATTTTAAAAAAATTCGATTCAAATCAAACTCAAACATAAAAATCAAATTTGAAGTTTAATATGTGAATTATTAAATTGAATTTTTATTAAAATAAATTAATTTATTTCAATAAATTCAAATAGTTATTTTTTAGAGAAAAAATATGTATATTTATGTTAGATAAGGACAGAGCCATTTAGTAGACGAAATGTAAGGAGTTGTTGTCTTTTTTAAAAAAAAATTGGTATCATAATATTTAAAGTTTTTTTAAGTTTAAATATTAGTTTAATAAGGTGTTTGATTTTCCTAATTTTTTATTTAAAGGATTAATAAATTCTTGTTCTTAGGGATGATCATGGGTCGGTTGGGTAATTTTTGGTTGATCTGCACCCGACCTAAAAATTCAACACTTCCACTTAAACTCGACCTGACTCGACATTTTATGATGTTTTACTCGACTTATATTCTAGAGTAAAATTCCAAACCTAACCCGACATAAAAGAAATATCAATTTTCATTATTATTCAATAGAATAGAGAAGTAATAGAAAAAATACAAATAAAAAGAGCATTATATATTTATTTTTATTAGACAAATTAGGGAGATAGTTGAATATATATATATATATATATATATATATATATATATATATATATATATATATATATATATATATATATATTTACATAGTTTTTGGACCATTGGATGATGGTAATTAATGGTCCAGATTATTTTCTTATCTTTTTTCCTAAGTGATAATCTTCACATCTTTTTACTGTTAATCTCATCCATACATTTCACCCATCCAATGGTCCTAGATTAATGTAAAACTAAATGAGTTTTATATATATATATATATATATATATATATATATATATAGAGAGAGAGGGATGAGATCAAGTTACATGGTGTAAAACTCATTTAGTTTTACACTAATCTAGGACCATTGGATGAGTGAAATGGATGGATGAGATTAACAGTAAAAAATGTGAAGATTATCACTTGGGAAAAAAGATAGGGAAATAATCTGAGTCATTAATTACTATCATCCAATGGTCCAAAAACTGTGTAAAAGTAATTGAGTTTTACACAGTGTAAGTTGATCCTAACCCATATATATATATATATATATATGAGATAGGGTCCGTTTACACATTGTAAAACTTTTTAAGTTTTACACCTTTTTTGGACCGTTAGATGAGTGAAACGAATTGATGAGATTAACAGTAAATATGTGAAAATTATCACTTGAAAAAAGAGCTCTCTCTCTCTCTCTCTATATATATATATATATATATATATATATATATATATATATATATATATATATATATATATATATATATATATATATATATATATATATATATATGATCAAGTTATAAGATGTAAAACTCATTGAGTTTTACACTAATTTATGGCCATTGGATTAATGAAATGGATGAATGAGATTAACAGTAAAAAATGTGAAGATTATCACTTGGAAAAAAAAAAGATAGAAATAATCTGAGCCATTAATTACCATCAACCAACGGTCCAAAAACTGTCCAAACTGACTTGACCAAACATTGTCCTAAAAAAATTAAATCTGAACTCAAATTTTTCTTTAAAAAAAACCCGACCCAATAAATTTTGAAGTGTTGTTTACATTATAATAAACAAAAATGGTGAAGTGAAGAATAGTTTGATACAAAAACAAATGTTAAGTAACCATATTATTTATGAAGTTATGTAGATAAATGAAAATTCAAATATATATATATATATATATATTGAAAAAAAATCATTCTTTATTTCAAATATTGACAATACATTTTTAATTTCAGTCCAACAAGAATAAAAAATTAAATCGAATATGAACAATCAATTAATTTAATAAAATAAAGAATTATGATCTTAAACAAGAACCTTTGCAGTATACAATATAAATTAATTTATCAATAAATTAAATAATAATAATTGTAAAAAAATCAAATAAGTCCTTTTTGAAGCAAATGACAAACTTTCAGTCAAAATTAAAATAAAAATGTATTTAAATAAAATAAAAGCTAGCTGTATATGAGTAATGAAATACGGGACATGGCACTGTCAATCTGAGTCAGAACCCACGCAAAGCATCGTCACTTAATTTATCAATTTGCCAATTTGGTATCCCAAGTTTACCCCAGTCTCTGATTCTCGTCCGTGTTCATCTTATCTTCAAAATCTGGGATTCAATAATTGAATAATTTGTACAGTATGTTATCTTTTTATGGATTAATATCCTATACACGGGGTGGTAGAAATTAAGCTTCTGAACCAATACATTTAATCAATTAACTCATTTGACCATCAATTTTTTTTACAGTTTTTTAGATATTACTGTTACACGACACACTACAGTTCTACAATGTGACATTTACAGTTTTTTTTAAAAAATTAATTTTTATAAGTTTTTTTAGTATTTTTAAATAAAATAAAATAATTCTAAAAACGCCAAGTGACAGTGTTGTAACATGACATGTTGTATCAACTGATCAAATAGATGAATTGATGCAATTTTAGAGTAAGAGCTTAATTGGGTGAAAAAAAAATTAAGGGTGTAATTAATTTTTTAAATTTAATTACTTATGATGCCCTTAAAGCCAAAAAAAAGCGAAAACATTTTCTACTTGAATTGCTGCATTTCTATATGTCCATTAATAAGTTGCAAAAGAAGCTTTTAGTTTTCTTTTAACAAGTGCAAGAAATTGGATTTTACTAAAAATAAGAAAAAGTTGAGTATTGTTTAAAAATCTTGGTCTTCTATAAAAAAAACTCAATAATTATCATGAAAATCTGCATGTCTCTTCTAACTAGACAATATATTAATGTATGAGTAAAAATTGAGAAAATAAATCTTACAGATTATTCTACTAACGGTTCTAATTATATCAATAAACTATCATAAAAGGATACTTAACTACAATTTTAACTTTTGCCTACACCACTAGCTACATGCATCTCAGATAAACGAAACGGTCTGCTTCACTCTTATTTTATACTAATGTTAGTGACCTTGCAGCGAATAATAATCTTTTCAAAATATATATATATATATATATACGGAAGAAATTTATAACATTTATCAACTCAAAAAGGTTGAGTCAGTGTCAGCTTAAAGAGACAGATGGTTTACATTTTATTTCTGTGAGAACACTTCAAGAAATAATACAGGGAAACACAAACACCTAAAATAGCTTAACAATGTCAAATTTCAAGATTTACAACGTATGACCCCTCATTGATACTACATTCTAACAACCTTCATGTTGCCATTCATGCTCGAGACTTTTACAAATTCCGGATTACCGATTTCGTCCGATGTGCTTGAGGACAATATTGTTACTCGAACACGTAGCCCGGTGTGATCCTCTGAAAATCGAAAAAAGAATCTCAAGAATCTACTTCAGAACCGAGGAAGCAGAGCACCACCACATGCTGAAGCTCTTGGACAGCATGGTTTCATCAAACCTAATCAATTATTTACATACCAGATCTGTAGCACCCCTTTCGTTCGGGAGCTAGTGGATTTCAGACGGTATTCGCCATTCGGAATCTACGATCCCGTCGACAAACACCTGCGTATTGTTACTATTAAGGATATGTATAAAGTTAGTTATTTTTGTTAGGGTTTGTTTCTTCTATGTAAGTATGCCTATATAAAGGCATGCAGGGTACTTTGTAAATTAACGTATTTTACATGCGTATTGTTACTGCACCATTTACTATGATAAGGGCATAAATGAACAAAATGTTAGATGAATTGTTCGTGAATCATTCGTGTACCATTTGTTTATGTTTATTCATTAAGGCTAAATAAATGAATATGAACAAAATTTTATGTCCGTTGTTAGAGTATAATGTATGAGCACTGATTAGTTAGTTAGCCTCTGAACTCGATCTGTTGAATAGTCTGTTAGGCAGTTACATCTCTCCTTTCAAGGATGAGGTTCTTGATGTGTATATAAGAGATCATTCTCTCAGCTTGTAAATCAGATTCTTTTGACTGGTTAATAACAATTTCCTCTTTCGTTTCCCCTCTTCACTCTATATTCTATCATGGTATCAGAGGTTTCTTCCATGGCAGAAAATACCTCCAAACCCTTCACCAACAAGACTATCTTCTTACGTCTTGACGAGTCCAACTACCTTCTCTGGAAGCAGCAAGTCTTGTTCACCATTGAGAGTCTTGCTCTTGAAGACCACATCAATGGTTCCTTAATTGTGCCTGTGCAACGTGTTGCTGGAGAAGGTGGACGTCAAGTGATGGACCCAGAATTTGTGAAGTACAAGCAACAAGACAGTGCCCTATGTTCTTGGTTGCTTTCTTCCATAGGTCCCTCCATTTTACCTTCCCTGGTTAATTGCAAGAATGCGTTGGATATTTGGGAGAAAGTGAAACACATTTTTTCGGTAACATCCACCACCCGCATCATGCACTAGCATTGTTCTTTAAAGAACATTCGCAAGCGTGATCAATCAATGAGGAAATATCTTGCGCAAATTCAAGGTATATGTGATAGCCTTGCCGTCTGTGGAAACCTACTGTCAGAGACAATGCATATCTCTGCGATTCTTTCTGGTCTGCCGCCGGAATACGAGCCGGTGGTGGTCGTTATTACTTCCAGTCAGATGGCTTACAAGCTAGATGGGGTTACAAACGTCCTTCTTGACACAGAGTCTCATCAGCTTGAATTCTTGGCTCAAGGCTCTATGGTCAATATGGTACATGGTTCGTCATCAGATGGGTTACGTTCAGATGGGTCACGGTCACAAGGCCCATTTCCTAGCCCGTATTCTAACAACCCCAATCAGGGTTACACTGGTTACTCTACACAAAACACATCTAGAGTGTCTCCTCTAGGGTTTCGGCCGCCTGTGTATAATCCCTCTCGATGAGCGTTCATAGGACGAGGGGGCAGACCTTTTGGGGGGCGTGCGCGTCCTCAGTGCCAGATCTTAGGCAAGCTGGGTCATATGGCCAGTTGGTGCTACTTCCGGTTCGATCAGACCTTTGACGGTATTGGAAATAATACCTCTGTCAATCAAGTTTCGTTCTCATAAGAATACCCTGAAGATTTGGGTGTATCACAGCCGATTGGGCAAGGTTCACAATTCAATGGTTCGCAAATGTTCAATGGAGTCACTCAAAATCCTGGTTCTGAGCCCGTGGTTGCAACCGTCGCTGCTGTCTCTGATGACTTTGGATATGGTGATGCTGCCTGGTACCCTGACTCCGGCGCCACGTCGCACTTAACACCCGATGCAGGTAACATTGCGTTCTCAACTCCTTATTATGGTCCCGGTAAAGTTTCTGTTGCTGATGGGTCTACAGTGTCCATTTCTAGGGTTGGTTCGTCTGTGCTTAAGTCTGCTTCGAGACCTTTAATCTTAACTAATCTTTTACATGTTCCTGTTATTAAAAAAAATCATCTTTCTGCTTCACAATTTACTAAAGATAATAACATTTCTATAGAGTTCTTTCCTACCTCGTGTGTTGTGAAGGATTTGACAACACAACAGCTGATTCTTTGCGGTTTACAAAGTGATGGCCTTTACAAGTTTGTCTCATCAGATGGTTTCAGCTTGTCTTTTGTATCTTCTCATGCCGATTCTAGGAATTCTCATTCTAATTCTATGATTTTTCATTCTGGCTCTAGGGTTTCACATGTTGATAGTCCTAAGCTTCCTTCTGTTCTTGATTCTGGTCTTGAGTCTAATCAATGTAGTTTTTCTTTTACTGATGATGTTGATAAGAATGTTTCTGATTTTTAGTGTTTTTTTGTTTCTGATAGTTCTCTTGTATGGCACAGAAGGCTTGGACACCCTTCTCGTGAAATTCTTCATAAGTTGTCCCACACATGTAATATTTTTGATATCAATAAAAATTCTGCAATTTTTTTCTGTGAAGCTTGCAAATTAGGTAAAAGTCATAAATTAATCTTTCAACAACCTTTGACTGTACATGATTTGCCTTTACAGCTTGTTCAAGTTGATGTTTGGGGTCCGGCTCCTTTATTGTCCAATAATTTTGCTTATTATGTAAGTTTTTTGGATGCTGCCACCAGATATACTTTGATATATTTTGTAGCTAGAAAATCTGATGTTAGGAACGCGATTATTAACTTTCACAAAATGGATGAACGTCAGTTTGATGGTAAACTTAAAAGTATACAATCTGATTGTGGAACCGAGTTTAAAACATTAGAAAGTTACTTTATGCATCATGGTATTGAATTTCGTCGTATGTGTCCTTATACATCTGAACAAAATGGTAGAGTTGAAAGAAAACATCAACACATAGTTGAACTAGGTCTTACTCTTATGACTCAAAGTGGCGTCCCTTTAAAATATTGGTCTGATGCTTTTTACAATTCAATTTATTTAATTAATAGATTGCCAACCAAAGTTCTTGGCGGCTTATCACCTTATGAGAAGCTGTTTAAAAGTCAACCCAATTATAATTTTCTGAAAACTTTTGGTTGTCAGTGTTTCCCTTTGACCAGGCCTTACAATCGACATAAGATGCAATTTCGATCGGTTCCATGTGTCTTCTTGGGGTAGAGCTCTGTGCAGCATAAATACAAGTGCCTTAGTGTTGATGGTAAGGTTTATGTGTCTAGACATGTTCAGTTTAATGAACTTTGTTTTCCTTGCTTGCAGGACAAGGATAGTAGTAGTTTAAAGGAGAGTAGGGATGCTGATTTAGTCAAGTTCAAATATACTGGACCAACTTATTCAGTCTCTTCTCAACCTCTTTGTTCTACCTCAAATTTTTCCAGTTCTACCTCTAATTCTGTTTCCAATACAAATTTTAGTTATGAATCTTCAGACACTCATCCTGCTGTTCTAAAGTCTCTCTCTCATTATCAAAATGTTTCTTCTCCTGTACAAATTTCCTCACCTGTTGAGAATTTTGGTCATCTTGCTCCTTCAACTTGCTCACCAGTTGCTGATGGAGCTTTATCAGTCCCTGCACCTTCTACTGATCTTCAATTGGTCACTCCCACTGCTCATGATCATCAGGGCAATAGCGCTTCTCCTCCTACACCAACATCTTCTACTGCACATCCTAGTGCACATTCTGATGAACATTCTTCCTTTAGTTCTGCTCTTGTCCTTCATAGTGTTCCCATCAAATTTGTTGCTCCTACTTTTCACTCAATGGTCACCAGGTTGAAAGCTGTGATTTTCAAACCCAAAGCTTTTCTTGCTGAGTCTGTGGATGTGGTCCCGGTTAATGTTCATCAGGCTATGGCTTCCAATAATTGGAAAGATGTTGTTCTTAAAGAAATTGATGCCTTAGTCAGTAAAGGTACTTGGGATTTAACACCTCTGCCTCCATATCGTGTCCCAATAGGGTTCAAATGGCTATTCAAGGTTAAACAAAATCCTAATGGGAGCATTGCGCGTTACAAAGTCAGACTTGTGGCAAAAGGCTTCTCTCAACAAGCAGGGTTTGACTACTCAGAAACTTTCAGTCCAGTTGTTAAACCAATGACTGTCAGAATTATGCTTAGTGTTGCTCTTAGCAATGGTTGGATCCTACGACAAATAAATGTTGATAATGCTTTCCTAAATGGAGATCTGTCTGAAGAAGTGTACATGCAGCATCCTCCAGGTTTTGAACAGGAGGATATTTCTGGTCATCAATTGGTAAGCAAGTTAAAAAAGTCACTATATGGTCTTAAGTAGGCTCCCAGAGCTTGGTTTGACAAGTTTCGAAGTCATCTGGTTCAAGAATTAGGATTTACTGCTTCTCTAGCTGATCCCTCACTTTATTTAAGAAAAAGACAAGGTACCACAGTCTATATTATGGTTTATGTTGTTGACATTGTTGCTACTGGCAATAATTCTAAAGAAGTTGATAGGGTTATCAAAGACATCAATCAAGTTTTTCTTTAAAAGATTTAGGCAGACTAACTTTCTTTCTGGGTATGAATGTTCAACTTGTCGACTCAGGAATTATCTTGAATCAGAAGAAACACATTATGAAACTGCTGGAGAAAACTCAGATGATTGATGCAACACCTTCTCCTACTCCCATGGTAACCTCTCCTCAACTTTCTCTTACTGATGGTGGTCCCTTTCCAGACTACACATTGTATAGACAAGTAGTAGGCACTCTGCAACACATCTGTACCACTAGGCCTGATATTCAATTCTCAGTCAATAAAGTGAGTCAGTTCATACAGTCACCACTTGATAAGCACTGAAAAGCTGTCAAGAGAATACTACCATACCTCAAGAGAACCTTAACACATGGTATGTATTTTAGTGCTGCAGCTTCACCTACAACATTGGTTGCTTATGCTGATTCGGATTGGGGTGCCTGTATATATGACAAACGATCAACTTGGGGGCATTGCATATTTTTAGGTGGAAACCTTGTTGCTTGGAGTTCGAAGAAACAAGGAGTTGTTTCAAGGTCTTCTACAGAGGCTGAATTTCGGAGCTTAGCAGATGCCATTTGTGAATCTATTTTGGTTAAGTCTCTTCTTACCTAATTAAACATTCAGCTGGCAGCAACTCCAACAATTTGGTGTGATAATACGAGTGCCATTGCCCACTCATCAAATCCAGTGCATCATGCAAAGTTAAAGTACGTTGAGCTTGACCTTAACTTTGTCAGGGAGAAAGTAAATGATGGATCATTTCAGATTAACTATGTTCCTGCAGCCAACCAAGTAGCTGACATGTTAACTAAGCCTTTGTTTTTAGCATTCTTTGTACATCTTCGACAGCAGTTAAAAGTGTTTTGTGCTGATGAATTACTTATGCTATCTACCAAGTTACAAGACTGCATAAGTCATTAGAGCTTTCAGAGGTGGAAAGACAAATCATTCGGAAAGTTATATATGTGAAGACATCTTTCTTTATATTCATTGTCTTTTGTTTTATAGAAAATAAAAGAAGGAAATAAAAAGCATGTTAGAGTATAATGTATGAGCAGTGATTAGTTAGTTAGCCTCTGAATTCGATCCGTTGAAGAGTCTGTTAGGCAGTTACATCTCTCCTTTCAAGGATGAGGTTCTTGATGTGTATATAAAAGATCATTCTCTCAGCTTGTAAATCAGATTCTTTTGACTGGTTAATAACAATTTCCTCTTTCGTTTCCCTTCTTAACTCTATATTCTATCATCCGTTTAATAAACAAACAAATATGAACAGAGGTGTGTTCGGTTTGTTTATGTTCACAAACAAACTCGTTTATTGAATTTTTTATAAGCTCGTTTACACAGTCCCCTTTTAATTTTATTTTTTTTTACATTTTAAATATTGTTGAAGGTAAGCACTAAATTGAACAAAATGTGAACTTTGGAGTTTAAACTGTGAAGCCTAAGGAATTTAAAGACTAGTGACATAATTTCTCTATTTTGAAAAACATATAAACGAATATGTTCGTGAATGCTAAACAAACAAATACAAATAAATACCTTAAAAATAAACAAACAAATACAAATAAAACTTTATTTGCTCCAACTCGGTTCATTTATACCTCTAACTAAAATTCACATTTATAACAACTTCTTTGTTTAGCAGCGGAACGGCTTCGCTTCTAGTTGAAGCCGTCATATATTTGAAATTTATCAGCAGTTCTTTCCTCCAAATCCTGCAAATAAAACCTCGCTGCAAGTACCGAAACATGTTCTATATGTGACTCTGACAGTGCAAACTTACGTTACGGAAATGTTTCCAACATTAGGTATACGTAATTTTCCCAAGGTTTTTCATGTATTTAGAGAGTTCTAACCTAATACTTGTATCATAATATACGTCAAACATTGCTTTTGAACCAGAAATAGAGTTATAATCAGACATTAAGAAGGATAATAATCTATTAATCTTTAAACATAAAAATTAGACTTAAAAGAGACAAAAATATTATTTCATTAATATTTAAACTAAAAGTAACTTAAAATATTATTATACTAATTTATTTTTGAAAGGGACTACAACCTCTCTTAATCACGACATGATTTCGCCCCTATTTTAAACACGGATGCTTCAAGAAAAACAAAAGGCCAGGTAACATAAAAGCTTTTCCACTGACATATGCAGATAACATGCATCATGCAAGACCCTTGTTTATTTTGGATATTGGTTCGATTTATTTTGCAACATTTATTGGTTTTTAATATTTCTTTAGCAACCGTATATAACAAATTGTTGGAAAACATGAGATATTTTGGAACTTTGAAGCATATTGTTTTCTTGGTAAACCGGAGGTTTAACAAATTATGAACTTATGATCGAGATCTTTAAAATGATATATAACATGTTTAAAATGATTGAATGATGAATGAGAAATTGATGATCAAAGTAAATCAGTTGTAAATATTGTTGAGTAAACTAGGTTAATCAAGCAGCATAGGTTGGGTAAAACCAGTAGCCACTCTCCAACAAGTGCAGCAAAGACAGACTCCTTTGAGCAAATACACGTCGAATAATGATATATACACCCCAACACTTGCTTAGGCAGCTTGTGTCAGTGTGCCGCAAGAACTGTTAACCCTGAATGAGAATTGTTTGAAGGTTCATTAGATCTATATTACTCGTGTCTAATGTTGAATGCATGGTATGATTTATATTTGAAGCTTTTTCATGTATTCGGAACATCTTTTGATGTCATATTTCTATATTTGTGTCAGACTCAAGTGTTTGATATGTATATTGCAAGAAAAATAAAGAATAGAGGCGTTCTTTGTTACTTGACTGACATGAAAATGTTTTCATATTTACATATTTAAAGACAACGAAAATGCATCAATTTGAACTTGGTCTATTGATTTTTATTCAAAATCAACTCAATTATGAGGTTATTAGCCTTTGCAAATAGGGCACCACTTCTTCACCTGCAACCACTGCTTTACACAGAACTAGTTCTCTCTTATATAGTTAATTGAGATAACGAGTCCTATTAACTCAAATTTTATTTGAATTTTTTTGAGTTGTTTGAGTTTCTATTCAAATTTAATTTTAAACATTTATAATGTTATAGTACTAATAAGTTTCAATTTAAATGGCTTTCTATAATCATATATAAACACATACATATTTCTTCAAAAATTTTCATATCTGATATATATCGAGCACAATTGAAGGACTCCACTCGAATTTAAAAATCGATCCACTAATTACTAAAAATTATTAGTTATTTGAGTTATTTGAATTTGAATTTTATAACATATACTTTATTTAAAAGAATTTCGAGTCAATTTTTTTTTACATTAAATGGAACTAAATAATTTTAATTTTTTATCGAGTCTTACTCAACCCTGATACGTAGGAGACAAAACCTCAACCGGAGACTACCTTTGCAAAGAAATTGCACATCAACAGGGTGTAAAAAAGAAATTGCCAGCAGTGGTGACAAGGCAGGATGTGGAAGGAGTTTTTTTTTTTATCAAAGGATGTGGAAGGAGTTGTAAGTGCAGAGCTGAGAAATAATCCTAATGTAGCATTATACTTATATATAGATAATTGTTAGTCAACATTTAAATGCATAAGAAAATGATTAATATCAGGATTTTTATAATAACAATGACTTCAATGTTAATAGTTTAACAGCAAAATACTCTTAATTAGAGGTAAGCATGGACTTTATTTTTTGCCTTTCAAACTAGGCCTCTACTTGATAAGATATTAATATTCAGATATGAAACTTCGTACCAACTTTCTTCATTTATTTTTTAGTTATGTCTAATCGACACGTACTGTAACATTATATAGATTTATATAAAATACAATGTCATAATATTTTCAAACCTTGCACTTTAAAGTTTAAACCATTACACTATAATATAAAAAAAAAATCACAAAAGTGTTATGAATAATATAAAGAGCAAGAATAAAATAGATGAACAAAAACAAGATGAGAGGCAAATAGAGATACTTATATCATATTTTCAAAGTAAGGTTGTCTACAATGCTTTCTATAATCTCTATATTTATAGGAAAAGGAAGGAAAACCCTAATTTTTTTTATCAATAAAAGTATGATTTTATTCAAGATCCAAAATCATACAACCTACCATATTGTCAGGGACTTATTTCTTCAAGCTCAAATCCGTGCGGCACTAGCACTCTCGGCACGATGCTAGTCAGCCTTACTCACGCAACGATGACAAAACGAAGGAGCAAGAGTGTTTACAAGGAAGGAACCTTGTATTAAGCAATGGAAGCTTACAAGAGAGAGCTTTACAAGTGATTGAATACACAACTCTTGGATGACTACTTGAGTGAGTTACAAATGAGAGGGGTGGCCCTATTTATAGGCACCCACCTCCTCAATGGACGGCTATGATTTATTTAATCTGACGGTTGAGAGTTTGCCTCCCAAAATATCTACTAAGCCTAGATATTTCTAGATAAGTTCATACTTATCTACTTACATCCACAATATTCTAGATTACTCCTAAATGGTCTAAAAGCTCTAACATATTCTAAGATATTTTAGAATATTCCGGAGTCGTCCGGAGTTGTCCCGAGCCTTCTAGACTTGTCCCGAGCCTTCTCGATCATTCTCGGGTCTTCTAGGTTCCTCCGGGTGAGCCTAGATTGATGTGGAGCCTTCTAGAACCCCTTGGATGAGTTTGGAGACGTGTGGGGCCTTCTAGGCCATTCTAGATCTTGCCTTGGTCCGCCCTTGGTCATATAATGCTTAGAGCGTCTCATTTCTTCTTTGTTGCCCCGTGAGCACCTAGGTGGGGCGTCTTGGGCGCGCGCAGCGCACCTAGGTGGGGCTGTTCGGGCGCGCACTGCGCACCTGGGTGGCACACCTCGGTGCTGCTCGGTGCACCCGGGCGGGTGTGCCCCTCGGTTGGCTGGGTCGCGACCAAGCGGGGCGTGACATCCTTCCCCACCCGATCTCGCGACGCCCTCGTCGCGTCTTCGTGGAGCAGGGGTGTTGCTGGAGCGCTTCCCTCGACTCCTAGCTCGCCTTGCCTTTGCCCTCGGCTTGTCGGCATTGTTGGAAGACCTTTCCTTTGAACCTTGACCCTCGGTGGTCTTGGAAGCGACGTTCTCCCCTTGAACATGCTTGGTGGCCTTCCAAGACACGGTCACCCCTTTGTCTTCGTTTAGTCCCTTGGACGGCTTGGCCCTTCGGACGGCCTTGTTGAGCTGAAGTGCTGAGACTACATTTGTCCCTGGCTTGGTGGCCCTTATTGTTGGTACCACACACGATGGTGCACCTTCAGTGATGCATAGACTGTTGGCAAACGACATCGGTATTGCCTTGGCTTGTTCAAAGAACTCTAGCCCTAGAATGAGTGGGTAGTCATCTAACGGCACAATCGAGAAGTCCATGCGGCCTGACCATGTCCCAATGACGGTCTTGACTCCTCAAACAAACCCATGGATGGGTTGAGCGGCAGAGTTTATGGCCTTGACGGATCCTCCCCCTTTCACGATGCTAAGACCAAGCCTCTTTGCTTCCTCTAAAGAGAAAAAGTTATGGGACGCACCTGTGTCGAGCATGGCTCTTGAGGCCTTTCCATTGATGGTGGTGTCCACGAATAGCAATCCCTTGGCTTGAGTCTTTGGGGCGGATTGGATTCCATTCAAGAGCTGTAGCGATCCCATTTGTGCACCCTCGTCGCCACTGTCGGTGTCACTACCTTCACGGTGCTTGGCTAGTAGTGAGTTAAGGGCTTGGCGTTTTGGGCATTCACGCGTCTAATGGTCACCATCACAAATGAAGCAATTGCTCGGTGGTGACTTCCTCGCACCTTGGAACTCCTTGGACTTACCCTTGTCCTTGCTCTTCCAAGGGGACGAGTCTCGGTGCCTTGGTGAGTGACCTTCTCGATGGCCCTCCTTGGGATAGCCCTTGTCTCCCCCACCTTTGGCATGACTGCTCTTCTCATCCCTCGGCTTAGGGGTGGTCTCCTTGTGGCTCGAGTAGTCGATAAGGCTCTCGGCCACGGCTATTGCATCGGCAAGGGTTTGGACTCCCCTTCGCCTTAGCTCGGTTTTGGCCCAACTTTGGAGACCATGTAAGAAGTAGAAGAGCGAGTCTTTCTCGGACATATCGGGGATCTCGAGCACCAAACTAGTGAACTCCCTCACGTAGTCTTGGATGCTACCCGACTGCTTCAACCTTCGTAGGCGAGCTCTTGCCTCGTCCTCGGCATTCTCCGGGTAGAATTGCCTTTTGAGCTCCCTTTTGGAATCATTGAAGGTAGAGATGGTGCACGTACCTCTCTCGACATTGAGACGCCTTCTCCTCCACCAAAGCATGGCGGTGTCGGTGAGGTATAAGGTCGCGGTTTGGATCCTAGAGGCATCCTCCCTAATGCCAACGGCTTCTAAGTATTGCTCCAAGCCATACAAAAAGTTGTCGACTTCTTTTGCGTTGCGTGTCCCTGAGAAAGTTTGAGGCTTGGGCACCTCGACCCTTCTAGCCTCCACGGTGGTGCTTGGCCCGGCTGCCATAGCACGTTTGCACAAGGCTAGGTCGCCTTGCAATGCTTCGATTTGGGCATGCATGTTGTCAAGTTCTCGTTGAAATGACTCACGTACCTTTGTGAGCTCTACCATGAGTGCGTCGCGTACTTCACCCATTTCCGCGCGCAGAGTCTCCTCTAGCTTGATCTTCATTGCTCTCACGGCTGTGTGGATCTCGGCATCCTCCGCCTCAAGGCCTTCAATCCGCTCATGAAGGTCGTCCACTTGGGCACCCATGCCCGATACGCTTTCCTCCACGCGAGTCAAGCGCGACTCAAAGCTAGAGAGTACGTCCTTGGATTTGGAACGAGGCCTTCCCTCGGCTAGGTCGGCCTTTACTTCATGCCCACCTTGGTCATGCGTGACCTCGGTCTCGGATGGGCTAGCAACTTGGTTCTTGGCGGTCTTGGCCATGCTCCTGAGCGATCAGAACTTGCTCTGATACCAACTGTCACGGACTTATTTCTTCAAGCTCAAATCCGTGCGGCACTAGCACTCTCGGCACGATGCTAGTCAGCCTTACTCACGCAACGATGGCAAAACGAAGGAGCAAGAGTGTTTACAAGGAAGGAACCTTGTATTAAGCAACGGAAGCTTACAAGAGAGAGCTTTACAAGTGATTGAATACACAACTCTTGGATGACTACTTGAGTGAGTTACAAATGAGAGGGGTGGCCCTATTTATAGGCACCCACCTCCTCAATGGACGGCTATGATTTATTTAATCCGACGGTTGAGAGTTTGCCTCCCAAAATATCTACTAAGCCTAGATATTTCTAGATAAGTTCATACTTATCTACTTACATCCACAATATTCTAGATTACTCCTAAATGGTCTAAAAGCTCTAACATATTCTAAGATATTCTATAATATTCCGGAGTCGTCCGGAGTTGTCCCGAGCCTTTCAGACTTGTCCCGAGCCTTCTCGATCATTCTCGGGTCTTCTAGGTTCCTCCGGGTGAGCCTAGATTGATGTGGAGCCTTCTAGAACCCCTTGGATGAGTTTGGAGACGTGTGGGGCCTTCTAGGCCATTCTAGATCTTGCCTTGGTCCGCCCTTGGTCTTATAATGCTTAGAGCGTCTCATTTCTTCTTTGTTGCCCCGTGAGCACCTAGGTGGGGCGTCTTGGGCGCGCGCAGCGCACCTAGGTGGGGCTGTTCGGGCGCGCACTGCGCACCTGGGTGGCACACCTCGGTGCTGCTCGGTGCACCCGGGCGGGTGTGCCCCTCGGTTGGCTGGGTCGCGACCAGGCGGGGCGTGACAATATGCTTCCTTAAAAAACCTCCCTAACTTATATTGGAGGAAACAGAGTGCATCATGGTAAGTAAGAAAGCAAACAACACCAAAAGCAAGACCCGTTATGACACCATATAAGGATCCACAAGTACATGAAACCAAGACACTCTATCCACACCCCCTTTTGCCAAAGCATCGGCAAAGAAGTTCGCCTCACGGAAAACATGGTTAAAGCACACACATCGCAGCTGCATACATGCACTATCAATCTCGCTAAACAACCACCAATAACGCCACGACCTCCTCTCCTTGTGAAGCACCCATGACAATGCAATCTGCGAGTCGGATTCAATGATAAACGACCAATCCGACCGCCACCTAGTCTCAGCAAGCAAACGTACGGCATGATAAATAGCCCACACCTCAGCTTCATTCGAATCCATGCAACCCAAAGGCCCCGAAAACACAGCAAGCACCACTCCCATCTCATCCCGCAATACACCCCCACAGCCTGCCATCCCCGGCTTCCCTCTCGCGGAACCATCCACATTAAATTTGAGAACCCCTGCCAACGACGGACACCAACGGATACCAACTCGATCCCCCACCGTACACGACGGCACACAAGTCATCGGCCAAAGCCACCAAGCAGCTTCGGTAATGTCCCTCCCTCGCACTGTGACTTTGATCCAATAAAAGGATCTCAACTTAACAAGAAACATGATCTCCTCGACCGCTAGCTGTTTTTGATTGAAAATCACCTCATTCTGCGCAAGCTAAAGAGACCACATAACCCCTCCGCAGCCAACAATTCACCAATCTCTCTCCCACCCCCGACAAAACTCCATGCATACACTACACCAAGAAATCCACAAGAGACCGCGGCCTCACCCACGGTATCTTCCACCACGAAAAGAACGCCTCCCACACCTTTTCCGCAAACGGGCACGCAAAAAAGATATGTTCTTCCACATCAATACCTACCCTACACCACACACACTGAACATCCGCCAAAGGCATACCCCTATCTCACAACATCGCCAAAGTCGGCAACCGACACAATTGCACAAACCATAGGAAGCATTGTACTTTCGGGGGGACCTCAATTTTCCAAATATTCAACCCATCCATACTTGCATCGGAGATACCAAACGATGACTTGAACTTCATAAGGCTCCCAATCGAAAACTGCCCATCTGCACTTGGCTTCCATATTAACACGTCCGCCCAGCTCCCACGAATCATAAATCCCCGCACAATCGCCCGCATCTGCCCAAGCTGCTGCTGCTCAAATGATCGCAAGTCACAGACAAAAAACAGAAGCCATTTATCATGGTTCAAACTGCCCTGGAGTGCATAATCACAAACACGTGCTGCCTTATTACTAGCACAACGAAATAGATGTGGAAACACCTCGCACAAAGGCACCTCGATACACCAATGATCATACCAAAACAGCACCCGTTGTCCATTCCCCAATTGCCACATAAAACACTCCTCGCGCATAAAATTATATACGGTCTCCCCCTCTTGAACCTCTACAACCTGCCTCCATACAAACGACATATGTCGCTTCCCCACCCCACTCGGCGATCGCCCACTCGTGGCTACCCCATACTTCGCCACCACTATAGTCTTCCACAACGAATTATGAGTATCGGCATATCGCCACAACCATTTTGCTAGCAAAGCCGAATTTCATAGTTCAATGTTCGCCACCCCAAGACCTCCCAACTTCTTCGGTCTACAAACCGACGGCCATGCTACCCGGTTTAACCTTCTTTTTAAATCCGTATCGCCCCAAAGAAAAGCCCTTCTAATCTTATCAATCTTTGTAATCTCCATCTTCGACACTTTAAATATACTCATGTAGTAAAGAGGCAATGTCGATAAAACCGAATTCACTAGCGTCACCCTCGCTGCAAACGACAAAGAGTTCTTGTAACCCCCTAAACCCGACCCAGAAGAAATGGGCGGAATCTAGGAAGTAGCGATTGAAACTTGTCCCTCAAGAAACAATTTAGGTTAAAATATTTTGTAATTCAAAATAATCGATTAAATAAGTAAAACTCAACAAATATTCCGATTAAAATAAAACTAAATCTTTTGAACGATGTTCCGATAATTAATTAAAAATTCGAAAATAACTTCATAGATGCATGCATTTAATAAAGCCCAAATTAAAAACAGTAAACAGTCCCAATGTCCGAATTATATAAATGTTCCAAAATATTTCAAAACAGTAGTCTGAAGTAATTAAAAGAGAGTTCATACTGAATTATTAAATATCCGAGTAAAATGCGAGAAGCTCCTAGTACCGAGTCGCCTAAAAGAGTCTGAGATATCTGAAAAAGTAAAAACTAAAGGGTGTAAGCTAAAGAGCTTAGTGTGTCTCTAAAGTGCAACGAAAACAAAACAAAAACAAAACAATATTTTATTTTCTGACAAATACTTTTCTGAAAACACAATAAAACTGAATTATGATGATATGATGTCTGATGCACATGAATCATAGTACCCATCTCCGATACACCGAAAAGTAAGGTTCCCCAGAACCTACTTTCTCCATGTCACCATCCGAAGTGGAACTCAGCTCGAAGGGTGGAACCACTGCTCCGAAACGGAATTCAACCCGAAGGTTGAAACCACTAATCCGAAGCGGAATTCAACCCGAAGGTTGAAACCACTGATCCCAAGCGGAATTCAACCCGAAGGTTGAAACCACTGAACTTCCCCGAACAAATCTCAATCCATATACCCACAATGATATGATGCAGATTTTAAAATCCGAGTCTGATCCGAAACTTGAATTATGAAAATTCAAGTTGCACAATACTATAAATCCGATGTTTTACAGTTCTGAAAATCTTTAAATCACAGTATGACATGTTATGCATGATATCTGAAAACATTCACCCAATCACAACAGAGTATGCACACAAAATGTACAAAAACATTTACTTATATTAATTCAGAAAAGCAAATAAAATTTATAGCATCGAAAGAAACACATAAGTTTATAAAACAGGAAGAGACACACCTTTAAGCAACAGAAGCTCTAATGCCGAGAAAACGCATCTCACACTCAGATCTAGCTGAATCAGGACCTACGAAGGTATGAATACTATATTAGTATTTATTGCTAACACTAAGCCACCGACTAAAACACTGAAAACTAAACTGAAGATATACTCACGTGAAGATCTCGAAGAACGTGCACAATCGGTCTGAACAACTGAAGGTAACCCAACGGTCTTAAGGTCGACACCTGAACACGATAATATTCCAAATCAGATTCTGAAATCAAAACTTATCATATTCCAAAAACAATTACTTAAAGATAACAAAACGGAGCTTTCGGGATCTAATTTGACAAAACGGGCAGAAGATTCGAATTCAGGACGTCGAGAAAGGTTAAAAGGAAGGATGTCCGAAAAAGTCAACTCTTGGGCAACAGTCAAAGTCAAACTGGTCAAAATCAACTTTAACGGTCAAAGTCGACTATTCAAGGTCAACGGTCAACGGTCAACATTGACTTGACTGGTCAAAGTCAATTGGTCAAATTCGGTCAAATAGGTCAATGATCCAAGGTCAAAAGTCAACTGGTCAACTTAGTCAAACACGATTAACGGTTCGGTCAAAATCGGTCAAAGGGGTAAAACGGTCTGTTCAAAATGGGTCCAAGAGTCAACGGTCGGGTTGGTCAACCGTCCAAAGTCGGTTCAGTCTGATAACAGATTTGGTTTGGTCCAACTGCCGGTTCAGTTCAAGATAGGCGGTTCACTTAATCAGATTAGATTCACAACAAGCCTTAACTTTAACACAATCTGATAGGCCAACCTACAATCATACACACACACAAGCCCAACACAAGCCACACATACAACCTACATGAACAACCCAAAGCCCAACACCCATATCCAAACACATCAAGCCCAACAAATATACCTTTGCCAAAACTAAAATAGGGTTTCCAGAATGCCACTGACGGCTAGGGTTTTTAGCAACCAAAGGCGGCGGCACGAATACAAAACGACGACAGTGGCGGCACGACCAAACAACGACGGTGGCGGATCCAAACGAGTACGACGGCGCTGTTACAACCACGACGATATCCACAGTCACAAACATAAACGAAATCCAAAATAACCCACAACTGACAACTCAAAACCAATGTTTAACAACCCAAAACATGAATTCACAGCTTACTCACACTCAGATCGGAGCAAGGAGCGAACGACGGCAAAAGGAGAACCCGAACGGTTCTTTCTCCGATCTCTCGCGACGGGGCTGATGAGGGATACTTAAAGGTTGGGGCTTGCTCGCGATGAGAATGTGAACAATATGGTGGTGATAACACGCGAAACGGGCGGTGAGGATGAACCGGGGAAAGTCGAACGGTTTCTCTTCTCCAACACAAAAACGGTGGCCGATGGGGTGAAGCGATGGTCAAGGGTCGATCACACAACGACGACAGTCGCACCGGTGGTGGCCGTGCAAGCCACGAACGACGATGAGGGCTCGATTGGTGGCTCACCGAAAAACATAAGAGAGGGGGGTGAGAGCTGCGGCTGCAACTGTTCCAAACAAAAACCAAAAATAAAAGAAACCTAGCTGGTAACTCAACAAATTAGGTTTAAAACCTAATTTTGGGTAAATTGCCACATAAAGGCTCCTTAGTTAACCCACTTCACAGTTTAGACACCAACATTTCAAATTTATTCAATTAGGTCACTAAAATTCACTTCAATTCCAAATTTTTAATTAGGGTTTAGAACATAAATTCCAAATTATTAGGGTTTCTGATTCTAGGGATTTCAAAATTAGGGTAAATTTTGGGGTGTTACAGTTCTTCTTCCACCCTGCTAAACATAGTCTCTTCCTATTAATCACCGGTTCCCATACTTTGCCATTCCGTGGGTTGATTCCAATCAGAAGCCCCAAGTACTTGAACGACAATTCTACCCTTAAACAGCCCAACTCTCGTGCCATCTCCACCGCCACCTCATGGTCTACTCCCACATCATACAATGCTGATTTTGAAAAATTAATTTGCAGCCCCGACCCATACTCGAAGCATGTCAACACACGCTTCAAATTTCGTGCACTCTCCACACCCCCTTGGATGAAAATTACAGTATCATCTGTAAACTGTAAATGCGATAGGCGACAATCCGCAGCAACACTCACCCCACGTATAAATCCCAATCTTTCTGTGTTCACCAAGAATTTGTGCAACGCCTCAGCAACAATAACAAACAGAAGCGGAGACAAGGGATCCCCTTGTCGCAATCCCCTTTCCATTGCAAATTCCGTGGTTGTACTACCATTTACAAGAATTGATAGTCGCGCCGTACTTACACAATTTAGTATCCATTTACGCCATACAACCCCAAAATTCATGCGGCTCATCACATCATCAAGAAACTCTCACTTGATACAATCGTACGCCTTCGTGAAGTCGATCTTCAACACCACCCCCTCACTAAAATGCCTCGTTCGAAGAGAATGCACTACTTCATTTGTTAATAAAATGCCATCGACAATTTGTCTCCCTTTTATAAAAGCTGATTGTTCCTCACTTATCAACGAATGCAGAACCTTCTGAAGTCTACCAGCTAAAACCTTTGCCACAATCTTGTATACGGAATTCAATAAACATATCGACCTGAAATCGCTTATCACTTGCGGATTATCCTTTTTCGGAATCAGGACCACAAAAGTGGAGTTAACCCCCTTTGGTAACGCTCCCGTTGCATAGAATGTCTCAAACATCTGCATCAAATCTGCTTGCATAAACTCCCAATCATGCTTACAAAAAGCAAAACTGAACATGTCGGGTCCCGGAGCTTTCGCGCCATCACAACTCATGATCGCCTCCCTTACTTCTGATATTAGGAACCTTGCTTCAAGCATGTCGCAACATCCCTGCTCTAGCCTATTGAAACGAACAGCAGCATCCAACGCCCCTTTGCATGGTTTACGTGCAAAATGCTTCCTAAATTCCAAGTATATATGACGTTTTAACCTCTCTAGATCCTCCACCCATTTACCATTAATCCGCAAACCGTTTATCAAATTCTTTGCAGCCCGAATTTTTGCCGTTCTATGGAAATAAGATGTATTTCGGTCCCCCTCCCTAAGCCATAACGCTCTTGACTTTTACCTCCAAAACGACTCACGTAATTTATGCAAACGCCACAATTCAATCTTAAGCCAACGAATCTCTTCAGCTCGTTGCACACCATCCCTCTCCTCCTCCACAACCTCATCCAACCTATCAATACGATCTATCACCTCCCCAATTTTAGTGTCAACATTCCCAAAGCACTCCCTATTCCACACTCGCAAAAATGTCTTCAAATCCTTCAACTTAGCATGTATCGACTGCCCCTCATTTCCTGCAGAAATTCTATCCCATTCCTTAGCCATTATTTCTACATGTTCCTTCCTCTCTAACCATACGTTTAAGAACCGGAAAGGTCGAGGCCCCCAATCACCTTCCTCACTAGTGAGCCGTATCGGCGTATGATCCAAAATCCCCCGCGGGAGATTCAATTGATACAACAACGAGAAACGGTCAATCCATTCACGCGAAACCATAAATCTATCCAGTTGACTAGCCTTATTCCCCGACCCAAACCACGTAAACCTTTTTCCCACTACCTTAATATCAAGAAAACTAGCATCCTCCACAAACTCATTGAACACCTCGGTTCCCCTCGATGAATCGACTCACCCACATCTCTCCTCCGCCCCCTTACTACGTTAAAGTCACCTCCCACACAACACGGACCATCCATCAACGCAATCAGCTCCCGCAACTCACACCAAACGTACCCTTGTTTTTCCAAGGCACATGGCGCATATACATTAACCATCCAGCAAGGCCATCTCTCCTCCGTCCACTCTCCCTTAATCAATATAAAATGACGATACACTTTCGATTCCACCATCCGAAATTTAGCACAATCCCATATTAAAATTAACCCCCTAATCGCCCAACAGAAGGTGCAAACACAAAAGCAAAATTATCCGAATACCACATTTTACTTACCAAATTCGCGTACAACATCTCCATCTTCGTTTCTTAAAGCAATGCCATCTCGCATCGGTGTTATCGCACCCTATCTCGCACTGCTCTTCTCTTTGCGACTGCACCCAATCCGCGAATATTCCACGACAACACCCGCATCACCGTTTGCTAGTTGCTTTGAACGCGCGACTCGATTATCCGTGTAATATCCTGTACGATAGATTCTTCGTTACCCACCGTATATGCCCCTATCAATTTTCCCAAGTCAAGAGTTTCCTTCGCCTCCCTTAATATCACCTTCTTCCCATTTAAAAAATCAGAATCGGATAAAGACCCGTTAGCAACCCCAGTGTTATCCTGCACCTTCTTCTTCGGCCTCCCCCTTGACTTTTTTGTTAATTTAGTCTCTACTTCAGACCTCTCCTCTGGATTTAAAACACTCAGAATGACATTCGATAAACTTCTAACATTTCTAAGGGCTCCGTTATACTCAATAATTTTTGCATCTGAGGCCTTCTCTTGATGAGGCCCATCCGTACCCTTCCCCACTACTGTCGCACACACCGTTTCATCCTCTAGTGCCCCATCCATACCCCTCACCACTGCTGCCTCGCGCATCTTTACACCCTCCCCTGTCTGAAATTCAAATTTTGCAATGTCCAGACTAACGCGATCCCCATCCCCCTCCCTATGTAACAATACAATCACCTCCTCTGATATCCAGGAATTCCCACCACTCAAAGATTCAACTCTTAGGTCCTGTTGCTTTTCAAAATTCTGCACTCTATGGTCATAAATGTCACCTCCTTTCGAACAAATTTCCTGCTGAACTACATGGTTTCCACCACTCGTATCCATATTATTGTCCTCAACCAATAAGCTATCCTGCACAAATGACTGCAATAACGGGTCCTCACTATCGTCCGACGTGCGGATAACCTTAGGTGCCTCGATATTCTCACGTGAATTAGTTTTCGAGGTTGCATCCAATTCACTCTCTTCATCCTCCATGTCCGTTTACACCAACACATGTTCCCATTCCTGCACCTGTATGCTATAAAAAAATTCCTTCGACCTCCAATTCAAGAACCTCGTCAATCCGTTCGAACATATTAGTTTCGATGAGTATCCTACTCCGTTCAAAAGATGAAGGCGATATCGTCGTGTGATCCACTCTTAGCAATGAGCCCCATACTTTAGCAATATTCTCAAATGTTTATGTTACCCATGCATGAATTGGAATCCCACTCATGGCTAGCCACACCCTTCTCGTCGACATCTAAATCTCTGGCGACCATGGGCGTAAATCCACAAACCATCTATCCAATCCTGCACACGAAATAATTTCCTCACTGTCGTAGGAATCACTTGGCATTAGTAGGACCATTCTCCCCGTCATATGCATAATTGAAAAACCCCTCGCATTATTCTCATTTAATTCTTTCGCCATCCTACCAATTGAGATCGAATTGCGTCTCCATCCTACCATACAGTTTTTCAAAATCTCCAATTTGTCGCCACCGATCGCCCCTTGGATCCTCCTCATCTGTCGTTGAATCGGGTTCACACTCCCACTCTCCTCTCGATCAACTCTAATTTTCTCCTTTCCCAGCTTTGATTTTTTCCCCATCGAGGATTTGAGAATTTGATCACCCAATCTTTTCTTACACCAAAATGAATCCCTCACTTCATCTCTAGCGAACATCATCGTGATTAGTGATCCATACAAACGAAAACCATTTAATCTCTCAATTACTCTATTTGCATCATGAATATTCGTCATCCGTACGAACCCAAATCGTGCTCCATCCCTCCCTTTTTTCTTAGGGATGAAAACATCTACCACTACTCCATACCTATCAAAGACCTGCCACACCCCTTGCCAGTGCAATTGCGGCGGTATATTCAAAACGAAAAGGGTCCATATCCGACATCCGCCATTCCTCTCATGCTCTCGCCGATCGCCCATTTTTTTCTAAAACTTAATTTTTATAGAAAACCCTAATTACAACGAGTATTAAACCCTAATAATAAAGTGCATTAAAGTCTCCTTTAATATATGGATATTCACCATAAGTAAAGATATTCATAACACTCCCATTGGATATCCATGAAGATAATGTGGCTCGTTAATACCTTACTAAGATAAAAACCCTGTGGGAAAAAAATTTAGTGAAGGAAAAAGAGTACACAATACGCATAACATGTTGCCTAATTAAAAACCTTACCAGAAAAACTTATTGGGACAAAACATCAGTCAAGGGAAAATGAGTGCAACGCATATTTACTCCCCTCATGAAAACATCACATAAGATCTTTGAATCTTCATGATTCAATCTTGAATATAATCTTCAAATATTGAAGCATATTATGCACTGGTGAATAGATCTTTTAAATTACTCCTTGAAAGGATTCATCGAATACTATTCTTCTAAAAATCATACGGGACGAAACTTTGAAGAAATATGTTTCGTTTTGTCACATTTGATGTATCCACCTCGAGATATAAATTTTGCATTATCTCTACACAAGATAGCTTGCATCTTATCTTGTGAAAGCAATTCACATATCTTCTGAATATGTTTAGCCAAACACATATTTTTGCTTTGCCTCGTGCATAATAATTATTTACATGATTTGGAGAGGCATTGAATTTTGAAAGATCTAAAGGTAATGATCTTGTAGCAATTATTTTTCGGCTTTGCCTCGTGCTCAACAGATATGCGTTATGCATGTAAAGTCTCTTTAAACACTTTTTTATGTATGTCGATTGATGCACAATGATTTTATTGTCAGGGAGATCTCTTCATGAGTCCCAATGATATTCAAATCATCAACATACACAATAATAACAAATTCAGAGCTAAACCTCTTAATAAAAATGCCCGAGGAAATTGAATCATTCTTATAGCCTTTCGCTAATAAGTATTCACTGAGGCGGTTATACATCATGCGCCCAAATTGTTTAATCCATAAATAGATATGTTCAATTTGATTGAAAAATGTTCTCAAAAACTTGAATTATCTGCTTCTGTCAATCTAAATCATTTCGAAAGTTTCATGTAAATGTTATTATTAATAGGCTCATACAAATAGGATGTAACAACATCCATTAGGCAAAAACTAAGTATTTTATTGTCAGATTAATAAAATATCTAAAAGTAAATGCATCCACGACCGAGAAATATGTTTCCTCAGAATCGATTTCATGTCTTTGTGAGAATCATTGTGCAACCAAACGAGCTTTATATCTCATGATTTCCCCTTTCTCACAAAGACCCATTTATATCTCACAAATACTTCTCTCTTGAAAGAGATTTTAGTTTCGCTTCAATTGTCCATTTCTATTTTGGCCAATCATTTTTTTGTTTAGATTGTCCCTTTTATGATGATTCATGATCCACATTAAAATCTCTAGAGCTATATTGCATGCAAATGTATTATCGATGTCGATTTGATTTCGGTTCCACCTATTACCAAACATGATATAATTTATTGAGATCTCTTTATTATCAGGTACCTCAGTCATATATAATGTCTTTCTTGGATACCTTTTAATCTCTTATAGATATTTTTCATAATTCGTTGATTCCTCGATCGGGCCATCATAAGATATAGCCCATTTTTCATTTTCGAGGATTTTTATCTTTGAAACCTACTTGTCTACCACACTTCAGGCGTGAGTTAGACTCATTAGCAACTAGAGCTTGTCTTTTTCGGGACATCACTTTTCAATCGGAGCATTCATAGTTGGTATATGTAACTTAGTCACTATTTTAGGATCAGCAAAGCATCTGACAATTGATTTGCTAAGTTTTGTAAATGAATTATCCTTTGAACTTTAAGTTCACATTGACATTGTTGAGTACGCGGATCAAAATAAGATAATGATAATTCATTCCAACATATTTCTTTTCCCAGTTGTTTATTTTCTCCCCCTAATATTGGGAAAAATGTCTCATTAAAATGACAATTAGTAATTTGAGTTTTAGATAAATTCCCTATATAAAGCTCGAGAAATTTAATTATCTAAGGAGATTCAAATTCGAAATATATTCCCAACCTCCTTTGATGACCCATTTTTGTGCGTTATGGTGGAGCAATTAGAATATATAATGCACACCAAGAAATTCTAAGATGGAAAATATTTGGTTCCTAACCAAAAACCATTTGTAATGGGGAGAACTTATGATAATTTGTTGGCTTGATGCGAATTAGTGATGATGCGTGTAAAATGGCATGTCACCGGTATTATCAAGACAAATTGTCATTATCGGGTAATCTAGAACATGTGCTCGTAATTTTATCAACTGAGCAAATAACCTCGCAAACACCAAGTTGCGGGTTGATAACAAGGATACATGTGACCATCTAGTTGATGCATCGATTAAAATCGTAAAATATCTAGATGGTTTATAAGAAAGGTGTATGGGCCCACATATATCACCTTGCATTTGTTCTAGAAAATTAATAGATTCATAATCTATCTTAGAAGGTGACGGTCGAATAATTAGTTTGCCTTGAGAGCAATCATCACATGAAAAACATTATTTTGAAGAATCTATCAGTTCTTCAATCAATGACCACATGAAGTGTCAATAAATTTTCGCATCATAATTGAACTGAGATGGCCTAATTGGGTAAGCCAAATAACGAAGTTATCAATAAACTTCTGATTTACAATAGCATGAGCTTCAATTTGTACTAATTCTTGTGTAATACAATCCGGATGACATTGCATATAATATTGTTAAGATTTTCTTATTACCTTGGGTTATACTCGTAATATGGAGATAGTCAACATCCCCTTGACTAATAGTCTCAATATGATATTCATTTCTGTGAATATCTTTAAAATTTAATAAGTCTCTTTGCGACTTTTACGAGTATAAGGCAATGTGAATATGGAATTGAGTTTCATTTGGCAATAACATATTTACTCTTTCGGAGCCTTCTATGATATTAGTACTTCTGGATATAGTACTCGTATTATTCTCTTGCATTGTTAAATGGGAAAATATGCATAATTATGCACATTTTAGTATATTCTTGTCATCTTTATAAACCCACTTATAGTGATTATAAGCATTCCTGAAATGATTATCTTGCCAATGTCTATGTTCATGGCCTCAATTGCGACCACAATTGCTAATGTGGCACTTATTCTTTCCGCTATAAGATGTCTCATTCGCTTCAGGGAATGGAGTGGAGCTTGTTGGGCGATATTCATGATTTTTCATGAGTAGCTCATTGTTTTGTTCAGCCACAAGAAGGCAAGAAATTAACGCATAATATTTCTTAAAGCCATTTTTACGATATTATGTCTGAAGAACAACATCGTTTGCATGAAAAGTGGAGTATGTTTTTTCTAACATGTCATCATCAATAATATTTTGACCACATAACTTCAATTGTGAAGTACTTCGAAACATAGCATAGTTGTACTCGCTAACTGATTTAAAATCTTGCAATCTCAAATGCAACCAATCATATCGAGCTTTAGGAAGAATAACAGTTTTCTAGTGGTCATATCTTTCCTTTAGACTATTCCAAAGAATAAGAGGATCTTTCACCGTTAAATATTCAAATTTCAACCCCTCATAGAGGTGACGACGAAGAAGTATAATAGCTCTGGCCTTATTTTGAGCAGTTTTTACATTCCCCTCAATTATTTATTTAAATTTTAGTTTTTATTTCTAAAAATTATAATAGATTAAATAACCAATGTTTTTTCATGACATGAGACATTTGGTACTAAATTTCTACTTTTTCCTATGTTTTCTTGGTTCGATGATGATAATGTTTTTTCATATAAAACTTAGATTACAATATTAAGACAAAACAAATTGACAAGTTCAAGTTTTATAGAGTTTTTGTAAGTTAATGTGTAATTGACAATTTAAATTACAAAAAAATAGTGTGATCAAAATAATGTTCGATTATGCCACTAGTTTACAAGAGGCTTGGAGGTTAGATGAGGTTGAGCTAGAAGGAGAGGTCGAGCCATATAACAAAGGAGATGATATTGTACGCTTTATCACGAACGCATTCAGACATTATAATAATAGTTCTTATAAAAAGCTCGAGCTAATAAAGTATGTTTTTGATATTATACATATTTTTAACATATTTTATTTTGTTACTAAATTATAAAATTAGTTATTTTGCAAGATATAAACAAAGTCGTCATTCTAAAAAAAGGTGAAATGTCCTTCCAAATTTCTTTGGCAAAATTTTTATGTTGTTTTAAAGTATGCATTGTAAGAGACGTAAGAAATATTGCAACTCATATTAAACTATTTTTTTCTGTAATTCGTATCAAAAAAATAATTTTATTTTAATTTTTTATATAAGTGATAATCACTTTTCGATATACCATTTATATTTGTAGATTTATGAGCTGTGAGTTAACATAAAACTTCTGCTCTTAGTAGTTTATTTGCTTATGTGAATGATTCGTGCTTTGAGTTAACATAAAGTATGTTTTTGATATTGTATATTTTTTTTGACATATATTATTTTGTTACTAAATAATAAAATCATTTAATTTTTAGAATATAAACAAAGTCGGTCGGCATTCTAAAAGAGGTGACAAATATCCTTCCAATTTTTTTTGGCAAAGTTTTTATGTTGTTTTTAAAGTATGCATTACAAGAGTCGTAAGAAATATTAGAACTCATATTAAACTGTTTTTTCTTTGTAATTCGTATCAAAAAGTAATTTTATTTTAATTTTTTATGTAAGCGATAATCACTATTTGATATACCATTTCTAGTCGTAGATTTATGAGCTGCAAGTTAACAAAAAACTTCTGCTCTTAGTATTTTTTGCTTATGAGAATGGTTTTTACAGTAGTATTGACGATGAAAGATATAACAGTACATACGGAAATCTAGAAGGTTTTCTGTTGGTTACAAATTCTGGTAAGCGCGTGAAGCTTTTACCACAAATAGGTGAAAATATGAGAAATAATGGTTATCTTAATATCCTCTAAAAAATTTGTCAAAAATAATTGGTTTAACCGATAACTTGGATCAAGTACTAAACGACATGAATTTTAATTTGCCATATGATATATGAATATTTCAATTCAATCTAAATGAATGAAATACGTAAGTTATCTACAATTTCTTAATGATTTATTTAAATTTTACTTTTTATCTTTACAAATTATAATAGATTTAATAACCAATATTTTTTCATTACAAGAGACATTAGGTACTAAATTTCTACTTTTGCCTATGTTTTCTTGGTCTGATGATGAGAATGTTTTTTTTTCATGGAAAATCTGGATTACTATATCAAGACAGAACAAATTGACAAGTTCAAGTTTTATGAAGTTTTTGCAGCCCAAAAGTTAATTTGTAATTTATAATTTGAATTACAAAATAAATAGTGTTCAAAATGATGTTTGATTATGCCACTAGTTTACAAGAGACTTGGAGGTTAGAGGAGGTTGAGCTAGAAGAGGAGGTCGAGCCATATAACAAAAGAGTTGATATTGTACGCTTTATCACGAACGCATTCAAACATTACAATGATAGTATTGTCTATAAAAAAAACCTAGAGCTAGTAAAGTATGTTTTTGATATTGTCCATCTTTTTGACATATATAATTTTGTTACTAAATTATAAAATCATTTATTTTTTAGAATAATATCCTTCCAATTTTTTTTGGCGAACTTTTTATGCTGTTTTTAAAGTATATATTGCAAGAGCCGTAAGAAATACTAAAACTCATATTAAACTGTTTTTTCTCTATAATTTATATCAAAAAATAATTTTATTTTTAATTTTTTATGGAAGCGATAATCACTCTTCGATATGCCATTTATATTTGTAGATTTATGAGCTGTGAGTTAATAAAAAACTTCTGCTCTTAGTAGTTTATTTGCTTATGGAAATTATTTTTGCTTTGAGTTAACATAAAACTTATCGACGTATCCTTTTGTCTGTGGCGTTTTTTCTATCGTATTTTATTTCATTTCTAAACTTTTTGATGTAATGGCCCCGTGACAAGTGGTATCAGAGAAATCTTTTGACCGCCCGATTTTACGCCTAGCGACTATGAGTGGGGTAGGCAAGATATATAAATGGTAGCTTTGCACATCATATTAGACATGTCCTTAAAGAAGAGAGTAATGACCTCGTGACAATATACATGACATCTTTGAAGAGTTTAATTGTCTCGGCTTTCACAATGCAAGATGTAGATATGTATAGCAATACTTGGAGTACGTTGATAATTCTATTTTTTTATAAACAACTATACTTCTATTTTTATAGGTCATTGGTGCTTTTATGAGTCTTAAAATCTTTACTAGAAACACCGATGTATACGATGTATTGTTGTTTATGGAAGAATTGGAAAGGATAATTTATTCTGCCTTTATTATTTTAAAACCAAGAATGATGCATGCAACATGTACAGATAGTTAATTACTTGTAAGGATGAGAACGTATAGATACTTTTTCATGAAGACAATTAGTTAATAACATTCGAGGTTTTTGATACAATAATAGGTTATTTCAAATGACAAATGTCTAAATAAAAAAAAGTTTCCTCAGCTACTGATACGAATTAGTTTGAGTATATTGAGACGGATGTTTATCGGTTTTTAAGGATTTGGTGAGAGTTTTTTGCAGTAGTATTGACGATGGAAGATATAACAACACATACAAAAATTTAGAAAGTCTTTTGTTGGTTACTGATTCTGGTAGACGCGTGAAGCTTTTACCACACATAGGTAAAAATATAAGACATAATACTAATCTTGATATCCTCCAGAAATTTTTGTCAAAAATAATTAGTTGAGCAGATAACTTGGATCAAATATTAAACGACAAAAATTTTAATTTACAGCGCAAAAGTTAATGTGTAATTGACAATTTGAATTAAAAAAAAAAATAATGTGTTCAAAAAAATATTCGATTATGCCGCTAGTTTACAAGAGGCCTGAGGTTAGAGGAGGTTGAGCCAGAAGAGGAGGTCGAGCCATATAATAATGAAGTTGATATTGTACACTTACGAACACATTCAGACATTACAACGATTTTGCCTATAAAAGGCTACAGCTAATAAATTATGCTTTTGATATTGTACATCTTTTTGACATATATTATGTTGTTACTAAATTATAAAATCATTTATTTTGTATAATATAAACAAAGTCGGCATTCTAAAGGAGGTGAAAAATATCTTTCCAAAATTTTTTCGTGAACTTTTTTATGTTGTTTTAATGTATACATACAAGAGCCGTAAGAAATAGTGCAACTCATATTAAACTATTTTTCTCTATAATTCCTATCAAATAGTAATTTTATTTTTTATATAATCGATAATCACTTTTCGATATACCATTTATATTTGTAGATTTATGAGCTGTAAGTTAACAAAAAAACTTCTGCTATGGGAATGATTCTTGTTTTGAGTTAACATAAAACTTTTTATTTACCTTTTTATTTGTGGCGTTGTACTTCCGTATTTTGTCCTATTTCTAAACTTTTTGATGTAATAGCCCCGTGACAAGTAGTATCAGAGTAATCTTTTGACTGCCCGATTTTATGCCAAGCGACCATTAGTAGAGTAGGCAGGATGTAACCCCCTCGTTCTAGCCTAGCCAACAGACTGAACCGAACGGGTTACACGGGAAAAATCGAAGCGAAACCCGTTACGGCCTCACTCCAATTAGCAACCCTATTTTTTCTCATTTTATTTATCTTGTCTAAATATCACTTTTAATCATATGTTGAAGGTAACATCAGAAAAGCGAAAAAGAAATACGAACCAAACAGAGGGCATACGATAATTTAAACTTACCAAGTAGCTTATTTGTCAAATTGCATTCTCACGGGGCAAAACCATCACAAAGGGCACATATAACTCATTTAGGAAGCATACAAACATCAAAGACTAAAACATAACATTTGGAAACCCCCGAAGATGCCTTTTAACCGTTTTAACCGTCTGCGTTTCGAAACAGGCCTGTCCGTTCTGAAACGCGGGCTTCATTCAAAAAGTAGCATCAATTTGTTCCGGAATGGTCCCACCTTGTTCCGAAACGGGAGCCTCCAGTTGCCAAACGTACCGGAACGGCCCTACATGGTTCCGAAACAGGAACCTCTAGTGGCAAATCGTACTGAAACGACACCTCCCCCGTTCCGATACGGGTACCCCTGAAGCTCGACCGTTCTGAACCATGTAGGGCCCGAAAACACATTTTGGGGCTTGAAATTAAGTCACGATTTATGCCAACAAAAATACAAGTAAATGATTCATCAGAAATAATTGATTATTTTGTTCGTATTCTAACAATATTTAAACTCGAACAAATATTTAGAAAGTAAAGTAATTCACTAATAATATTTCAATATTATTTTTAATTTTGGAACTTGTGAGAGATTTTTTCAATGTTTTAAAATCAATCATCTATTAATTAGCGATTATAGAGCAATCAAAGGCATCATTTTCAATTGATCCGAGACCTATAAATTTCTTGTTTTCTTACTTATTTTTTCATCAAAAGCTTAAACATTTTTAAAAAAATGAAGTTGTTTTTGCTAGCCAATTTGGTCTCTGCTTTGCTTGTTCTTGTTGCACTTTAAGTCCATGGATCTGTCACATTCGATTTTGAATATGAATTTCCTTAGATTTTTGAAGCTTCTAAAATTTCATACGAATCCCAGTATTTTCCAGTAATAACTCAAATCAAGGAAGAAGAATTAAAAAGGATGAGAAAGTAGAAGAACAAAGGGAGACAGCATAAGCATAATTTGGGGAGAGAAAACAAAAATTCATTCATTCATTCCATAGTGAAAAACCTACAACTTTGATGTTTTTATCCTAAAATATAAAACGAAAACACTTCATAAAACTAAAAGCATAATAAAACGACACCATTTTTAAACGGTTCCTTAGAAAATTTCCCCTCGAAATAATTCTTGTCCTCAAGGATTAAATGAAAAGACAATAAGCCAAGGCCCTTGAAGCATAAGTCTTTGAGCAACCTCAGATCGTCTTTTCTTTCTTTAAATGGTTTGACCAAACATTGCCCAAATCTCTTTCAGCCTTAGCTAAGCTTGACTCGGGAACCCGTAGAGATGCTTTCAACTTGTTTCTAGAAGTTGAAGAATTGATGAAATCATGTCGAACAACTGCTACATTCTTGTGCTGTTTTGATGATGGTAAATACTCAATTCCTTGAAATTCCTTCTCCATACATTGTTGCACAAGTTTCGTCATTGTAAACGATACTATAGAACTCCCTCTTGGGTCAAAAGTTATATGTGAATTGATGTAGTTAACCTCCTCATGGGACACACCAACATCTTTAAAACCCCTCTCAATGCATGAAGACACATCAATATCATCAGTTCTTGTATCAGTCATAAGATGAGAATTACAAATAACAGATCTATTTAAGTACTCGACAATAATCGGTGCATTTCTTTTCATTGCATGTTCCAAGCTTTCCATTACCAATACTCCAACACCTATGATAATATCAGGTGGTTTCTTTAGAAGCCAAGGTAACATCTCTGAATTAGAAGGAATCACATGCATACCATGAATAATATCTTCACCAGCCCTTCTCACCTCTTTAACTGTGACTCTATCTAGATCACTGAGATATCTTCTTGTGAGATCCTTCAAGTAGATATTATCAGAAAACTTCTCAAGAGTGAAAATCACTGAAGCAACAAAATGTTTCCAATGTACTAACACTATAGAATAGAAGGAATGATTACTTGGTGAAGCCACTACAACACTTTGCATAGAACTAGCCATTTCAAATTCCACAAAAGCAAAACAGAACCCCTTTTGATTTCGAACTTGAATACCACTAGCCTTAATAGGTCCAAAATTCTTAAATTCATTCTCCAGCGTGCTAGGCGTAGCATTCCATGGTAAACCTTTGATGTAGATAGAGGAACCCTTAGCTTCAATATCTTGATTATTCCCATTTTCTATAACATTGTCGTTGGAAACCTATGCATCTACACAAGCTATCTTTGCAGTAAATTCTTTGTATCCAAGTGTGCGTATTTTCTCATTGTTGATAAGGAAGTGTTGATGGACAAATACATAATGTTGCAATGTGGGGTCATAATATTTTTAAATCAACTTCTTATCAAACAAATGGTTTCTGAAATATTCCACAGTTAACCTCGTAGAAATGTAGTGCATACTCTAGGACATTGTCTGAACAGCAAGTTGGTAAAGCAAATGCACTCTGTTTCATGTGGAAGTTAGCTTCATCCTCGATCAAGCCAAATATTTGTCTCAATTTCTTGTCAACATCATTACAATTCGAAGTAATTGATTTGACCCTTCCTATCACAACTTCTATCATTTGTGACTTCTTTTGAATCTCTCGTGGAAGATCAGGATCTATAGCACTTTTACCAAGGACACGCTCAAACTTTTGAATCTTTTGTTTCAGTTCACCGGACAACTTGTTATTGGTTGGTATTTTTGAAACACTAGGGAAATATGTTATGGCCACAAAAAGTTGATTCTTCATTTTCTTCCCCATGAAATCTTGCATTGCTTCCGTATTTACTTCATGCCAAATGCAGTAGCTCTCATATTTCAGCTCACATAATCTGTAGAAATAATGTTTTGATATAATAATTGAAAAATGTTTTAGACTAATTTGAAAAGAGTTCAAAACTTGTCTTTAAGTCTAAACAACTTGAATTTATGTTTGAGGGATCTTAAAAGTTTTTTGGCAAAGTTTTTCATGATTTAAAAGAGCCAAACTTGAATTTTCCGGTTCCCGTACCGATACGGTCTAACCCGTATCGATACCTTTTTGCCCAGGTTTGGTCACTGCAAAAACCCGTATCAAAACAGGCTTTGTCGTTTCGATACGGTGAGAGATCGTTTCGATACACCTGGTAAGCGTACCGATCCTTGTTTTAACAACCACAATGGCTAGTTTCCCAATGGATCCAAAAGAGAACATCGAGAAGATGTTTGACAGGTTCTCCACTATCACCAATGGTCTCAAAGGCTATGGAGAAACCATCCCGAGAGAGAAGCTTGTCCGAAAGTTCATCTACTCACTTCCCGAGTCACGGGACTCAAAGAGGACCGCCATCATCGAAGCCAAGAATTTGAAGACCTTGAAGCTTGATGAACTCAAGGGGTCACTTCTCACTCACCAAATCATGAAAAAAAAACAAAGAAGATGAGAAGAAGATGGGATAAATTAGAGCTATGGGGAAGAAGAAGCTCAAAGGGCTTGACATCAACACAAATACCATTGCTTTCAAATCCTCCACTTGCCACCATGTAGATTCAAGTGAAGAGGAGGATGATGAAGAAGAGATAGTTTATCTCTTCAAGAAGTGTGCCCCGTTCATGAAGAAAGCCTTGAGAGAGATTGAACAAGAGTCCATGAAAAAGAAGAAGGCAAGCACTTCAAGCCATAAGAAGAAGACATATGTGGCTACTTGGAGTGATGAGGACTCCACCGACGATGAACAAGCCAACCTTTGTCTTATGGCCATCGAAGAAGATTCAAGGGTAAAGAATGGGATACAGATTGACCAGCACAAAAGAACTTCTAATTCATCTACTTCATGTTCATATTCTTTTGATGAATTACAAGATGCCTACGATGATTTGGTTTTAGATTTTAAAAATCACATTTTGAAAAACAATAAAATGATTTCAAAGTTGAAAATTCAAAATGATTTGATTTCTAAAACCAACCTTGAACTTGAAGCAAAACTCGAAGAGTTTGAACAAAAATGTTTTTATTTACAAAATTTGCTTCATAAATTTCAAGAAGAAAAAGATTTGATTTCCAAAGAGCTTGAAAAGAAAAATAATTTTGGAAAATTAAACTTTTATGTAAGATAATCTAGTGCCCCTAGATTTGTAAATGGTAAATGTTTTAGAAATGTTTGGGTCCCAAAAGGACTAACAACTTCTACTAAAAATGATGAAATTGAAAAATGGATTCCTAAGGGGACTAAGTTTTGTGCTACTAATGTCTATGAATCCAAAGCAATTTGGATACCAAAAATTACTTGATTGTCTTTTGCTAGGTGTGATGGAGAGTGATCAACAAGTCAAAATTGAGGGGGATCTCCATGCACACAAGGAAGAACACTTGGAGAAGGAAGGTTTCACATCCTTATTTGAGTTCAAGTGTGGTATAATCTAGTTGTTTTTGCTTTTATTTGATTTATTCTTCATTTATTTCAACTAGATGATCATATATGTTGGACTAACATTTTGATGACGCTTTGAGTAAGGGGGAGCCATTTTAAAACCAAAATTCTAAATTTTTGTCATCTTTTCAAACCTCCTAAGTTATTTTGAACTTAATGTCTTTTGAATTCTTTTTGATATAACAAAAAGGGGATAAATGTTTTGAAAATTTGAATTTTCAAATTAATAAGGGGGAGCTTTAATTGATTTCAAATTTTTTTCATCTCTTATTCACATTTTTAAACTTAAAGGGGGAGAATCCCAAACAATTTTTCAAGTTGATTTTATTATATAAAAAATGGGAGATTGTAGAAATAATGTTTTGATATAAGAATTGAAAAATGTTTTCGACTAATTTGAAAAGAATTCAAAATTTGTCTTTAAGTCCAAACAACTTGAATTTATGTTTGAGGGATCTTAAAAGGTTTTTGGAAAAGTTTTTCATGATTTAAAAGAGCCAAACTTGAATTTTCAGGTTGCCTGTACCGATACGGTCTAACTCGTATCGATACCTTTTTGTCCAGGTTTGGTCACTGCCAAAACCCGTATCGAAACAGGCTTTGCCGTTTCAATACGGTGAGGGATCGTTTCGATACACCTGGTAAGCGTACCGATCCCCGTTTTAACAACCTCATTGACTAGTTTCCCAACGATCTTTTAAATGTCATACCGTACCGATACGCCCTCAAGCGTATCGATACACCTAGGCTGGCAAGAGCCCAACGGCTAGTTTCTGATGAAGGCCGTACCGATACGGGTCCACGCGTATCGATACAGAAGGCTGTAGAACAAAATTAAAGATGGGAAATAAAGTCTCCAACGGCTCCAATTCAACCCCAACGGCTAGTAATGGCTACAAACTCATTACGAAGTATAAAAGGGACCTCCAAGCATCTAGTAATGGTTAATGCTTCAATTGTCAACAACAAATGATCAAGAAATTGTCTTAGTGCTAAATTGTCATTTCTTTGTATAGACAAACACTAGTGAGCCAAAATTGTTAGATTTGCTCAAGTGTTTTAGGTTTTGGGTGAGAGCTAAATTGTGCAAACAAATACCTATTAGAGAGATTTGAGTTTGCTTATCTTTTCTCTTGTAAAGAGGGTTTGATCAAGGCTTTGGGTAGAAAGCTTGATCGGTGTATAAGGGTTTCCTCCTAAGTCTAGAAAAGGGGACAAATCAATAGTGGATTGATTGGAAATCCTTAGTGGGAAGCTAAGGTAGTTGATGTAGACCTTGGTTAGTAGGTTGAACCACTATAATTCATTGTGTCCTTAATATTTTTAGCTTTCACACCACTTACACCCAAAATTTCATTTCTCCACCACTTGGCGAGTAAGAACGGTTGAAGGAATCGAGCACCGTAAAACCCAACATAATCCGCTACTTTCATCAACACTCGCCCTTGCTCTCTACTTACCATGAACATTACTAGTATTTCTATTGGTAATTGGTTGTATAACAATTTGAATGCCTTTTGCCGCTGAAATTTGAGTGTGGTATTTCTACTACATGTTTCATTTTCAGCTTCATTTACAGCTTTCGTAGTTCTTTTCTCTAGCCCAAATCTCACCAAGAATTCCTCATTAATCATACCGAGAATGTTCACCTTGCACTCAGGTTTCTTCAACATATATGTTCCCTCAACCATTGAAGCTCTTGAATCTATCTCCATGACCATAACTACACCATTTTGAATGTCGCACAAATCGACAACGAGTAAACCATCTCCTCTAGTTGTAGTTTCTCCATCACCTTCCCAAACTGTATGATCATTGCTGATAATAAGACACAACTCATTAAAAACATATCTCTCCACTTCATCATCAGTTGCGACCCTCGCTTGATCATTCACTCCTCTTTTCAAGTGTTTTGTTCCAACAAAATGCCAAAAGCTTCGAGAAACTAACATAGCAGTAAAGTACCTCTTAACAAGCGATAGTCGAGCTTGTTTAAAATGTCCATGAACTAATACAATTGTCCAATTTGAGTTACTATATCTTGACACATATTTTCCAGACTCAAATTCATTAAAGAAGGCATTTAAAATATCACGACAATAACATATTGTAGTTTCACTTCCCCTGGATCGAAAGAAGGTATTAACACCTTAGGAAGACTGTACTCGACCCATTCATCATTAAACATATTTAAAAACTCATTCAAACAGTTACCTCGATCAAATGGACAGTCGACAACCAAATGAACAGATTTCTTAATACTCAATACTGCATCCTTCATCCGTGGCAACCTTCCATCGAACACCCTAATTTCACTAGGATGCATCCCTCTCATCACCACAAGTGAATCCAACAGTATACCTTGATTCTGTGGTGCCTCTAGCAACCCGTTAAATGAACCATCAAAATCATACGACTCCACATATGTTATCACTGATAATTCATCAAACGCCTTGAATTCAATAGAGTCTGTTACCAACAGTTCTTGTTCTGTCTCAACCAACTCTATCGACACTTCACCTTGATCCAGTGGTGGTTCCAACAAATGATCACTAAAACCCACTGCGACAGAGATTTTAGTTGTCGAGACTTGAACATTCGGTTCTGCAAAATTGGTCACCAAAGATGATTTATCTGATTCCTTAGCTATCACAGAGTCTGTGATTTCTAGATTTACTTAGGCTGGAAATCTTGTTTTTCTTTTCTTTTCGAAGGCCCAAAGACTTGATCAAACGCTTTATCCCATATAATAGCTAATCCTTCCGGCAGTTCCTTCTCAATTTCCTCAGTCAATTATCACATTTTTGACAATTGAAGCCAAGACCGTGAGCTCGGATGCCTTTGTAATAACTCAAACCAAGAATTAAAAGGGATGAGAAAGTAGAAGAGCAAAGGGAGACGACATAAGCAGAATTTGGGGAGAGAAATTAAAAATTCATTCATTCATTCCATAACGAAAAACCTATAACTTTGATGTTTTTATCTTAAAATATAAAACAACCCTTCATAAAACTAAAAGCATAATAAAACGACACCGTTTTTAACTTTAATTAAAACGGTTCGTTACATTTCCCAAGTCAAATGGTAAAGACATTCTTTTGTTTTCTAAATTTGATTGCCCTTATGATTAGAAGTCCAAAACTTTCCCGCGAAAATTTCTCAATTTTTAGAATCTGGATTTTCCAAAAAATCTGAATATCCCGATGAGCCCTTTGAAAATCAACAGGTTCCTTAAGAAATAGATGCACTCCCTGAAATCAAATCGCCTCCTCCATCTCCTGCACCACCCCCATCAGTAACACTATTTCCATTACCCTTACCCTTACCCTTACCCTTTCCATCACCATCAAATCCAGGAAATACTTGTAAATATACGTGTTCGACGGAATGACGCAAAGAGAACTTCCTTCTTCTCAACTTATGCAACCAAGTCCGCAAGGCGAGATGTTTACTCCGTTACTTGGGGATGATCAAAGATTGTACCACTCGTTGTGCAGAATTCATGCCAAAAGTCTTCAAATCCGGTAAAGTATACTCTTTTGTTTTGTATATTTCATTCCCATTGATTTCTGATATTAAAACTCTTGTTTTCTTGGGTTTTTTTTTGTTCGACAAGAAAGCAGATGAGTATATGAACTATTGTTACATAAAGTGCATCAAGAAACCATATTCTTTTGTAATTTGATGTTAATATGTTAGTTATCAAAGGCTTAATGCACTTTTTGCCACCTAAAGTTTATTACTTTTTCTCAACTTGGAACTTAAAGTTTTCTCGGGCTTTTGTGCCCTCTAACGTTTGCACCGTTACCTGTTTTGCCCCCATTTTGTTACTCTTGTCGTTAAAAGAATTTCAGCCAATCACATCACGCCACGTCATCTCCTCTTTGACTAAGTTGATTTCTGATATTAAAACTCTTGTTTTCTTGGGTTTTTTTTTGTTCGACAAGAAAGCAGATGAGTATATGAACTATTGTTACATAAAGTGCATCAAGAAACCATATTCTTTTGTAATTTGATGTTAATATGTTAGTTATCAAAGGCTTAATGCACTTTTTGCCACCTAAAGTTTATTACTTTTCTCAACTTGGAACTTAAAGTTTTTTCGGGCTTTTGTGCCCTCTAACGTTTGCACCGTTACCTGTTTTGCCCCCATTTTGTTACTCTTATCGTTAAAAAAAATTTCAGCCAATCACATCACGCCACGTCATCTCCTCTTTGACTAAGTTGACTTGCCTGGTTTTATTTAAGGGTAAACTAACCCAATGACCACCATACTATGGTAAATGTATTAAAATGACCACATTAAAAAAAATCGACTCAATTAAACCACCAAACTATTTAAATGATATCAATGTGACCACCAGCCGTTAAAGGTTAACGGAAGGGTGATGTGGCAGTTAAATAAATAAGGGTATAATTACACATTTGGTCCTTATTACTTATACATTCTATCAATTTAATCATAATTTTAATTTAATAAAATAAATTAATTATTTAATTATTTGGTGACACGTGTTACCACCTTATTGAAGGACTTTAATTATTTTTATTGGGGGAAAGAAAAATCAAAGGCAAAGAAATATCATTGTGGAGACTCAAACCTAAGTCTTTCAAGAGAAAATGAGACATGCTTACCGTTAGGCCAAACATGTTTTTGGGATATATAATTAGTTACTTTAACAATTTCAAATCTGCCTTCCAATTTCTAGAATGAAACACTGGGTAAAAGGCTTGCCCATGGTTACCCATATCTGGAGGCCGAGGTTGCATACTGTGCTCGAAACGAGTATTGTGAATCTGCTGTTGATTTCATTGCCAGGAGATCTCGCCTTGCTTTTCTTGACACCGATGCAGCACGCCGTGCATTGCCGCGCATCATTGAAATACTTGCTACGGAGCACAATTGGAACAAGTCGAGGGAAAAGCAAGAAATGCAGAAGGCTAGAGAGTTTTTGGAAACTTTCAAGTCTTCGAAGAATGCACAGTTCCATGACGGGAAACACCAGTAGTGACTGGTGAGTACGATTTCCTATCCATTAATCCGTGTGTTTTCATGCCAAATTTACAATATGTTGCTGTTAACTTCTTTTTTAAGGTTTTCGACATCAACAGACCAGAACTTTGAAGCTCAAAGACTCACCGTTAACAGTTTTCACGTCGGGTTTCCAATGTTTATAGAGGTATGTTTATCTTCTACTTCGTTCGACAGCGCAAGCGGATTCGAATCGTATGTCGTTGCGTTAACATACTTTGAAGGCACTTGATAAGTTGATTTTATTGAGTTCGCTTTACCTCATAATAAAGCAACTGAGAATATGGTTAACTGCTTTTTCTTCTATTAACACAAGTGTTATTCTGATTATTTCTAATAAAAAATATAGATCTTTTCGAATATCCGAATTCGAATTTGTTTAATTTATATGATTATATGTAAACCTTATAGTTTTACCCTGCAAAGATTAATACATATACTAAAGGTTCTATCATATATCCCAAAAATATTTAATTTATTTTATTAAATTAAAATTAGGACTAAATTGATAGACTGTGTAAGTAATAAGGACTGAATGTGTAATTATACCCTTATTTATTTAACTGCCACATTACCCTTCCGTTAACCTTTAACGGCTGGTGGTCACATTGATACCATTTAAATAGTTTGGTGGTTTAATTGAGTCGATTTTTTTAATATGGTCATTTTAATACATTTACCATAGTATGGTGGTCATTGGGTTAGTTTACCCTTTATTTAAAGGGTAAATGACATGTCAAGTCAGTTATGTTTTTTTTCTTCAATTTATTCATTGAAAAGTCTATTTTTACTTAAAATTGACCTCTATTTATTTTTAATTTTTATAATTTAATCCAAAATTTGTTAATATTATTTTATTTAAATGTTAATATTTAATAAAAATAAATTAAATTAAATATTTTACTATTAAATTAGTAAATGTTTAGATAAATTAAATTACCTAATTGATCCCAACAATTACTTATTCAAATTATATTCTTTTTTAGCAAAATTTGAATTATATTCGAATCGTATCCCAATTATATTCAAATTTAAATTATATTTTTGAGAAAAATTCGAATCATACATATTTCAATTCTATTAGAATTATTAGTTCAAATTTTGCTAAATTCGAATTATATTTGTTTTTAGAAAAATTCAAATTATATTTTTAGCAAAATTCGAATTATTAATTCTAATTTTGTTAAATTCGAATTATATTATTTTTTTAGAAAAAAAATTGAATTATTAATTGGAATATGATTTGAATATAATACGAATATGATTCAAATATAATATGAATATGACTCGAATATAATTTGAATTTTGCTCGAAAAATATATTTCGAATATAGTAAAATTCAAATATAATTGGAATATGATTCAAATATAATACGAACATGATTCAAATATAATTTGAATTTTTCTCAAAAATCTATTTCAAATATAGCAAAATTTGAATTAATAATTCGAATATAATTGAAATATAATTCAAATTGTGCTAAAAACTACAATTTGAATTTAGCAAAATTCGAATATAATTGTAATATGAATCGAATATAATTTGATTTTTTCTCAAAAAATAATATAATTTGTTTATAATTTAAATTTTGTTAAAATGATATAATTCGAAAAAAGTAATTATTGGGGGTCAATTTTAGGTAATTTAATTTATCTAAAAAATTCTAACTTAATATTAAAATACTTAATTTTATTTGTTTTTATAAATTATTCACATTTAAATAAAATAATATTATTAATAATAACTAATATTGGACTAAACTATAAAATTTAGAAACAAATAAGGATCAATTTAAGGTAAAAATAGATTTTATCAGTGACTAAATTGAAAAAAAAACAAACATGACAGGCTTCACATGTCATTTACCCTTTAAATAAAATCATGGGGTTGACTTAGTCAAAGAGGAGATGGCGTGGCGCGGTGTCATTGGCTGAAAATTTTTTTAACAATAAGGGTAACGGAATGGTACAAAACAGATAACAATATAAACGTTAGAGACACAAGAGCCTAAAAAAACTTTAGGTACCAAGTTGAAAAAAGTAATAAATATTAAGGGCAAAAAGTGCATTAAGCTTTTATATTATCTATGAGGTTAATGTATAGGGAAAACTACACCACTGACCACCAAACAAATTGGGGATACCTATTTGAACCACCAAACTATAAAAAACGAAAATCACACCACCGAACTTATAAAATCAACCTATTTTGACCACCGCCGTTAAAAACCTAACGGTGGAGTGACGGAACTGCCACGTGGTAACTGATGGGTATATTTAAAAATTACACATTTGGTCTCTGTTATTTACACATTCTTTCAATTTAGTCCTAATTTTCAATTAATAAAATAATAAATTATTTAATTAAGTGGTGACACGTGTCAAGACCTTATTGGAGGATTTTAATTATTTATATTTTATTTTATTAATTTATTTTCCCCTCCAATCAAGTGGTGACACGTGTCACCAACAACTTAGAGGAGAAAAACAATTTTTCCCTCACATGCGCTGAGGGATTCAAACCTGGGGGAAATAAGCTAAAATCACTGGTAGAGCTGCATAATCATTTCTAGAAGTAATTTTCATGGAATCCCATCATTTCCATTTCTTGGAAATTTTCACTGTCACAACCGAGAAGATCCTTGAAGCTAAAGAATTGATCCAAAATTTTCTTCCAAAAATCTTCTCCAGATGTTTATGGAATTTCTTTTTCCCATTTTTGAACCAACAATTATTTTGTTTTTTGGTCCTCTATGAATTGATGCATGCCTGGATTTCTTCCAGTGTTTTCCCTTTAGTTTCTGGGACAAATTTGGCTACATATAGGATGGTCATTAAAGAGAATCCTGAGTATATAAAAAAGGTTCCTGAAACATCAGAAAAATCAAAAAACATGTTTCAGAGTTCATGCCTGGAAAACCATTTACAGGTTTTTTTTTGGACAAGTTGAAAGGGTGTTTTATCAGTTCATTCACCTGATGAACTCCAGCTCATGAGAAAGTTGAATGTGTAAGAGACTGTCCATGCACCTAACCAGTTCACCAGCACCACCAAACTACCAGCTACTCCCTTGACATTTATCGGGAAAATCTGACACCGAAAATATCGAGTTCGGGTCATTTCAGGTTCTTTATTTCGGTTCCGTTTTGTTAACTTTTAAAGGGTTATCAGTATGCTGAAAAGAGGGTTCCAATGCTCACCTCAGACATTATCACCCAAGGAACTGCTCCCATTCCAATTGAGAAGGATGCTACATAAATCTGATTTCAATGGGGGAAAATGAAAATTAAGTAAATATCTATACATATATATACACACACATACACACATATAATAAGAATGTAGGGTGATTTACTTACAAGGACTCCACCAACAGCTAATATTGGTATCCATTCAGGCAAAAGATTGTGCTCCTGGTTCAAATAAAATAATGAAACAGGTTCAAAAAATTGAATCAAAAACATAAAATTGTGACAATTATTATGGCTTACTTTGAGATAAAATGAAGCGCCAGCAAGGAAGCAACCAAGAAATGTGCCAGTTGCAGAAATCTGAAAATGGTTGGAAAATATTTTCATACCAAATTTTCCCATCAAATTTCATATATGTAAGAAAGTGAAAGTAAACTTCTGGAATCAACTTTTTACCATTATTAATGGTCTTCTTCCTGACTTGTCCATCAACATTGCTCCTACAACAGTTATTGGGACCTAAATATATATAGTAAGGAAATATCATTGAATCTGTTTATTCTAACCGCATATTTCAACCGGTTCATGCAGTCTCTTGTCGACTACAGATCCGAGGTTACCCTTCCCTATTCTTGGGTTAGGGCCTCTTTTGTACCAAAAAAGGGACAGAAATTAATTACCTGAAGACAAGCATAAGCTATGGTTCCAGCTTTTCCTGAAGAAAGCCCTGGAAATTGTTTAAAGATAATAAATTTCAATATTAAAGCTTAATGACAAAAAGGCATTGGAATAAGTTACTCAAAATCTGTTTATTTACCAGCTGATGTAAAGGTTTCACTTGCATAGAAGCTTATTCCATTAATTCCTCCAAATTGTTGGAACACCATTAATGTGACCCCGATCTGAAAATCGTATTATAAAAAAGAAGAAAATATATATAATGGAAATCACTTAAACAAGAATCTTGAATTGACCAGAGAAAAAGAATGGATTCACTCACCATCACAGAACGAATATATTTCGGTTGAAACAAATCCAATATTCTAGTTTCTGGTAGGCTTTCAAGAGTTTGAATGTACATCTGTTGAGACACCAAAAATTGTCAACTTAGCTTTACATATAGTTTCAAAGACGGTCTGTGTCTATATTATTCGGACTCTTCATTTTCCTAAAGTATGGACATATATTTCGACAGTTATCTACGAGTCCGGTTAACATAGGTGGATGCATATATAGTTTAGAAGAAATTTACTTGAATTTCTTCAGCTTCTTGAGTGACATCAGCATCTTTGCCTCGAAGTTTCCGAAGAGCAAAGTGAAATTCTTTGTTGAGGCCAACCTTTGCCTGCAATCAACAATGAATCAACAATCATACACATGTGTATATATGTATGTATCCTGTTTTTACTTGCTTATATGAATGTGATATTTTCCATTGAAATGTTTACCAGCCATCTTGGAGATTCAGGTATGAAACAGAGGCCAACAAACAGGAAAATGCAGGGCACAAGTCCTTCAAAAATCAAAAACCAACATTTAGTGTCTAACAATCCTTTATGTTTTTCGGTTTCGATTCAAAAATCTTCAAGGATAATTAGGATTACCAGTTAGAGCCAGTGCCCTCCACGGTATGATTGTTCCTATTAAGAATGCCACCGATGAACCAGTAACAATCATGAGCTGCAATGGAACGAAAGGGCATTTATACGAAAATCGTAGCAGCCGGCATTCCCGGAAATATTCCGGTAGTAAATATCAGTTGTGATCACTACTTAAACCACTGCATACGATTCTACCAGACTCTCTAACCTGATTCAATGTTGTGAGACCTCCTCTGAGATTCTTTGGCGCTATTTCAGCTATGAAGATTGGGACCTGTTTGTATAGTGGGAAAATAATATTAGCAACTTTAATAAATTCATCAAGAAATGCATTGTTTCTAAGGAAATTTTTTTACCACATATGAGAAAACTCCAATGCCATATCCAGTGGAAAATCTTCCAGCATCCAGTGAAAGAGCCCCCTGTAATAGGATCCATGCGAATTTGGGTACTTTTTATCCAATTTAATCTTAAATTCTCTGATATGATGAGGACAAGTGTAAACCTTAGAGAAATAAACAGCAAGCCATCCAGCGATGCAAAAACCAGATGATAATCTCATTGCCTGATTCCAATAAAGTTGCACAAATTTAGTACAATTATAATAAGCAAAATAAAAAAATCAATTTAAGTCCAAAACAGAACATACCCCTTTTCGACCAATCATGTCTGCAATCGGACCACTAGTGACAGCACCAAGCATTGCACCAATGGTTAAGATAGAACCAAACATAGAAAACTGGAAAATAAATTCCAATAACAAGTTAGTGACGGTCGAGACACGTTGTCATAGTATTAAATTGCAGCCACAAACCAAGGCAACGAGCGCATTGTAAAGGTTTTAAAGGTCGCCGCAACACTGCAAACCGCAACCCCATTTAAGGTCGTAAATCCGTAAATATATGGCAATTTGTTTGCAGTAAATAGAAAACTAACCTCAGCTAGAGATAGATTAAGATCTTCCCTGATAGCAGATTGAGCAGGTGCTGAATACCCCACCTGCCAAAAGAAAATAAACAAATGTGCAGAACAAAACCATGAACTTTGTTTAAACATGGGAATTTGATCTGAAAAATCTATAAAAACAAACAAAAAAACAAGAATTTCAAAGTGAAAGAACTTACACAAGATCCAAATTCAAATGAGCCACAAACAGCAACAAAAGTGCAGAGCAAAACCATCCAAACGGATCCGTTAATATTTTCATCACCATTTCCATGAACATCATTCTTCTCATCTTCTGCAACAACAATCAATGGCTTCTCTAAATCTTCAAGCCCTTTGATTTCACCACTTTCGACATCTTTAAACTGCCCAATTGCCATCTCTCTAGTGTTTCAACACCACCCCAGACCCACAAACAAAACTTCAAACAAATGGTGTACAGTGTGGGTGAAAACAAAGGTCTAAACAATGAGCTTTATATACACATCACCAAGATTTTTTTTTCACTTTTTTTTTTTTGCATGCAGATATTTTTATCGTACATTTCTTGATTGACCCAAAGTTGATAGTAGATGGGATTTGATATTTACTTAATAATTAATTTGTTTGGTTGTGTATTATTGGAGAGAAAGTTGGGGGAAGGAGATTAAGCTGCCATTAGCAGGTAAACGGGGAGCTGTACATTCTGTGTTTGGAAACGAAGCTGGCACTGACGTGGTTCGATAGGAATTTGTTTTCTACAAGTTTATACAACTTATCATTGGCGCCGCAATTCTCTATTGTGCCATATTAATTTTAGGTAAATGATTTTAAAATAAAATTTGAAGTTTAATATGTGAATTATAACTGATTTTTTATTAAATAAAATGAATTTAATTCAATAAACTTGAATAATTTAATCTTTTCCCTCAAATTAAAAATTAGTCGAATAAGGTATTTGTTCCTCTCAATTTTTAGACATAGAAACATAATAATTTTTTTTTTCATAAACGAGGTTAATCCAAGTGATAAGTAGCTTGATGTCGCTTAAACAGGTCTCAAGTTCGCTTAAAATCCCCGCGATGAGACTCCCCCACCAAAGAGTGTGCGACGCGAAAATCTGAAGTGGTTTTTTTTTTACATTAAACAAAATTGGGGAGGTGAAAAATAGTTTGATGCAAAAACAAATGTTAAAACACAATGCTATTCTGAAGTTATGGATAATGAAATTTTAAATATATTTTTTATTATAGGGTAATAATTGCAAAATAAGTAAGTTCGTTTTTATTTCAAATCATAAATTTATTAAAACTAATTTAAATCAATAAAAATAATAATGATAGATTAATTTATTAAAAATTAATAATAGATTAAATATTTTTGTATCAACAAGTGTTGAGTGTAGTTAAGGATGGCACAGGTCGGGGTGAGTTTTTGGCCTACCCGAACCGACTCGAAAATAAATACCCTAAACTTGAATCTGACCCAATTCGAACGCATTTTTTTTTAAAATTCGACCCTAATCCGACCCAAAAATAAATACACTAAACCCGACCCGACCTATAGAAAAAATAATTTTAGAGACTTAATTGTAAAAAAATAATTTTATGGAACTTAATCGTAAAAAATTATAATTTTAAGGACTAAATTGTAAATAAAAATTTAATTTTAAGGACCTGATTATATATATATATATATATATATATATATATATATATATATAAAGAGGGGTATTATTATAAATATCCCTAAAAATTATGAGAAAATTACACAATTTATCCCAGATCGGACCGATATTTTCACCCGAAACCTGAACCGAACCGACCCGACTTCACCCTTAATAAAAGCCAAACCCGAACTCAATTTTTTATTAAAAAAATTAGAGCCGAACTCGATTTTTTATTAAAAAATCAGACCCGACTGAGTCGAGGAAAATGCACATCCCTAAGTGTAGTCATAAGGTACATTACATCACTAAAGGGAGAATATATATTCAAAAAGCTCTAATTATAAGCCTTGTTTAGCAATTAGCGAATAGCTAATAGCAGATTACATTAGCTGATAGTTGATTGCATTAGTCAGTTTGACTAGAAGATTGTATTAACTAATTGTATAAAAGTGTTTGGTAAAATTGACTGCTAGTTGATAGTTATTTGAATATTTAACAAGCAAAATGACATATAAGGACATGATTATATTCGATACTTGTTTGAATAGTTTATTAGTTATCAATATTTGTATATATTAATATTTAATTAGATTATGAAAAATAATTTTTTAATATAACATTATTACTAAGCATATTTAAAGGATCTACAATTAATTTATTATTTTTATATAATTATTTTTAATACAATTTAATTAATTAAATATAAATATAAATATAAATATAAATGTGTGAGAACTAAAAGAAAAAAGAAAAAAAATATTTATTTACAAATGTCATAATGTAAATACGTGATGGTGAAGAATTAAAATAAAATACGTTAAATTTAGGTTATTTAGAGATTTCTTATAATTGTAATGGGCAAAATGATCTTTATAACTCTAATGTCAAAACCTCTATTTTTAAAGAGCTCCTACTAGCAGTTTTTTTAAAATTAGAGGTTTTAGCCCAATTCATTATTTCAATCTGCTATTCACCGAATATAAATCTCATGCCTCTTTTCGGTGCCCTTATTTATGCCTATACTAAAAACTAGGTTTAGGGTTTAAGGTTAGAGGTTAGGGTTAGGTTTAAGGAATTTAGGGTAGGATATATTTTTTAGGGTATAAGGTGTAGGGTTTATGATTTAGAATTTAGGGTTAAGGCTTGAAATTTAAGTTTTTAGTGTTTTTTAGTGTTGAGGCATAGAAAGGAGCACTGAAAAGGGCTAGATGATTTTTATTCCTATTCACCAAACATCCAAATTAGCGGCTTTAACCGGTTAAACTTCTAATTTTAGCTAAAACTTTTAATTTTGGCTCAAATAGTTGTTTACCTAATTTTATTGTAGGAACTTTTCGGGATCAATGATTGGACCATGCAAACTAAAAATATTATTTTCTTGAATAAAGAATGAGATTACTCGATCCATTTGCATATCGCTCATGGTTTATATAATAATCAGAGCATCCATTTCAAATGCATATCTCATTTTTACGCAGCAGGGGCATAAAAATTCACAAGAAGTAACTGGACGTATTGTATGTGCCGATTTTCATTTAGTTAATAAACTTGTAGGTATTGAGGTTCCACAAGCGGTACTTTCTGGTACTGTATTTGAAGCGGTTGTTGGAATTTCTTATGATATGCAACTGAAACAAGTTCTTGTTGATGGTAAGAAAGGGGCTTTGAATATGCATGTGGGTGTTGTTTTTATTTTACTGGAGTTTGAGTTAGCTCCTCTTGGTCGTATTTCGCCCAAGATAAAAAAAAGATGGATAATCTATCTTTTTAGAACTACAACCCCACTAAGAAAAGTATTTTTGTGATATGTTTCTTATAAAAATATAGTGAAATCACCTTTATTATTTTTTTTCCCAAACATGGATAGTCCAACAAAATAAAAAAAAATTGAATATCAACCATCAATTAATTTAGTGAAATAAAATAGGGATAATGGAACATTTGCCCCCGTACTTTACCAAATTTGTTAATGTGTGGTCTCCACTTTTAAAATGGTCAATGTCCCCCTGAAATTTTACTCCATCAGTCAAAGTCCCCCCAGCCACTAACGTCGTTATCCTGGCACGTGAAGGGACACATGGCCCTCTTGTAGAATGACACGTGGCTTATTTTTAATAAAAAAGTCAAAACTCGTCCAGGGGCTTCGGTGCAAAATTTCCCTTTTCTCATTAATTATTACTAAAATAATTAAATTAAATGTTAGAAATTTGAATGGAAACATTTAATTCTATTCAGTTTTTTCAGAACGGGTTTATTTTCAATTTTCTCATCTCCACTGAAACTCTTCTCATTCCTTCTCTCGTCTATTCTTGGGTCAAACTCTCTTTTGATTATATTTGAAACTTTTCTGAATTTGTTGAAGCATTCGAATAGTACTTTAAGGCTACTTCAACTGAAGTGATCGACAGAAGAACTACGATTGAAGAATTCTAGGGTTCATATTTTTTGTTTGGTTTTGTTTGTTAATGATTTAGAACCAAATTTAGCAACATTAATTTTCCTGATTGTTTTGTTTGTTTGTTAATGATTTTAAACCAAAATTTATTGAAGTTATTCGAAAACTATGTGTTACTCTGTTACTCGATTTATAGAGTTTAAAAAAACTCATGGAAGTTAATTCGTTTTCCTACTTGTATTAACTGATTGTGACAATACATTTATTTTCAATATTGTATATTCATCCTACTTGTATATTGTGTAAACTTGGTTACTGTTTTGAATTCAGTTGGGAATAGCTTTCACAAATCTCCCTTTACAAATGCATTTGGGTGGTTGTGAAACCTATGTTTGATTTTGATATAACAATGTATGTTAAGGATTAAATTGAAAACTTGAAATAGATTTTTAAGTCCCTCAAATGATTTTTAAATCATCAAGGCTTTAATCTGATTTGAAAAACTCAAACTCCAAATATTTTCTAAGTGTTCCAAGGCCAAACTATTGAAAAACGTCTAGCTGTATCGATACTCTTCCAGCCGTATCGATACCTTTTTTTACAAGTTTAGCTACAAGAGAAATGTGTTTCGATACGCCCTACACTGTATCGATACGCTCTCTCTATAAAACTAAAGGAGTTTGAATGGCATACTGATACAGTTCCACCCATATTGATACAAATTTAATGGAATTTTAAATTCGAAAGCTTTTAATGATTTTGACCGTTGGTGTCAGTTGTTAGGTAACCGAAATTTAAAGTGGTGGTTGTCCCATACCGATACGCCCTTTGTTGTATCGATACGGAAACTTCCAGTGAGCTCTGTGGAATCAATTGCATCAATACGGATGTTCCCCATATCGAAACAGTCCATGTATCGTACCGATACGCTTACACGCGTATCGATACGCCCTTTTGTTATTGTGCAACGACTCTTTCTGTTTTGAGACAGGTATCGATACAGGTCCTCGTGTACCGATACAGTAAGCTGCATGAGTGCATTTATGGTGGAAAGAGAGGGTCCCAACGACTGTAATCAATACCCTAACCACCCAAACGGCTAGAATTAATAGAGAAAATATAAATTGAAGCAAATTGAAGACCAACAACAACTAATTGCATAAAATATAAACATCCTTACAAAAATCCAAGCTCAAAGTTCTTATTTTTCTATCTCTTGTAAAACCCCAAATTGTGCAGTGTTCAATTTTGATCTTGTAATCAAATTTAGGTTGAGTGTTTGTACTTAAAGGAGCAATATTGTATTAAGAGATATCTTTCTTACCTTTATTTCTTCTTTGTACTCTTTTACCAAAAATTTGACTGATATTGTAAAGGTTACCTCCTAAGTCTTGGAAGGGGGAAGAACAATTAGTGGATTGTTGGAAAATCTTTAGTGATAGCTAAGGTAGTGGATGTAGAGTTCATTTGGAACTTGAACCACTCTAAAATTCCTTGTTCTTCATTTTTAACCATTCTATTTACTCCAACAATTTTTAAAAACCCAATTCACCCCTCTCGGCTTTGATCAATCCATTGATCCACTCAATAGTTGTTCATTTGTGGAAAATCCAAAAATTGAATATATTGGTGGTATAGTAGTTGAGTGGGCAATGGACCCTGATTTAGTGTCACATGGTGATTTATGTGAAATGGGTAGAAGCAGGGTTTAGGGGTGTTAAAGTTGTATTATTTGACACTTGGATGTAGTTTACCTGATGGTTTAGTGCTGTGTTGGGATAATAAATCCTTTAATGACCTCATTGGAAACTGGTTAGATGAAGGGGAGATGCATATATATGTAGATCATGTTGTTGATGTTGCAGAGTTTAGTGAACCCCAACTGTCAATAGAAGCAACATGTTTGCCACATAAGGAGGGACATATTGGGAATAAGAATATTGATGAGGGCAAAACTGTAAGTGAAGGGGATGATGGGCATAACTTAAACTCTGGAGGGGGCACTGAGGTTAGTAATGAGTTTGATGATGTTATAAATGAAGTGAACGAGGATTTACCTAAAACTGATGAGAGAGTTGAAGATAAACTCGTTGAAGAAGATGAAGTTGTTGAACGAGAAGAAGAAGATCCACTAAAAATGTTGAATGGGTTAGTGACAGGGATGATGATGAGTTACAAGAAATACATAGCCACTTTAAAAGTTTTAAGCTGAGTGTCGCACAGAATGGTAGGAGTGAAGTGCAGTTTTCAGTGAAGAAGATGAAAAAAAGTGAGTCCAGTGAGGGTAGGAGTGAAAATGGATCTACAAGTGAAACTGGTTACCTAGATTCATCATATCTAGAGAGTCATGGGACCGATGATGATGGTGAGGTGGTTTGCAAGAAGAACACAAAGTGTTATTTTGACCCTACTGACAAAGTTCCAAGTTTCCAGCTTGGGATGATTTTTTAGAGTAGTAAACAGTTCAAAGCAGCATTGACCAAGTTTGCTATTGCCAAAAGATTTGATTTTAGGCTTTCTAAGAATGATCGAGGCAAGACCAAGGTTGTGTACAAAGGAGAGGGATGTCTATGGAACATCTATGCTTCTATAGATTCCAGTGATGACCAGTACAAGGTAAAAACTTTTAAAGAAACTCATGCATGCTCTATTACATTCAAAAACTCTATGGCAACTTATAACGTCATTGTTGAGCATTTTTTGCCTAAATTTCGAATTATAACTAATTTAAAATTGCATGAGATGGCTAAAATTGCAAAGGAAGAATTGAAAGTTGAGTTATCTAGTGGAGTTTGTAGGAGAGCTAAGGACTTGGCTAAACAATAGATGAGTGAAAATTATAAGTATAAGGTTCAGAGATTATTTGATTATGCAAATGTTTTGAGGAATGCATATAGTGATGGGACTATTGATTTAATGGTTAAGAGACCTACTCCAAATCATAAGGCAAGATTTAGAAGGTGTTATGTCTGTTTTAGTGCTATGTAGAAGGGGTTTAGAGAATTTTGTAGGCCTTTTGTGAGTTTGGATGAATGTTTTCTTAAGGGGATGTTGGCATGAGCATTATTAGTGGTTGTGGGAAGAGATGCTAATAACCAAATGTATCCTACTGCATGGACACTAGTGGAGAGTGAGACAAAAGACTCTTAGGGATGATTTTTGGAGAATCTAAGCAAAGATCTCCATATGATGAAAGATTTACCAAAATAAGTGATATGCAAAAGGTTAGTAAGTAATATATTATAATTGAATTCATGTGATTATTCTTAATTAAGTTGTAGTTACTAATACATTTTTCTTATAAGGTTTAATTCAAGCTGTTGGTTCTGTTATTCCAGAAGCTGAGCATAGATTATGTACTAGGCATTGGTTTGCTATATGAAAAAATGCACAAAATTTTAGAGCTTCATAAGTTATTTTGGAGCTATAGTAAAGCAACTTCAGAAGTTGATTTCAAGCAGCAAGCATTTGTATTAAGTGGGGTTAAAGATAAAACATTGTTGGATATGTTGAAGAAAGACCCAACACACTGGAGTAAGGCATTTTTCTCAACTAGAAACATGTGTAACTCTGTTGATAATAACATAGCTGAGGCTTTTAATGCTAGATTAATAGGAGCTAAGCATATGTCAATCATTTCAATGTTTGAGGAAATAAGGCATTATATTATGGATAGGACTGTTAAAAACAAAACAGCATGCATGAAGTGGAAAAATTCTATTTGTCCCAAAATTTGTGCAAAAGTTGAGGAACAAAAAGAACTTAATATATATTGTCATGTGTCATGGAATGGTGTTGATGGGTAAGAAGTTCTTTACAATAGGAACATTTATGTTGTTAACATTAAAGAAAGAAAATGTACTTATAGGTATTGGAACTTGACGGGTATACCATGTAAGCATGTCATATGTGTGATTCTATTTAAGAAGGATACAGTTGAATCATACATAAATAATTTTTTTATAAGAAAGATATTTATGAGAAATGTTATAGTTGTGTCATCCCTCCTCTTATTGGGGATAAATTTTGGCCTGCTACCAACTTGAGTGATATTGAGCCTCCACTACCTAAAAAGCTACCAGGAAGACCAAAGAAAAAAAGAGTAAGAGAGAAAGATGAATGTAGTGGCACAAGTTTATCAGGAAGATGGAGAAAGATGAGATGCACTTTGTGTTTTCAGTTGGGACATGTTCAACTTAAAAGTAAAAATTTGTAAGTTGAAATGTTAGTTATGTATTGTTGTTCTGTATATCCCTTATTTTAATCCTATGTGTGTAATGTTTGGTTGTATGGCAATGTGGAACATGCTAGTGAATTAGTTCCTAAAGCACTAGTTCAGTCTAAAGTTGAAGATAATATTGTTCAAACACCAAAAATTGTTGTTCCAACACCAACAGTACTAACACCAATAATTCTAACACCAATAGTTCCAAGACAAAAGGAGAAAAGAAAAAAATTCGGCTAAGGTCACTACATCAGGAAGTAGGAGAAAAATTATGGAAGGCATGAGTGTTTATGCCAATGTCAAGACTGGTACTGAAGTTTTAAACATAAGTGATATTAAATGTTCACATTTCAATTTCACTTCTTCAAATTTTTTAGGATACTAACTTTAGGGTTTCACTTTCAATTGTAGTATGGACTGAAACTTCAGCAGATTTTATCTTATCCAACAAGAACTTTTAGAACAATGAATCAAACTGCTACTCAAAAACTAAAACAACAAGCTAAAAGATCTGTAGATGGTGATGATGTCCTCAATACACAAGAGAGCTACAGATAGATGTCTTGTGTTTAGGGTTCTCTTTTTGTTGAAGATGAAACTTCAATGTCTTTTTGTTATGTTAGTGCTTGTATTGTGGTTGCTTGAGTCTAAAGTCAACTCATGTTAACTTCATGTTAAATGTAGTCTTATGTTAACTTCAGATAGACGTCTTGTGAACTTTAGTACTTTGTGAACTTCATGTTAGTTGCAGTCTTATTTAACTTCAGTACTTTGTGAATTTTTGTGATCTTAAGTTAATTTCACTTTATGGTAATGGATTACTAAATCATGTACCACTCACTTATGTTAATTTTTGTTATTATTTTAATTTTACAAATTAAAAAGAGTTTAAGCAGGACAAAACATAAGGCATCCATTGATCCAACATGATACAATGTTCAAATTTCACTAACAAATCAAACATAAGGTACAATGTTCAAATTTCACTAACAAACCAAACGTAAGGCATTCATTGATCCAACTTGGTACAATTTTCAAATTTCACTAACAAACCAAACATAAGGCATAAACAATTACAACAACCAAAACGATTAAAATTGACCCTAAATCATATTGGTATAATGTAATTAACCTAGTCTTTTCGTTCAAGATTTTCTTGTACATTTTCTTCTGATTTTTCAATCTTTCAACCTCTTTCATTAGGTTGTCCAGCTTCCTTGCACCATTTTCCTTTAACCATGAAATTTCAGTCCCCAATTCTTTAATTTTTGAAAATAAAAATTGATTCTTCATATGTATTTCTTTATTCTGATTTTCACCACATTCATATGTATCAACCCATTCAAAAAATAAACAGTTCTTCCTCTGCAAAAAAAAAAAGATTACCATTACTAAATTTTATACATTCAAAATTCTACTAATAAACAACAATCAATGCTCTTACCTCCCCAAATTTACCGCACCCATAAAATAATCGTTCAGGATTTTTCTCAGTTTTTGAAACACAAACAGGAACTTTAACTTTACAGTAGCACAAAATTTCTTTTGACATACTTTTTGCGTTTGAATGGGAGCTTGAAATACTTGATTTCTTACTAGGGGTTCTATGCCCACCTCTTCTTCCTTTCATTCCTCAAATAATTGCAATAACGACCTAGCTTCCGCGGACAATGTAATAAGAGGAGAAATATGAAGTAATTGGGGTTAAGATGGTTAAGGGTTTGAACCAAACCAAATGAAACTCGCGATTTGAAGAAAGAAAAAATTGAAGTTAGAAGAAAATGGAAATCAGATTTGAAGAAGAAGAAGAAATAACTCACAACCCAATTTCTGACATTTAATATAATTATTTTAATAATAATTAATGAGAAAAGAGAAATTTGCACCGAAGCCCCTGAACGAGTTTTGACTTTTTTTTATTAAAGAATATACCACCTGTCGTTCTACAAGAGGGCCATGTGTCACTTTATGTGTCAGGATAACGACGTTAGTGGTTGGAGAGACTTTGACTGACGGAGTAAAACTTTAGGGGAGACATTGACCGTTTTAAAAGTAAAGACCCCCACATTAATAAATTTAGTAAAATAAGGGGACAAATGTGCCATTATCCCAATAAAATATTATGTTCGTAAACAAAAATCTTTGTAATATAAAATATGAATTAATTAATTAGATATTAATTATTATAAAAAATTAAATAAATCTCCTTTTAAACAAAATGACAAACTATCAGTCAAAAACTAAAAATAATAAAATAAAATCTAGCTGTATATGAGTAATGAAATGATGGTTTCCCGGGACACGACACTGTCAATCTGAGTCAGAACCCACGCAAAGCATCATCACTTAATTTGTCAATTTGCCAATTTGGCATCTCAAGTTTACCCCAGTCTCCGATTCTCGTCCGCATTCATCTTCAAAATCTGGGATCTGATAATTGAATAATTTACGCAGCAAGTTGTTAGGAGAAAATATTTATGTACTCCTGACATAAATAAAAAGTTTTCAAAAGCGCTTTAATTGTTGTTTATGTAATTTAGATTTATATATTTAGAATTTAATTTTTGTTCTTAAAATGTAAGGTTAATGGTTAGAATTTAGGTTTAGGGTAATATGATTAGGAATTTAGGGTTTAATATATAAATCCTAAATTCTAACCTTAAACAATAAATTTTAACCACAACCCTTAAATTATAAACACTTAAATCTAAACTCCTAAACCTTTAACCCTAAACTAAATTCTTAAACCTTAAAACTAAGACATTTGTGAAAACTTTTTGTTAATACCGTAAGCGCATAGTATAATTGAAACAAAAAGTTTATACAAACGCTTTAGATTTGAGCGTTTAGGGATTGTATTTTTGGTTTAGTGTTTAGGGATTCTATTTAAGAGTTGTGGTTATAATTTATAGTTTAGGGTTAAAATAAAATATAAATCCATAATTATATTACCTTAAAACATAAACTTTAACTTCTAAACCTTAAATTTTAACTCTAAACCTTATTTCATCATATGTGTTTGACAACAATGTTACTCGAACTCCTAATCCGATGTGATCCTCTGAGTATCGAAAAAAGAATCTCAGGAATCAACTTCGGAACCGAGCTAGGAAGCAGAGCACCAGCACATGCTGAAGCTATTGGACAGCATGGTTTCGTCAAGCCTAATCAATTATTTACATATGAGATCTGTAGCACCCCTATCGTTCGAGACCTCGTGGATTTGAGATCGTATTCGAAATCTACGACTACGATCCCATCGACAAACAACTGCGTATTGTTACTGCAAACTCACCGGAAAAAAGACTGAACAGATCCATAACCAAATAGCGGCAGTAGAAATTACACACCCGGACCAGATCTTACAAATGTTGCGCTGGAAAAAAATGGGACTACATGATTTTCTCATACACCCTTCACTAAGATTAAGGGTGTAAATGAACAGAGCCTTCGACGAACTATTCGTAAATCGTTCGCATAATATTTGTTTATATTTATTTATTAAGCTAAATAAACGAGTATGAACAAAATTTTTATGTTCGTTTAATAAAGGAACGAACACGAACAAAGGTATATTTGGTTCGTTTATGTTCATCAACAAGCTCGTTTATAAGCTCATTTACCCTGTCTCATTCCTTTTATCTTTTTATATTTTTAAATATTGATGAAGGTAGGGATTAAATTAACCTCATGCTGAACTTTGAAGTTCAAACTAGGGGTGAGCGTTCGATAGAGTCAAGTTGAGTCGAATCAAAAAATTTCGAGTTATTCGAGTTGACGCATCATATTTTACAACTTCAACTTTATTTGAGATTTTTTTCGATTCGAGTCTTTGAGTTCCTATACAAATTTAATTGTAATTATTTATTATGTTATAGTATAGTTTGATTCTAATTTAAACGATTTTCTCTAATCATATTGAATATTCATTTATATTTCATGATATTTTTCATATGTGGCATATATTTCTTTATATTTTTTTTATATTGGTATATACATAGCAGAAAAATTTGAGGAACTTGGCTTGAACTTAAAAAACAATCCACTAATTACTAAAAATTTCGAGTTATTCGAATTTTCATTTTACAACTCAAACTTTATTTGAAATTTTTTCGAGTCAAGTCGACTTTATGCAATTTCGAGTCGAATCAGAATGAGTCGAATTTTTTCGCCTCGAATCGAGTAAAAAAATTGATTTTTTTAATCGAAATAAATTTTACTCACTTTTATTTTAAACTGTGAAGCATAAAAAACTTAAGGCTAACCTAATAAAACATCGCTGCAAGTATACCGAAACATGTTCTATATGTAACAGTGCAAACTTACGTTACGGAAATGTTTCCAACATAGGTATACGTAATTTTCCCAAGATTTTCATGTATTTAGAGACTTCTAACCTACTACCCCTGTCATAACATACGTCAAACATAGCTTTTGAACCAGAGTTGTGATTATATATTAAGAAGGACTAACAACCTATCAAATCTTTAAATTTAAAAATTGAGGCTGAGAGAGACTAGGGGTGTAAACGAGCCGAGTCGAGCTCGAATAATGCTAAGCTCGACTCGGTTCGTTAAAATTTCGAGTCGAGTTCGAGTTTGAGTAATTTCTAACGAGCTTGAGAAATCTGAGCTCGACTCGGTTCGTTTAGAACTCGAGTTGAGTTTGAGCTTGATTCGAGCCCAATCGAGTCAAGTGTTGGCCGATCTTTGATCGCATTAGACTCGAGTAACTCTTCATCTATCACGTCTCATTTAAAGTCCTATGAAGAAAAAACTTTGATACATAAGTTTTGTAAACTCAAACTTGTTAATTTTAGGGTTTAAGGTGTTAGTTTAGGGTTAAAAGGTTTAGGTTGTTGGGTTTAGAATTTAAGGTTTAGATTTTAGAGTTTAGTACTTATGCCTAGGGTTTATATTTAGAGTTTTAAGTTTAAGAATTTAGATTTTAAATTATAAAAAATAAAAAAATAGTATATTATATTTTTGAGTAGCTCGTGAGCTTTTCGAGTCGCGTATCTAGTAGCTTGACTCAGCTCGTCAAGAACTTGAGCCGAGCTCGAGTCGAGCTCGAGTAGCTCGCGATATGTCTCGTCTCATTTACAACCCTAACAGAGACCAAGGTGTTCTTTGATTAATATTTAAACTAAAAATAACCTAAAATATTATTGTACTAGAAAATTTGGAAGTAACTACAACCCCTCCTAACCCCAACATGATTTCGTCCCTATTTTGAACACGATGCTTCAAGAAAAAATAAAAGACCAAGTAACATAAAAGTCTTTGCACCCCAACTTTGAAAGTTTAAAACTATCAACAACCTAAAAATAATTAAACATTCAAAGTTGAGGGGCAATTACTCCACACACACACTCTATTTGGTTCCGTTTCTGATTCCGCAAATAACATGTATCATGCAAGACCCTTGTTTATTTTGGACATTGGTTCGATTTATGTTGCAACATTTATTGGTTTTTAAAATTTCTTTAGCAACCATATATAATAAATTGTTGGAAAATATTAGATATAATTTGGAACCTTGAAGCATATTGTTTTACTGGTAATTCGGAGGTTTAACAAATTATGAATCTATAGTCTACCCAATGAGATCGAGATTTTTAAAATGATATATAACTTGCTCAAAATTATTGAATGATGAATGAAAAACTAAAGCTCAAAGTAAACTTGCAAATATTGTTGAGAAAATAAATATGATGTTCAAAAATACTTTCATCCCGTATGGAGTTTAGAAGGTGTTTTATAAGCTAGAACCATCTTGTTGGTTAGTGGATGAGTAAGCCAAGACTCTCACACAACTGGTGACGTTTTGGAGACAAACGCTGCTGATTGTCGTGGTATTTGAATTCCATGCAATAAATAAACTTGAAAGGTCAAGAAATTCATTAGATAAGCGGATCTGCGTCTTACAACATGATTTTGAGTTTCCAGAAACGCAAACAGATGATGCAACTGATGGAATTTACATGATGGCAACAAGGACTCGTTTTGATAAAGCTCTTGGAGTAATTTACTCCTTCATATGGCTATTCAGTATCAGCTGTCCTCTGAGCAGAAGAATAATAATGAGATTCTAGCTCCTTCAGGCTTGCTGCAGCCTCCTCTCCGATCCTTGCTAACATTCGATCTGTTTTCTCTGTGCTTGTTGGTTAAACTCGTTAGTTCTTTGCTCGACATGGTCGTTAAGCGATGCGAATCCGGAAAAGATTGCTGTCTGCTTCAACTCAGACACCAACTTAAGCAAAGAATCAGCTGTCTGGACCTGCAGTTTGTGAGTTAGTAATGAAGAACAATAACAAGGAAAAAAGACTACAGTGAAGATTCATGAATCTGTGCTGTGGACTTTCATAAAGTCCATTCTATTGTGGATTTAAAACATATTCCAGGTACTGGATTTACGAAATATATGTACATTTAACAAATGTTAATAAAAATGTTTTCTCACCATTCTGGCTGCACGCATCTCCATCATGAAAGTTTCTTGTGAATTCCGAACTGGTGGCTCATTTACCTACAGTGACATGCAGCCATGTGAATTTTAGATTAAAGATATACCGACAATGGAATAACTCGACAAACAATCCTATAAGGTTCCAAATATAGGAAAACTCCTCATGAGAAGCCTATTTCTCAAAAATGTCTTCCTTGCTGCATCCCCGCCGATATACAATAAGTTTACAGAATCCGCTTAAATCAATTCAATAAGTGGTTAGAGCTTAAAGAAAATAGTAGAACCAGAAAACTACATCTCATCAGCAAATGAGAAATTAAGAAAACAATCAATCACAACATTACAATTTGAAAGCAACTTATCAAATAACTTATATTACCGATATATCAACTCTAACGCAGACTACATGTATATAGACATAGACAAGGCAGCTTAAAACCATTATATGCAACAATGAGCAGGGACCTGCAAATGTGTTCAAAACTGAAGAAAAAAAAAGCCGATATAGAGGAATTGAAACATGGAAAGGAGTCAAGGACAACATAGAAAGCCGATTTTATTGAACTAGGAATTTACCAAGACAACCTTGATTTAAAAACTCAATTAACTAAAGTAAAAGTTACTATAGATCCTCATATTAGACAAAACGATATCCTTTTTGTTAAAGAAAACTCTTAGCCAACAAAGTAGTTCTCAAACAGATGCAACAACTAACAAAACAAGGTCATGAAAAATAACCAACCCTAAACTGCCTTTAGTGGATTCCATTTCATTTGAACTTTCACCAAAAAGTCTCGGTCTAACAAGCCAAGTTTACAAGTTACAACAGGCACATCATTTCACTAGGGTAGACAGAATCCGAAAAGATCCGAGTCCTTTTACATCAAAACAAACAATAGATTTCACAAATGATCAATCAAGACCCTAATCCATCACCAAAATGACGTGCATTTAAATGATTAACAACAATGTTTCTCTCTAACCCTCACTCCCCATGACCAAATTAGCAGGCATTAGTGAGTTTAAAATGATATGGAAAACTTAATACTAAAATAATATGGAAAAAAAGGAATATGGAAAACAATTTCTAACCCTCAATCAAGACCCTACTTTCCAACCCATGAACTAAGATAAACAATTTCTAAGCAGGAAAACTTAATACTAAAATAATATGAAAAAAAAGGAACATGAATCAACTAGCAAATTATATTCCCCAGCAAGAAGTTAAATGATTAATCAATTTAATAAAAGGAATATCTTTTTTCCCAACATAATGGAATTTTGAAAATGACTAAAAGGTAAAAGCTTTCAATAAATTGAAATCTGATCCTAAATTTGAAGGGTACCCATTTTCCATCTCTAATTCGTAAATTCGAAACCAGAAACAAAAGGGAAAAATCCATTTAGGGGAGTTTAAGAAATTTGTCATAAGACTCTTTAAACTTGAAGAAACTGCAGTGATTGCTTTGAAGTAAAGAGAGATTTACCCGGGCCACATTAACAAGCTGGGTGAAGTTATCGACGATGTTGGCGATATCGGTTTCCACTCTCTGCATCATAGTTTTTTGCTTCTGTGCCGCCACCGCTGCAGCTGCCGCCGTCGGCCCAGTTCCCACTCCGGTTCCTTTATTCATTGATGCCAAACCTATGTTGCAGTGATACAGATACGGAGACAGGAAACGGCAATAATTAAAATTACAGGGTACCGGTACAACATATAAAATAAATTTTAAAATTATAAATATATGTAGAAAAGAAAAATATTCATTAAAATCCATACTTCATAGTAAATTAGAAAATACAATTCATTCACAAACCACACTATTAAAGTGTCAAATCTCAAGATTTAAACAATAAATTAAGTTTAGAACAATATTAAATAACACAAATCAAGCATCAGCAAAAACACAAAACAATTCAGGGAAAGTAATTAAAATTTTAACATTAAATAGATCAATTACAAAGATATGGTAAAACCAAACCAAAAACAAGGTAATCAATGCCACACTTAACAAAATCCACACTAGCACAGGCATGTAATTTCGAACAGCCTAGCAAAAACAAGGTTTCTAAAAAGCAATTACGAATTATAACAAATTTTAACATCTGCTAACATTGTTTCTAAAATGCAAACTCGGTACTAAAATAGATCCATACAAATTTTAACATATACTAACATGGTTTCTAAAAAGCAAAGTCAGCAACCCAATTACAAAAGGATATAGTAAAATCACACGAAAGCCTAAGAAAAATTCCAGGGAAAGAAAATGTAATCTTGAACAAGGAATTTGAACAAGCAAACTCATGTTTCTATTTTAGATCAGCTTACGATGCATCCCATCAACAAACAATCATCAAACATACTTAGCTCTCACCAAAACAAACTCAAGATACGTTGGAGTACAATAGATGAAAAGAAAGAGGGAGAAACATACCTGGAATTAAAATCTAAACTCGTCGGAGTAAGCCTTTCGCCGGCGCCGCCCTCCTTGTCCTTGGTTGGTGTCGTGTCTGTCACCACCTTGTCCTCTCCAATTGTCGACTAAGAAAGTGAAATGAAAATTGAGCAAGACAGTCGAATGCAATTAGGTTTAATTTGGGGGGTTTTTTATTTTTTTTAATTTTGGCTTAAGGGTGTAAGAAGCCCTTGAACTTTTAAAAAAAACTCAATTAAGCCCCTGAACTTTTTTTACATCCAATTAAGCTCTTGAACCAAGAAATTAAATCAATTAAGTCCTTTGACCAATTTTGACCATTAAATCTCGATAGTTTTTTTCTTCAGATATTATCGGCACATGATGCACTATAATTCTATCATGTTTCATTTACAAAAACAAAAATTCAAAAAGTATTTTTTTTTATAAATTTTTAAGTTCTTTTTAGAATTTTTAGAACACTTAAAGATTTTTTTAAATAAAATAAAAAACTTTGAAAAATGTCAAGTTGATACAATGTGATATGGCGCACTACAACAATTGATTGAAAAAAATTGTTCAGATTTAATGGTCAAAATTGGTCAAAGGGCTTAATTGATTCAATTTATTTGTTCAAAGGCTTAATTGATTCAATTTCTTGATTCAAGAGCTTAATTGGGCGTAAAAAAGTTCAAGGGCTTCATTGATTTTTTTAAAAAGTTCAAGGGCTTCTAATACCCTTAAGCCTTTAAATTTTTTAGGGTAAACTATATCATTGACCACCATATTATGGTTAATGAATTAAAATGACCACCTTAAAAAAATCGACTTAATTGACCACCCAAACTATTAAAATTGGATCAATGTGACCACCAGCCGTTAATGGGCTAACGACAGCGCTGACGTGGACCGTTAAAACAAACGGTGAAGCTTAGCTGTAAAAAATGCCAAGTCAGCTTAATAGAAAACAAAACGTCAGATTGGATTATTTCTTGTTTACTCTTCGACACGAAAAAAAAGGTAAACTATACCATTGACCAACATACTATGGTTAATGTATTAAAATGACCACCTTAAAAAATTGACTCAATTGACCACCCAAACTATTAAAATTGGATCAATGTAACCACCAGCCTTTAATAGGCTAACGACAGCGCTGACGTGGACCGTTGGGCTTTTTAATCTATGATTATTTTTTCCACGTTGGATTAGAAGGCATCCACATCAACCTTCCACCTAAGCATTGAAAAAAACGTTTATAAATTACCCCCAAACTCAACCCTAAACACAGTATATCGTGAAGAAGAAGAACATAACAGCCGGTAGAAGAAGGTGTAGAAGAAAATGGCAGCAGAGATGAATCGTGATTGCTATTGTGAGGTTCGTTCGAAGCTGACAACAAGTTGGACTTATGAAAAATCCAGGTAGGAGGTTTTCAGGTTGTGGAAATTTTCGAAATGAGGTTAGGGCTTGCAATTTTTTTCTTGGTTTGATCCACCAATGATCGATAGGTCAAAAAGAGTTATTGTTGGTCTTCTTAAAAAAAATTGATTCAATGGAGTAAGAAAGAAAGAAACAAATAATTGTTGCAAGTTTGCTTGTTATTGTTGCTGTTTTGGTTGGTTTTATTTTGGGGAAAAATTTCTTCTAGGTTAGGGCTGTTATTGTGGTGGGTGGGTTTTGTGTTGGTGAAGAATTTTGTAAGTTGATAGATATGATTCAGGGAGGAAGAAATGAAGAACATTGTTGGTTGATAGCTAGGATTTTGTGGCTGTTATTGAAATGTTTTAGGGAAGGATTTTTAAGAATTTTGAAATGTTTTGGGGAAGAACATTCAGGGAGGAAGAAAGAAATGTATTGTAAGGATTTTTTAATGTTTTGGGGAAGGATTATGTAATGTAATCTTTATTGAAATGTAAAGATTTATCTTATTGAAATGTAGTTTAAAGTTTTTTTATGATAATTGATCCAATTGTTAAATTACACATTGAATCTACAAGACAACAAAATAAAGAAAAGATGATAACAGTAAGCAAAATATAATATTTCATTTGATAATTTCATAAAAGTATTGCATACATATGTTTGACCAATACATGTGATATTTCATGTTTGTTATGACAACATGTATACTTTGGTCAAACTCAACCCTAAATATGACAACATGGTGTTATACAAATGTTTGACCAATACATAACAAAAGACATTGACCCCCAAAAGCAAGTCAAAACAAAATGTAACAAAATGTGATATTCATGTTTCTTATCAAAAGAACATGGTATACTTTGGCCAATTGTATACAAAACACATTCACTAAACAAAATGACCACCTAAGTTTTCAAAAGAATTCAAGATGGATTGTAGGAGCTCTCTTGACTTGTAGGAACTCTTGGTGTAGGCATCCATCTCATAGTGGTGGCTTCTGAAGGATGGACTAGTGTTGGACTTGGTCCTTGACAGGTTCCAGCACCACCAGTTGTAGGCATCCATCTCATAGTGGTGGCTTCTAAAGGATAGACTGGTGTTGGACTTGGTCCTTGACTGGTTCCAGCACCACCAGTTGTAGGCATCCATCTCAGTGGTGGGTTGTGAAGGATGGACTGGTTCAGGTCTTCTAACCTGCACAACAAAGAAGCAACAAAAGTTTGTCATTTTATTATATATGAATTTAACAAGTTAACAATAAGATTCAGTAATGTAACTTATTGGAAGTTTTGGAATTTTAGGATTTTTCCTGGCAGCAACACCACTGGATGCCTGTCCAGGTCTTCTCGGATTGGCACCAACCTTTCCCTTGCACGTTCTGATATTATGGCCACTCACATTGCATCTTTTACAAAAGATTTTGACACCACTTCTTGACACTCGACTCGTCTGAGATGGTGTTTCATCACTTTCCTTACGTCTTTTCTTGTGTGGTCATCTCGGAGGTCTTCTAAAGACTGGTGGCAGAACAGGCTCTAGTGTGTCAACAGGCTCCCATTGTTTCTCGCCCCCCCCCCAAGACATATCAAGTGGGAATAGATTGCTTTTGGAGTTGAGCTGTAATAGCATGAGTGTGACACAAATATTTTAATTTTGATATAACTAAAAACCTAAGGACTAAATTGAAAAAGTCAAAATGAATTTTAAGTCCTCAAAATATCCCCATATATTTTTAATATTATGCCCAAGTTAAAAACAAGTCTTTCACATATTTTTTTCTAAGTGTTTCAAGCCAAAAACAGTGATTTTCAAGACCCCGTTCCGAAACGGCCCTCAGGCGTTTCGAAACGTTTTCATCACTGTCGACCATCGTTCCGAAACGCGTATCGAAACACTTCCAATCGTTTCGAAACGGTATCACTCGTTTCGAAACTGTTCTTCATATTTGATTTAAAAAAGACTACAACGGTTTTAATATATGCTGAATTTTTAAATATTAAGAGGGTGTTTCGAAACGGATCAAGCCCGTTCCGAAACGACCCTTGACAGTAGCATTTTCGTTTCGAAACGGATTCATATCGTTTCGAAACGGGTCTTAAGATGAATTCAAAAATATGACCGTTATGTGTTTTAACTGATTTTCTGAAAGTCGTTAAGGCGTTTCGAAACGGGCTAAGACCGTTCCGAAACGACCCTTGACAGTGGCAAAATCGTTCCGAAACGGCCCTAAGGCGTTTCGAAACGGGCTCTTAAATGCACCCTAATGGCTCTTTCTATTTTAGTTCGTTCCGAAACAGGTACCTCGTGTTCCGAAACGGGTTGGTGCAGACTGCATTTATGGTGGTAAGAGAGGGTTCTAACGGCTCCATTTATGTTCCCAACCACTTGAACGGCTAGAAATCAATGAGAAGGTATAAAAGAGACATCCAAAAGCATCAGCAACAACTATTGATCCTAAAGCAAACATCCAAACATCAAATTCAAGCAATTGAGCAAAAATCCCACTTTGTGTAAAAATCCCAATTTGTGTTCTTCATTCATACTTTGTAAAATTGGGTTGAGTGCTTGTATTGGGGCTATCATTTGTATTGAGAGATACCTTATTAGCCTACAAATTTCTTTGTTCTCTTGTGTGAGGGTTGGGTTGATTTTTGGGTAGAAAAATCAACCGAAATTGTAAAGGGTTGCCTCCTTGTCCTAGAAAAGGGGGAAGGTCAATTTAGTGAAATTGTTGCAAATCCTTAGTGAGACTAAGGTAGTGGATGTAGAGTTCATTTGGAACTTGAACCACTCTAAATCTCTTGTTCATCATTTTTTAATTTGCCAATTTCCACCACAATCCTTTGAATTTCCAATTCACCCCCTCTTGGTAAATATCGATCTTTCGATCCACTCAACAATTGGTATCAGAGCTTAACTCTTTGAGGATTAACAAACACAAGAGGAGATCCTTGGAAGAGTGTGATCATCAAAATATCAAGAGATGGCTTCAACCTCCGGTTCCGGCATGTACGAGTCACAATCGACCACAAAGCCTCCTTTCTTCAATCGTGACAACTATTCTTTTTGGAAGAATAAAATGAGGCTATTCATCAAGTCTAGTGACTATCTTGTGTGGGATGTCATTGAGGATGGGCCATACATTCCATGAAAGCAAGACGGTGAAGGCAAGATGGTGTTGAAGAAGAAAGCCGAAATGAGTGAAGAGGAGAGGAAGAAGATTCAAGTCAATGATAAAGCTCTCCACATGCTATTTTGTGCTTTCGGTCCGGACATCTACTCAAAGGTCTCATCAATTGAAAGTGCCAAGGAAGTGTGGGACACTCTTGAGACCACTTATGAAGGCACCAATGATGTCAAAGAAACTAAGATTGGACTTCTCAATCTTAGTTATGAAAATTTCAAAATGGAGCCCGATGAGACGGTGTCAAAGATGTTTGATCGTTTCTCCACGATTGTCAATGGTCTAAAGGGCTATGGAGAGATCATACCGGAAGACAAGCTTGTCTGGAAGCTACTATATTCACTTCCCGAATCTTGGGATGGGAAGAGAACCGCTATCATCGAAGCAAAGAACTTGAAGACATTAAAGCTTGATGAGCTTGTGGGTTCTCTCCTTACTCATGAGATCATGAAGCAAGGAAGGGAAGATGAGAAGAAGAAAGAGGAGAAAATGGTAGAGAAGCTTGAGGTTGAGAAGAAGAAGAAGATGGGAATAGCTCTCAAGGCTAAAGCTTCACAACTTGATGAGAGCTCATCTAGTGATGAGGACGAACTTGAAGAATTGGCTATGATAGCCAAACGGTTCTCACGTTTCATGAGGTCCAACCGGGGAAGAAAAATCTAAAGAAAGATGGACTTCAAAGGGAAGAACAAAGAAGAAGGAAAGGATCCCATCATTTGCTATGAGTGCAAACAACCCGGCCACATCCGTTCGGAGTGCCCTCAACTCAAGAAGAATGGCTTTGAGAAGAAGAAGAGACTCAAAGCCAAGCTTGCTACTTGGAGTGATGAGGAGTCATCAGAGGATGACGAACAAGAAGTGGCTAATCTTTGTCTCATGGCACTTGAGGAAGATTCCTCCTTGGTAACCTCTAACTCATCTACTTTAGATTTTTCATATGAAGAGTTAAATGATGCATATGATGAGTTACAAGAGGTATATGATGAATTAGTTGAGAAGTTTAAAGAGTCGGTCATTAAAAACAAGAAAATCATTTTAGAACTAAATGAGAAAAATGACTCACTCACTCAAGCTAATTCTAAATTTGAGAAAAAGATTTTAGGATTAAAAGATGAACTTAAATTTTTTCAAGATGAAAATGTTGATCTTAATAATCTTTTGTCTCAATGTAATAGTGAACACCAAAAGGTGTTGGGTGAGCTTAATGAGCTCAAAAAGTCTTTAAAAAATGTTGGTAGTGTCAAGCATGAAGTAGGAGAATCCTCTAGAACACACCAACCTAAGAAAAAGACTAATTACTACAAACAAAGTAGCTACCCTAGACATAGTAGAGCTAAAAGAGTTAGAAGTGTATGGGTTCCTAAGGAACTTGTAAAATCTAATAATATTATTGCTATGTCATCTTGGATTCCTAAGGGAACCAAGGTTTTGGGAGCTAACACTCATGGACCCAAAATGATTTGGGTACCAAAAACCAAAGTTTAATATCTTTGTTTGTAGGGGGAACATTGCTACAAGGCCAAGGCACAAAGTCAAAACTCATGGTACCTTGATAGTGGATGCTCGAGACACATGACCGGAGACAAGAGTCGATTCATGGATCTAAAGCCAAAAAGTGAAGGAGTAGTAACATTTGGTGACAACTCCAAAGGTCACATTAAAGGTATTGGCTCCATAGGTAATCACTCTACCATTCTTATTGAAAATGTCTTATATGTCGATGGTCTTAAACACAATTTATTGAGCATAAGTCAATTGTGTGATAAAGGATTTAATGTTTTATTTGATAAAAATGGTTGCAAAATAGTAGACATTAAATCTAATAATATTATGCTCATAGGTCATCACATAGGAAACATATACATGGTGCATTTAGATGACATACATACATCTCATGCATGCTTAGTTGCTCAAAATGAAAATGATGCATGGTTGTGGCATAGAAAGCTAGGACATGCTAGCATTAGTGTTTTGGAAAAACTAGTCTCTCTAAATCTAGTTAGAGATTTGCCCAAAATAAAATTTTCAAATGATAAAATTTGTGATGCATGCTCTAAGGGTAAACAACATAAGTCTTCCTTTAAATCTATTAATGATGTTTCTACTAGTAGATGCTTACAATTAATTCACATGGATTTATTTGGGCCAATTAGGACTATGAGCTTGGGTGGTAAATCTTATGCATTTGTGCTAGTTGATGATTTTTCTAGATTTACTTGGGTTCTCTTTTTAAGTACTAAAGATGAGGCTTTGGAAAAATTCATCACATTTTCAAAATTAACCCAAAATGATCTTGAGCTTAGAATTTCACATATTAGAAGTGATCATGGAATCGAGTTTCAAAATTTAGGGTTTGAAGAATTTTTGAATGAAAATGGTATTAGCCATAATTTTTCGGCTCCTCGAACTCCTCAACAAAATGGGGTAGTTGAGAGGAAAAATAGAACTTTACAAGAAATGGCTAGAACTATGCTTTGTGAAAACAATTTACCTAAATATTTTTGGGCGGAAGCCACAAACACCGCTTGTTATATTGTGAATCGAGTAATGATTAGGCCAATTTTAAAGAAAACACCTTATGAGATTTTAAAATCTAAAAAGCCTAACATTAGCTATTTTCATCCTTTTGGGTGTAAGTGTTTTGTTTTAAATAATGGAAAAGACAACTTAGGTAAATTTGATGCAAAAAGTGATGAAGCCATTTTTATAGGTTACTCTTTAACCTCTAAAGCCTATCGAGTATTTAACAAAAGAACTTTAGTAGTAGAAGAATCTATTCATGTTGTATTCGATGATAACCTCCTTCCTAGGAAGGATTCTTGTGATGATGATGATGTAGGGATCATAAATGCCTTTGATGGAGGTCAAACTTCAAAGGAGGATGAGATTCCAACAAAGGAAGAGGACTCACAAGATCCACCTCTTGAAGCCTTGAAGGACTTGGCCATTGAGGAAAAGGAAGTGAGCTACCCAAGGGAGTTGAACTATGTCAAAGATGGTGAAATCTTGGGTGATCCATCCAAGGGGGTAACCACTCGTTCTTCTCTTAGATTAATGAACCATGTTGCATTTATCTCATGCATAGAGCCTAAAAATATAAAAGAAGCATTGAAAGATGACTTTTGAATTATGGCTATGCAAGAAGAGTTAAATCAATTTGAGAGAAGTAATGTATGGACATTAGTTGATAGGCCTAGTAATCAATCTACAATAGGAACTAAATGGGTCTTTAGGAACAAACTAGATGAGAGTGGTAACATTGTGAGAAATAAAGCTAGACTTGTAGCACAAGGTTACACTCAAGAAGAGGGAATAGATTTTGATGAAACCTATGCACCCGTAGCTAGAATGGAAGCCATTAGGATGTTGCTTGCATATGCATGTTATCATAATTTCAAACTTTTTCAAATGAATGTTAAAAGCGCATTTTTAAGTGGTTTTATAAATGAAGAAGTGTATGTGGAACAACCACCGGGTTTTGAAGATTCAAAATTTCCAAATCATGTTTTTAAACTTACCAAAGCTCTTTATGGTTTAAAACAAGCTCCTAGAGCTTGGTATAAAAGGCTTTCAATTTTTTTGATTGAAAAAGGATTTGAAAAAGGTAAGGTGGACACTACACTCTTTATAAAAATGTATAAAAATGACATCTTAGTAGTTCAAATTTATGTTGATGATATTATTTTTGGTTCTACTAATGAATGTCATTGTCAAGAGTTTGCTAAGTTAATGCAAGGTGAATTTGAGATGAGCATGATGGGGGAGCTCTCATTCTTTTTGGGACTCCAAATCAAGCAAAAGAAGGACGGCACCTTCATCAACCAAGCAAAATACATAAAGGATATGCTCAAGAAGTTTGGCTTGGAGAATGCAAAGCCTCAAGCCACTCCTATGAGCTCATCTACAAAGCTTGACAAAGATGAAGGAGGTAAGTGTGTTGACTCTAAGCTTTATCGTTCTATGATTGGATCTTTGCTTTACCTTACCGCAAGTAGACCGGATATCTTGTTTATTGTTTGCTTGTGTGCTAGGTTTCAAGCTAGTCCTAGAGAGTCTCACCTTATAGTCGTTAAGAGAATCTTTAGATACCTTAGAGACACTCCTTGTTTAGGCCTTTGGTATCCTAGAGACTCTACCTTCAACCTTCATGCTTACTCGGATGCGGATTATGGGGGTTGCAAAATTGATAGGAAAAGTACTTCGGGAACTTGCCAATTCTTAGGTAGTATGCTCATATCTTGGTTCTCTAAGAAACAAAATAGTGTAGCCTTATCTACCACGGAAGCCGAGTACATATCCTTAGGGAGTTGTTGTGCTCAAGTCCTTTGGATGAAGCAACAACTCTTAGATTATAGAATTAAAGTTGGAATCATACCCCTAAAATGTTACAACACTAGTGCAATATGCTTAACTAAAAATCCCATCCAACACTCTAGAACCAAACACATAGAAATAAGACATCATTTCATTAGAGATCATGTCCTTAAGGAAGATGTGGTTATAGAGTATGTAGACACCTTGAATCAATTAGCGGACATTTTTACAAAACCCTTAGACAAAGAGCGTTTTTGGTCCCTTAGGAGAGAGTTAGGTCTAGCTAGCCTATCTTGACCTTTAGGACCTCTTTTGTGCTTAAATTTGCTTGATCTTGTGAAATGCCATGTTGATGTGTTTAAACTCCTAATTTCATCCATGCTTATAGTTAGGGGGAGTATGTTTATGCTTAAATATGTTTTGCCTGCTCATTCATGACATTTATGCATGTTAGGCCTCTTAAAATTTCATTTTTCTGCATTTTTAGAGCCTCATCTGCACTTCCAGGCCCAGGTGTATCGAAACGGGTGAACCAGTTTCGATACTGATACCTTAAATCCAGCTCTGAGAGAAGGGCGTTTCGAAACGCCTCCAAGGCGTTCCGAAACGTTTTTGCTACTGCCAAGGGGTGTATTGGAACGTGTTCCGATACGGGTCAAAGGGGTTTCGATACAGTCAACACCGTATCGAAACGGTCAGCATATGGTCTTAAAACGATCAAAACCCTAGCCACCCGTTCCGAAGCGGTCTTGACCGTTCCAAAACGGCATCGCGGACTGCTTTAAATTAGGGCTTTTAATGATAAAGTTAACCTTTATCAAACTCTTAAAACCCTAAACCGCCTCCCTCTCTATAAATACCCTCTAAAACTCTTTGATTTTCACAAAATTGTGAGGGGTTTTACTCTACAACTCAAGTCTAAGCAAGTTTCATCAATCTTGTGCAAAGATTTTTCTCAAATCATCCAAAATCCCAAACTAAGGTAATTTTTCTATTTTTCTTTTTCTTTCAATTTATGTTCGAATCTTAGGTTAGAAAACTTTATTTTTGTATATATTATATGTTTTTTATTGTGGGTTTTCAAAATCTTGTAAAAAAATTTTCAAATCTCAAAATTTTTGATTCGAATATAAAATTTTTCAGTCGTATTTTTTTAAACTTTTTTTTTTAATTTTGTTTTTCAAAAACCTAAGTGAAATTTATTATTGGATTGATTTTTAATTATCAATGCATACACTTAATTTTAAAACACTTGCTTAATGTTTTTAGATGGCGGATCAAGCTAACAAAAAGCGCAAGGCCGTTCAATCCGGTGATTCGAGCATTCGTCCAAATATTACGATGCTTTTTCAGAAATCTCTTAAAACTCCGGAGGCACGTGCTCGTTTCTCTTTTGTCAAGGATTTTGCGATTCGCAAGGAACGTGTCATTGATCTTGAGTTCCTCAACTCCGAGCGGTTCCTTTTCCGTTATCTCGCTCGTTTGGATGAGTGGAATCTCATGCATTTATTGAGCATTCCGGATGTTCGCTACAAAAACATGGTACTCATCTTTTACTCGCGATTCGCAAGGAACGTGCTCGTTTTCTTTATGATAAGTCCAAGACCGAGATTATAGGAATTGAGTCATCCTTATTAGGCAAAAAGGTTGTTGTTAATGTTGCTCTTTTGGAGTCTGCTCTTAAACTTAAGGATGAGGGTCTTGAGGATGAACGCCACTTTGGCACTTTCACCGGAAAAGCACTTCATTTGGATGTGCACGATCGTGTTCTTCACTTGATGGTTTCTTGGTTTATTCGACCTTCCGGAGGTAAATACTCCCACATCCGTCAAACCGATCACTTTTGGCTAGAGTGTTTCCGTAGGGGTGAGCGCCCAAATGTGCCTAAGATAATCTTTGCCGAGATAGTCAATAATATCAAGCTTATTGACACAAATGAGTTGAAGTCTTTTACATATGGCATTGTCTTGAGCGCCTTATTTCACAATCTTGGCATCGATTGTTCTTATGATTCTCCGGAACCTCGCAAGACCAAGATTGGTGAGTCATCCCATCGCAAGTCCGGGTTTACATATGTGAATGGTGTTTGGGAAAGAGTTGATAGAGAAGCGGTTCCTCCACCCGTTGCTCCTCCACCGCAAGTTCAAGGTGCAAACAATGATGCCCTCACGGCTTTCCTTACCGAGCGATTCAATGCTTTAGACTCTCGGTTCGATGCTTTGGACACTCGCCTCACTTCGGGCTTTGAATCTATGGGCAATCGGTTGAAGAATGTCGAGGATCGTCTTCAAACTCTTGAGACTTCGCATTCCAACTTGGATCTTTCCTTCTCCACGCTTTATGGGCAATGGACGAAGTTTCACCGTTCTCAAGCCAAGAGCGATGATGATACTTCGGATGATGATGACGAGGCTTAGGATCTTCATATCATATCATATCATATCATATTATTTATGCTTTTTAGGATTAAGATTGCATCTTTATGTTTTTCTCATGTTTTAGGAACCTATGCTATTTGGCCTTTTTATTTTGGGATTTTATGTTGAACTTAATGTTTGATTTATGTTTTGGATATTTTAATTATGAATTAATATTATGGTTGTTTATTATTGCTTATTGGTACTAATCATTTATCTTCTCTATGAGCTTTCATTGTTTTTTTTTATCTAACAAAAAGGGGGAGAAGAAATTTAAGAGCCACACTTTAAAAAATTCGTTTTAAAATCTTAAAAGGTTTTTAAAGGTTTACAACTTGAATTTCAAATCAAAACTTTCTTTTAACTTTAAAAACCTATCTTAAATTAAGGGGGAGTTAGAACATTTTCAAAACTTTCAAAATTCCCAAAAATTCTAACTTTGGTTTTGTTATATCAAAAAGGGGGAGATTGTGAAACAAATATTTTAATTTTGATATAACTAAAAACCTAAGGACTAAATTGAAAAAGTCAAAACGAATTTTAAGTCCTCAAAATATCCCCATATATTTTTAATATTATGCCCAAGTTAAAAACAAGTCTTTCACATATTTTTTTCTAAGTGTTTCAAGCCAAAAACAGTGATTTTCAAGACCCCGTTCCGAAACGGCCCTCAGGCGTTTCGAAACGTTTTCATCACTGTCGACCATCGTTCCGAAACGCGTATCGAAACACTTCCAATCGTTTCGAAACGGTATCACTCGTTTCGAAATTGTTCTTCATATTTGATTTAAAAAAGACTACAACGGTTTTAATATATGCTGAATTTTTAAATATTAAGAGGGTGTTTCGAAACGGATCAAGCCCGTTCCGAAACGACCCTTGACAGTAGTATTTTCGTTTCGAAACGGATTCATATCGTTTCGAAACGGGTCTTAAGATGAATTCAAAAATATGACCGTTATGTGTTTTAACTGATTTTCTGAAAGTCGTTAATGCGTTTCGAAACGGGCTAAGACCGTTCCGAAACGACCCTTGACAGTGGCAAAATCGTTCCGAAACGGCCCTAAGGCGTTTCGAAACGGGCTCTTAAATGCACCCCAACGGCTCTTTCTATTTTAGTCCGTTCCGAAACAGGTACCCCGTGTTCCGAAACGGGTTGGTGCAGACTGCATTTATGGTGGTAAGAAAGGGTTCCAACGGCTCCATTTATGTTCCCAACCACTTGAACAGCTAGAAATCAATGAGAAGGTATAAAAGAGACATCCAAAAGCATCAGCAACATCTATTGATCCTAAAGCAAACATCCAAACATCAAATTCAAGCAATTGAGCAAAAATCCCACTTTGTGTAAAAATCCCAATTTGTGTTCTTCATTCATACTTTGTAAAATTGGGTTGAGTGCTTGTATTGGGGCTATCATTTGTATTGAGAGATACCTTATTAGCCTACAAATTTCTTTGTTCTCTTGTGTGAGGGTTGGGTTGATTTTTGGGTAGAAAAATCAACCGAAATTGTAAAAGGTTGCCTCCTTGTCCTAGAAAAGGGGAAGATCAATTTAGTGAAATTGTTGCAAATCCTTAGTGAGACTAAGGTAGTGGATGTAGAGTTCATTTGGAACTTGAACCACTCTAAATCCCTTGTTCATCATTTTTTAATTTGCCAATTTCCACCACAATCCTTTAAATTTCCAATTCACCCCCCTCTTGGTAAATATCGATCTTTTGATCCACTCAACAATGAGTCAACATATCTTTCTGACCTATCTTCAATGAAAAAAATCACAGAAATTGCATGAACACATGGGATCCCTAAACAAAAAAACAAGTTAACAATAATTAAAAGTGTAATACCCTAAACTTATTTCCATGAAATACCTGTTAGTTGCCATTTCTTGCATGTGCATGTCCACTGTTGGATGTTGACAGAATACTGCGTTGATGGACCACATGAAACCTGGTACATGTGCCCACCAGCATAAAGAGGCCAACAACTAGCATAAAACAAAAAAATCAGTTTCACAGTAAGCATAAAACAAAAAAATCAGTTTCACAGTTCACAGTTACAATGAAAACACTAAAATTGTAAAAAAAATGGTCAAAATACCTATGTGCTGATGATGTGGCATGTTCTAACTTCTTCTGAATATTATGGTAGAGAAGCCTTGTCCACTTTTCAGCTTGATCCTTCTTTTTGGCAACTCTTTGCATCAACTTTGATCTGATGGATTCCACCAATGTTATTATTGGTTTGTCTCTGGCTTCAACTATAAGCTGTCAGCATTAAAAGATTAGTGATTAGCACAATTATTAGTCAAACATCTACATAAACACTAAGTTGGAAAGTAATTTAGATAAGTTAGAAAGTTAACATTATTAAAACATTCACAATTATTATTAAGGAGCATGTCAGACTTGCATCCAAGAGAGAAGTGAGACTTTGACCAGTTAGTGGGATCCTTAGGTGACAGCCATTTCCATGCTTTTTCTGATAAAACCTACAAAAAATACAGTGGTCAAAATAAAACTAAAAACAAAAGATAGTGGTCAAAATAAAACTAAAAACAAAAGATAGTGGTCAAATTGAAACTTAACAAAACTTTAAAAACATGAGTTAACCTTTAATTCATCCATGCAAGATTGGAATTCTCTCACATATGTAGCCCTTGCAACTTTCCAAAGTTGGTCCTTCATTGTTTTTCCTCCAAAAGCGCCACTACTCTTAGCATTTGAGTACAATTGCCTCACATATGTCCTATGTGCTGCATGGGGGAACACTTCTGACACAACTTCCATTAACCCCTACACACATACAAAAAAAACAAAATAAATTAACAGTTCACAGTTAGCAAAAAAATGTTAAAGAAATTTACTTATACCTTCTATCTATCAGTCATAAAGGTATAGCTGTGAGAATTTTCAACCTCCAAATCAGTGGCAAGTAATTCCAGAAACCTGGACCATGATGACAGGTTTTCACTCTCCACAACTGCAAAGGCTATAGGATTGATTGCATCATTTGCATCTATTCCTACAGTTGACAAAAGATGACCTTTGTAGTACCCTTCAAGTGACAACCATTTAAACCTAGAATGGGCCTACAACCTACTTTGAAGCCATCTTTCAATGCTTGCATGCAGATATAAAGCCTCTCAAACTTTTTTTCATCTAACTTACAAACAATTGTTGTCCTTGGATTAGAGTGCCTCAATTCCCCTAAGTAAGCATACAGATTTGCATATTGTTCTTTGTAGTTACCATTCAAGTTCTCAAGAGCCAGATTTTTTACCCTAATGCATTTACACTTATCTACAACTAATCCCCAATCATTGTGGACAGCTTCTTTTAGGGATGTACTAGAAAAATTAGGGTCAACAAAAAAACTATTAAAGTAGTTTTTAGCTAGCAACTTGGCAGTACAATTGGAATTTTTAAACTCCCTAAGACAACTATGTTCAACATTTATAGACCTAATCTGCCATGTACCAGTAGAAGGATCTTCACCATGTATAGGGACTGCCCATAACACCCATTGACACTCTCCTTTACATTTTGCTTGAATCCTTCTATTATCATTTCTCTTTAACTTAACATTGTACCTATTCTTAATACCATACATCTTAATGGCATCCTTAAGTATGTCTTTGCTTGCAAACAATTGACCAACCTTCAACTTAGGGTTCATTAAGTCTAACTCAACATTAAATTCAGGAAATCTAGGTTTTTTGGACCATCTGAATCTGACTCATCTACACTGTGTATTGAGTGAGATTTGCCACTGTCGTTGTCACTTTCATATTCTACTTGCTCACTGCCCAACCCAAAATTCCCACTGCACATTTCATTTTCATCTACATTGTGTATTGAGTCAGATTTGCCACTGTCGTTGTCACTTTCATATTCTACTTGCTCACTGCCCAACCCAAAATTCCCACAGCACATTTCATTTTCAGAGCTAAGAACTTCTGTTTCACTGTCACTAAATTCAGACTAATCAGTGGATGAGTCTGACTCGACAAGGTACTCATCATCTTCTGAGTTAGAATCTGAATCTAACCTAGTTTCAGAATCTACCCTAGTTTTAAAATCTACCCTGATCTCAGGCACATTGTCCACTAGCATTTCTTGTAAGTGTAAATGCATGTAATTATCTCTAGGTAAATGTCCTACCATCTCAAGAACATCAAAATCATTTATCAACTTTTTCAGCTGTAATGGACTATTTGAAACCTTCCAAAACACAGTCACATCAATAGTAATCCCTAATCGTTCAACCATACTAACAACCTCAAACATTGACATAGTATCTACATTTCACTGATCGAAATAATCCAATCCTTCTCCATGATGTAAAACAACACTAAACTGGTCTGAATCAGTCCCTGTTAAATATCAGAAATATTGTACAACAACACTAAACATTAATGGTTTCACAGTGCAACAAACAAATAATAACAAAACATATAATAAATACCCCACCCACCATTGCATTACCCTAAATATTGATGTCAACCCACGTGAAAGTAAATAAACAGGTGTATTTTATTGTTCAAAAGGCAACATTAGTTTAGTATAAACCAACAACAAGCAGACAAAAAAGACAAATTTTTAAGAACCAAACCGAGATATTTATATTAACCCAAACAAGCAGACAAAACCAACAACAAGCAGACAAAAGCACCCTTACCAAAAACCCTAAACTGAGATGTTTATATTAACCCTAATATCTTATTAACCCTAGTCTCAAATTTTAACTGTAATCTGAAATCCCTAATCTCATATTAATCATAATATCAATTGTTTAACCTTAATTTGAAATCCCTAATCTCGTTTTAACCCTAATCTGAAATTTCACCCCTAACCCTAGAACAAGAATCAAACTTACCGTATCGCAGAGAAGGACCCCCTTTTTCGCGAAGACGTCTGATCATCTCATCTCTATCTCCAACAATAGATCACTCTTACTTGGGGATTTTTTGAGTTTTCAGAGAGCGTTCAGAGAATTTGGGGTTTTTTTTGGGTAAACTATACCATTGACCACCGTACTATGGTTAATATATTAAAATGACCACCTTAAAAAAATCGACTCAATTGACTACCGAAACTATTAAAATTGGATAAATGTGACCACCAGCCGTTAATGGGCTAACGGCAGCGCTGACGTGGACCGTTAAAACAAACGGTGAAGCTTAGCTGTAAAAAAATGCCAAGTCAGCTTAATAGAAAACAAAATGTCAGATTGGATTATTTCTTGTTTACTCTTCGACACGAAAAAAACCCCAAATTCTCTGAACGCTCTCTAAAAACCCAAAAAATCCCCAAGTAAGAGTGATCTATTATTGGAGATAGAGAGGAGATGATCGGACGTCTTCGCGAAAAAGGGGGTCCTTCTCCGCGATACAGTAAGTTTGATTCTTGTTCTGGGTTATGGGTGAAATTTCAGATTAGGGTTAAAACGATTGAGGTTAAAACGATATTAGGGATTTTAGATTAGGGTTAAACAATTGATATTAGGGTTAATACGAGATTAGGGATTTCATATCACAGTTAAAATTTGAGATTAGAGTTAATAAGATATTAGGGTTAATATAAAAATCTCGGTTTAGGGTTTTTGGTAAAGGTGCTTTAGTCTGCTTATTGTTAGTTTTGTCTGCTTGTTAGGGTTAATATAAACATCTCGGTTTGATTCTTAAAAAGTTGTCTTTTTTTGTCTGCTTGTTGTTGGTTTATACTAAACTAATGTTGTTTTTTGAACAATAAAATACACATGTTTATTTACTTTCACGTGGGTTGACATCAATATTTAGGGTACTGCAATGGTGGGTGGGGTATTTATTATATGTTTTGTTATTATTTGTTTGTTGCACTGTGAAACCATTAATGTTTAGTGTTGTTGCACAACATTTCTGATATTTAACAGGGACTGATTCAGACCAGTTTAGTGTTGTTGTACATCATGGAGAAGGATTAGATTATTTCGATCATTATAATGTGGATACTATGTCAATGTTTGAGATTGTTAGTATGGTTGAACGATTAGGGATTACTACTGTTGCGACTGTGTTTTGAAAGGTTTCAGATAGTCCATTACAGCTGAAAAAGTTGATAAATGATTTTGATGTTCTTGAGATGGTAGGACATTTACCTAGAGATCATTACATGCATTTACACTTACAAGAAATGGTAGTGGACAATGAGCCTGAGATCAAGGTAGATTCTAAAACTATGGTAGATTCTGAAACTAGGGTAGATTCTGAAACTAGGTTAGATTCAGATTCTAACTCAGAAGATGATGAGTGAAACATAAGTTCTTAGCTCTGAAAATGAAATGTGCAATGGGAATTTTGGGTTGGGCAAATCTGACTCACTACACAGTGTAGATGAGTCAGATTCAGATGGTCCAAAAAAACCTAGATTTCCTTAATTTAATGCTGAGTCAGACTTAATGAACCCTAAGTTGAAGGTTGGTCAATTGTTTACAAGCAAAGACATACTTAAGGATGCCATTAAGATGTACGGTATTAAGAATAGGTACAATGTTAAGTTAAAGAGAAATGATAATAGAAGGATTCAAGCAAAATGTAAAGGAGAGTGTCAATGGGTGTTATGGGCAGCCCCTATACATGGTGAAGATCCTTCTACTGGTACATGGCAAATTAGGTCTATAAATGGTGAACATAGTTGTCTTAGGGAGTTCAAAAATTCCAATTGTACTGCCAAGTGGCTAGCTAAAAATTACTTTAGTAATTTTTTTGTTGACCCTAATTTCTCTAGTACATCCCTAAAAAAAGTTGTCCATAAGGATTGAGGATTAGTTGTAGATAAATGTAAATGCATTAGGGCAAAAAATCTGGCTCTTGAGAACTTGAATGGTAACTACAAAAAGCAGTATGCAAATCTGTATGCTTACTTAGGGGAATTGAGGCACTCTAATCCAGAGACAACAACTGTTTGTAAGTTAGATGAAAGAAAATTTGAGAGGCTTTATATCTGCATGCAAGTATTGAAAGATGGCTTCAAAGCAGGTTGTAGGCCCATTCTAAGTCTAGATGGTTGTCACTTGAAGGGGTACTACAAAGGTCATCTTTTGTCAGCTATAGGAATAGATGCAAATGATGCAATCTATCCTATAGCCTTTACAGTTGTGGAGAGTGAAAACCAGTCATCGTGGTTCTGATTTCTGTAATTACTTGCCACTGATTTGGAGGTTGAGAATTCTCACAGCTATACCTTTATGACTGATAGACAGGAGGTATAAGTAAAATTCTTTAACATTTTTTTGTATTTTTTTGCTAACTGTGAACTGTAAATTTATTTTGTTTTTTTTTGTATGTGTGTAGGGATTAATGGAAGTTGTGTCAGAAGTGTTCCCTCATGCAGCACATAGGACATGTGTGAGGCACTTGTACTCAAATGCTAAGAGTAGTGGCGCTTTTGGAGGAAAAGCAATGAAGGACCAACTTTGGAAAGCTGCAAAGGCTACATATGTGAGAGAATTCCAATCTTGCATGGATGAATTAAAGGATAACTCATGTTTTTAAAGTTTTGTTGAGTTTCAATTTGACCACTATCTTTTGTTTTTAGTTTTATTTTGACCACTATCTTTTGTTTTTAGTTTTATTTTGATCACTATCTTTTATTTTTAATTTTATTTTGACCACTGCATTTTTTTGTAGGTTCTATCAGAAAAAGCATGGAAATGGCTCTCACCTAAGGATCCCACCAACTGGTCAAAGTCTCACTTCTCTCTTGGATGCAAGTTTGACATGCTCCTTAATAATAATTGTGAATGTTTTAATAAGGTTAACTTTCTAACTTATCTAAATTACTTTCCAACTTAGTGTTTATGTGAATGTTTGACTAATAATTGTGTCAATCACTAATCTTTTAATGCTGACAGCTTATACTTGAAGCCAGAGACAAACCAATAATAACATTGGTGGAATTCATCATATCAAAGCTGATGCAAAGAGTTTCCAAAAAGAAGGATCAAGCTGAAAAGTGGACAGAGCTTCTCTCCCCTAATATTCAGAAGAAGTTAGAACTGTCACATCATCAACACATAGGTATTTTAACCATTTTTTACTATTTTAGTGTTTTCATTGTAACTGTGAACTGTGAAACTGATTTTTTTGTTTTATGCTTACTGTGAAACTGATTTTTTTTTGTTTTATGCTAGTTGTTGGCCTCTTTATGCTGGTGGAATATGTAACAGGTTTCATGTGGTCCATCAACCCAGCATTCTGTTAACATCCAACAGTGTACATGCACATGCAGGAAATGACAACTAACAGGTATTTCATGGAAATAAGTTTAGGGTATTACACTTTCAATTATTGTTAACTTGTTTTTTTAACTAACATATTTTTTTTTGTTTAGGGATCCTATGTGTTCATGCAATTTCTGTGATTTTGTCCATTGAAGATAGGCCAGAAAGATATGTTGACTCATGCTATTTTAGCTCAACCCAAAGAGCAATCTATTCCCACTTGATATGTCTTGTGAGGGGCGAGAAACAATGGGAGCGTGTTGACACACTAGAGCTTGTTCTGCCACCAGTCTTTAGAAGACCTCCGGGACGACCACACAAGAAAAGACGTAAGAAAGGTGATGAAACACCATCTCAGACGAGTCGAGTGTCAAGAAGGTGTGTCAAAATCTTTTGTAAAAGATGCAATGTGAGTTGCCATAATATCATAACGTGCAAGGGAAAGGTTGGTGCCAATCCGAGAAGACCTGGACAGGCATCCAGTGGTGTTACTGCCAGGAAAAATCCTAGAATTCCAAAACTTCCCGTAAGTTACATTATTGAATCTTATTGTTAACTTGTTTAATTCATATATAATAAAATGATAAACTTTTGTTGCTTCTTTGTTGTGCAGGTTAGAAGACCTAAACCAGACCATCCTTCACAACCCACCATTGTGAGATGGATGCCTACAACTGGTGGTGTTGGAACCAGTCAAGGACCAAGTCCAACACCAGTCCATCCTTCAGAAGCCACCGCTATGAGATGGATGCCTACAACTGGTGGTGCTGGAACCTGTCAAAGACCAAGTCCAACACTAGTCCATCCTTCAGAAGCCACCACTATGAGATGGATGCCTACACCAAGAGTTCCTACAAGTCAAGAGAGCTCCTACAATCCATCTTGAATTCTTTTGAAAACTTAGGTGGTCATTTTGTTTAGTGAATGTGTTTTGCATACAATTGGCCAAAGTATACCATGTTCTTCTGATAAGAAACATGAATATCACATTTTGTTACATTTTGTTTTGACTTGCTTTTGGGGTCAATGTCTTTTGTTATGTATTGGTCAAACATTTGTATGACACCATGTTGTCATATTTAGGGTTGAGTTTGACCAAAGTATAACATGTTGTCATAACAAACATGAAATATCACATGTATTGGTCAAACATATGTATGCAATACTTTTATGAAATTATCAAATGAAATATTATATTTTGCTTACTGTTATTATCTTTCTTTATTTTGTTGTCTTGTAGATTCAATGTGTAATTTGACAATTGGATCAATTATCATAAACAAACATTAAACTACATTTCAATAAGATAAATCCTTACATTTCAATAAAGATTACATTACATAATCCTTCCCCAAAACATTAAAAAATCCTTACAATACATTTCTTTCTTCCTCCCTGAATGTTCTTCCCCAAAACATTTCAATAATAGCCACAAAATCCTAGCTATCAACCATCAATGTTCTTCCTTTCTTCCTCCCTGAATCATAGTTATCAACTCACAAAATCCTTTACCAACACAAAACCCACCCACCACAATAACAACCCTAACCTAGAAAAAAAATTTCCCCAAAATAAAACCAACCAAAACAGCAACAACAACAAGCAAACTTGCAACAATTCTTTGCTTCTTTCTTTCTTCCTCCATCGAATCAATTTTTTAAGAAGACCAACAATAACTCTTTTTGACCTATCGGTCATTGGTGGATCAAATCAAGAAAAAAATTGCAAGTCTTAACCCTATTTCGAAAATTTCCACAACCCCAAAACCTCCTACCTAGATTTTCATAAGTCCAACTTGTTGTCAGCTTCGAACGAACCTCACAATAGCAATCACGATTCATCTCTGTTGCCATTTTCTTCTACACCTTCTACCAGCTGCTATGTTATTCTTCTTCACAATAAACTGTGTTTAGGGTTGAGTTTGGGGGTAATTTATAAACGTTTTTTTTTCAATACTTAGGTGGAAGTTTGATGTGGATGCCTTCTAATCCAACGTGGAAAAAATAATCATAGATTAATAAGCCCAACGGTCCACGTCAGCGCTGCCGTTAGCCAATTAACGACTGGTGGTTACATTGATCCAATTTTAATAGTTTGGGTGGTCAATTGAGTCAATTTTTTTAAGGTGGTCATTTTAATACATTAACCATAGTATGGTGGTCAATGGTATAGTTTACCCTTTTTTTATGTCAAAAGATCAAAAATAACCTTTGGGACGCAAGTGCATGTCACATTGTAACAATCTCAAATGAGGCTAGTAAAATTTTAAGAATTTTTGGGAGATTTAATCCTTTTTTTTTTCCTAAAATAATAAGTTTTAGGTCTTAATTGAATGAATTCAGGTTTTTAGAACCTTGATTTATAAGAAATTGATGACCAATTTGAAAACAGAATAAAGTTTGGAAACAAAAGTGTGAACTCCCCAAAAATTAAATGGCTAAGAGTGTGATTTGACCTTTTCTCTTTTAAGGACAATAAATCTGCCAAGTTATCGTGTTGGCAGATATGGATGGGGTTTTTTTAAAATTTTGGGGAAAGAAAAATGAAGGTGAGAAAGAAAGAAATGGATAGAGATTCAATCTCAGATCTACCGAGATCTGACCGTCCATTTTCAATACCTCCACCACCATTGCGTTCATCTTGTTGAGGCGAGTTCACCGGTACCAACGGCATCATCATCGGAGTCACCGTTGGAGGGGGTGTTTGTCTATCATCGGAAAACTTGAAAGGTCAGTATTCGAACTTTGAGTTTGAATTTTGAAAATCCGAGGCCACCACCGTGTTTGGAAGATCAAAAACTATCGGCCTGTAAATTTTGGTAGCCAACGGCCGCGAGTGGGCTTCGTTCTGGGCACTTAAAAGCCGTTTAACTGAGTCGCCGAGCCAGTTGACCGTTTGACCGAGCCGTTTGACCTAGCCGCCGAGCCGTTTGACCGAGCTGTCTGACTGTTTGACCAAGTCGTTTGACCGAGCCACCGAGCCGTTTGACCGAGCCGCCGAGCCAGTTGACCGAGCCGTCGAGCCTGTTGACCGAGCCGTTGACCGTTGACTTTTTAGCCAGAATAGACTTTTTCGGGAGACCCTAGCTGAGGGTTTCTCGATGTTCTGGATCCATTGGTGTAACCCGTTTTTCCAAATTCAAACCCGGTAAGCCGTTTTTCAATGTATGACTTTTTAGATAAATTCGATTATCGCGTTTAAGTTCTGTTTCTGATACAATTCTCATTTCTACGTATCCAAGTTACCAAGTAACGTCGAATTCGAGTTCAAGAGAGTGATCGAATGGAGCATCATGGATCGATCGAGGTAGCTCAAAGCTGAGGTAATACACTACTACCTCTAGTATGCTTTATGAACAAGTTGATATTCGGTTAATGCATGCATGAATATGAAGAAGAGTGTTGTTAACTCTGCTTAAGTCAAACCAGATATGAAATTGAGTATGTTAACCTAGATAAGATCGAAATGCTCGAACGATGCAGTTAACAAATGTAAGAATCTGGAGTTCAATAAATTAAGTAATGAGGCAGTTAATCTCTAAATCTGATTATTAATGTCAAATGACTAAATGCTAAAAATATTTGGATATGAAATTACGAAAATGCCTTTAATGTATGAGAATGACTAAATACCCTTGAAATTGGAAGCGATCTAGAAATCTACACTGGATATGGTAAAACAACCCGATTCATCTAAAATCATCGAACTACTTAGAAAGTTATGGTAACAAGATTTAAACCTTCGAGATTGTAAGGTGTTAGGTTTCCTTGAATTTGGAATGAATCGCCGAGTATAGATTTACGAGAAACTATCCATACCCCTGAATTAATCAAGTGGCTCTCAATACTGAATTAATCGTAATGACTAAAAGTATTGGAAATAATGTTACGTTTTAAATTAATCGGAATGATCGTATTGACAAAAAGGGTTGAAGTATCCTCGGACACCGGGGTTTGCAAATTAACTAGAAGGATGGATAAACCCTTGAGCTCTAAAATGAATGAAGTGGTTGGAGGTACCGAAATTACTTAAATGGCTGAAACACTCACGAGTATTTAAATGATTGAAATACTATAAATGGTTCAATTGACAGGGATGATGGATATCCCGAGCTTGAAAATGACTGAAATACCCCGTTGACTAGAATAAGTAAATTGATTTTTATAAAATTTTAGAAATGCCAATAAAGCTGAAATGACTGAAATGCCTTTAAGAGTTGAAGCATGACTCATGTACGTCAATCACTTCTGATATTAATATAAGGATGGAAGTTTTTATGATAGTATTTGTAAAGCGCTTTCTGAAATTTCTGTTATGTGTTTAAATAACTTCCCGAAACGGTATTTTAAACAAAAGTTGATTTTACAGTTTAATAAGTGTTTTGAAGAAATATGTTTTTTATGTGTATTTTTACTATTGGTCGCTCTTGTGACCCTAATGTAACTTTCTAGGATCCGTTGTAATGCATAGGCGGGTCTAGGCGGTTACATTTAGTGGTATAAGAGCTTAGAGTTGCGTCATTCTGGGTAGATCGGTCGATCGTCAGTCATAGGGTGTCTGATTTATGCATGCCCCTAGCATAACCGTACTCCTCTAAGCCGAAATTCCGATGTCAAATCCCTTTTTTCTGAAATAAGTGATTCCATGCATTCTGCCTTCCATAGATTGACCTATACTAGCAAGAAATGTCTATATTGTTCGTCTGTGTTTTGAATTAAATTGATGGATTAGAATATTGATAACGAATCAAAGATGAATTATGCATTTGAAATTGAAGATTTGATTCATGTTGATGATAAAGTTTTAATTATATGAGATGACCGATATAGGACTGCATGTAAGACTATTTGATGATAATGTTTATGTTTGAGAATATCCTTATAAAAATTTCATAAAAGTAGTATGAAATTAAAAGAAAAGTGTTTGTGAATGCGATGAAAGTGTAAATTCTGTGGTGACTCTATTGTACACGTAGGAAGCAATTGTCTGAAAATTTTACTGAAGGTAAGTGATATCTGTTTAAAACCTTGTTTATGTTCAATCGACTTAAAGAAAGAATTTGTCTCTGACAATGTGGCATAATGTATCGTTATGCATCATTCCTAACTGAGATTCGATGTTATACCATGACTCTAGGAGGTTCTATTGAAGGCCTTGAGTACTCTTTGGATTTTAGGTATAGTTTCTCATTCGTAAATTGATGGTTAACCTAGTTGCGTAATTCATATTCTGAAGGATGTACTTCAAGGTCGTATGATTGGCTTTTCTGGCAGTTGGGAAGGTTACTTATCACTGACTAAGATCGTGTATAATAAAAATTATGAGACAATGTTTGCTTGACACCATATGAAGTTTAATATGGATTCCTTACTATATTCTGATTAATTGGTTCGAGATGTATGATGGGATGACTTTGAGTCTAAAGATAGTCCGAGTAATTGAGGACATTACTAGATTGATCTGTGACCGTTTGATAAATCCGAGAAACAAGGATACTCTGATGGATAAATTGTGGTACAAGAGTAGATCAAATAGTTATGAGGCTAGTAAAATTTTAAGAATTTTAATAATTCATAAATTTTCTTTGGAAATTTTCTTTGACTCGAGCCGTTAGACCGAGCCTCCGAGCCGTTTGACCGAGCCGTCGAGCCGTTGACCGTTGACTTTTTGACCAGAATTGACTTTTTCGTTAGATCCTACCTAGGGGTTTCTCGATGTTCCGGATCCATTGGCGTAACCCATTTTTCCAAATTCAAACCCGGTAAGCTGTTTTTCAACGTATGACTTTTTAGATAAATTCGATTATGGCGTTTAAGTTTTGTTTCTGATACAATTCGCATTTCTACGTATCTATGTTATCGAGTGACGTCGAATCCGAGTTCAAAAGAGTGATCGAATAGAGTATCATGGATCGATCGAGGAAGCTCAAAGCTGAGGTAATACACTACTACCTCTAGTATGCTTTATGAACATGTTGATATTCGATTAATGCATGCATGAATATGAAGAGGAGTGTTGTTAACTCTGTTTAAGTCAAACTAGATATGAAATTGAGTATGTTAACCTAGATAAGATCGAAATGCTCGAACGATAAAGTTAACAAATGTAAGGATCCAGAGTTCAATAAATTAAGTAATAAGGCAGCTAATCTCTAAACATGATTATTAATGTCAAATGACTAAATGCTAAAAATGTTTGGATATGAAATTATGAAAATGCCCTTAATGTATGAGAATGATTAAATACCTTTGGAATTGGAAGCGATCTAGAAATCTACACTGGATATGGTAAAACAACTCGATTCATCTAAAATCATCGAACTACTTGGAAAGTTATGGTAACAAGATTTAAACCTTCGAGATTGTAAGGTTTTAGGTTTCCTTGAATTTGGAATGAATCTCCGAGTATAAATTTACGAGAAACTATCTATACTCCTGAATTAATCAAGTGGCTCTCAATGCTGAATTGATCGTAATGACTAAAAGTATTGGAAATAATGTTACGTTTTAAATTAATCGGAATGATCGTATTGACAAAAAAGGCTGAAGTATCCTCGGACACCGGGGTTTGCAAATTAACTAGAAGGACGGATAAACCCTTGAGCTCTGAAATGAATGAAGTGGTTGGAGGTACCGAAATTTCTTGAATGGCTGAAACACCCACGAGTATTTAAATGATTGAAATACTATAAATGGTTCAATTGACAAGAATGATGGATATCCCGAGCTTGAAAATAACTAAAATACCCCCTTGACTGGATTAAGTAAATTGCTTTTGATAAAATTTTAGAAATGCCAATAAAGCTGAAATGACTGAAATGCCTTTAAGGGTTGAAGCATGACTCGTGTACGTCATTCACTCTTGATATTAATATAAGGATGAAAGTTTTTCCCCACAGAGTATTAGTTCGACTACTCCGTGGCAAGTCTTATGGTGAAATATGAAGGCAGCCTTTCAGATATACGATACAAACAATATTTGGAAATGATACTTGTGAAGTGCATACATCAGAAGGTTTGGTTAGTACCGTAAGGTTTGGACATGTTAGATCGATTGGTTTTAGAGGCTCGATAAACTTTTGGAAATCTTAAATATTGTGAACTGTCAATTTATCACTATTGGGCTAAATTACAAAATCACCCATGATAACTAAAAGACCAAAATGCCCTCATTGGCCAAAGTAATCAAAATAGCCCTAAATGTATCTGATATCGTGAAAGATCTTGACGTAGAAATCTCTGAATGTCTGGTTGGAAACCTGATGAGCAAATAGAATTTATGAGCCATTGTTTACGCCTTGTTGGTATAAATTACCAAAATGCTCGTGTATGATAAAATGACCATAACACCATTGTAGGCTTAAAAAAGCTAAATCACTCATGATATACCAAAACTCTCAAAGATCTTGATGTAACATCTCCTGAATATCTAGTTTCAACCGTTAGTGCAAACCCCACTTTTTAATAGGGGCATCGTTTCAAAAATTCGTTCAATTGTCAAAAGTTAATGTGTTCTCTTCCGTAAATGACAAGTATCTCCAAGGAAATAAACTATTCTACCTAGTGTGTTCCATGTGTGCTACACGACTGTTTTTGCATACTGATTTACATGTTATAATATCGATCACGTGCACATGATTGACATACTTGAACTCACATGAACATGACATGTTTTATAAATTAAGCATGACTGTACTGTATTTCTGGTATATCCATATGCACCCAATATGACAAACAAGCTATATGGATAATGTGTTACTAAAAATACAGTTATTAATTAATGAACTATTGTTGATCTGATTCACTGGGGTACTTGGGACATGATATGAATTTACCGCCGACTCGGCCCTAATCCAGCTGGTAAGTCCGCTCGTATTCGGATCCTAAGCTTCGGCTAGGTCCGCCCGTTTTCGGATCCTAGGCTTCGGCCAGGTCCGCCCGTTTTCAGTTCCTATGCTTCGGCATGGACCGCCTGTATTCTAAGGTATATCCTTAGGATGGTACCCACGCCCAATAGGCTCGGGTTAATGCTTGTATATGATATCGCACTGGGAAACTATATACTGGAGTATGGTTGGAGGGTAAATATAGAACTAAAATGAACTTTACGGCTACTTGAAACAAATGTATTTTAAATAAAAAGGTTTACTGCATTGTTACATTTCATGCATAACGTTGCACTGTTAGAACACACTCGACACTAAACTCTCTGTTTCCACCTCCGTATGTTACCAGCCTATATAATTCCCGTCTAATTCATGATGTTTGAATAAAGAACATATATCGTTATTCCTGAGTATGATGATACCTCGAAATAGTAGAACAGAAAATGGAGACTGTTACTACGTGGAATATCATGAAAATGTTATGCCAACCATATATATGCATGAGCTTATAGCATCTTTTGGTAATTCTGTATTACTAAGCTTTTTCAAGCTCACGTTGTTTTTACCATCGCAGGTTAAAAGAATATATCATGGTATAATGGTTGACAGCAGTGTTCGGAGTTGTCTCGGCGTTGCCTATGGAGTACAGCACTGTATAGTTAGTGGGCATGTATGTAATGTATTGTTTTATGATAGTATTTGTAAAGCGCTTTCTGAAATTTCTGTTATGTGTTTAAATAACTTCCCGAAATGGTATTTTAAACAAAAATTGATTTTACAGTTTAATAAGTGTTTTGAAGAAATATGTTTTTTATGTGTATTTTTACTGTGAGTCGCTCTTTTGACCCTAATGTAACTTTCTAGGATCCGTTGTAAGGCATAGGCGGGTCTAGGCGGTTACATTTAGTGGTATCAGAGCTAAGAGTTGCGTCATTCTGGGTAGATCGGTCGATCGTCAGTCATAGGGTATCTGATTTATGCATGCCCCTTGCATAATCGTACTTCTCTGAGCCGAAATTCTGATGTCGAATCCCTTTTTTATTAATTAAGTGATTTCATGCATTCTACCTTCCATAGATCGATCTATACTAGCAAGAAATGTCTATATCGTTCGTTTGTGTTTTGAATTAAATTGATGGAATAAAATATGAATAACGAATCTAAGATGATTTATGCATTTGAAATTGAAGATTTGATTCATGTTGACGATAAAGTTTTAATTATGTGAGATGACCGATATAGGACTGCATGTAAGACTATTTGATGATAATGTTTATGTTTGAGAATATCCTGATAGAAATTTCATAAAAGTAGTATGAAATTAAAAGAAAAATGTTTGTGAATGCGACAAAGGTGTAAATTCTGTGGTGACTCTATTGTACACGTAGGAATCAATTGTTTGAAAATTTTACTGAAGGTAAGTGATATCTGTTTAAAACCTTGTTTATGTTCAATCGGCTTAAAGAAAGAATTTGTCTCTGAAAATGTGGCATAGTGTATCATTATGTATCATTCCTAACTGAGATTCGATGTTATACCATGACTCTAGGAGGTTCTGTTGAAGGCCTTGAGTACTCTTTGGATTTTAGGTATAGTTTCTCATTCGTAAATTGATTGTTAACCTAGTTGTGTAATTCATATTCTGAAGGATGTACTTCAAGGTCGTATGATTGACTTTTGTGGCAGTTGGGAAGGTTACTTATCACTGACTAAGATCATGTATAATAAAAATTATGAGACGAGTGTTTGCTTGACATCGTCTGAAGTTCGATATAGATTCCTTACTGTATTCTGATTAATTGGTTCGAGATGTATGATGGGATGACATTGAGTCTAAAGATAGTCTGAGTAATTGAGGACATTACTAGATTGATCTGTGACTGTTTGATAAATCCAAGAAACAAGGATACTCTGATGGATAAATTGCGGTACAAGAGTAGATAAAAATTGTTGTGTTACATTACCCCGACTCTTATAAATTTCGAGGACGAAATTTTCTTTGAGGAGGGGAGAATTATAACAAACTCAAATGGAGCTAGTAAAATTTTAAGAATTTTTGGGAGATTTAATCCTTTTTTCCTAAAATAATAAGTTTTGGGTCTTAATTGAATGAATTCAGGTTTAAGAAGCTTGATTTATAAGGAATTGATGACCAATTTGAAAACGGAATAAAGTTTGGAGACAAAAGTGTGAACTCCCAAAAAATTAAATGGCTAAGAGTGTGATTTGACATTTTCTCTTTTAAGGACAATAAATCTGCCAAGTTAACGTGTTGGCAGATATGGATGGGTTTTTTTTTAAATTTTGGGGAAAGAAAAAGGAAGGTGAGAAAGAAAGAAATGGGTAGAGATTCAATCTGAGATCTAACGAGATCCGACCGTCCATTTTCGACACCTCTACCACCATTGCGTTCATCTTGTTGAGGCGAGTTCACCGGTACCAACGACATCATCATCGGAGTCACCGTTAGAGGGGGTGTTTGTGTACCGTCGGAAAACTTGAAAGGTCGGTATTCGAACTTTGAGTTTGAATTTTGAAAATCCGAGGCCACCACCGTGTTCGAAAGGTCAAAAACTATCAGCCTGTAAATTTTGGTAGCCAATGGCCGCCCACAACCACTGCACGAGCCTCACGCGCCGCCGGCCGCGAGTGGGCTTCGTTCTGGGCACTTAAGAGCCGTTTGACCGAGTCGCCGAGCCAGTTGACCGTTTGACCGAGCCGTCTGACCGTTTGACCGAGCCATTGACCGTTGACTTTTTTACCAGAATTGACTTTTTCGGGAGACCATACCTGGGGGTTTCTCGGTGTTCCGGATCCATTGGCGTAACCCATTTTTCCAAATGCAAACCCGGTAAGCCGATTTTCAATGTATGACTTTTTAGATAAATTCGATTATCGCGTTTAAGTTTTGTTTCTGATACAATTCGCATTTCTACGTATCCAAGTTACCGGGTGACGTCGAATCCGAGTTCAAGAGAGTGATCGAATGGAGTATTATTGATCGATCAAGGTAGCTCAAAGCTGAGGTAGTACACTACTACCTCTAGTATGCTTTATGAACATGTTGATATTCGATTAATGCATGCATGAATATGAAGAAGAGTGTTGTTAACTCTGCTTAAGTCAAACTAGATATGAAATTGAGTATGTTAACCTAGATAAGATCGAAATGCTCGAACGATAAAGTTAACAAATGTAAGGATCTGGAGTTCAATAAATTAAGTAATAAGGTAGCTAATCTTTAAACCTGATTATTAATGTCAAATGACTAAATGCTAAAAATATTTGGATATGAAATTACGAAATGCCCTTAATGTATGAGAACGACTAAAATACCCTTGGAATTGGAAGCGATCTAGAAATCTACATTGGATATGGTAAAACAACCCGATTCATCTAAAATCATCGAACTACTTGAAAAGTTATGGTAACAAGATTTAAACCTTCGAGATTGTAAGGTGTTAGGTTTCCTTAAATTTGGAATGAATCTTCGAGTATAGATTTACGTGAAACTATCCATACCCCTGAATTAATCAAGTAGCTCTCAATACTGAATTGATCGTAATGACTAAAAGTATTGGAAATATTGTTACGTTTAAATTAATCGGAATGATTGTATTGACAAAAAGGGCTGAAGTATCATCAGACACCGGGGTTTGCAAATTAAGTAGAAGGATGGATAAACCCTTGAGCTCTGAAATGAATGAAGTGGTTGGAGGTACCAAAATTTCTTGAATGGCTGAAACACCCACGAGTATTTAAATGATTGAAATATTATAAATGGTTCAATTGACAAGAATGATGGATATCCCAAGCTTGAAAATGACTGAAATACCCCCATTGACTGGAATAAGTAAATTGCTTTTGATAAAATTTTAGAAATGCCAATAAAGCTGAAATGACTGAAATGCCTTTGAGGGTTGAAGCATCACTCATGTACGTCAATCACTCCTAATATTAATATAAGGATGAAAGTTTTTCCCCACAGAGTATTAGTTCGACTACTCTGTGACAAGTCTTATGGTGAAATATGAAGGCAACATTCCAGATATACGATACAAACAATATTTGAAAATGATACCCGTGAAGTGCATACATCAGAAGGTTTGGTTAGTACTGTAAGGTTTATACATGTTAGTTCGATTGGTTTTAGAGGCTCGATAAACTTCTGGAAATCTTAAATATTGTAAACTGTCAATTTATCACTATTGGGCTAAATTACAAAATCACCCATGATAGCTAAAAGACCAAAATGCCCTCGTAGACAAAAGTAATCAAAATAACCCTGAATGTATCTGATATCGTGAAAGATCTTGACGTAGAAATCTCTAAATGTCTGGTTGGAAACCTGATGAACAAATAGAATTTCTGAGCCACTGTTTACGCCTTATTAGTATAAATTACCAAAATGCTCGTGTATGATAAAATGACAATAACATCATTGTAGGCTTAAAAAAGCTAAATCACTCATGATATGTCAAAACTCTCATAGATCTTGATGTAACATCTCCTGAATATCTAGTTTCAACCGTTAGTGCAAACCCCTCTTTTAATAGGGGCCTCGTTTCAAAAATCCGTTCAATTGTCAAAAGTTAATGTGTTCTCTTCCGTAAATGACAAGTATCTCCAAGGAAATAAACTATTCCACCTAGTGTGCTCCATGTGTGCTACACGACTGTTTTTGCATACTAATTTACATGTTATAATATCGATCATGTGCACATGATTGACATACTTGAACTCACATGAACATGACATGTTTTATAAATTAAGCATGACCGTACTGTATTTCTAGTATATCCATATGCACCCGATATGACAAACATGTTATATGGATAATGTGTTACTAAAAATATAGTTATTGATTAATGATCTATTGATGATATGATTCACTGGGGGTACTTGGGACATGATATGAAGTTACCGCCGACTCAGCCCTGATCCAGCTGGTAAGTCCGCCCGTATTCGGATCTTAAGCTTCGGCTAGGTCCGCCCATTTTCGGATCCTAGGCTTCGGCCAGGTCCGCCCGTTTTCGGTTCCTATGCTTCGACAAGGGCTGCCCGTATTATAAGGTATATCCTTAGGATAATACCCACGCCCAATAGGCTCGGGTTAATGCATGTATATGATACCGCACTAGGGAAACTATATATTTGAGTATGGTTGGAGGGTAAATATAGAATTAAAATGAACTTTACGGCTACTTGAAACAAATGTATTTTAAATAAAAAGGTTTACTGCATTGTTACATTTCATGCATTAACGTTGCGTTGTTGGAACACACTAGACACTAAACACTCTGTTTCCACCTCCGTATGTTACCATCCTATATAATTCCCGTCTAATTCATGATGTTTGAATAAAGAACAAATATCGTTATTCCCGAGTATGATGATACCTCGAAATAGTAGAACAGAAAATTGATACTGTTACTACGTGGAATATCATGAAAATGTTATGTCAACCATATATCTGCATGAGCTTATAGCATCTTTTGGTAGTTCTGTATTACTGAGCTTTTTCAAGCTCACGCTGTTTTTACCATCGCATGTTAAAAGAATATATCATGGTATAATGGTTGACAGTAATGTTTGGAGTTGTCTCGGCGTTGCCTTTGGAATACAACACTGTATAGTTAGTGGGCATGTATGTCATGTATTGTTTTATGATAGTATTTGTAAAGCGCTTTTTGAAATTTCTGTTATGTGTTTAAATAACTTCCCGAAACGGTATTTTAAACAGAAGTTGATTTTACAGTTTAATAAGTGTTTTGAAGAAATATGTTTTTTATGTGTATTTTTAGTGTGGGTCGCTCTTGTGGCACTAATGTAACTTTCTAGGATCCGTTGTAACGCATAGGCGGGTCTAGGCGGTTACACACATGCCGTCCCCGTAAATTCAACAAACGTCCCCATCGAATTTCAGCCGTACCCCATCATTGTGGGACGTCCCCAACACGTACCCCGACCGTACCCGTGCCGAGGACGTATTAGGTACTTGCAACATTGGTACTTTGCCGTCCATGTGCTTCATTGATGGGAATAATGTAAATAGAGGAGTTTTCCAGTTTTTTTAAGTTACTTTCAAAGTTACAGAGACCACATATCAAGAAAGTTCACACCTATGGTCAAAATCACTAGTTTTGATAGATAAAATCAAAGGGAAAAGAGGATAATTGGCAACCAACTTTTGCTCTTATTTTATCTGCAGTTCTAGCTTAATTGCTCTAACCGGGAATATACACACACACAATGTGGCCCGCACAGCTCATTTTTATTAACAAAATGAATTCGTTGATGGATTAATTAAAGAAACCCTCTTAGAATATGTGCCATTTTTTCTAGAACAAGTGGACAAGAGCGAGGTTCTTCATTTCAAAGAACCCTCCCCAGACCTCAACCCTCTTTATTTAATCCCAGAGAAAACATAAAAATGAACCAAAAAGGACCAAAATCTAAACAGTATATATTCATCCTTTTGCCAATTCATCAGAACCCACGAATTTATTTTAAAAAGGCGTAACTTCTGACTACACCGATTCTATCTCAACCTCAAGCTCCATCATCTTCCTCCAACCATCAATTCGAAATGGATTATCACAACATCAGTAAAAAGAGAGGCAGAGAGGGAGAGTGTGTAGTTAAAGAAAGTGAGATGCAAAAAAAGCCTACCTGTCGTTGGATGACTTTTAGTCTGAACCTCTAGCTGCTGCGGTGCTGCCTGCTTGTGAGGGCGAGGGACGGGCCGATGAGGTGACGATGGGGCCGCCTGACCGGTGAGATTGTGAGAGTGAGAGAGGCGATCGAAGGGAATTAGGCAATTAGGGATTGCAGTTGGGTTTGATTTGGGGATCGGGGTGAGTGACTGTTTGAGACTTTGAGTGAGGTTACTCTCTATTCAAAACGGTCAAAATGAGTGTGTTTTAATAAAAAGAAAATAAAAATGCTACACAATTGCGGCGTTGAAAATAAAACGCGACAGTAGTTAGACAAACGCCACTACAATAGGGTGTGAAAAACTGACCCGACCTGGTAACATGCCTGAAACCCAATCGAGTCAGAACCTGGTTTAACTCGAAAATTTAAAGACCGAACCCGACCTGCACTCGACCGAAACAAACTCGAACCCGAATTTGACCTGTAACTGTAGAAACCGAACCCGAACTGCACCCGACCGAAGTGAACCCGAACCCGAATTTGACTTGTTACTGTAGTAACCGAACCCGACCTGCACCCGACCGAAATGAACCCGAACCCGAGACTAACCTGCCAGATAACCGATTTAACCCGACCTGTTTGGACCCGACCTGTTTTGAAACCGACCTGTTTTGAACCCGGCCTGTTTTGAACCCGACCTGTTTTGAACCCGACCTGTTTTGAACCCGAACTGTTATTGACCTGAACTGTTATTGATATGAACTGTTCTTGACCTGAACTGATATTGACCTGAACTGATATTAACTTGAACTAATACTATTATTTGATTTGCTGATAATGATAATTATCTGACATTTGAAGAAGTTATATTTAATGAATATAAAATAATGTCAAGTATTGATAAATTTAAAAATTAATAATAATGTTAAGTATTAATAAATTAACTAAATTAACTTCAATTAAAAGATAAATTGAATTAATAATAATGTCTAAGTATTAATAAATTGTCTTTCTAATTAACTTAACTTTTATTTTAAAATAACGTCAAAGATAAATTATTATACTTAATTAATTTAAGTGGAATGAATAACCATTATTAAATTAAATTTTTATACTTAATTAAATTAAGTTAAATGAATAAAGATTATTAAATTAAATATGTATTCTTAATTAAGATAAGATGACTTAAATTTTTTATTATATGAATAAATTAATGCTAATTTAACTTAAGATTAAAAATAAGTTTAATTAACTTGCATTCATTTTAAGTTAAATAATTAAACATTATTAAATCAAATTGTCTTTCTATTTAACTTAACTTTTATTTTAAAGTAACTTCAAAGATAAATTATTATACTTAATTTACTTAAGTTGAATGAATAACCATTATTAAATTAAATTTTTATACTTAATTAAATTTAGTTAAATGAATAAAGATTATTAAACTAAATTTGTATACTTAATTAACATAAGATGACTAATTTTTTTTATTAACTTAACATACTTAAATGACTTAATTAAGTTAAGTTGTTTGAAACATTATAATTAACAGTGAATATATAAAAACATCTTTAATTTTTCCGCTAACCCTTTTTTTAGTTTCTGTACGGTCGCTTATTTGTACATGTCCAAAACCCTAATTATTAAACATGTCAGATGATGATGATTTTGTACCTTGGGTTAATTATTACATACTCCCTCCGTCCCATAAAAAATGTCCCTTGACTTTTTGAAAATCAAAATTTTTAAACTTTGACTATTATTATATTAAATATTTTAAATAATTAAATTTTATAAAATATATATTTGAAAACTACTCGAAGTTTTTAAAATATATTTTTTTATATTTTTATCAATAATACATTTTAAATAATTATGAGTCAAAGTTGAAAAAAAATTGACCCAAAAATCAATAAGGAACAAAAATTGTGGGACAGACCTCGCTCACATTTATGTCTTCGCTCGCAATCCACGAAGTTGGTAGCAAACATTTTATTACACTCTACACCCTAATCACTAATTAAATTTCTTAATCTTGCTAGAAACAACACCTGAATAGTAGGAGCTAGTAATGTCTTAAAACAAATTGAAAATGGGAATGAGATGGTCAAGCATCAAAGAAAAGCCAACACAAGTCATTTCTTTTTATTCATCCATACGACAAAGACGAGCAACTGCACCAACATAAAACAACACATAAGTTTCTTGCACAGAGCTACAATCTTTAAAAAAAAACAATTCCACCATGATGAGACTAGCATAAAAGCAGGACTCTTCTATATTCTCTCCTACTATCCTGTCAACATTTCAGGACTACGGAATTAGAGAAATCGATAGAAGAATTCCGGGGATTACATGCATACAGCAGCAGTAAAAGTCTTCTACCAACACCACTTGATTTTTTATAACACGCATCCATCTGCCATGGCCAAACACATTGATCGACCAGCTTCATTAACCCTAATAAACATGCAAAATCACTGTACATCATCAACAATTGTAGCATATAAATCGCACGAGTATAACAGACATGGATCTTTTTGTGCATGTAATCTGAAACTGGACATGAGTGTGATTACTCACCACGGTTTATCACCATAGGCCGAACGGGAATCATCCACCATTAATCATCGACAGTATATTGCCTGATCGATGTGTGGAGGAATTTGCTTAATTTCAGTTCCAAGTTCTTGTTCAATCCTATACCTGTTACATAGGACCACATAAGATTTCAATGAACTAGGAGAACCTCAATGTATATAGTACTATGGTTTACAGAAGTTGGATTTGGTAACATACAAGTTAAAGCGGTCCTCATAGGTGATCAAATTCACAGCCAATCCAAGATGACCAAACCTTCCTGATCGACCAACCTGCTCATTAAAAGAATATCCATGAGGATTACCAAAAGGAATGATATGAACGTTGCACCTCGCAAGAGATAAAATATCTTAACCAACATACTCTGTGAAGGTATGTTTCTGAGTTCTTGGGAAAGTCAAAGTTAATTACAACATTAACAGCTTGGATATCTATACCCCTCGTAAAAAGATCTGCAGAAAGTACAAATACATCATTAGAAGATTATTCTTCAAGATGACTATCACATAATGCTTATGAAGAGTAAAACCTTATTCAGCACATGCATTAAGAACTGGTCATAAGACTGTAAATTGTGTTGCTCAAAATATTTAAAAAATAAAGCCAGCAACGTTAAGTTCAAATTAGTTATTTTCTAGCAAAACAGTAATAGAAAGTACTTCAAACTATCAGCTACAAAACATGGATTTACTTGTTAAAGAATCAAACAGCAGAGAAAGATTAGATCATATCTCAAATATACATAGCATGGCGTAGCATACCAGTACAAACGAGGTTCCTGTATGCACCATTGCGGAAATTATAAAATACTTTGTTACGATGGTCCTGAAGCATTTTTGCATGGATATAAAAGCAAGAGTAGCCAAGTTCTGTTATTTTCTTGGCCAGCAGCTCCACCCGATTTACCGAGTTGCAGAAAATGATTGATTGGTTTATTTGCAGCTGGAGATAAATAAATATCACAACTCATCCAAACAAAGCTAAAGAGAGGAAACTAGATAAAGTTTATATATATATATATATATATATATATATATATATATATATATATTATCAAACCTTAGAGAAAAGAGTATTTAAGCAATGGACTTTCTGTCTTTCTTCTACAAAGGCATAATATTGTGTAATACCCTTCAGAGTAAGCTCATCCATCAGATTAATAATGTAAGGCTTTTTAAGGTATCTGTCTTTAAAGTCCTTGACAGTAACAGAAAATGTGGCTGAAAACATCAAAATTTGACGATTCGCTGGAAGAAACTGTATCAACTGCTCTATAGATGGTTGAAACTCTGGAGACCGAAGTTTATCTGCCTGAAAGAAACCAAAACACAAAAAAAATCAGATAAAATGCAAAAAGAAAATCAAACTGAGAGAAAAGAAAAACGCAGAGAAACTACCAAATTATTACCTCATCCATGATAAGCATAGAACAATCTTTCAAGATGCAAACACCTTTTTTAGCAAGGTCAAGAATTCTCCCAGGAGTTCCAACCAGTAAATGGACTGGTCGATACAGTCACATGATATCATCCTTGAGACTGGTACCTCCAGTTGTGACCATGACTTGAATTTGTAAATGCTTCCCAAGCTCCTTGCAGACTTGTGATGTCTGAAGAGCCAGTTCTCTTGTTGGAACAAGTATGACAACTGTGCAAAAAAAAGACAGGTTCAGTAAAATTAAGTAATTGAACAAATAATGAAAAATCAGAATTCATGTGTGTCATTGACAACATCATGAAATACAGAAGGGGAATTGACTTGTATTTCATACTAAACCAAAAGGATTCAAATAAAGAACTTTATTTGCTCGGGTTTCAGAACGAAGAGTAAAAATTCATGCCTGGACTGACACAAAAAGTTGCACCTATTTGCAGTAAGTCTTGATGCACTCATTTCACAAACTGATACAGAAGTTTGACCACCGCTTGACAATGTCAATACATACCAATGCCCGTAACTCATACTTAAGTTAACAATATATGCAGTAAACAGATCTCATGCATCTTCTCCAATATCTGATTGCCAAAAAATCAAGCAACTGATATGGTTTAGGGTTTTCAGCACCTAAAACGGTGGCGACGCAGGTGCACGAACGGCGGCGGTGCAACCTCGTCGGAAAAGACGCGACGTCGACAGCGGCATAACCAAACGACGGCGACATCTTCACACTCAATCTTTCACACCACAACAGCGGCACAGACTCAAAACGGCGGCGGCAATAGTCCGACGGCAACGACGGCACAACCGTGACAAGGACGGCATCACTCGTTTAAACATGCGAAAGTAACTGCAACGAGCATTCCGGCCAACAACACGAAATCAAAACAAAATCCACAACTCAAAACCATAATTTAAAACCAAAACTCGAATTTCAAGCTTACCCCCCCCACACACACACGAACGGAGGAAGGAAGAGGAGCGGACGGCGAAGCGAGAAACGATGGAGACGAGCAACAGGAAAGCTGAACGGTTTTCTACCATTTTCGACCAAACGACGACTGATAAGGTTGGTCCGGTGGGTGGGGTTTGGTCGTGGGTTTAAGACGGTCTCGACGGAAGTGACCGTGTGAGCTACGGAAGACTATAGGCCGGTGAACGGAGCTTTATCGAAGCTCACCGGAGATGGTGCGGGAGATGGGTGCTATCGAGAGAGTGTGGGGTGAGAGAGAGCGGCTGATAGATTTCCAATGGAAGCTGAATAGGGTTTTGGGTGTTATAATGGGGTATAAATACCCTTTCCAAAGGGTAAATCACATAAAAGGTCATTGAGCCTTTTAGGGTTTATAAAACGATACCAAAACTGTACCCGCATTATAAATCGACCCCACAAATTTCTGAAATTAAACCTCAAATTCTGAATCTAATCAAATTAATCCCTTAATCAAATTAAGGTTTCAAGATTAAAAAATCCCAAATTTTAGGGTTTCCAAATTAGGGTTTTCAAATTTTAAATTTCCGAATTAGGAGAATTTTGGGGTGTTACAATAACCACTACTCTCTAAACCGTAAAACCCTAATCTTTAATATATAACTCATCGTCCTTAATCCTAGATTAGGGGTTTAGTGCTTAGGGGAGATAATTAGACATTAGGGGTTTAAACACCAAGCATCAATCTTTAATCAATGAACCATAGTCCCTAATCCTAAACCCTAAACAATAACCACTACTCTCTAAACCACAAAACCCTAATATTTAATCTATAGCTCATAGTCTGTAATCCTAGATCGGGGGTTTAGTGGTTAGGGTTAATTACTTATGCTTTAGGGTTTAATGCTTAGGGTCGATAATTAGACATTAGGGGTTTAAACACCAAACCTCAATCTTTAATCAATGAACCATAGTCCTTAATCCTAAACCCTAAACAATAACCACTACTCTCTAAACCATAAAACCCTAATATTTAATCTATAGCTCATAGTTCGTAATCCTAGATCTGGGGTTTAGTGGTTAGGGTTAATTACTTATGCTTTAGGGTTTAATGCTTAGGGTCGATAATTAGACATTAGGGGTTTAAACACCAAACCTCAACCTTTAATCAATGAACCATAGCCCCTAATCCTAAACCCTAAACAATAACCACTACTCTCTAAACAGTAAAACCCTAATATTTAATCTATAGCTCATAGTCTGTATTCCTAGATCTGGGGTTTAGTGGTTAGGGTTAATTACTTATGCTTTAGGGTTTATTGCTTAGGGTGGATAATTATCGACCCTAAACCCTAAACCCTAAACAATATATATCACATGTACGTAATCCCCAATCCATAAACCCTAAACCCTAATCCATAAACCCTAAATCGTAAAAATAAAAACCATAATCCGTCAATATATATAATACACATAACACAATAAACCATAAACCCGAAGGAACCCGACCTGAAATGAACCCGACCTGAAACGAAACCGACCTGAAATGAACCCGACCTGAAACAAAACCGACCTGAAAAGAACCCGACCTGAAACGAAACCGACCTGAAACGAACCCGACCTGAAACGAAACTGACCTGAAACGAATCCGACCTAAAACGAAACCGACCTGAAATGAACCTGACCTGAAACGAAACCGACCTGAAATGAACCCGACCTGAAACGAAACCGACCTGAAATCAACCTATCAATTAACCGTTTTGGCCCAACCTAAAATGAACCGACCTGAAATGAACCCGACCTGAAATGAACCCAACCCGAAATGAACCCGACCTGAATTGAACTCGACCTGAAATGAACCCGACCCGAAATGAACCCGAACCGAATCGAGTCAAAACAAAAAATGACCTGAAATGACCTATAACCGATTTGACCCGACCTGACAGAGCCCGACCTGAAACCCAACTGTTGACCTGTTTTTACATCCCTAGATACAAGTATTTATGGTGTTTTAGACCAAACGCTATATGATTTTATTGCGGAGTTTGTAGCGGTAATTTTTAAAAACGTCATCATATATTAGTCTATAACTACGTTTTTATTAAAGCGCTATTATGGAGAGTAAAAATCATTTGACTCTTTACATGCTTCTTTAATAATTGATTGACACGTGTATTAAAAAAGTTTTTTCAAAAGTTAACGGAAGTTTGAGGTTATTTGGCCGTTTGCCTTTTATCTTAGGTTTGCTTGTTCTTTAGTTTATTTATGGTTTTTTTAACGTGATGCGCCTTAAAATGAGGTGCACTAAAATTCTTACAAAACATGTAAGAATTTCGGTATCGACTTATCGGTATATACCGAAATTCTTATATTTTTTCTGAGAAATTCAGTATATACCGAAATTTTTATATTTTCGAAATTTTTGAACTTTTTGTAAGAAATTCGGTATATACAAATTTTCTTATACTTTTTGTAAGAAATAAAGTATATACCAAAAAAATTAATACTTAAATTCTTATAATTTTTGTAAAAATTTCAGTTGCGCCTCATTTTAAGGCATCTCACCCTGGAACTTCCCGTTTATTCATCTACCAAAGCTGCTGTCAAATAAATTCTCTAAAGTTGCTGCTAAATCAATCTAAAGCTACTGACCCAAAATTCCATAGCTTCGCCAAATATTAACTCCATAAATTCTTCTATATCTACTAGATTAAATGATCTCAAAGTAGATGTAAGGACTCGTTACAAGATTCTACTTAGATGGTATTTTTATTTAGCGACACGGGCTGCAATGAGTGATCAAGCATTTGATATTGCTACAGGTGATGGAGAAAAGATATTAAGAAAAGTTTAGACAACTTTGAAGCAATTATCGATCGAAGAATCTTTGAACACATGTGGAAAATAGAAAATTTCAGTTGATGCAAGTAAAAAGATGAGGATAGTGAGAAAAACGTTAAAGGCAACAAGTGTAAACTCAAAAGAAAAGGAGATAGATCGACTAAAAAGTATTTTAGAAAAAGCCACAAGAAAAAAAAATCGACGAAATATTAAATTAATAAAGGCTTTGTAAGAAGAAAAGGTATGGATGATAAATTTTTAATTACTTTATATATTGCTCTTCACTATTTTTTAATATTTTAGTTTTTTAATATAATATTTTACTATCTACTGTTTATGATAAGTTATATATATATATATATATATATATATTATTTTGTTTAATTACTTTAAATTTTTTAATCAGAATGAACTAATGGTTTTAATTATATATTTCAATATTTTACAGCAATCTCAAGTCGGTAGTGATTAATTAAATTTTAATGTTTTGAATTCATGTGGTCAATTTGCATCTCAATACACACATGTAATTTAAGTTTTATGTTAAAATTTTGATTTATACAAAAATTATTATCAGTTTTATATTTTTCTAGCTTTTGTGTATTAATAAACAACAATAGGATTCTAATTTGGACATGAACACCATGAATCAATCTACAATCACAAGTATAGTGGATTTATTATAGGTAATGTTTATAATGTAATAAACAAATGTAATTCTATTTTATTTTGATTGTGATACTTATTTATCCTTTTTAATATTTGTAGGCTCAAATACCACAAGCTTAATTCTTACAAAGAGGAAATTTGCAAGAAAATCAAAAGAACATATAAAATACTTAACTTCAAATTTTGGTAGAACGCAAGATTTGAGTATCGTACATTTATCTTTTAAAAGATTAATAATTTATTTAAATTTAGTTAGTTTACTTTGTTAGGAAATAGGCTACTTGCTATATTACTAAGATTTTTTTTTAACTTTTGTTGAATTTGTGGATTCTTGAACTTATAGGTTCTTATGATAAATAATCATAATGGTCGTTATTAGTTAGATGTTTCTAATTTCATAGACAAAACTTTGAAATTTTTTTACTTGCTTGGCAACAAACATACTTTACTTAGAAAATTATGAAAAACAACATAATTAAGCTTGAACGGAATGAAACTATAATTATCGAGTGGGATATATTTTTTAAAATACTAAGTTCAAAAAAAATTAACAAATTCGGGACTAAATAAAATCTAACTAATGAATCACCATTTCATGAAATTAAACTACTCCATAAACTAATGAGTCTAAAACAGAAAAGTTTATTCTTATTAAAATTGCAGAAAACAAAATTAAATCTTGAAACATAAGAAATTAGAAGATTAAGCTCAATTGTTTCGTAATTATCTGCAACTTTACGAATTCAACAACCTATTAAAGTTGTTGCACTCGAACAATGCCTTTGCTGTCATTTCTCTATCAAATCTCCAAATGTAATTCAACCCTACTGGCAGCTCAATAATGGTTGCTTCAGTCTTTTCTTTGTTTGCGAAGAAGAGAGTTTACAAAAGAACACTCATTTTGAACAACAAATTCTAGTGCTCAAAGCTCCTTTCACTTTGTCATTTAATCATGTTGTGTGCCAATGGAGATACCCAACCCAAGATGCTTCCCAAAGCTCTTCTCCATTCTTCGGCAAGCACTGGATCACTCATCGAGAACCCTACTCCTTTTAGTGTACCCCTTAGGATAATCAAATTAGCATAATGTAATGTAATGCTAATGCTGCCACACCTAACTTACTTGGCGGAGGCTTAAGAAGCTTTAAGTTTGACTCAAAAAACATGATTTCCATATCTTTCTTTTCATTATGCTTTGAACAACTCCTCAGCGAGCCTTACAAAGCTGAAAGCCTCAGCGTTTTCAGTTGGATGGACCGTTACAAAAGCTGAGAGACTCCGAAGTAGGGAAGAGGATACCCAAACCCCAAAACAAGCTTCATCCTTTCCAGAACAGTGAAGATCAATCTAACAAGCATGGAAACAATCATGTCAAAGCTTTTGCTCAATAAAGATATTTTTTTGTTCAAATACGAACAAAATTCATATGCCCATTTCTTGTGCTATAAAGAGTGATGTGCTATGTATCAAGTCTGAGGATCATATACAACCAATTACATTCGATCTAACTACCAACTTTAAAATTTAAATACATTGCACCATTTCACTTGAGCAATGTGATATGAAAACACATTGACTGATGACATGAAAACACTACCTTATGTGCCCTTGTTTAACACACGATAATGGTGAATAGACTTGACCATACCAGTCTTGAACATAATTGTTTGAAAACACATAATCGAGCTTGTTTCAGCACTCATCCTAAAGCCTATACATGTTCATCATGTTAAGCAGTGCTTCACCTTCAAAGACTCCTAGCAATGTGAGAAGGTCTCATAGCAGCATTATAGATACAACTAAAAGCGTACTGAAACTTACACAACTCAAATTAACAAAAAAAAAAAATTAATCAATATTCAGTATGTATTCACTCAAAATTTCACCCAAAAACAACAAAAATTAACTAAAATTTCAAGAGTTTTAGATTATACTCTTTAAAGTTATCAACAGAACAATAATAAATTTTGTTGAGTGGATCAATCGAATCGAAATTGGTCAAGACGGGGTGAATTGGCTTTTTAAATTTGAAGGGAGCAAATTGAAATTGTAAGAATTAAAGACAAGACAATTTATAGTGGTTCAAGCTTCGAACAAGCTCTACATCCACTACCTTAGCTCCCACTAAGGATTTTCAACCAATTTCACTAGAAATTCTTCTCCTTTTCTCTGATTAGGAGAAAACGTTACAAACCGGTTAATCTTTCTACCTAAAGAATAACCAAGACTCTCTCAATACAAAGAAGAAATGACAATCTGAAAAATACCTCTCACAAGGTTGATACATTGCCCAATTACAATTAACCACTCCCCAAACCTGAAAGAAAATGATACAATGAAAATTACACAAGTGGAGGTTACAAAGATTTGACTCTTTAAGCTCAAGGGTTTGGATGTATGCTTGGATTGTTGCAAATAAGTTCAATAGTTGTTGTTGTAGCTTTGGAGGCTTATTTTTATACTCTTACATTATTTTCTAGCCGTTATGGTGGTTGAGATCATCAATTGAGCCATTGGACTCAATTTTCCCGCAATAAATGCACTTCTTCAACCTACCGTATCGGTACACGAAGGCTCGTATCGATACATGTCTCAAAAAGAAAGAGTCGTTGTGTGCATTTAAGAGGGGCGTACTGATACACGTATAGGCGTATCGGTACGGTTATAGTGTAAAACAAGGGGCGTACCGATACTCAAAGATCGTATCAATATGGATTTAGCTTACTGGAATCATGATGAAAACTTAAGCAAAAAGTGTATCGATAGGCTATAAGGGCGTATAGATACGGTCCAACGACCGTTTGAAATTTGTTGATTTCATAACTGATAAGCAACGACTATATTATTAAATGCAAAGATTTATCGAATCAAACCAAACCGTGTCGATACGGGGACAACCGTATCGGTACGCTATGCCTTAAGATTAAGCCTAGAAAGAATATCGTATCGATACGGGTATAATTGTATCGGTACGCTTTTGTCGATTAAAATTCCAAAACCGTAAAATCGTATCGATACGACTAGAGCGTATTGGTACGCCTTAGCATACATGTAAGGTTTTGCTTTGAACACTTAGAAAAATTTTGTTTGAAAATTTTATTCAACTTAGAAACAGTTTTGGTTCAAATTTTCTTATCAAATTGTGAGACTTTAAAATACTTCAAAATTTATTTACTTTTACAAATAGGTCCTTAGACAAATTTTTGTATCGAATTCAAATTAGGTTTTACAATCTCCCCCTTTTCGATATAATAAAACCAAAGTAAATTTTTAAGTATTTTGAAAACTTTAAAAAGTTTACTCCCCTTAATTTAAGATTGATTTTTTCAAAAGTTTGTAAAAATTTGTATTTTACAATTCTCCCCTTTTTTAGATCAAAATCAATGCATATAACCAAAGGATATAGACAAGGTATAGAGCAATGAAGCACAAAGTAAAGCATAATTAAAGCAACATAATATCATTAAACTTCAAATTAAAATCCAAAGAAATATAACTTCAAACTTAAATACAAACTGAAATCCTAAGAACAAAATATAAATCAAAGCATAGAGTTCCTAAACATTTTTTTGAAATACCTAAACATAAAACATAGATGCATAATAAAATAGAAATTCTAAATGATATGATATGGAATGAGATGAGATGCACAACATCTACTTGTCCCCTATCGTCTTCGTCCTCGTCCTTTTCATCATCACCATTGCGATTGGTTTGAGAGTTCCGAGCATTAAGCCAAACACCATGGAAAGCGGTGAGAGATACATCCATGGAAGCTTGTTGTTGCTCAATGGCCTTGACTCGATCCTCCAACGATGTAAAACGTGTATCAATGGCCGTAAATCCCGCATTCATGGTTGTATCTAAAGAAGCAACATTAATCCCTAACGGTATGAATTGCTCATTTAGATACGCCATGATTCCATCCATGGAAGATTGAGCTTGGTTGGTTGACTTGTGGACCTTGTGAAGCTACCAGAGGAGGTTGATCGTCTTGAGGAGGAGGAGGAGGTCGATTAATATGAACCTATTCATGATCGATGTACTCAAAGTGTGCACGAGTAAGAGAGTGTTCATCGATCAGTTTGCCAAGAGGCTCGGCGGCATCATGGGAACAATCGATCTCTAAGGAATGGAACAAGAAACTCAAAGTTGTGACATAGAAGAAGGACTTGACTTGATCGCTGTGACGGTGTTGAACAAGATAGACCAAGTCGAAAAACATGATTTGACAAAGGTTTGGGCACTTACCTTCACAGAAACAATGAAGCCAAAAAGCATCAACTTGGCGGATAGTAGAAAGTTTCCCACCGAAAGGACGAAGCCACCAAGAGATGATAAGATGGAGGATACGATCATAGGCATCAATAACGGTTACGGAGCCTAGTTGAGAATTCCCCAATGAGTGTTCATCATAATTCCCCAAATTTTCAAAACCAAAAAAATTGCACAAAAGGGTTTAATCAATTCTAAATTTCTTCCCCATGAGATAGGATTCAATGGCAATTACATGTTCTCTTGCTTGATCATGAATGCAACGGGCATTAGCATAGAAAATTAAAACAAGGTTACGATATAAAATCGGGGGTATACTTAGAAAACTCATGAATTTCCATTGTTGTAATAACCCATAATATTTGAACTTAAAACATTCAGAGTTTATAAAAGGGATTGATACAACTCTTTCATCCCGGATAGAAAAAGCTTGATATTGTTTGTAATGCGATAAAGCCCAATGAGATTGAAAATTGTGTTGGATAATAAAACCAAGGTTCGGTTTAGTAATATCCTCATTTTCCAGGTTGGGATTTGAAGAACTAGAAGGCAATTCTTTTCTTCGTCTCTTTTTAAGCCTCGTGATAAGCTAAAAACATCAAACAATTCAAAAATAATATATGCAATTATCATCACATTCGATCCAATAAAAATTCTAATAATTCAAAGTATTGTGAAAACACTATATTTTATATGTTAAAAATATATAAAAGTATAAAACTAAATTGAAACCCCCTCGACCCATCCTAGCCGCCAGACCACATCGAATGGGTTACACGGGGAAAACCGAAGCGAAACATGTTAAGGCTCCACTTTGATTAAAAACCCTAGAAAATTTCTTTTAAAGTTATATTGTCTAAATGCATTGAACATATCCTATGTGAGAGAACACACATCGGAAAACACACATGGATAAAAACACGCAAAACAAACAATTAAGATACCTTTTTTCAAATTTACAACAGGCCGTATCGGTACACTAGAGGACTGTACCAATACGCTTAGACTTGGTCAACACCCCAAAGTTAACCTAGGGAGACTGTATCGATACGTTAGAAGACCGTATCGATACGCTCTCAACGGTCAACTTTCCCATGGTCAAACTACAAAGACAATACCGATACCCTCAAGACCCGTATCGATACGCCAAAATCTCGTCAATTTCTCAGATTTCCAGAGATCATTTGGTGTATAGATACAAATCCGCGTACCGGTACGCCCTACCCCAAAACAAGGTCCAAACAAGGGACTGTATCGATACTGCCCTTGAGCGTATCGATACGCCTTGCACTTCAAGACTCATTTTAGCTGCTAAAAACACAAGGACTCGACACTAGAGGCATATAACGACCATACAATCATGCATATAACACAAGGCATCCATGGATAAAAATACGAAGCAATTTAAACACCGAACGATGCAACATTCAACATGATAGGATTTTAAAGGGAGACATGCATACATAACATTCACCAACATAGCCAAAAGCCAAACAAAAGCATAAATCAACATGGAATAAGGCAATACAAGCCCAAAACATCTAAGCAAACTTATCTAAACAAAAGGACATGCCAACAACATCTCAAACATACAGGTCATATCCCATTGCTTAATACTAATTATCGAAGTCTAAACCATACTTGAGCAAACCAAACTCCCTTGGAGTCTCCCTTATTCCCCGAGCTACTCCGTAGGTCTAAGGCCCTGCATTGTTGGAAAAGAGAGCGTAAGCGTTTAAGCTTAGTGAGTGGTACTCAAACGGTAGCTACAACAATGCAGTTTTAAAACATAGTTTTCTTGAAAAACCAAAACCATTTCCAAATCATTTCCACATGCTTGAACACATAACCACATGCATTTTACCTTCACGTGCATTTACCGAATGCAACCACAAGCCATAGGCTTACAACATGCTCATTCTCATAATGCAAGCAAAGTAAACAACAATGCAATAAGCATAAGCACAATAGAGGGAAATCAACAACATGCTTAACATGAGAATTTAAGCATCATGGGTATATTGACATTCAACGTTTTTACTCGGATATGCGGATAGTTTCTCAAACCCACTAGACACTTCCGGTGGAATCTCACATCACCGTACTCCTCCTTAGTGGAATCTAACATCACTAAGGTCACGCGCGAATTTTTCCTCGAGTGCACTCTAATCCTATTGATCGATCAATTATATCCGGTAACAACCCAACACATGTCAATATACTCAATTACAACCACAAGCATTATCGATGCTTGAACCACTTACCAAGTCCAAACTTCCATGCAAGGCATGTACTCACAATTCAAGTATAAACACAAGTCCCACATCTGAACATGCATAACAATGCAATTCAACACATAACAACATGGCATGTTCATCTCACATTCAAGAATCGTAAAGCACAATTTAATTGCGTAAAACCTTTAAAACTTACTCTTGAGCTTGCATTGGCTTTTCAAGCTCAATCCAAACTCCCAAAACACTCTTTTAACCACGTTAAGGCTTTTAAAATCAATCCACTCACCAGCCAACATACAAACGATGTCCAGGATGCCGAATCAAGCCTCCGAACTACCCAGATTTCCGTCCTCAAAGCCTGAATCCAATTTCTCTGTTTTGAGCAACCCAAAGTCGAACATTAAAACACAAATACACTTAGAAACACAGGAAAGACCCGGAACTCAACAACCTTGCATCTTGGCACATCGATTGAAGCCCAAATTTCACTCGAAACATAATCAATTCAAACCCAAACTACTAGCAGCCATACCCAACGAGTTTACCATAAAAAATCTATCTTTTAACATCCCTAAACATCAACCCAAAGCTATCAAACCTTCAGTTGTCATTTAGACCCAAAACCCATAAAAAACTCAAGATTTCCAACTCCTAAAATCACCCACAATACCCATTTCGGGTTTTCTCTAAAAACTCATCATTTTCATGTTATTTTAGTGTTAAAACAAAGTTAAAAACACCCCCAACTCAGCCATAATCAACCCAAACAAAAACCCATAAATTTCCTTTCATTTCAAACCAAACTTCAAAAATCAAAATATGTTTAATCCATGAGTTCTGTAAAAATCTTAGCATTTAAGACTTAGAAAATAAAACTAAGTTGAGAAACCATTTACCTTGAAGAAATCACTTGGTTTGGAAGCTTGAAATAAATGGAATAGTAAATAGGGTTTGGGGAGGTTTTAGAACGTGAAATGAAAAATTGAAGAAGATGATACTTTTGAAAAAACCCTTTTTTGTTCATTTTTGCTAAAAGTTCCCCTTTTTGCCCTTTAGTCTTTTAAAACCCTTTTTGGTGTGTAAAAAAATAGTTTATCTCCAATTTAATTTAACCCGACCCGGTTCAACTAATCCAATAACTCTCGGCCCTAAACTCGGGGCTTTACAACTCTCCCCCACTTAAGGAATTTCGTCCCTGAAATTTACCTGGTGGAAAGAGATGTGGAAACTGCTTTCTCATGTCGTCCTTCCTCTCCCAAGTGGCTTCTTCCACCCCTTGGTGTCGCCACTTAACCTTAACCAACTCAATGGTCCTTCCTCGCAACACTTTGCTGTCCGAAGCCAAAATCTCAACTGGTTCTTCATCGTAGGTCAAATCCGGATTCAATTCTATCTCCTCAACTGACATAACATGTGACAGATCTGATCTATACCTCCGAAGCATCGAAACATGAAACACATCGTGAATCTTCTCTAGTTCGACCGGTAGTCTCAATCTATAGGCAACGGGACCAACTCTCTCAACTATCTCATACAGACCAATGAATCTCGGGCTCAACTTACCTTTCCTACCGAACCTCATAACTTTCTTCCAAGGTGAGACTTTCAAGAACATTTTGTCGCTCACGACATACTCTACTTCTCTTCTTTTCAAATCTGCATAAGATTTCTGTCTATCCGAAGCTGTCTTCAAACGGTCACAAATCAATTGTACTTTCTTGGTAGTACCCTTAAGCATATTAGGCAAAGGTATCAATTTTTGTCCCGCTTCGGCCCAACAAACAGGTGTTCTACATTTTCTACCATACAGAGCTTCATAAGGCGCCATCTGAATGCTCACTTGATAACTGTTATTATATGCAAACTTTACTAACGGTAGATGCTTCTCCCACAAACCCTAAAATTCAATAATGCAACATCTCAACATGTCATCCAACACTTGTATGACTCTCTCTGACTGGTCATCGGTCTGAGGATGATATGAAGTGCTGAAATTTAGTCGAGTACCCAAAGCACTATGCAAACTCTCCCAAAATCTAGCTGTGAATCTCGGATCTCTGTCTGACACAATAGATTTCGGTACACCATGCAATCTCACTATCTTACTGATATACAAATCGGCCAACTTATCTAAAGTATACGTGGTATGAACGGCCAAGAAGTGCACACACTTTGTAAGACGATCAACAATTACCCAAACCGAATTATTCTTAGAATGTGTCAACGGCAAACCCGATACGAAATCCATGGAGATTCTCTCCCACTTCCACTCGGGAATTCTCAATGGTTGTAACAAACCTGAAGGAAACTAGTGCTCGGCTTTAACTCGCTGACAAAACCATGCACTTACTCACAAACTCGGCAACATCTTTCTTCAAACCAACCCAGAAATACTCATTTTCCAAATAGCGATACATTTTCGTGCTTCTCGGATGCATAGCAAACGGGCTACTATGAGCTTCAGTTAGGATGGTGCGCCTCAAGTCTACATCTTCCGGGACAACTACTCTACTCTTGAAACACAAGACTCCGTCACTACTAAAACAAAAATTTGTCGGTTTACCCTCCGCTATGTCTTGTACATGAGATGCTAAAGATCTATCTTGCAACTGTTTCTCTCTAATCAAATGAAGCAACGAAGGCTTAACTTGCAACTCGGCCACTAAACCACCATCTTTGGACAAACTCAATCAAGCAAACATAACTCGTAATTCCACCGCTACCTTTCTACTCAAAGCATCGGCCACTACATTGGCTTTACCCGGATGGTACTCAATTGTGAGATCGTAGTCCTTAAGTAGCTTTATCCACCTACATTTTCTAAGATTCAACTCTCTTTGTGTCATTATATACTTCAGACTCTTGCGATTCGTATACACTGTGCATTTCTCACCGTACAAGTAATGTCTCCAAACTTTCAAAGCGAAAACCATTACAGCCAAATCTATATCATGCGTAGGGTAATTACGCTCATGAGTCTTTAATTGTCTAGATGCATAGGCCACTACTCTTCCTTCTTGCATAAGCACACAACCCAAGCCAACATACAACAAATCACTGAAGACTACAAACTCTTTCCCTGACACAGGCTGAACTAAAACATGAGCTTCGGTTAAGGCTTCTTTCAATTTCTCAAATGCTTGTTGTCTTGCATTAGTCCACTCAAATCGAACATCCGTATGTAGCAACTTAGTCAAAGGTGCTGCAACCTTTGAGAAACCCTCAACAAAACGTCTATAGTAACCGGCCAAACCTAAGAAACTACGAACTTCGGTCACTGTCTTTGGTAGTTTCCAATTCACAACTGCCTCAACCTTCTTAAGATCCACTCGGATTCCCTCGGCTGATACAATATGGCCTAAGAAGATCATTTCTCTAATCCAAAATTCACATTTGCTTAACTTGTTATACAACTGATGGTCTAACAATTTATGCAACACCAAACGCAAATGTCGATCGTGATCTTCCTCGGTACGAGAGTACACTAAAATTTCATCAATGAACACTACCACAAACTGATCTAAGTACTCGTGAAACACTCTATTCATCATGTCCATAAAAGCTATCGGTGCATTAGTTAAACCAAATAGCATCACTAAGAATTCGTAGTGTCCATAACGAGTGGGGAAAGTTGTCTTCAGTACATCTCGATCTCTTACTTTCAACTGATAATAACCGGATCTCAAATCTATTTTCGAGAACACTGAAGCACCTCTCAACTAATCAAACAAGTCATCAATCCTCGGCAACAAATACTTGTTCTTCACTATCAACTTATTCAATTGTCGATAATCAATACACATTCTCAAACTGTCGTCTTTCTTCTTCACAAACAACATCGGTGCACCCCAAGGTGAAGTACTCAGACGAATGAACCCTCAGTCTATCAATTCCTGAAGCTGCGTCTTCAACTCTTTCATTTCTTTTGGAGCCATTCGGTAAGGTGCAATCCATACTGGAGCTGATCTAAATAAGTCTCTATGACAAACTCTACATCCCTATCTGGAGGCAAACCAGGCAATTCTTCTGGGAATACACTCGGAAAGTCACAAACGGTCCTAATGTCTCCCGGTCGAGCCTCATCCATATTCGGATTCATAACATAGGCTAGGTACGCCTGAAAACCCACATCCAATAACTTTTGAGCCTCTAAGGCTGAAACTACATTGGACAAGAACTTAACGTTCTCGCCCACTATTACTACCTCGTGATCCTCTGAAAGTCTCAAGGGCACCCGCTTTGTCTCAAAATCTACCCTAGCCCTATGCTCTACAAGCCAGTCCATGCCTAATATTACATCGAAACCGTAAAACGACAATTCCATCATATCCACGGGAAAAACATGACCCTGAACCATCAAAGGACATCTTCTGTACATCTTTCTGACCACTACTGTCTCACCAAAGGAACTAGTGACATTCATACCCACATCTAATATCTCAACCGGAATATCTAACAATCTTGCATGCTCACTCAATATGTACGAATGTGTAGAATCAGAATCAATCAAGGAAAGTAAAGTCAAAGACTGTAACGAGAAATTACTTGCAATCACGTCTGTGTCATTCCTGTCCTCACGGTGTGCATACACCCTAGTTGGCCCACCTCACTCGGGCTGAACTGCGACAACATGAGCTACATTTCTCTGACTGTCATTCCAAGGCTAAAAGTTACCTCGACCACGCCCACGACCTATCTGATGGTCAACAGCTTATGCAAGAGCTTGTCCATCCCTAGACGGATGTGGACATTTGCGCTTCAAATGCGCCCTAGACCCGCAGTTTCAACAAGACCCATAAGTGCCCCAACACTCACCGAAATGACTTCTACCACACTTGTTGCACTCGAGAGTACAATTCTCAGTCCCTTGGCCGTGATGACCTCACCCCGGATTACCACCTTCACGTCTATGATCATGATGAGGTTTCTTATCCTTGTGTTTCTTGGCACGATCTCTGTCCCATTCAGTAGTTCTCTTTTCGGAACTAGATCCACCTTTGCGATCCGCAAGTCCCAAAGACTGTTTGATGTCCTTGGCCCTAGTGACCAACACATCAAAATCTGTATAGTCAGAAACCAACATGTAGGTCTTCACATCCTGAACCAACCCATAACGGAAACGCTCACATCGTTCCGCCTCAGTGGGAACTAACTCAGAAGCATACTGACTTAGACGTACAAACTGCACCTCATAGTCGGATACGGTCAAGCTACCCTGAACTAGAGCCATGAACTCTCTCTTCTTCTCATCTAGGTATCAAGAACCTAGGAACTTTTTACGGAAAGCAGCCCTGAAGAACTCCAAAGTAACCTCGGCCTCTGGCATACCTATAGTGATAGTAGTCCACCAAGTGTAGGCATCTCCCTGAAGCAAAAAGACAATGCAACCCAACTTATGTGCTTCAGAGCACTCCATCTGACTCAAAATATGAACTTGCTCTCAAACCATGCCTCTGAACCCTCAGGTGACAACCCACGGAACTCAACCCCACCCAAGCTACAGAGTCGCTCTAACGGTAAACCGGAACCTGCACCCTGAGGCGATGCTGCAACCCAAACACCCGCTAAATGTGTCTGAATAGCCCCGGCTATAGCCTGAATCAACGGATTCACATCAATACAAGCCTGTACCTAACCAGCCTGGGGTCCAACACCTTCCGCATTCGCTCCACCACCCGGAGGCGGAAGAGAAGGAGGAGGCAAGTTCTCTCCTCGCACATCCTCAACATTCTCAATCCGTTCAACCCTCAAATTATCCATTCTTGGCCTTCCCCTCGGTCTCATCATGCTAACGGATGCAAAGCTAAACAACAAACACAACAAGTGAAATAATTTGGGGTCAACAAGGAACAAGGTCCAAGGTCCTCAAGTCCTTAAACTTAAAATCACTTACAATAATAGTATACTAGCAATGACTGCCTTTAACTACTTCTCAACCAACACAAGGATAGCCATAAGCATGCCTAAAATCACCATAAAATCACAATCAACAAGCTTACACCATAAAACTTACCTCACTTACCTTTCGGCTTGCAGAAACTCAACGAACCTAGGCGAAACTTAGGCTCTGATACCAACAAATGTAACCTCCTCGACCCGGCCTAGCCGCCAGACTGCATCGAATGGGTTACATGGGGAAAACCGAAGTGAAACCCGTTAAGGCTCCATTTCGATTAACAACCCTAGAAAATTTCTTTTAAAGTTCTCTTGTCTAGATGCATTGAACATATCCTATTTGAGAGGACACGCCGCGGAAAACACAAATGGATACAAAACACGCAAAACAAACAATTAAGATACCCTTATTCTAATTTACAACAGGTCGTATCGGTACGCTAGAGGACCGTACCGATACGCCTGGACTTGGTCAACACCCCAAAGTCAACCTAAAGAGACCGTATCGATAAGCTAGAAGATCGTATCGATACGCTCTCAACGGTCAACTTTCTCATGGTCAAACTACGAAGACCGTACCGATACCCTCAGGACCTGTACCGATACACCAAAATCTCGTCAATTTCTCAGATTTCTACAGAGCATTTGGCGTATCAATACACCCTCGCGTACCGGTACGCCCTACCCAAAACAAGGTTCAAACAAGGGACCGTATCGATATTGCCCTTGAGCGTATCGATACGCCATGCACTACAAGACTCATTTTAGCTGCTAAAAACACAAGGACTCGACACTAGAGGCATATAACGACCATACAATCATGCATATAACACAAGGCATCCATGGATAAACATACGAAGCAATTTAAACACCGAACGATGTAACATTCAACATGATAGGATTTTAAAGGGAGGCATGCATACATAGCATTCCCCAACATAGCCAAAAGCCAAACAAAAGCATAAATCAACATGGCATAAGGCAATACAAGCCCAAAACATCTAAGCAAACTTGTCTAAACAAAAGGACATGCCAACAACATCTCAAACATAAAGGTCATATATCATTGCTTAATACTAATTATCGAAGTCTAAACCATACTTGAGCAAACCAAACTCCTTTGGACTCTCCCTTGTTCCGTGAGCTGCTCCATAGGTCTAAGGGCATGCATTGTTGGGAAAGAGAGCGTAAGCGTTTAAGCTTAGTGAGCGGTACTCAAACGGTGGCTACAACAATGCAGTTTTAAAACATAGCTTGCTTGAAACACCAAAACCATTTCCAAACCATTTTCACATGCTTGAACACATAACCATATGCATTTTACCTTCACGTGCATTTACCGAAAGCAACCACAAGCCATAGGCTTACCACATGCTCATTCTCATAAAGCAAGCAAAGTAAACAACAATGCAATAAGCATAAGCACAATAGAGGGAAATCAACAACATGCTTAACATGAGAATTTAAGCATCATGTGTATATTGACACTCAACGTTTTTACTCGGATATGTGGATAGTTTCTCAAACCCACTAGACACTATCGGTGGAATCTCACATCATCGTACTCACCCGTTTAGTAATAATATAATTTCCGGTGGAATCTCACATCACCGTACTCCTCTTTAGTGGAATCTAACATCACTAAGGCCACGCGCGAATTTTACCTCGAGTGCACTCTAATCCTATTGATCGATCAATTATATCCGGTAACAACCCAACACATGTCAATATACTCAATTACAACCACAAGCATTACCGATGCTTGAACCACTTACCAAGTCCAAACTTCCATGCAAGGCATGTACTCAAAATACAAGTATAAACACAAGTCTCACATCTCAACATGCATAACAATGTAATTCAACGCATAACAACATAGCATGTTCATCTCGCATTCAAGAATCATAAAACACAATTTAATTGTGTAAAACCTTTAAAACTTACTCTTGAGCTTGGATTGGCTTTTCATGCTCAATCTAAACTCCCAATACACTCCCTTAACCACGTTAAGGCTTTTAAAATCAATCCACTCACCAGCGAACACACAAACGATGTCCAAGACGCTGAATCAAGCCTCCGAACTACCCGGATTTCTGTCTTCAAAGCCCAAATCCAATTCCATTGAGCAACCCAAAATCGAACATTAGAACACAAATACACTCACAAACACAGCAAAGACTCGGAACTCAACAACCTTGCATCTACGCACATCGATTCAAGCCCAAATTTCACCCGAAACATAATCAATTCAAACCTAAACTACTAGCAGCCATACCCAACGAGTTTACCATCAAAAATCTATCTTTTAACATCCCTAAACATAAACCCAAAGCTATCAAACCTTCAACTGTCATTTAGACCCAAAACCCATCCAAAAACTCAAGATTTCCAACTCCTAAAATCACCCACAATACCCATTTCGGGTTTTCTCTAAAAACTCATCCTTTTCATGTTATTTTAGTGTAAAACAAAGTTAAAAACACCCTCAACTCGGCCATAATCAACCCAAACGAAAACCCATAAATTTCCTTTCATTTCAAACCAAACTTCAAAAATCAAAATATGTTTAATCCATGAGTTTCGTAAAAATCTTAGCAATTAAGACTTAAGAAAGATAAAACTAAGTTGGGGAACCATTTACCTTGAAGAAATCACTTGGTGTGGAAGCTTGAAATCAATGGAATAGTGAATAGTGTTTGGGGAGGTTTTAGAACGTGAAATGAAAAATTGAAGAATATGATACTTTTGAAAAACCCTTTTTTATTCCTTTTTGCTAAAAGTTCCCCCTTTTGCCCTTTAGTCTTTTAAAACCTTTTTTGGTGTGTAAAAAAATAGTTTGTCTCCAATTTAATTTAACCCGACCCGATTCAACTAATCTGATAACTCTCGGCCCTAAATTCGGGGCGTTACATAAATTTTGGTAAAAAGAATTTTGAAAAATAATGTACTAAAATATATGGTATATTTTTATATTCGAATCAAAATTTTCAGATTTCAAAAAGTTTTTGAAAAATTTTTAAAACCAATACTATAGATGTACTTTGTATACAAAAAATAATTGAAAAAGTGACTAAATTTAAACAAAAATTAAAAAAAGGGTTTTATACCTTGAATAATGGAATAGGATGAATGAAGGATGGTGAATGCACCAAATTGATAGCAAAGCTTAGCGCTAATGTGTTGATGAAAAACCCTCAAGAAATTTTGAGTTTGGTGTGAGAAATCAAAGGGTTTGAGGGGGTTTTTATAGTTAAAATTCGACCTAGGGTTTGAGAGAAAAGGGATTTTTAGTTTTAATTAAAGTGGGATTCTCCTTTTAATGCCCATTTAAAACTCCATGGGCATATTGTATCGATACGCTGATGTGGCATATCGATCCACCGTATCAATATAGTTTTCATACCATATCGATACACGTGACCGTATCAATACAGTTAACTGTATCGAAGCCCATTTAGCAACCTGTATCGATACGATGTTACCCGAATCGATACCTTTTTCCAGAAACCCATTTTTGAACTGGAAGGAGTTTAAAAATTGGATTTTAATCGATCCTAAATGCATAGGTATGATGAATGAGCAAAGTTTATGGACTAAAATAGATACATACTCCCCTAGCAACAAAAATAGATGCATCAAGAAGCAAAATTACATAAACATGATCATCATTCAAATTCAAGCAAATTTTTTACACTTAAGGGTTCTAAAAGGTCAAGATATGCTAGTTAGACCTATCTCTCTCCTAAGAGTCCAAAAACGTTATTCGTCTAATGGTTTTGTAAAGATATCTGCTAGTTGGTTTGAGGTATCAACATACTCTAGAACAACATCATTCTTTAAGATATGATCCCTAATGAAATGATACCTTATCTCTATGTGCTTGATTCTAGAATGTTGGATGGGATTCCTAGTGAAACATATGGAACTAGTGTTGTCACACTTAAGGGGCATGGTACCTACATCAATTACATAGTCTAGAAGTGTTTGCTTCATCCAAAGGACTTGAGCACAATAACTTTCGGCCGATATATATTCTGCTTCAGTGGTAGATAGAGCTGCATTATTTTGTTTCTTAGAGGACCAAGATATGAGCATACTACCTAGGAATTGGCAAGTTCCGAAGGTACTTTTTCTATCTGTCTTACAACCCCCATAATCTGCATCGGAATAAGCATGTAGGTTAAAGAAAGAGTCTCCAGAATACCAAAGACCTAAACAAGGTGTGTCTCTAAGGTATCTAAATATTCTCTTAATGGCTACAAGGTGTGATTCTCTAGGGCTACCTTGGAACCTAGCACACAAGCAAACACTAAACATGGTATTGGGTCTACTTGCAGTAAGGTAAAGCAAAGAGTTAATCATTGAACGATAAAGCTTAGAATCAACACACTTACCTCCTTCATCTTTGTCAAGCTTAATTGAGGAGCTCATTGGAGTGGCTTGAGGCTTCACATTCTCCAACCCAAACTTCTTGAGCATATTTTTGATGTACTTAGCTTGATTGATGAAGATGTCATTATTTCTTTGCTTGATTTAAAGCCCCCAAGAAGAATGAGAGCTCACCCTCATGCTCATCTCAAACTCACCTTGCATTAGCTTAGAAAATTTTTGGCAATAAAACTCATTAGTAGAACCAAAGATTATATCATCAACATAAATTTGTAATACTAATATGTTATTGCCATTTCTTTTAATGAAAAGTGTAGTGTCCACCTTGCCTTTTTCAAACAAAAAGTTTGAAAGCCTTTCATACCAAGCTCTAGCAGCTTGTTTCAAACCATATAAAGCTTTAGTTAGTTTAAAAACATGGTTTGGATAAGTTGGATCTTCAAAATCGGGTGGTTGTTCAACATACACTTCTTCATTAATAAAATCATTTAAAATGCACTTTTAACATCCACTAAAACATAGACATATGATTTTTCACCCAAGCTAGTTGTCCTAATAGGCCCAAAGAGATCCATATGGATCAATTGTAAAACAGTACCAGTTGAAACATCATTTATGGATTTAAATGAAGTTCGTTTTTGTTTACCTTTAGCACAAGCATCACAAATTTTATATAAGGAGAATTTTAGCTTAGGTAAACATCTAACTAGATTTTTGGAAACCAATTTCTCTAAAACACTTATGCTAGCATGCCCTAGTTTCCTATGCCATAACCATGCATCATTTTTATTTTGAGCAACCAGACATGCATGGGATGTATGAATGTCATCTAAATGCACCATGTATATGTTACCTATGCGATGACCAATGAGCATTATTTTATTTGTTTTAATGTCTACAATTTTGCAACCATTAATATAAAAAAGGACATTAAAACCCTTATCACACAATTAACTAATGCTCAACAAATTATGTTTAAGACCATTGACATATAACACATATTTAATGAGAATAGAAGAGAGATTACCAATGGAACCAATACCCTCAATGTGGCCTTTGGAGTTGTCACCAAAAGTCACCACTCCACCACTCTTTGGCTTTAGCTCCATAAATCTACTCTTGTCGACAATCATGTGTCTTGAGCATCCACTATCAAGGTACCAAGTGTTTTGAATTGAAGCTTTGGCCTTGTAGCAATGTTCCCCCTACAAAAAAAGATTAGTTCTTGATTTTTGGTACCCAAATCATTTTGGGTCCATGTGAGTTAGCTCCCAAGTACTTGGTTCCCTTAGGAATCCAAGAAGTAATAGCATGAATATTATTAGAGGCTACTAGTTCCTTAGGAACCCATACATTTCTAACTATTTTACCTTTAGGATGCCTTTGAGAGCGTATTTGTTTGTAGCCATTAAAGTTCCTCTTTACATAGTTGGGTTTTGAAGAACTTGCTTTTTCAAAATCTTGTTTCCCATCTACATTAAAAGAAGGCTTAAGCTCATTCACCCACTTTGTGGTGATCATCATGAACTTTGGAAAGAAGATTGCTTAAATCAACATTTTCATCTTGAAAATATTTTAAGTCATCTTGTAAAACCAAAATCTTCTTTTTTAAGTTCCGAGTTGGTTGTAGAAAGGGAATCGTTTTGGTTTTTCAAATCAGAAATTATTTTCTTGTTTTTCAAAATTGATTCCTTATATTTTTCAATCAACTCATCGTAAACCTCTTGCAGGTCATCATATGCATCTTGAAGTTCATCAAACGTGAAATTAAAAGTAGATGAGTTAGGGTTTACCTTAGGATCATCATCAATGGTCATGAGGCAAAGATTAGCCACTTCGTGCTCCTCTTCATCGGATGATGATTCTTTATCGCTCCAAGTAGCAACATGGGCTTTATGTTTCTTCTTCTTCTTGAAGCTCTTCTTCTTAAGTTAAGGGCAATCCGATCTTCTGTGCCCCGGCTTCTTGCACTCATAACAAATGAGTTTTTCCTTCTCCTCTTCTTTTTTCTTGTTCTTTAAGTCTCTTCTTCTTTGGAACTTTCTTCCACAGTTGGACTTCATGAATCGAAAGAATCTCTTGGCTATCATATCCAATTCCTCAAATTCGTCTTCACTTGAGTTGCTTTCCTCTTAAGAAGCCTTGAGAGAAATTCCTTGCTTCTTCTTCTCTACCTCTTGTTTCTCCACTATTTTCTCTTCTCTCTTCTCTCTTCTTTTCTTCTTCCCTTCCTTGCTTCATGATCTCATGAGTAAGGAGAGATCCCACCAACTTATCGAGCTTCAAAGTTTTCAAATTTTTGGCCTCGATGATTGTAGTTCTCTTCCCATCCCATGATTCAAGAAGAGAGTAAAGAAGCTTTCAGACTATCTTGTCTTTGGGGATGATCTCACTGAAGCCCTTGAGACCATTTACTATGACAGAGAACCGATTAAACATTTTGGAGACGCTCTCATCTAGCTCCATCTTGAAGTTTTCGTAACTTAAATTAAGGATCCAAATCTTGGTCTCATTTACATCGTTGGTGCCCTTGTAGGTGGTCTCTAGCTTGTCCCACACTTCCTTTGCACTTGTGCACGATGACATCTTTGCATACATGTCGGGTCCAGGTGCACAAAAGATGATGTGAATAGCCTTGTCAATCACTTGAAGCCTCCTTCGATCTTCATGGGTCATCTTCGCTTTTGTCTTTGGAACGAGCCTTTCTTTTTCATCTCCCTTCAAAGGAATGGTTGGTCCATCTTCCACCACATTCCAAAAGACGTAGTCATTTGACTAGATGAAGAGTATCATTCTATTTTTCCAATACAGATAGTTATCCCCATTGAAATAAGGTGGCTTGGTGATCGATTGTGACTCGAAGAGGTTTTGGCCGGAGGTAGACGCCATGGCTTGATTTGTAGTCGATTGATCTTCTTCTAGGATCTCCTCTTGTGGATGTGAGTCCCTAAAAAAGTTAGGCTCTGGTACCAATTTTTGAGTGGATCAATCGAATCGAAATTGGCCAAGAATTGGTGAATTGGCTTTTTAAAGTTGAAAGGAGCAAATTGAAATTGTAAGAATTAAAGACAAGCCAATTTATACTGGTTCAAGCTTCGAACAAGCTCTACATCCACTACCTTAGCTCACACTAAGGATTTTCAACCAATTTCACTAGAAATTCTTCCCCTTTTCTCAGATTAGAAGGAAACCTTACAAACCGGTTAATCTTTCTACCCAAAGATTAACCAAGACTTTCTCAATACAAAGAAGAAATGGCAATCTAAAAAATGCCTCTCACAAGGTTGATATATTGCCCAATTACAATTAATCACTCCCCAAACTTGAAAGAAAATGATACAATGAAAATTACACAAGTGGGGGTTACAAAAATTTGACTCTTTAAGCTCAAAGGTTTGGATGTATGCTTGGATTGTTGCAAATAAGTTCAATAGTTGTTGTTGTAGCTTTGGAGGCTTGTTTTTATACCATTGCATTGATTTCTAGCCGTTCTAGTGGTTGAGATCATCAATTGAGTCGTTGGGCTCAATTTTTCTGCAATAAATGCACTTTTGAAATCTACCGTATCGGTACATGAAGGCTCGTATCGATACTTGTCTCAAAACAGAAAAAGTCGTTGTGTTCATTTAAGAGGGGCGTATCGATACGCGTATAGGCGTATCGATATGGTTATAGTGTAAAACAAGGGGCGTATCGATACTCAAAGACCGTATCGATACGGATTTTGCTCACTGAAATCCTGAGGAAAACTTAAGCAAAAAGTGTATCAATATGCTATAAGTGCGTATCGATACGGTCCAATGACCGTTTGAAATTTGTTGATTTCATAACTGACAATCAACGGCTATATTATTAAATGCAAAGATGTATTGAATTGAACCAAACTGTATCGATATGGGGACAACCATATCGGTACACTATGTGTAACACTCTGTTTTTTTTATCAAGAAATGAAGTTGTTGATTAAAAAAAAAGAAGAGTAAGGTTTGTTGTTGTAGGGGTTTGAACCTGCAACCTCAAGGTAACTAAGCCTTTGACCTATCCAACTGAGCTAGGCTGCTCGTGGTGTTTAAGGTTCCCCATCTTTCTTTTGAACCCTTTTAATAATGTACCTAAGATGATAAAAGCTCAGTCTGACCTTTCACCTACCCACTCACCCCCATTCGAATTTCCAAAGGAAAAAAAAAAGAGAAAAGAAGAAAGCCCTCACCTAAACCACCGACACCTCTTCGTCTCCATCCGAGCTCGCCCACCGCGCCGCCGTGAGAGTCACCGCCGGCATCATCAGAAGCGTTACGACGTCGCAAACTCGCCTCTGGCTTCCACGCGCGTCGTCGAGCCGCCTTTCGCCGGCAAACTCCGTTTGAAGCGGCTGCGAGAAACCCATTCGTCGCCGTTGTTTCTTGCTTTTTCTGGCCTCGGTTGCTGGCCGTTTATGAAACAGGCACCAGATCCGGAAAATGAATAATATTATGTTTGATGAACATTTCAATTGTTATTGAGATTGCATCACTATGCTAGAAAATGAGATAAAATGATGAACTTGATATACGATGATATTCTCTGCCTACCTGATATATGTCTGCTCAATCTGTATACTTGGTATGTGATCGTTTGATCTGTGATGGTATTGTCTGACTGTTTGATGAATTTGTTAGCATGATATGTTAGTTTGACCTATGATGGGATAATTTGTTTGCATGATGAATGCTGAAAATGTCTGCTCTACTCAATAGCATAAACTTCTGTTTCTGATACTCTGAATAGAATATATTTGTTGCATGTATTATGTTACTCATGTCTGGAATTTGAACACCGATTACTATCTGGGGTATACTGTTGGGTTATGTTATGAAGTGTCTGCAGGTACAGCCCTGGTCCAGCTGGTAAACCCTTCTGTTAAGCTCTTACGCCCACGGGCCTAGGGTAAGTCTTTCTGGACCTAAGGCATCCCCTTAGGTAGGCTCCTACGCCTCAGGCCTAGGGTAAGACCTTCTGTATGCAGTTCATGGGGAATTGCATTCTGGTGTAAGGTTGGGGGTGGTAAATTTCTGTATGAACTCGAACATTTGCATTTAACTGTTATGTGTTCATATGAGGCAAATGATATGTACCTATGCATGTTTGATCTGCAATTTATGGAACACACTAGGCTTCTTGAATTCAACTTCATCAATCTGTCACCATGTTGATTCTCTGAACAATAAGATATCTCTTAATACTCAGTAATGTAGGAAGAACAAACTTTGTTGTCCTCAAGTATAGTGCATTGCTAAAATAGCGAATCATAAATGAAAATAACTATTGTCTGAAACATCATAATAATGTTATGCTTCACCATATATTTGCATGTGCTAATAGTATCTTCTGGTAGTTTTGTATTACTGAGCATTCCCAAGCTCATGTTGTTTTTACCATCTCAGGATAAAAGATCAGTCAAGTTGCACCTATCATCGTCGGTATGGGAGTTCTTCGGCTTGGCATGGAGCGTGGTATCTGTGTAACTAGGGGCATGTGTGTCGTGTTTTGTATTCGGTGAAATGAGTCTGAAACTTATTTTCGCAACTTGTATTATAATTGTTTTATCGTTTTGAATGATTTCTGAAATTTTATTTTTAAATCAGGAATTTGATTTAGGATCTTTAAGGTTTAATGGTATGTTTATTTGAAATTTGTCATGGGTCACTCCGGTGACCCTAATGTAACTTCCTAGGATCCGTATTAATGCATAGGCAGGTCTAGGGTGTTACATTTAGTGGTAACAGAGCTTAGAGTTGCGTCTTTCTGGGTAGATTGGTCGATCGTCTGTCATAGGGTGTCTGGTTTGTACATGCCCCTAGATCTTGACCGTACTCCACCAAGCCGAGACTCTGATGTCGAATCTTTTTTCTGAAATAACTGAATCTAAGCTTTCTGTACGATGTAACTCGAATCGTAATGACAAGAAATGTCTGTAACATTCGTCTGTGAATTGAATTAACTTAATGGATTTGAACCTGGAGTGAGAACCTGAGATGGTTCGTACATGTGAAATTGAATATCTGATTTAGTGAAGAATAAATGCCTGGTTTTGTGAGGTAACTGATATAAGATTTCATGAAGGGCTATTCAGTGATAATGATCATTTTTTATACCCTAATGGAAATGTGATAAAGACTCTATGAACTTGCAAGAAAAGTGTTTGTGATTTGCTGAAAGTGTATATTCTGTGGTGCCTCTGTGGTACACGAGGAAAACAATTGCCTGAATACTATGCTGAAGGTATGAGACATCCATTCAATACCCCGGTTATGTTTGGTTGATATAAAGAAAGACATATCTTTGAAATTTGAGGCATGGTAGACCGTTATGTACCATTTCTTACTGAAATTTAATATATATACATCTTGATTCCGGAAAGTCCTACGGGAGGCTTTGGGTACTTGTTTGAATTACAGTTAAAGTTCTTCGTCCGTAAACTGATGGTCAACTTGAAAGAGTAATTCGGATTTTAAGAGATATACCTTTGGGTTGTATGATTAACTTTTGTGGTACCGAAAGAAATTTCTTATCCCTGACAGAGACCATTTGTTATAAAGGTTATGAAACAAGTGTTTCTTTGGCACCATATGAAGTTTGTATGGATTCAGTTATTATATACTGATTAGTTGGTCTAGGAGGTACGATGGGGTGACTTTGGGTCCAGAGACAGTCCAAGTGACTGAGAATGTTACCAGATTAATCTATGACCGCCTCAGAGTCCTGAGAAACAAGGATACCCTGATAGACAAGTTTTAGTACAAGAACAGATGAAAGAGTAGTTCTGCATTCCTCTGACCCTGGTAAATTTCGAGGACGAAATTTCTTTTAAGGTGGGGAGAGTTGTAACACTCTGTTTTTTTTTATCAAGAAATGAAGTTGTTGATTAAAAAAAAAGAAGAGTAAGGTTTGTTGTTGTAGGGGTTTAAACCTGCAACCTCAAGGTAACTAAGCCTTTGACCTATCCAACTGAGCTAGGCTGCTCGTGGTGTTTAAGGTTCCCCATCTTTCTTTTGAACCCTTTTAATAATGTACCTAAGATGATAAAAGCTCAGTCTGACCTTTCACCTACCCACTCACCCCCATTCGAATTTCCAAAGGAAAAAAAAGAGAAAAGAAGAAAGCCCTCACCTAAACCACCGACACCTCATCGTCTCCGTCCGAGCTCGCCCACCGCGCCACCGTGAGAGTCACCGCCGGCATCATCAGAAGCGTCACGACGTCGCAAACTCGCCTCTGGCTTCCACGCGCGTCGTCGAGCCGCCTTTCGCCGGCAAACCCCATTTGAAGCGGCTGCGAGAAACCCAATCTTCACCGCTGTTTCTTGCTTTTTCTGGCCTCGGTTGTCGGCCGTTTATGAAACAGGCACCAGATCCGGGCTCCTGACGTGGTGGTGAGCAAAACCCCTCCGGCCGTGCACCCATCCGACGCCATGAGAGGCTTCATCGGAGCTTCGTTAGTTCCGGCTACCTTAGTTTCGGTTTTTGGTAAGTTTCGGCTAATTTTCGGGTTGTTTTAACGAGATCCAAGTTTGGTTGAATCGTGTGGTTGATGGGTTTTAAATTTCTGGCAGAATCGTTGCTATCGGTAACTCCGGCGACCTTTTTCCGGCGATCGGCCGACGAGGCCTTATCGAAAGGTAAAACCCGGTCTGAACCGGTTTAACCTGGTCTGAGTTCAACCCGGTCTGAGCCCAAACTCGAGCCCGTGCCTGACCCGTCTAACCCGAACTCGATAACCCGACCCGTATCCGAGCTCAACCCGTCTACCGAGTCAACTCAGTCCGAGTCAGCCCGAGTCAGCTCAGTGAGTCAGCTGAGTCAACTTAGTTGACCTTTGCACGTTGACTTACTGACGTCAGCGTTGACATGCTGACGTCAGCGTTGACCCTGACCCAGTTGACCGTTGACCTGCTGATGTCAGCATTGACCCGCTGACGTCAGCGTTGACTTTGACTGTTGACCAAAAAGTCAAATTTTCCGAAAACTCTTATTTTATGTTTTTCGGCGTCCTGAGTCCGTTTTTGAAGCCCGTTTTGCAAAATTCCAACCCGAAAGCCTCCGAATCTGACATTGAATCTGAGATTGCTTATATGTATTTAATTTTGGTTATGAGCTCTCTGAATAAAGATTGAAATGTGAATCTTTGCCGTTGAAGGTATCAAGGTACCCTTGAATTTGAGATGTTGGGGGCCGTCGAATCTTGGGATCGAGTGCGATAGAATGAGGTGTCATGAATCAACTGTTATAGCTCGGAACTAAGGTAATACACTACTACCCCTTGTATGCTTTATGAACATGCTGATATTCGGTTAACGCATGCATGCTTATGATGACGTATATTGTAAATTCTGCTTAAATTAAATCAGACTCGAGCAATAAATATGGATATTAATAAGATCAAATTATTCGAATAAGATTACTAATGGGCTAACAGTATCAGAAGTTCTAATAGTTAAATTCAGTTAATCCGCAACTCAATCATCAGTGTGTAAGAATCGAGGCCTAGGATACGGAGTGAGAGATATTAATTATGAAATTACAAAAATGCCCTTGGTGCATAAGTATGACTAAACTACCCCTCTAATAAAGGAAATGACCTAAAGTCGGCATTCGACCTGATTATGCAATTTACATTACCCAAGAGGTATGTTTTAATGGAAAGACTTCGACATCATTATGCAATACGTGTGATACAAACTTGGATAATCCCTCAAACTTTGTATAACGCGTGAATGAGAATTCTCTGGAAACATTGTTGAAATCCTAAGTCGACCCTTATGACAGTAATGCGTGAATTAAATGAGAATGTTCGTAATGACAAAAAGGACGTGAATGCCCTCGAGCATTGAAATGTCTGATTAATTTGAATAACGTTATACCCTCAAGTTCTGCAAAGAATGAATCATCTGTAAAAGGCCGTAGAGTTAGGACGACTTAATCTGTACCGGGTATGTAAACGATAGAGGTGCTAATAGTAAAATCTGACGAAAATGGTGGATTTATCTCAATTTCTAAAATGACTGAAATGCCCTCTTAAGTTAAACAAGCAGTTATGCATTTGATAAAATTCTTGGATCTCTAATAAGACTTTAAGGGCTAAAGTGCCTCTAAGTGTTAGGAAGCACACTCATGTATGATAATCACCCATGATAATTAAAAGACTAATGCCCTCGTTGGCCAAAATAATTAAGATAGCCCTGAATGTATCCGATATCGTGACAAACCTTGACATAGAAATCTCTGAATGTCTGATTGGAAGCCTAATAAGCAAATAAAATTTTCTGAGCAACTGTTTATGCCTTGCTGGTATAAATTACTAAATTGTCCATATGTGATAAAATGACCATAATGCCCTTGTAGGCTTAAATGACTAAATAACTCATGATGCGTCTAAACCCTCAAAGATCTTGATATATCACATCCTGAATATCTGGGCTAAACCTTTAGTATGAACCCCTTCTAATAGGGGCCACGTTTCAATTGTTATTGAATGGATTGTATAATTATTTAATCATGAATAATATTATGTTTGATGAACATTTCAATTGTTATTGAGATTGCATCACTATGTTAGAAAATGAGATAAAATGATGAACTTGATATACGATGATATTCTCTGCCTACCTGATATATGTCTGCTCAATCTGTATACTTGGTATGTGATCGTTTGATCTGTGATGGTATTGTCTGACTGTTTGATGAATTTGTTAGCATGATATGTTAGTTTGACCTATGATGGGATAAATTGTTTGCATGATGAATGCTGAAAATGTCTGCTCTACTCAATAGCATGAACTTCTATTTCTGATACTCTGAATAGAATATATTTGTTGCATGTATTATGTTACTCATGTCTGGAATCTGAACACCGATTACTATCTGGGGTATACTGTTGGGTTATGTTATGAAGTGTCTGCAGGTACAGCCCTGGTCCAGCTGGTAAACCCTTCTGTTAAGCTCTTACGCCCACGGGCCTAGGGTAAGTCTTTCTGGACCTAAGGCATCCCCTTAGGTAGGCTCCTACGCCTCAGGCCTAGAGTAAGACCTTCTGTATGCAGTTCATGGGGAATTGCATTCTGGTGTAAGGTTGGGGGTGGTAAATTTCTGTATGAACTCGAACATTTGCATTTAACTGTTATGTGTTCGTATGAGGCAAATGATATGTACCTATGCATGTTTGATCTGCAATTTATGGAACACACTAGGCTTCTTGAATTCAACTTCATCAATCTGTCACCATGTTGATTCTCTGAACAATAAGATATCTCTTAATACTCAGTAATGTAGGAAGAACAAACTTTGTTGTCCTCAAGTATAGTGCATTGCTAAAATAGCGAATCATAAATGAAAATAACTATTGTCTGAAACATCATAATAATGTTATGCTTCACCATATATTTGCATGTGCTAATAGTATCTTCTGGTAGTTTTGTATTACTGAGCTTTCCCAAGCTCATGTTATTTTTACCATCTCAGGATAAAAGATCAGTCAAGTTGCACCTATCATCGTCGGTATGGGAGTTCTTCGGCTTGGCATGGAGTGTGGTATCTGTGTAACTAGGGGCATGTGTGTCGTGTTTTGTATTCAGTGAAATGAGTCTGAAACTTATTTTCGCAACTTGTATTATAATTGTTTTATCGTTTTGAATGATTTCTGAAATTTTATTTTTAAATCAGGAATTTGATTTAGGATCTTTAAGGTTTAATGGTATGTTTATTTGAAATTTGTCATGGGTCGCTCCGGTGACCCTAATGTAACTTCCTAGGATCTGTATTAATGCATAGGCAGGTCTAGGGTGTTACACTATGCCTTAAGATTAAGCCTAGAAAGAATATCGTATCGATACGAGTATAACCGTATCTGTACGCTTTGTCGATTAAAATTTCAGAACCGTAAAGTCGTATCGATACGACTAGAACGTATCGATACGCCTTAGCGTACATGTAAAGTTTGGCTTTGAACACTTAGAAAAAAAATTGTTTGAAAAATTTATCCAACTTAGAAACAATTTTTGTTCAAATTTACTTGTCAATTTGTGAGACTTTAGAATACTTAAAATTTTATTTACTTTTTCAAATAGGTCTTTAGACAATTTGTCATATCAAAATTAAAATTTAATTTTACAAAATTACTATTAAAAAATTGACTTATGATGCTAAGCATTTTAACAGTTTCAACTCTTCAATATTATCAACAAAACAAGACTAACTTTAATATTAAAAAACAAAAATGACAAAATTTGAGTCAAAAAATTATATCATTTTTAAAATTAATGGAGGATAATGTAAACTAAACCAAAAAAAATCATCTAAATAAAAAGGTTAGTCATACATTAATGGTTAAAGATTAGTTTATGTTCTTTCGATTTTCACCATAGCACCTCATAATCCTTTACCATAAAGTGAATACTATTTTGTTGTCCTCTTTAATCGAGCAGTAAGGCATTGTCTTGGCCCCAAGATCTTGCTTTAAACTTTAATGGTAAATTTTTTAAAAAAATGGCCGTAAAACGTTAGAAGCCAACAAAAACAAATTAAAATATTTGAGATGGAACTTCATTCCCCTCCCCCCCTCCCCCAAAAGAAAGATTTTTTATAATTCAATTTGAATCTTCGTTTTTCCCAAAAACAAAGTTGTGTGTTCTTTTATAAAATAGGTAGGCGAGAGAAATAAACAAAAGAACAAGCAAATTTAAAATAAAAAGCAAACGGTCAAATGACGTCAAACTTTCGTTAATTTTAATTTTAATACAAGTGTCAATCAATTATTAAAGAGGCATATAGCGAGGCACAATAAGGATGCAAATGATTTTCACTCCCATTAAAGGGATACGAATTTTGCAGCATGTTTCAATAAATGTCGCTTAAAATAGCATTATATATCAGTCTTATTTAAAAGTGCTATTTTCGATGTTTGTCTTAGTGTCACCAACCGAGTTTGTCTTTATTTTCTTTATTAATTTTTTTTATTTTTAGTTTTGAATAAGAATATTTTTTGTATGGGTTGTTCTTTTATATCTTGTTGTGTATGTTCGTATGCCTCTATGACATGATTTCATATGTTTTACAACATGAATTTTTCGTCTATTATTATGATAGTTTGACATTTATATGGCAATCATCACGACACACTGTTTTTTTTTACGACTTTTGGATTATATTTTAATTTTCTATTCTTTATTATTTTTTTAATATTCTCGTATGGTTATATGGTAGTATTTGTTATTTACTCTTAGCCTTTTAAAAACGCACACAAATTATTACTTGAACCATTAGACCACTCAATAAGTTATATCTTTTAGGAATTATATATATATATGATACACAAGTTGTGTAAAACCTAAATCTTACACCCAACGACGCCTAAACTTTAAACTCTAACCTCTAACCATAAACTTTAAATTTTATACCTTACGCACTAAAACTCTAAACCACAACTTAAATCCCTAAACTCTAAAATTGAAAGTTTATGTAAACTAACCTTGTGTATCAAAGTACATTATATGAGATAGGATAAAAAGTACGTTATAGCATCGTCCATTGAAATTGGTTTCGATGTATGTAAAATACAAGAGTTTTATTGGTGTAAAAATAAATTTTCACAATCAAATATATTCACTACACTCTAGAAACACACTCAAACCGATTAAAATATTGATTAATATCATTTATAATTTTTATAGGCTTCACAAATGATCATCAAACCTGAAAATTTGAAAGCAAAACATTGCTCAAAATAGGTCTGTTTGGAAAGAAGGAAAATTAAGAAAGAAAATTTTCATATTCAAGGGTACCCAACAGCCATGCAAGTCTCCCAAAACAGCCTATCCTCCATTCTATCCATTACTTCTCTGCATAAATCGATACCCAAACCGGGTTCTTCTCCATCTTGATCTCGATCTTCATCGTTACAATCAATCAAATCTTCATCACCACCATCATCATTGAGAAGCCGAAGGATTACTTCATAAAAATCATCGAGTCTCTCGGTACAGATTGCATCGCAACTACATGATTCCGCATCATCATCATCGACGCCACTGCCACTGCCCATTGTGGATGTGGTTATATCCATGGATGATTCGGAATCGAGCTCGGAGTCCCCACTATGTTCGACGAGGAAGAACCGAGAAACATCTACTAATCCATTCTTGTCGTCCATTCTTGCCGTGGGGTATTCAATGGTATCGTTGTGTTAGGACTTACAAGTTATGTGGTGTTTCAAAGTGTTTAATTCATATAGTATTTATAAGAAGTGTTGACTATACCAATTTCATTTCACATTTTTCCAAGTTAAAAAGGTGTTAGGTCCAGACTACTGGGTACTAGCGGGTTGAGGCGCTAAATCCCTTAAACAATGTTAGAAGTTCGAATTGTGACATTGTGAATGGAGAAAGTGGGTTGAAAGGGTTGCTCTCATATTGGGTTTTTGCAAAACCCAATCCGGATTAGTCGACCAATGAATCAAATATTAGCAGTTACACCAAAAATGTTAGGTTTTAGCTTGAAAATCCATTTTGGTCAAATTCTTCCATCAGTCATTGTACTGTACGTAAGTCGTGCATTTAGTCTCTATACTCTAATTTGATCAAATTTAGCTCATGTACTTTCCAAATTTTGATGTTTTCTGACCTAACTCAAATAACACAGTGACAAAATTATTAAATTATAAGAATTTAAAAAATAATCAAATTGGAGAACATAAACTAATTTCATAACTTACGCATAATATATAGACTGATAGCATAATTTAACTTAACAGGAATTCACAACTATTGTTTAGGTCGGGACTGAATTTTTAAAATTCAAAACGTAAAAGATTAAAAAAGACCAAATTAGAGTTTAAGGGTTAATTCTACAACTTATATGTAGTTTCGGGACTAATTGAAGAATTTAACCATCCACTTATAATAGTGGGATCACTTTCATGCCATCTACTCATTGATCTTTTCTCAAGTCATTACCTTGGCTTCTTTTGACACGAAAACCCGACTGATAAGTGAGGAAATGAAATTATTAAAGATAAGGATTTTGGATTGACTATGTCCATAAAAAAGATTAACTCACTAATTAATCACCTTGAAACGTGTCTATTTCACCCCTATGTGAATTAAAAAAAAATCCCAAGTTAGTGGAAACTTTCCACGGTTGATATGCAATTCATCTCCAACCTTGTACTAATTACCTTGATATAACTTTTTTATAATAGCGATAATTTAACTTATTGACTGATTAATTTAGAATAAATATTGTAGTGATTAATTATGGAATAACTCTTTCAGCGCAATTTACTCTATTCATAACGTTAAGATTTGAACCACTAACATTATTTAAGAGATGTTATATTTTATCTTATTAAACTAATTGGTTGTTTATTTGTTGGTATTATACCTTGATATGATGTTGGGATAACTTAAGGCATGTATTAAGTAACGGTGAAATGGGTTTGTTTGGTTAATTTTTTAATTTAAATAATTATTTTATATAATAATCGAATTGAGTGACTTTTATGGTTATAATCAATTTAATTAAATTGAGTTAAAATTGACTAGTTCGATTGATTAACCAACCTTTTTTTAAATAAAAAATTTAAAACATATTTAAAATAATTAAAAAATAATATATATCAAACCTATTAAACTGTCCGATTTAATTATGAATTTTAATAATCGATAACTGGTAAAAGAATTGAGTAAGGTAATAATCAACTTAACCACAAAACTCGAGTTAATCAAAAGTGAATTATGCTACTCACCTAGGGACCGACACAAATTTTATGTTAAGGAAGCGAACTTATAAAATTTTAAGAGGCGAACTTATAAAATTTTAGATGAGCTAAAATAGATTTTTAATATAAAATATATAGAAAAAATTCTAAAAACTTTCTAAATCATATAAGAATTTTAAATTTTCAAGACGACGACTGCTCTCTCCAACCCCTCGGTCCATCCCTATGCTCACCAATTTAAGGCCACTAATTAAAGTTTACCAACCTTTTGATTAATCATTGATTCAAGACCCAAACACCAAGTTGATCATTCTTTTGCTATTGCAAAGAGCAAAAATTAGGTGAGATCATAGAAATTGAAGCCACCTTTGAGTTTGACTTATGTTTTTTAGTTATTTTCTTTTTAAGTTGAAACAAAATAAATGATATATAATTCGTAGTTATTAAAATGTTATATTGTTACAAAACAAAGTTAGGAGGAATTGAAATGTTGAAATGTTAAAAATTTGAAAATATGAGAATAATAAAATTATTTAATTCAAAAGTCAATTCTTATAAAATATAGTATATAAATACAAATATGCATATAAAAAATACCAACATATCTGTTACTGGGTTCTACCGACGAACAGCCACAAATATGATTGGAATATAATACGAACATGATTCGAATATAATTTAAATTTTACTCAAAAACTATAATTCAAATATAGTGAAATTAAAATTAATAATTTGAATTTAATTGGAGTTCGAATCTAAAAAATTACTAATTTAGTATTAAAATATTTGTTTTTATTTATTTTTATTAAATATTAACATTTTAATAAAATAATATTATTAATAATAACAAATAATGGACTAAATTATAAAAATTAGAAACAAATAGGCGTCAATTTAAGGTAAAAATAGACTTTTCAGTGACTGAATTGAACAAAAAAACAAACCTGACAGACTTGACATGTAATTTACCCTTTAAATAAAACCAGACGGATTGACTTAGTCAACCCGTTGATGACGTGGCAGGATGTTATTGGCCGAATTTTTTTTAACGGAATGGGGCAAAATGGGTAACGACGAATTGTTTAAGTGGAAAAAGTGGATAAAATGAAGTTTAGGGGGCAAGTTGGGAAATCAGCTATACTTTAGGGGGGAAAAGTTGTATTAAGCCTTTTTTTACATAAAATTTAAGAGAACTTTCTTTTGTTTAAGATTAGACACAACTCCACAACGAAACAATCGATCTAATATAAATCTTGAGTTCGAACAATTTATCTACAAGATATGTGTATTATCAAAGGGCCAAAATATAAACAAATATTGCATGCTCAAAAAATTACATAAACAAAATGTGTCGTAAATACAGTTTTCGCACATTAAAAGTATATTTAAATACGATACGAGTATATAAATTATACGCAAAACCAAGGAACACAATATGTTATTCAATGTAATTGATAAAGGCAATGTTTGAGAAATGACAGATGATAGCTGAGTATGACCAAATGAAGCAAATTTCTAGTCATGTCTATTTGAAAAGAATTACACTTCATGATCACATAATCGTCTAGGAACAATTCCTACTTTGCGCTGTAACATAATCATTCAGCATTCTCTTAAGGGTGAGGATTGTGTCACCCGCCAGTAACTATAATATTATCTACAACCTCTAGAAACCTAAGAAATTTAATCTCTGGACCTTGTGTTCCTAAGAGGTTTGAAACTACTATACCTTTTAACTAAGGGTGAGCAAAATTTGACTCGAAAAAATTAAATTTTTCGACTCGACTCGAGGTAAAAAAAATTGACTTGTTTTGATTCGACTCAAAATTTCATAAACTAGACTCGATTCAAATAAAGTTTGAGTTGTAAAATAAAAATTCGAATAACTCAAAAAAATTAATAATTAGTAGATTTATTTTAAGTTCGAGTCAAGTCCCTCGATTTTTCCTTATACATATATATATATGAAGAAATATATGTCACATATAAAAAATATAAAGATATATATATGTCGCGGCCGTTTTTGAGACCCGTTTGTGGAAAAAACAACCTGACGATTAGGATTTTAGAAATTAAGGTTTTTCATTTTAATCTGATCTTGAAATTAGTGAATTTTCCATTTTAATAGTCAAATTTCTTTTAATTGTTTAAAAATCATTTTTGGAGTTGCCACCGGCCACTTTGGTAGATTGTACACCATAAAAAAGCGGACCAGAGATTCTTTTAGTAAAATTCATGTTCATGAGTCGGTTACGTGTAGGGAAGGGTTAGCACCCCTACAAACGCCCGTTATCGGTACCTTATTAATTTCACGTGGCATTTTGACATTTCGAACATTATTTGAATTTAATTAAGTCTTTTAACTGTAAAATAGATTTTATTCCAAATAGGAATATCCTTTTGTAAGAAAAAATATTTTGGACGAATATACATATGAAACGTCCTATTACATTAGGACACTTCAATTTATATTCAAAATGTATCTCAACATAAAAGGTTTAATGCATGTCAAATTATTGTCTTGTCATTTTTAAGTAAACCCTAATTAAGCACCATTAATTCATTTAATTAATAAATCTAAGAATATTATTAATTTTTGGACATAAATGGTAACATCTAAATAACATGGAAACTACCTTTAATGGATCCAAAAGTAACAGTATTCCTAATTAAGGTGTTTCTAATTATTTATCATATTTTAATTTTAATTAAACTAATCAAGTGCAATTACCATTTTCTAAGTTAAAATGGATCATTAAAATTTTAATTTGAATATTCATTGATTAACATCACTCTACAATGTGATACTAATCAATCTTGAATATTCAAACTTTATTTCAAATATCCATTTATTTGCTACAATGGCATTTCCTATTCAATCATGTCTATATTAAGGCTTCTAATTAATTCTAATAATATAATCAATCCCCTAAACAATTATGCTACATGACTTAAAAATTGTGCATGCATTCATATATTAATCAATTAATTAAATTAAATTAAAGCAAATAAAAGAAATAGACAATTCAAGGGTTAAATTGAATTAAATTCAGAATTAAAGGTTGAATTACAAATTTAAGGTGACCAAAATGTAAGACAGAACAAATTGGGAAACCCAAGCCTGAACTCACTAAAAACTCTGACCCAAACCCAATAATTCGGCCCAAATCCTTGAACCCGGTATAACCCGTTCGGTTCAACACCAAGCGGTCTAGCCCTAAACGGCCTGAACCGTCTACCGAATCGTGAATCATGTTGTGGCCTCGTATCCACGCCCGCCTCAAAAACGTGCGGGTCATTTTGAACCGTTCCCAAACGACGTCGTGCTGAACTCGATATAAAAAGAGGAAAACCGAGTCAGCCAAGCCATTCGAACATTTCCTCTCTCTCTCTCTCTCCTCATTCTCTTCTCTCTAAACTCTCTGACCACAAACATCTCAAACCTAGAAATCATACACTCAACTCGATCAAAACACAAAAAACCAGCCATGTTCTTCCTCGGTTCTTCTATTTTTTTTTCATTTGATCCTCAAAAACCCTAAATTTCTCCTCAAAACCTGTTTTCAAAGATCAAACTCCCAAAAATCCTCAGAACACTTCAAGAACTTTCTCGAAAACCTAGTTTTGATCTTCAATCGTTATCCCCAAACACTCCCGACAAGTTTCCCGGCCATCGGAATGACAATGGTCATCGGTCGTCATTTTTTATCATCTTCCTCATTTTTTCGATGACTAGAATCTTTTCGGTTATCTTCTCTGGAACCCTAAATCTACCCAAACCACTCATTTTTTCATCTTAAGCCTAGATCTAAACCTTGTTTCGTCAGAAACGGACCCTTCTCCCACTTAGCCTACCTACTCGAACCTAAAACACCCTTTTCTCTCTCTATCATTTTCAACTCCGGCCAGTCCTATCACTCAACTCTCGAACTGTGACGGTGCACAAAAAAAGGCTAAGTGACCGAGACTCTTTGATTTCAGTTTTTGAGTTTAGATATAGGTTTTATTTTAAATTTCGATCCACTATTTTTCTTTATTTCGAGGCCTAATTCTAACTTTTTGGTGTTTCATTGTAGGAAAATGAAAGAGGAGATGAAATGCGACCTGTTCGTGGTTGCGATCTGTAGAACTAATGTTTTGATATAATAATTGAAAAATGTTTTAGATTGATTTAAAAAAGTATTTAAAACATTTCCAAAGTCCAAACAACTTGAAACTATGTTTAGGGAAGTTTTTATAAAGGGTTTTTATGCTTTTCAAAGCCAAACTTTACAAAACTGTCAATGCGTTTCGAAACACCTTAGGGGCATTTCGATACGGCAATTCCAGTAGCAAAAACGTTTCGATACTCGTATCGAAACGGGCTTTCCATGGACAGGATTTTTGCCCAGCGTTTCGAAACGGGCTATGCCGTTTCGATACGCCTACGTGGCATTGACCACAACGGTCAGAAACCCCAACGACTATTTTCCCAACTAACTTTTAAATGCAGGCATTTCGATACGGGCTTTAACGTTTCGATACGGGTGTTTCGAAACGGCCAGAGGCGTTCCGAAACGGGTGCCCTGACAGACTGCAACGGCTCTTTCTACTTAAAGAGCGTTTCGAAACGGGTTCGAGCGTTTCGAAACGGGGAGCTGCAGAACTGCATTTATGGTGGCAATTAAAGTCCTCAACGGCTCCAATTTGATCCCAACGGCTAGTAACGGCTACAAACTCAATTGGGAGTATAAAAGGGACCTCCAAGCATCAAGTAAAGGCTAATGCTCATATTGTCAAACAACAAATGATCAAATATTGCCTTAGTGCTTAAATTGTCAATTCTTGTATAGACAAACACTAGTGAGCCTAAATTGTCAAATTTGCTCAAGTGTTTTAGGTTTTGGGTGAGTGCTTAATTGTGCAAACAAACACCTATTAGAGGGTTTTAGGTTTGCTTCTTGTATCTCTTTGTAAGAGAGGGTTTCAATCAAGGCTCTGGGTATAAAGCTTGATTGTGTATAAGGGTTACCTCTTAAGCCTAGAAAAGGGGACGAATCAATAGTGGATTGATTGGAAATCCTTAGTGGGGAGCTAAGGTAATGGATGTAGACCTTGGTTAGAAGGTTGAACCACTATAATTCATTGTGTCAATTTACTTTTTAGCTTCCACAACCCTTCCACCCAAAAATCCACCTCTCCACCACTTGGTGAGCCTAATCGGTTGAACGAATCGAGCCCCAAACATCTCAACAATTGGTATCAGAGCTTGGCTCAATTGAAGAGGATTCACATCCTATTGAGAAGATCCGGCAAGCTCGATCACTATTTCATCAACCGGCTCAAATGGCGCAATCAATCGACAAACCGCCTTTCTTCGACGGAACCCACTATGCCCATTGGAAGACGAAGATGAAGTTCTTCATCAAATCTAGAGATTACAAGCTATGGGATATAGTTTAAGATGGTTCGTTCGTGCCTCAAAGAAGCAAAGCGAAGTGGAGTGCCGACGATCGCAAGAAGATGGAGCTTAATTGCAAAGCCTTGCACATCTTGTTTTGTGCTTTTGGCCCAACCATCTATAAGAATATGTCTTCTTGTGAGAGTGACAATGAGGTATGGGACAAGCTTGAAGTCACATACGAGGGGACCGATGAAGTCAAGGAGACCAAGATTGGGCTCCTAACCTTAGAGTGTGAGAACTTCAAGTTGGATCCGGAAGAAAACATCGAGAAGATGTTTGATAGGTTCTCCACAATCACAAATGGTCTCAAGGGGTATGGAGAAGCCATTCCGGAGGAAAAACTTGTCCGAAATCTCATCTACTCACTTCCCGAGTCTTGGGACTCAAAGAGGACCGCCATCATCGAAGCCAAGAATTTGAAGACCTTGAAGCTTGATGAACTCATGGGGTCACTCCTTACTCATCAAATCATGAAAAAGAATAAAGAAGATGAGAAAAAGAGGGAAGAAATTAGAGCTATGGGAGAGAAGAAAATCAAAGGGCTTGGCATCAATGCAAGTGACATGGCTCTCAAATCCTCCACTTGTCATCATGTCTACTCAAGTGAAGGGGATGATGAAGATGAAGAGATAGTTCATCTCTTCAAAAAGTGTGCCTCGTTCATGAAGAAAGCCTTGAGAGAGCTTGAACGAGAACCCAAGAGAAGGGCAAGCACTTCAAGCCATAAGAAGAAGGCACATGTGGCTACTTGGAGTGATGAGGACTCCACCGACGATGAACAAGCCAACCTTTGCCTTATGGCCATCAAAGAAGATTCAAGGGTAACTTCTAATTCATCTACTTCATGTTCTTATTCTTTTGATGAATTACAAGATGCCTATGATGATTTGGTTTTAGAGTTTAAAAATCACATTTTGAAAAACAATAAATTGATTTCAAAGTTGAAAATTCAAAATGATTTGATTTCTAAAACCAAACTTGAACTTGAAGCAAAACTCGAAGAGTTTGAATTGAAATGTTTTGATTTACAAAACTTGCTTCAAAAAGTTCAAGAAGAAAAGGATTTGATTTCTAAAGAGCTTGAAAAGAAAAATAATTTTGGAAAATCAAATTTCTATGTTAGACAATCTAGTGCCCCTAGATTTGTAAATGGAAAATGTTTTAGAAGTGTTTGGATCCCAAAAGGATTAACCACTTCAATTAAAAAGGATGGCATTGAAAAATGGATTCCTAAGGGGACTAAAATTTGTGCTACTAATGTCCATGGATCCAAAGCAATTTGGATACCAAAAATTACTTGATTGTCTTTTGCTAGGTGTGATGGAGATGTTCAACAAGTCAAATATTGAGGGGGGCTCCATGCACACAAGGAAGAACACTTGAAGAAGGAAGGCTTCACATCCTCCCTTGAGTTCAAGTGTTGGTAAAAATTCTAGTTGTTTTTGATTTCATTTGTTTATTTTAGTTTAAATTCAACTAGATGATCATATATGTTGGACTAACATTTTTGATGATGCTTTGAGTAAGGGGGGCCATTTTAAAACCAATTTTTTATTTTTGTCAAATTTTTATCTCTATTGTTATTTTGAACTTAATGTTTTAAATTCTTTTTGATATAACAAAAAGGGGGAGAAATGGTTTGACAAATTGAATTTTCAAATGAATAAGGAGGAGCTTTATTTGATTTCATATCTTCAATCTCTTATTCACATTTTTAAAGTTAAAGGGGGAGAATCCCAAACAATTTTTCAAGTGAGTTTTATTATATCAAAAAGGGGGAGATTGTAGAACTAATGTTTTGATATAATAATTGAAAAATGTTTAGGACTGATTTAAAAAAGTATTTAAAACATTTCAAATGTCCAAACAACTTGAAACTATGTTTAGGGAAGTTTTTATAAAGGGTTTTTATGCTTTTCAAAGCCAAGCTTTACAAAACTATCCATGTGTTTCGAAACACCTTAGGGGCGTTTCGATACGGCAATTCCAGTAGCAAAAATGTTTCGATACTCGTATCGAAATGGGCTTTCCATGGACAGGATTTTTGCCCAGCGTTTCGAAACGGGCTATGCCGTTTCGATACGCCTACGTGGCATTGACCACAACGGTCATAAACCCCAACGACTATTTTCCCAACTAACTTTTAAATGCAGGCGTTTCGATTCGGGCTTTAACGTTTCGATACGGGTGTTCCGAAATGGCCAGAGGCGTTTCGAAACGGGTGCCCTGACAGACTGCAACGGCTCTTTCTACTTAAAGAGCGTTTCGTAATGGGTTCGAGCGTTTCAAACGGGGAGCTGCAGAACTGCATTTATGGTGGGAATTAAAGTCCTCAACGGCTCCAATTTGATCCCAATGGCTAGTAACGGCTACAAACTCAATTGGGAGTATAAAAGGGACCTCCAAGCATCAAGTAAAGGCTAATGCTCATATTGTCAAACAACAAATGATCAAATATTGTCTTAGTGCTTAAATTGTCAATTCTTGTATAGACAAACACTAGTGAGCCTAAATTGTCAAATTTGCTCAAGTGTTTTAGGTTTTGGGTGAGTGCTTAATTGTGCAAACAAACACCTATTAGAGGGTTTTAGGTTTTCTTCTTGTATCTCTTTGTAAGAGAGGGTTTCAATCAAGGTTTTGGGTAGAAAGCTTGATTATGTATAAGGGTAACCTCCTAAGCCTAGAAAAGAGGACGAATCAATAGTGGATTGATTGAGAAATCCTTAGTGGGGAGCTAAGGTAGTGGATGTAGACCTTGGTTAGAAGGTTGAACCACTATAATTCATTGTGTCAATTTACTTTTTAGCTTCCACAACCCTTCCACCCAAAAATCCACCTCTCCACCACTTGGTGAGCCTAATCGGTTGAATGAATCGAGCCCCACGCATCTCAACACGATCGAGCTTCAGTAACGATCTCCGGCGAACTTCTCGACTTCCAGATGGCAGGGTGAGCGACTTTCGAGCTTATCTCTCTCTCCAATTATTTCGCGTAATTATTGCGCAATCATCGTTGTCCCCCACTAACTCTTTCTCTTCATTTTATATCTGGCAGGTGGATGACGTCATGGTATTTGCTGGCGAAGCCAGCTGGCTCCAGATGGTCAGAAATTCGCGTGAGATGGGATGGACCAATGAGAACTCGACACGTGTCCCTTTGGCTGTGTTTTGGGCGGGAAATAAAAGCACACATGGGCTGAGAGAGTTTTTTTGTGTTTGTTTGGATTGGGTATGAACTGTAGTGGGTTAATTGACATGAGTTTCGGGTCTTGTTCAATAGAAATGGATATTAGGCTTTGTAAAATTGACTTTGGATATTTTATTTTGGACTTCATTATTATCATTTATTTATTTATTTATATTCGATGCTCGATACATATATATGTATTCGTATACCCCTGGACAAAAACCGGGTATCACAATATATATGCATATGTTATATGAGTAGAGAAAGTTGTTTAAATTGGAATCAAATCGTACTATAACATGATAAATAATTACAATTAAATTTATATAGGAACTCAAAAACTTAACTTGACTCAAACTTGACTCGAATCAAAAATATTTCAACTAAAGTTTGAGTTGTAAAATATGACGCGTCAACTCGAATAACTCAAAAAAATTTACTCGACTCGATCGAATGCTCACCCCTACTTCCAAGGCCATCTAGAATACTGCAGTTATCGGGTCAATCCCGATAATCTGAGAAACTCCCTGTGACTCGTACCAATGTTCTGAACCTGTTGTGCTAGCCTGAGGCTTACATGGGCGGCACTGCTAAAAATATTTGAACCAATTAAGCTAAACCTGAACTTCTATTGTGATGTAGTTGTGCAACATCATGTTGAGACTCAAATAATGTTATGAATAGAGTTGAAAAGATAAAGTAGAAGTGTTTGATTAAATGCTCAAGAAAGTTAGAAGATGAGAAAAGAAATGCTTTAAGTATCACGTTTTTACTTAATCCCTTTACAACCGTCCATGCGATATATATTTGTTGTAACACCCGGGTTTAGGGGTCGGGTGAAAATAATATTTAAATAATATAATTGAGTCTCGGTTTTCTAATTAAAATAATAATATATTATTATTTGGGCCTCGAGTCTTCAAAACAAATATTATATGTTGGACTCAAATTGATTTGGAAACCAATTTCCATGGATTTTAAATGTTAGTGGGATTGTCATCTCATTAATGGCAATCTTGTAAATAACTCAACTTTCAATTTAAATTCCCCATTTTTATTAAAATAGCTTCCTAGTCTTCTTCTTCACCCTCCCTTTCCACCATTTTAACGACAAGAGAAGCCCCCATCCCCCTTTTACTATTCCATTACCTAGCATCCTCATTTTGGCTCGGTTTTGAAAGGTAAATACATCCCCATCTTGCTCTCATCTTCCTCTCTTTGAAAGTACAATTGGTTTTCATTTTCATCCATGATTTTGTGATTTGAGTTTTTGAGCTTTTAAATTAAAAATCCAAACTTTGTTGTTCTATGTTGAGGTTTTTGATTCCTTATTAGTATTTATGTTATTAGCAACCCAAATGGTCCAACATATGTGATTTTTACTTGGTTTTATAAACATTCCCGGATTTGGGTTTAATGGGGGTTTTTGAAGGGTTTTGGAATGAATTTTGGGTGTGTTTTATGTTAGAAATGGAAGGCTAATGTTAGTATGTTAGTTAAGGGTTGTTTTGGAATCATTTGGAAGTGTAAAATGTGTTGAAATCATGAGTTTTGGTTGGGGTTTGGTGGCTGCTCGGGTTTGTTGTTTTTGGGGGTTGTCCATGGCTTGAATTCTTATGTGATGCTTGAATAGTATTTCGGGTTTGCTACATTGTTGTATGAGCTGATTTGAGGTTGTTTGGATTGTGTTGAGTTGTTTAGAGACAAGGACTTGTGTTGGTGAAGCATCGGGAGTGAATCCGGAAGCTTGAAGGTGTTGGTTGCTTGGAAGTTGAGCTTGGAAGTGAAGGTGAGTGGTTTAATGTTATCAAAATGGTTTTAAGTATTTGGTTAAAGCATGTGGACTAGGTTGGGCTTGGTAGACCCACCTAGAGTTAGGATTAGAGTGGTAGCCTAATCCTAAGCTTTAATTAGAGAGTTTGGTTGCACTCTTTAATTATTGTTATGCCTCATGATGATTTGTGTTTATGGTGGTATGTATAAATGAGTTATACATGCATGTTGAGGCATGGTTGTGATGCATTGTTATATGCATGAGGTATGGGCATGATGTTAATCATGATGAGTATGTGTTAAGCACGGAAATGGTTGTGAATTGATATTGTGGATTGTGTTTGATATTGGCAGTAGTATGCTTGGGTACAAATGATCGATCATTAGGATGTTAGTGTGCACACGTGAGTCAAATGCGTGCGTGGTCTTGATGATGGTAGTCATCAAGATGGAGTACGGGTTCGCCCGGAAATTCTTCTTATATATATGTTAGTCGGTGATGAGTGTAATCCCATCGACGGGGCGTGAGGATGAGTGGAATCCCCTCTACGAGAACGGTGATGAGTGTAATCCCACCGTAAGGTAATGGTTGTGTTGGATGTGAGTTCCAACGTGTTTATCCGCGTATTCGAGTCATAGCTAGGTGCCAATATGAGTTGATATGTGTATCAATGTGTTGTGAAATGTGATTCATATTTGGATTAATATATGTGTTTACTTATGATGTGGATTGAGCTTGTTGAGCATGACATATTGTGAATTTATGTTCATGCATCATTGACATTTCGGCTCTTGTGGATCGAAGGTAAGAACATGCATTTACCTTGTTGTGCTCGTGCTTGGACCCTGCATTGTCGAGGTTTGTTTTTAAAGAGCTTACCCTCACTAAGCTTTATGATTATGCTCTCTTTTGTTCGACAATGCAGATCCTTAGTTCGTGGGTTGCTAGTGCAAGAAGGGGCCTCCAAGTGTGCCTTGTGGTGCTATCTTAGCTATCAAGTATGAGTATTTTAATTAAAGGATGTAATGGTCAAGCAATGGGACATGTATATGTTGTTTGAGCCTTTTGAAGTATGTTGATGTTGGTTGTTTAGGAGCATGTTAGACTCCTTTAAATGCTTGTGTTGTTTTGGCTTTTGGATGTCATGTTTGGTCTGTAAACCATGTTTAAACTACCTATCTTACATGCTTGGTGTTGACCTTGTTGAAGCATGCTACCTTTAATGCCATGTATGGTCTTTGAATGGATGCCTATCTTATATCTTGTGTATCTTGAGCATGGTTGCTATAGGGTGTATGCCTCTAGAGGGTGTTGGTATGTTATGTTTGCTTCTTGGAGTCGTTTAGGACATTTGGGGTCATTTGGAGGTGTTTAAGGCTGATTTTGAGAATTCATAGTGTGCAGGTGTTTCGAAACGGGTAGCCTGTTTCGAAACGGGTGTGGATCCAGGGCCCCGTATCGAAACGTGTATCGATACGTTTTGGCTACTGTGAGCCCCTGTTTCGAAACCAGTTTCGAAACACTTTTACAACTGAAATTGCCTGTTTCGAAAGAGGTATCGAAACGGCAATGCAAAATGAGACCCTGTTCCGAAACAGGGTGGATGCGTTTCGAAACGGGTGTCTGACTTTTTAAACTTGAGCTAGTGTTTCGAAACGTGCTTTGATTCTTTCGAAACACATGCCTGTAATTGGGCTTTTTGACATCTCTAAAGGGTTTCAAGGGTTGGGCTTAGGCCCTGTTTGTTGTTGGGCTTCCGCTTAGGTTTAATTAATGCATCTAGATAAGATAATAAATGAGAAAGTTTCATGGGGTCAGTAACCGAAGTGGAGCCTTAACGGGTTTCATCTCGGTTATCCCCATGTAGCCCACTTGGATCGGTAAATCGTCCGGACTGGGACGAAAGGGTTACACTTGTTGGTATCAGAGCCTAAGGTTTCCGAGACCTTGGGCAGGTAAGTGAGGTAAGTTGTGTTTTGTGTTGAAATGCACAGTGTGCTTGCCATGTAAGCATGTTTGCTTGTTTATCAAGTATGCTTGTTTTTTTTGTTTGAAGTATGATGTTTAGAGTCCCATTGCTACTATTACATCGGAAAAAGGATTTTTAAAGTGAGGGAACATACTTGAGCCACTTGGAGCACTTGCCTTGCTAACCCTTTCTTTTTGTGCTTTTTTGTGGTGTGTAGTTGTTGTTTGTGAGCACGATATCGAGGCCGAGAGGTAGGCCGAGGGTGGTTCGTCAGGAACCTCGTGTTGCGGCTCCTGTTAATGAGCTGGTGGCTAGAGTAGAGGCTCATGTAGGAGAGCCTGCTGCTAGAGTTGGAGCTCCTCCACCACCACCACCTCCTCAGCCTGGAGTTGGAGGCGAGGATGGAGCTGAAGGAGAGGGACCTCGGGGTGGCCAGGGTGGACAAGGTCCGGCCGGAATAAATATGGCTCCGCTTGTGCAAGCTATAGCGGGAGCATTTCAGGCCGCAGTTGCCGGAGCTCAGGCTGCAGCTCAGCCTAGAGGTGATGATGCTAGTTTATCGTTGGAGAGGCTCCGTAGCCTAGGGGCTGAAGAGTTCAGAGGGTCTACACCTGAGAGATCTGAGTTGTGGTTAGAGAAGATCGTTCGCATCTTAGCTCAGATGGGTTGTGTGGGTGCTCGCAGATTGGGTATTTCTTTGCTTCAGGGTGATGCCTACACCTGGTGGGTCACCATTACTACCGAGGTTCCAGAGGCTGAGATAGGATGGGATTTCTTTGAGTCTGCCTTCCGGAAGAGGTATTTGGGGCCGAGATATCTAGATGAGAAGAAGCGAGAGTTTATGGCTCTTGTTCAGGGAGAGGCCACTGTGACTGACTACGAGATCCGTTTTGTTCGTTTGAGTTAGTATGCTCCAGAGTTAGTTCCTATTGAGAGGGACCGTTGTAACCGTTTTAGATATGGGCTTCATGAGGAAGTTAAGAGGTACACCTTAGCTTCAGATTACTCTAATTTTGATGTCTTGGTTGCTAGTGCCAAGGACATTCAGCATAGCTTGGGCTAACCAAGCGTTCTAGAGGATCTAGTTCTGGTAAGAGACATAACAACTTTAACCGTGGAGATGCCAAGAGGCATAGAGGCGGTGGAGAGCAGTTTGACCATAGACGTGGCGGTGGCCACCATGGTAGAGACCACCAGGGCCATAGGGGTGGAGGGCATTTGCCCGAGTGTACACGCTGTGGGAGACAGCATTCTGGTGAGTGTTGGGGTAACTTTCATGCTTGTTGGAACTGTGGTTCGAGTGACCACTTTAGGAGAGAGTGTCTGCATCAGGCGGCACAGGCACCAAACATAGCGCAGGCTCCTGCGAGGGCCAATGATTATCAAAGAGGTCGTGGGCGCGGTCGTGGCTACTTCCAGCCTAGGGCTGATGCACCTAGGGTAGATGCTCAGAGGAACCTTGCTCATGTTGTGGCAGTACAGCCAGAGGCAGGAGGACCAGCGAGAGTCTATGCTCAGAGAGAGGCCGGGAACGACACAGATGTGTTAGCAGGTAATTTTGTGTTACAGTCTATGTCTTTTCTTTCTTTGGTTGATTCGGGTTCTACACATTTCTACATTTAAGTGAGCATGCACGGAAGTTAGATATATGTGTTGAGATCTTAGATGTAGGTATGCATGTGACTAGTTCTTTTGGTGAGACAGTTGTGGTTAGACGTATGTATAGGAGGTGTCCGCTGAAGATTCAGGGTCATGTGTTTTCTGTTGATATGATAGAGCTTCCTTTTTATGATTTTGACATTATTTTGGGTATGGACTGGTTAGTTGAGCACCGAGCTAGTGTGGATTTTGAGACGAAGAGGATTTCTTTGAAACTTTCTGATGACTACGAGGTAGTAGTAGTAAGCGAGAACATTAAGTTCTTGTCTAATGTTGTGTCAGCTTTAGAGGCTCATAGGTTGATGGATTCCAGTTGTGGGGCTTACTTAGCTTATGTGATGAATCCGAATATGAGTGAGGCTAGACTGAAGGATATCAGAATAGTTTGTGATTTTCCGGATGTGTTTCCTGAAGAGTTACCAGGTTTGCCTCCTGACAAAGATGTTGAGTTTGTGATTGAGACTGTTTCAGGGTCTACTCTAGTTTTTATAGCTCTGTATCGTATGGCTCCGAAAGAGTTGAAAGAATTGAAGAGTCAGCTGCAAGAGTTATTAGACCGTGGTTTCGTTAGGCCTAGTAGTTTTCCTTGGGGTGCTCCTATGTTGTTTGTAAAGAAGAAAGATGGCAGTATGCGTATGTGTATTGACTACAGGCAGTTGAATCAGTTGACTGTGAAGAACAAGTATCTATTGCCTCGTATAGATGATTTTTTTGATCAGTTGAGAGGTGCTTCAGTGTTCTCGAAGATAGATTTGAGGTCAGGGTACTATCAGTTGAAAGTGAAAGAGTGTGATGTTCCGAAGACAGCTTTTAGGACTAGATATGGTCACTATGAGTTCCTTGTGATGCCGTTTGGGCTCACGAATGCACCTGCAGCATTCATGGATATGATGAACAGAATTTTTAGGGACTATCTAGACCGCTTTGTAGTTGTTTTCATAGATGATATTCTTGTGTACTCGAAATTCACTTCAAGGTTCTAGGGTTGTTTGCATAGTGCTCTAGGTAGCCGTTTGTATTTCAGTACTTCTTATCATCCGCATTCCGATGGACAATCAGAGCGAGTGATACAGATTTTAGAGAATATTCTTCGTTGTTGTGTGATTGACTTCCAAGTTTCTTGGGAGAAGCACTTACCCTTAGTCGAGTTTGCTTACAACAATAGTTATCATGCTAGTATTCAGATGGCTCCTTATGAGGCTTTGTATGGTAGACGATGTAGGACTCCGATCTGTTGGGCTGAAATAGGTCAGAGATTGTTACCTATGTCGGATTTGCTTAAGGGGACTACCGAGAAAGTTAAGTTGATTTGCGACCGTTTGAAAGCAGCTTTAGACCGTCAGAAATCTTATGCAGATTTGAAGAGAAAAGAGATTGAGTTCTCCGTGGGTGAGAAAGTATTTCTGAAGGTGTCTCCGTGGAAGAAGGTGATGAGATTTGGCCGGAAAGGCAAGTTGAGTCCGAGGTTTATTGGTCCGTATGAGATAGTTGAGCGGATTGTGCATGTAGCTTACCGTTTGAGATTGCCTTCTGGGTTAGAAAAGATTCATGGTGTGTTTTATGTGTTGATGCTTAAGAGATATAGATCAGATCCTTCTCATGTTATGCCTGTTGAAGAGATTGAGCTGAATCCAGATTTTTCTTATAATGAAGAACCTATTGAGATACTTGCTTCTGATAGCAAGGTGTTGCGTGGCAAGACCATAGAGTTGGTCAAGGTGTTGTGGAGACATAGAGGTGTGGAAGAGGCCACGTGAGAGAGGAAAGCCGATATGCTTGAGTAGTTTTCGTACTTGTTTCCGTCAGGTAATTTCGGGGATTAAATTCTTTAATTGGGAGAGAGTTGTAACACCCGGGTTAAGGGGTCGAGTGAAAATAATATTTAAATAATATTATTGAGTCTCGGTTTTCTAATTAAAATAATAATATATTATTATTTGGGCCTCGGGTCTTCAAAACAAATATTATATGTTGGATTCAAATTGATTTGGAAACCAATTTCCATGGATTTTAAATGTTAGTGGGATTGCCATCTCATTAATGGCAATCATGTAAATAACTCAACTTTAAATTTAAATTCCCACTTTTATTAAAATAGCTTCCTAGTCATCTTCTTCACTCCCCCCCTTTCCACCATTTTAACAACAAGAGAAGCTCCACTCCCCCTTTTACTATTCCATTACCTAGCATCCTCATTTTGGCTCGGTTTTGAAAGGTAGATACACCCCCATCTTGCTCTCATCTTCCTCTCTTTGAAAGTACAATTGGTTTTCATTTTCATCCATGATTTTGTGATTTGAGTTTTTGAGCTTTTAAATTAAAAATCCAAACTTTGTTGGTCTATGTTGAGGTTTTTGATTCCTTATTAGTATTTATGTTATTAGCAACCCAAATGGTCCAACATATGTGATTTTTACTTGGTTTTATAAACATTCCCGGATTTGGGTTTAATGGGGGGGTTTTGAAGGGTTTTGGAATGAATTTTGGGTGTGTTTTATGTTGGAAATGGAAGGTTAATGTTAGTATGTTAGTTAAGGGTTGTTTTGGAATCATTTGGAAGTGTAAAATGTGTTGAAATCATGAGTTTTGGTTGGGGTTTGGTGGCTGCTCGGGTTTGTTGTTTTTTAGGGTTGTCTATGGCTTGAATTCTTGTGTTTGATGTTTGAATAGTATTCCGAGTTTGCTACATTGTTGTATGAGCTGATTTGAGGTTGTTTGGATTGTGTTGAGTTGTTTAGAGACAAGGACTTGCGTTGGTGAAGCATCGGGAGTGAATCCGGAAGCTTGAAGGTGTTGGTTGCTTGGAAGTTGAGCTTGGAAGTGAAGGTGAGTGGTTTAATGTTTTCAAAATGGTTTTAAGTATTTGGTTCAAGCATGTGGACTAGGTTGGACTTGGTAGACCCACCTAGAGTTAGGATTAGAGTGGTAGCCTAATCCTAAGCTTTAATTAGAGACCTTGGTTGCACTCTTTAATTATTGTTATGCCTCATGATGATTTGTGTTTGTGGTGGTATGTATAAATGAGTTATACATGCATGTTGAGGCATGGTTGTGATGCATTGTTATATGCATGAGGTATGGGCATGATGTTAATCATGGTGAGTACGTGTTAAGCACGGAAATGGTTGTGAATTGATATTGTGGATTGTGTTTGATATTGGCACTAGTATGCTTGGGTACAAATGATCGATCATTAGGATGTTAGTGTGCACACGTGAGTCAAATGCGCACGTGGTCTTGATGATGGTAGTCATCAAGATGTAGTACGGGTTCGCCCGGAAATTCTTCTTATATATATGTTAGTCGGTGATGAGTGTAATCCCATCGACGGGGCGTGAGGATGAGTGGAATCCCCTCCACGAGAACGGTGATGAGTGTAATCCCACCGTAAGGTAATGATTGTGTTGGATGTGAGTTCCAACGTGTTTATACGCTTATTCGAGTCATAGCTAGGTGTCAATATGAGTTGATATGTGTATCAATGTGTTGTGAAATGTGATTCCTATTTGGATTAATATATGTGTTTACATATGATGTGGATTGAGCTTGTTGAGCATGACATATTGTGAATTTATGTTCATGCATCATTGACATTTCGGCTCTTGTGGATCGAAGGTAAGGACATGCATTTACCTTGTTGTGCTCGCGCTTGGACCCTGCATTGTCGAGGTTTGTTTTTAAAGTGCTTACCCTCACTAAGCTTTATGCTTACTCTCTCTTTTGTTCTACAATGCAGATCCTTAGTTCATGGGTTGCTAGTGCAAGAAAGGGCCTCCAAGTGTGCCTTGTGGTGTTATCTTAGCTATCAAGTATTAGTATTTTAATTAAAGGATGTAATGGTCAAGCAATGGGACATGTATATGTTGTTTGAGCCTTTTGAAGTATGTTGATGTTGGTTGTTTAGGAGCATGTTAGACTCCTTTAAATGCTTGTGTTGTTTTGGCTTTTGGATGTCATGTTTGGTCTGTAAACCATGTTTAAACTACATATCTTACATGTTTGGTGTTGACCTTGTTGAAGCATGCTACCTTTAATGCCATGTATGGTCTTTGAATGGATGCTTATCTTATATCTTGTGTATCTTGAGCATGGTTGCTATAGGGTGTATGCCTCTAGAGGGTGTTGGTATGTTATGTTTACTTCTTGGAGTCGTTTAGGACGTTTGGGATCATTTGGAGGTGTTTAAAGCTGATTTTGAGAATTCACGGTGTACAGGTGTTTTGAAACGGGTAGCCCTGTTTCGAAACGGGTCCAGGGCCCCGTATCGAAACGTGTATCGATACATTTTGGCTACTGTGAGCCCCTGTTTCGAAACCAGTTTCGAAATGCTTTTGCTACTGGAATTGTCTGTTTCGAAACGGGTATCGAAACGGCAAGGCAAAATGAGACCCTATTCCGAAACGGGGTGGATGCGTTTCGAAACGGGTGTCTGACTTTTTAAATTGGAGCTAGTGTTTCGAAACGGGCTTTGACTGTTTCGAAACACAAGCCTATAATTAGGCTTTTTAACATATCTGAATGGTTTCAAGGGTTGGGCTTAGGCCCTGTTTGTTGTTGGGCCTCCGCTTAGGTTTAATTAATGCATCTAGATAAGATAATAAATGAGAAAGTTTCCTGGGATCGGTAACCGAAGTGGAGCCTTAACGGGTTTCATCTCGGTTATCCCCGTGTAGCCCACTCGGATCGGTCAAGCGTCCGGACCGGGACGAAGGGGTTACATTTGTAACTACTTGTGCTAGTGTGGATAAAGCACATAATCAGCATACTTGACAGGTGTTTTCTTGACCCGAGAACTAATTCGAGCTGCAGGTGCCTAGCCCAAATCTGTTGATGACCCATTAGTGAGTTAGGTTGCTTTACTTGTCATGATATTGCCTCTTCCATTTGCAGTAACCTTGTCCTTAAGGTTTAGACTTGGAAAGGACTTCAGTAATTGATCCTTATCTTCCCATGTAGCAGCGTCAGCGACAAAACCTTCCCATTGAACTAACCATTGCTCTATAGATTGTCCATTGCGAGAAAGGACTCATGTAGCCATAATTGATTTCGGGGACAGCACAATGGTGGCAGTTGAATCAACCAAGTGCAACGAAATGATTTGTTGGTCTAGAACACCTACACATTTGCGAAGCAAGGACACATGGAAAATTGGATGAAGCTGGGCAGACTCAGGTAATTCGAGATGGTAGGCGACTTGACCAATTTGACGAAGAACTTTATAAGGTCAAAAATATCGACATCCGAACTTGTGGTGGTGTTGAAGACGAATGGAATTCTATTGATAAGGGTGCAATTTTAATATAGACCCAATCACCAACTTGGAAGATCATTTCACGTCAATGTTGATCGGCAAAGCTTTTCATACGTGCTTGAGCTTTAAGCAAGTTAACCTTAAGAGTGCCCAACATCTCGTCCCTTTGTAGCATGAAAGCGTCGATAAGAGAATGTCCGAAAGAATCTCGGATGTAACGAGAAATAGTGTGAGGTTGTCTTTCATAGAGAGCCTCAAATGGGGTCATTTGTGCAGACATTTGGAATGATGTATTGTACCAATACTCAGCCCAAGGAAGCATAGTTAGCCAAGTCTTCGTACAATCAAACACATAGCATCATAGATACATCTCCAAGCAACTGTTAAGTGCCTCAGTTTGATCATCGATTTGCGGGTGGTAGGTTGTACTCATGGCTAAAATAGTGCCCTGCAAACGATGTAGCTCACGCCAAAATTCTGTCAAAAAGCGACTATCACAATTAGTGACAATCTCTGCAAGAATACCATGAAGTCAGACTATTTCAGACACAAAAGCGTTAGCCACGATCGCACTAGTAAAGTGAGTGGGCAAGGCAATGGAATGCCCATACTTGAACAAACGGTCAACTACCAGCATAATGACTGGTCGGCCATGTGAAGTTGGTAAACCTGTAATGAAATCCATGGAAATAGCTTCAAAAACTAAAGAAAGTAACGGAAGTAGTTGAAGTAACCCCGATGGCAGTAATGAAGAGGATTTCATTTGTTGGCAAACATAGCACTCGGCTACAAATTGTTGCACATCTTGACGCATGTGGGGCCAAAAGAAATTGGAAGCAAGTCGATGGAAGGTACGATGGATGCCAGAATGGCCCCCAATAGGAGAAGCATGAAATTCAATCAAAAGTAACTGTCGGATAGGAGAATCTGTAGGAACCACTAGTATATCCCGAAAAAATAGAAGATCATCCTTAAAAGCATAATCTGACAAAGTATATGAATCTTGTGCCAACTTTTGTTGAAGTTGAATAAGCTCATGATGTTGATTATTAGCAAGGCGAAAGTCATCGATGATATCGAATTCTTGTCTTGAACACGCCATTAATTGAGAATAAGAAATCTGAGATAAGGCATTCGCAGTCACATTTCCTTTGCTAAGTCGATATAAAATATCAAATTCATAACCAAGAAGCTTACTTAGCCATTTTTGTTGTTCCGGAGTTTGTATGACTTGAGTTTGTAAATTCTTCAATGCTTGTTGATATGTTAAAATAGTGAATTTTCGACCCAATAAATATTGACGCCACTTTGCTACGGACTGAGTGATGGCGTACATTTCCCGCTAGTAAGTTGAAGCACATTGCATTTGAGGACATAACTTTTGACTAAAGAAAGCTAATGGATGACCACCTTGAGAAAGAACAGCACCAATACCAACTCCGGAAGCATCCATCTCAATAGTAAATGGTTGTGTAAAATCCAGTAAGCGAATAACTAGAGTATCGCTCAAAACTCGTTTCAAAGACTCAAAAGATTAAGTAGTAGTCGCGTCCATAAAAAGGCATCTTTTCGAAGAAGATCGATTAATGGTTTAACGATGGTTGCATAGTGACGAATGAAGCACCGATAATAGCCGACTAATCCAAGAAAACTCTGAACATCTTTAACTGGTTTTGGTTGGGGCCATTGCCATATAGCCGCGATTTTTTTCGGATCAACGGATACTCCTTGTGCTGAAATAATATGTCCCAAATAACCCACAGATTGTTGTCCAAAAATACACTTTGGAAGTTTGGCAACAAGTTGATGGACACGTAATAAGTGAAGGACAAGTCAAACATACTTCAAGTGCTCTTCCCATGTGGTACTATAGATTAAATTATCATCAAAGAAAACCAAGACAAATTGACGAAGGTTAGGCTGAAAAATGTCATTCATCAAGTGTTGGAATGTCGAAGGCGCATTAGACAATCTAAAAGGCATGACAAAAAAATCATAATGGCCGTCATAAGTTCGAAAAGTCATTTTTCCAACACCGTCAGTTTGGATTCGGATTTGGTGATACCCAGCCAATAAATCCAACTTTGAAAAATAGACAGCCCCGTGTAATTCATCAAACAATTCATCAACCGAAGGTATCGAAAAACGATCACGAACTGTTATAGCATTAAGGGCGCGATAGTCTACACAAAAACACTAAGTGACATCTTTTTTACGAACCAACAAGACGGGAGATGAATAAGGGCTGCTACTTGGTCGAATGATGCCCTCTCGTAGCATATCCGAAACAAGTTTCTCAATTTCTTACTTTTGAAAATGAGAGTACCGATAGGGTCGTACCTTTACCGGAGAAAAATTTGATAGTAAAGGTATAGAATGATCGATCGGTCGAGAAGGTAGTAACTCATGCAGTTTAGCAAAGACATCTAGAAATTCATCTAATAAACATTGCATTGTCGGCACCATCACAGAGGTCTACGAGGAAGTCGGGGAAATCAACTCCAATCAAAAAAGCTCATCAATGGCGTGAGTGTGATACAATCGGCGTAAACTATTAAATTGCACCGGATGTGCTATGGGAGTAGTGTTGCCTTGCCAAACTACTGCAGACCCATTCTGTTAAAATTCAAAATGAGAAGTATCACAATCTGTAATAACAGGCCCTAAAGTGGCTAACCAAGAAACTCCAAGAACGAGATCCCAACCTTGCAACGGCAATACATAAAAATCAATGGATATAGTATGGCCTTGTATGATTAGAGGAAGCTATCTAACTAAACTTGTACAAGATAATCGTTACCCACTACCCACAACAACTGAAAATGGAGATGTATCCTCAATTGGTAAGTGGAGAAATTTAGCAACACGAGTTTGAATAAAGTAATGTGTACTACCATCGTCGAGTAACACCTATTCTGATTTACCATGAATTGTTCCCGTGAAACGCAAGGTAGAAATGGAATAGCCTCCGACAAGAGCATTATAAGAAACGACAGACTGAGATTGCACCTCTTGAGGTTGTGACTTGTCGGCAATAGCTTCATTAGACAATGGTATAGAATTTGTGACTCCGGAGACAGAACACTTGACAACGGATCCGGATCGTCATCAAATAACAGTAATTGTGGAGTAGATTTACATTTATGATCCCATGTATACTTCTCGTCACAATGATAACAAAGTCCATGTGCACGGCGGTGAGCCGCTTCCGCAGGGGATAAACGTCGAAAACCAACCTTGGTCGATGTAGGCAATGTAGAAATTAAACGCAAAGGAGTTGGAGTCATCAGATCCCCTGAACTGGATGATTTAGGTGTTGGTAACAAAGGTTTACTATTACCCAAAGAAGCACGTAAACCGGATACGAAACAACGAACTAAGAAAGGAAGATGCAAATACATGGTGCGATTGGTGATGGTCTCAAACTGAGCACGGTAGGCAGCCACCGATGTAGTTTGGTAGAGCTTCGCCAACAATCCTTCAAGTTCTGCTAGATCTTAAGAGCGAAAACGATGGATCACCGCTTCGACAAATGACCCCCAATTAACCAATTGCTTATTGTGATACATCCAAGTATACCAATATGCAGCTTCTTCGTCGAAATAAAAGAGGCAATAGTCATTCGATCATCTTCTCGAATGTTATAGAAATCAAAATAACGGTTTGCCTGTGAAATCCAACGCTCCGAATTCTTACATGAGAACCGAGCCATTTAAACAAGCGCAGGTTTATGATGCCCCAAGATGCTCGTCCCTATGGACCCATCGGTGAAAGATGAACTCGAGTCCTTCGAATCCCCAACTAAAGTTTTTTGCGAATGAGTCGCTAAAAACTTACCGAGAGCTTCCTGCAACAGAATGCTTTGCTTACTCAACGTCGTACTGATGGATTCCAAATCATTGTGAAATTGAGTTTGTGATTCCTTAAGCAATTTGACATTATCGTTAAGAGTCTTGAGTCAGGAGCCATCAACCATTTTTGTAGATGGGTAATGAAAGCACCAATATTATGAATAGAGTTAGCACCAATATTATGAATAGAGTTAAAAAGATAAAGTTGAAGTGTTCGATTAAATGCTCAAGAAAGTTACAGCAGTAGGAGATGAGAAAAGAAATGCTTTTAAGTATCACATTTTTACTTAATCCCTTTACAACCGTCCCTGCGATATATACTTATAACTACTTGCGCTAGTGTGGATAAAGCTCATAGTCAGCATACTTGACAAGTGTTTTCTTGACCCGAGAACTAATTCGAGCTGCAGGTGCCTGGCCCAAGTCTGTTGATAGCCCATTAGTGAGTTGGGTCGCTTTACTGTCATGACATATAGCCATGCAATGTTTATATAAACAATAAGGATGATTCTCAATACTCTTTTCCTTAGTTATTTACTAATGCATGCTATCATATATAATTTGAGAAATAACCAATCAAATTGCTCTCTGGAAATAGAACCAACGAAAACATACAAATCTACCATAAATTGTCGCATAGTATATGAATGGCATTGCTAACCCACTAGATACCTATGTTACTTAGACTTGGGTGAGTTTTGGACATGTCCAAATTTTATAAATTTTCTGTATATTTGGAGGCTCATATTCCTATACTCGTGCCCAAATATGTGTCGGGAACCGGTATCTTAGGGAAACAATGAAAAGTTGGAGACAAATTGAAGAAATTTTCAAGATACCAGCCAGTAAATGTATGTAGTTGTATGCCGAACTTCCCGCTGGGGACATCTATTATTCAAAACAAATCAAACAGCATCAAAAACCCATTAGGAACTTTTTCTTTCTTGTTCATCATGATTTCTCCAAGGATTAAGAGCTTCTCTCATTGCTTGAGCTTCAGGGGAATTCTCCCAAGCTCGCTTCTCCGACTCCAGAACAGTCACTTTGTCATCTACAACATAAGGTAAAGGTTCAATCAAGAGTTACATGCCAAAACACGGCAACCTGACTTGACGAACATACCAAATTGTAACTACAACCATTTCATAGCAATAGCTGGACTTTGATTATTATCTTTCCTCGAAATAGTTAGATTTCATATACATCTTCCTTTACATTTACCGAGGGTTGCATATAACAGTTCAAACCAAATCTTTTTCAACCATCATTAAGCATCCATCGAGACTAACACTTGCTAATGCTTGTTGTCACTAATCACACAGTCGAACTAATTAGCAATAAGAAGTTAAATTATTAAAGAGAAATTAATCCTATTAGACATAAGAATATTAGATCCACATCTAAGATTCCCTGGAAACAACAGGATTTGATATCCATTTATACGACCTAGAATTTAAAACTAACCATATATTACAATGAGAGAATTCTGAAAATGTTCGAAATAAAATCACCCGGGGTTCAAAAGTTTTATTTGAATAGCATTAAGAATTGAGACAATCAAAATAACTCAAAAGAAAAATCCAGTAACAAACAACAATAATATGGTACTAATATGCTAATTTGCTTCGACTCATCATTTTCTTTAAGTACCGTATCCGTATGGGAATACAAATCACTAAACATACAGAAAAACTTAAGAGTGAAAAAAGAACTGAACATAGCCAATATCTTATGGAGTTTAGAGATATCAAGTTAAAAGGAAACCAAAGAAACGGAAAATCAACTACTACACTAACTAGGTTTTGGAGAATAAAATCATAAATTGCTGAAATGAAATCAATTTAGATAAATGAAAGGGAGAAAAAAATGGAGAGTTCTCACACAGAAGCCGGTCTTGATCATGAATAATTCCATGGAACCTCCAATTAGAGCCGACCCAACTGCAATCTTCAAATACCAATCAAGAAACTTTATTGCCATTTTCCTTTTATCTGCAAATAAACATTTTTGCTAGGTAAGAAGTTCAAATTAACGAATGAAATAAATTCTGATCAAGCTAAATTGTACTACGAACAGAAATATAAACTATGAAAACAGATATTTAATAGTCACCTAAAATTACAAAACAAAACATAAACTTAAATTTAAGTTCAAGTGACCTTGAGTGGCTTGAGAAAGAGGATGAAACAGGAGTGAGCCCGGAGGCCAGGAATTGCAAATTGAGGTTGCCGCCAAACCGGCACCGACGGCTACGATTGAGCCCTTATCGGCGATGCAAAATGAATTGATGGGGTGGGTCTGCGATTCGCAGCGCAGAGACTAAAGTTGTAAACAAAAAGGGGAAGTTAAAAAAGAGTTTTCAATTATGTGTAGAAAGGAAAATATTTAGAACCAATTTTTTATATAAAAAAGCTTAACTATATAATAAGTGCTGTTCTTTTTAATATGTGTTTAAAGTATATTTTGATTAGAATAGATGTTTAAAATTTTATTTTTGACTAAAAATGTTTAAAATTTATTTTTTGACTTGTTTTAGTGTTAACTGAGCATATATTTGACACATATTTTAATTAAAAATGAAATTTTAAGTACCTATTTTAGCCAAAAAAAAATATTTTAGGCATTTATATCAGTCAAAATGAAATTTTAAACAACTATTTTAAAAAAATACTTTAAACATTTATTTTAAAAAAATATATAATTTAAGTATTTATTTTATAGTTAAGTATATAAAAAAGTGTAGAGAAAAGCATAATTCAGTTAAAATTGGTTACATCGTTTAATTCAATTAAATTGATTTTGGTTATGTCAATAATAATTGATAAAAATCGATTTAATCAATTAACCAACTTAATCGATTAAATCAAACAATATTAAATCAGTTTGGTTAAATCGGTAATAATCATAAAAATTGATTATTTCAATTATTATATGCGATGATCGGTTAAATTTATTAATCAACATTATCCATTAACTTAAGAAAATTTTACGGTGTTTGACGAGCATCGACGAGCACCACTATTGACGAGCACCGATGAGTACCGATAAACTAATTTATAAAAATTTTAAATCTAAAGTAATTAATGCGTAATTATAACTTTTTTAAAAATTAAAAGTCTAATTTAATTAAAATACATTTTCTTAATTTTAATTTTATTTAAAACATTATTAATCAAAATAATCTATCTACAAATCAAAGAATCTTAGGTATTTTAATTAAATTGTATTTTTAATTTTTTAAAAGAATATAATTACGCATTAATTACTTTGGATTTAAAAATTTTATAAATTAGTTTATCGGTGCTCGTCAAAGCTCGTCGAGCGTAAAAGAACTATCCATCAACTTAACCGTTTGCTCAACCTTAAGGTTTTAAGGTATAAAGGATGAAAATGTAGAAGGATAAAAAAAACTTTAAATTAAATGGTGAATATTTATTAGAGTAATTATTCTATGCACAGGTAAATATAAAAACTTTTTTCATAAACCCCTTAATTTTAGGGTTTAAGGAGTTTAAGGGTTTTAGTAGATAACTTTTAAATATAGGGGTGTGATTAGAACTTAAAGTTTAGGGTTTATATGTTAAAATTTAAATCTCTAACTATATTACCCTAAAACTAAACCTTAAATTCTAACCACAAACCCTAAATTTAAAATCCTACACTAAAACCTTAAATTGAATCTCTAAACTCTAAAACTAAGACGCTTGTAATACTTTTCGTTTCCACTGCCGGTGCTTGAGATATTTTCTATTTTTATAATTATTTTTAATTTAAATCTTAACCATTTAATTAACAATTTTTTCATACTTCTATATATTCATCCATGGCATAACCTAATAGGGGCGGTAAGAGACACGACCCAAAAAAATTTAAAAATTAAAAAATATATATTAAATTAGAGTAATGGTAAAATTATATTTTTAATTTTTAAAACATATATTTTATACTGTTATCCCTTAAATTTAAAATTTTTTAAAAGATCCTTCAATAAATAATGATAAATTTTATCATTATTTTTATCTTTCATACCAAGTAAAGCCCAAAGTTAGAAAATGATAAAGATAAAATAATTGTATACAAATATAGTAACCTTATTTAGGTGTATAATATTCGTCAGATTCTTTTTTTACTTATTTTTGGCACATTATAAATGGGAGAATATATGCAAAGCTTCAACATAAACTTTAACTTCAACCATTTACTTGTACAAATTTGAAAACAACATAGGTTCCATTTTGACCAACGAAATTGATTATAGATAAAAACATAAATACATTTTTAAATATTTTAACAAATAAAACAAGTCGAATATTAACTTAATTAGAACGTGTTTAAATGCACAATTACCTCTTATATTCAAGTTATAGTGTATATGTTGATGCCATTTCCGTGGAATAAAGGTTGTAAATGCTGGAATTCGAACATTAACCCTTGAAAAGTGGATCAGAAAATTAACACTAATATATCTTAGAAATATATACATGATGCCATACCAATGAACAAAATTGCAGAGGTAAAAAATGAAACAATCATACATCTTAAGCATTTACCATATACAGCTAAACTAATTCTAAGAATGTACAAGATTACCATGTTCTAAATTCGATGCCTACGAAAATTGTGCTGAAGAGATGGCGGAAATACAAGGAAACCTCGAGGAAGCTGAAAAATAAAAGAAGAAAGCAGAAAGCTTCACTTACGCTTGTGTCACGGGGATGAACTTGTTGTCTTTCTTCAGCCATATGGTTGACCGGGTTCGTCTAACATGATCTTCGAAGAGCTGATGCCTGCCGGTAAATACATATATGTTAGGGAAGAAAATCGATAATCATATCTTAGCCAATACAGAAAATCGAAGAATCAATCATCCATAAAACAACTTAAGCACTGGGTCTTGATAAAATTTTGGGTCTGCATAAGAATTTTTTCATTCGATGTGCATGGTTGACATATGTTAGATGAGAGTTTCAGGCATGGTACACATGTATGTTTTATTTTCTAAAAGTTATTTCAAATATTTGAAAGGTTTTCAGAGGGTTTAAATCCTTATACCTGTGTCCGAATATACGATGAACAGGGGTACGAAAAAAAGAAAGAGCAATATGATAATATAGCCTTGATCCATTGTAACAAAAGCAAACATAAAGAATAGAGAGAATGATGATATAGTACGAACCTTTCGTAATCCAGCTTCTGAGTAACTATTCCATTTAGTAGCAGCTCTGAACTGTAAACCACTGCCCCTGGAAGCATAACGGCAAAAATTCAAATAAAAACATTAGAACTGTAATCCAGCTAATTTACAAAACCCTTATTACCTTTTTCAAGGAAAGGAACACAAATTTCATAATCTTCTTCGCATGATAGAACCAACAAGTCATCTGGGAATTTGTCATCCTTCATGGCAGATCTGCCAATTCTCTCAACTGCCTGGGATTATTGATCAAAATAACATAAAAAAGGAAATAAGTTCTCATGATAAAACATCCATGGATATGTATTTTCGAGAGAATTTTCGAGGAAACCACCCACATACTTGACCATGAACTGCAGTCACCAAACGCAAAATTGTTGCTTTACCTGGTTTTGTATTTGGGGTGATTAAAACTCTTCGACCCTGCATAACTTCCAATATTGTGAAAATCAAGATTGAACAAGTGGCCAAAGCAATAGGTAAACCTAGAAAATTTTACCTGTAATAAGGGTCGTTTGCGTGCGCGTGCTAAAGAAACCGGCATGCAAAAGCCAAGCTCTTTCTCTTTTTTGATATCCCTCAATACATAGGCTTCTTCATCGATGTGAATATTAACTTGCCCAATGCTTTCAAGCCACAGATGTGTAACAACAGGTTTGCCATAAGCAATCGCTTCCAACATATTCCTGGTGCGCACAAATTCATCAGTTATAAAGTGTGTTGCATCTGAAATAGATGATGCCTCGGAGATACTTAGGCGAGCCAAGATCTGGTGAAAAAATCGAGGAATAAGATTTAGTTAAAAGAGCTTTTATACCTTTAGAGAGCTACTGAAATAACAAAAGAACTAACACCTTTTTCTGCTGTTTAAGAATATCCTCGTCTAGGTGGTTGCTGAACAAAACTCGAACATCAGCCAAATTCCTCCTCTTCCTCATTTCTTTCAAAGGGGAAATAGGTTCAGGCTCAATGGGGCTTAAACTTCTGAGTTCTTTTATAAGTGAAGATTTTAATAGGTTCTTCTTGCATGACTGTTTATAATATTCTTCACCCATACAAACAGGTGATGCAGCGTTGATGGGTGTTGGACGGTTAGCCGGCGTAGTGCATAGAGAACCAGGTGATCTCGATTTCTCTTTTGGTGATTTATCAGAAGCAACATTCATAGCTAAATTTTCAGCATTTGACAGAGAAATTGCATCAGGGTTTCCACCAGTGTGCTTGATTGCCTTAGCTGCCTCGGTAAGATTGCAATTAATGTCATCATCATCTGAACCCTGTTTATCGGAACTTTGATGAGATAATTTTCCTTCTGAATTCTGGTCCACATTATGCAGAAGTGGACGAGTATTCACAGATGATTGTGTAGTCCTCCTAGTGGATGATGGAATGCACATGTTTCTATTGCTTCCTCTCGATCTTTTCGGCACAACAATTGAATGTCCATTGACATCTGACTGAACCGATTTTCGGGAGTGTTCTTCCATTTTATCAGACTCACCAAGACCAACAGGTGTTTTCTTGGAGGACCTTCTTTGTCTGGGATGGCTAGGTACATGATAGCCAGTGCTCCTCGTAATCAGCTCCAAATGGACATCAATACTGAATTCAACATTTCCATTTCCGTGTCCTCCAGATTGATCAGAATGCAATATAGAAAGTCGCCCTTTAGCATTTGACACTTTGGATAGCTCAACATCCGTACTCCCAGATCTACCTTCTTGAAGGAAACCGGCCTCTTTGACCCGTTTTCTACCTTTTCTACAATCACTTATTGGAGTCTCAGCCATTTGCATGTTTGTGACTGAGGACTGCCTCGTTCGATGAGCAATGGGTGTAATAGTATGAACCTCCTCAGGATGCCGTTTCCTTATTGATCCACCATGAAGTTTAGCTTTCTTCATTTTTGGCAGAAACAGCTCCTTGTCACAGGCCTTCCCGACACTCTTGGAATGTTTCTCCATCAAAACAGAAGACTCTTCACTTGCCTTAGTTCTCTTGGATCGTTTTGTAAATTGAGCTGCATCAGAACAAGAAACGCCCTTTCTTGATGTAGAAGACATTTTCTTCCCAGTTTTTCCTCTAAATGATCCTTCAGTGGAGCCCTTGGATATGCTTTGGACACCTTGATTAGCTTCCGGGTCCGTAGCTGCCTCCCCATAGAATAAGGCTTCTATAGCTTCAGCAGCCATCTGAGTGTCAAAACCTACATCATTTAGTTCTTCAGCAGCACTTATCTTTGCCCCAGTGGCTTCCAATTGCCCTCTCGAGGAATCTGAATTAAATTGTTCATCAAACTCATTGGAAAGATTTTTTCTAAAACTCATTTGACCTTGTACTGTCCTGTCATTATCTTTCGACTTGCACAAAAGAAGTTTTGAATCAGATTGAACTGTCATTTTATCAGCGGACTTCGGTTGGTCTTCATTACATGATCCATCTAGTTTCCTTCCTTTAGGCTTCCGAGGGTGGGTAGAAGATTTCCATGAATGACTTCTATTACCATAGAATTCTTCCTTCATTTTACGGTAAATATCACCCCCTCCATCATCCTCCAGACAATCATCCCATTCGAAATTCCTCACATCACTGGCAGTGCTTTTGATAGTTTTCTTGGCCAAACTTTGTGGCCCTTTTGCACACGAGACAAGTTTCGAGTTCTGCCCCATACTCTTTACCAAATCAACTTCACCATCAAGTTCCATCAAATTATCATTTACAAATCTTTCCACGAAATTAAGTGCATTAGCTTGTGATAACTCCCCAGGTTCCTGAGAGTCGATATAACTTAAACCTGCTGATGGACCATCGCAATCGGGAACCTCAAGCAAGTCTTCTCTTGCATCTGCATTTTCATTGTTCCCAGAAATTTCTTGATTTTCAGTAAAACAATCCTCTGTAAAAAGTTTTCTTGCAGTTGCACAACCAACCCTGGAATCGATTCCATGCCTTGAATTGATAGAGTTCTTATCAGAATTCCCCTGATCTTGTGCCTGACTAATGTTCTCAATGACTTTTGGATTTAAACCATTACTATCAACTGTGGACTGGTGCGAAAACTGACTATCGGTCTGGATAGAACAAGAATCGCAGTTCGTTTGCCATAATGCCACATTGCGAGCTGCAAGACCAGAGGCCCGCATGGACGCTGCACGGACTGAAGTAAACCTTCGGACAGATCCTATGGGAAACAAGCAATGTTAATGGAGAAAATGAAGAAGTGTGTATTTAATAAAATTGAAAAACCGATAGTTCCCACCATCCTATATATTTGAAGATGAAATGATAATGCTTCCAAATGCAAGTATAGAAAATAAATTGCTCTAAAATTACTCACCGTCACATTTGATCTAGATTAAAAGAGGAATAAATTGCAACATTTGATGAAAAACAGAATTTATCAAGTATTTTTCTTAAGCTATTGACTAATGAAGGTGGCTTAATCTTGCAAACAAATTTTACGGCAACGGATGCAGAATGAACACAAAGGATAAGCAAAAGTGCCTCAAAGTTTACCAAACCACCTATCAAAATCAACTGATCCCCTAAGACAACAACTAGTAGTTGATTTAAATAGAGCCACACCGTATCAACAAAATAAAGCATTCCTGACCATGAACAAACCATAGAAAACATACCAGGTTCACATTCTGACACCACTTTGACATCTGGTGTTGATGTAGGAACACGCATTCCTGAAGAAACACAGCACAAATGCACAATATTGTAACTTCAGTTGAGACACCAGGATCAACTTCCTCACATAAAAAACATACAGATATTGTAGCCAATACCACAACATTTGCCGAAAAAACTCTGAAAAGAACATACCTGAACTCCTCAGTTCGTCGGTAGATGTATTAAATTGCTCCGAAGATTCCTTCTCCTCCTGACCAAACGATCGGCCATGATTGCCGATTACTACCTCATCGTCCGAGACCTCCTCACCATCATCCAAAACCTCAGTTCCATCTGTTCCTTCACCTTCACTATCAAGAGCAACATCGACATCGAATTCATCCAACAACTGAGTCTCCATATTCTCACAGAAATCTAAATCATCCAACACTTGTGTTTCGTCGCCAAAGTTCAACATTTGAGTTTCCTCACCAAGGTTCAGACATTGGGTTTCGAACTCATCCTCAATCCGAACATTGTTATCATCTAGAGGAACCGTATTTTGTAGAAACTTTATTTCATCATCATCATCCACATTATCATCTCTGTCCCCTATATGCATTTTTTTCAAACCCATAATTCACATAAACTTCAAGTGATTCAAAGCATAAATAACTAATACTAAAATATTAAGTGAAAAATCAAAGATTGAAATAAACATACCACAAAAAGGAGAATTGGGAAATTGAGAATCAAATTCATCCTCAATTTGAACATTGTTATCATCTACAGGAACCGTATCTTGTATAAAGTTTAATTCATAATCTCCGTCACCTGTATGTATTTTTTCAAACCCATAATTTCGCATAAATTTTCAAATGATTTAAAGCGTAAATAACTAATAATACTAAAGCATTGAGTGAAAAAACAAAAGAATGAGAAAAACATACCAGAAAAAGGAGAATCGGGAAACTGAGAATCAAATTCAAAGGGCTGAGTCTCGGCATGAACAGAATCGGTGCTTGGGTTCGTTTCAGAAGTTTTGGTTTCGCCATTGATGTCTCCAATACTGCCCATCTTTTCACTTCAATTTCATCTGAGAATTTGTTTAATAAAGGCAATACGACACCAAAACCCTAAAATGCAGAGACCTTTTACATTTGAAACTATATTTTAACACTAGCTTTTATGGTTTGGCTGTTGCAGAAATGCAGAGTGGGCGACAGAATATTCTGATTTTGCTTTTCAGGTGGTTCGTAAAAAGGACAGGAAATTAGGGCAATTTTAGATTAAAAACCTTTTTTAATTATTATTTGGGATAATGGCTCCCAAAAAATAATATTTGACAAAATAACCCCCAAACTTGCCACGTCGATGGACCTCGCGTTGTGTAGGATGCGAGGTCGGATATCGCGTTCTACACAACGCAATTTCAGTCTACATGGCCTTGTTGTTTGTGTTAACGGTTTTACAGTACCTCGCGTTCTACGAGAATTTGAAAAGGCGGCTGAATATATCGCACAGACCTCGCGTTCTGCAGGACGCGAGTTCTGTGCATTTCTGGGCTGAAGAACAGGGGAAAACAAGTGTGGGGAGGCCTGTTCGAGCCCAATTTCGAGCGTGTAAATCGTATATTTTTAGCGATCATCGAGTTTGGGTTCGTAGTACTGGAAATTGTCTATCGTATGATACCAACATGGTTAATTTCCGTCCATTCTACAATGGTTTAAAATGGCTTCGAAAACCCTATGCTATCATCCTTTTTTGAATGAAGTTGCATTTCAACAAATGTCGATAGGCACGTTCGAGCAGAATTTCATACGTAGAAATTTTAAATTTTTAGGTAACATCGAGTTTGAGGTTGTAGTACTGGAAATTCTCTATCGTATGACACTGACGCGGTCAATTTTCGTCCATTGTACACTGACTTAAAGTTGCTTCGAAAACACTATCATAACATATTTTTTTGAATGATTGAAAATATAAGATGACGTACTGTATAAATCGAAGTAGACTGACTTTATTGATTCGATTGTCATGGGCGAACTCGCATGTACAAATTAAAAATAATTAATTAAGACGAGGGGTTGAGCGATTAGGACACTTAAGAGCTGTGTGTCCAGGATTTCGACATATAGTACAATGCTTCTTTTGTCCGGTTTTCTCTCGATGTTCGACCATATCCTCGGCACAGTATATTCTTGTAGAACGTGGACGTCCTTTGGCTCGTATTAGTGCTGGATCTGGGCGTATGATCAGTTCAGTGTCCACAGCATTCGGATCAACCTCATTTCCGATTGGAGGGAACTCTTTTTCGTAAACCTTAAACACCGTTTCGAGTAAGTATACCGGATCAACCAGATGCATGTATTATATCCGTTGGTTAGTGCAAGCAGCAATGGCGTGTGCGCACGGGTATTTGAATGTTTGGAAAATTCCGCACTCGCAGGTTCTATCCCTCAGGTTTACCACGTAAGCGTTGTGCTGAATGCCTTCCAACTGCATGGAAAATTCTGCAACACGAAACATGTGTCCTTCTCGCGAGAAGAGAGTTGCTTGCATCTGTCTTGATTGGCCCAATTGAGTATGCAGTTTTGTGCGGAAATCCGGATAGACTTTGTGTCCACCTGCCATGTACTCAGTTGCTTTCCTTCCCAAGGTTGCAAAAAGGGTAGCCAAACGATAATAGGTCGCTTTGACAATGGAAGTGATAGGCAACTGTCGCACTCCCTTCAATGATGAGTTCACTGCCTCAGCCAAGTTCGTTGTCATGTGACCATAACGTTTACCCTCGTCATATGATCGAAGCCATTTTTCCTTTGGGATTTTTTCAAGGTATTCTGCGCCTTTTTTGTTTCTTGCTCTCAGTTCCTCGAGCAGGTCAGCCACCTCTTGTTTGTAGTGCGAGTTGCCTACGGGATGACAGTTGAATAGTTATGGGCGAAAAACACATGCAAAAAGGTCGTAAATCAAAGGGAGTAAGAAATAATATAGTAAATGAAAATGACATAAAGGACGTACCCATATCGAGCACCATTTGACGTTCATCACGGTTCTTGTATTGCAGCAAGTAGTTTGCGGCTATGTGTCGCAAGCAAAAATGGTGGTGAATGTATGGAGGCTTTCAATAGTTACCCAAATTTTCCATCGCCCACAACAGTGTTGTGCCTCTGTCAGAAATAACACACACCCCTTCATCCCTTCTTCGTATTACAGGATCAATGACATATTTTCGTAGGTTCTGAAGGAAGAACTTCCAAGACTCCAAATCCTCCTTCGGGACGACTGCGAATGCAACAGGAATGCATTTGCGATTGTCGTCTTGTGCTATAGCTAGAAGTAGGGTTTGTGTATATCTTCCGTACAACCATGTGCCGTCGATTTGGACCATCGGTTTGCAGTGCTTGAATGCATTGATACACTGGGGGAAAGTCCAAAATAACCGCTGGAATTGAGAAACACCTCGGACGACACGATCATTTTCGTATGCCAGAACTGTATCAAGTTTGACAACCATTCTTGGGATGTGTTTCTGCAGAAGATTAAGCCACGGGCGCAACTCTTTGTAAGATTCCTCCCATCGGCCGTACATTTCCTCTTTGGCCCGCTTCCTTGCATACCATGCTTTGGAATATTGAGGACGGTAGCCGGTGACAGCTAGAGCTGCAGCCTGACATGTGGGGACCGACACAGTGGGATTTGTTTTCACCGGTGTCGAAAAGATGTCCGCGAGGTACTTTGCATCCAAGTTCTTATGATCCTGGTTGAGGCTAGGAACGGTGCATGTATGGGGCCCCTGAAGTTTTGTTATTGTCCAACGGTCGCCTGCCCTCTTTAACTGTGATATACGGGTTTTCCATTTACAGCCTTGATTTTTTTTGACGCAGTAAGCCTTGTAGTATCTGGATTGGGTTTTATCCACGTCCGTCCCAACATTATGACGAAGGTTGTACTGCTTAACTGCCGCCACCCGCAATTTCCTTTTTCAAGAACGTCATACCAATTCTCAGTTCACCATCAGAACGGTTGACTCGGCCATCTATTGTTTCGTCATGCGGAAAATTAGGGACGTCCATTGCATCCATATCAACCGTTGTGAAGTGGGATGGTGGCTGGAACATAGAAATTGGTGTTGCGTCTACAGGAAAGTTAGTGGCAGTCGGTTCTTCGTCCAAAACTGGTGGTGGAACGGTAGTGTCTTCCGGTAGAACTGTCAAGTCTTCTGGTTCGGGATAGAATGGCCCCAGCACGTCTCCGTCGGTCTCGGGTTCTCTAATCGGTTCTTCGTCAGAAGCATCCTCCGGGAGCTGGAATAGTAGAGTTTCGTCAATCACTACCCTTGGAGGCGAGGATGAGGGTCGATGAGCGGGAGACCTCTCACGAGATCGCTCACGAACCGCATTTCCAAGACCAAAATCAAGATCACCATAAGAAGAATGTATTCCCATAGATGGTTAAACGTACACCGTGCTAGGGACATACATTGAGTGTCGTCCATATGAGGAATCATGGTCGTGCATAGCGTAAGAAGATGACGATCTCTCACCTTCAAAAGAAGAATGTCCCCCCATAGATGGTTGACCGTAGTCGGTGCCAGGGACATACATTGAGTGCCGGCCATATGATGCTTTCATGGTCGTGCGCAACGTAAAGAGCCGACGTTCCCTCCCCCCAAAAAACTATAAGGATTGTATGAATTGTACGATGCGTTTGTTGGTGCATCGAATTCATCGTTTGGGGGTTGGTTCAGGTCGAACCCGATACTAGCTGCGCACGACTGCATCGAATTAAAAGGATGACTTAAAAATTAATAAGGGGAAATCGTCATCTGCTCCTTCAAGGCAGTCGTGCGTAGCTAGTATCGGGTCAACCTGAACCAACCCCTAAACGATGAATTCGATGCACCAACAAATGCATCGTACAATCCATACAATCCTTATAGTTTTGGGGGGAGGGAACATCGGCTCCTTAAGTTGAGCACGACCATGAAGCATCATATGGCCGGCACTCAATGTATGTCCCTGGCACCGACTGCGGTCAACCATCTATGGGGAGACATTCTTCTTTTGGAGGTGAGGGAGCGTCGTCTTCTTACGCTATGCACGACCATGATTCCTCATATGGACGATACTCAACGTATGTCCCTAGCACGGAGTACATTCAACCATCTATGGGAATACATTCTTCTTATGGTGATCTTGATTTTGGTTTTGGAAATGCGGTTTATGAGCGATCTCGTGAGAGGTCTCCCGCTCATCGACCCCCATCCTCGCCTCCAAGAGTAGTGATCGACGAAGCTCTACTATTCCAGCTCTCGGATGATGCTTCTGACGAAGAACCGATTAGAGAACCCGAGCCCGACGGAGACGAGCTGGGGCCATTCTATCCCGAACCAAAAGACTTGACAGTTCTACCGGAAGACACTACCGTTCCACCACCAGATTTGGACGAAGAATTGACTGCCACCAACTTTCCTGTAGACGCAACACCAATTTCTATGTTCCAGCCACCATCCCACTTCACAACGGTTGATATAGATGCAATGGACGTCCCTGATTTTCTGCATGACGACACAATAGATGGCCGAGTCAACCGTTCTGATGGTGAACTGAGAATTGGTATGGCGTTCTTGAAAAAGGAAATTGCGGTGGCGGCAGTTAAGCAGTACAACCTTCGTCATAATGTTGAGACGGCCGTGGATAAAACCCAATCCAGATACTACAAGGCTTATTGCGTCCAAAAAAATCAAGGCTGTAAATGGAAAATCCGTATATCACAGTTGAAGAGGGCAGGCGACCGTTGGACAATAACAAAACTTCAGGGGCCCCACACATACACCGTTCCTAGCATCAACCAGGATCACAAGAACCTGGATGCAAAGTACCTCGCAAACATCTTTTCGACAGTGGTGAAAACAAATATCACTGTGTCGGTCCCCACATGTCAGGCTGCAGCTCTAGCTGTCACCGGCTACCGTCCTCAATATTCCAAAGCATGGTATGCAAGGAAGCGGGCCAAAGAGGAAATGTACGGCCGATGGGAGGAATCTTACAAAGAGTTGCACCCGTAGCTTAATCTCCTGCAAAAACACATCCCAGAATGGTTGTCAAACTTGATACAATTCTGGCATACGAAAATGATCGTGTCGTCCGAGGTGTTTCTCAATTCCAGCGGTTATTTTGGACTTTCCCCCAGTGCATCAACACATTCAAGCACTGCAAACCGATGGTCCAAATCGACGGCACATGGTTGTACGGAAGATATACACAGACCCTACTTCTAGCTATAGCACAGGACGACAATCGCAAATGCGTTCATGTTGCATTCGCAATCGTCTCGAATGAGGATTTGGAGTCTTGGAAGTTCTTCCTTCAGAACCTACGAAAATATGTCCTTGATCCTGTAATACGAAGAATGGATGAAGGGGTGTGTGTTATTTCTGACAGAGGCACAACGCTGTTGTGGGCGATAGAAAATTTGGGTAACTATTGGAAGCCTTCATACATTCACCACCGTTTTTTCTTGGGACACATAGCCGCAAACTACCTGCTGCAATACAAGAACCGTGATGAACGTCAAATGGTGCTCGATATGGGTACGTCCTTTATGTCATTTTCATTTACTATATTATTTCTTACTCCCTTTGATTTACGACCTTTTTGCATGTGTTTTTCGCCCATAACTATTCAACTGTCATCCCGTAGGCAACTCGCACTACAAACAAGAGGTGGCTGACCTGCTCGAGGAACTGAGAGCAAGAAACAAAAAAGGCGCAGAATACCTTGAAAAAATCCCAAAGGAAAAATGGCTTCGATCGTATGACGAGGGTAAACGTTATGGTCACATGACAACGAACTTGGCTGAGGCAGTGAACTTATCACTGAAGGGAGTGCGACAGTTGCCTATCACTTCCATTGTCAAAGCGACCTATTATCGTTTGGCTACCCTTTTTGCAACCTTGGGAAGGAAAGCAACTGAGTACATGGCAGGTGGACACAAAGTCTATCCGGATTTCCGCACAAAACTGCATACTCAATTGGGCCAATCAAGACAGATGCAAGCAACTCTCTTCTCGCGAGAAGGACACATGTTTCGTGTTGCAGAATTTTCCATGCAGTTGGAAGGCATTCAGCACAACGCTTACGTGGTAAACCTGAGGGATAGAACCTGCGAGTGCGGAATTTTCCAAACATTCAAATACCCGTGCGCACACGACATTGCTGCTTGCACTAACCAACGGATACAATACATGCATCTGGTTGATCCGGTATACTTACTCGAAACGGTGTTTAAGGTTTACGAAAAAGAGTTCCCTCCAATCGGGAATGAGGTTGATCCGAATGCTGTGGACATTGAACCGATCATACGCCCAGATTCAACACTAATACGAGCCAAAGGACATCCACGTTCTACAAGAATATACTGTGCCTAGGATATGGTCGAACATCGAGAGAAAACCGGACAAAAGAAACATTGTAATGTATGTCGAAATCCTAGACACACGGATCCTAAGTGTCCTAATCGCTCAGCCCCTCGTCTTAATTAATTATTTTTAATTTGTACATGCGAGTTCGCCCATGACAATCGAATCAATAAAGTCAGTCTACTTCGATTTATACAGTACGTCATCTTATATTTTCAATTATTCAAAAAAATATGTTATGATAGTGTTTTCGAAGCAACTTTAAGTCAGTGTACAATGGACGAAAATTGACCGTGTCAGTGTCATACGATAGAGAATTTCCAGTACTACAACCTCAAACTCGATGTTACCTAAAAATTTAAAATTTCTACGTATGAAATTCTGCTCGAACATGCCTATCGACATTTGTTGAAATGCAACTTCATTCAAAAAAGGATGATAGCATAGGGTTTTCGAAGCCATTTTAAACCATTGTAGAATGGACGGAAATTAACCATGTTGGTATCATACGATAGACAATTTCCAGTACTACGAACCCAAGCTCGATGATCGCTAAAATATACGATTTACACGCTCGAAATTGGGCTCGAACAGGCCTACCCACACTTGTTTTCCCTTGTTCTTCAGCCCTGAAATGCACAGAACTCGCGTCCTGCATAACGTGAGGTCTGTGCGATATATTCAGCCGCCTTTTCAAATTCTCGTTGAACGCGAGGTACTGTAAAACCGTTAACACAAACAACATGGCCACGTAGACCGAAATCGCGTTGTGTAGAACGTGATATCCGACCTCACATCCTACACAACCCGAGGTCCACCGACGTGGCAAGTTTGGGGTCATTTTTTCAAATATTATTTTCTGGGAGCCATTATCCCAAATAATAATTAAAAAAAGGGTTTTTAATCTAAAATTACCGGAAATTAGGGTAATTTCATTCTTAAAAAAATAAATTAAGTGGAATTTGTTATAATTTAATAATTACATTTTAATTAATAAAATATACTTAAACATGTTGATTTATTTCTCTATTATGAATATACCTCTCGGTATCATTCATTGATTTATATTTAAATTTCGTAATTATCTTTCCATTCAAGAATGCAATTTATATATTCAAAAAAATTGCATTTTATAACCCAAAAGAGAAATATACATTCCAATAAAAAAAATTAATTTAAAAAATAAGTGTTCTAATTATCCCGTTTTTTATTTAGTTGTCTAAATTTTTTATTTTTTTAGGTGCTCAAACTATTATTTTTTTATTAAAATAGTTGCCCAATAAACCTTAAAAAACCAAAAAAATATAGTTTGAACACTTAAAGGGGCAAACAGAATGTAAACATTTAAAAGAAAAAAAAACGAGATAATTTGAAGATTTATTTTGATATTAAGCATAAAAAATCAAGGTTTAAATGGATATTAATTTGGTTGAAATTATAATTTAAGTTAAAACTATATTAATATTAAAATTATTTTTAAATATAATAATTGATGAACAAAGTGTACTTTATTTGATGTTTCATTTAGTATCCAGACGTTTAGTCCAGGGGATTTTAACTTTAGTGATTTACATTTTAGATTTTACTCTTTTATACTTTAAAAAAACAGCCATTATAATATGGATTTATATTCGTTAAAAAAATATCAATTCATAATGATATAAATACATATGGGGTGGTGGAAACAAAAAAAATCCACAAACATCTTAGTTTTAAGGTTTAAGAGTTTAACTTAAGAATTAAGAATTTATGGTTAGAATTTAAAGTGAATTTTTAGATTTTAGTTAATATAGTTAAATATTAAGGTTTTAACTTATAAACTCTAAATTATAGTTTTTTAGGGTTTAAGAGTTTAACTTAAAGGATTAAGGATTTATAGTTAGAATTTAGGGTAAGTTTAAATTTTAGGTAATTACAATTAGAGATTAAAATTTTAACTTATAAACTCTAATTTCTACCCACAACTCCTAAACTTTAAACCTTATTAAATCTCTAAACTTTTTTTTATTTCTACCGTTGGTGTAGAGTATAATTACCAAACCTTCCAACCCAATTATGAGTGTTTCTTGAAAAAGGAAAAGAAAACACAAAGGTTAAAATTGTAACAGGACATTTAAACTACTGATCTGCATTGACTAAGACAGAATTACATCAACTCTTCAACATCATATTGGTGTTACAATTGTTTTACATCAAAACATGATTCAACGAGATTAAGGGCACATTAAGCACCCCAGCTACATTACACCTACAGTAGTAGACTAGTAGTTACTAGTTAAGACATCAACCAAAAGTTCTGTTTTTAAACCACCTGACCGGATGAGCATCATGTAGTGTACACATAATGTAAACAAAAGTAAGAGAAAAAAAGAACAATACTCAAAAGGCTAGAAAGAAAAATAATGTGGTGGCAATGCTGCAGGATCAAGTTCCCAACATCCTCTTAGGCTGCCATTTCTCTCGTGGGTTAGCTGGAAATACGGAATCTGATGAGAGAACCGAAGCTGATCGACCCTAGGGATTTCGAGTGTAACATTCGTTCTTCCTTTTACTTGGTGCTTGAACACGGAATTGAAGCCGTCGACTTTGTCTAAAAGTTGAACCTTAAAGAGAAAATGATGTTCCTCCAAAACCTGCACTATGTCATATTCCCAGTTCTCTAAGTCGGAACATTTGATGTCACGAGTCCAGTTCCGATACAAGGCCCAGATTTCGCCTCTTCTAGGTACAATGGTGTATTCGCCCTTCGAACCAGTAGGCTCGGCTTTTAACAAATGAGAAAAGGAATCAGTGGAGGTGTAGGTCTGGGAACCATTTTTAATGCCAAATCTCCCACAACAAGTTGGCATGTCTGGATCAGACCACTCGACCGTGGTTTCAGATGTGCTAGGAAAAAGCCATCTCACATGTACTTTGAAAACCGAGTGGGAGTCGATTTTCTTGATCTCACCATAGTACTTTGGCAAGCCATCCTCGTCACCATACAGTGCCCAGATCTGACCAACGCGGAACTTTTCCTTGGTTTTGTCATTATCAAAATTGTAGAATTCTGATTCTGGAATTTCAAAGGATTTCGAAGCCGTAGCTGGAGGAACAGAATTATTTGATCCCACCATTGGTTTCCCGGTTTCGGAAACACTGGGACACGAACTACTAGGATTTCTGCCGTTACCTTCCTCCTTCAAGTCTTTGGAAACAAGAATTTCTTCAGGTAAAGAAGCAGGATCGAGTTCAAATGAACCTTTTGGCACCCCTTGTCTCTCTTTACCGGTCAGTGCAAAGGATGGAACCCTGTGTGAAAACCTGAATAGTTCACCGGATGGAATTAGAAATGGATCCTTATTCATTGGAGCGAAGACACTCACAAACCCTTTGACCTTAGTCAAGTAAGCAACCCGTATTCCTACACCTTCAGCATTCTCTGATAAGATCTCAACAAATTCATACTCGTATTTATGGGGCCCCGACTTCCATTTGATATTCCAGTTCTTAAAAAGGGCCCAAGTTTCTCCTTTTCTTGGAAATATCTTATAGGTATCTCTATGTGTTCCTTTTTCCCAATATATCAAATGTGAAAACATAAGACGATCTTCACTGCTTATAGACTCTCCATGTTTGAAGTTACCACAAGAAGCAGGTAAACCTTCACTGACCCATTGTATTTCATTCTCATCATCTGGATCAGGTTCTAGCCACATTATCCTCAGGTTGAACCCAGATCTCTGGACTTTTCTGATCCGAGCATAGAATCTAGGCATGGCATCCAGTGTATCATACAAAGCCCAAATCTGACCTACTGCAAAACACTCTTCTTTCTTCACTTTGTCAAAGTCATTAAACTCAGGGTCAGGGTAATCAAAAACCACGGGCTCTTTTGTTTCTTCCAAACTTGAATCCAACACAGAATCATCAACAGCATGGCTTGAATTTCCCTTGACATCATCAGCAGAAGCTTCCCCGGTATTCTTACCATTGGGTAAGCTCGCCTTAAAATGTTTACCCTTTTTGTGGTCCGTCGCTTTCTTATCTTCTTTCACTTGATTTTTGTGTGCAGGCTTGTCTTCATCAGCCATTTCTTCAGTAGCACAGTGCAATCCACTTCCCTTAGCCTTTTTTGCTCGATTAACTGTGTTATCCTCGTCACTTAAATTTTCATTTTCATTGTAAGAAACATGTTGCTTATGCCTCCCAGATCTCCGCACATTTTGTGGGACTTGAGAATTAACCTTCTTTCCAGACAAAACTTCACCATTGTCATTAATTCCCACATCCTCCTCCGACTCAATGCTGCTTTCACTGTCACAGCTTTCACTGGATTCAACAGTTTGTTTTCTTCCTCTTTTACCATTCGCTTTTTCTGTTCGGGCATCTGAAGTTCTAGCTGCCTTGGGAGTAAAAGCTGTAAAAACATTCTCAGTAGTGAACTTCCTTTGAGATCCTTGATCCACTCTGCCAGCACTCTCATTCTGGGCAACTCCTTGTCTGGGAAAATTCGACTGATTCATATTAGTTGCCTGTGGAACTGCACCTGAATCATAGGCAACAAAGTGCTTGTTGCAAGTTTGACAACGAAGAGATCTGTGAAGTACTTCTGTATAGTACTGGTACCTAACCGTACAGTATGGGCACTTGGTCCAAAAAGTGCGCTGGCCATTGGAGAACCCTGCTTGAGTTGGCGGTTGTCGCTGTTGTTGAGAATTCAATCCAGAAAAGTTGGGGATATTATTCTGAGCAGCTGTGTGTGGGTGCCAACTTGGATTCTGCGGGGGGCGAAATGCTGCTGCCGGAGCCGGTCTATTAACAGTCACTTTCCGTTTCATGTCATGTGCAGATCTTTTGCCTTGATCCAAAAGAGTTCTCTGAGCATCCCCAATCAACTTAAAAGCAGCTTCTGCTCCCGGAAACTTATTCTTATCCGGGTGAAGTTGGAGAGCGAATTTTCTATACTGCTTCTTTATTGCAGCTTCATCAGCTGTCTGCTCCACCTTAAGTATGGCATACCAATCCTTCTCATTACCGAAAAATGGTTTCTCAGCAGCACAATGCACATCACACACCATTATCATCTGAGAAATATTCTCCAGATCCTGGAAAAGTTGTTTGGCCTTGATCGCAACTTTAAGAGCCCCAGAAAAATCCCGATCCTGCATCTTCTTCTCCGCAATGTTTTTGGCCCTTATGGCCTCTTCCCTGTTGCAGTCCATCACATAAAAAAATCCAGAGGGGGGCTGGTTGAATGTGTTTTGGTAATAAAAGGAGTTAATTATTGCTTTAGCAATCTAATTTCATTAAATGATAACAGAATCTGGTACTCTTCCTCCGAGATCTGTCAACTATCAGACAAGAAACTCATCTCTCCAACTCCTCATGGGCCCTGCAGTCATTTTATAAAATTACAACAATTAAGAACCCAAATTTGACAAAGCGATATCAAAATCCTATCCATCAGAACCATTACCACATTTAACACAACAAGTTGTTTGCGTGCATGAAAAAAGGGTTAAACACAATGTACTTGCAAACTTCTTCAAAATGCATTTATAGAACAAGCAATTAAAAGTTCAAATTTTTCGAGCATAAATAAGAAACGGTGAAAGAAATATAAGTCTTCATACTTCTGCATTGACCAGACCAACCAACCAAATTTCCTGCCAGAAATTATAACTAAATATTTCGAAAATATCATCACAAAATAATAACAATAATAAAAGCCTAAAATGATATCATAATCCATAGAACACACGTAAGAATAAGAACAATTCGATGGAAAAAAGAAAATTACAAAAGCAATGCATATCAATACAAGTTATAAAGCGTGCTTTTCCATTGACATTGTTCCCATAATGAGAGAAACCAGATAAATTTCATCTTTTCTTCTAGCATTAAGGCCTAAAACCCTAGTGTATAAACAACTAAACATAAATGAAAACCTAAAACCCAAATTCTAAGTTTCTGGCCCACAAAAATGAACCAATGTTTATGGGAACAAAAATAAACCAAATCCTTAAACACATTAACAAACATGAACGAAGAGGAAAACATATATGCATTTCAGTGACACAAAACCAGAAAAACGCAAGTCAACGGAAATTCAAAAAAAACCCTAAAATTTGAAAGAGTGATAAATTGAAGAAGCGGAGAAATGGAACTTGCCTGTTTCTGGAACTCCAAAAGAGAAGAGTGAAAAGTCCCACCAAAAAAACAAAATGGGTTTAGGGATTTGAGCGAAAGAGACAGGAGGGGAGGAAGGACTACGAAATTGGGGAAGAACAGAAAGTATCTGTGTACGACTTAATTTCTCCATTGCCACTGTTTTTGTGTTTCAATTCTGGACATGGCTGTGATTTCAGTCAACTTTAGGGGCATTTTCGTGAATTAAATTACAGAAATGCCCTCATAATTTCGCCATTTTACGATTTTAAATAGACCTGTTCATGAGTCGAATCGCGTCCCGAATTTTTTTCTTCTCTTCTAATGTTGACCCGAGCAGGTTGGGTATAGAGGTGGGTGAGCAAAACTAAACTCTACTTGAAAAATTGAATTATTTTACTCAATTTAGCTCGAATTATAATTTCATAAATTCAACTCAAAAATAAATTTCAAATAAAATTTGAGTGATTAAAAACTAAATTGAAATCAATTTGTGCTATAAAACTTATAATTTTTTAAAATTAAATTTGAACAGAAATTCAGACAACCTGAATTTTATAAATTCAACTTGTCTAAAAAAATTCGAATAAATTTTAAATTATAAATTATGACTCATCAACTTTATATACTCTAAAAATTTTACTCAACTTCATCAAATACTTATCCCACGTAGAGCTGTCTATAGATCATAATTAGTTGAGCTAAACTTTTATCTACTTAAGAACTCTTAGAAACTCAAAACTAACTTTTCTTTGGCCAAATATTATTTATGTGTTGGTTTCTTTATTTATATATATATATATATATATATATATATATACATTGAAGCGTTTTACTTTCGTTTGTCTTTTAACATAATTTTTGTTTATAATAATGATAGTTTATCTTTCTTGTGATATATTTATCACGTCGCACCACTGATCAGTAAAAATTAGGGGCCTTTTATGGTTAAATTTTCTTTGTGACAATTTAACTATACATTCAGAACTGTTCGCGAAATAATCTATAAAGTTAATTTATTCAATCTCTACTCTTATAATGATATAACGTCTAATTTAAATAAAGACACTAAAAACATTGATAATCGTCGAATTTTTGTATGGAAGACGAAAATTGTATTCAATGAGGTTTTTGGTTTTGTTTATTCACATATGTTGTTGTTTTCATGTTAGGTATGCTTTATTTGTTTGTACCTTGCATCTTTTTTAATGAAAACCTCGCTTTTAATTTTTGTAAAAAAATATATATTAACACGTGTCGGTTCAAAAAATAATATTTTAACATGCGTACTTATATTATATTATATTTAAAAAAACTAATGACATTCAAAATTTTAAAATCGTTATGAATATTTATCTATGTGGATGTCTATCATGATTAGAACTTTATCAAAGGAGTTTGATTTATTTATTATTAGGAATATTATCTCCATGAATTAGAGTTTAATGTATTATGTACTTCTTATGCCTATAAATAGATGATTCATTGAAGGCATTGTATACAAGTCTATATTTGAGAATAATACAAATCTCCCTCTTTCTCTCATCTCTTTGTTCTTCTTGTTCTTATTCTTGTTCTTCTTTATTTTATTCACAACACGTTATCAGCACGAAACTCTAATCAACTGAGGTCTTCATCGTTATAATTCAAAAGAAGTTACCAGGAAGAATTCGATTATAGAATAAACCAAAGATAAGTTTTTTTCTCCTTATTTTTTTAGTTACCGATTGTCTTTCTCTTTATATTTTAACTTTGTTTTAATTTTTGAAAATTTTGGAAGTATGTTTGATTTTATTCGAACATTGGAAAGAGATAAATTTGTGGCTTCTTACAAACCAAAAGACGAATCGACAGAGACGAAGAGGTTGTGTTTGGTGTAAATTACGTGTGTTTTATCTTGTTCCTAAAAGGGTTAATTAGCGGGAAAAATCAATAATGTCGCGATGTTTTCCTTACCTGCCTCCTCGGCTTTTAAAGCAGGGAACGATGGAATCGATTAAGGTTTGTTGAGCGAAAGTATTTGTGGGTTTTCATTTTTGGTACTCAACTGCTTATGCTTTTCATACTTAATTATTATTATTTGTGTTTGTATATTTGTAAATTCATGAAGTTTGATGATGGTGCATGTAAAGCATGTTCGATTTACTGACTATACTTTATAATTATGAATAACAAAGTTATGTACGTAGAACTATGGTAGTCTTTCATATAAATTCATTAAAATACGTACTCTAGGTTTAAGGTTTTTTTTTAGTAACAAAGATTTGTACATTAATGAAACACCTTTGTTGGTTTAGTTTTTTTTAAAGAGAGAATTATGACATAGATCCTCTGATTTCTAATATATTCAATTCAGCCCATACATATAGATCTTATTATTATGGTTTCATATATGTTTATTTTTGACACAATGGTTGAACTTTGTATTAAGATCAATATGTGTTTATAATATTTTATTTGATGATATTGATATTTTAACCATGTATTGAGTTTTACATGTATTTAAATGACTTGGAAAGAGACATGACATTATGAGAAGATGTTTTGGTCATTTGCTACGTCTCCATTTTCCTCGAGAGGAAAACTAATATCGGTAAATTCTTATTTTATTTTTTTTATTCTTTAAATTATGATTTTAATGTGCGATAAATCATGGTGAATTTCAATCTATAAAAAGATTGTTATAAAGTCTATAGTTGCTCGAAAGCAATTTTTCTTCTTTGTCGAAAAACTCGACCATAGACTTCTCCCAATTTCAAGTTACGAAAATTCTTCTTGATCCAAAAAGTTTTATGGGAGGCATTCCTTGAAGTGAATGCAAAGCATGATGTTTATTCCATGCGATTATCAATGATGGGGCATTCCCTGAAGTGAATGCAAGCATGATGTTTATTCCATGCAATTATCAATGATGGGGCATTCCCTGAAGTGAATGCAAGCATGATGTTTATTCCATGCAATTATTGATCTGTTTCATTCCCTGAAGTGAATGCAAACATGGTAAATCATTATTCAATTAGAGACATAATTTCGATATAATCCAAGTATAATTGGCTGGACATCCCGTTCTGCGAGGCTACTGGTCTCAAAGGAGGTTTTTAAAGGACCTTGTGGACAGGTTTAACAATGTCGCGTACGAGGATTAAATCTTTGTTCTCTGTGATAAGGATATGTGAAAAAGGTTTTAAAGGCCCACTGGCTCTACTCCATTCCCTGAAGTGAATGCGAGATTATATTATGGAAGGAATAAAAAATCACATTAAAAGTTGTGGTCGTGGACGAGGCTATGAATATACACATGAAAAATATAGTCATTTTAAGAATACTTCTACCCGCTGGTAGCGAAGTTATAAGGATGACAAGAGTGATAAAGATCATTCTAAGGAAGTGAAATCCTTTTACCAATGTGATGTTATAAACCATTGGTTTCGTACTTGTCAAACGCCAAAGTATTATGGACTTTATCCATAATCATGAATGATAAATGAAATAAAATATAAACAAAATTTGTTTATGGTGAAAATAATTATGGCGTTATTGGTCCAACTCAATTGGATATTGTTAATTTTCTCATAACTTTTGAAGGGAATAATTTACCATTTATTTTATTTCCCTTATAACCTCTAATAGGAATAATTGATTTATTTTATTTTATTTTTATGTTAATTCGTTTTATTTATTATTTATTTATGTTAGTTTGCTTTATGTTTATTTATTTCACATATTATTTAGTTACGCTTTATGTTAATTTATTATTTGAAGAATATGATTACTTCCGGAATAAAATATACAATGAATTATGGCTATTTATGCGTAGAATTGTGGCTATTAATGCTTAGAATTGTGGCTATTTATGCCTAGAAGTGTGGCTATTAATGCCTAGAATTGTGGCTATTTATGCCTAGCAGATAATGCAAGTACTCATATTGTACTTAAGCATAAGAAATATTTTTCCCATTTAAATGCAAGGGGAAATATGAGTAGTATTTCTCAAAGTACTAAAATATCAATACTTCGGAAGAGCACTTGAAAGTTTATCTCTGATAGATAATCGACTTGATATGATGTGCTATATTTTATATTTTTCATTCCTCGAAGTGAATGATACAAAGTACATATTTTCATTACCTGAAGTAAATGAAACAAAGCACATTTTGAAAGGTGCACAATTATGCATTTCTCGATTAAAATGCAAGGGAATAATGTGAGTACTATATCCGGAAGTACTAATATCACAAAAGGCTCTGGTTGAGCAAATATGTTATTGTCAAATGGAACTTTATTCCATATTCACAGTGCGTTATACTCGTCAAAGTCATAAAGAGAGCAATATGAGTTCGCAAACTATCCCTTTGGGAATTATAGATAACATATGTTATCAATTGGCATTTGAAATAAGCCAATATTGATATAAGTTTTGGTAGCCAAAAAGTCAGTTGAAAGCTCTAGAAGAGCTATTACTACCAAAAGATGATTTCAATTGAAAGCTCCGAAAGAGCTAAATATATTCCTATTTAAAGGAACAATTTTGATGGCCGTACTAGACATGTACGAGTGAGATTGAATTACATGTTATGGTAAACAAGGAGTTTACAAATTCAGAGATATATACACACATATATATATAGTTGGCATGATCGGTTAGACCATCCTGATCAATGGTGCAGAAATTATTGAGATTTACATGCACATGTATTAAAAGAACCTGTAGTTCTTGTGGTGCTTATTCACAAAGGAATAGATTAAATTCCACTTATTAAAGAACGTGAAGTTCTTGTGTTGCTTAAAGGAATTGATTAAATTCCACTTACTAAAAGAACCTGAAGTTCTTGTGTTGTTTGTTCTCAAAGGATATAGATGATCCCACTTACCAAAAGAATTAGAACTTAAAGTTCTTGTATTGAAGTTGAGACTGTATGTCTTGCATATCTGAACGAAATATGGGCCCATATATCCACAAATGTGGAAAGTTTTATATGATTTTAGTAGATGCATCTACATTGTTTTATCGACTTACAACCAGAAGTTTGTGAGATTGATTCTAAAAATATTCAGATTATGCAGTTAGACTATTCGTCTTGAAAAGCTAGTGGGTTTATATTTTAGGCTATATCAGTTGTTACAAAGCCTATTGATTATGAAAAATATAGTTTAGCAAAATTTCGATTGGATGCCTCCTATTTAATAGCTAAACTATGAGAACAAAAGAGTTATTATTTATATGGTGTTTCCATATAGCAACACTTATACGCATCAAGCCAACGAGTTATAATAAACTCCCCGTTATGATTGGTTTTTGGTCAGAAACCATACATTTCCCATTTTATGATTTTTGAATGTGCGATATGAATTGCTCCACCACAACGCACAAAATGGGTAAATAAAAAGGGTTGAGAATATATATTGAGTACGAGTCTCCTTTTATGTTTAAATTCTTAAACATTAATTGGAGAATCATTTATGACATGATTTTTCTCAACATCAGGGGGAGATAATAATCAGCTGGATAGAGGAAAATGAATTATCATTATCTAGATCCTCGTATATGAACTAGAAGTTCATAAGATAATTCATGTTATTACATGTCAACTGCCAGACATATTTACTGACCCAATGAGAGTAATTAAGTCTCATATACCAGCTGAAATGCTCTAAGTTTAAAGTACATGTTAGGGCGAGATAATGTAAATCATGCCTGAAGCATGATAGTTGAAATGGTTCCAATGATCAAAACTCTCGTAAATAGAAAGTAATATGAGATGGTCATATATTGGAGGCGGGTGCTCCTGAAGAGACCCAAGACATAACAAATAATAAAACTCTTGAAGAGTTTCAGGTACCTGGAATAAAGATTGAAATCTTGAAGAGATCTCGATGAGTTATGTCATTACGAGAATGGAACCAGAATATTGGAAAGTTGTCGACAATGATTTTACATAAAATACTTCTATAGAAGTAAAGAAAGAAATCGAGGATCTTTTATAAAATCTATCCAGAAGTATAGATATTGAATTGACCAATGTTGAAAGACGCTTTGAACTTCTAAAATAGAAGTATTTGGACCACCAGTCCAAACACCTAAAGGTGTAATGCAAGTGAGGCACAAATAAGTAGTCGTAAATACGACTTAAACTGTGATTTATGAAAAGTTTTAATTACTTCATGGTGGATGCAATTACTTTGGCAGTTTTGAAAATTTTACATGCGTCTAATTATTTGTGGATCCATATTTATCCTTGAAGGATCTAAAATGCTATAAGCATTTGGAAATTTCTGAGGAAATTTATTTAAACATGTCTCATGAATATTTTTGGCGCATTTGGTATAATCGCCTTAGTGAATACTAATTGAGAAAATACTATAAGAATGATCAGATTTCCTTATGTATTTTATAAAGGAGTTTGGATCAAGATCCATTATGATAATTTTAGAACTCCTAAAGAGCTTCAAATTGGAAACTCATGAAGTACTTTCAATACAAGTACTTGAATCTTGACATCAAGTTTATCTCGACATGAAGATCGAGCATTATTATATATTTCTTTTGTCTATGAATAGACATAAGCTGAAAGAATCTTAAAGAAGATTCAATATGAATAGAGCATATCTATTGAGTATCCCAATAGTTGTAAGATTGTTGGATATGAATAAAGATAATTATATCTTTTCTTAGTCTTGAAGCACTATAGATTAGTTGGTCAAGAAATATATATGAATATACAAAGATCATTACATTTAGATCTTCAAACATTCGTTGATGCCTCCTCAAATATCGTAGAAATAATTGTTATGCACGAGGCAAGCCAAAAAATGTGTTTGGCTAAGACTATTGACCCAACATATCCAAAAGATATGTGGATTTACTTTTACAAGATATGATAAAAGCTATCTTGTGTGAAGATAACGCAAGATGTATATCTCAGTTTGAAAGTGGATACATCATGGAACATATTACTCCAAAGTTTCATCCCTCACGATCTTTAGAAAAATGATATTCAAGATTAAATTATGAAGACTCAAAGATCTTCTGTGATGTTTGCATGAGGGGGAGTAAATACGCGTTGCACTCTTTTTTCCTTAACCGAGGTTTTGTCCCAATGGGTTTTCCTGGTAAGGTTTTTAATGAGGCAACAAGTTATGCGTATCAAAGATGTGTGTACTCTTTTTCCTTCACTAAAGAATTTTTTTTTCTCCCACTGGGTTTTTATCTTAGTAAGGTTTTAACGAGGCACATTATCTTCATAGACATCCAAGGGGGAGTGTTATGAATATTTATCTATGTGGATGTCTATCATGATTAGAACTTTATCAAAGGAGTTTGATTTATTTATTATTAGGAATATTATCTCCATGAATTAGAGTTTAATGTATTATGTACTTCTTATGCCTATAAATAGATGATTCATTGAAGGCATTGTATACAAGTCTATATTTGAGAATAATACAAATCTCCCTCTTTCTCTCATCTCTTTGTTCTTCTTGTTCTTATTCTTGTTCTTCTTTATTTTATTCACAACAAAAATATCGCTATGTAAGATTATTAGTTATTTTATAATTAGAATTTCAAAATTTTAATAAACAGTAATTCATACTTGATAATGTTATTTTTATAATTGTTTTAAATTTTCTAAAAATTAATTTATTTTGTTTAAACAATGGAGAACTTCAAATTTTGTGAATAGATTCAAAAAATTATTTGAGTAACTCGAATTCTTTATTTAGATTCAAGAATGTTTTTCCAAATTCCTATTAACTTTGTTTTATTTAAAGCAAAACAAAGAATAATATTGAAATAACTATATTTTATCCGGTTTTATCCCCCCCCCCCTCTCTAAATTCATATTTCACTGTAATTCTAAGAAATAAAATTTGTATTATAACATCTTATAGTAATTGTTTTAAAAGCAGATGAAGGGGCAAATTAGAAAATTAAAGCAAATGAACGGGAAATAGTTGGGGTAATTTTGGCAATAAGTTACTTAATTGAGGGCAATCTGAGAAAAAGAAAATCAGATTAGGTGTAAGAGGGTAATTGTGGCAACACACAATTAATTAAAGGGCAATTGTGGCAACACACAATTAATTAAAGGGCAATTGTGGCAAAGGACTAAAATATTTTTTAATGAAACTTAATATTATTATAGCCTTATAGGGATGTGAAATTACTAAATTATCCTTCACCATTGTTGATGAATTTAAAAAAAAAATACCCTTAATCACTAAACTTATTCATTCATTTCCGACATTGAACTGATAAAAAAAATTAGTTCAATGTTTATTCAACTTTTTATATAGGTCAAATTTAATTTTGTGGTTTTTAATTTATCATATATGTTTGGTTTAAGCAGAGAAGGACAATGGGTGCTGGGCAGCCGCACTCTTAAAAACTTTAAGTTTTCTTATATTTTTATATATTTTTTTGTATTTTTATTGATAATTTAACTATGCACCTTTAAAATCTTATAATTTTGTACCCCTACATTTCTAATATAGCTTTCAGATAGTTCTCATCTCCTTACATGAAATCTTGCGTACGTCCCTGAGATTAATAAATTGAATCAATTAAGCTATTTGACCAACAATGTCTGTTAAATCTAACAGTCTTTTAGATCAATTTGTGCAACGCATCGTGTCACAGTGTTGACACTTGATATTTTTAAAATTTTATTTTATTTAAAAAATCTTTAAAAGTTTTAAAAACTTATAAAAATATAATTTTTAAAAATATGTAAATGACACATGATAAAATTGTATAGTATTATGTGAAGTAATATCTAAAAAAAACTGTCAAAATTTAGTAGTTAAAATTAATCAAATAATTTAATTGATTCAATTTACTGATTTAAAAACTTAATTGAATAAAAAAATTTAAGAGATAAATTGATTTGTTTTCAAAAGTCCAAAAACTTACGCATTAGGCCTTAAGCCTCAGCCTATATGTTTTTTATATTTTGATTTTAGTTTACATCTTGAATTTGGGTGATAACGATTCAACTCGATTTTGATAATAAAAAAAAGTTGGTTACCCTATAATAACTATTTTTTTAATTTTAACAAAACCGAACTAAATCCTTTTATATATCGATCTTTTTTTAAATATTTGTTTTATTGTAAAAAAAAACAATAAAAAAGTTGTTAGAAAAAGTACATAGTAAAGCTAACTCCATCCAACATAATTTATACGAAGAGTTTATTTAACCAAATATACACTAGCTATTACAAAGCATAACATTCACATGATCATTCTTATTTATACGGTTAAAAACCCTTTACCTTCTTCCGGTGCTTCCGACTCTAAAAAAATAAATTTTAAGTCTTAATTCTAAATTTTAAATATTAAACTCTACACCCTAAAAAAATCACCCTACCCTAAATTCTTTAAACTCTAACCTTAAACTCTAAATCATAAACTTAATTTTTAATGTGTGACATAAATAAAGGCATTTTTTGAATATTTTATCTCCACTAGATTGTACTCCAATAAAAGCCTTACAATTCATTTATTTTCAAATAGAGTATATTAAAAACATAAAGCAAAAAATCTCCTAACGTTTGACTGAATAGTTATTTTGTCTTTATATTCTTTTTTATCTAATTTAACCTCTAACGTTTCATTCTAGGTCAAAATGACCCTCTGTGGATGAAACTGATAGTCAACTTACGATAAACAACTTGAGATGACTTGAAAGAATGACGCAGAATTTTATTTTACATTTTATACAATTTTATAAAAAAAATTGACAGGTGTGTCATTATGTAAAGTCAACATATTTGTCTATATGACACTGCTATTGCGGTGTTCACTTTCATGTATGTTTGTCATGTCATTTCAAGATGTTTATTGTTAGTTGACTAACTAGGGATGAACATTTTATCCGATACGATCGAGTTTCGACCTGGTCCGTATTGAAGTATAGGCTTCAGCCGTTGAGCCCTTAGCTGTCAAGGTTGTTGTTTGTTGTTTGTATTTGGTTGCAACTAATTCTTTGTGTTGTTATTCTTTTTGTTATTAAGTTTTGTAACCGATTGGGCCCTATCTGCTTAGCTGGCTAATCTGACTCTCTAGTCATCAGCAATAACAAATGGGCTATAAAAACCCATGAGGGAACTGGCCCAAACTTAATCTTGTTGGCCTACAATTTGTATTACCCAAATTCTCAGCTCTCTGAAGCAAAATTCTCAATTCCAATTCTAGGTCATCTAATCCAAATCGTTCTTCTCTGATCATCTCTCTTTTTGTAATTCATCGTTTTTCTCATCTCCGATCACCGTCAATATGGTATCAGAGCTAGCGGTCATCGGGCCTTGCTCGTTGTTTGTCTCAGATGTGCTGTTTTTCTGGTCCTGCTGCGAGTTCGTGTGATTCTTCACAGAGGTTTGCGTAGTTTGCTTCTGTAGTTCGTGTGGTTCGTGTGGTTCATATGGCACCAGAAGTAGGGGACACGACTAATCTCTCCGACGGAATTGAAGCTCTTAAGATTGATCAGAGCTCGTCGAATTCAACGTTTGCAAATAAGCAGGTTAGTATTAAGCTTGATGACACTAATTTTCTTCTTTGGAAACAACAAGTGGTGTTGATGATACGAGGACAAGAGTTAGAACATTACCTTGATCCTGAAACTCCAATTCCACCGAAAGTTGTCAAAGATTCCACTGGAAAACTGGTTCTCAATCTAGACTTTCGAAGATTCAAGAAGGAGGATAATGCTCTGGCCTCTTAGCTTCTTTCAACCGTAAGTTCTACGGTGTTGCCGCGTCTGGTGAGAGCTGAAACATCGTCTGCTATTTGGTCAGTTGTTCTTAACCCTTTACTCAAAATTTTCAACTACAAAGATTATGAACTTACACTACCGGTTACGTGCGTTGAAGAAGGGAACTCTATCGATTCGTGAATATACTACACAAATCAAGAAGATTTGTGATCTCCTGGCCACAAGTGGTAGCCCAGTTGCTGAGGTTGAACAAATTGCCACTGTTCTTAACGGGCTTTCATCAGAGTTTGATCCGTTTGTTGCTGCAATTACCATGAGTTGTGAGTCCTATACGTTGGAATCTGTTACATCTGGGCTCATTGATGCTGAAACGAGGATGCTTGATTCTATCCGTGTGCTTGTTGGTATTAATCTGACTCAGTTTGACGATGAGAAATCCAGGCCTGCTTATGGAAACAACAAGGATGGTTTGAAATACCAGTATAATCCCAGACAGACAAGGAATGATCAATCTGGTTCGAGGTTCAAAGGCAATCGTCCACGCATGCAATGCCAACTCTGCGGGAAGCTTGGACATCTTGTGGATCGGTGCTGGCACCGCTTTGATCAGAATTTCAAAGGGGTCATGTCTCAACAATCTAAGGAATCTACAAGTACACAAGCTAATATTTGTCAGTTTGCTGAGAATGATGATAATGTTTGCTATAATCCATTTGTGGGGATGAGTTCAAACTTCAATGAAGTCAAAGTTGAAGACACATCTGATACAGCTCAAGTGAACTCTCTTATCGCCAAGGGTGTGCTCACTGTGGATGACATGTGGTTCCCTGATTCAAGGGCCACTCACCATGTCACAAGGAATGTTGATGGTGTTAAGCAGTCGTACACAGGGAATGGTAAGGTCTTCTTGGGTGATGGTTCAACTCTTAGTATTTCTCATGTTGGTAATTGTTGCATATCCACTACTGATAAGTCTTTAGTTCTTGATCAACTTTTATATGTTCCTAAGATTACAAGGAATTTGCTGTCTGTGTCACGTTTCTCTTCTGATAATAATGTTTACTTTGAGTTCCATGCTGACAGCTGCAGTGTCAAAGATGAAGTAACAGGTGAAACTCTTATGTGTGGCTCACTTGAGGATGGTCTGTATTGTTTTTCTCTTGTTAGTAATTCTCCTTCTTCACATGCTAGTTTCTGCAATACTGTGTCTGCATCTGCTTCTCCTGATAGTTCTGCATCATCATCTGTTCCTGTTAATAAGCATGTTGTGCAGTCCTTGTACTGGTTGTGGCACAAGAGATTAGGACATCCATCACAACATGTTGTTAGTGTTGCTCTAAATAAGTCATTTTCTGTTGATAAACGATTACTTTGTACTGCTTGTCAACTTGAGAAGAGTCACAGACTTCCTTTCTCTGTTTCTTCTACTGTTTACATTAGACCATTTGAGCTTGTAGAGGCTGATGTGTGGGGTCCTTCACCTGTTAAATCTTTAGGGTATCAATACTATGTCTCTTTCATTGATATGTACTCCAAAAACTGCTGGTTGTTTCTGTTGAAAGCAAAATCTGAGGTTGTTACTGCATTTAACATGTTTGTTGTTGTTGTTGAAAATCAATTTTCTTCTCATATAAATGCTTTACAAACTGATGGAGGTGGTGAGTTTACTGTCTTGTCTACTGTTTTGGCTAACAAAGGCATTCAACATCGAGTTACTTGTCCCTATACTTCTGCTCAGAACGGTGCAATTAAGAGAAAACATAGACACATAATTGACACTACCCTTACCCTCTTAGCCAATGCTTCAGTTCCATTTCAGTACTGGTCTTTTGCAGCCTTGAGTGTTGTCTATCTTATAAATAGATTACCCTCTAATGCTTTAGATGATATGTCTCCTCATGAGAAACTTTATGGAAAGAAGCCTGATTATCAACTTCTTAGGGTGTTTGGGTCTCAATGTTTTCCATGTTCAAGGGACTATAACAAACATAAATTTGATTTTCGTTCTAAAGCTTGTGTTTTTCTGGGATACTCTCCAAAGCATCGTGGTTACCAATGTATGGACTCCACTGGTCGTGTGTATGTGTCTAGAAATGTCAGGTTTAATGAGTCGATTTTTCCTTTTGCAACTACTGCTTCTAAACATACTGATCAATCTTATTCATCTGCTCCCCTTGACTTACCTAAGTTTGATACCTCTGTTCAGACACAACATGTTGTTGATGTTGCTTGTAATTCAGAAGATAATGAGTCTGTTTCTGTAGGTTCTGCCGATTTAAATGGTGGTTCTAACACACATACTGAGAGTGCTATCAATGCTAATACAGATCCCAGACCTGTTGACTTTAGTACTGACTCTAGTACTGCAGGGTCAAATGATGCTCTTCATGCAGTGTCTTCAAGTCCACTGGCCTCTCATACTGAAGATGCTAATTCTGATGCTTCTATGCAGCTTGAGCTTACATTCCCTCATGAACAGTCTGATTTTGAGGGACAAGTGGCTGCATAATTTAACTCTGGTTCCTTTCCTGGTGTTGAGGCTGCTGATGAATCATTTGGAAAAACAGTCTCCACCTCAGCTAATCTAGACAAAGCTGATCACACTTCTAATGCATCAGATCGAATTGCAGCATCATCAAGTTCAAATTCTCAGCATGAACTTGAGGTTGCTGATGAATCATTTAAAAATTCAGCCTCCATTTCAGATGATATAGACAATGTAGGTCACATCACTGCTGATTCAGGAAGAATGATTGCTTCACCCAACTTAGATTCTCTGCATGATGTTGAGGCTGTTGATGCATCATATAGAAATTCGGCCTCTCCTTCAGGGCATGCATACACTGTTGATCCCATCACTGGTGAACCAAAAAATGTGGTTGCTTCCTTGGATGTTTATAATTCATGTAGTGCTTCTCCTAACTTGGTTAATGTATTTGACAATGGTACAAGTTCAGGACAAGGTGGTTTTCATTTGTCCACCAATACACATAGCATGATTACAAGGAGTAAGGCTGGCATCTACAAGCCCAAGATCTACAATGTTGAACATCATTTTACTCCTGACTCGGTTCATCAAGCTCTTACACATCCTAAGTGGAGTGAAGCAGTTCAAAGTGAGTATGATGCCTTACTTCAGAATCAAACCTGGGAGTTAGTGCCTTTGCCACCAGACAGAAAACATGTTGGCTCAAAGTGGCTATTTCGCATTAAACTCAACTCGGATGGTTCTGTAAACAGATATAAGGCCAGACTCGTTGCAAAGGGCTACTCACAAGTTCTTGGCTATGATTTTGGTGAGACCATTAGCTCTGTTATTAAATTTTTTACGGTTAATATCCTTTTGTCCATGTCTGTAATTAATTGCTGGATGGTGCATCAAGTAGATGTTAATAATGCTTTTCTAAAGGGGGAGTTAACAGAGGATGTTTATATGAATCAACCTGAGGGTTTTGTTCAGAAGGCCTCTGATGGTACAGTTTTTGTTTGCAAGCTTAGAAAAGCTCTTTATGGTCTTAGACAAGCACCTAAGAACTGGTTTAATAAACTTAGAGGTTTCTTTTGCAGTCTTGGTTTTAGGTGCTCTAGTGCTGATACATCCTTGTTTATTAGACATGAGTCTGCTATTGTTACTTATGTAGCAGTCTATGTTAATGATATTTTGATCACGGGAGCTTCTGAAGATTACATTAAGCATGTTATCCATGAATTAGATGTTAAATTCTCTCTTAAAGATTTTGGTTGTATTCAGTATTTTTTGGGAATTGAGGCTGTTCATTGTGCTGATGGTTTATTTCTAAGTCAGAAAAAATTTATTGAGGAATTATTGGTTAAGACCAACATGGTCAGCTCTAGTTCTGTTGACACACCAATGGTGTCGTTACCTAAGCTCAGTAAAGGTGATGGGTCTGCATTTGCTGATCCTCAACTATATCGAAGTACAGTGGGGGCTCTTTTATATGTGTGCCATACACGTCCTGATGTTTCTTTTGCGGTGAACAAGGTATCTCAGTTTATGCAAAATCCTACTATTGTGCATTGGGGAGCAGTGAAGAGAATACTTAGGTATCTCAAAGGTACTGTTGAGCATGGTCTATGGTTCTCATCTCAGTCTCTACCCTTGCAACTTCAAGTGTTCTCTGATGCGAATTGGGGAAGTGATGTAGATGACCGACGATCAGTTTCTGGTCACTGTGTGTGCTTGGGTCTTCATCTGTTGTGCTGGAGTTTAAGGAAGCAACGTTCCGTGTCTCGATCAACAGCTGAGGCAGAGTATCGAAGTCTAGCTGATGCTACATGTGAGCTTATGTGGGTTCAGGCTATCCTACATTATATGGGTGTGGTTCTATCTGATGTTCCACAAGTTTGGTGTGACAATACCAGTACTGTGGCCATGGCTGCCAACCCTGTTCTGCATGCAAAAATTAAGCATGTAGAACTAGATTTACATTTTGTTCGAGAGAAGGTTCTGCGATAGCAACTTGTGGTTAACTACATTCCAGCACAAAGTCAGGTGGCTGATATCTTCACCAAGCCACTCTCCACTGCTCGGTTTCTTGAGTTACGGAAGCTGTTAAATGTTTGGTCTCTTTCACAAGTTCAAGGGAAGCAAGAAAGTAGGGGAAATATTGAAGTATAGGCTTCAGCCGTTGAGCCCTTAGATGTCAAGGTTGTTGTTTGTTGTTTGTATTCGGTTGCAACTGATTCTTTGTGTTGTTATTCTTTCTGTTATTAAGTTTTGTAACTGATTGGGCCCTATCTACTTAACTGGCTGATCTGACTCTCTAGTCATCAACAATAACAGGTGGGCTATAAAAACCTATGAGGGAACTGGCCCAAACTTAATATTGTTGGCCTACAATTTGTATTACCCAAATTCTCAGCTCTCTGAAGCAAAATTCCCAATTCTAGTTCTAGGTCATCTAATCCAACCGTTCTACTCCGATCATCTCTCCTTCTGTAATTCATCGTTTTTCTCATATCCGATCACCGTCAATAGTCTGGCCCGATTGGGTCAATTTTTTTAATGACAAAATCAGGTTTGGGTCAAGCCTTTATTAAGGGTGACCTCGGGTCGGGTTCGGATTTTAGGGTAGAAAATATCCGTCCAACCCGACCCGGGACTAATTGTGTAATTTTGTCCTAAAATTTTAGGGACATTTATAATAATACCCTCTCTTTATATATATTTTTATTAGGTCCTTAAAATTATTTTTTTATAATTAAGTCCTTCAAAATATTTTTTTTACAATTATGTCCCCTAAAATTATTTTTTACAATTAAGTCCCTAAAATTATTTTTTCTATAGGTCGGGTCGAGTTGGGGTTAGGTTTAGTATATTTATTTTCGGGTCAGGTCAGGTGGGCCAAAAACCCAACTTGACCCGACCCGTGCTCGTCCCTATGACTAACAGTTTTTATCGCATATAAGTTATTTTGACCTAAAATAAAACAATAGGAGTTAAGTTAGTTAAAAAAAATAAGCCAAAAACACTATTCAATTAAAGGTTAGGGTCATATTTTAGTATTATGCCTATATTAAACTATTCCATGCAAGGTTGAAAATTAGAGTGAGTAATGAATTTTCCCTTAGAAATCTACAAAGCCATTTAAGTTCTTGTTACATCCAAGCATTCTTCGATGAATGTTACATAGAAGCTAAATCATAGTTACATGGAACCAAATTGATTTACCCGAATCATATATATAGCGAGGACGAGGACCTTACCGAATCATATAACATAAAACGAAAATGTAGAAGGTTACCTTACCGAATCATATATATAGCGAGGACGAGGACCTGACAAACCTGAGAACTAAATTGATTTACTCGAATCGAGACTCAAAATCGATGATTAGAATTTGATCCGAAACCCGAAATAAATCAATCCAAAATTGAATCGAATTGCAGCTGAACCGAAAATATACTCAAACCGATTTTCAACCGAATAGAATGGACCCAAATCGATTTTTAACCGAATCGAATGGAACTGAACCGATTTCATCCGAACCGAAAGTGACCCGAACCAAAGGCAACCCGAAATAAAGTAAATATATTAAAATAAATAAAGATGAGATGTGAACTATCGCATAACTCACCAAAAAGTCAAATATACATGCTATATAAAGTCATATATAGGGTGAAAAAACCTAACTCGGCCTGAAAACCAGACTAAAACCGACTGATCTCCTATTAACCTGATATTGACATGACCCGAAATCAACCGATCTGAAAATATTCGAACCGAAAGTCAACCAAACCGAAAATCAACCGACACAATGTCTTGACCCGATACCCGAACTGAAATCACTATAGACCCGAACTAAAATCGAACCAGACCCGAACCGATCTGAAACCAAATATAGTTAGACATGAAATAAACTAAACCGAAATAATTTGAACTGAAACCGAACTGAATGACTCGTTTGTCACCTCTAGACGAGGTACATAATTAATTATACTAATACATATAATAATATAACAATAAAATTTGAATTTCAGAATCAAATTGAAGTTATTAAATCCTTAGAATAAATTGAAATTTTGTAAAAAAAAAACAATTCATAATTTTTTTATAGAAGTTTTGGGTCATTTTTATGAATTATATGCTGCTCAAGGGCCGAACTCCTTTCTCATTTTAATCAAGCTAAAAAAAGAGGGTTCATACATTTGAGTTTGTTTTATTTCCTTCTACTGTTTCTTCTTCTTCTTCTTCTTATCTACACTTTTTTTCAGAACCATAACATTCATTTTGAGTCCCGTCCCACGCCATTATATTCTCAAATTTAAATCGTCATTTTCAATTCCTCAATCGGTAAGCCGTTTCTCGTTCTAGTAACTATGAACTAAATATACCCACCCTTTCATATCTTTGTCACAAAAGAATAGTTGACAAAAATGCGATCTCCAATTTTCAAATGATTATTACAAAGATTGCATATTCCATTATGATTTGCCATTTCAAAATCTCTCTACTTAGCATTTTATTAAGAGTAACTATTCAAGGTTAACGATATCTAGAGCGAATGGTTAAAACTCTTTGTTGACGTCATTATTTCTCTTTTAAATTGTAGATTCAAAATTCATTAAGAACGAATTCTTTAGTCACCTAATCCTCATTGTTCAACAAAGTTCTCTCAACTCCCTTCGCTTATAAAACATTCTAGATGGCGATAGTTATTTTGTTTTTGTACAACTCACATTGAAGCTAGGATTTAAGTCAATATAAACAATAAACGAATCAAGATGGAATATAACTTAAAGGCTTAAAGGTATCATAAGTTCTTAAATTTTTAAAAAACTTAATTAATTTTATAATTTTCCACCTAATTAAGCCTTTATAATTCAATCACCCATTGATCAACGTTAACGGTTAAACAATTTTTTTTTTGAATCACTTGATACAGCGTGTCGTCAGGGGCGGATGCATATGGCTCCCATGTGAAGCATACACATCCTTATTTTTTGGAAAAAAATTTAAAAACATAGTATAATTTCTAAAAGAAATTTTATTTTGCATACCAATTTATAAAGAAAAATGTGTATTAAAACTTTGGATCCATTTTTAAGATTTTGGATCCTCCACTGCGTGTCGTGTTATAGTGTTGTGACTTGACATTTTTTATTTTTTTTTTAAAAATTCTTAAAAGTTCTAAAATTTCTATAAAAACTTATAAAACATAATTTTCTAAAAAACTTATAAATGTCCCAGGAAAGAACTATAATTAGGGATGAGCGCGGGTCACATTTTTGGCATACCTGAAAATAATTATCCTAAACCCAAATCAATCCGACTTAATCTATAAAATGTAACCCCTAAACCCGACCAAGAAGAATTGGGCCGAATCTAGGAAGTTAGGTTTGAAAACTTGTCCCCCAAGATACAATTTAGGTTAAAATATTTTGTAATTCAAAAGAATCGAATAAAATAAGTAAAACTCAACAAATATTCCGATTAAAATAAAAACCAATCTTTTGAACGATGTTCCGATAATTAATTAAAAATCCGGAAGTAACTCCATAGATGCATGCATTTAATAAAACCCAAATTAAAAACAGTCCCAATGTCCATATTACACAAATATCCCAAAACATATTAAAATAATAATTCTGAGGTAACAGAAAAGTTCGTACTGAATATTAATTTATCTGAATAAACAAGAGATGCTCCAAGTACCGATCGCCTAAAAAGTCTGAGATATCTGAAAAGTAAAAACTAAGGGGTGTAAGCTAAAGAGCTTAATGTGTCTCTAAAGTGCAACTGAAAACAAAACAAAACAAAACAGTATTTTATTTTCTGATAAAGACTTTTCTGAAAACACAACAAAAATCGGATCATAATGATATGATGTCTGATGCACATGAATCATAATACCCATCTCCGATACACCGAAAAGTAAGGTTCCCCAGAACCTACTTTCTCCATATCACCATCCGAAGTGGAACTCAGCCCGAAGGGTGGAACCACTGATCCGAAGCGGAATTCAACCCGAAGGTTGAAACCACTAATCCGAAGCAGAATTCAGCCCGAAGGTTGAAACCACTGATCCGAAGCGGAATTCAACCCGAAGGTTGAAACCACTGATCTTCCCCGAACAAATCTCAATCCATATACCCACAATGATATGATGCAGATTTTAAAATTCGAGTATGATCCGAAACTTGAATTATGAAAATTCAAGTTGAACAATACTATAAGTCTGATGTTTTACAGTTCTGAAAATCCGATATTTCACTTAAATCACAGTATGACATGTTATGCATGATGTCTGAAAACATTCACCCAATCACAACAGAGTATGCACACAAAATGTACAAAACATTTACTTATATTAATACCAGAAAAGCACATAAAGAAACACATAAGTTTATAAAACAGGAAGAGACACACCTTTAAGCAACATAAGCTCTAATGCCGAGAAAAGCGCATCTCACGCTCAAATCTCACTAAACCAGGACCTACGAGATATGAATACTATATTAGTATTTAATACTAACACTAAGCCACCGACTAAAACACTAAGAACTAAACTGAAGATATACTCACATGAAAATCTCGAAGAACGTGCACGATCGGTCTGAACAACTGGAGGTAACTCGTCGACCTCGAAGACGTTATCACCTGAACACGGGAATACTTCGAATCAGATTCTGAAACCATAACTTATCAAATTCCAATAACAATACTTAAAATGAGTAAAACTGAGCTTTTGGAAACTTATTAGGCAAAACGGGCAGCAGATACGGACTCAGGATGTCGAGAAAAGTCAAGGTGAACATTTTCTGAGAAAGTCAACTCTAGGTCAACTCTGGTCAAAGTCAACTCTAACAAAAAGTCAAAGTCAACTGGTCAAATTAGTCAGAAGTCAAAGGTTCGGTCAATGTGTCAAATTCGGTCAAACAGGTCAAGTTTAAACAAGGTCAAACGGTCAACAATTCAGATCTGATCAAGGTCAACAAGTCAAACGGTTCGGTTCAAGACTTATGGTTCGGTTCGGTTTGATTCAAGTTTCACTGATCCGGTTCAGTTCAATTGGATCACAAAACCGGTTCGATCTAAGAACATATTCGGTTCATCCACCAAGGTCCGGTTCACCATTTGGGCTCTTATCCGAAATTGGTTCCACTTTTACAACAAGCCATTTATTGAATTTTGATCCATACTCACAGTTGGTCTCACCCAACCGCACACACAAGCCACAACACAAGCCACACATACAACCCACATGAACAACCCAAAGCCCAACACCCATATCCAAACACATCAGACCCAACAATACACTTTTACCAAAACTAAACTAGGGTTTCCAGAATGCCACTGGCGGCTAGGGTTTCCAGCACCCAAATAACGACGGCGCAGAAGCACGAAAGGCGTCGGCGGTGGTAGAACCAGACGGCGGCGGCGGTGGTAGACAACGACCGAGTTACTCTCACAACAAACAACAACCACAAGAGTCAAATTTCCAGCCAACACTAACAAAATTCTAAAACCAAACAACCATTCGCAATAACAAAATATCCGAACAAAAAAAAGGCTTACCCAAACACTTACCCAAACTCGAACGAAAGAGACCATGGCGGTGAAGAGGAAAGGACGACGGCGCAAAAAGAGATTCAACGGTTCCCTTCGCAATTCCGAAAATGATGGTCGGTGAGCAACACGACAACAAGAACGACACATGCCAAAAACCAAAATGGAAAAGAAGGGCGAAGCGGACGACGGTGCAACATATCGGAGAAGCCGACCGCTTTCTCTTTGCAAACTCAGAAACAGTGACCGATGAGGGGTGAGCCGATGGTCGCAGTTTTTCTCACGAAAAGATGATGGTGGTGATACGCAAAACGGACGGTGAACGGGTGGTCGTCGGAGCTTGATCGGAGTAAGGGTGAGGGTGCGGGTGAGGTGAGGGAGAAAACCGAAAGGTTAATTTTTGGGAGAGTGCGGCTGCAGGAGTCAAAAAGCTCAAGAGTCTGAATAACACAAATAATAGGGTTTAAACTAAAAAGTTGGGTAAATCGCAAGAGAAGGGCCCAAACTTTTTCCACTTAACATAATAGCTCTGAAGTTCTAATTTTCACACACAAAGGTCACTAAAATTTTGAATTATGCTCAATTAGACCACAACCAAAAATTAGGGTTCCATATTATAAATTCCCAAATGTTAGGGTTTCTGAATTAGGGATTTCAAATTTTAGGTTTTTCGAATTAGGGAAATTTTGGGGTGTTACAGGGGATCTAATTGTAAAAAAATAACTTTAGAGACTCAATTGTAAAAAAATCAATTTTAAGGACCTAATTATAGAAATATTTATTACAAAATATTCCTAAAAATAGAAGAAATTACACTATTAGTTCGGGCCGAGTCAGATTTTTCCACTCTAAACCCAAACTGATTTTTTTACAAACAATCAGATCGACCGGGTGAAATGTCTATCCCTAACTATAATGTCTTACATGACAATAATATCTCAAGAAACACATGTAAAAAAATAACAGTTAAAATTAGTTAGAAAACTTAATTAATTCAATTTATCAATTCAGGAATTTAGTTGGAAGTAAAAGTTTTAAAGTTCAATTTATTATTTTTTTAAAATTTCATCGGATACATTGAGACGAGTCTAATGTACGATATGTCTAGGGTGCAATTAAAAGAAAACAAATTTCGATAATTTTTCTCGAACTGAAAATATTAGACTTTTTGATAACAATTTTAGTTGGTTTTTTGAGATTTTTTTTTATAAGTATCAATATTTATTTTGTAAGTTTTGATACTTTGTCTCAAACTGAAAATTTATAAAAAAATTTATATATGAATATTTACAAAATAAGTATTGAAATTTGCAAAATAACTAAAAAACGTACTGAATAAGTACATTTAACCGGTTGATCAAACTGTTAATCTTTTAGCGACATTCATAGTGCTTGCCAGGTGTTAATCCCTCCCAAAGTCATATATCATGTTCAAATCACGTGATTTCATTTTGATCCGCCACGTAAGCTCGACATATAATAAATTTTCTGCTTTTGATTTTCAATTTGAATTAATTTCCCGCTCATTTCCACAGTTCCTTACTCTCTCTCTCTTCATTTGTCTTCAGAGTCTCACTAATTTCTTCTTCTTTCAAAAAAGCTCCCAGTAAAATCTTCTTCCCAAAATACCCTCACTCGCTCTCTCAATTTTCAAATCCTGAACCCTAACAGCCTCAGCATGAACCAGTATCACATCTACGAAGCCATTGGTCGCGGCAAATATTCGGTAAAATCATCTCATTTCTCTCAGATTTCGCCATCGTTTTTTCGTCGCTGATTATGTTCGGTTTTGCTGCATTTTCTTTTAATTAATCTCATTTTTTTGGTAGACTGTGTATAAAGGAAGGAAGAAGAAGACGATTGAGTATTTCGCAATCAAAAGCGTGGAGAAATCACAGCGGAACAAAGTTCTTCAAGAAGTAACATCGATTTTTTTTAGTTTATTGATACGATTTGAGTGATCAATTAGTAATATTGAAAATTTGGATGCCATTGATTTGATTTTACTTTGTAATTTTACTAGGCATGATCTTTACAGATGTTAGAGCTGCCTTTTTTCCCCTTTTGAATATCTGAGATAATCTGATAATCTCGGTATTTATGTTTAATTTATATAGGAGCAAAATTCATCTAAAAATAACCTCGACTTTTTCAGTGCTTGAGCTGATTTGAGTGATTAATTACTCTTATTGGAAATTAAGAATTTAAGATGCTCCTTTTTTTGTAATTTAAGCTTGTGGTTTTACTAGGCATGATCTTTATATAAGTGAGAGCTGTTTCTTTTCGTTCTTTCTTTTTTAATTTTTCTGTGTAATATTTGATAAGTATGTTTTAATAATCACAATTATAATGCTTAATTTCTAATATAGTACAATTTTTGCTTCTATCTTACTTTTATTGCATTTCCTTTTTCAGGTTAGGATGCTTCACTCTTTAAATGATCTGAATATACTCAAATTTTACTCATGGTATGTTTATTTTCCAATTTAAATACGTGTACTTCTTAATTTTTGGTATATTTTGAAAATTTCTCATTTTTGTCACTTGTGTATCAAGGTACGAAACTTCTGCACATTTGTGGTTAGTTTTGGAATTCTGTACCGGTGGTGATCTCATGACCTTGTTACGGCAGGTACTTATAGGTTACATCTTTTTCATTTCCTTTAAAGCAGGAAGGCAACTAAGAAATTTTATTGGTCAGATTCAAGGATCCCGAACGTGGGTATGCTTGTTTTAAACATACGTTTGAGTTGCATTAATATTTTTTTATTTATTTATGGGTTGCAGGATGGTAAGCTGCCAGAAGATTCAATTCATTTCTTGGCCCATGATCTTGTGAAAGCTTTGCAGTAAGAATAAATGTTATTTTTCATTTTGCTGTTTGCGTGCGTATTATGTATTTTATTACTGTTTAATGTTTTTTGTGCTATATTACTTGGACTCAAATATGAGTGTTGGATACGGGTACGAGTGTCTGACATGGTTATGCTCAATTTCTGTCATTTTTTTAAATATTTTTTTTCTTTCTAGAAGATCCTTGGAAGGTTATATGTTCATACTCATGTCTGCAAGTCGAACTAACATAGCTTTTGTGAGTTACTAATGTATTTTTTTTTGTTATCAGATATTTACATTCAAAAGGAATCATTTACTGTGATTTAAAACCATCGAACATACTTTTGGACGAGAATGGGCATATAAAGGTACCTATCCGCCATAACTTTTTAATAAGATGAAGTTGCTATCATCCTGCTTCCTATGCATTTGAGTTTCACGTGTATATTTGCGTGATGCAGTTATGTGACTTTGCACTTGCAAGAAAGTTGACCGATATATCTAAAACGCCTTCTTCCATGGTAAGTTCTTGTAACAATTGTGATACACTGCACCATAGACATGAATTAAATTGCCAATTTAATCAAGTTCATCTTTTCACCACTTTTTTTCTAGTTTCTAAGTTGAGTATTGTTCTGATTTGTATTGTTTAGCTGCCACAAGCAAAACGTGGAACACCCTGTTATATGGCTCCTGAATTGTTTGAGGATGGAGGTGTCCATTCTTATGCATCTGATTTTTGGGCACTAGGTTGTGTGCTATACGAGTGTTATGCAGGAAAGCCTCCATTTGTTGGCAGGGAGTTCACTCAACTTGTAAAATCCATCCTCTCAGATCCACCTCCTCCACTCCCAGGAAGTCCAAGCCCTTCTTTTGTCAATATTGTTAATTCTCTTCTGATTAAAGATCCAGCTGAGAGAATAAAGTGGTCTGAGCTTTGTGTGCATGCCTTTTGGAGGACTAAATTTTCTCAAGTAACTTTACCTCCTCAGCCTGCTTTTGAAAGCATGATTGAGTTGTATGCTAAACCATGTCTCTCAGAGCGTAATGGTGATAGATCTTCCCAAAGCAAAACCCCTCCTAAAATTAGGGAAAGAGATTCAAAAGGGGCCTCAAGGAAGGATGAGAATTCTCTGGTAGGTTCAAGAGCCCCTGAGACACCAGTTAAGGGTACTCCTGTTGGCCGTAAAACTCAAACAAAGGCTTCCGGTAGAGGAGTGGAGGAGAAGCACAAGCGTGTGAACCTCATGAGGTTATCTAGAATAGCCAAAACAAACTTACAGAAGGAGAATGAGAAGGAAAATTACCGGAGGCCCATTCCGAATAGCTCTGAGAATGAAGCTGAAGTTAAAATTGAGAACACTGATATGGAACTTGATTTTGATGAAAACACTGAAGAGGAAGTGAATGATGAACCAGAGGGGTCAGATGTCCCCACTTGTACGACTGAAGAAAAAAATTCAAGCCAGAATCAGCAACAGTTCAGAATGGAGGAGGGGGATAATAACATTGAACGATCAGGCAGCCAAGCTGGGAATAATTTGCCTCCCTCAGATGATTCAAAAAAATATGATCAGGTATCGTCTTCAGATCATGTTGAAGTGGCTGCTACCCCACCAAGTGTCAGTTCTCAACACAGAAACCAGAGAATTAAGGAAAGTCCAGGGGCTGCCCTCGAGTCTGATTGGTCAAAAACAGCCAACAATATCTCCCAAGTTCTCTGGCATCCTTCTGATCTTTCTGTAAGACCTGTAATGCCAAGCAGAAAAGCTGATAAAATGTCAGAGGTACTTCCTTCACTACCATTTGAGGCGTTGCAACCGCCTGATTATGTAAGAGTGTCAAAGGAAAAATTCGATGCACTCAACAGTAGGATCATATCAATACTTGGTGGGAGTACTGGCATCACTGAGAAGCAAAATGTGATTAGATACCTTGAGATGCTTAGTAATAACACAGATGCAGCCAATATCTTGACTAATGGTCCAATAATGCTCATTCTTGTTAAAATGCTGAGGCAGTCAAAGACTTCGGCTTTGCGTGTACAACTTGCTTCACTGATCGGCTTGCTGATCAGACATTCTACTTCGATTGAAGATGACTTGGCAAATTCAGGAATTTTAGGCGCACTTACTGATGGTCTTAGAGACAGGCAGGAAAAAGTGAGAAGATTTTCTATGGCTGCATTAGGTGAATTAATGTTCTATATTTCCACTCAAAATGAGCAAGCAAGAGATAACAATCCTTTTGAATCTCCATCAAAAGACAACAAGCCTGCATCTGGCTGGCAGGTCTGTTTCATATGCCATTGCTCTAGCTTTTTAGATAATAAATCTGATAAGTGAATCTTGATTTTTAATGATGTTGCTTTCGATGATTCCATGATTTAAGCAAGTCAGAAACTGCCAAAATACAATATTAATAGACAGTCATGAAGTCTTGATTCTGATGCTTTACAGAGAACTGTTGCTTGTGAAATACTGTAATGCTACTTTCTCCCCTCATTGGCAGGTCCCAAATTCATTGATTTCATTGGTGTCATCAGTCTTACGTAAAGGAGAGGATGACATGACTCAGCTTTACGCACTTAGGACAATTGAAAACATTTGCAGTCAAGGAGGATATTGGGCAGCTCGTTTCACCAGCCAGGACATAATCAGTAACCTGTGTTACATTTACAAGGCTGTGGGGAAGCAGGAGAGCATGAGGCTAACTGCAGGGTCTTGTTTGGTCCGCCTTGTTCGTTTCAATCCCCATATCATTCAATCAGTTATAGATAAACTGTCACTCAAGGATATCGCATCTGCTCTTGTCAAGGGCAGTCCACGTGAGCAGCAAATCAGCTTAAATCTTCTAAATGTGGTTATGCTTGGAAGCCATTCATTCTCCAATATAGGAAGGTACCTTCAACAGTTGTCAGAGGACAAGAATCTGGTGCCTAATCTTGTGTCTCTCATTGAACAAGGGAGTGAAGTCTTGCGGGGCAAAGCACTTGTTTCGGTGGCTCTTCTTTGTAAGAATGGTAAGAGATGGTTACTGCAATTCTTTTGCAATTCAAGGTTACTCCCCACAGTGGACAGGTTGGCAAAAGAGAAGGATAACTATATAAAGCATTGCCTAAATTCATTTCTCAATGAAGTGGTATCTACTGTGCCCAGCTTACTCGATGGTATAATCGGAGATATCCAGCAAATGATGGGAGGAAAACGACATGGGCAGATCTCTGCCCTTACCAGTCGTGCTGCTCCGAAGAACAATATTCATTTGTTCCCTGTAGTTCTTCATCTTCTCGAGAACTCATCGTTTAAGAACAGATTGGTGAGTCATCAGTTCTTGCGGCAGTTGGCAAATCTTATCCAAGTTGTTGAGACACCATTTCAGGTATGTAGTTTCATCTCAGCCATCCGTTTGATGTCATCACTAGTTATAAACTTTAGAGAGCATTTCTTTCATTTCTGCTTACAAAATCGAGATATGGTGCAAGTAGAATATAATAATTGGTGCACATAATGCAATTATTTGTACTTGGGTGAGCAATAGCATTCGATATGACTATATTCATGACGTAACAATGTTTGATTTCTCTAAGTTTTTCAAAGTATTTTGATGTTCATATCTCTATATCTATGTTCTTTGCTCTTTTATGCCAAAATATACTAATACAGGCTATCTTTTTCATTGACTAGGGACGGGACGATTTCCAGATAACATTGTTACGAGTTTTGGAATCTATACCTGAGGAATCTCCTGTTATTCTTGAAATTCTCCCTAGCCTTGCTGCTCTTTACAAGGGAAACAAAGATGGAAATGCTAGATTTTTGTGCCTGAAAATCATGTTCGATGCGATAACGATCTTCTTGAATGAAGCTTCATTAACTGATCAAAATTCAAAGGATCTGAGATTGGTAGCTAATTCTCATTTTCTTCCACTCTACCCCACCTTGATTGAAGATGAAGATCCCATTCCCATGTATGCGCAGAAGCTTCTAGTGATGCTAATCGAGTTCGATTATATCAAAATCCCCGACATTCTATATCCGAAAATGGTCTCGAAATGTTTTGGATTTTTGCTTGGAGATCTAACGAATGCAAATGTAAACAATGTCAAACTTTGTTTAGCATTGGCTTCTGCTCCAGAGATGGATTCCAAGTTACTTTCGGAGCTAAAGGTGGTTCGGAAAATCGGTAATCTTTTGGAGTTCGTATATGCAAAGGACATGGAAGACTTCCTCGAACCAACTCTTGGCTTGTTCAAGGCTTTCCTTCTCCGCTCTATCGGAAATCCTTCTGTCTACACGAAGGAACCCACTCTATTACTCGATGGTTCGTTCCAGTCGAGTGGCTCAGCCGATCAACAGCAACGCATTAGAGATATAATGGACTTTGGCAGCAATGTTGGAGTGTTGTTGGAGTTAAGTGCATATCCTGAACCACACATTGCCGATGTAGCCTCTGAATGCGTTGTATTGTTGCTCAAGGCAGCTCCAAGGGAAGCCACGACCGGGTTCCTAACTAATCTTTCAAAGGCCGGTTCGATCCTCGAGTCATGGCGCGGCAACGGCAATTCCCACTTGCTCTTGAAGCGGATACTGCACACAGTTGGTTATTCTTGTAGGCAGTACTTATCGCATGCTATGATATTATCGATATCGGCACCGGAGATCACACGGATTCAAGGCATCGTTTCCGAGTTGAAAAGCTCAGGTATACCTGGTCTGGCTAGTGTTGCTTCCCTTGTTTTCTCGGAGTTGCAGCGGCTGCCGCGTTGCGTTTGAACATCTTTTCAGGTACATCTCCAACTAGTGTATCTATCTAATTTCGTTTTTTTTTTCGGATTCAGATAATAATACTCTGATTGGATAATAAATGAATTCAAATTTAAAATAAATTCGTAAATTTGGATTCATATATAATTTTTTGTTACAGGCAATGTGGATAGGACATGGAACATGTTTGATGGAGCCTGCTCTGGTCTAAATGATCCATGTTTGAGAGGTGAGTTTACATTTGGTTGAAGTCCAGCTTTTATCATGTAACCATATAAACCATCCATGCATGCTTCGCATCTTTATCATCATTGACATCTTTATATTTTTCTCGTTCCTTCGTGTATTTTAAATTATCTTAAAACTATTTTCAATTTTTAGATAGTCGCATTTATGAATAAAGTATATTAATTTAATTAAATTCTCAAATTTAATTAATAATTTTATATAAAGTTGTTTATATGTATGTAATTAAGGTCTGTTTTGATCGTGAAATTAATACTAAATAGCATAAGTTTTGTTTCGGACAACATTTTGATGTGCTTGAACTATTTAGACCTTATCAGTGTGTACCTTCTCAATAAGTTTGGTATTAAAATTTACTTTTTTTAAATAATTGTTTCAACTAATTTTAAATTTTTATATTTATAATAAATTATGTAACTAAAGTATATTTGCATTATATTATGTAAAAAATGACTACATTGCTACCTCCTAGAGTTTAAGAGAATATTATTAATATAATGTTGTTAAAACAAATTCTTCTGTCCTGCAAGACCATACATAATTAGATAAAGAAAAAGTATTACATGCATTTGCAGTGTAAACAAGAAATTTCTATAAAGCCTTTAATTTTTTAGACTTTAATTTTAAGGTTTACAAATTTAATTTAAGATATTTGGTTTAAAAAATAAGGGTTTAAGATTTGAGATAATATCATAAATGATTTAAATTTTAATCTTTAAACCCTCAATTTTAACCATAATACTTAAATTTTAAACTCATAAATCTAAACCCTTAAACTTTTTAACACTAAACTAAATTGCAAAACCCTAAAATTAGAGTACTTATAAAGACTTTATTTTCATACTTTAAAAAATGCTTTTATATTTTCATATAAATATTCATACAATTTTATATGAATTTAAATAAAAAACATTTTAACAAACCAAACAGTTAAGTCAATAATACAAATCCAAATATTGACACAACAGGTACAGGAATGCAATCAAATGATAAACAGCTAATGCTGGGAAAAATTGCTGTTATAATCAATCTGCAAAACTCTCATCTATATTAATTACACAAACTCCACACTAAAATCCGACTTTTACGCCGGTATCACTACCTACTATTGTATCAGCTTCGAGTTCCTACTTCATTGCCATTGATGACCGTTTTGTTCGGTGGGTGATCCGGGAACAAAGGGTACAAAACCCCTTCCGCCGAACACAGGTCGCATGAAGGCATCATCAAATTTTCTCCAATAATAGTGTACGGTGTGGGAAGGAGTGGTCAAGAGCATTCTTAAGCTGCTTGGTCGGAGTACGTTTCGGTTTCCTTGGTCAGCCTCGGATTCTTGGCCGTTGTCGAGAAGTGGCACGATGAATGATTTAGGAGTAGATGGTTCAGATGAAAGCATTCTGGTTAGATGTTTTGGTGAAGGAAGCAGGATTCTAATTAATGGCTTAGTCATCAATCCAAAAACCTGCAGAGTGTTAACGAACATATTTACATAGGAATCATGGGGTTTGCTTAATGAAACACATTACGACTGCTATGCTACGATTAGGATCGTATGACCAAGCAGAGCTGAACTCGAGTTGAAATAAGCGTGAGCTCGATTCAAGATAAAAATTAAACAACTTGAGTAAACTTGATTAGGCGGTCTAGCTTGTTTACCAAAACGAAGACACTTATGTCTTACCACTGTGCTGAAAAGAACAACCGTGATTGTGCTGGTTATCATCATTGCATTCCCTCGCAATTGCGTATGGCCTAAACTGGTAAACTGCAAAAAAATAATAATCAAATATTAAACTCAACATCATTGCATAAAGGAAAGCCAGAAATTCGCAATAATAGGCAAGTTTTCTACATTTTCATCTGCAAATTATCTCGATTTGGCATTACTAAATTAACCAGTATGCAAACCGGTTGGAACCTTGATTTATCTATATATAAGTTTAAGTGAGTTAAAATCTTTATACCTGATTATAAGCAAGTGCGATTGAGACTGCGCCGCGCATAAGACCTGCCCACCAAATGGTAACCTGAAAATAGATGTTCAGAAGTATAAATTTATCGAACTCGGGCGTACTAAGGTGCAAGTTAGAATGGTTTGAAACTCATACCTGCTGTTTGAATCCAATTTTCTCGTATGGAGTTTTCTTCATCAAGTTGGATACAAAGGACAATGGGAAAACAAAGGCTGCTCTTCCAACAAGAATCAAGCCCAACAGAATCGAACTCACCCCAACCGATTTTCCAGGGCTGAGAAAAAAAGAAGAGTTATGTAAACTTAACTTGTAATAGACAAAACGGAACTTTAAGTCATTGGTGAGATCTAAAAACGATGTATAATTGGCCCTTACGTGTCACTAATAACTCTCCACTTCTCAATGTCCAAAGCATCCATACCAACATAGAGGAAGATAAAGATCTCGGCAACAAATGACAGAGTAGCAAAAGCATGCCTACAAGAATAATTGGGAGTGATGAGATACAATAACACGAAAGGTTCGATACAGTTTGAAACAACGGATATTGGAGACTGAACATACTTTGTTGTCACTCTTGAACTTTCCGTAACATTATGCCACGTGTAGTGAGACATAACAATCCCGCAAAAGAACACTGTAAGTATCCCACTTAAATAGAAAAGCTGCAAGACAATAGTTCCAACATCGTCATTAGATTAGGTTGCCTTTTTTTCTTGATAAAAAGAAAAACTGTCATTGAAGAGGTGCCCGGCAATGTCTAAGAAGCCTTACTTCGGCAAGCATATAAGAGAGGTAAGCCATGAGAATCATAAGAGCAACCTCACGATCAGTTGAATGCCTGTTTTTGCAAAAGAAAAGATACGAGAACACATTATTCAAGTTGAACATATTATTTGAAAGAATAACAGCAAGTATTTACCAAGTATATTTAACTATTTGGATAAACCGCAAAACAAGTGCTTACAGCTTAGGCAGATATATAATCTAATTAAGTTCAACTGAAAAAATAATCTATGTTACTGCAACTCTTCATTTTTTTGAAGCACTTGTGTCTGATGCATATCTTGACATGGGTATTAGCTTCTGTGATTCCTCCAAATACATGGAAAAACTTGGAAGAAATTGAATATTCCCGTGTTGGACATATACTTGTATCCAACGGATGGAAATCCTCTGCCTCTTTTCGGTGCCCCTATGCTTAAAATTAGGTTTATGATTTTAGGTTAGAGTTTAGAGAATTTAGGGTATGGTGTATTTTTTAGGGTATAGGGTGTAGAATTTAAGGATAGGGCTTGGAATTTAATTTTGTAGTGTTTTTTTTGTGTTGGGGCATAAGTAAGGATAGGGCTGTAAATGAGACGAGATAGATCGCGAGCTACTCGAGCTCGACTCGGTCAAAGCTCGGTCAAAGTTCGACTCGATTGGACTCGACTCAAACTCGAACTCGGCTCGAATTCTTGACGAGCCGAGCCGAGCTACTGGATACCCGACTCAAAAAGCTCACGAGCTACTCAAAAATATAATATAATAATTTTTATTTTTTATAATTTAAATCTAAATTCTTAAACTTAAAACCCTAAATATAAACCCTAAACATAAGTATTAAACCCTAAAAATCTAAATAATAAATTCTAAACCCAACAATCTAAAACTCTAAACCCTAAACTAACACCCTAAACCCTAAAATTAACAAGCTTGAGTTTACAAAATATGTGTATCAAAGTTTTTTCTTCATAGGACTTTAAATGAGACATGATAGATGAAGAGTTACTTGAGTCCAATGCGATCAAAGATCGGTCAACACTTAACTCGATTGGGCTCGAATCAAGCTCGAACTCGACTCGAGTTCTAAACGAGCCGAGTCGAGCTTAGATTTCTCAGGCTCGTTAAAAGTTACTCAAGCTCGAACTCGACTCGAAATCTTAACGAGCCGAGCCGAGCTGTGTACTACTCGAGCTCGACTCGGCTCGTTTACACCCCTAAGTAAGGACATCGAAAAGGGGCAGAGAATTTTTATCCGTACCCAACACTTAGACTCAAGTTCAACTGATACAGATTACAGTTGAGAATGCTCAACTATTCCACACTTTTATATACCATGAATTACTAGACAATTCAATTTGTCCTCAGCTAGTTAAATGAGGAAAAAAATATTTATATCGGACTAATATACAAACCTTCCAAAATAGAGCTTTTTAATAATGAAGGCACTAAGCAGTCCAGCCTGTAGAAGATAAACAAAAAAAAATCGTAGCTTCGTAAGGAATACCAAACCATAATCAAGGATATCTTCAAACTGGGAATAGAAAAGAAAAGCCTCACCAAAACCCCCAGCAAAGTACTTGAGATGAACAAATACAAAAAGTTTCCGACAAATTGCAAAGCAGTGGTAGTGTTGATGTGAGAAAGGTCAAAGCTCTGGATTGCATTGAAAAGAACCACTGATGTGGCATCATTAACAACTCCCTCCCCGAAAACCAGGCTGTACAATAAAGGTGTTTCATCTTGATTAAGAACCTGAACAAAAAAGCAGAGGATAAATCGATAATGCAAAGTTTCTGTTTAACAACTGTAACTGTAACCTCAATCTCTAACATACATACTTGCAAAGTGCAAACAGAATCTGTGGCAGAAAATATTGCTCCAATTGCTGCAGTTCAGATAGTGAGGAGAATTAGCAAGAGACTAAAACATACAATACAATAATTATACAGGAAAGAGAGAGAGCGACATGAATGTTACCCAGATAATCCCCTATCTGCAGATTCCCAATATTCATTTTCTTGAAAATCTCAATGGCACCTACGCCACCATAAAAGGAAAAAGAAGATATTAGGATAAAAATTAGCAAAAAGTAGTTAGTATTTGTTGAACCAGAGAAATATATTCAATAAGGCCAATATATTTGTAATTTAGCATGTGTGCTTGTGGCATGTGCATGTTTGTGCAGCTCAAAGAGTGACCACACTCTATGGTACTCAAATTCGGATGCGAGTCTCAAATACAAGTGTGGGGTTGGTCAAATATTATTCAAAATTTTCCATGTATTTCAACAATCATATCCCCGTGCCCTGTTGATAGTGTTGTACAAAGGTGTCAAACAAGGGTAATGAAGAGTCGAAACAATATATATCACACTTCTATAGAACTTCTAATTGGTGCATGGTTTCCAAAAATTCATTAATAATATGAAAACGATGTATTTCATAAACCATCCACCTTGAACTAACCCAATAATAAGATGAAATATGCAAAAGTCATCTAAACACTAAACATACCTACAGATATGATGGCAAATGATATTAAAGTACCAACTGCACCAAATAGCATGATTGTCATAAAGTTGCGGAAAAACTGCTTCTTCTTCACTTGGAATCTGGTAAAAGGAAAAAATATCAGTCCTTGTCAATGTCTACCGTGTTTGACCACTCTCAATTTGCTACTTTATTGTATTTAATGCATTATTTTTATTAAATTGAAGAAAAATAATACACTGGTTGTATTTAGTGTTCATAAAGTATGACTTTTACCTGTCACTGGGTTTTATATCTCTAACAAGATCCTAAACTAAATTAAAAGTGAAAACCCACAACCAAAAGACCCCCAATAGAGAAGTTAATACCAACTAAAAGTAAAACATGTATTGTTCCTCATAAATTAAGTGGAATACAGACATAAATAGAGATTGAATGCAAATATCAACAACTCACCCCGCATTAAAAATAATAGGTGGAAGCAAATATATGAAGAACAAGTCTTCACTGAAAACCAACAGATGAGAGCTTTTTCCTCCTGTTGTAAGCAAAATCACAACTCCAGTGCACAATCCCTGCCATTAAAATAAATCAAAATCACGAAAATTAATGCCTTTTTCTCTTTGACATCATGGTTAGAATTTAGAGTTTAGAGGTTAGGGACTTAGGGTTTAGGATAACCACACCACCTAAATTCAAAACTCCTACAATTAAACCCCCTAAACAGAATCCCTAAATGAGCAAAGGTACAACTTACAATGGCAAGGGCGGTAATGGACTCGTTCATCCACCGGGTTTCCTCTAGTAAATGACCGATCACAATACAACCGCAAAGAAGCGCAACAAATAAGTTCATTGAAACCACTGAGCTATGATCGGAGCCTAAAACTGAGTTTAGGATCCCGGTCGCCATGGTTACTACTAACAATCAAGAACCTATTATTTTAAATAACGGCCTAAGAGTTCTGTTTATATAATATCTCAAGAGTTTGACTTCTATTAGAATTCAATTTCCCTGAAGTATTTGATTTGGATCCGAAAACTCTCGTTCCAGAGACCTTCCGGTTCCAGCTGCTAACCTCGCTGAAAATCTGTTGAAAATTAAAATAAAAGGAGAAAAATTAAACACGGAGACGATGCTTGGATCAGTCAATTAATGATATCGCTCAGTTTCTCGAAATTTCTAGTTTGGCTGCTGAGAAACAGGAAATGTAAGCGAGAGGAATCGACAGTTGAGATTCAAAATCAAAATCGACAAGTTTTTTTTGAAACAAAGTAATTCAAACTTAGAGAAATATAAACTCGAAGAAACTAAAACATAAGTTATCTAAATTTCATTTTTCTCCTCTTTTTCTAGCCAGCCAAACAGAAGTAACTCGACAGCTCAACTTGAAAGCCGTTTAACAATAATATAAATAAACCGAGTCAGAATCCAACTCACCTAAACTCGTGCTCTGAATCTAGAAAATGTAAGCAGAAAATAACACTGATTTGACTAAAAAGAACTCCAATCGCGAACCTGATTCGCAAGAACTTACGCAACAAAATGCCGAATCATTTAAAAAAACTGAAATATTTTATTTTATTTTGAAAAAAAATGAAAAATAAACGAGTGAACCGTAGAGAGAAAATACAAAAACATTACAGTTCAGACGGTGATAGAGAAAGGAAAGCTAAGAGATGGCAAAAAAGAGAGTTCAAAGTTTTGAAACCGATTTCAACCGTTGATGATGATTGGTCAGAAAAAAAGTATTGTAAATGAATGTCTGTGATTGAGTTATGGCTGTTGTTGTGGTGTCGGGTGCAGGTGATAATTTCGCTGATTGGAGGGAAGATAAAGGCCAAAGGAAATGAAGGTACCCACGTTGTATGTATATTTTGTCGACTACATGTCAATGGAGGATATTTTAATTACTGTTTTCTAAACAATTATATATTTTTTTAAGAAAATATCATTTACAGATTTTTTTCAAAAGCAATTTTCTAATGTTTTTATTAGAAGTGTATACGATTTGATTTCGTAATTGAATAATTAATTGGTTTTTGATTTTGTTAATATTAATTTTTGTTTTTTTTCTCGTATTAATTCTCACAAATAGTTTTTAACATGAGTAATTCATATATAACATTTTTAAGTTGTTTTATTATAAAATGTTGAGTGGATCGAATGATCGATATGAACTAAGAGGGGTGAATTGGATTTTTAAGGTTTAGGTTGTGGAAATTGCAAATTAAAAATATTGACAAGGAATTTTAGAGTAGTTCAAATTCCAAATTAACTCTATATCCATTACCTTAGCTTCACTAAGGATTTGCAAAAATTCCACTAATTGCTCTTCCCCTTTTCTAGGCTAATGAGGCAACCCTTACAATTTTCGGTTAAATTTTCTACCCAAAATTTAATCCAATCATCACACAAAGATAACAAAGAGTTTGATGGCTAAGATAATATCTCTCAATACAAATTGTAGCCCAATTACAAGCACTCAACCCAATTGAAAAGGATAATAATGAAAATTACAATTGGGGTTTCTAGACAATATGAGATTTTTGCACAAATGCTTGGATTTGATGTATGGATATTTCTTTTTGGATCAATAGTTGTTGCTGGAGCTTTTAGAGGTCCCTTTTATACCTTCTTATTGATTTCTAGTCGTTGTGGTTGTTGCATTCATCAATAGAGCCGTTGGGGGTGTTATCTCACCTCCATAAATGCAGTCTGAAACCACCCATTTCGGAACGCAGGAACCTGTTTCGAAACGGACCAAAATAAAAAGAGCCGTTGGGATGCATTTAAGAGCCCGTTTCGAAACGGATTTAACTCGTTTCGAAACACTTTTGCCACTGTCAATGGTTGTTTCGAAACAGCTTGAGCCCGTTTCGAAACACCCGAACGGTTTCTGAAAATTCAGTTAAAAACATTGCAACAGTCATAATTTTCAAATCAAAATGAAGAACCGTTTCGAAACACTTGACTTCGTTTCGATACGAGTTCTTATGTTCTAAAGCCGTTTCGATACCCGTTTCAGAGCAAGGGTTGGTAGTGGTGAAATCGTTTCGAAACGCCTTAGGCCGTTTCGAAACATGGACTTGAAAAACACTATTTCGGCTTTAAAACACTTAGAAAATATTTGAAAATCTTAGTTGTTAACTTTGGCATATTCTTAAAATCATATGGGGATGTTTGAGGACTTAAAAATTCGTTTTGACATTTTCAATTTAGTCCTTAGGTTCTTTAGTTATATCAAAATTAAAATATCGGTTTCACAATCTCCCCTTTTTGATATAACAAAACCAAAGTTAGAATTTTTAAGAGTTTTGAAAATTTTGAACATATTCTAACTCCCCCTTAATTTAAGATAGGTTTTTAAAGTTTTAAAAATGTTTTAACTTTGAAATTCAAGTTTTAAAACTTAAAACGCTTTAAACATTTAAAACAAATTTTTGGCTCTTAAATTTCTTCTCCCTTTTTTGTTAGATCAAAAATAATATTAAATCATAAGGCTCATAGAGAAGAGAAAGGGTTAGTACCAATAAGCATTAAGTAATAAGCAACAATAATATCAATTCATAAAATTAAAATATCCAAAGCATAAATCAACATTAAGTTCGAAATATAATCCCAAATAAGATCAAAATCACAGGTTCCTAAAACATAATGAAACATAAAGATGCAAACTTAAACCTAAAATGCATAGATAATATGATATGATATGAATCCTAGGCCTCGTCACCACCATCATCATCATCCGAAGTTTCATCATTGCTCTTGACTTGAGAACGACGAAACTTCGTCCATTGGCCATAGAGAGTAGAGAAGGACAAATCCAAGTTCGAGTGGGAAGTATCAAGGGATAGGAGTCGATCCTCTACATTTTGCAAGCGAGTGTTGATGGCACCAAAACCCGAAGCTATGTTAGTATCCATAGCATTGAACCGCTCGGTAATGAGAGCCGTAAGAGCTTCATTATTTCCAACTTGAGCTTGCGGTTGAGGTTCAACGGGAGGAGGAGGAGGTGCGGCTCTATCAACACGTTCCCAAACATCATTCACATAGTGAAAACCGGACTTGCGAAGAGATGACTCACCAATCTTGGACTTGCGAGGTTCCGGGGAGTCGTAGGTGCAATCGAGACCAATCGTGCTAAAGATGTGGCTTAAGATCGTGCCATAAGTAAAGGGTTTCAAGCCATCGGTGTCAATAAGCTTAACATTATTAACCATCTCGGCAAATATGATCTTAGCAACATTAGGGCGCTCACCACGACAGAAACATTCAAGCCAAAAGTAATCGGATATGAGAGTATTTACCTCCGAAGGGGCGAAGGAACCATGATACCATCAAGTGAAGAAAACGATCGTGCGCATCCAAGGCAAGCACCAGACTGATGTTAGTACCAAAGTCACGTTCATTCTCAATTCCTACATTCTTTAGGGAAAAAGTGGACTCCAAGAGAGCAACATTAACAATAAACTTTTTCCCTAATATAAATGATTCAATCCCAACAACCTCGGTATTTGTTTCATCATTAATAAGACGAGCATTGGAGTAAAAGATGAGTACCATGTGTTTGTAGCGAATGTCTGGGATGCTCAATAAAGGAAGAAGATCCCATTCACTCAAACGCTCGAGGTAACGGAAAAGGAATCGCTCGGAGTTAAGGAAATCGAGATCAATGACACGCTCACGACGAACTTCGAAATCCTGGACATATTTGGAACGAGGTCGCATCTTTGTAGTTCGAAGGGATTTCTGAAAGAGCTGAGCGAGATTTAGACGCATGCTCGAGTCACCGGATTGAACGAACTTACGCTTTTTGCTAGCATTCTCTGACATCCTAGAAACATTAAGCAAGCAAGTTTTGTTTTTAAAAAATTAAGTGTATGCATAGATTTCTAAATTCAATCCAATGATAAATCCCACTTAGGTTTTTAAAAAAATTTAAAACAAAGAAAAATTAAAAAAACAGTAAAAGAAAATACGAGTGAAAATTTTTATATTCGAATCAAAAAATTTAAGATTTTTTAAACTATACAAAAATAAAATTCAATCCAATGATAAAACCCAAGCATAAAAACATATAAACTATACAAAAATAAAATTTTCTAACCTAAGATTCGAACATAAATTGAAGGAAAAAGAAAAAGAGGAAAAATATCTTAGTTTGGGATTTTGGATGAATGGATGAAAATCCTTGCACAATGTTGATGAAACATGCTTAGACTAGAGTTTTAGAGAAAACCCCCTCAAGATTTGGTGAAAAACAAAGAGGTTTAGAGGGGTTTTATAGGGAAAAAGTTGGGTTAGGGTTTTTAGGGTTTGGAAGTGTTTTAGTTTAAAGTGAATTTTAACATTAAAAGCCCCACTTAAAGCTGTCCGTGAAACTATTTCGGAACGATCAAGACCTTTCCGAAACGTGAGCACGAGGGTTTGACCGTTTTTAGAATTTCAGCTGACCGTTTCGATACGGTGTTGACTGTATCGAAGCCCCGTTGACCCGTATCGAAACTCGTTTCAATACACCCCTTGGTAGTAGCAAAAACGTTTCGAAACCCATTTGAGGCGTTTCGAAACGCCCTTCTCTCAGACATGATTTTAAGGCATCCGTATCGAAACAGGTTGACCCGTTTCGATACACCTGGGCCTGGAAGTGCAGATGAGGCTCTAAAAGTGTAGAAAAATGAGTTTTTCTAAGGCCTAACTTGCATGAATGATATGAATGAGCAGGCAAAATATATGCAAACATAAACATACCCCCCCTAGCTATAAGCATGGATGAAATTAGGAGTCTAAACACATAAACATGACATTTCACAAGATCAAGCAATTTTAAGCACAAAAGAGGTTCTAAAAGGTCAAGATAGGCTAGCTAGACCTAACTCTCTCCTAAGGGACCAAAAACGCTCTTTGTTTAAAGGTTTTGTAAATATGTCCGCTAATTGATTTAAGGTGTCTACATACTCTATAACCACATCTTCTTTAAGGACATGATCTCTAATGAAATGATGCCTTATTTCTATGTGTTTGGTTCTAGAGTGTTGGATGAGATTTTTTGTTAGAAAAATGGCACTAGTGTTGTCACATTTTAGGGGTATGATTTCAACTTTAATTCCATAATCTAAGATTTGTTGCTTCATCCAAAGGACTTGAGAACAACAACTCCCTAAGGATATGTACTCGGATTCGGTGGTAGATAAGGCTACACTATTTTGTTTCTTAGAGAACCAAGATAAGAGCATACTACCTAGGAATTGACAAGTTCCCGAAGTACTTTTCCTATCGATTTTGCAACCCCTATAATCTGCATTCGAATAAGCATGAAGGTTGAAGGTAGAGTCTCTAGGATACCAAAGACCTAAACATGGAGTATCTCTAAGGTACCTAAAGATTCTCTTAACGGCTATAAGGTGAGACTCTCTAGGACTAGCTTGAAACCTAACACACAAGCAAACACTAAACAAGATATCCGGTCTACTTGTAGTAAGGTAAAGCAATGATCCAATCATAGAACGGTAAAACTTAGAGTCAACACACTTACCTCCTTCATCTTTGTCAAGCTTTGTAGATGAGCTCATAGGTGTGGCTTGAGGCCTTGCATTCTCCAAGCCAAACTTCTTGAGCATATCCTTTATGTACTTTGCTTGATTGATGAAGGTGCCATCCTTCTTTTGCTTGATTTGGAGTCCCAAAAAGAATGAGAGCTCCCTTATCATGCTCATCTCGAATTCACCTTGCATTAACTTAGCAAACTCTTGACAATGACATTCGTTAGTAGAACTGAAAATAATATCATCAACATAAATTTGAACTACTAAGATGTCATTTTTATACATTTTTATAAAAAGTGTAGTGTCCACCTTACCTTTTTCAAAACCTTTTTCAATTAAAAAGTTTGAAAGTCTTTCATACCAAGCTCTAGGAGCTTGTTTTAAACCATAAAGAGCTTTGGTGAGTTTGAAAACATGATTTGGAAATTTTGAGTCTTCAAAACCCGGTGGTTGTTCCACATACACTTCTTCATTTATAAAACCATTTAAAAACACGCTTTTAACATCCATTTGAAAAAGCTTGATATTATGATAACATGCATATGCAAGCAACATCCTAATGGCTTCCATTCTAGCTACGAGTGCATAAGTTTCATCAAAATCTATTCCCTCTTCTTGAGTGTAACCTTGTGCTACTAGTCTAGCTTTATTTCTTACAATGTTACCACTCTCATCTAGCTTGTTCCTAAAGACCCATTTAGTTCCTATGGTATATTGATTACTAGGCCTATCAACTAATGTCCAAACGTTACTTCTTTCAAATTGATTTAACTCTTCTTGCATAGCCATAATCCAAAAATCATTTTTCAATGCTTCTTTAATATTCTTAGGCTCTATGCATGAGATAAATGCAACATGATTCATTAACCTAAGAGAAGATCGAGTGGTTACCCCCTTTGATGGATCACCCAAGATTTCACCATCTTTGACATAGTTGAACTCCCTTGGGTAGCTCACTTCCTTTTCCTCAAGAGCCAAGTCCTTCAAGGCTTCAAGAGGTGGATCTTGTGTGTCCTCTTCTTTTGTTGGAATCTCATCCTCCTTTGAAGTTTGTCCTCCATAAAAGGCATTTATGATTCCTACATCATCAGCATCACAAGAATCCTTCCTTGGAAGAAGGTTATCATCGAATACAACATGAATAGATTCTTCTACTACTAAAGTTCTTTTGTTAAATACATGATATGCTTTAGAGGTTAAAGAGTAACCTATGAAAATAGCTTCATCACTTTTTGCATCAAATTTACCTAAGTTGTCTTTTCCATTATTTAAAACAAAACACTTGCAACCAAAAGGGTGAAAATAACTAATGTTAGTCTTTTTAGATTTTAAAATCTCATAAGGTGTTTTCTTTAAAATAGGCCTAATCATTACTCGATTGACAATATAGCAAGCGGTGTTTGTGGCTTCCACCAAAAAATATTTAGGTAAATTATTTTCACAAAGCATAGTTCTAGCCATTTCTTGCAAAGTTCTATTTTTCCTCTCAACTACCCCATTTTGTTGAGGAGTTCGAGGAGCCAAAAAATTATGGCTAATACCATTTTCATTCAAAAATTTTTCAAACCCTAAATTTTGAAACTCGGTTCCATGATCACTTCTAATATGTGAAATTTTAAGTTCAAGATCATTTTGGGTTAGTTTTGAAAATGTGATAAAGTTTTCCAAAGCCTCATCTTTAGTACTTAAAAATAGAACCCAAGTAAATCTAGAAAAATCATCAACGAGTACAAAAAGCATAAGACTTACCACCCATGCTCATAGTCCTAATTGGCCCAAATAAATCCATATGGATAAGTTGTAAACATCTACTAGTAGAAACATCATTAATGGATTTAAAGGAAGACTTATGTTGTTTACCCTTAAAGCATGCATCACAAATTTTATCATTTGAAAATTTTATCTTGGGTAAACCTCTAACTAGATTAAAGGAAACTAGTTTTTCTAAAACACTTATGCTAGCATGTCCTAGTTTCCTATGCCACAACCATGCATCATTTTCATTTCGAGCTACTAAGCATGCATGAGATGTATGAATGTCATCTAGATGCACCATGTATATGTTCCCTATGCGATGACCTATGAGCATAATATTATTAGATTTAATGTCTACAATTTTGCATCCATTTTTATCAAATAAAACATTAAATCCTTTATCACACAATTGACTTATGCTCAATAAGTTGTGTTTAAGACCATCGACATACAAGACATTTTCAATGAGAATAATAGAGTGATTACCTATGGAGCCAATACCTTTAATGTGGCCTTTGGAGTTGTCACCGAATGTTACTACTCCTCCACTTTTTGGCTTTAGATCCATGAATCTACTATTGTCTCCGGTCATATGCCTTGAGTATTCACTATCAAGGTACCAAGAGTTTTGACTTTGTGCTTTGGCCTTGTAGCAATGCTCCCCCAACAAACAAAGATATTAAGCTTTTGTTTTTGGTACCCAAATCATTTTGGGTCCATGAGTGTTAGCTCCCAAAACCTTGGTTCCCTTAGGAATCCAAGATGACATAGCAATAATGTTATTAGATTTTACAAGTTCTTTAGGAACCCATACACTTCTAATTCTTTTAGCTCTACTATGTCTAGGAAAGCTACCTTGTTTGTAGTAGTTAGTCTTTTTCTTAGGTTGGTTTGTTCTTGAGGATTCACCTATTTCATGCTTGACACCACCAACATTTTTAAAAGACTTTTTGAGCTCATTTAGCTCATCCAACACCTTTTGGTGTTCACTATTACATTGAGACAAGAGATTATTAAGGTCAATATTTTCATCTTGAAAAAATTTTAGTTCATCTTTCAACCCTAATATCTTTTTTCTCAAATTTTGAATTAGCTTGAGAGAGTGAGTCATTTTTCTCATTTAGTTCCAAAATAATTTTCTTATTCCTAATGACGACTCTTTATATTTCTCAACTAATTCATCATAAACCTCTTGTAACTCATCATATGCATCATTCAATTCATCATATGTAAAATCTAAAGTTGATGAGTTAGAGGTTACCATGGAGGAATCTTCCTCAAGTGCCATGAGGCAAAGGTTAGCCACTTCTTGTTCGTCATCCTCCGATGACTCCTCATCACTCCAAGTAGCAAGCTTGGCTTTGAGCTTCTTATTCTTCTTCTCAAAGCCCTTCTTCTTGAGTTGAGGGCACTCCGAAGGTATGTGGTCAGGTTGTTTGCACTCAAAGCAAATGATTTGATCCATTGCTTCTTCTTTGTTATTGCTTTTAAAGTCCATTTTTCTTTGGATTTTTCTTCCTCGGTTGGACCTCATAAAGCGTGAAAATCGTTTGACTATCATAGCCAATTCTTCTAGCTCATCCTCCTCACTAGAAGAGCTCTCTTCATGTAGTGAAGCTTTGAGAGCTATTCCTATCTTCTTCTTCTTTTCAACCTCTAGCTTTTCTACTCTTTTCTCTTCTTTCTTCTTCTCTTCTTCCCTTCCTTGCTTCATAATCTCATGAGTAAGGAGAGAACCCACAAGCTCATCAAGCTTTAAAGTCTTCAAATTTTTAGCTTCAATGGTGGCGGTTCTCTTCCCATCCCAAGATTCGGGAAGTGAATAGAGTAGCTTCCGAACAAGCTTGTCTTCCGGTATAATCTCTCCAAAACCTTTGAGCCCATTGACTATAGTGGAGAACCGATCAAACATCTTGAACACCGTCTCATCGGGCTCCATCTTGAAATTCTCATAACTAAGATTGAGGGCACTCAATCTTAGTTTCTTTGACATCGTTGGTTCCCTCATAGGTAGTCTCAAGAGTGTCCCACACTTCTTTGGCACTCTCAATGGATTACACTTTAGAATAGATGTCCGGACCGAATGAACAAAAGAGCATGTTGAGAGCTTTGTCATTTACTTGAATCTTTTTCCTTTCTTCTTCACTCATCTCCACCTTTTTCTTCAAGATCATCTTGCATTCACTATCTTGCTTCAATGGAATGTAAGGGCCATCTTCAATGACATCCCAAACTAAGTAGTCATTGGACTTGATGAAGAGACGCATTCTATTCTTCCAAAAAGAATAGTTTCCACCATTGAAGAAGGGAGGCTTTGTAGTGGATTGAGACTCATACATGCCCAAACCGGAGGTTGAAGCCATCTCTTGATATTTGATGATCACACTCTTCCTAGAAACTCCTCTTGTGGTTGTTAATTCTCAAAGAGGTAGGCTCTGATACCAATTGTTGAGTGGATCGAATAATCGATATGAACCAAGAGGGGGGTGAATTGGATTTTTATGGTTTAGGTGGTGGAAATTGCAAATTAAAAATATTGACAAGGAATTTTAGAGTGGTTCAAGTTCCAAATAAACTCTACATCCACTACCTTAGCTTCACTAAGGATTTGCAACAATTCCACTAATTGCTCTTCCCCTTTTCTAGGCTAAGGAAGCAACCCTTACAATTTTTGGTTAAATTTTCTACCCAAAATTTAACCTAATCCTCACACAAAGATAACAAAGAGTTTGATGTCTAAGATAGTATCTCTCAATACAAATTGTAGCTCAATTACAAGCACTCAACCCAATTGAAAAGGATAAGAATGAAAATTACAGTTGGGGTTTCTAGACAATATGGGATTTTTGCACAAATGCTTGTATTTGATGTATGTATATTTCTTTTTGGACCAATAGTTGTTGCTGAAGCTTTTATAGGTCCCTTTTATACCTTCTCATTGATTTCTAGCCGTTGTGATTGTTGCATTCATCAATAGAGCCGTTGGGGGTGTTATCTCACCTCCATAAATGCAGTCTGCAACCACCCGTTTCGGAACGCGGGAACCTGTTTCGAAACGGACCAAAATAGAAAGAGCCGTCGGGGTGCATTTAAGAACCCGTTTTGAAACAAATTTAACTCGTTTTGAAACACTTTTGCCACTATCAAGGGTCGTTTCGAAACAACTTGAGCCCGTTTCGAAACACCCTAACGGTTTCTGAAAATTCAGTTAAAAACATTGCAACAACCATAATTTTCAAATCAAAATGAAGAACCGTTTCGAAACACTAGACTTCGTTTCGATACGGGTTCTTATGTTCTAAAGCCGTTTCGATATCCGTTTCGGAACATGGGTTGGCAGTGGTGAAATCGTTTCGAAACGCCTTAGGCCGTTTCAAAACATGGACTTGAAAAACACCGTTTCGGCTTTAAAACACTTAGAAAATATTTGAAAATCTTAGTTTTTAACTTTGGCATATTCTTAAAATCTTATGGGGATGTTTGAGGACTTAAAAATTCGTTTTGACATTTTTAATTTAGTCTTTAGGTTCTTTAGTTATATCAAAATTAAAATATCGGTTTCACATAAAAGAGTACTTATTTTTACATTATAAAATAATTAAATTTGTTTTAATTCATGTAACCAACATTTTTAATTTATGAACTATAAATTTTTCAAATACTAGGATTCAAATCGATTTTCGATTTCTTAATTTTTGTTGCTTAGTTCTAAAATATACAAGTATTTGCTTTATAATTTAGTGATTAAAACTGATAAAGCTGAGAACTAAACATTTAACCTATTTTGTAACTACCCCTGAGTTCTTTGTTCTCCTGTAGCCTTTTAGCATGCATTCTTATGGATTATACAACACACATTTTATTTATAAAAAAAATAGTGATTACAATTTAGAGTATAGAGTCCTTTAAATATGAATAGGATATGATGAGAAGTCTACTTGCAAAAAAAAAAAAATCATTATCAACACATGAAATAAATAATTACTATTTTTATATTGAAAAAAAATTAAAATCTGGATATTTTCCCTCTCTTCTTCGTTCCTTTTCATTGATTTTTTAGATAAATTTAAGAAACGAAAAAAATATAAAAAATGATTTGACAGTATTGAGGGGTTTTAAAGTAAAAAAAACAATTGATATCAATAGACAAATTTGTACAATTACAATTATGTAATTATTATAGCTAATACGTTTTTTTAATAGAAATTATAGTTAGAAAGTTGTATTGTAATTGTACTCAATATATTAATATAACTAACAGTAGAATTAAAATTAATTAATGTATAAACGAATGAATCTATAATCATAATATATATATATATATATATACATATTTTGAAGCGACAATGGTAATATATTTAAACTTTGATCAAAATACACTTGGATTGATAAATCTTCTTTGCTGGGATAACACATGTTTGTTGCTATTAATAAAAACATATTAGCCAATGACGGGTCATTACGAGTAACACGGCTCAAAACATACATCTTAAGATCTATGGATTTTTGACATCTAGAATGGAAGCCTCACCACAGTTGGATTGTAAAGAAGCTATTGCATCTCAGGGATAAAATTGTAAATCTGTTTAACAATATGACTGATTGACCTGTCATTAGGGAGAAAAAAGAATAATCAAACGAAAGAATAATCTGTTTAACACATGCCTTTATATTCGCAGAGAGAATCCATTCTCCTTAATTAGCTTTTAATTCTATAACTTAAATTTAATTAACTATTTATTAGCTTATTCCCTTCATACTGGTGACAAAGTTAGATGTTTATCATTCTTTGGAACCCGAGTTCGAATACCAGTAATACATGTTGTGTGTGCCGTCTTTGAAAATATTAAGAAAATTGAACAGATGCTACCATTGCATCACACCAGCATATTCAAAAAAAATATTTATTAAACTTAAGCATTTATTATTCTTTAATTAATATGTGGTATTGATGTTTCAACACTCCCCCTCAATACCGATATCTATTTTGCTTCGCACGTTGAGCTGACGACAAAAGCTTTTGTAAAACTAATGAATTGATTTTGATATAACAAAGGATTTAAGGGTGAAATTGAAAAAAAGAAAATAAATTTTTAAGTCCTCAAAACTTCCTTATGTCTCTAAGAAAATTGTCCAAGTCAAAACCTAAGATTATTCAAACTTTTCTAAGTGTTTTCCAAGTCAAAACAGTGATTTTTGAGTCACCGTTTCGGAACGACCCTTAGGCGTTTCGGAACGTTTTGAAACTGTTAACCTCTAACTCGGAACTAGCCTTCTTGTTTCGATACGAGTGTATCGAAACAAGTCTCCACGTTTCCAAACGGATGAAGAACAACAAAACGGTTTGAACCGTTTCGATACGTCAGTATCGAAACGACCTCAAACGTTTTGAAACGATTTTCAAACTTGGTTTTAAAATATGACCGTTGCAATTTAAATAACTAATTTTCAGAGAGACAGTTAGAGTGTATCAAAACATTTTAAGCAGTTTCGGTACATGTTTTGACAGTGGCAAAATGTTTCGAAACATGCTCTAGCACATTTCGGAACAGGCTCTTAGCGTATCGAAACGGTCGTGCCCGTTTCGATACGGTCTATTAATTACACCCCAACGACTATTTCTATTTTGGTATGTTTTGAAACAAGGTCGAGCGTTTCAGAACGAGTAGTTGCAAACTGCATTTATGGTGGGTAGATTGCATCCCAACTGCTATAATTATGAAGGCAACAACTCCATCAGATATAATTCAATGAGAAGGTATAAAAGGGAGTTCTAAAAGCACCAGCAACAACTATTCATCCTAAGAGAAACATCCAAACATCAAATTCAAGCTATTGTGCAAAATTTCCATATTTCTTGTAAACCCCAATTGTGGTTCTTTGTACTTCCCATTTTATTTGTTTTAATTGGGTTGAGTGCTTGTAAAAGGGCTACATTTGTATTGAGAGATACTAGCTATTAGCCTTAAACTTCTTTGTAAACCTGGTGTGGGGATTGGGTCAATTTTTGGGTAGAAAAATATGTCATTGTGTAAAGGTTTCCTCCTAAGCCTAAAAAAGGGAAGATCAACTAGTGGAGTTGTTGGAAAATCCTTAGTGAAGCTAAGGTAGTGGATGTAGAGTTCAATTGGAACGTGAACCACTTTAAATCCCTTTTTTTGAAAGGTAGATGTATGATTGAGAGAAGGTGTCATACAAAGTAGCACAACTATGGCCTCGTTAAAAAACCTCCCTAAACCTAGTTAGAGGAAAAATAGTGCACCATATCTGGCCAAATACATGTGTACAGAAACCATAACAAAAGCGGAAGGATCCCCAACAACATCCAAAAGACACAACGTCTGAAACGAAAATGAAAAAATCAGCGCCACTGCCAATCCAAAACCACGGCTAGACCTCACCTCTTCTATCGGGCCCCAGAAAGAAAACCTCGATCCTGGTGCATCAGCAATATAGGGAGAACCAAAAGCTGGGTGGTCACCTAAAACCGGATCTTCACATGCAGGCCTGAAAAGCACGTACTAAATGACAAAATAGTAATCAGATCCGAATAATATAGAAAGAAAACCACATCCCGAATGTCGAGTCATGCCCTGAACCAGTAGGAGTTGAACCTATGTGTATTACTCGATCCCCTGTTTCGCTAACTTATCCGCCTCAATGTTACATACTTTGGGAATCCAACGAAAACTCATACCTATAAACCTAGATAGTGCCACCAATTCCAACACCCTCCCACGAACATGTATGGGAAGGACTACTTTCTCAAGGCACCAATCCACTACCAATGAACAGTCTGATTCCACTATAAGTCTGGAGTTCGAAGCCCATTCTGAGTCCAGGAATTTCCTAACGCCTCTCGCCATAGCTTCAAACTCTAAAATAGCAGGGGAGCAATATTGGTAGTTTCCGAAAAGACAAGAAGGACCTCACCTTTGTTGTTCCTAATCAATCCACCAATTCCCTCTAACGAATATGATAAGACGACCGCATCGGTATTCAGTTTTACAAACCCAACTTGAGGAAGACACCAACGGACGGGTGGATCCGGAGGTAGACCTTTGGAAGAAAAGGACAACGCCAGAGAAAAATCAAGTATCAGGTCATTCAAGGACAAGGCACAATCCTGATTCCTGGCCTTGAATCACGAAGCTAACCTAAACTTAATTAGAAACTCTAACTGTAGCCAATCAGTCACATTCTTATTGAACACTATATCATTCCGGAATAACCAAATTGACCAAATTACCGCAAAAGGAACTAGGTTTAACCAGGCTCCTTGGTGTCCTTCCCCAAGATCGTTCCACGCCTTAAAAAAACTAGTAGTGTCCTCTGGGAAAATCGCCATTAGACTGGCCAATCTATAGAAACCTATCCAAATACGCTATACTCCTGCACAAGAGAAGAAGAGGTGTACACAAGACTCAGGAAATGACTTACACAGAGGGCATAGAAGGCAATCCAGGTTTCTTACGCCCCGCTTAGCTAGTTCGACTTTCACCGGAATACGACTCCATATGAGTCTCCAAACGAAAACCTCGACTTTTGGGGGAGCGAAGCCTAACCAGACTTGCTTCTTCCAAACAGGATTAGGGGAGTCGCAAGGGGCGAGAATAGATCTAAAGGATTTGATGGAGAAAGAGCCATCGCTGGAACCTCCCCAACAAACCCAGTCCCTGTCAACCTGTAAAGGTTTGAAGTTCCTAAGGCAGTCCATGAAAAGATTCCAGTAGGGTAATTCCCAATCGAGACATAGACGAAGGAGTGGGATGAACCACAACCATTTTGATCCGTTCATGACTCCATAATCCGAGATGGGTCCGGCTTTCCGAGCCGAAAGTGCGAAAATACGAGGGAAACTTTCTTTTAGGGCGAAGTCTCCAAGCCACCGATCAGACCAGAATAAAATCGACATGCCGTCACCAACTTGAAGCGAGAGATTCTGTTTTATGACGGTGCTTGTTGGGTCATTCCCCAGGGAGGATTTCGAAATCCCCGACCAGACCCAAGAGGCTTGCCTGGGCTTCGAAATAGCCGGGAGTAGGGGAGTGGAGGAATTTGGGATTTTGGCATTGATTACTCTCCTCCACAGGTTATCCGGTTCATTCTCGAATCTGATTAGCCATTTGCAAAATAGACCTCTGTTTAGTAGCTCTAGGTTTAACACGCCCAAACCACCAGCCATACGAGGCTTACAAATCTGAACCCACTTCACCCAGTGGATGCAGGACTTATCCTTGCTCCCACCCCTTAAGAAGCGAACCATAAGGTTATTCAAGCGATTACCCACTTGAGCCAGCATCCGGAACAGAGAAAGGAAGTACATAGGAAGACTACTTAGGATCGACTTTAACAAGGTCAGTCGACCGCCAATCGAAAGAGATTTGGATTTTCAACTGCCTAGCTTTGCTGAGAAATTAGCGAAAATAGGGTCCCAAAGCGACGTATTGTTCCTGCTGGATCCTAGGGGTAGACCCAAATAATCCGTTAGAAGTTTGCCAAAAGAGCACCTGATATCCATGGCCCACTTTTTGACCAGATCCTTCTCTATATTGATCCCAAAAACTCTACTCTTTTTCAGATTGAGTTTCAGACCAGAGCCAAGTTCAAAGATACGTAGTACTCTCTTAACACAAAATATATAATTTTATTATAATGTATTATTAAAGTAGTTTAATTTTAACTTTAATTTTATGTTATATTAATTATAGGGATCTTACGGAAGTTGTGAAGGACATCGAAAACTATAAACATAGGTTAATTATTTTATTTCAAACAAAAAATATATAATGTAATTTCATGCTTAATTTTATTTTGTTTGAGAGTGAATTTATTCTACACAAGTTTAACGTTATTTTTTTCTTCTTTAAATAATGCAAGTTAAAATTCTCATATGAACATTTGTTGATGGAGTTACATTAGTACATTAAACTTTATATTTTGATGGAGTTTTTTAAAAAAAATTTCCTCTTAGTTAACTATACAAGCATAAGTTAAATTTTATTGTGAAGATCATATTTTATTTATTTTTTTTACATTTCTACAAATAATCAGTACATAATTTCAATACATTTTTTTATCTTCAAACATATGACTTGATTTTCATATAATAAGATTTGTTATTTAACAAAATGATTTACAATGGACCTCCAAATAGTATTGAATCTTAAATTTGATCATCTATTTTATTTGTGACTATAAATTTGTATGTAATTCCTCCTAATAAATAAACCTATGGCAAGCTAAATTGTTAGTCAGAGGGAGCATCCCACAAAAAGTTTTGACTTGTTAACATCAAACAAGGTTGGCACGTTATATTCGGTATTTCGAGTCACTTTCGTCGAGTTACATCCATCTAAAGTTCCTGCGGATCTTACATGCCCACGAAAATTAGAATAGCAACAACATGACCACTAAAATCAGAATAAGCAACCACATGGCGAGTTGAACATATGTAAATAATAATGATATTATAAAACGATACTCTTGAATAGTATTATAGGTCTCATTTACACCCTCATTATTACAAATAACAACCTTATTTTTATTCACCAAAATAGAATACATGAAATTCTAGGAGAAGTAACATTATCAAAATCGATCTAAACCAAACATCAATGAGAAACTAGCTTAATTTGATCAACAAACCACAAGGTAACACTACATATATATTCATTTTGGATGTTAACGAATATTCCTCAAATTTTGACATATCAATATCAGCTTTCTCAATTATCTCCAAGTACAGAAGCAAAAGCTTTTAGGCTGTATGATCTTCTTAAGGCAAAACTTATTTGACAATACAAATAAAGAGTCAGGGAACGATTTCACCAGTCAATAAAAGCATAATTACTTTATCCTTAGCTTCAGTCTTTGCAGGAACATCATTTCTTTCAAGTGCTTCTTTAATCTCATTAGCAATTGTAGATGTTTCTTTGTCATAGTGAATAATAAGGGTACATGAGTTTTCTATTGCTGACTAGTTTTTTGGCAATATTAAAGGAAAATTAAAATATTCATTAAAAAGGAAAAGATGCTTGTCAAAATTAAGAGTTGAGTAAAGATATCTCAGCACAAAATACATGTCTAACAATTTTAACATTACATCTACAAATCGCTCAAAAGATCTTAAATTAAGCAACTTTGAAAGTGAGATTGCTTTGAGTAAAAATTAATGATTACTTGAAAGTTCATAAGGTCAATTAAAATTGAAATGATAAATTAACTTTATGATAAGAAAAGATCTTTAATTAAGAATTTACAGTTGGAACTTGTATAAACAATAACAAGCACTCATTACTGTACAGTTTAAGAGACCAATACCAATATAAAACAAATTATAATAAAAATTTATAATTTATGAACGATCAATATAAAAGTGAAAATATATACTAAAACAATATAAAGACCAATACCAACAATCAAAACTGGTTCAATCTATACAGATATATAAATAAACATATATAATATTTACTTAGAATTTGTCGAAACCTGTTGCAAAATCCAATTACAAGATTGTCCAAAATTATTAAATCCAATGAAAGCATACCCAACAAATAAACAAATTTAACAAATAATCAAAGTTATTAACAAATAATCATAGTTATTAGCATGCCCAACATATAGTTTTGATCGATTGTCCATGTAAATTGAATTTGTGGTTATTTCAACATAATTATTAACAAATACTCATAGATGATCTACCCGTCGAGTAAGAAAAAAAAATTAAGATTCACTTTTTAATTCCAACACTAGTGTTATTTATCAATTATTATTGTGAAGGGTTTGATCACTAAAATCGATAATAAAAAATAATAACTAAAAGTAAAATCAAATGTCGTGAAACCAAGCAGAAAGTAAATCAATAACCATAAATTTTTTTGTAAGAATAGAAAAATGAGAAATGAACCTTGAGCCATCAGATCTTGCAAGAAGAGAAGTCGATTGGTGAGAGTGAAACAAATTTTATTTGAAAGTTTAGAAATGGAAAAAATTGTAAAATTCAAAATAGGGGTTAGGCTTTTTTTTCTTCTGCAGATATCGTGCAAATTTGTTTGAGAATTTGCACAGAGACAACGTCCCCCCCCCCCCCCCCCTTATTTTCTTGTATTTAATATTTAGGGCTAAAAAATTAAAGATGATTAGGATAAAATGATGACATGTAAGGTATGGCATGTAAAAAATAATGATAGGTAAAAATTTTAGTGGTTGGGCCTATATCCTAGGTAGTAGGAAGGGCCTATGGTAAATTTTTTCGATAATTAGACTTATATCATTATTGGTGATGAAGTTAACTAAATATTGTTCTTCTATTCTTTTTTCAATAATGTGGCACTCATCATTTTATTTCTAACAATGTGGTACACTAAAACCAAAAGTCGGGTAAATTAGAGGCCAAAGGAGAGGCCAAAGGAATGGGCCAGTTGGTTACACTTAGCTGAATGGTGGTATAATACCACTTTTCATACTACAATTTAAGTGACTTCTTATCAGGCAGTGTATGGTCAGCTTCCTCCAATTCATTTACCATACATAGCAGGGGAATCATTAGTGGCAGTTGTATATAGAAGTTTGCAGCTAAGAGAAGCAACTATCAAGATGCTTAAGTTTCACATGAAGAGGGCACAAGATCGAATGAAGGCCCAAGCTGACAAAGGGAGAATGGAATGTGAATTTCAGATTGGAGATGAAGTCATTTTGAAACTTCAGCCCTATAGGCAACATACAGTGGCCTCTAGGAGTTATTTAAAGCCGAGTCCTAAGTGGTTTGGTCCTTTTGAGATAACAGACAGAGTGGAGAAAATGGCCTATAGATTGAAGCTCCCTCGGAACTCCAGGGTACATCCAGTATTCCATGTATCCCAATTGAAGAAGAGAGTTAGACCTCCTGAATTAGTTCAACAAGATCTGCCAGTGATTGATCCGGATAGCAGTATCAACAAAGAACCTTTGAGAATCATTGACATGAAAATTGGAAATAAAAAAGAATAGAGCAGTGACAGAGGTGCTGGTCGAATGGGCTAATTCGTTTCCAGAGGATGCTACGTGAGAAGTATTGCATTCACTTCAGCAACAATTTCCTCAATTCAATCCTTGAGGTCAATGATTACTTGAAGAAGGGAGCATTGTCAGGGCCCTAAATGGAAGAGAGTAGTTGTGGTTTTAAATTTTTGTTTATATCTGTTTTTATTGCTTGCCTTAGTTGTTAAGCTCGTTTAATGAAACGGTGCGTTTAGTGAACTCTTGTGAATAGATAATACAGGGTCGTTTCAGGGTTAGAATTGTTTAAGAGGTATCATTTCTAAGCTGTAAGACTTATGCGAATTGAGAATGAACTTCTAGCCTCCTTTATTTTCTCTTCTCAACCTCTCTGAATCTTTTCTTTTCTTATCCTCTTTTTCTTAATTTTTTGTTTCACGTTTTGGGTTGTTATATAAACTGAGAAGAAGACCTGCTAATTACCGAAGCCTCCATTTCTCCCAAATAAAAAGAAAAAAAACTAAGAAATATTTATCTCAAAATTGTAAAAAGAGAGAAAAATGATTAATTCCCCCCCCCCCCCCCCCCCCCCTCTTTTCTGGATCAAGAGATTACAAGCAAAAGCCACCCAGGAGAAACAAAACCAAGTCTTCCTTTTAAAAAAACAAAGCGGAATTTACAACTCAAGAACTTCAAACAAAGAACCCCAAAAAAAGAATTTTTCAGGTTCTTTGCTCTCAGATCTCAAGCTGTAAACCAGCCAAAAAAGAAACTCTTGAAGAATGAAAAATTTGGGAGATGAACAGAGCTTCGTAACGGGAGAATTTATAGTTTGATTCGGGGATTTGATATCTTTTTCCATTTTTCTTGTTTTTTGAGATGCAGCTTGTTTCGTGGCTTACCGTTGCTCATAGGAACACTTTTTTTGCGTAGAACAACACAAATGGTGGGCTTCTTCCACGTAACTCTAGCTCTTTGCATTTAGTATTATTTTGGGTAAAATACATGCAAGTCACTCAATAATTGGTTTAGTTACAAATTGGTATTTTTTCTCTAAAACTTATAATTTAGTCGCTCAAAAACTTGTTACAAATCTATCACTTAGTGTGAAATTGGATAGAAGATGGTGATGCAGTCTGGTATAATAATAGTTTTAGTCTCAAAACTTATGTATTCTATCAATATAGTTTTAATTCGAAAAAATTTAATAAACCTGTTCTTTTATATTTAAAATTCTTATCAATTTAGTGTTTGTTCTTCTCCTAAATTGTTTTTTTCTCTCGCAGAAATGATATATCACTTTCCTGTTGTAGTTATTTGATTTCTGCTTTTATGGTAACTTGTTATTTTATGATAGAATGTAGTTATTTTACTAATATTGTTTTTAGGCTAAAGGGGTACTTTTGCCCTTGAGTTCGACCCAAAAATGCAATTTCGCCCCTCGCCGAAAAGTGCACTCAATGTGGCTCACCAGTTCATGAAATCGATCAAATTGACCCTTTGACCGACGTTGACTGTTACGGTGCAGACGTGGCAGTTAACGGTGATGACGTGGCAATCCATGATGCTGACGTGGCGTCAACGATGTTGACGTGGCAGTACACGTGAGATGATGACGTGGCAGGAGGGGCTGAATTGATTATTTTAACTAAATTTGAGGGCATAATTGATTTTTTTCCTGAGTTTAGGGGCATAATTGATTTTAATTAAAAGTTCGATAAGTTATTTAATATTTAAGTTGAAAAATAATAATTTATGAAATTATTAAAATTTTAAAATATTAAAACTAGATAAATAAATTTATTAAGTGAGAATAATTAAAAAAACAAAGTGAAGACTTTTACAGAAGATCAAAATATTCTTCAATTTATTTTATAAAAATTCATAAAGTTAATAAAAATAAATAAAATATTCTAAAAGTTACTGAAAATAAAAATTATATAAAAATTAAAATATATTATGAATTAAAAAAGATAAAATTTAATCTAAAAACTTAATAATTTTTTTATAAATTATTAAAAAATTAAACATTTTTATTGAAAAAAATTCGACTTCGTCATTTTGAGTATTACTATTCGTTAGATTTTTTTTAGTGGAATCAACATTGTACTAGAGTAACAATAGAATTCAATTTTTTTCCCGCCTTTTAACATCAAATTGATGCTCATTAATATTTGATGTACAGAAATGAAAGAGAATTTTGGCTTTATTAATACTTTAATACAAGGATGTCTCAATTGAAAATATGTTCAAGAAACATTAGTACGCGTAGCATAACGAGAAACAATCGAAAGATTCTCTAATGGTTTATAAATATTTTTATATTTATAACTTTAATGTTTTTACTTATATTTAATTCATTATGGTGCTTTTATTTTTTAATATTTTATGAATATTTAAAAATTATTTAAATATTAATAATTTTTATTTTTTTAGCTTAAAGATTAAATAAGTTATCGAACTTTTAATTTTACCCCTAAACTTAGGAAAAAAATCAATTATGCCCTTGAATTCGGTTAAAATAATCAATTCAGCCCCTCCGGCCACGTCATCATCCCACGTGTACTGCCACGTCAGCATCGTTGACCACCCCGTCAGCATCATGGACTGCCACGTCATCACCGCTAACTGCCACGTCAGCACCGTAACGGTCAACGTCGGTCAAAGGGCCAATTTGATCGATTTCATGGACTGGAGGGCCACATTGAGTGTACTTTTCGACGAGGGGCGAAATTGCATTTTTGGGTCGAACTCAGGGGCAAAAGTACCCCTTTAGCCTTATTTTTATATGATAGACTAATTTTGTTTGATAGTATCATAAACAGAGAATCAAATCGTTTAAAAATTTTAAATCGTTTTAAACTAGCACTAAATTGACCGAGTGTATAACTATTGGAGACTAAAACTGATATTACATCATACTACATTAGACATTCGATCTAATTTTAATAGGGAAGTGAAATGTTTGTATCTAATTTTCAATTGTACGATAAAATATTAATTTTTAGATAAAAGTATCTGTTTGTAACTAAACTAATAATCGAATGTCATTGATGTATTTTATTCTGTTATTTCTGAGTAAACTACATAAATAGTCACCAAAGTTTTAGGATATTTTTGTTTTGGTCACTAAACTTTTAAAATTTGTGTTATAGTCACTGAATTTTTAGTTCGCTTTTAGTATGATCCCTCCCGTAACAGGGTACCAAAATGAATGTTTCGTTGACTGGGGTTCGTGAAGTTCCAGCTTCCAGGGTACCAAAATGAATGTTTCAATCCAGTATTTCCAAAGTCTTCTCGACATAAGAGGAGGTTGTTTAAACGTTAACCATTCCTCGCCTTCCAAGTACACTTCATTATTTACAGCCCTCTTTGTCAAGGTTCTAGATACCTCATCCCCATCTAAAGAAATATACAAGTTCGGTCTACAAAACTGAACAAAGGCTCTATTATTGTACCCTAGAACTTCACGAACCCCAGGCAAAGCAATTTGCTTGTTTTGGGTAGAAACTAGAAAGTAAGGTGTGCAGCCGGCTTATGTCCATGTCCAAACATAACCATGGAAGAAAATCAAAGAAGATGAAGAGTTAACGTGCCGTCGACCGTCGTCAACGTTTTTTAACTAGAAATTAACATGAGGAACTTCATTGAATGCAACTAAAAATTCGGTGATTATAATGCATTTTTCAAAAGTTCGGTGACAAAATAAAAGTGCTCTGAAAATTTGATGACTATTTTATGGAGTTTACCCTATTTTTATATTTAAAAGATCATATTGAATCACTAGACATGTGAATTACACAAGATGTAAATGTCATTCAATTAAACTACTAATGAAACACCAACGACCAACTTAACAAACAAATTGAAGGCAACAGATTAACCACATAAGATATACAACAAATACAGATTAAAACTTCATTTGTAGACAAAAACATAACCAAGTTCAAGACTAAAACAACTGACAAATTAACATCTACCAAGTGTTCTTAAGCTGAAAAAGTAGGACGACGTCGAGGATCCGTCTAGTCACGGATCTTTTTGTAAAGTGTGAAGGTCGACATCATCGAGAGCAACACCAGAAGAATAGCCGCAAACAACGAGAGCGCTAGCGAGCTCGCTGTGTATCGACAGAACTTGCCGTAAATATCGCAGATTTTGGTCCACCCGACGTGACTGTTGCCCTTTAATCCGATATAACCGACAGCCGCTGCTGCACCGGTTGCAGAGGCAACGATCCCAACGAACACCTGCATTGTGTGATTGAAGTTCATATCGAGCAATCAATTAGTATCTCAAAAGGTTAATTTCGTATGATTAATGATCTGAATCCGATTAATATAGTTAAGTTTCAACAAATTTTTCATAGGTAAATTGAAGTCGAATTTGACTCGAGTTTGATCAAGTTACACTTTTAAAGATTTAACATACTCAATTTCATAGGTTCGTTTAACTACTTGAGTCAAGTATTAAGATATTCGAATTCGATTTATTCATCTGCTTGAACTTGAGATCAACTCGACACTGGCCGAAATAAATTCGAAGATTAAATTAAATCAATGTAGAGTAACTTACCACGTCTGAGAAAGCAAAAACGAGCAAGAAGCTTTTGGAATAAACAGGTTTAAGGACGACTGAAACTGATGCCAGAGTGGTGATAATGCTGTATAAGCCTGTTACTGATAATGCTGCTACAAAGTATCTGCGCAAAAACGAGCAAAAAGCTTTTTGGATTAAACATGTTTAAATCTTGTCCGTATGAATAGAATAAATTGAATGAAAAAGTTGTTCCATCATTCATAATAAATTTTTATAATATTTTATTCAAATTAATTTATCAATGTATCAAATAATGCAACTAATGGTTATACCAAAAAAATTAATATATAAACATTCTTTAATGACGAGAAAATAATATAAACTTAATGAGTGAGATTAGTGATCTCCCCATAAAACATTATCTTTTAATTACCCACATCAAGTTTGTCCTTTTTTCCCTTCATCTCAGGCCTTATGGTCATGGATCCACCAAACATGTTTGACATGTTTGCTATCAGACACAAAGATTATTGTTCACTTTGCTTGTTTTCTCGGATCCATTTGGAATTTTTTGAAATTTCCACAAAAAACTCCAAATTACTTAAATGTCTGGGGTACCAAGATGTGTACTAGGGACATTCGGTCTTTTACCCAGCCCCTAGTGAGATTTTTTTTCTTTCAAAGGATTGTTGGCATTAACCTAATGAAAATTGTATACTACATGTTATTATTTCGGTAAAAGATTATTATCCTATACACTGGCGGTGAAAAATAAAGTTTTCATAAGCAGGGTTATTTAGAGGTTTAAGGTTTTAAGTTTAGGGTTTAGAGATTAGGGGTTTATGTTGTAAGGTTTAGAATTTAAGATTCATGGTTAGAATTTAGGGTTTAGAGATTAGGGGTTTAGGTTGTAGAATTTAGAAATTAAGATTCATGATTAGAATTTAAGGATTATAGTTTAGGGTTTGTGGTTAGATTTTTAGGGTTTTAAGATTAAAAATTTAAATTTTAGATTTAAACTTAAAAACAAGTATGCTTGTGTAAACTTTTTTTAAACTGGCAGTGTATCAAATATTAATCCATAAAGGATTATACACATTTTGATTTTTAGAACATACATATTTCCGTATATGAATTTGATTTTAAGATTTAATTTGATACTTAAAAAGTATATTTTATCCGATAGACGCTTGAATTTGTCTTTTTTGCTCAAATTCGTAACTATACTTGGTTTTTGTTCAATTCAGTACTTATGAGTTTTTTTTATCCAATTAGGTACTTGAACTTATTATATGATTTTTAATCCAAATAATTACTGCATTTGAAATAAATATATCTATATTTTATAAAATTTCAAAATTATTTGAATTATTCTATAAGCCCACTCGACTCAAACAGATCCAAATATGAAGAAATCAAGTTCTGGTACATGTTTAAACAAAAAAAATCAAGTTTAGGTATCTCATTGGACAAAAAAATCATAAGTACCAAAGTGATCCAAAAAATTGAGTTTGGGTACTAATTTGAATAAAAAAGTCAAATTCAGATACTTAATTAGATTAAAAAATAACAAATTTAAATACTAAATTGAATCTTAAAATCAAATTTAGTACCAAAATGTATATTTATCCACCGGAGTAGTGAGATAAACCCACAAAAACTAACTTAAACCAAAAGTTCCTTCTAATGCTAACTTTTTTTAATAATCTTCTTAGGCAGACTTGACTCGTCGGTTTTTTTATTAAATAAAGAGATAATTATATTTTTAAGGTAAATGTCGAGATTTGAATCTATATAAGACATGACAACATAAATATTTTTGACCGTTCAGTCAATTAAAGAATCTCTTATGTCTCTTCGGTTTTTTTTAATTCATATTTTATATCCGAAACATATCAAATACGAATATCAGATATAATCTTTCGATATTTATGTCCGACACTTTCCATGAGTCCGGACATCTAACCTTTTAACTATCTTAAATGCATGTTCTAATTACTTCAAATTAAGAATCAGACCCTCAGTTTAGCTTAACAAGTAAGCTTTTTGTGTGCAAAAACTACATGCAAACTATAAGAATTAGTACTTGAGTTATCAGATAAATTATACTTACACGAGTGCTGGTGAATGATTGAACTTTGCTTGAAGTGAGATCCTAACACCAGGAAAGCCTGGCACCGGAACCAGCTCGGTTTGCTTGCTAGTAATCATGACCACCACAGAAATCAGAGTGGCGGCGAATAGTAACACCCGGAGAGCAACATCGACGAGCGAATACTTAAAAGGGCACCTAGTTGCCGCCGCTTCTGGCGGAGCAGCTTCGGACTTTGGTGGCAACTCCGAGTCTAGTGCAGTTTTATCAGTGGACGCCATTGTTGGAATCTCTAAACTGAAAAGATGAAGAACTGGTGCACCAATTGCACATGTGTTGTATATATGGAGCTTTGGAGTAGAGAGAAGTATCTTATCAGATAAGAAAAAAACAAATTTGGTTGGAATTTCACGCACGCCAAGTTATTTATAATTTTCGATCCGAAATTTAATTCAATTGGTTCATTTAATTATCTTCTTAAAGATACATGAATTCGAAATTCATTGAATATGATATATGTTGAATAATAGTGTTAAGAGGAAACTTGTTTTCCACACGTATATGATTCTGATTTTTGTTGGTTTATGAAGAATGATTGAAAAGAATTTTCTACCTTACTGTGAGTTTGTGACCATGATTATTGCACAGAGTGGCGGCTCTCCATTTTGGTAATGTCCGGCGTAACCTTCGAACATTCAGTTTTTATGTTAGCGGATGAGATTGATTGTTGTGTCACGAAACGAGAGTTGAAAACACGCCCAGATTTTAGTGGTCTTCAGATAAGTCGAAAAACTAAGCTCTCTAATTAAAGATTTAAATTACGGTTGTAATTTGTTTTTGGTCGCGTTACGTTTATCGCAATTACTCACGTAATTAATGCTATTGTAATCAGTGCAAGTATCATAGTTGTGAATTATTTATTAGCATATATAATTGTGGACATAACGGCGGCAGATATCGCAGTTTTGAGACAACGTCGTTACTCGTATATAACAATCTTTGTTACAGTTGCGGATCATTATTCAAATCATTATCCCTAATATCAAGTGTTGAAAAAATAAATAAATTTTAAGAGTAGCTTCAGTATTGAAAAAAAATCATGTATCTAATACAAATATTGAAAAAATAAGTAAATTTCAAGAGTATGTCATAATAATAATTTAACAAATATTGAAAAAATTGTACCTTTAATAAAAAGTATTGAAAAAATTAGACTCTTAATAACAAATAAATATTATAAAAAATGAATTTTAAGAATAGACCCCTAATAATAAATGTTGAAAAATTGAACCTCTGTATTTAAAAAAATTGTGCTCTTACTAACAAGTATTAGAAAAAAAATTGAATTTTAAGAGTATGCCCAAAATAACATATATTGAGAAAAAATTTACACTTAACAAAAATATATTAGAAAAAAATAAAATTTAAGAGTATGATCCTAATAATAATTATTAGAAAAAAATTGGGCCTTATAATTAATATAAAATATTTTTATATGTATAATGCAACATAAAATTTTTGGACCCTGGGCAGCTGTCCCTCCTACCCAGGCTCAGATACGGCACTGATTGAAATTTTCCATTATTTATGTTTACAATAACGAATCAAGGATGAACTGATGGATGCCGAGTACAGTTGCATCTCTTGAATATTTTAAATTTTTATATAGTTTATGTTCAAGTTTCTGTTTAAATTGAAATTGAAATGTTTATATGTAATATTACTGATTAGTTTAAATTTAAATGGCTTTTTATAATTATATATAATATACACATATATTTTTTAGTAATTTCACATGTGGTATACAAATATCCGATAGAGTAGACGGACTCAAATCAAACTTGAAAATTGTTCCACTAACCACTTAAAGTTTTAAGGTATTCAAGTTATTTGAAGTCTCATTTTATAACTCAAACATCATCGGAAAAAAACTTCAGTTGAATAATAATCTTTATCATATAGAATTTTAGATTCGATCCTAATCAATTTTTTTTTATAAAAGTTATAAACAAAGATATAAATTCAGATAAATAAAAATATATTTTTCTTCAATAAATCATGTGTACTATTTTCCTCTATCTAAATTTAAGGATATTTTTAACGAGGCACATGAAAATAATTTTTTTCATCAAAAAAAATTAATTACCTTTGTTTATATCAGATTCAGACCATAGTCATTGGTCTTAATTAGTTCAACAAAATGTTATATTTATTACTATTAATTTCAATCATTAATTTAACTCCATCTCGAGGTCCAAAAAATATATAAAATGAGATGAATTTTACCTAGTACAAGAATATCGTAGCTCTTCTATAATTAACTTAGGATATTGTAGACGAAGAAAAGGTTGAAAAAACGTAGCTTTGGAAGTGATATGGTTGAAACCTGATCCTTTTCTTAAATTTAATTGCTCATAGTCAAAAGCTAATTACTCTTTCTATGTCCTTCATTAAATGAACCAACCAGATTAAACTAATTAAACACTCAATTACTAATTGAGAAAGGAAATAAATTTTAAGTCCTAATTTTTAAATTGAATTTTAAGAATAGACCTTAATAACAAATGCTAAAAAATTAAACTCATATATTAAAAGAATTCAACTCTTAATAATAATTATTAAAAAAGTTGAATTTTTAACTTAAAATTTAAAAGTCTAAAGTAAAGCTTTCAAAATTAATTTTTTAAAACTTTTTGTTTTATTAATTTTGGAGGTCTAACTAAAATTTATAACATGAGACTCAATGTTTTTTTTTAGATTTTAAAATAAACCTAATTAAAATATTTAAAGAAAATAAAATTTAACGAGAATTTTAAATTTTTTTGAAAGAGTTAAATTAATTTTTTAAATAAGGTCCAAATGCTATTTTTTAAAAAAAAATAGAGGGTTAAAGCCTCTTTAACCCATTACCATTCGGCTCTTCGTCCTTTATCAGTATATCATATAATTAGTTTATTAATTTAATTTTACATGCACACCTACATTTTTTCATGACATACGTTAACTATCAAAATTCAATCTTAAAAGTTATGAGTTTTCGAATATTTTAAATCTAATTCAATTATAATGTAGTATTTTAGTTTGGTTTTAAATTTAGATGAAATTCACGTACACGTACATATTACGTTACTCGAACACATGTCATCTTGGAGGAACAACAACATCTTTCATCACTGAGACTATTTAAGAAAAAAGTTGTGAGTTTTCTTTTATAACCACTGATATTCAATTTATTAACAGACCTAATCCAACTTAGATATTCTAGAGACTTATTATATGAATGATTATCTTAACCTAATTTGCTTGATTCATAACGTCAGAATTTGAATATATAAACTTGCATAAGGAATGCAGTTACATGTTTGATAGCTAAATATACAATTTGTTATATTCTAAGCTTATAACTATCGGTTGATAATTGCAAGTATGTAAATTTCGTGTAGATGTTTTTCATTTAAAGTGAGCCCAACATAAGTTTTTTTTTTCAAGTCAAATTTTGATTTTTGATTTTAGTATTCATATCTAATCGTTCTATTTAAAAATAGTAAATGAAATTTGTTGAGGGATCTTCTCAAGCCAGTTAGAACCTTAAAAAATCAAGTATTATGTTATTGAGGTGTTTGTGTGTTGTTTTAGCCTTGAGATCTTGTCTTTCGACCCTTAGGAGGAAGACCGCGAAGAGCCACAGAGGTAGTTAATGAGTTACTGAACTTAAATATTTCGTTGTTAATGAGTTACTTTTTTTTAATCTAATTTTATCTGATGTTTTTAAAGAGGTGCCCTTTAAAGTGAAAATAAAATTAAATAGATATTATTTTTATTTTAAATATTATATTTAAAATATTTATGAACAAGATGATTTAGGCCTTAGGGTTCCTAATTCCCTTGGACTTTAAAAAAAATAACAAAGTTAGTCCACAAAATCCTGGTTGGTTCTCATTATTTAAATTATTTATTTCAAGGAATGGACCAATAATTTCTGTTCAATTTCATCATGATTACCATTATCTAAAGTAGTTAGACCAACTTTCGATTTCATGTTATTTTTATGCAGTGTTGTGTTTTATTTTTGTATATCGTATTTCAATTTATCTCATATATTATATATTTTATTTAATTATTAGGACATGAGTCTATCTTTTATATAAAATATAAAAAATATTTAAAAGTAATTTCATATATTGGATTTTATCTTGTAAGAAAATTTGAAGTCAGAGCCACAAAATAATAAGTTTAACTATAAGGTTTTTTATGTAAATGTTAGCCACAAATTTTAAAGTTATTTTGTGCTCAAATTGAGGATCAAATCCTCAACCACTAGTTAATATATAAGGGACATTTATCATTTCACCTAAGCCTTCTAAATGTGATTTTAACGGCACATTTTTAGTGTACTGCATTACATTCTTAAGAAAAAATTTAAATTCGAACTTTAGAAATAACGTTAGTGATTGGATTTTTTTTTTAAAAAAGAAGAAAATATTGTTGGACCCATTTTTATCCGATGACACTTTAGGTCCCTAATAGTTTGACTCAATTTTGGATTCAAATACTTACTAGATCCTTGTTACATTTGAAGTTAAGCGAGACCCGTTCCTGAGATTTTGGTGGCCCACAATAAACCTAAAAATTAGGTTCTTAATAACAAGTATTAGAAGAAAATTGAGTCTCTAATAACAAGTATTGGAAAGAAAATTAAAATTTGAGACTATGTCCCTAATAAGAAATATTGGGGAAAATTGCCCTCTGTAACCCTCTCGACCCGCCCTAGCCACCAGACCGCATCGAACGGGTTACACGGGAAAAACTGAAGAGAAACCCGTTAAGGCTTCACTCCGATTAGCAACCCTAATTTTCTTTTTTCAATATTAAATAACTATTATAATTTAATCTTGTCTAAATGCCATTTTAAAACCTATGTGAGGAGACTAGCAGCGGAAAAGCAAAACACAAGCAAGAACCACTCGAAACGAGCTTTTGAGGCTACTTGTACAGTTTTAAAACAGACCGTATCGATACACCTTCAACGGTCAAAAATCCCAAGTCAGCCTCAAGAGGTCGTTTCGATACGCTCAGAGACTGCACCGATGCGGGAGTATCGAATCTGTCTCGAGGGTTTCGGAACGCCAGCCCGTATCAAAACACCCTTGAAACGTTTTGAAACTGCAAATTCCAGTGGTAAAACATATCAACACACGCCCAATCCGTATCGATACGCCAAGGCCCTTTCAGGTCCCCCGTTTCGATACAACCTCGACCGTATCGAAACGGTAGGCCTTAAATGACTGAATTTACTGGTTTAAGCCAATTTGAAACCACCGAAAGGCATCCCAACAACATACAATACTCAACAAACTCAAGGCAACGAATGGTACTCATCAAGACATGCTAGAAACACATCATGACAAAATTTAACATATTAAGATTCAAAAGGAAAGCCATACTATGCATAAAATCCAACAAACAACCAAAACTTACAACAAGTCATACTTCAACATAATAAGAGCCTTTAGAAGTCTACATAGGCATATCAACATATCCCAAACAGCAAAGAGTTCTAGCAACATCTCCCAAACAAAAAGTCCTATCCCATTGCTATATACTAGTTATTATGCCGAAAATCATACTTGAGTAAAAACGTCCTGCTTGGCCACTCCCTTGTTCCCTTGACTGCACCGAGACACTACGAATTTGCATTGTTGGAAAAAGAAGCATAAGCAAGAATGCTTAGTGAGCGACGCTCAAAACAGTAGCTACAACAATGCAGTTTTAAAACCATAGTTTGCTTGAAACCAAAAACCATTTTCAAATCATTTCCCTAATGCTTGAACACATAACAAGATGCATTTAACCTCTCGTGCATTTACCGAATGCATCCACAAGCCACAAGCTTACCTCATGCTCATTCTCATCATACATACAACGTAACCAACTACATGCATAAGCATAAATGAAAATGAACAATATAACATGCTTAACATGAGAATTTAGAGCACCATGGGTATATTGACATTTAACCCCTCTCTCTCTCTCTCCCCCTCTCCTCTCTCTCTCTCTCTCTCTCCTCTCTTTATATATATATATATATATATATATAAGATCTAATTATACACCATGTAAAACTATGAGTTTTACACGTTTTTGGGATTGTTGGATGGGTAAAATGGGTGACTGAGATTAACTTCTTACTTCTTTTTCAAGTGATAATCTTCAAATATCCTACAGTTAATCTCAATCATTCATTTCATCCATACAACGATAAAACTTAAATAACACTTATATATATAGGGTTAGGATCCACTTAAACTCAATTACTTTTACATATTTTTTGGACCATTGGATGATGGTAATAAATATGGGTGTTCATTGTTGAATATCGGATCGAAAATATAGTGATCCGTATCTGATCCGAAAAAAATCGAAAATTCAATTTTTTGAATATCGGATATCCGAAAATATAATTTGATTCAACTATTTTTTTTCGAATTTGAAGGTCGTATTTATGAAAATTTCGGAAATTCGAATATAACAAACAACAAGTTGCTAAATATAACAAGATTCACATATATGAAAAATTCAAATTTTTAAATTTTCGGATATAACAAGCATCAAGTTGTTAAATATAACAAGATTAATATTCAAAAATTTGGATTTTCGGATAATCCGAAACTTGAAATATTGTGATCCGTATCCGATCCAGAAATAAAAATCGGATTGGATATCTGAATTTTTGTATCATATCAGCGGATAATCAGATCAGATATTTTTTAACACCCATAATAATAAATGGCTAAGATTATTTCCTTTTTTCCAAGTGATAATCTTCACATTTTCTATCGTTAATCTCATCCATCAATTTCACCCATCTAACGATCCAAAAAATGTGTAAAACTTAGAGAATTTTACACTGTGTAACTGGATCCTATCATATATATATATATAAGAGTTTAGGTTTTAGGGTAATATGGTGAGAATTTAGGTTTTAATCTATAAACTCTAAATTGTAAAATTCAACCACTATTACTAAATTCAAAACCCATACACCTAAACCATATACCCTAAACTAAGTCTCTAAACCTTAAAAATAAAACAATTGTGAAAACTTTTAGTTTCAACCGCCAGTGTATCAAATAATCGCCATGTATCACAAAAACAACCCATTACTACAAGTTTATCTATTCATCTAAATCTGATTTGGTAGGTATTTGATGGTGGCAAACATAGCAGCAAGTGCATACGCAACAATTTCGACACTCGTCGTGTTAGCAACCAGAAGCAGAAGTGCAGCCACAGGGTTTGCCCAAACCATCACCGTCTTTGATGTAACCATCGTCGGGTTGCTATTTTCGGCCAACGGATCTGCCTAGGCTGTCGGTATCATCGGCTACAAAGGGAACTCTCATCTTCAATGGAACAGAGTCTGCAATTTTTTCGACAGTTTCTGTGACAGAATCGCCATCTCCATTGTTCTGTCTTTGGTCGCTTCTTTTGCATTCATTGGTTTGGTTGCCTTGGCTGTTCTGTCTTTGTAGAAGAGATTTGCACCTATAAGTTCAAATTGATAGCATTATTGTTTGATGTTTTATTACGTGGAGAAAATAAAATTGAAGAAAAGTTTGTGTGATTTGTTATTTAATTAATCATGGAATTATTGGTTTTCATCAATTTTATACTTTTAAAAATTCAATGTTTATAAAGTATGTAAATTATGTATTGTTATATGCATAAACTTGGAAACTATCCTTCAGATCCCAGAATCATGACAATGAAACTGAAGAAAAACATAATTGAAGAAAAATAGAATGTATTTCTGTTTCTTTCGATTAAATTGATTGATAAACTTACAAAGGTTTGCAGACTTTTATAGACTATGACTTTTAGTTACATTAGGAGTCCTACTAATTATTAACTTCTAACTCTAGTTTTGGGAGTTTGACTTTAACTAAACTTATACAATATAGTTCGATTACAATAACTAATCTGGTTCGACTAGACTTACAATTCTAGTTTGAGTAAACTTACACTCCCCCTCAAGTTGGAGAATATACATTGTATAATCCCAACTTGAATAAAAATTTATCGAATAAGGCTTTTGGCAGTGCTTTTGTTAGTACATCTGCCACTTGCTCCTCGGCTGGAACATATTCTAATGAAGCCATTCCACTTGTCAACTTCTCTATGATAAATTGCCCATCTATTTCAACATGCTTTGTTCTGTCGTGTTGAATAGGGTTCTTGGCAATTTGAATGGTCGATTGATTATCACAAAAGATCTGGAAATTTTCATCTTTGGTCATTCCTAGTTCTTTAAGCAACTTTATTAACCAGATTCCTTCACACATTCCCAAGGCCAATGCTTTGTATTCCGCTTCTGCACTACTTCTAGAAACAATTGTCTGCTTTTTGCTTTTCCAAGTCACCAAATTACCCCATACATAAGAGCAATATCCACTGGTTGACCTCCTATCTGTTAGTTCACTGGCCCAACTTGCATCTGTGAATACTCTAACAATTTTATCAGAACTTTTCTTGAATATTAAACCATGTCCAGGTGTACCTTTCAAGTATCTCAAAATCCTCTTTGCTGCTTCCATGTGTTCCTGCCTCAGATCTGTCATGTGCTGATTCACAATATTCACTGGAAAAGAGATATCTGGTCTTGTTAGTGATAGATAGATCAATTTCCCTACTAGCTTCTGGTAGAGTCCTTTATATGCCTTTGGACTTGGATCGACTTTGTTGAACTTTAAGTTTGCATCCATGGGTGTATCTGCTGGTTTGCAACCCAACATTCATGTTTCTGTCAACAAATCGAGAACATACTTCCTCTGATTGATCATCAAACCTTTGCTAGATCTTGCTATCTCCATACCTAGGAAATATCTGAGTTTTCCTAGATCCTTGATTTCAAATTCCTTGCTCAACAAGGTCTTTAATCGACTCAATTCCACTTCATCATCTGTTGTCAATATTATATCATCCACATAAACAATAAGAATAACCCTTTTATTCAATGAGGTTACCTTAGAGAACAAGGTATGGTCTGCCAGTGACTGTTTGTATCTATTCTCCAAAATAGCCTTGATAAATCTGTCGAACCATGCTCTTGGAGACTGCTTAAGGCCATAGAGAGATTTGTCAAGCTTGCACACCTTTTGATTTTGTCCAGCACCTTCTAGTCCAGGTGGAATCTGCATGTATACTTCTTCCTCAAGGTTACCATTAAGAAAAGCATTTTTAATGTCAAGTTGATGCAGTTGCCAATCACAGTTTACAGCTAGGCTTAACAAAACTCTAATTGAATTTAATTTAGCAACATGGGCAAATGTTTCCTTATAATCCACTCCATAGGTCTGTGTGAACCCCTTGGCAACCAATCTGGCTTTATATCTCTGTACACTGCCATCTGAATTGTACTTAATGGCGAACACCCATTTGCATCCAACTGGTTTTTTACCTTGGGGGAGATTTGTAATGGTCCATGTACCATTCTTTTCAAGTGCCTCAATTTCTTCATCAATTGCTTCCTTCCACTTTGGATTATGCAAAGCTTCTTCAATAGTCTTAGGAATACGTTCTTCATCTAGCTTTGCTGTAAATGCTTTAAAAGATGGCATCAAATTCCCATAAGCAGCATACCTTTGAATATGATGCTTAGTACATTGTCTCACCCCTTTTCTTTTAGTAATAGGTAAGTGTTCAAATTCAAGAAGATGAGAATGAATACTAGCAGAAACATTACCTTCACTTTCTTTACAAGCAACTAGACTAAATTCCAATTCTTGGCAAGTACTAGATTGCAGAATGGTTTCTGGAATGGTTCTCCTCTTCCTGGTGTAAACATACAGTTGTTTAGGGGGTTGTGAAGAAGGTTCGATTAAATTTCGGGTTCCTGCAGGCGTGACAATAGGTGAAGTATGTGGTGTAGATAAGGTATTAGGTGAGGAAATAGGTAAAATATTAGGTGGAGAAAGAGAAGTCTGAGGCTCAAGTGATGAGGAATAGGTAGGAGGTGGTAAGGAAAAGAAGGAACCTGTTTTGGAGAGGGCTGGAAATCATCAAAACTCTCCCCCTGAATTTCAGCCGTGGGAAAATATGGTTCATGTTCAAAAAAGTTAAGATCCAAAGAAACAAGAAATTTACGAGAAGGTGGATGGTAACATTTGTAGCACTTCTTTAGTGAAGAATATCCTACGAACACACATTTTAGATATTTAAGATCAAGTTTAGACCTAGAAGGATCATGGTTTGTAACAAACACGATACACCCAAAAGTTTTCAAAGGAAGTGTAGAGGACAATGGCTTAAAGTGAGGAAAATAAGATAAAAGAACATATCTAGGTGTTTGGAAATTTAAAACTCTATTGGGCATGCGATTAATAAAATATGTAGAAGTTAATAAGGCTTCCCCCCATAGATATTTAGGAACATTATGGGTAAACAATAAGGCTCGAGTTACCTCTAGTAGATGCCTATTTTTCCTTTCTGCGACTCCATTCTGTTGGGGAGTATCAACACAAGAACAAATATGTACTATCCCTTTCTCCTTGAAAAAATCACCTAAAGATTTAGTAAAGAATTCCCCTCCATTATCTGATTTAAAGATTTGAATTTTAGAATGAAATTGGGTCTCGACCATGTTGTAAAATCTCTCTTCAGATTTTTCTTTCAAGAGGTAAGTCCAAGTGGTTCTACTATGGTCATCAATAAAGGTCACAAACCATCTGCTACCAGTAATATTCTTCACTTTAGAAGGACCCCAAACATCACTGTGGATAAGAGAAAAAAGATGTGAGGGTTTGTAAGTAGAGGGTAAGTAAGATTGTCTTGTTTGTTTAGCAAGTTGACAGATATGGTATTTAAAGGAAGAAGGTTTTTGATTAACAAATAATTGAGGAAAAATCTTGCAAGATAGGTGAAATTTGGGTGGCCTAACCTAAAATGCCATAACATAACACCGGACTGTCCTAAGGAAGTAAGACAAAATTTAGAAGATAAAGGTTTAGAATTTCCTGTACTGTGAAAAACATATAAACCATTCTGCAAGCGAGCATTGCCAATCCTCTTTTTGAAGTCCAATGCCTGTAAAAAACACTCAGAATCAGTGAACTGAAAAACACAATTTAAATCCTTACAGAGCTTGCAAACTGACAACAAATTGCAGTTCAGGCTAGGCACAAAAAGCACGCCTCGAAGGACTAAGTCATTAGTAAGAAATACAGAACCACTGCCTTGAATTGGTGAGAAAGAACCATCTGCTAATTTGATAGAATTATGAGAGGAGGATTTTTTAAATTGAAAAAACAATTCCCTGTTACCAGTTATGTGCTCAGAAGCACCAGAGTCCACAATCCATGCTGATGTATTCGTAGTATAAAGAAGTGCAGCGGAAGAAGAGTTGGTCTGTGTACAATCATTGTCTGCGAAAGCCAGATTTCCTGCACTGCTCTTAATGAATCTGCCGAACAGTTGCTACAGTTGTACCATCTGTTGGTTGGTGAAGCCTCTAGATGAAGTCAGATTATCCATTGAAGAGGAAAAGAGAAAAACAAATCCGATAGGATCGAATTTAGACTGATACCATGAAGAAAAACATAATTGAAGAAAAACAGAATGTATTTCTGTTTCTTTCGATTAAATTGATTGATAAACTTACAAAGGTTTGCATACTTTTATAGACTAGGACTTTTAGTTACATTAGGAGTCCTACTAATTATTAACTTCTAACTCTAGTTTTAGGAGTTTGACTTTAACTAAACTTATACATTATAATTCGATTACAATAACTAATCTAGTTCGACTAGACTTACAATTCTAGTTTGAGTAAACTTACAGAAACTGCCCATTCTCAGTCTGCATCACATATAATCAAAATTCAAAAGGCAAACATTAAGGAAAAACAAAGATGTATTGGACTCGGTTGCGAGTGTCAGACACAAATACTTTCACTTTTTTATATATGTAGATGTCATGACCATTTTTTAATCGGGTGTGAAAATAGTTCGACAATTAGTATTTGAAAATTAGATTTTTGCCTTTTTAATTCATTTATTCTTGAAAATTTAGGTTTTGCCTTTTCAAATGACATTTTAATTAAAAATTACATTTGTCCATTTTATTTAATTTTGAAAACATTTGGAGTTGCCTTAGGATACCATAAAAACAATCAGAGATTCGTTGTCTTAAAATTTGAGTTTAGGAGTCAGTTATGTGTGGGGAAGGATTAGCACCCCATGAACGGCAGTTATAGGTACCTTTTAATTTTACGTGGCATTTTGGCATTTGAAAAATGATAATTCGAATTTAATTTGACCCTTAATTATTAATCGGATTTTTATTCTAAATGGGGATATCTTTTTATAAGGAAATACATTTTATTCGAATATGAGATTAAAAGCGCCCAATTGCCTTAGGACACCCCTATTCTTACCCAAAAATGTATTTCCAACATAAAAGGTTTTTTATGCCGTATTAATTATTATCTTGTAAATTTTAAGTTTTAACCTAATAAGGCTCTAATCAGTTTAATTATTTAAGATTAGAGACGTTATTAAACTTAAGGGCATTCATGTAATAACACCTTATAGTTAGAGTGACATTCATATTAAGGCCCCTAAATTTCATATAATACCCGCTAATCGAATAATTTGACTAATATTTAAAGTACTAATTTTAATTAAGGCTCTATTTGATTAACTAGATCACTTTTCAAGTTCTAAGTTAAAATGTGTATTAATTGTTCCACTTAAAGTTCTCTTTGAATAACATCTCATTACAAAGAGACACTATTCAAATCAGAACCTAAGTTTTTAATACATGTTTGTTTTCTACAATTATCTTACCTATTCAATTTATTTAATTTTAATTCAAGTACATAAATCTAAAGTCTCTAATAATTACCTAAACTAAGCTAAGTGATTAGATTGTCTAAAATGTAAAATTACTATGCATATTTAAAATATGCAACATACATATAAATTAAAGCAATTAAAATTAAATTAATAAAATATGACTACATTGCAAGAAATTGGAAACTTAATGTTCTAATTTCAATTAAAAGTGACCAATACGAACACAGATGAAAAGCAACAAGGACACAGTCTTAAATTTGCCCGAAATTAAAGAAAATGCACAAATCCCCTCACCCAACCCCTTTATCGCGCGCGAACCTAACCCAACCCGGCACCAAAATGTTGTCATGTTGACTCGCCAATAAATGATACAAATCCAAGCCAACTCGGTCATTATCTTGTTTTCACTCTCTTTCTTTACAACTGCCTCTCTCCCCTCTCTCTAAAATTATCTCCCCCCACAACACTAAATTCCCAGAAATTATAACCCTAATGGATCTAAACCCTTGTTCATCATCAAGTTCATCACTTATTCTTCTATTTTCCCTTCTTCGATCCACGACAAACACCAAAACCTTTTCATTTCACAATTTTTTCCGATAAAACACCCACATTTCTACATGAACTCAAACCGAGTTCGTCCACTTCCCACACTTTGATTTGTCACCACCATATTCCAGCCACATAAATCTGTTTGACAGCCGCCGTAGGCTACGTCAACCACCGCCAATCATCTTTCGGTCAACCCTAACCCTATTCCGATCACCACTACAACTCCGACCACGTCTCTGACCGTCCCTAACCTATCTCTTGTCATCGTTGTTGTTGTGTGTAAATAGTGCTCCGCAATTAGTGCAATTGTACACGTCTCAAGTAATATAATTACAAGAATTAGAGTATCATCTCCATAAGGATTGGGATGGCTTCCTTCGTTTATCTTCTCACACTGAAAAGAAAAGTAAAAGTAAAAACACAAGTAGAGGAGTTTTAGGGTTTTAATTAAACTAATGATCATAAACTAAAATAAACAAGTAAAAGTGAGAAATAAAGATGAGAGAATGGGTCTGATTGTGCTGTGTTGTAGTGTGGAATCCAATTGAATTTGTCTTGGCTTTTGAATGCAACGACACCAATCTGCCTTGTTAATAGCCTTCACTGCTACCGCGGCAGAAAGGAAATTCTATCGCTGCCTCAACAACCAATGGTACTTTTAAGGTTCGGCAGAACATCCGTCTATGGCTTCTTCTTATCCTTAAGTCGAAACATTATTGTTGTGCAAGTCTTGATAATACTTTTCAGTGTTAACCAAGAGTGATCACCAACCGATCTCACCCTCCTTTTAGCCGTTGAAACTCTAACTTATTCCTTAGCCGAGTTAGCTTCCTCCATTGAGATGAAAACCACGTTTATTTGTTTCTTGAGTTTAATTCTTCCGATATTAAACAAATAGATAACCTCACAATACTCTCTCCTGATAAGATTGCAAGAATAAAATCAATGCCAAGAATAAGCAAACCTTGAACTAAATTGCATTAACAAAAAATTAAACAAAGTACAATTGTTTTCTCATAACTACTCAACAATCACAACCTTAACCCTAAAGAGAAATTATAACATGGTGGTAATAGAAAGCTCTCTCTCAAATTCCTAAGCAAGCTCAGATTACTAAGTACATGGCCTTGGTCTTGTATTTATAGATGATGTCTAGGTCAAGTCTTTCTTGAGGAGGAAGTAAAGTTAGAATTAAATACTTTAAAAGAAAATGTCTTCTTTTAAGTATTATATCTTCCTTCCTTAAATTCCTCATATTATCGTGGAATGCTTCCTTGACCTTTCTTCGACTTTTTCGTGCTCTTCTCGCGGTCCAATCTTCATGCAAAGCACGCAGAAAAATCCAGCTTTTATGCTCTTCAATTTACGTCCCACTTTGTATATTTCGCCCTTCTGGCACTTCTGCCTGGTTATTACCACGGCAGCGATGCATCTGATGCCTCGGGAGTAGTCTGTCAATTTCCTCAGCTTAACATGGCTTCGACTTCTTGGTTCTGCTTCCCTCAGTAGAAGCTGGCTTGTTCTAGACCATCGTGGGGATGATTTCCGCACTACTTCTCTTTTTCCTTCGCTGCCCGCTCGGCATCGCCTGCTCCGGCAATGGGTGAAACCTGCAGAGCACAAAATGCACCAAACAGTACCTCTTTTTCCTTCAAATAATCAAAACATAAAGGTCAAACAGAATAATCATGAAATTATTGTGATTGATGCAAAAGGGTACAATGCAACTAAAGAGAGTGGAGTTTTATCAATAATCGTCACAGAAAGAGGGTGTAAAAGATAGGACTTTTACACACTTGACACACCCCCAAACTCGAACTATTACTTGTCCTCGAGCAATGCGACTAGTAGAAAATAAATAAATACTCGCCAAAGTTCTTAATCTTTATAGAGATTGCTTCAACTTGCCTTCTTCCTCATGACCTAGCACTTGAAAAATACATGAATAGAATTTTCGGATGACAAGAGGAATTAATCAGAATTAAACTATGATGCTCGTGAGTATGTACATGCTTTGTGAACAAGATGATTATCCGGATTCTAAGTAAACACTTAAGCATTAACCTACTTAACTTGGGTAAAAAAAAATTAAGCAATCTAACCAACTAGAGCCAATTTCGAGCACCTCTAGTGATTAGCCTAGATCCGGTTTCAGGCACCTCTAGGGCTTCCTTAATTTAGAGCCGGTGTTAGGCACCTCTAAATTCTTACCCAAAATTTTCTTTCTAAGCAAATCTATGTTCTAAGTGTCATAGAATTCCTTAAATCATACAAGTCACAAAAGTTTATTTTTATTTTCAGCCCCCATGGTATGATTCTAAATGTTTTCTAATAGTCATCCTAACTTCTAAGAAGTATTTTGAAGTGCTAAGGTAGTTTTCATCATTGGAAGAGTTTTGCAAGTCTAGGCAAGTCTAAGTCAAATTAAAGAACTAGGCAAGTATTAAGGCATATGCTAAACTAGGAAATATTACTGCATTGCTTAAAAGACAACGGATGTCGCGGCAGAACTGCCGAAGCAGCAACTACATGCCCCTAAACTCAAAATTTGCATTGCCCTCAATGCATCATCACAACAAAAATAAAACAACAAAATAAAAACAAGAGAGGAAAATAAACTCAGATTGATGGGGAATCGGAGGAATCCTCATCGAAGTCATGGATGATCAATTTCCTTTTCATTGTTGTGTGTTTGACCCTTTTGGTGGTTCGTGGTGGTTGGGTACGCGTCGGAGGAGTTTTCTCGGTTGGAATGGCTGCCGGCGGAGTTGGTGCACGTTTGTTTGTTACCTCTTCATCGTCGTCCGTGGCAATATGTAACTTTTCTGATGTGGTGGCTTTGCACTTCTTAGACGTGGCTTCATCGAACATCTTGCTAACGGAGCAGACTATGTCGATCCAATTGGAAACTTGCTCGGTAACAATCAGCTCGTCCGAAGGTGGTGTAGCAAGACCCTGGCTGGTACGATGCGATGTCGCGACAGATGGAGTGTTGACCGGTGCTTTGCCTTGTCTATGTGTCACCGCGGCAGAAGGGGCGTCAGCGGGAGCTTTGCATTTGCGTTGGGTGGCAGTAGCTGAGGTGGGATCTAGAGCATGCGAGGCAGAGTATTGATGCATTGCTGAGGCTAAGTATGTGGGAGTTTCCGCGGCAGATGCTGCTAGTGCTAGTGGGACAAGGACATCGACGGGGAAGGCTGGAAATGGCATGGTGTGATTGGGGAACTTCTCTTGGATGACTTGCACAATGGAGTTGCTGAAGTCCCTTATAAATTCCATGAACAGTCTCTGTCGGGTGTCCATGACTTCCAAGTGCTGGGCGATGTGGCGGAGTGTGACTGCCTCGGAGACAGTAGGCTAGGGTTCTGTTGGGTCACTGCCCGAGTTTGCCGCCGCGGCATGGCCCTGTGCTGGCGTGGATTGCGACTCTGCCTCGGTGATCTGCATCAGCTTGTATTAGGCATCTCTATCCATCCTGTCCTTTCAGGTGTGTAGGCATCGGCTGGGTCGGTGGGAACGCCTTTTCGTTGACAAAGTCTGGTGATAAGCATTGGGAAGTAGAGATGACCTCGATCCTTTCTGTTGCACTCATAAATCTCGTTACAAATAATAGCTCCTACATTAATGATGCGCTTATGCATAATGGAGTGGATGAGTGCAAGTCTAGGTTTATCTATTGTGTTGTTATGCGATGTGGGTAGTAGACAATGCTTGACAAAAGTATTCCATAGTTTAGCCTATGGCCGAAGCCTTCGGCAATTTACCTTCCCTCTATTCTTCTCGACATTCCATGTTGTGGCGGTAACACATAATTCGTCTTTAATGGCCTCATAGTCGGAATTGTGAGTGCATCCGTGAAGTCCTTGTGCTCGTCGTTGGTCACATTTATCCTATAATATCGGTTGATGCTGTCAGGATCAATGGGAATGGCTTAACCTCGGACATAGATGAAGGGAACGTTGGCATTCAGACTGTGTGCATAAAACTCACGTACCCAATAGACATTGGCTTTCCCTGGTTGTTAGTAAAATATTTGCCATTGTTGGTGCTAGATCTTCTCGAAGATGAAGTGATCAATACCATAATTGTCTCCATCAGTGTAGCGAAATCCTTGCTCCTCCTACACTAGGCAGCCGATGAAGCGTTGGTTGAATCGTTATTCCACCTCCGGTGGGGCAAATCTCTTGAATGGGGTCTCCTTGGCGACCCTAAAGCTTTCTCCTATTTGGAGTTTTAGAGTCATGTTGCAAAAATTTAGAGAAGTTGTGAGAGAACAAAAAGAAATTACTAAAGCTTTGGAAGATGCAAGCGAATAGAAGAGAATGGTTGAGTGATGAACAGTTGAGAGATGTACGGCCTTTATATAGGGGTTGGAAAACAATGCCGTTGTGGCATTTGTAAGATTACGCATAGAATAAGTTTTATAGGAGTTAAACTCTAATTAATATAGGAGTTAAATTCTATTAGAATTGTTATATATCTAGTATCTAAAAGATATAGTAGAAGTCTAACCTTAGTAGGACTCCTAATTAATGTTAAAGTCCTAGTCTATATAAGTTGTAAACTTCTCTTGTAATCTCATAATTTTTACTTCGATTCAATAAAACAGAAAAGGTTCTGTTTATCTTCATGGTATCAGCCTAATTCGATCCTATCGAATTTTTTTCCCCGATGGTCAATAGTTCCAGTTCGAGTGGACTGCAATCTCCATCCTCGTCGTCTGCTATTTCAATGGCAGATTTTTTGGAACCATCTGGTTCGTCTACCATGTGCCATAGGTTTACAAGCACAAACTACATTCCATGGTCCCAGTCTGTTAAAATCTTGCTTATCGAGCGAGGCAACCTAGGGTATGTCAATGGGAAGAACTCCAAACCTGCTGGTACTGATGCTGGTTTAGAAAAGTGGATCCAAGAGGATGGTCGAATCATGTCATGGTTAATAAACACCATGGCTCCTGAGGTTGGTTCACAATTTCTCATATACGAGACTGTCAAGGACATTTGGGATGCTGTCCGAGACACTTACTCCAGCACAAATAATAACTCGGAGTTATTTGGGATTGAGAGCACTGCATCGGCCTTAAAACAAGATGGTATGAATGTTACTCAATATTATACTACTCTAACTAACTTATGGCAGCCTAGGGTATATCAATGGGAAGAACTCCAAACCTGCTGCTACTGATGCTGGTTTAGAAAAGTGGATCCAGGATGATGGTCGAATCATGTCATGGTTAATAAACACCATGGCTCCTGAGGTTGGTTCACAATTTCTCCTATACGAGACTGCCAAGGACATTTGGGATGCTGTCCGAGACACTTACTCCAGCACAAATAATAACTCAGAGTTATTTGGGATTGAGAGCACTGCATCTGCCTTAAAACAAGATGGTATGAATGTTACTCAATATTATACTACTCTAACTAACTTATGACAACAAATCGATATGTATGAAGCACATGAATGGGAGACTCCTACAGATGCTGGAATCTCCAGGAAAATTACTGAGCAGAGGAGAATTTTTCAGTTTCTCAATGGTTTGCATAGAGACTTTGATCCTATCAAATCTCGCATCCTAAGCCCTACTCCACTTCCTACACTTCGAGAGGTGTTCTCAGAAATTAGAAGGGAAGAAAGCCGACACATGTATATGATCCCTGAAGCTGCTGTGCCTGACAGTTCTGCTCTTGTTACACAATCCTCTTCCTCTCCTAAGATTAAAAAAGGGCGAGTAACTTGTAATTACTGCAAAAAGCAAGGCCATTCAAAGGAGAATTGCTGGAAATTGCATGGGAAACCCAGTGACTGGAAACCAACCAATCCTAAGGCTCCGCCAGGTTCCTCCTCAGCTGAGAGTTCGAGACCTGCATCTGGTGGTTTTAATAAGCAACAGATGGTTCAGTTACAACAAATGTTTAGTAAGTTTACTGGCAATTGTGAAGGTAATTTGGCCAGTATAGAATCTGAAGGTATTTCCCACTCTACTACTTTTCTTTCTACTTCAAATAAATCAACTTGGGTTGTAGATTCTGGTGCTTCTGATCACATGACTAGTAACAGGGATTTGTTCCTTGATTTTCATCAATTATCTTCTCAGAACTCTATTAAGATAGCTGATGGTTCTTATTGCACAATTCAAGGAAAGGGTTCAGTTGTTCTTACTCAGAACCTAATTGTTAAGGATGTGTTATTTGTGCCTAACCTGAAGTGTAACTTGCTATCTGTCAGTAAACTGTCTAAGGATTTCAATTGTACTTTGGAATTTACAGATTCTAATTGTATCGTGCAGGCACTGGACATGAAGAAGAGGATTGGCAGTGCTAGATTGCAGAATGGCTTATATGTCTTCTCCAGTACCAGATTTCCTACACCTTTATCTTCTGCAGCTTGTTTTACTTCTTTAGGACAAAATGATGTTATGCTATGGCATTTTAGATTAGGCCACCCCAGTTTCTTTTATCTTTCTAAATTGTTTCCTCAGTTATTTATTAATAAAAAACATTCTTCTTTCAAATGTCATATTTGTCCTCTTGCAAAACAAACTAGGCATTCTTATTTGTCTTCAACTTACAAACCCTCACATCCTTTTTCTCTTATACACAGTGATGTTTGGGGTCCTTCTCGTGTGAAGAATATCAATGGGAGTAGTTGGTTTGTGACTTTTATTGATGACCATAGTAGACTTACCTAGACATATTTATTAAAAGAAAAGTCTGAAGTTGCTAGTGTCTTTAAGCAATTTTATTGTATGGTTGAAACTCAATTTCAAGGAAAAATTCAGATCTTCAAATCTGATAATGAGGGAGAATTTTTCACTAAGTCCTTAGGAGATTTCTTTCAAACAAAGGGCATTGTTCATATCAGTTCTTGTGTCAATACTCCCCAACAGAATGGGATAGCAGAAAGGAAAAATCGACATCTTTTAGAAGTCACTAGAGCCCTAATGTTTTCCCACAATGTCCCTAAGTATTTATGGGGTGAAGCATTATTAACCTCTACCTATCTTGTTAACCGAATGCCTAGTCGAGTATTAGCCTTTCAAACACCTAGGGATGTTTTTCTTTCATACTTTCCTTTGTTTAAACCAATGACTTCCAATCTTCCTTTGCGTGTCTTTGGTTGCAATGTTTTTGTTCAGAACTTGTGTCCCACTAAATCGAAACTTGACCCCAAGTCTGTCAAATGTGTGTTAGTTGGATATTCTTCACTAAAGAAGGGTTACAAATGTTACCATCCCCCCTCTCGGAAATTTTTTGTTACCATGGATCTAACCTTTTTTGAACATGAACCCTATTTTTCCAAGACTGAAATTCAGGGGGAGACTCTTGGTGATGATTTTCAGTCCATTCCTAAACAGGTTTCTGTTATTTCTCCTTCTCATTATACTCCTTCACTAGAACCTCAAACACCTTCCCAAAACCAGCATACTTCACCTAATTCTTCATCAAATACACATCATTCTCCTATTACTTCTCTTGCATCTAAACACTTATCTAGATCTCCTTCCGAGCCTCCTAAACAAATGCAAGTTTATTTTCGAAAAAGGAGAACCATTCTTGAAGCTGTTTTGCAATCTGGCACTCGTCAAGAATTGGATTTCAGTCCAGCTGCTTGTGAAGAAAGTGAAGGTAATGAATCTGTTAATATTCCCTCTCATCTTCTTGAGTATGATTATGTACCTATTGCTAAAAGGAAATGGGTAAGACAGTGTACTAAGTACCCTATCCAGAGATATGCTGCTTATGGGAATTTAATGCCCTCTTTCAAAGCCTTTACAACATGTTTAGATGAAGAATAGATTCCAAAAAGTTATGAAGAAGCAGTGCAGAATCCTAAGTGGAAAAAGGCTATCGAAGAGGAAGTTGAGGCACTTCAGAAGAATGGAACATGGACAATTACTGATCTTCCCCAAGGTAAACAACCCATTGGATGTAAATGGGTATTTGCTATTAAATATAACTCTGATGGCAGCATATAAAGACACAAGGCGAGATTGGTTGCCAAAGGGTTTACTCAAACCTATGGGATCGATTTTAAAGAAACCTTTGCTCCTGTTGCTAAGTTGAATTCAGTTCGGATTCTTCTAAGTTTGGCAGTGAATTGCGACTGGAAATTACATCAGTTGGATATCAAGAATGCATTCCTGAATGGCAATCTTAAAGAAGAAGTTTATATGCAAATTCCCCCTGGAGTAAAAGGTGTTGAACAATTTCAAAAGGTATGTAAGCTTGTTAAATCACTCTATGGACTCAAACAATCCCCTAGAGTATGGTTTGAAAGGTTTACCAAAGTCATAATGAATAATGGCTTCAAACAGTCCTCAGCAGATCATACCTTGTTCACTAAGGTAACCTCGTCCAATAAAAAGGTGATCTTAATTGTTTATGTGGATGACATAATAGTGACAGGAGATGATGAAGAAGAAGTGGAAAAGCTAAAGAGTTTGTTGAGCAGGGAATTCGAAATTAAAGACATAGGAAAACTGAGATATTTCTTAGGCATGGAGGTAGCAAGGACCAAGAAGGGGTTGATAATTAATCAACGAAAGTATGTTCTAGATCTTCTTAACCTACTGGGTTGCAAACCAGCAGATACACCGATGGATGCAGGGTTAAAGTTCGATAAGTCAAAACCTGGTCCCGAGGCTGACAAAGGAATTTACCAAAGGATGGTGGGTAAATTGATCTATCTATCACTCACAAGACCAGACATTGCATTCCCTGTCAATGTTATCAGTCAACATATGACAGATCCGAGGCAAGAGCACATGGAAGCAGCTAAGAGGATTCTGAGATATCTTAAAGGTACACCAGGACATGGCTTATTTTTCAAAAAGAGTCATGACAGAACAGTTAAGATCTTTACAGATGCAAGCTGGGCAGGAGAACTCACTGATAGGAGGTCAACCAGTAGGTATTGCTCCTTTGTTTGAGGTAACTTGGTAACTTGGAAAAGCAAAAAGCAGACAGTGGTCTCTAGAAGCAGTACCGAGGCAGAATTCAGATCTTTAGCCTTGGGAATATGTGAGGGAATTTGGCTAGTAAAATTATTCACATAATTGGGTATGACAAAAAATGAAAATTTTGAACTATTTTGTGATAACCAGTCAACTATTCAAATTGCCAAAAATCCTGTTCAACACGACAGGACTAAGCACATCGAGATTGACAGGCACTTCATTGCAGAAAAACTAGCTAAAGGAACAACTTCACTGAACTACATACCGACAGAAGAACAAGTGGCAGACATTCTCACAAAACCTCTGCCAAAAGCCCTTTTCGACAAATTCTTATCCAAACTGGGATTATACAATGTATACTCTCCAGTTTGAGGGGGAGTGTAAGATTACGCATAGAATAAGTTTTATAGGAGTTAAACTCTAATTAATATAGGAGTTAAATTCTATTAGAATTGTTATATATCTAGTTTCTAAAAGATGGAGTAGAAGTCTAACCTTAGTAGGACTCCTAATTAATGTTAAAGTCCTAGTCTATATAAGTTGTAAACTTCTCTTGTAATCTCATAATTTTTACTTCGATTCAATAAAACAGAAAAGGTTTTGTTTATCTTCAGCATTAAATGCGGACACGGTAGAGCTGGCCGTTACAGCTACTAGATGTTACAGTTTCTGCCCGTTACAGTCTCTGCCCGTTAGATATAGCCGTTGTGATTTTCGGCCCGTTGGGCGGGTTATGCCGCTGCGGCAGAGGACTCCTCTAACTTAGTCGTTGACCTATCTCCTTTTTTCTTGATCTTCATCTTGAAAACAAAAGGAAAATATTTTATTCCTAAAAATTTAAAAATGTGTAAAATAAAAATAAAAACGGATAAAATTAATTAAAATTCTAAATCTTAAAAACAAAAAAATAAACAGAAAAATACAAAAATAAGAAGAAAATGAAAAATTAAGACACTAAAGGAGTGCATGGGAATGCATCTCCTAAAGTGAGCACTTCTCTGTCCCTATTGACATGTGTGTCATTGTAATGCTTCAGCCTCTGTCCATTCACTTTGAATTCATGCCCATCCTTAGTTGATTTGATTGTCACAGCTCCATGAGAGAATGTTTTAACAACTTCGAACGGGACAAACCAACGAGACTGTAATTTCCCTGGGAATAACTTTAATCGAGAATTGAAGAGGGGAACTGTCTGCCCGGGCAGGAATTGCCGCGGCAGCAGCTTGTTGTCGTGCCAGCGTTTGGTTTTTTCCTTGTATATTCTCGAATTGTCGTATGCCAGAGCTTGAAATTCTTCTAGTTCATTTAGGTCTAAGATTCTTTTTTTCCTACGTTTTCCCAAACCATGTTCACTGTCCTAATGGCCCAATATACCTTGTGTTCGATTTCAACTGATAGGTGACAAGATTTGTCGTATACAAGTCTATATAGTGACATTCCCAATGGGGTTTTGTAAGTTGTTCTATATGCCCACAAGACATCATCAAGTCGAAGCGACCAATTCTTTCAAGATAGATTAACCACGTTTTCGAGGATGTTCTTGAGCTCCCTATTAGACATCTCATCTTGACCATTGGCCTGCGGGTGATATGTCGTGGCAATCTTGTGTGACACCAAATTTCTTCAATGTCGCGGTAATGAGCCTGTTGTCGAAGTGTTTGCCTTCGTCACTGATGATGGCTCTAGGTACCCCAAACCATGTAAATATGTTTTTCTGTAGAAATCGATGCACGGTTTTGGAGTCACAGTTTGGTGTGGCAATGGCTTCGACCCATTTAGACACATAGTCGACAGCAAGAAGTATGTAGAGTTTTCCACACGAGGATGGAAAGGGCCCCATGAAGTCAATTCCCCAAACATCGAACAACTCGACTTCGAGGATGTTTTGCAAGGGCATCTCATGTCTCCAAGATATGTTGGCCGTCCGTTGACATCGGTCACACTGCTTATAGTATTCTTGGGCATCCTTGTAGAGTGTAGGCCAATATAAGCCTGATTGTAGCACTTTGGCAATGGTCCTAGTTCCTCCAAAATATCCTTCATATGGTGACGAATGGCATTGTTGGAGTACTTCGTTTTACTCTTCTTCTGAGACACATCTTCTTATAACCTGATCTGCACATTGTCTAAACAAAAAAGACCCGTCCCAAAAATAATGCTTCACATTATGTTGGAATCTCTTCTTCCCTTGATTGTTAAGGTTATAAGGTAAAACACCACTAACTAAAAAAATGACAAGATCTGCATACCAAGGTGTTGTTGTGGTAGACAGTACTATCAAAGGCAATGCCGAGACAACGTAGTCTGAAATTGTCGAGGCAATGGTGTACGTCATTGTCGCGGCAAATGTTGTCGCGACGGCTAAGAGCTGCCCATCTGGGAATGCATCTTGTATGTCTGGGGACTGTGGTGTCATCTTTTCCTTGTTCTAGTCTCGATAGGTGATCAGCCACTTGGTTTTCCGTTCCCTTCCTGTCCTTGATGTCAACATCAAATTCTTGTAATAAAAAGATCCAACGAATCAATCTAAGCTTTGTGTCTTTCTTGGAGAACAAGTATTTGATCGCTGAGTGGTTCATGTGGATAGTCACCTTGGGCCTCATTGAGTGTTCTGCTAGCATAGTAAATCACGTGAAAAATTCTGTCTTTCCTCTGTCCAAGGACTGCCTCGACAACATTGTCACTTGCGTCGCACATGAGCTCGAAGTGTAGTGTCTAATCTGGTGGGAATACTATTGGTGTGGTCACAAGCTTTTGTTTCAATATCTCGAATGCTTCAATACATTCGTCATTGAAGTCAAAGGTCATATCTTATTCAAGCAGAGAACACAAAGGTTTAGTAATCTTAGAAAAATTTTCAATAAATCTTCTATAAAAGCATGTGTGTCCTAGAAAACTCCGAATTCCTTTGATTGTGGTTGGTGGGGGTAGCTTCTCAATAACATCTATCTCGGATTCATCTACTTCAATTCCTTTTGAGGAGATCTTGTGGCCGAGCACAATGCCCTCATCCACCATGAAGTGGCACTTCTCCCAATTTAGAACTAGATTGGATTCCTCACATTGTTCGAGTACCCTCTCCAAATTGTCGAGGCAATTGTCGAAGTCATCGCCAAATATTGAGAAATCATCTATGAAGATCTCCAAAAAGTCTTCTACCATGTCGGAGAATATCGCCATCATGCGTCGTTGGAATGTTGACGGGGCATTGCAAAGCTCGAATGGCATCCTCCTAAATGCATATATGTCGTATGAGCATGTGAAGGTGGTTTTTGCTTGGTCATCTAGTGCTATGGCAATCTGATTATAACTTGAGTAACCATCAAGAAAATAATAAAATGGTTTACCAGCAAGTCTATCAAGCATTTGATCAATAAAGGGCAAAGGGAAGTGATCCTTTCTAGTTGCTTTATTCAACTTGCGATAGTCCATACAAACCCTCCAATCGGTCACAGTCCTGGTTGGGATTAACTCATTATTCTCGCTGGTTATCACGGTTATTCCACCTTTCTTTGGTACACGTTGTATCGGACTTACCCACGTGTTGTCAGATATGGGATAGATGATTCTAGCATCAAGTCATTTGATGATTTCTTTTCTTACCACCTCCTTCATGGCGTGGTTAAGCCTTCTTTGAGCCTCAATGGTAGGTTTATGATCATTCTCCAAAAGGATTTTATGCATATATACCGATGGGCTTATCCCCTTCAAATCAGCAATCGTCCATCCTATTTCCCTCTTATGCCGTTGCAGCATGTTGATCAAACTTTGTTCTTGTTTTGGCTGCAACTTAGAAGAAATAATTATGAGCAACGTGTCGTTGGTTCCCAAATAAACAAATTTTGATTTATCAGGTAATTGTTTTAATTCAAGAATCGGTGGTTGCTCGATTGAGGGTTTTTCAACTTTTCGTTCCTCTCCAGAATAATTGAGAGGTTTGAAATACTTACCTGGACAAGAGGTTGTCCAGTGGGCTTCCTCAATGTCCGCCTTTTTAGTTTCCTCAGAGTTAGGAAGGTTACCCAGAACATTGTCGAGGTAGTTGTCAAAGTGCATGCCGAGGCATCGGCCAAATTTGTTGTCGAGACAGTGTATGCCGAGGATGGGTGCATTGATGTCAAAGTTGAATTCAGTAGCGGCTTGCATCATTTGACATTCTTCTTTTTCATCGGCACGTTTGAGGGTCTGGAAGACGTTGAGCTTGACTTGTTGGCCATTTACCCTCATTGTCAGCTCACTTTTTTTCCATATCGATCAAGGTCCTCCTAGTGGCCAAGAATGGTCGCCTAAGTATGATGGGTGCATGTTCATCTGCCTCACAATCAAGAACAAGGAAGTTAGTGGGAAAAATAAACTTATAAACTATTACCAGTATATCTTCAATTTTCCCCCTGGTTGCACATATGAGCGATCAGCCAGTTAGAGCATGACTGTGGTTGGTCTTGCCTTTCCAATTCCCAAATTCTGGAAAACCGATTTGGGCATCAAGTTTATGCTTGCTCCTAAGTTACACAATGCATTCCCCACATAATGATTCCCGATTGTACATGGTATTGTGAAGCTTCCAGGATATTTAAACTTAGGTGGTGTTCGGTTGTGTAACATGGCCATACACCCTTTTATTGCGGCAACTGTTTCAAACTCTCCTATTCTTGTTCGCCTTGACACCATGTCTTTAAGGAACTTGGCATAATTTGGCATTTGCTCGATTGCTTCCACGAAGGGTATGTTGATGTGGACATGTTTCAAGATGTTTAATAACTTCTTGATATGGTACTCTTGTTTCTGTCGTTTAAGCCTTTGTGGGAATAGTGGTGGGGGTCAAATATCCTTAATCCGTTCTTTACATGGAAATTTAATTTGGGGCATCAGATCTGGTTTGTCAGCAACCTTCTAATTTTCCCTAGCTTCATTGTCAGGCTTTCTCGCGGCAGTGTGATCAAGTTCTGCCGAGGTAGTGGGATCACGTAATGCCGAGATGGGTTCTGCTACGACAGAGGCTCCCTTTTCTTTGGTCTCTTCTTTTCCACTAGCTTGGGGTTCCTTCAGCTTTTTGCCACTCCTAGTGTTGATTGCTTTGCACTGTTCATGACTTGTTCCCTTAAAGACTTCAGTATCGCTTGGAAATCCTCCCCTCGGTCTAGAGTTTAAGATTTGTGTAAACTGCCCTACTTGAGTTTCTAGGGATTTCAATGTCGCCTCGTGATTTTGCATTCGCATCTCTGTCCTGTCCATAAAAGCATCGGTTTTCTTTATGAACTTATCAATATTAGCCATGTATGCACTAGTTTGAGACATAAAGACATTAAGAGAGTTTTCTAAAGAACTGGTTTGCATAGGCTGTTGCGGCGGGAGAGACTGTTGTTGCGACACAGTTTGTTGAGGCATGTTTTGTTGAAATCCTTGTGCTGGAGCGTTTTGGTTGTTCTGGTTAAGAGTATTGTTGGGGTTGCTTCAGGAGAAATTTGAGTGTTTCTTTTAGGTCGGGTTGTAGTTGTTGGACATCATGTTATTGTTTCAATTGTAGTTTCCAATGTAACAGCTCGACTCTGTGTTCTGTGGACATTAAGAAGAAACATGGTTACCTCCACAGTTTTCACAAAATAAATCCATTACCTTGACCTCCTGGTGATTATTTTGCGGTTGCATGTTCATGACCAATTTTGTCAAGGTGGCGATTTAGGCCGAAATCGAATCCGAGGACCCTATTTCATTTACTGTGGGTTGGCGTCTGATTCCTCCTCTTCTGGCCGTTGGGAACTGATAGTCATTTTTGGCCGTCCTATTCAGGATCTCCATTGCTTCCTCGGGTTCTTTGTCTAGGATTATGCTGTTTGCTGAGGCATCAAGCATCATCCTTGTTGCCGTATTGACAGCATTGTAGAACATTGTCACCCGTGTCCACAATGGGAATCTGTGCAATGGGCATTTATGTAACGATTCTCTATATCGTTCCCAAGCCTCGTGCATAGAATCGTCATCAATCTGTCGAAAAGAAGTGATTTCGTTACGCAATCTATTAGTTAAATTTGTAGGATTAAAACGTACAAGGAAATCACGACATAAATCACTCCAAGATCCTATTGATCCTGCTAGAATGCTATTCAACAAGGTTTTTGCCCCATCCCTTAGTGAATAGGGAAATAGTTTCAGTCTCAAAATATCCTCATGTACTCCCTGTATTTTGAATGAATTGCAAATTTGCAGGAAGGATTTGAGGTGTTATATGGCATCTTTAGTTGCTGAGCCGCCAAATTGCCCCATAGTATTGATCATGTTGAACATTATGGGCTTCAATTCAAAGTGGAAAGCTTCTATCTCAGGTGTGACAACTCTTGGATTTAGTCTATTCAGATCTTCTTCTAGGTAGTCTCGGACAGTTGGGTTTCATACTGGCGCAAATTGAATTCGCGGATTTTCTCCACCTCCTGCCGGTGGGGCAACTTGAGCACCGTCGACAACTGGTTGCCTGTTGACAACCTGCTGCTCGTTGGCATTCTGATTATTATTGGCATTGTTACCGCCAACTTGATGTGCCATCTTTTGTCTTATCTGTTGCTCGAGTCTTTGGCAGCTACGATCGACTTCTTGACCAAGGTCGTAGAATGGATACCTTGGGTTTTCCCTAGTCATACACCAAAGCAAAATCAAAGTTGATTAGTGCTTGAGAAACTAAGAAAATAAAAGTGCAAGAAAATAAAATTGAAAGTTGCTATTGTCAATCCCCGACAACAGCACCAAAAACTTGTTACGTGTAAATAGTGCTCCGCAATTAGTGCAAGTGTACACGTCTCAAGTAATATAATGATAAGAATTAGAGTATTGTCTCCACAGGGATTGGGATGGCTTCCTTCGTTTATCTTCTCACACTGAAAAAGAAAAGTAAAAGTAAAAACACAAGTAGAGAAGTTTTGGGGTTTTAATTAAACTAATTATCATAAACTAAAATAAACAAGTAAAAGTGAGAAATCAAGATGAAAGAATGAGTCAGATTGTGTTGCGTTGTAGTGTGGAATCCAATTGAATTTGTCTGGGCTTTTGAATGCACTGACACCAATCTGCCTTGTTAACAGCCTTCGCTGCTGCCGCAGTAGAGAGGAAACTCGATCGCTGCCTCAGCAATCCCTTGCCTCGGCAACCAATGGTACTTTCAAGGTTTGGCAGAACGTTCGTCTATGGCTTCTTTTTATCCCTAAGTCGAAACATTATTGATGTACAAGCCTTGTTAATACTTCCCAGCGTTAACCAAGAGTGATCACCAACCAATCTTACGTTCCTTTTAGCCGTTAAAACTCTGACTTATTCCTAAGCCGAGTTAACTTCCTCCGTTGAGATGAAAACTATGCTTATTCGTTTCTTGAGTTTAATTCTTCCAATATTAAACAAATAGATAACCTCACAATACTCTCTCCCGATAAGATTGCAAGAATAAAATCAATGCCAAGAATAAGCAAACATTGAACTAAATTGCATTAACAAAAACTTAAACAAAGTATAATTGTTTTCTCACAACTACTCAACAATCACAACCTTAACCCTAAAGAGAAATTAGAACATGGTGGCAATAAAAAGCTCTCTCTCGAATTCCTAAGCAAGCTCAGATTACTAAGTACATGGCCTTGGTCTTGTATTTATAGATGATGTCTATGTCAAGTCCTTCTTGAGGAGGAAGTAAAGTTAGATTTAAATACTTTAAAAGAAAATGTTTTCTTTTAAGTATTATATCTTCATTTCTTAAATTCCTCCTATTATCGTGGAATGCTTCCTTGACCCTTCTTCGGTTTTTTCGTGCTCTTTCCATGGTCCAATCTTCATGCAAAGCACGTAGAAAAATTCAGCTTTTTATGCTCTTCAATTTACGTCCCACTTTGCATATTTTGCCCTTCCAACACTTCTGCCTGGTTATTGCCGCGGCAACGATGCATCTGATGCCTCAGCAGTAGTCTGTCAATTTCCTCAGCTCAATAGGGCTTCGACTTCTTGGTTTTGCTTCCCTCAGTAGAAGTTGGCTCGTTCTGGACCATCAGGCGATGATTTCCGCACTACTCTTTTTCCTTCGATACCCGCTCGACATCGCCTGCTCCGGAAATGGATGAAACCTGCAAAATAAAAAATGCACCAAACAATACCTCTTTTTCCTTCAAATAATCAAAACATAAAGGTCAAACAGAATAATCATGAAATTATTGTGATTAATGCAAAAAGGGTACAATGCAACTAAAGAGAGTGGAGTTTCATCAATAATCGTCATAGAAAGAGGGTGTAAAAGATAAGACTTTTACACACTTAACAGCTGCAACTCTGGCAACGTCTCCAATCGTCCCTAACCTATCTTCGGTCACCGCTGCAACTTCAACCACGTCTCTGGTCGTCCTTAACCTATTTTCGGCCGTCGTCCTCCGCCGCGAGGCAATTTTTGACCATCGTTTGCCAGAACCCTAAAAATCCAAAAATTCATTTTTCGTCGCCGTCTTCCTAGATCTACCCAGATCATTAGAATCACCCCTTTCTCCCCTAAAAACTACACAAAACACTCATTTTCGACTCCAATCGTAGCTTTAACCCTCACCTAAGACTCGAATAAACACTCCAACCGAAAAGATAACTCCGACAACACCATATATGCTCCGATCTCAACATTTTCAACTTTTTACTACTGTTTTTTTAGTTTTAAAAGCTAGATCTAACACTATTTTTTGTTTATTGCAGGGAAAAAAAATGAGGGCGAGATATACCTTTCGATGTTGTTCCGGTGGTGTTGCGCTCACTCCGACAACAACGTCGACCTTCTCTGGCGACGGTTACGTTTTGGTGACCTTTCAAATTCTAATCGGTTCGGCTTCCAAGGTAGGTAACATTTCTCTCTCTTTTTATTTCTGATATTAATGATCTAATCATTGCCATTATTAATTTTCTCTTTATTTATAGCTGATGTAGAGGATGACGTCATCGTGAGCTTAATCCGCTGAAGCCTCAAAGCCCAAAGGGACACTCATTCGGTGACACATGGCCAATTTTGACGGGCAAAAGAAGCACAAATGTGTTAGTTAGGCCTTTTATCTGATTTTGGGTCATAAAATGGGCGGGAAAATTATATTGTAATAGGTTTTTGGTTTTAGAATATATTTAAGGGCTTTTGAATTGTAAATGAACCTTTAAAATGTATTTGGACATTTGAATATTTATTTTGGACCTATTTATTGGATTTATGTTTATTTATTTATTTATTTATTTAATATATATACCCATACTTGGGTAAAATTAGGGTATTACAATAGATAAGTCTTCGGAAGATTATATATTCATATTCATGTCCATTATATTTAGTATATTTAGGGTGTGTTTGATTTTAGATAATAGAGGCTAGTTTCATGTTCTTAAAAAAATAGAAAACGTTGAAAAAATGTGGTCGTAAAATTAAAAAAAAGTTTTTAGAAAATGAAATCAAAAACAAATTAAAATTTAAAAACATAAAAAAATTGTTTTCACTATTTTCATTAAAGATATTTTGGAAAAGATGGGAATGAGGGGTTTTTAATTTTAACTTTATTTAATCCGAGTTCGAATCATTTAAACTATTTTTTAAAATTTTGGTTTATTTACTCATATTTTATTTTTTATTATAATAACAATTTTCTAATAATTATATTTCAACTTAATTATTTAATAATTATTTATTCATTTCTATTTTGAAATGCTAAATACCAAACACATTTTTAATATTTTCAGTTTTAAAACCAAATTTTCATCACTATTAACCAAATGTGTTTTTTTAATTTTTAAAAATTTTAAAATAAAAAATATTTTCTAAAAACAAAAAAAATTATTTTTAAAACAAAGCTTTAATAAAAATAGGAACGCTTGTTCACCAACTACTTCATTATTTCCTTTTTCATATGTATGTAGGGTAAATAACATCGTTGGTCACTAAATTATTATTATTATTATTATTATTATTATTATTATTATTATTATTATTATTATTATTATTATTATTATTATTATTATTATTATTATTATTAAATTATATTTTTGACAAAAGCATCATTGACGTTATCTTTTTTTATTATTTTGAGCCATTGTCGTTAATTTTGACCACTAACTTAGCTGAAATATTGAAGTAATATGGTAAAATAGTTTTAGTCCTCAAAGCTTATACATTTTATTAGGGGTGGGTAAAATACAACTCGACTCGAAAAAAATCGAATTATTCGACTCAACTCAATGCGAAAAAATCTGACTCGTAATTTCATAAACTGAATGGTAATAAATCAATTAATTCCACACAAGCAAATGAGATGGGTGCGTTGGAACTTAATGATTTGGGGCTTGCTTTTAAATCAATTAATTCCACACAAGCAAATGAGTTAGAAGCAGAGTTCATGGAGGAGGAAGTATGGACAGTCTTAAGTTCATCGGATGGTAATAAAGCCCCCGGGCCAGATGGTTTAAATTTTAATTTTCTGAAAAAGTTCTGGAAACAATTGAAACCATATATCATGAGATTTTTCAAAGGTGTTTATGATGGTAAAGCTTGGGAGGAGGGGTTGAATCATTCCTTCATAATACTTATCCCAAGGTTGTAAATTCAGTTTCGCTTGAAGAGTATAGACCGGTTAGTCTTGTAGGAGGTATGTACAAGCTGCTCTCCAAAGTGCTGGCAAAGAGGTTAGGGAAAGTGATTGATTGTGTGGTGGGTGAAAATCAGTTTGCATTTATTAAGGGAAGACATATATTAGATTGTTCCTTGATTGCTAATGAGACTTTGGACTTCATGAGGAGGATTGGTCGTAAAGGGGTTGCTTTCAAAATTGATTTTCAGAAAGCATACGACATAATTTGTTGGGACTTCCTTTTGTTAGTGTTGAAAAAATGTGGATTCGGAGATAGGTGGTGTAATTGGATTTCAAAATGCATCGGGTCAGCGTCAATTTCTGTTTTGGTCAATGGTTCCCCGTCAGATGTGTTCTCGATTTCTAGAGGCTTGCGACAAGGATGCTCGCTCTCCCCCTTCTCTTTAACTTAGTTGGGGAAGCCTTAAGCTTAATGATTAAAAAGGCTGCTGAAAGTGGGTTGTTTTCCGGGTTTTGGATTGGTAAGAAATCGGACACGATGGAGATTACACACCTCCAATTCGCCGATGACTTATTAATTTTCAGTGGTGGTGAAGAAAGGCAGATCAGGAACATTAAAAGAGTGCTTCGTGTTTTCGAGTTAGCATCCGGTCTGAAGCTCAATATGAAGAAAAGTAGATTATTTGGCATTAACATTTCCGACGACATCGTCCATAGTTGGGCAGATAATATCGAGTGTAAAGCGGACTCTTTTCCCACGGATTATTTGGGGCTCCCCCTCGGTGCTCGTAGGAATTCGATCTCGCTATGGCAGCCGGTAATTGCAAAATTTCAGAGATGGTTTGAGAGTTGGAAATCGAAATTACTCTCTGCTGGGGGAAGGTTAATTCTGATTAAGTCGGTATTGACAAGCTTACTGGTTTACTATCTTTCCTTGTTCAAAATGCCTGTGTCGGTAGCTTCCAAACTTAATAGCTTAATGGCTAATTTTTTCTGGTGTGGAGAATCGAACAGAAGAAGTTTACATTGGATTAGTTGGAATAAGATGTGTTGCAATAGAGCTAATGGAGGCTTGGGAATCATTAATCTATGTCTAACCAATCGTGCTTTACTTGGGAAATGGCATTGGAGATTTGGGAATGAATTGGATAGCTATTGGAGGAGATTTATTAATTGCTTGAATTCCAACATGTACAACAACTCGCTCCTGCCGCAGGCCTCCTCCAGATCCAATTCTTGGATTTGGAATGATATAGTTAAAACTAGAACGACGGATGATGAATTGGGCCAAGTACTAAAGAATAATCTGGTGCTCCAAGTGGGGAATGAAGTATCCATTCGATTTTGGACTGATCATTAGATAGGCGTCGATACCCTGAAGGAGTGTTATCCTCGGATTTTCGCTGTGGCAGTAAATAAGACAGGTTTTGTTGCGGAATTTGGTGTTAAATCTAATTCGAAGTGGTCGTGGAAGATTCATCTACGACGGCCACTGTATGACTGGGAAGTTGAGCAGTGGGAGGCTTTAATATTGCTACTGGAAAATTTTTATCCTAGCCCTATCGACTTCGATTGGGTCAGATGGACCGGTACAGGCGATGGTTGTTTTTCCATTAAATCTTTTAGATCGCTCCTAGCGGTCGATCAAGTATCCGATCCTATTTGGATGCGGAACATTTGGCTTGGGGTGGCTCCTCCCAAGGTGGAAATACTGGTGTGGAAAATTATACAAGGGAGGATCGCAGTGAAAGTTGAGTTGGTAAAGAGGGGGGTTGTGTCTGCAGAGGACGTGTGGTGTCCTTTTTGTAAGGAGTTTGAGGAGTCGATTGAACACCTCTTCCTTAGTTGTAAATTCTCTTGGAATGTGTGGATGTTTTTTTGCAGATCAATCGGAGTGCAGTCGGTTTTCCCGAGGGAGTGTAGAGCACTTGCGGATTCAAGAGAGGAATTATGTCCCAGGATAAATCGAAAATGGTGGTGTATCGTGCCTTTTGCGGTTTTATGGACGATTTGGCTAGCTAGAAATGAAGTCATTTTTCAAGGTAAGAAGGTGGATGTTTTGCAATTGACCTTTCTTGCTAAGTATAGGTTAATTTGGTGGCTGAAGGCGAAGTTTGGAGGGGAGACGATTTCGGTAGAAAGTCTCATGAATAATCTGTGCTTGGCGGAGGATTTGTGCAATTGGAAGAGGACGATGATTCACCAGAGTAAATGGGTTCCTCCTCCCCCGGGTTTTGTGAAAATAAATGTCGATGGAGCTTCATCATCGATCGCCCAAAAACGTGGGATCGGGGGCTTGCTGAGAAATCATGAAGGAACTACTCTCTTGAAATTTTCAGAGGTTTGCGGCTTTAGCCCCCCGACGCTGACGGAACTTCTTGCAGTGAAGGTGGGTATTCAGAGATTATTTATTCCACCTTGGTGTAACAGATTTAGATTCATTGTTGAGTCTGACTGCCTTCTAGTGGTAGAATGGCTTACTGGAACTAAAATCGCCCCATTGATGTGGAGGCAGATTGTTGCAGAGATCGTTGCTATTTTACAAGGGAGGGGAATTATAGTTCGACATGTTCCCAGGATTTGTAATTGTGAGGCTGATTCTCTTGCCAAAGAAGGGATTGGGTGATTAGGATGTTTTGCTGGGTTATTATGTATGGTCTTATTGTGTTTCTTTGGTTGTACCAAACTTTTGATTTTTAATATATTCGATTCTAGGGCACTCTTTTCCCCCTATTTAGGTTTAGAGGGGTTTTTTAATGAGGCCCTGTTTACCTTTAAAAAAAATAAACTGGACTCGACTTGAAAAAATTTCAAATGAAGTTTGAGTTATAAAATGAAAATTCGAATGACTCGGAATTTTTAGTAATTAGTTGATCAATCGAGTTGAGTTTGTCAACTCTGTCTGATATATTATGTGTATCACATGTGAAAATATGAAGAAATATATATGTGTATCATAAATGGATATAGAAAGTTGTTTAAATTAGAATCAATAGGTATTATAACATTATAAATAATTACAATTAAATTTGTACAGAAACTCGAAAACTCAACTCGAATAGACTCGAATCGAATTTCAAAAACTCGATTTGAAAAAAATTCAAATGAAGTTTGAATCGTAAAATATGACTTGTAAACTCAAAGAACTCAAAATTTTGACTCTACTCGATCGAATGCCCAACCCTACATTTTATCAATTTAATCCTAATTTGAAAATAAATTCAATAACAAATTTAACCCTCAATATTTAAAAATCATGTCAATTTCGACATTTTTTAATTAGAAATAATTTAATAATTCAATTAATTCAACCATCCAATAACCTGATGACACATGTCATTATATTATTAATGAAGAAAATGCACACTAAAATGGTGGGAAAAAAAGTTCAAACCTGTGACCAAAAGATTGAGTGCTCAACCACGGATTCAAAGCTTACTTTTATTATATAATTGACAAAATTTTATTTAAGGTGCACTACACTTATAAAATTAAAGAAACAAAAAATGAGTTGAAGGAGATTTAAACCCAAGAACAATTAAATATAGGTAATAAAGACTCAACCACCAAGCCAAATCTTATTTTTAAAATATAGTTGACAAAACTATGTTTAAGTTAAATTATAGTTAGTAAATGACTTTCTTTTAGTTACTTTCCGGCATATCTTAAAACGTCTCTATCAAAAATTGAGAACTCAATATATATCTGTTTTAGCGAAGAAAATGCTTGTAAAAAAACTCAATACATAATTTTGAATTATTACAAATTTTTTATTAGTTAATTTTTATTTATAATTAAATTCAGCCCAATACTTTATATTATTTATTTTAGGTATTTCAGGATTAGAGTTATTATTTTGGTATTTATTTTCTTAGTCAAGGGTAAGTTTTCTGTGTTCGAGCAAAATTATTTACATGCTTTCCAAGTATATCTAATATTAATGTAAAAGATAATGGTTTATGTTATTTTTCTTCTTATGTACCATGCAGGTTTCTTTTGGGAATTTTTTTTTTGTCTTGTTCTTGTTTAGAATGCAAAAAATTAAATTGCGTTGCGATGTGTTGATATGTTATTCTTTCCGTTTAAATTGTCAAAGCGAAAAATGTTTAAAAAGTTAAACGCCAATACTTGGCTGGAGAAGCGACAGATAATCTTCACGTCTTGTGCTCTCCAATCCAACAAACTTGGGATTAAATCCCTCACCATCCGTCTCAACTTTCTTTCTCCAAAACCTTGTGTTTTGCAAAGGAAACTCGGATTCTGGAAACCCATCCAATCGAACAACCCCTACAAACCCAAATCTCCCACCATGAATCCAACGTTTATTCGGAATGAAAACGTCAACCACTTCACCATGCTTCCCCAAGGCTTTCTAAAAACCCTGCCACTTCATTATCCTTGAGCTCATTTCTTTGGTCGCCGGACCTAGCCAGTCATTTCTCTTAATATAGCGTTCAATCGAACGCCAATTTTACGATCAAAGGAGTGGACTCAGGGGTGGCGGCAGCGGCGGCGATTTGGGGGTTTGAGAAATTTTAAGGATATGGGGTTTGTTTTTATAAATTTTGGGGGATTTTGGGATTTTTTGAAAAATTAAAATTTTAAGTGTCACATGTAAAGTGTTGATTGGATAACATATTTTTTAAACACCTCTAAACGACCAAACACCTAAAATTGTAACAGTATAAACGTTAGGCACCTATTTTTACCCAAAAATAGTTTAGGCACCTAAAGTTCAGAAAAGGTATAGTTTAGGCACTTATTAATAAATTAAGCCTTTTAACCATCTAAATCTAAAAATTAGGAGGGACAAAAATTTCATTCAACTAAAATTTAAATTAGAAAAGACCTAAAATATCGTTATGCCAAACTAGGGATGGGCACGGGGCGTGGCGGGGCTGTTTTTTGGCCGCCCCGATCTATAAGCCCCTAAATCCAACCCCGTCCCATATTAAAATATTAGTTTACCCACACGCCCTGATATACCAACTCTTAAACCCGACCCTGAATCGACCCGAAAAATTGAAAAAAAAAATCTTAATCTCCAGCGACGATAAAAGCTACATCCGATCAATCCACAATTACGGCCACAAAATCAGAATACTTTAAATCTATATAAAAATAAAATAAAAACTAATTTTAAATTACCCACATAAAAAATTACATATTTAAAAAATAAACTCGAACCATTGACCGTCAGAATCATATATGTTAAAACTTGAACATCTATAAAAAAATTTCGATAAGCACAAATAAAAAAAATTAGCTTACCAACCATAAAATTGTTTATATATAGTGGTATTTTTATAAATATAATATGGGTAATCTTCACCAGTGGTCCCTTTCGTTTAGGGTGTGTTCTATTTTGGTCACCAAAATTCAAAAAAGATTATTCTGGTCACTTACGTTTAGAATCGTTTCTATTTTGGTCCATTGGTCGTTAGTTTCATTTACTTAAAAAATTAAAAATTTAACCCCTAAACTTTTAAAATTTTATTTTTTACCATCTTTCCAAAAAATTATAAAACTAAAACCTTCACCAGGCAAGAGAATACCGTCATCTGAATTTTTTTTCTTATAGAATGATGACTGAGATGACGAATAGGATGGTATTTGGAGACCACCCAAAATCCCAAACCCAAAACACAAAGGGCCATGGAATCCCAAGGTACTTTCAAGCGATTAGCATAAGATTAGAAAGTAACATTTCTGTAAAAGTTTTAACATTTGCATCCCTTCTGCAGAAAATCAAGAACCCCAACTACAAGGGAAAGTGGAAGACTTCATGGATTGATAACCTAGGTATGTCCTACTCACTAGATGTCAGTAGCTTGACGGTAAAATCACTCATGTGAAAGTTTTAAACTAGAACATAAGCAAGGGACTTTAACTTCTCAAAAATGCTTATTACACTATATAAGTAGTCACTGAGCTGCAATCCAAACTACTCTTTGCATTTCTAAACATTGGCCATTTTAGATGTGCTTTTCAATTGAGTTCTGATGTATTCATGTGGTTGTTATCTATGCATGTCCTCAGTCCAGTCTTGAATATATATTGTCTGCTTTCCGATCTCATTGTTACTTCCTTTTTCTGTCTTCTAGAGTTTGAAGATGATCCAGATCTCTATGTGTTGAAACCGATCAAATACGTGGGTATTGAATTCTGGCAGGTAAGCATCAAACATTTCTTCATATGCTTCTGGTGGTTGAAGATAGATCTTCTCTTTTCGAGAACAAAAGAAACAATCCTATTGTGCCAAAAGTAACAACTTTCCAATGTTGTTGTTATCACTTTTTTTTCAATAATGTTAAATGACACGCTAACGAGGTATACATCTTATTCCATTGGTACATTTGCATGTTGGTTGGCAACCCATATTGAAAACCTAAGATCAGCAGTATAGCAAACCTAAATGGATTATATTTCATATTGCAGGTAAATGTTGGTTCTGTTTTTGGGAAAAATGGTAAAAAAATAAAATTTTGAAAGTTTGGGGCTTAAATTAGAAACTAATTTTTTAAGTAACGGAGACTAACGGCCAAGGGACCAAAATAGAAACGATTCTAAACGTAAGTGACCAGAATAATCTTTTTTGAATTTTGGTGACCAAAATAGAACACACCCTAAACGAAAGGGACCACTACTGAAGATTACCTATATATATATGGGATAGGATCCAGTTACACAGTGTAAAACTCTTTAAGTTTTACACGTTTTTTAGATCGTTGGATGAGTGAAACGGATGGATGAGATTAACAGTAAAATATGCAAAATTATCACTTGGGGAAAAAAGTATTTCTAGCATATACTCAAACCCGCCCCGCCCCAATTCAACATTATAAATAACCCGCCCTGCTACGATCCCCGAAATTCAAGACTAAAAACTCGATTGAGTCGGATCGAGGTACATTGAGTCAATTTGAATTCGGGTTATTTGGCCATCCCTATGCCAAACAAGTTGGTACAACCAAATGGAAACAAATGTATGCAAAATCTGTTGAATCCATATTAAGAGAGAAAATATTGGAAATGATTCTTATATTTCACATACATTATGTACAATCATTTACAAAGTATTTATAGTAGACTAAACAAGTCTGTTACAAACTAACAAGAATAACAGCTGCCTAACTATCAAGCTAACAAACTAACTAATTTATAACACTCCCCCTCAAGTTGGTAGTTTGAAAATATTTCTAACACCCAACTTGGAAATCAAGAAATTATGTTGTTGTATTCCCAAGGCCTTGGTCATGACATCTGCAAGTTGAAGTCCTGAAGATACATGCTCTGTTTGAAGAACTCCTTCTTGAATCTTGTCCCTTACAAAATGACAATCCACTTCTATGTGCTTGGTTCTCTCATGAAACACAAGATTTGCAGCAATTTGTAATGTAGCTTTACTATCACAGTAGAGTATTTTTGGCTTTTCTTCCTTTTCACCAAGCTCTTGCAACATTCCTTTCAACCAAACAATCTCAGCCACTATCATTGCCATGCTTCTGCAGATGATCGAGCAATTGTGTTTTGCTTTTTTGATTTCCAAGAAATCAATGATTCACCAAACTTAATGCAGAAACCAGTAATAGATCTGCGAGTCATCAAACAAGAAGCCCAATCTGCATCACAGTAAGCTTGTAATTGATGACTACCATCTGCTTTTAACAGAATCCCTTGACCTGGTGCCTTTTTGATATATCTCACCACCCTTAATGCAGCCTCAAGATGTGTTTTCTTTGGCTTCTGCATAAACTGGTTGAGATGATGAACAATATACATAATATATGGTCTCGTGTGAGTTAAATAAATTAATCTACCAATTAATCTCTGAAACAACTGCTTTTCTGACCCTAGAACCACATCTTCATTGTTTTCTTGCAGTTTTGAATCATAATCCACAGAGGTAAGCTTTAAATGTTGTTCCATAGGTGTTTTTGCTACCTTTGCACCTCCAAGACTAGTGTCTTTAATCAGCTCCAGAGCATATTTCCTCTGATTCAAGAGAATTCCTTCTTTTGATCTAAGTAACTCAAAACCAAGAAAGAATCTCAATTCTCCTAGGTCCTTCATCTTGAAGTTAGAATTCAGAATAGTCTTAAGCTCTGTAACTAGTTCCACATCATTCCCAGTTATCAACAAGTCATCCACATAAATGAGAAGAATGACTATCTTGGACCCTTGCCTCTTAGTAAATAAAGAATAGTCATACTTACTTTGCAAGTAACCAGCAAGAATTAAAGCATCTGTCAACTTTTTGTTCCATTGCCTAAATGCTTGTTTTAATCCATACAAAAATTTCTGCAGTCTACAGACACATTGCTCCCCCTGACTGCAGAATCCCTCAGGTAAAGACATATACACTTCTTCAAGAAGATCACCTTGAAGAAAAGCATTGTATACATCCATTTGAAAAAGAGGCCAATGGTTCATGGAAGCAAGAGTCAACATAAGACGCACAGTAACCAGCTTTGCAACAGGACTAAAAGTGTAACTGTAATCAACCCCTTCCTTCTAGGTGTAGCCCTTAGCTACCAGACGAGCCTTATATCTCTCAAAATCACCCAAGGCGTTGAATTTGATTCGGTAGACCCACTTGCAGCCAATAGGAACCTTTCCTTGGGGCAAAGGAACAAGTGACCAAGTGTTATTTGACTCCAAGCCTGAATTTCCTCTTTCATGGCAGCAACCCAAAGAGGATCTTTAATGGCTTGAGAATAGGTGGATGGTTCAAAAAAAGAGGAAGTAGAAGAAATAAAAGCTTAAGTAGAAGAAGGTAAATGAGAATAAGAAAGAAAAGAAGAAATAGGATACTGGCCTGAAGAAGTAAGAGGAGACTGGTCTGAAGAAGATTAGTAAGAAGCAGTGTAATTAGTGAACCAGTGAGGAGTTTTAGGAACTCGAGAAGACCTTCAAAGAAAAGTATCTTAAAAAACAGGACCAGACTGACTAGGGACAACCAGAGAAGGACCTGGGTCACTTGATGAAGCTAGATCAGAAAACAAATGCTCAGAAGTAATGGGAGAATCAGATGAAGAATTAGAAGGAGCAGGAATAGATGAAGAAGTAGAAGGATCAAGATCAGAGGAAGAATTGGAAGAATTAAAATGAGCAACAGAAGAAGGTAAATGTAAAAAATCAGCATCTGAAACAAAAGGTTAAGAAGGAAAGAAAGAACTAGAAGAAGAAAAAGAAGAATGAAAAGGAAAGATATGTTCAAAAAATTGAACATCTCTGTTGACAAAAAAAGGTTTTAGTGAGCAAGTTAAAGAGCAGATAACCCTTTTGCGTGGGAGAATAACCCATAAACACAGAGGGAATGGCCTTAGGAGAAAACTTATCACTATAATTGGGTTGAGATGCATAGCATAAACAACCAAATATCCTAAGATGAGTAAAACTAGGAGGTTTGTGATGAAGAAGTTCAAATGGAGATTTCCAAAGAAGAACATATGAAGGAAGTCTATTAATGAGATAACATGCAGTCAAAACACATTCTCCCCAAAACTTAACTGGAACATTAGAGTGAAACCTAAGAGCCCGAGCAACTTCTAACAAGTGCCGATGTTTACGTTCAGCAACCCCATTTTGTTGGGGTGAATGAACATAGGATGATTGATGAATAATGCCTAAGGAGGTAAAAAGATTTGAACACTCAAAATTAAAAAATTCTGAGCCATTACCACTATGAATAATTTTGACAGAAGCAGCAAACTGATTTTTGACTAAAAGGAGGAAATTTTTAATCTTAAGAGGAGCATCAGATTTAAGCTTCATCAAGAATACCCAAGTCATACGCGTGTTGTCATCAACTATAGTAAGAAAGAAACGATAACAGTCATGAATAGAAGAACTATCAAGGGAAATGTAAGAAAATAAAGGTAATTTAAGTAAAGTAGTATAAGAAGCATGCCCTAAACGAGCATGCCAAACATTGGTTTTATTAACAGAGGAAACATTACAACAAGATTTATCAAAAACAACTGAAGATGAAGAAGTAAAAGAACTCGAACCAGATTTGGACTCAAACACATATAGATCGCCTGACTTCCTACCAATCCATTTCATCACACCAGTGGAGAGATCCTGAAAGATACGAAAGTCAGGATAAAAAATAATAGCACAATAAAGTTCAACAGATAATTTCGAAACATACAAGAGATTATGTGTGAAATGAGGAACAAACAGAACATTGTGAAGAGTGTGAGTAGAATCAAATATATATGAGCCAGTATGAGAAACAGGGGCAATTTTACCATTAGGCAAATGAACAAGGCGGGAAGATGCACAAGAAATAGGGTTTACCAGACAATGAAGATCAAATACCATATGGTCAGTGGCCCCAGTGTCCAAAATCCAGGTGATGGAATCAGAAACAGGTAATCTTCCAGAAACAATACCTGCAAAATTGGCAGAAGGTTCAGATGAAGGTGAATCATTACGCAGAAGGCCCACAAGTTGATTATACTGACCGGAGGTAAGAACTGGAGCAAGGAGCACAACAGAAGGAGATGAATCCGGAGAATGTGTAACAGAAGGAGCCGAAACAAAATCACCATCAATAGTGAGAGTAGCCTGAGGTCCACGACGCTTGGTGAACTTGAAGTCCGGAGGGAAACCGATCAGGCGATAGCACTGCACACGTTTGTGACCTTTGATTTTGCAGAAGTCACAAACACCAGAAAAACGAGGATGGCCACCAGAACGTCAAGCACCAGAAGAATATAAGGCAACAGATTCAGAGAGAGGAGAAATACCAGAGAGGTAACTGCACTGAGCCTCCTCTTGAACAATCAGAGAATAAGCCTGATTAACTGATGGGAGAGGCTTCATGATGAGGATCTGACTTCGAAGAGCAGAGTAAGAATCGTTGAGGCCCATGAGGAATTGGAAGAGGCGTTGCTGAGCAAGATGATCGAGACTCTATTGAGAGTTATCACAGGTGCAAGAAGCCACAGGAACCAAGGCGGAGTACTCGTCCCACAACAGTTTCAGACGAGTGTAATACTCAGAAATAGAGGACTCTCCCTGGGTCAAAACGACAATCTCGCGATGCAAAACAAAGATACGCGAGCCGTCAATCTTACTGAAATGCTCCTTGAGGTCTTTCCAAGCATCGACAGCGGCGGAAGTGAACACCAAACAAGCAGAGAGATCTGGGGAGACGGTGTTGAGGATCCACGATAACACGATCGCATTGCAACGATCCCACTGGGCACGAAGCGTCTCGGCATAACTCTCACGTTTACAGCTCCCATCAATAAACCCTAATTTATTCTTGGCTAATAGGGCAATCCGCATTGAACGACTCCACAAACTGTAATTGACAACACCGGTGAGCTGATGAGAAACGAGCAAGCTCCCCGGCGTATCGGATGGATGCAAGAACAGAGGATGAGAAAAATCAATCTCTTGATCGGCCATGAAAAACGATAAAGAGAATAGAGAAAATTAGGGAAAAAGAATTTGGGAAAAAAGAACTTAGGAATTTCAGGAAGAAGCCGAAAAAAGGGCCAAAGAGAAAAACGAGAAAAGAAAACGGCAATGAGCCCAAAAAACTGAAGCCCAAAAATATGGATAAACTATTGATACCATGTTGAATCCATATTAAGAGAGAAAATATTAGAAATGATTCTTATATTTCACATATATCATGTACAATCATTTACAAGGTATTTATAGTAGACTAAACAAGTCTGTTACAAACTAACAAGAATAACAGTTGCCTAACTATCAAGCTAACAAACTAACTAATTTATAACAAAATCTCGTAGGTTGGAATGGAAGCTTTTATCATTATTGAATCCAAAAAGCATGTATGAACTTAAGAACGATAATTGTTCTTTTAATAATGTTGTTTAAAAGCTACTAAACTCTAAAGTTATTAAGAGAAATCTTCAGTAACTTTTTGGTTTTTTATTTATACTCACTAAAAGTTAGGTTTAGGATTTAAAGTTAGAATTTAAGATTAGAGTTTAAAAAATTTAGAGTAGAGTGTATTTTTAGGGTTTATGATTTAAAATTTAAGATTTAAAATTTAAAGTTAATACTTAAAATTTATTTTTTTAGTGTTAGAGTATTGAAAGAGACGAAAAAAAATTGTCCAAACTTATTAATAGTATTCAAATATTTATACAATTAGGTGTATTTCTCAAAAAAATTATAAACTTTTTTTTATCAAACATAATATTAAAAATTTGACTGACAAGTGATATTTTCGGTCAATAACTTGGGCAGAAAGAAACATATATATCATGAACAAGCCTTGCAAATGAGCTTTTCTTGCATGTAATCTATTTTTATGGCCTTTCTTTTTTTAATGATTGTTTTCATTTTCATTTTTTTAGATATCCATGTGAGTTTTCAGTTTTTCATTCTCATTTTTTCTGGACAAGTAAAAACATACTGCTTCTCATAATGGATCAAAATAAGATATAATTTACTACTCGCATTAGACTTGTTTTTATTATATTTTAAAATTGTCTCATTATTAATCAACATCTTTTATAAGACACATTTTTATTTATACAATTTCTTTAATTTTTCAACAAAATAAAATTTAACTTTTCAAAGATAAATTTATAATTTTAATTGTTTTACATCACATCTCCTATACAAACTTTTTTTAAACTACGTAAAAAAATCAACAATTAACATATTTTATGGGACAAAAAATTATATTCTAAAGTCAAAATTGAAACAATCAAAAATCCGACTCGCCTCGTCCTATCACCTTCCTACATTATACAATCTAAGCGAAGGTTCAAAAATAAAAGACATCCCATTCACATTGAAATAATTAAAAAAACAGTAAAAAAGATAATGTTCAAGAATAGAAATAAATACCAACACAAGTTTTCAGTTATAAACATGAAAACAGTGATCATGATAATGAAAAAAAAAAGCCAGCATTATAATACATTCATATAACTAATATAAGAACTCCTTCGGCTTCAGCAGTAGTGAAAACATAGTTATCTGCCCCTGAAAACAGAAACAAAGATTATTTTCGGATATCAACAATACAAAAGTTTTCATATTTGGGTACGTACAAATAAAATATCATAGCAAATACACACGATCAAATAATAACTAATAAAGGGAATTCAGTCTTTCAGATCGGGCACATGTCCTTTACTACATTTGTCACTTAGAGGGAAGAAAATGATCAAAGAAGAACAATAAAACATCTCTTATGTTGTTATACTCTTTTAATTTGCTGGATGGGGGACAAAACATAAAATTCAAAAGGCGAAAGGAATTTATAGTACTTCTCACCGTTCAAGTAGCTTCGTTGGGACGGCGTTGAAGCTCGACTTGAGCATCGTTCGGACGACCTTGAAGCTCAGCTTGATCTTGGACGTGGTGACGACGGCATTTCATGCATACATACTCCACAGCACAACAGATGAGTAGAAGCAGGAGAATAAGAAGCGTAGCTGCGGATTTCGCATACATCTTCAAGAAGGATTCAGAACCAGTCTCGGTCGAACCATTGTTTGAACCCATTTTCTCTGCAACTCAGCTGAACAACTCACTGCTCTCAAATCTCAACTCAATTTGGAGATTGCTTTTACCAGGTGCAACAAATATGTAAGCACTCAAGGGAGTTTAAATAGAAGTTTGTGAGGGTCGAGGGGTATTTTCGTAAATGACCGCCGAGTAACATTTTCTACCCTTAATTATTACATACAAAGGCTGGGTGGGGCCAACGATTTTGTTCAAGACTGTAAACTTGAAGAAAGGAAAATAAAATTTCATCGGTAAACCATATCAGATGCCACTCAATTATAGAGGGTGACTCGTTTTTATCACTGAGCTTTAAATTGGTCCAAATTTATTACTAAATTTTATTTTTCGACTGTTTATATTATCATGCTGTTAATTTTTTAACGTCGTGATGACTTGAACGTCAGACCAAAACGACGTCGTTTTGATGTTGTTATTTTGCTACTAAATTACCTATAATGGCGTCGTTTTGCTGGAGGAAAATATGAAAAATTATGTAGATAATGAGATTTGGACCAAGAATCTTTGTAATCAAAGACATCATCTTAACCACTAAACCAACTTAACATCTTTATTTTATTTCTAGCACAAATAGTATATATTTTAAACTTCAGTTTATCATATAAATAATATTGCTCTATATAAATAATACAAATATATTATTTCTAATATAAATATATTAGAAATATATTAATATATAAATAAAATAAAATAAAATAAAAATATATAAATATTTTTATATTATAAATAATATTATAAAAATAAAAGACTAATTTTCAAACCCAAAAATTTTCAAAAAGCACAAATTCCCACAAAACCTTAAACTCTAAATTATTTATAAATTTTAGGGTTTAAGGTTTAAGGTTTTGTTGGATTTTTTGGGGTTTTGAAAATTTCGGGGTTTTGAAAATTATACTTAGTTTTTATAATAATATTTCAAAACCCCGAAATTTTCAAAAACCCCAAAAATCCAACAAAAACTTAAACCTTAAACAAAAAACATTAAACCCTAAAATTTACAAATAATTTAGGGTTTAGAGTTTGAAATTGGACTTTCTGAAAAAAATTTGGGTTTTGGAAATTAGTCTTTTAATTTTTATAATAATATTTCAAAACCCTAAAATTTTCAAAATCCCTAAAAATCCAACAAAACCTTAAACCTAAAATTTATAAATAATTTAGGTGTAACCCCCTCGTCCCGGCCTAACCAACATACCGGACCGAACAACTTACGCGGGGAAAACCGAAGCGAAACCCGTTAAGGCCTAACTCCGATTAGCAACCATAATTTTTTTGTTTATTTATTATCTTGTCTAGATATCACAATTTACCATAGGTGAGAAGACAATAACGAAAAAGAGGACACATGTACGATCAAACAGAGGGCATACAATAATTTAAACTTACCATATAGTTTGTTAGTCAAATTACATGCATACGGGGCAAAATCATCTCAGGGTCACATATGAGCTCACAAGGAAACATACAAGCTATAAGGACTAAAAAGTAACATTCAGAAACCCTTGAAGATGCCATCTAACCGATTCAACTGCCTGTGTCTCGAAATAGGCTTGCCCGTTTCGAAACGCGAGCTCCATTTAAAAAGTAAGACCAAGCTATTCCGAAACGGTCCCACCTTGTTTCGGAACGGGAGTCTACAGTGGCAAAATGTATCGGAACGGATTCCAAAATAGGGGCTCACAGTGGCAAATCGTACCGAAACGACCCTACATGGTTCCGAAACAGGAGCCTCCAATGGCAATTCGTACCGAAACGGCACCACCCCTATTCCGATACGGGTACCCCTGGAGCTCGACCGTTCCGAAACTATATCAGGCGTTTCAAAACTCCTGCACACAGTTTGGCCCGAAAACATAGTTTAACATCTCCAAACGTCCCCAAACTCACACCGAAACATCAAAAACCACATAGCATCGTATCATACAAACAATCTAGAGGCAAAGCGTACTAATCACAACACCAATCATACATTCAAGCAACAAATTGGATTTTAAGCCTTAAGCTCACAAGAACACATAGATTCAAAAGCACTAACATGCCAAAACACAAAGTAATTCACACAAGGCCACTTTAAACCTCAACATAACATAGTATCATCATTTCAAACGTGCTAGAAACATAAACATAGCCAAAATATAGGAGTTTGAATCGCCAACTCCCTAACAACAAGCCTAGCAATCCCATTGTTTAAGTGTTATTACAAACTAATAAAACCATACTTTGAGCCACCCAAGAACTCCGAGAATCCCTTTCTTGCCCACTTGCCTCCCGGAACCTCTAACGATCTGCATTGTTGGAAAAAGAGAGCGTAAGTTTAAAAGCTTAGTGAGCGGAGCTCTAAAACACAACAACAATGCAGTTTTAAACATAAATCTTAGACTTGGAGCGAAACCATTTAAGGAAAAGATGTAATGAAACACAACATAAACCATGGTATGCACATGCATAACCAATACCCGGCGGGACTACACATCACCGTTCACAACAACTAGTAGTTTTCCGATGGGACTACACATCACCATACTCTCCTACTAGTCACTACCGGTGGGACGACACATCACCATAGCAACGACAACCATCACATGAGGCTCGACACCAACAACGACTACACAACAACATTAAACAGAGAGTAAAGGAAATCTACATTTCACACAACATCACAAACAATCACACACACACCAACGCTTAACGAACAATGTGAATTAGCAAACTTACACGTGGGTTTAGGTTAGCCCTCAAGGCTCCACCCAAACCCCAAAATACCCACTTTGAAATCATTTAAAACTCCAAAACATTACCACTCACCGATTGAGCCCAACGAAAGCCGAAACACCATTCTCAAGCCTCCGTATCACCCGGTATCACGTCCAAAGTACCCGAACTCATTTCCCCTGTTTCTCATCAACCAAAAACAAGGTATTACTACCTTATTCTTCCATAATTTCACTGAATAGCAACAATCCATCAATCGACTCATTTACTCAATCAACACAAAGTCGAAATCCATCAAAACATCATCAAACCCGTTCTTAAGCAAACCCCAACAAATACCCATCAAATTAAACATCCAAAACACATCAAAATAATCTAAAAACACCCAACCTAGGCCCATATACCTCCAGCCCTCGTTTTACCCCCAAACTAAGCCAAAAACACCACTTCGTCACCTTCAAAAATCACCCACTGCCCTAGTTTCGGGTTTTATGGGTTTAAGCTACTTATTAACATTATTTATCAACCAAAAATAGTTTAAAAACTTCCCACCAAGTACCCATTGAAAACCCATACGAAAATTTCTCAAACCTATCTCTTTTCCATCAAAACTTTGAAACCCTAAGTTGAAAAATCAATACTTTGCTAGATTTTCGAAAAGGTAAGATTCAATAATTAAAAATCAATGTAAAAGTGATGTTTACCTTTGAAATTCTTCTAAGAACCTTTGAACCAAGGGAAAAGATGATGGTGGCCTTTTTAGGATTCTTTTAAGCTTTTTAGGTTTTAGTTCTTTTAAAATGAAGATGACTATCAAATCTCAAAATCCATTTTCAAATTTCATTAATGGCGTTTTTGTAAATAGTGACATCTTTTTATAAAATGAGCATTTTAATCTAATTTAACCCGAAACTAATCCTAGATCAAAACAGATAAACTCCCAGCCCTAAACTGGGGCGTTACAACTCTCCCCCACTTAAGGAATTTCGTCCCCGAAATTACCTGACGGAAAAAGATATGAAAACTGTTTCTCCATGTCTTCCTTTCTCTCCCAAGTAGCCTCTTCCACCCCTCAGTGTCTCCACAAAACCTCAACTAACTTGATAGACCTCCCACATAACACTTTCTTGTCCGCAGCAAGAATCTCAACCGACTCTTCATCATATGACAAGTCGGGGTTCAACTCAATCTCTTCCACTAGCATTACATGAGACATATCCGATCTATATTTCCGAAGCATAGAAATGTGGAACACATCGTGAATCTTCTCTAACTCGGTCGGGAGTCTCAATCTATATGTAACAGGACCGATCCTCTCAACTACCTCGTAAGGACCAATGAATCTCGGACTCAACTTACCTTTCCTACCAAACCTCATCACATTTTTCTAAGGTGAGACTTTCAAAAACACTTTTTCGCCCACGACATACTCTATCTCTTTTCTTTTCAAATCGGCATACGACTTCTGTCGGTCTGAAGATGCCTTCAAGCGATCGCAGATCAACTTTACCTTCTCGGTGGTGCTCTTAAGCAAGTCGGGCATAGGTACAAGCTTCTGTCCGGCCTCGGCCCAACGAATAGGTGTTCTACACCGCCTACCATACAGAGCTTCATACGGTGCCATCTGAATACTAGCCTGATAACTGTTGTTGTAAGCAAACTCCACTAACGGTAGGTGTTTCTCCCAAGAACCCTGAAAGTCAATGATACAACACCTCAACATGTCCTCCAACACCTGAATAACTCTCTCTGACTGACCATCTGACTGCGGATGATACAAAGTGTTGAAGTTCAACCTAGTACCCAAGGCACGATGCAAACACTCCCAAAATCTAGCTGTAAACCTCGGATCTCAGTCTGATACAATCGATTTCGGTACCCCATGCAATCTTACTATCTCACTAATGTACAAATCAGTATGTATATGTATGAAATAGGCGCACTTAGTGAATCTGTCGACTATCACCCACACTGAGTTCTTCTTCAAAGGAGTCAACGGTAAACCCGACACAAAGTCCATAGTGATATGTTCCCACTTCCATTCCGGAATCTTCAACGGCTATAACAACCCTGAAGGAAACTGATGCTCACCTTAACTCGCTGACAAATCATACACTTACTCACAAACTCTGCCACATCTTTCTTCAACCCAATCCAGTAGTACTCTTCTTTTAACCCACTGTACATCTTCGTACTACCCGGATGCATAACAAAAGGACTATTATGTGCTTCATTCAAGATCGTACGCCTTAACTCGACATCTTCTAGAACTACTATCCTATCCTTGAAGCATAGGATCCCGTTCTCACCAAAGCAGAAATCTGTAGGTCTATCCTCGACTATATCTTGCACGTGAGGTGTCAAAGACTCGTCTTGCAACTGTTTCTCTCGAATCAATTGAGCCAACGAAGGTTTAACCTATAACTCGGCTATCAAACGACCATCCCGTGACACACTTAATCTCGCAAACATGGCTCGCAACTCAACTGCCACTTTTCTACACAAAGCATCGGCCACTACGTTTACCTTACCCGGATGGTACTCTATCGTAAGGTCATAGTCCTTAAGGAGTTCTATCCACCTACAATGTCTAAGATTCAACTCCCTCTGAGTCATCAAGTACTTCAAACTCTTGTGGTCGGTACAAATGGTGCACTTCTCACCATAAAGGTGATGTCTCCAAATCTTCAAAGCAAACACTACTGCGGCTAACTCTATATCACGAGTGGGGTAGTTCTTCTCGTGAACCTTCAACTGTCTCGAAGCGTAAGCTACAACCTTACCCCCTTGCATAAGTACACAACCTAAACCTACATACGAAGCATCACTGTAAATCACAAACTCTTTTCCCGGTTCAGGCCGAATCAAAATAAGAGCTTCGGTCAAAGCTTTCTTCAAATTCTCAAACGCTTGTTGTCTTGCATCTGGCCACTCATACGGAACATTCTTCTAAAGCAATTTAGTTAAAGGTGCCGCCATCTTCGAAAATCCTTCGACAAATCTTCGATAATACCCCGCCAAGCCTAGGAAACTACGAATTTCTGTCATTGACTTCGCTTGCTTCCAACTCAATATGGCTTCTATCTTCTTGGGATCCACACTAATCTCATTTGCTGAGATCACATGACCTAGGAAGACTACCTCCTTAATCCAAAACTCGCATTTACTCAACTTGGCATACAACTGATTTTCAAGCAAAGTCTGCAGCACTAGCCACAAATGCTCATCATGCTCTTCTTCGATACTAGAGTATCCAAAAACTCGTGGAACACTCGGTTCCTCATATCCATAAATGCAGCTAGAGCATTAGTCAAACCGAAAGGCATTACCAAGAACTCATAGTGCCCATAACGTGTACGGAAAGCTGTGTTCAGTATGTCCACATCTTTTACCTTCAACTGATAGTAACCGGACCTCAAATCAATCTTCAAAGACACTAAAACACCTCTCAACTGATCAAGCAAGTTATCTATCTGAGGCAACGGGTACTTGTTCTTCACTTTTACCTTGTTCAACTATCTATAGTCTATACACATCCTCATACTACCGTCCTTTTTCTTCACAAACAAGACCGGAGCACCCCACGGAGAAATACTAGGCCCAATAAAACCTCTATCTGACAATTCCTGAAGTTGTGTCTTCAACTCTTTCGGTGCCATTCTATACGGAGCAATAGACATGGGTGCAAAATCATAATACGTCTCAATAGTAAACTCAACTTCTCAATCTGAAGGAAAACCCAGCAAATGTTTTGGAAAAACACTCGGAAATTCACAAACCGTTCTGATGTCTTGCGGTTTAACCTCACTCATTCGGATTCATCACATAAGCCAAGTAAACCTAACAACCCGAATCCATCAATCTCCGAGCTTCTAGAGTAGAAACGACATTGGACAAGAACTTAATGTTCTCGCCCACCACTAAAACTTCAAAATCATCTATAAGCCTCAAGGAGCCTCTCTTGGTCTCAAAGTCTACCCTAGCTCTATGCTCTACAAGCCAATTCATGCCCAAAATCACATCAAAACCTTAGAACGGTAACTCTATCATGTTAACCGGAAACACATAGCCCTGAATCATCAATGGACACCTCCTATACATATTCCTAACTACCACGGTATCACCGAAAGAACTAGTAACATTTACACCTACCTCTAACCACTCATACGGTAGGCCTAGGGACCTTGCATGCTCACCTAAAATATACGAATGTGTTGAACCCAAATATATCAAAGAAAGCAAAGTCAAAGACTGTATCGAGAAATTACCTGCAATGACATCCGTGTCATTCCCAGCCCCTCGTTGTGCATACACCCTAGTCGGTCCTCCACCCTCGGGCTGAACTGCCACCACATGAGCTAAGTACCTCTGACCATCGTTCCTCGGCTGAAAGTTACCACAACCGCGCCACGACCTCTCTGATGCTCAAAACCCCTACCTGGAGCTGGTCCGCCCCTAGCCGGGTGTGGATAGTTATGCCTCAAATGATCTCGGAAACCACAGTTCCAACATACCCCAAAGGTACCCATACACTCGCCCTGATGGCTTCTCCCGCATCTAGTGCACTTGGGAGTGTGAACAACATCCCCTTGGCCCTAATGGCTCCGCCCATGGTTACCGCCCCTATGCCTCGAATCAGGCTGATACCTCCTATCTCTATGCCTCTTGGCATGATCTTTGTCCCAATCTGCATGTCTCTTCCCGGAATCGGACCCACTAGCACGAGCACTCGAGCCAAATTTCTGCTCAATATCCTTGGCCCTAGAGACCAAAACATTAAACTCGGTGTAGTCAGAAGAAAGCATATAAGTCTTCACATCTCTAGTCAACCCATATCGGAAATGCTCACACCGTTCCCTCTCACTGGGAACCAACTCGATAGCATACTGGCTCAACCTCACAAACTTAACCTCATACTCAGACACCATCTTGCTACCCTGAACCAAGGCCATAAATTCTCTATTCTTCTCATCCTGATATCGGACTCCGAGGTACTTCTTCTTAAAGGCATTTCTGAAGAATTCCCAAGTGACATCTGCCTCTGCCATACCCAAAGTAATGGTGGTCCACCAAGCATACGCATCTCCCTGAATCAAGGAGACAACACAACCCAACTTACGAGTGTCTGGGCACTCCATCTGACCCAAGATGCGTGTAGTACTCTCGATCCAAGCCTCTGAACCCTCGGGAGTCAAACCACAGAACTCAACTCCGCCCAAACTATGGAGCCTCTCAAGGGGTAAACCTATCCCCGCACCCTGAGGTGGTGCTGCAGCATGCATACCGGGTAAAGCTGTCTGAAAAACCCCGGCTATAGTCCGAATCAAATGTGTCATGTCTGCACCTGTCGGACCCTGACCCGCTTGAGCTCCATTACCCCCAACATTTGCACCGGCATGAGGTCCTTTACCATAAACTCCAGCATTCGCACCGGCCTAAGGCACATTACCTTCGCCACCCACCCCATTACCATCGGGAGCAGGAGGAACAGAAGGCACATCCCCGGGTGCCTGGTCACCCGCTCTAGGTCGTCCTCTCGGTTTTACCATAACGAGATAGAATCTAAACAATAAACACATCACACACAAGAAAACATTAGGTTAGCAAGGGCAAGGACCCAAGTTCTCAAGATCTTTAAACCAAAATCATTTTTCAATAACAACACCTAGCAATGGGAATACTCGACTAAACTTCAATTATCAACAAGGACAATAAAGCATGCTTTCATACGCCGTGCAATAGCAAACAACCAAACAAAGCAACTTACCTGACTTACCTTCCCGGGAGACCTCGTAACCTGGCTTTGATACCACCAAATGTAATCCCCTCGTCATGGTCTAGCTAACAGACCGAACCGAACGGGTTACAAGAGGAAAACCGAAGCAAAACCCGTTAAGATCTCACCCCGATTAGCAACCCAATTTTTTCCCTTAATTATCTTGTCTAGATGCATTAATTATATCCTATGTGAGAGGACACGCGGCGAGAAGACACATAGATACAAAACAAGCAAAACATGCAATTAAGATAACCATTTTTAGATTTTTCAACAGGTCGTATCGGTACACTAGAGGGCCGTATCGATACGCCTGTACTTGGTCAACACCCCAAGTCAAGCCTAGGGAAACTGTATCGATACCCATAAGGTGAGTATCGATACGCCCTCAACGGTCAACTTCCCTTGTTCAACTACGAAGACCGTACTGATACTCTCAAAACCAGTACTGATACGCTAAAATCTCGTCAATTTCTCATATATATATATATATATGGGATAGGATCCAGTTACACAGTGTAAAACTCTCTAAGTTTTACACGTTTTTTGGATCGTTGGATGATTGAAACGGATGAATGAGATTAACAGTAAAATATGTGAAGATTATCACTTGTGGAAAAAAGTAAGGAGTTAATCTCAGCCATTCATTTCCCCCATCCAACGATCCAAAAAACGTGTAAAAATTAAAGAGTTTTTTGGGCGGGAAATTTCTAGCATATACTCAAACCCGCCCTGCCTTAACTCAACATTATAAATAACTCGCCCGCTACGATCCCCGAAATTCAAGACTAAAAACTCGACCGGGTCAGATCGAGGCACACTGATTCAATTCGAATTCGGGTTATTTGGCCATCCCTATGCCAAACAAGTTGGTACAACCAAATGGAAACAAATGTATGCCTAGCCAACAGACTGGACCGAACGAGTTACACAGGGAAAACCGAAGCGAAACCCGTTAAGGCCTCACTCCGATTGGCAACCCTAATTTTTTTTTGTTTATTTATTATCTTGTCTAGATATCACAATTTACCCTAGGTGAGAAGACAACAGGGGAAAAGCGGATACAGGTACGATCGAGCAGAGGGCATACAATAATTTAAACTTACCATATAGTTTGTTAGTCAAATTACATACATACGGGGCAAAACCATCTCAAGGGTCACATATGAGCTCACAAGGAAGCATACAAGCTTTAGGGACTAAAAAGTAACATTCAGAAACCCTTGAAGATGCCATCTAACTGATACAACTGCCTGCGTTTCAAAACAAGCTTGCCCATTCCGAAACGCGGGCTTCATTTAAAAAGTAAGACCAAGCCGTTCCGAAACGGTCCCACCTTGTTTCGGAACGGGAGTCTATAGTGGCAAAATGTATCGAAACGGGTTCAGAAACAGGGGCTCACAGTGGCAAATCGTACCGAAACGGCCCTACATGGTTCCGAAAAAAGGAGCCTCCAGTGGCAATTCGTATCGAAACGGCACCACCCTCATTCCGATACGAGTACCCCTGGAGCTCGACCGTTCTAAAACCGTATCAGGCATTTCGAAACGCATGCACACAGTTTGGCCCAAAAACATAGTTTGACATCTCCAAACATCCCCAAACTCGCCCCGAAACATCAAAAACCACATAGCATCATATCATACAAACAATCTAGAGGCAAAACGTCCTAATCATAACACCGATCATACATTCAAGCAACAAATTGGATTTCAAGCCCTAAGCTCACAAGAACACATAGATTCAAAAGCACTTACATGCCAAAACACAAAGTAATTCACACAAGGCCACTTTAAACCTCAACATAACATAGTATCATCACTTCAAACATGCTAGAAACATAAACATAGCCAAAATATAGGCGTTTGAAACGCCAACTCCCTAACAACAAGCCTAGCAATCCCATTGTTTAAGTGTTATTACAAACTAATAAAACCATACTTTGAGCCACCCAAGAACTCCGAGAATCCCTTCCTTTCCCACTTGTATAACCAATACCCGATGGGACTACACATCACCGTTCACAACAACTAGTAGTTTTCCGATGGGACTACACATCACCATACTCTCCTACTAGTCACTACTGGTGGGACTACACATCACCGTAGCAACGACAACCATCACGTGAGATTCGACACCAACAAAAACATTAAACGGAGAGTAAAGGAAATCCACATTTCACACAACATCACAAACAATCCCACACACACCAACGCTTAATGAACAATGTGAATTAGCAAACTTACACGTGGGTTTAGGTTAGCCCTCAAGGCTCCACCTAAACCCCCAAGTACCCACTTTAAAATCATTTAAAACTCCAAAACATTACCACTCATCGATTGAGCCCAATGAAAGCCGAAACACTGTTCTCAAGCCTCCGTATCACCCGATATCGCGTCCAAAGTACCCGAACTCGTTTCCCCTATTTCTCATCAACCAAAAACAAGGTATTACTCCTCTATTCTTCCATAATTTCATTGAATAGCAACAGTCCATCAATCGACTCATTTATTCAATCAACACAAAGCGAAATCCATCAAAACATCATCAAACCCGTTCTTAAGCAAAGCCCAGCAAATACTCATCAAATTAAACATCCAAAACACATCAAAATCATCTAAAACACCCAACCTAGGTCCATATACCTCTAGACCTTGTTTTACCCCCAAACTAAGCCAAAAACACCACTTCTTCACCTTCAAAAATCACCCACTGCCCTAGTTTTGGGTTTTATGGGTTTAAGCTACTTATTAACATTATTTGTCAACCAAAAATAGTTTAAAAACTTCCCACCAAGTACCCATACGAAAATTTCTCAAACCTATCTCTTTTAAATCAAAACTTGAAACCCTAAGTTGAAAAATCGATACTTTGCTAGATTTTTGAAAAGGTAAGATTCAATAATTAAAAACCAATGTAAAAGTGATGTTTACCTTTGAAATTCTTCTAAGAACGTTTGAGTCAAGGGAAAAGATGATGGTGAGCTGTTTAGGAGAAAGTTTAAGCTCTTTAGGTTTTAGTTCCTTTGAAATGAAGATGACTATCAAATCTCAAAATCCCCTTTCAAATTTCATTAATGGAGTTTTTGTAAATAGTGACATCTTTTTATAAAATCAGCATTTTAATCTAATTTAACCCGAAACTAATCCTAGATCAAAACTGATAAACTCACAGCCCTAAACTAGGGCGTTACATTAGGGTTTAGAGTTTAAGGTTTTGTTGGAATTTGGGCTTTTTGAAAATTTTGGGGTTTTGAAAATTAGTCTTTTATTTTTATAATAATATATTAATATATTTAATATTATTAATAATATAAAAAAAATATTTATATATTATTTATTATTTATATATTAATATATTTCTAATATATTTATATTAGAAAATTTATATAGAGTAATATTATTTATATGATAAACTGCAGCTTATAATATATAATATTTGTGCTGGAAATAAAACAAAGATGCTAAGTTGACTTAGTGGTTAAGATGATGCCCTTGATTCCAAACGTTCTTGGTTTGAATCTCATCATCCGCATGATTTTTCCTATTTTCCTCCAGCAAAACGACCCCATTTTAGGCAATTTAGTATCAAAATAGCGGCACCAAAACGACGTTGTTTTGGTCCGGCGTTCAAGTTATCACGGCGTTAAAAATTTAACAGCGCGGTGGTATAAACGAATCAAAAAAAATAAATTTTGGTGGTAAATTTGGACCAATTTGAAGTTCGGTAGTAAAAACGAGTCACCCTCTATAGTTCGACGATACCTGACATAGTTTACCCAAAATTCATTAATTGACTAAATAATTAAAAATGTTTACGTTGTCTTATTCTAGATAAGTTTAAATTTTAATATTAATTTTTAAATATAATTATTTTATTACCTAATAAAAAATGAAGATAGAACATATCTCCTAATTGGTCAAAAATTGGCGAATTAGTGTCTCCTGGGATTAAAATTTACCTACCAATTTCAAATCTATAATTGATTCGTCACAAACCTTAATGTCTTTATTAGCCTTGAGTGTTGACCGAACATAGGAACAAAGTAACACACTTACACAATTTAAAACTTAAAAAGGTTTTACATTAAAATCAATCTTAGATGAATGCAAATTTATATTTTATACGTATGAAAATGGATAATTGAAATTAATAGTAGAAAATAATAAAAAATTACGAAAATAATGTAGATAATTTTCAATTTAAAAGTTTTAATCACATCTATTATATTTGGTGAATCCAATAATACAAAAAACGTGTAAACTTTTTAAGTTTTACAATACTAGAGATAGAAATCAGGTCATTCTGATCAAGTTCGAGTCGGTTAATTTTCGGGCCGTTCAGGTCGAGTTAATTTTTGGTTCGTGTTGTTTTTAGTTTAGGTTAATTCAGATTTAGTTCAGGTCTATGTTTTATTTCGGGTTTGGTCAGTATCGAGTCGTTGATTTTTGGGTTGGGTCAATATCGAATTGGTTGGATTTATTGGTCTGATCAATATCAGATCGGGCAGCTTTCGATTAGAGTCAATATATGAATATGGTCTTTTAGAGGAGAAAAATGATATTAAACCATTAAACTATTACTAAAGATGATCGTTAATTAGTAATATAATACACAAGGAGAATAAAATATACATATTTGAGCAAATTAAATTCGGGTTGATGTAGGTTCGGTTTGCTTTCAGTTTCGATTATTTTTGGTTTTGACTACTTTAAGTTCAGATTAATGTTCAGTTCAACTAAAATTCGGTTCGTTTTGGTCCACATTATTTTAGGTCAAGTTTAAGCCATCGTATTCGGGTCCATATCAAATTTCGATTCTCGAGTCAAATTTGTGAGTTCCATACATTACCACCCCCCACGGGTGATTCTAGCTTTAGACATGTTAAAATTATGTTAATATTAGGCAAATCGGTTATACCGGTAGCCTGTAACTACATAATTTGTTACGATGCGGTTACCGAATTTGTTACAGTAAGTGTAAGAAAATTGGTAGTTATTGAAAAGCTTATCATGGTAGTAAATTTTGTAACTACCTCAACTCTTAAAGGGTTACTCTATATGTTACAAAACGCATGAGAAATACGATACCTACAACATATCTCACCGAACCTATGTAATTTGTTACAAGATATATAGTAAAGAAGGTAATTACTGAATTTATTACCCCATATGTCCAAATCTTAAACCAACCCAACTTATGATAAGGAATTATGTAGCTACCTTAAATCTTAAAGGATGACTCTATATATTACAAAACACATGAGAAATACGATACCTACAACATATCGCACCAAACCTATGAAATTTGTTACAAGATATATAGTAAACAAGGTAACTACCGAATTTATTACTCCATATATCCTAATCCTAAACCAACCAAACTTATGGTAAGGAATTTTGTAGCTACCTTAAATCTTAACTAATGATTGTATATGTTACAAAACCCATGAAAATACGATACCTATAACATATCGCACTGAACCTACGTAATTTGTTACAAGATATATAGTAAACAAGGTAACTACTGAATTTATTACCCTATATATCCTAATCTTAAACCAACAAAACTTATGGTAACACATTTTGTAGCTACCTTAAATCTCAAAGGATGACTCTATATGTTACAAAACGCATGAGAAATACGATACCTACAACATATCTCACCCAACCTACGTAATTTGTTACAAGATATATATTAAACAAGGTAACTATAGAATTTATTACCTCATAAATCCTAATCTTAAACCAACCAAACTTATGGTAAGGAATTTCGTATCTACCTTAAATCTTAAAAGATGACTCTATATGTTACAAAACGCATGAGAAATATTATACCTACAACATATTACACCGAACCTACGTAATTTGTTACAAGATATATAGTACACAAGGTAACTACCGAATTTATTACCCCATATATCCTAATCTTAAACCAACCAAACTTTTGGTAAGGAATTTTGTAGCTACCTTAAATCTTAAAAGATCACTCTATATGTTACAAAACGCATGAGAAATATGATACCAACAACATATCGTACCGAACCTACGTGATTTGTAACAAGATATATAGTAAAAAAGGTAACTACCGAATTTATTACCCCATATATCCTAATCTTAAACCAACCAAACTTTTGGTAAGAAATTTTGTAGCTACCTTAAATCTTAAAGGATGACTCTATATGTTACAAAACGCATGAGAAATACGATACCTACAACATATCACACTGAACCTACGTAATTTTTTACAAGATATATAGTAAAAGGTAACTACCGAATTTATTACCCCATATATCCTAATATTAAACCACCCAAACTTATGGTAACACATTTTGTAGCTACCTTATATCCCAAAGAATGACTCTATATGTTACAAACGCATGGGAAATACGATACCTACAACATATCGCACTAAACGTACGTAATTTGTTACAAGATATATAGTAAACAAGGTAACTACCGAATTTATTACCCCATATATCATAATCTTAAACGAACCAAACTTATGGTAAGGAATTTTGTAGCTACCTTAAATATTAAAGGATTACTCTATATGTTACAAAACGCGTGAGAAATACGATACCTAGAACATATCACATTGAACCTACGTAATTTTTTACAAGGTATATAGTAAACAAGGTAACTACCGAATTTATTACCACATATATCCTAATCTTAAACCAACCAAACTTATGGTAAGGAATTTTGTAGCTACCTTAAATCTTAAAGGACGACTCTATATGTTACAAAACACATGAGAAATACGATACCTACAACATATCTCACCCAACCTACGTAGTTCGTTACACAATATATAGTAAACAATGTTACTACTGAATTTATTACACCATATCTCTTAATCTTAAACCATCCCAACATATGGTAAGACATTTTGTAGCTACCTTATCTCTTAAAGGATTACTCTATATGTTACAAAACGGATGATAAATACGAGACCTACAACATATCTCACCCAACCTACGTAATTCGTTACGAAATATATAGTAAACATCATAACTACCGAATTTATTACCCTGTATATACTAATCTTAAACAAACCCTACTTATGGTTAGGAATTTTGTACCTACCTTATCTCTTAAAAGATTACTCTATATGTTACAATACGCATTATAAATACGATACCTACAACATATATCACCTAACCTACGTAATTCGTTACACAATATATAGTAAACAAGGTAACTACCGAATTTATCACACTATATATCATAATCTTAAACCAACCCAACATATGGTAAGGCATTTTGTAGCTACCTTATCTCTTAAAGGATTACTCTATATGTTACAAAACGCATGATAAATACGAGACCTACAACATATCTCACCCAACCTACGTAATTCGTTACATAAAATATAGTAAACAAGGTAACTACCGAATTTACTACCCCCAATGTTCATATTCTTAAACCAACCAAAGTAATAGTAAAAAATATTGCATCGGTACTGTTCATGTTGCATCAGTAGTGTTCATGTTGCATCGGTAATGTTTATGTTGCATTTATTACCTCATATTACCAAGTTCAAAAATATTGTTCAAAATCGATATTATTTTGTTGCATGTTTGATTCTAGAATCGATAATGTTCTTGTGGTACCAGTAATTATGTTAATTGTACTGGTAGTATTGTGTATCATTTGTACCATTTTAGTTCACTATATATATAAATTTGTATGTTTTAATTAAAATCACTTGAAAATTGTTTTAAATTTATTTTCATTGACTAAAGTTTTGTGGAATTCTTTAAAGAGAAAATTGTTTAAAACCCTTGGAAACAATTGTTCTAAGCACTAAGAAAATTTGTACGATTAATAGTATCGAAAGACGATAAGCACAATATAAGTAAACGTGGTAATACAAAATATTCAAATCATTTAAAATGAAACTACAAAATTAAAAACATCTGTGCAATAAAAAAACATCTAAAGTGTCATCCATAAATTCATAATGACAACCAAAGACATAGATAAAAATCATAAAAAACAAGAGAAACAAATCCACCAAGCATCTGATGTCGGTGGTAGATCAAAGTTGGAGGAAGAAGCTCAAAGGTTAAAAAGTTCCAAGAGAAAGTGGCAACCTTGTCAAACAAAGGGTTGAACCGAAAAATAAATTAACCATGAATTTTCTCAAGTCTAACAAAGAGACATTCTTGAAAAAATCGGATAAGTCAACCTGCAAAAAAAACAAATAAATATGTTTGCAACAATTTAATCTCAATTCTCAATAAATTTTATTAATCAAAACAATAATTTTAAAGATTATATATATATATATATATATATATATAATTAAAAAAGAAAAGGACTTAAAACATGAAATGTGTGTATGTATAGTGGCAATCTCAATTTTATATGTAATATGTAAGAGTAGTACAGATACCATCAAGAACAGTACAGATATCGTCAAGAACAGTACATATACTACATGATACTTTTATCAAATTTTTACATTTGTTCAAATGGTATTGATACTGCAATAATAATATCGATGCCAAAATGCAGAAAATGTCATTTTAAGCTCGAAAATGCTCCTCAATCTAACTCTAATCTTCTTATAGTGTCCCTAAGACTACCTAAAGCCACCAACGTTGTTCATGTGTCATTTAACATCATTAGCAAGCATTCCTAACAAAACCCTACTCCAATTCAAACTCTAATTTTATATAGACATGAATCTTATTTTGAAGCTTGATATGTGAAGAGGAAGAATCTTACCTCAAATATTACTCTACTCCAATTCAAACTCAAAGAAATCGAGGTTGAAGAAGATGGATGAAAGAAAAATGTAAATTTGTTAAAAAGTTGCGTTTGATTCCCCCCTTCTTTCCCTCCTTGCTTTTTATAAGGTTAATCGATTAACCTGCTATCGCATTTTACTCCTTGACTCAACCTCCCCCCATACACATATTATATATGTACCTTGACTAGAAAAAAGGACCAACCCAAGGAAGGAGCACCTTAAATATAAAAAAGGACCAAACCAGAAAAGGAGTAGTTAGCCATCCCTCTAAAATCTTCAAATTTTATTTTATGTCTATATAAAATTTAATTTTGCATAAGTTTATAAATTGATAGTCGATAATAAAAATTATATAGAATTAACTATATCTTTTCCTCAAAATTATTTGTTCTTTATAAATACATATTTACATAAATTTATACTTGATGAAATGATGATAATATTTGTTTTAATTGATTAGAATTGATACTTAAATCAGTAACGGAGCCATGATTTTTCTATAGTGTGATCAGAATATTTATATTATTGTAATAAGTATTGTTGACCACATACCCCAACAAATTAAGTGGGGTTAAATATACTATTTCTTATGAAATTTTTTATATTACCCCATTGAAAATTCCATACCTCAACAAATCAAATATGATCAATTGCACCCCCAATTTTTAATCTACATCCGCCCATAATTTAAATTGAGCAAGCATATATATATTTGGTTGGTTGATTAAGTTGTTCGTCTTTGTTCCCTCATTTTTTTAGGTCGTGAGTTCTAGACCCACTAGTAGCACCCCTTTATTCCCCTAAAGTCCACATTTTCCCTCCCCTCTAGGTAAGATTATGACTAGATATAGGATTTGTCAAAAAAGAAGAAGGGAAAAATGATACTTAAATTGTACTCCATTTGTCCCGGTAATTTATCACTTTTAATATTTTAAAATTGTCTCATTCAAATTGTCATTTTAAAAAATTCAACAAATTTTATTAGACATATTTTTTATCCTTTTATAATGTCCCAACAAAAACAAAAAGTTAAAATTCTAAGGATAAAATTTTTATTTAAATTATTTTATATCATACATTTTATATTAGATTTTTTAAAATTACATGAAAAAAATCAATAAATGACAAAATAATTAAGATATGGGGAGTATAAGATATATAAATGTTATAATTATCAGAACAATAATGAAGAAATAATAAACAATCGTGAACACATAAAATAAAATCAAGATTTACGTGGAGAACTCAAGATTTACTTGATAAAAATTATTTTTAAATTTGATTTACAACGAATATGAGTGAAGATTCACTTAGTAAAAAGATGACATAAAAAATTAACAAAGTAAATGATTTTCATTGAAAAAAACTATAAATACTTTGGTGAGAAAGTCTCATAATATGAATTCTTGTCAAAATAAGATACAAAATATAAAAGATGCCCCAACTTTTATTAAATATCGATATGATATTTATATACAAGGGTGGCTAACTACTGTGTAGCTAACTAACTCTAAAACTGCATAGTTAACAAACTTTAACTATCTAACTAATTGTTAACTGTGTAAAAAAATACACACTCCAGCACTCCCCCTCAAGTTGGTGGTTTAAAAATAGATTTAACCCCCAACTTGGACAACACAAAATTATGCCGGTGCACACCCAGAGCTTTTGTCAAGATGTCTGCTGGCTAGTCTGCTATAGATATGTGTTTTGATTGTATCAATCCCTCTTGCACTTTTTTTCTTATAAAATGACAATTAATCTCTATATGTTTGGTGCGCTCATGATACACATGATTTGCAGCTATCCGTATGACAGCTTTGCTATCACAATGCAGCTTTGTTGGTGTTATATCTTTCATTCCAAGTTCACCCAACAAATCCCATAACCACACAATTTATGTTGCTATTGTTGCCATACTTTCATTCTCTGCTTCAGCAGATGACCTTGCTATTGTATTTTGTTTCTTAGACTTCCAAGAAATCAAAGAACCTCTAAATTTGATGCAAAAACCAGTAACTGACTTGCGTGACATTGGACATGCTGCCCAGTCAGAGTCACAATAAGCTTCGAGAGTGCAGCCCTTTCATGACTTCATTAAGATCCCTTGACCAGGATCTCCTTTAATGTATCTTACCACTCTAAGGGCTTATTCAAGACGTGACTTCTTAGGCTCCTTCATAAACTGACTTAAGTGCTGAACAGAAAAGCTAATGCCTGGTCTTGTGTGTGTGAGGTAGATCAGCTTGCCTATCATCTTCTGATAAGTTGTTTTATCCTTCAAGACCTCATCTTCACAAACCTGTTGTAAACCACTATCAAACTCTATTGTAGTAAGCTTTATATTATGTTCAAGGGGAGTTGTAGTTGGCTTTGCTCCCCCTAAATCAGTACTTTTAATAAATTCTAGTGCATATTTTCTCTAATTCATTAGTATGTCTTCTTTAGACTGTAGAATTTCCAAACCAAAAAAGAACCTTAGATCCCCTAAATCTTTTATCTTGAAGTTATGATTTAAGATCCTTTTAAGCTCTTCAATGAGGCCTAATGACTAGTGATCATAAGATTATCCACTTAGATTAACATGATTACTAGCTTCTCACCTACTTTATTAGTAAACAAAGAATAGTCAAATCTGATCTGAGTATACCAACAGTAATTAAGGCCTCCGTTAGCTTTATATTCCATTGTCGAGAAGCTTGTTTTAGCCCATAAAGGGACTTTTGCAGCCTGCATACCATATTCTCCCTATGGCTGCAAAACCCTTCTGGAAGTTGCATGTAGACCTCTTCAACAAGGTCACCTTAAAGAAACACATTATGTACATCCAACTGATGTAATGGCCAATCAAACATTACAGCAAGAGAAAGTATAAGACGAACAATGGTAAGCTTTGCAACAGGAAAGAAAGTTGCAGTATCGTCAATTCCCTCCTTTTGGGTGAAGCCTTTAGCAACAAGGCGAGCCTTATAACGGTCAACAGCCCCAAAAGCCTTGTACTTAATTTTAAACACCCATTTGCAACCAATGGGAATCTTGCCCGAGGGTAAAGGAACAACTAACCAAGTACCATTTGACTCCAAGGCTAATAATTCCTCTTTCATAGCTTGAATCCATACATGGTATTTAATTGCTTCAGAATAGGAGGATGGTTCAAAAATAGAAGAAGTAGAAGACAAAAAAAAAACTTGAGTAGAAGATGGCAAATGAGAATAGGAAATGTAATTAGAAATCGGATACAAACCTGGAGCAGAAGATGAGGTGACAGAGAGAGCTTAATCATGAAGACAATTAGGAGGTATAGAGACACGAGAAGACTTACGAGAGGCAATAGGGTGACCTGGAATACTTGTTGAATTATCAGGAATAGCTTATGATAAAGTTTCAGGAACATTAGCTGTGGAATTATTAGGGATAAGTGAAGTTGAAGTAGCAGGTATAGAAGATGTGGAAATATCAGGGGATAAATGAGAAGAAGAAACAGGCTGTGAAGTATTGGGAATAATAAAAAATTCAGAATTAGGAACAAAAGGCTGAAATGGAAAGAAGGAAGCAAGAGAATCAAGATCAGACTTAAAAGGAAACACAGTTTCATGAAAATAAGCATCTCGACTAACAAAAAATGTTTTGGTGTTAAGGTTGAACAAAAAATGATTTATTATAGAGATGTTCATAAGGGGAAATCCAGTTGAGAACAGAAGAGGGAAAGCGATTGATGATATAACAAGCAGTCAAGATACATTCCCCCCAAAACTTGATAGGGACATTGGACTGAAATTTGAGAGCATTAGCAACCTCAAGAAAATGTCTATGTTTACGCTCAACAATTCCATTTTTCTGAGGTGTTCTAACACATTTACTTTGATGAACAATGCCGAGAGAAGAAAAAAGATCTAAACAAGAAAGGTTGAAGAACTCAGCGCCATTGTCACTTCTTACAGTTTGCACAGACACAAAAAATTGAGTATGAACATAAGCAAAAAATTGCTGAAGATAAAGAACATCATCAGACTTCAAACGCGGCAAGTAAATCCAGGTCATACGACTAAAGTCATCAACTATCGTAAGGAAAAAAAACGATAACCATAATGAGTAGAAACGTGATACGGACCCCAAAGGTCAATATGAATCAATTGAAAAGGATGACTAGAAACAGAATAACTATCATGGAAGGGAAGATGAGACTGTTTGGCAAGAGGACAAACAGGACACTGAACAATAAAGTCATTATGAAACTTAGAATTGGTCAAACAAGGTAAACGATGCATTTTATCAACAGGAGCATGGCCCAAACGAGCATGCCACAACTTAGTGTGATCAACAATAGAATTACAATCAACAAAACTAGGAAGACAAACATTGCTTTGAACAGGGAAAAAAGAAAACCAGAATTTTTAGCAGAAGACTTCAAAAAAATACAAGCCTCCACACTCTCTACCAATCCCCATCATCTGTCCAGTGTTAAGATCTTGTAAAAGACAAAAACGAGGATAAAAGAAAACAACACAAGAAAGGTCAGTAACCAACTTGGAAACAGAAAGCAGGTTGTGATGAAAATCAAGAACATAAAGAATGTTTGTAAGCAAACGAGAAGAATTTAATGAAAAAGACCCAATGTGGGAAATGGGAGTGGTTTTACCATTGGAAAGACGAACACGACGAGGATTCGAAGCACATGAAATAGGATTTAAAAGACAATGAATATCAGAAGATACATGATCAGTAGCCCCAGTATCAAAAATCCAAACATGACTACCAGTAGCAGAAAAACATGAAGAAATCGAACCTCCCATATTAACAGAAGAATCCTGAGGTCCCGTATTCAAAAGAGCCAAAATCTGAGCATATTGGGCAGGAGAAAACGAAGGAACATAGGGAACCAAACTTGGACCAGGATCAAACGATGGAGTAGAAACTTCATTGGTTGTCAAAGCAGCCTGAACCTCGCGCTTTTTAGTAAACTTGTAATCAGAAGGAAAACCAATTAGCCGATAACAAATTTCTTTTCGATGACCGTGGATCTTGTAATGGTCACAAACACCACTGAAACGTCAACGCGAGGAAGCACCACCAGACAAGTTAGAGTACAGTACAATAGAGTCCAAGATAGGAGAAATATCAGACAAATGAGCACGCTGGGATTCCTCTCGCAAGAGCATGGAATAAGCCTTGTTGACAGAAGGCAATGGCTGCATCAAGAGAAGCTGACTTCGAACGGCAGAATATGTCTCGTTAAGCCCCATGAGAAACTGAAAGAGTTTCTGCTGTAAAAGTTGTTGTTGATTGGCACGCGAAGCTTCGCAATCACAAGGAGAGAAGGGGACGAGGGCATTGTAATCATCCCAAAGCATCTTCAATCGAGTGAAATATGAAGAAATTGAAGAATCACCTTGAACTAATGTGGCAATCTCACGATGAAGGAAAAAATATCGTGAACCATCAACCTTGACAAAACGCTCTTTCAAGTCATCCCAAGCAAGAGCAGTGCTGGTGGCGAAGACGATGCCGACAGAGAGGTCCTTGCTGGCGGTGTTGAGAATCCAGGAAAGAACCAGCGTGTTGCATCTGTCCCAAAGTGTTGATTGCGCCGCCGAAGGATAATCCGTCCGACGACAGTTGCCATCAACAAAACCTAATTTGTTTTTGGCAAGAAGCGCGATGCGCAAAGAACGACTCCAAATGTTATAATTCTCAATTCCGGTGAGCTGATGAGAGATGAGAATGGTACCAGGAGTGTCTGATAGATGAAGATACAATGAGTGATTGGAATCAATTTTCATGGAAAACCAGAGAAATTAGGAAAAATGAGAAGAAAACGAGGAAAACTTGGGGAAAAAATGAAGAACACAAAGGACGGGCAAATCGCAAGAGAAGAAATGAACGAAACAGAAAAACAAAGTGGGCTTTAGGAAAAACAAACCCAACGGAACGGGCTGACATCTGATACCATGTTAAAATAAGATACAAAGTATAAAAGATGCCTCAACTTTTATTAAATATCGATATGATATTTATATACAAGGGTGGCTAACTACTGTGTAGCTAACTAACTCCAAAACTACATAGTTAACCAACTTTAACTATCTAACTAATTGTTAACTGTCTAACAATTATACACACTCCAACAATTCTTCATATTAACACCCCAATTTAAACAAACTTGAGCAACCTAGAACATAATCCAACATCAAATTAAAATACTTAGAAAAACAAAGAAATAAACAAAAATGGGTATTTTGCATCTAAAATCGCAAATATGAAACATATACACCGACTGTTCTGTGTCAAAACCGAGCAAATAACCTTAAAAGAATCAAATTAGAAAAACAAAAGCAGATAACACTGTTAAATTATTAACAACATAAAAGAAAAATTAAATAAATGGAAAAGCTCGGATTTTCGAAAGGGTTACTGAATTGGTTCTGAAGAACAAATAAGTAAACTGGAGTGGAGATTCTTTTAACAAAATTTCTACACTTTTCGTTATTACTTTACTTTTTTTCTTAGATACTTTATTACAACCGCTAGAGTGGAGATTTTTTAACAAATTTTTATCTACTTTTTTGTGCTATTTTATATGTAATCTTACCAATGATTTTATACCATACGTATTGATTATTTATTTCTTATTTTATTAATAATATATATAATATAAAATTATTATTGGACCATATAAAGTGACATAAAAAAGACAGAAAATTTTATTTATTATTATTTTTTATATCAATTTTGATAGTTTATTTGGGTAAGAGAATGACCACAATTGACATAACAAACAAGTTATATATTTTTATAAAATAAAAATACCTCGTTAAAAATCAGCCTATCGAAAAATGAGTAGAAAAAGAGTGCACCTTACCTATACCGATCGTTACAACATTGCAAGAATTATAATAATAACAAAACGGAATGGGTTTAAATGGCAAAGACTAGTGGCTTAAAGTATGTTGGTACCATGGTTTAAACTTTCTAAAAATAAATATATAAATTATTAAAAAAAAACGGAAGAGTCTTTCACCTGGCTCAAGATGGCGACATGTAAGTATTTAAAAAAATAAATACATAGATCAATAACGAGTTGGTTTAGTGGGATAAGATGATAAATGTTTTAAATAATCTCAGAAGTCGAAACTTAATTTTGCGAATAAAACAAATTAAGCTGAGAGAGTCACTCTCATATTCGATCTCTGCAAAATTTGATCCAAACTAATCAACCAAGAAATCTGATACCAATATTAAACCAAAGAAATAGTAAATAAATAGTTATTTAAAAAAATGGAAAAGTGTCTCGGTCTTGCTTAATATGACATGGTAGGATTTTGATAAATAAATAAGTAAATAAATAGAAACTATTAAAAATGGAAGTGTTTTTTTTTCTTTCTCAAGATGACATGGAAGGACAGTAGACCAAACCTAAATTCCATGTGTACATAAGGACAGAGCTAGGATGTGACTTGTGAGTGTGAGACAAACTTAAATATTTGAAAAATGAGAGTACAAATGTATAATTATTTTTTTTATAAAAAAAATCTACAATATAAAAATAAAAAAAGAGTTTGGGGGCATGAGCCTCTCTCAGAGTCAGACCCATGTCCCTCCGTCTTTGATCGTACATGCTTCTATTTTCTTATTGCCATAACATTGTTTAGTTCAAATTTTGCTATCAATAGATTTCATCGAGTGGTTATAGTAATAAAGACGGATTGATTAACCATGCTCGTCTAATTAAACTAATATATTAGTATAATTTTTAAAATATTAATTATTAAAATATTTAAACTATATTTATTAATAATTTTTAATAATGTAATATAATATTTCTATTTTAATATAATATTTTTCCTATTACAATATTATACTCAATTATAGTATTTTTTGAAAGGTACTCAATCATAGTATAATATTATATGATATAATTTTTTTTTGTTTTCATAATATATAACAATTTATTAATATATACTATATTATTTTCATATTTAATATTATCATTATATTGACATAAATAACATTTACTAATTATTCTAATAATTTAAAGATAAAATTATTGAGTTATTTTTTATCAATATGTATGATTTTATTGAGTTATTATTAATGAGTAATATTATTTTATGCATTTAATATTAATATTATACTTCAATATTTTTTAAATTATTAATTATTGAAACATGTTATTAATAATTTTTAATGATATAATTTATTATTCTTAATTTAATAAAAAAACTAATATAATTAATAATATTATTGTTTTAATAAAATATACTAGTCTTAATATTTTTTATTAAATTGAAAAAAATATGCTTTAATAACAATTATAAAGAAAATATCTAATGCACTGGCGGTGGAAACGAAAAGTTTTCACAAGTGTCTTAATTTTATGGTTTAAGATTTATGGTTAGAATTTAATATTTATGGTTAGAATTTATGGTTTGGAGGTTATGTTTTAGTTTTAAGGTAATATGGTTAGAGATTTAGATTTTAACATATGAACCCTAAATTATAACCACACCTTCTAAATTCAAAACTCATCCAACAAAAGCCGTAAACACTAGACCCTAAACGAAATCTTTAAAACTAAGGTGCTTGTGGAAATAAAGTTTCCACAAGCGCTTGTGCATGGAATAACTACACATAATTATATTGACATAAATAATATTTACTAATTATTATAATGTTTTAGAAATTATATTATTGAATTTTTAAGGCATATTAAGGGTTCAATAAGCCCCTAAACTTTTCAAAAGAATCAATTAAGCTTTTAAACATTTTTTACACTCAATTAAGCCCTCAAACTCAAGAAAATAAACTAATGTAGCCCTTTGACTAAGGTTGACCGTTAAATTTAATGGGTTTTTTTAATTTCTTTTGACATGTTTCGTAATCAGATAATGCCACTTGTTATTTCTAGGGATTGTTAAATTTTATTTTTTTAAATATCTAAAAAAAAGAAAAATAATCCTCCCAAAAACCCTTTTCACTATCCCATTGGTTTCAAGTTCTCAAACCAAGTGATTTCTTCAAGATAAATGGTTCCTCAACTTAGTTTCATCTTCCTTGAGTCATAAATATTGAGATTTTTGCAAAACTCGTGGATTTAAACTTGCTTTGATTTTAAAGTTTTGTTTGAAATAAAAGGAGGTTTATGGGTTTTTCGTTTGGGTTGTCTATGGCTGAGTTGAGAGTGTTTTAACTTTGTTTTATCACTAAAATAACATGAAAAAGATTGATTTTTATAGAAAACCCGAAATGGGTATTATGGGTGATTTTGGGAGTTGGAAATCTTGAGTTTTTGGTTGGGTTTTGAGTCTAAATGACACCTGAGGGTTTGATAGCTTTGGATTGACGTTTAAGGATGTTAAAAGGTAGATTTTTATGGTAAATTCGTTGGGTATGGCTGCAAGTAGTTTGGGACTGAAATTGTTATGTTTCGGGTGAAGTTTGGGCTTGAATCGATGTGTGTTGTTGCAAGATTGTTGGGTTCCGGGTTTTTGCTGTGTTTGTGAGTGTATTAATGTTCTAATTTTTGATTTTGGGTTGCTCAAAAAAGAGGAATTGGAATCGAGCTTTGTGGACTGAAATCCGAAAAGTTCGGAGGCTTGATTCGGCATCTTGGACATCATTTGTGTGTTGGCTGGTGAGTGGATTGGTTTTAAAAGCCTTAACGTGGTTAAGGGAATGTTTTGGGAGTTTGGATTGAGCTTGAAAGGCCAACCCAAGCTCAAGAGTAAGTTTTAAAGGTTTTATTCAATTAAATTGTGTTTTACGATTCTTGATGCGAGTTGAACATGTTATGTTGTTATGTGTTAGTTTGCATTGTTATGCATGTTGAGACTTATGTCTTGTGTTTATATTACATTGTGAGTACATGCCTTGGATGGAAGTTTGGACATGGTAAGTGGTTCAAGCATCATTAATGCTTGTGGTTGTGAATGAGTATATTGACACGTGTTTAGTTGTTACCGGATATAATTGATCGATCAATAGGATTAGAGTGCACTCGAGGTGAAATTTGCGCGTGGACTTAGTGATGTTAGATTCCACTAAGGAGGAGTAAACTTGATGAGTGTGAAAGAGTCTTATTAAATTGGAGCGCAAGTGTACACCCGTGTCAAGTTATAGTATAAAAGATGTCGTCTCCACAGGGATTGGGAAAACTTTAGAATTAATTTTCCTGAACAAAGAAAAACAAAAACACAGATAATTGAGAATTGGTTGGGTTGAAGTAAAACTGAAGTAGACAAGGGAAATAAAGGAGGAAATCAGATTAATATTGTAGGTGGGTATTGATTTGTTTCGTAGTGCAGGTATTGCACTGTTTAGAGGACTTCTGTTGCTTATGTCATGGAACCTTTCGCGGCAGAGGTCTACTATTGTCGCGGCAGCGATCAACAACTTCGTTACTTCAAGTTCGGCAAGAACCCCTGTTGTGACTTGTCCTATCCCTAGGTCCAAGTTCTGTCGGCGAACACGTCTCTGATGATACCTCTTGACATGAATCGAAGGATGAACACTGGTGTTTGTGAATTCTTCTTTAGCCGCTTAACCTTGTACCTATCCCTAGGCCAAGATAGTTCAACCATAAACTAGAAAACTGTATTTACTCCTTTCTTATAATTAACTCTCCCGATATTAAGTAAATAGATAACCTCACAATGCTCTCCTGATACTCTTATGAGATGTTAAAACCAGAGTAAATAAACTTGAAGTTTTATTGATTGAACAGAAAAACCTAAGAAACAGTTTAACCGTTACAACTACTTTACAAGATCAACCTTTAACCCTAGGGAAGATTTAGAACATGATGAAGAAGAGAAAAGCTAGGGTTTTTGGGGGAAGACGGCTGGGAGCTAGATTTCCTTGTCGAAACACAAGCATATATATAGGCTTTGGGTGTAAGCTTCCTTAGGGGCCAAGAATACTAGTTTGAATTAAAGTACAACTTATTTAAAGACTAAATCTCTGAATAAACGTCCCTTAATTCGCTTTATCTTCTTGCTTTGACTTTCTCCTCAAACTTTGGGTAAGGCCTTCCTTGTGCTTCTGGGCTCCAAAAATTATGCGAGTGGTCTACAAAAATCAGGCTTTAAATCCTCTATCAGTCGAACTTCACTTCACATTTTCCATCTTTGTTGTCTTCACTGTCGCCACTTCTGTCACAACAACTGTCACGATAGTGATTTATAAGGCAGTTTTCTTTAACCCTTCACTCCAGCTCTGCAGTTATCTTATGTTCCTCTGCTGACCTGGATGCTGCCACGACAGGTACCTGCAAGAGTTGATCGAAATCAGCAGCATCTCTGCAAAATTATCCATATGTGATGTTTATGCAAATTCTATCCTAAAATGCAACTAAGCATGCTTGAGTGCATCAATAATATGGATAAATGAGGGATAAAATATAGAACATTTATGCACTCAACACACCCCCAAACTCGAATTATTGCTTGTCCTCAAGCAAATGCAATCTAACTAAGATTGAAACTTTTTGGCTTTGGCTTAACTCAATGAACAACCATTACCTACAACACCTTCACCATCAAGATCAATACCTTTTTGGATGTTCACGGACTTATCCGGAGCAATACTATAACTCTTGTGTGATTGTGTGCAGGTTTTGTGAACAAATATGATCCTAGACTCTTTAGCAACCAGAATAGTTACTCAACTCACTTGAGTTTTATTTCAAAATAATTCTTAACTAGAGCCAATTTCGAGCACCTCTAGTTTTCTTCCTAACTTAGATTGAAGTTTTTCTATTTCTACTAGAGCCGGTTTCGGGCACCTCTAGTTATCTTCCTTGAGCCAATGTTAGGCACCTCTAGGAGTACCTCTAGTTATCTTCCTAGAGCCAGTGTTAGCCACCTGTAGGAGTAAACTGAGTCTAAGTTTTTTTTTTTAACTCAAGTGGCTAAGCTTCCTATTCTAAGTTTACTAACAGAAGTCTTAACAACATATAAGTCACAAAGGTGTTTTAAGAGTTCAGAACTATAGTAAGGCTCTAAATACTTCCTAAAACATCTTAAAGCTATTGTCAAAATAGTGAAGACCGCGACAGGTAAGAGAAATTCAAAAACTTAAGCCAATTTTTTTACACAAAAATAAATAGTTATAAACACAAAATATAATTAGTCAATTAATAATAAAAGGACTGCCTACCCCCAAACTCGAGGGTTGCATTGTCCTCAATGCATGACAAACAAAAACATAAAGGTAAAAACATCACAAATAGAAAAGAGAAACACAAAAAACAAAATGAGAAAGAAACTTAATTTGAAGTGCCAACATTGCTGTCATCATTGTTGTCGCCTATACGAAGCTGTCGGTGGGCAATTACGTTTGATTTCTTCTGGGGAAATTTGGGTGCTGCCTTTGTGGTTGGAGAGGATGAGGCTGCTTTTTTCTTTGCCTCTCGAGCCGACTTGATTCTGATAGTTGAAAGTTTTGGAGCTTTGTCCAGAACCTCGAACTTTGTATGTTTTCTCTACTTTCTTCCTTTCAGCTGCTGCTGCCACATCCTGCTCTGGCAAGTATCCTTGCTTCCCTTGGCGGATGCTGAGGCAGTTTGGGTGGCCGAGGGTGTTGCAGCGGTAGATGCTAGGGCGGCGGGATGGGCAGCTGATGCTAGGCGGCGGGCGCAGGGCGACAGCATCAGTACTGCCGGGTGGTGGGTGCCTGGGTTGCCGATCTTTTAAAGGATGCCTCCTCTGCTGCCAGGGCAGCGAAAATAGATATTGTCGAGGCAGAGAACACCATGTCTTGATGGCCTTGGGTTTTTAGGTTGATGTGAGTTCTTTATTGGAAAAGATAAGAAAAACAAATAAAATAAAAAACTTAAGAGTTCAAGAGGGAATTAATCCTTGAAACTCTTATCCTAAAATAACGAAATTAAAAACTGAAACTAAATAAAATTTGAGGAGCGTCGTTTCCGATATTTCTTATGGTCCATCCGCACCCTCCATCGAGTTACAATTTTGCCCAAAAAGGGTTGGGCCAATGTTCTCGTGGTTACTCCTTTTTGTTTTATCATGGTGGAGGTGACTTTCTTTCTGGTTCCTTTGTAGCCCAATAAGTCCTCCCATCTTGGCATTGTTCCTGAACACATGAACATATGTTTAGGAAAAATTATATCTATATCCAACCATGTACTTACCTCATTCTCGTCGAAGTTCGTTATAGTGGGAAGTAGCCTTTGATGTCGTGTCTACTGCTGCGGCAGCTAGTTATTTTGACAGTCCTTTGTCGGGTTGCTTTGCAGGTCAAGGGGACATTGGAAAGTGCCATGACTCCCATATCAATTTTTGTTGGCCACTCGTAGCTCTCCATCAGTAGAGATCTCGATGATTCTAAATCCACCGACGTTGGTTCCTCAAATAGCTGCAATGGTATTGGTGAGTTTTCAAAGAATTCAAAAGGTTCGTTTATTACCTGCTCATATTCCATTGGCGAGGCATTGTCATCGAGTTGCTCTTGCATGTGGTTGTGCGAGTGCCATGGTGAAGGTGGATGTATGCAATCTTTGTCGGGCATAGCCAAGGCAGTGGGTTGAGGTTTTGCCTCTGTAGTGGTTGCTGCTTCAGCATCAGTCGCTGCCGAAGTGGCAGTTGCCGCTTTGACCGGGGTTTCTGCCTCAGAAGTGGTTTTCGTCGTGACATTCTTCTCTACTTCACTAGGTGTTGTTGCAGTGTTGTTCCGTTCAGGCTTCTTGATCATTACCAAGGCAAGTTGTTGTTCATGATCATCATGTGTTGGGCAGTCTCTTTCCTTGGCATCCTTGTCATCTTGCCTCGGGATTTCAGGTTCATCCGTGGCATGAATGAGGACCGATGTGCTAAAGATTGCATCCATCTTGGCGATTCTTTTGTCCATAGAAGCCGACAATTCTTGAGTAAGTGCCATGAATGCTTGTAGTGTGTCTTCCAAGGATTTTGACTGCTCTTGAGGATGATGACATTGCCAGGGCATATCGGGTTCTGCAGCAAAACTGTTATGGTAAAAAATATTATGCGAGTTTTGATCATACCATAAAACATTTTGCTGTTGCGGTAGCGACATCTGTTGTCTCTGTTGCTGCTGTGGTGGCATATCTTATTCTTGTTGGTTCCATCATTGGTTGTCCATATATTCACCGAAAAGATGGGGACATCTTTCGAGTGCATGATTACCTTCCGGTAATTGCAAGAACATTCCCACATCAGTTCTCGAATGGTTTTTCCTAACATGTTGATGCCCTTGAACATGTATTGCACCTGAGTTTTTAAACGAATAAAATAAGGCAAGAAAATAAATATTAGTGCAGGAAAAAAACACGAAGTTGTGCGCCAATCCCCGGTAACGGCGCCAAAAACTTGATGAGTGTGAAAGAGTCATATTAAATTGGAGCGCAAGTGTACACCCATGTCAAGTTATAGTATAAAAGATATCGTCTCCACAGGGATTGGGACAACTTCAGAATTAATTTTCCTGAACAAAGAAAAACAAAAACACAGATAACTGAGAATTGGTTGGATTGAAGTAAAACTGAAGTAGACAAGGGAAATAGAGGAGGAAATTAGATGAATATTGTAGGTGGGTATTGATTTGTTCCGTAGTACATGTATTGCACTGTTCAGAGGACTTCTGTTGCTTATGTCATAGAACATATCGTGGTAGAGGTCTACTATTGTTGCGGCAACGATCAACAACTTCGTTACTTCAAGTTCGGCAAGAACCCCTGTTGTGACTTGTCCTATCCCTAGGTCCAAGTTCTGCCGGCGAACACGTCTTAGATGACACCTCTCGACGTGAATCGAAGGATGAACACCTATGTTTGTGAATTCTTCTTTAGCCGCTTAACTTTGTACCTATCCCTAGGCCAAGATAGTTCAACCATAAACTGGAAAAATGTATTTACTCCTTTCTTATAAATAACTCTCCCGATATTAAGTAAATAGATAACCTCACAATTCTCTCCTAATACTCTTATGAGATGTTAAAACCAGAGTAAATAAACTTGAAGTTTTATTGATTGAACAGAAAAACCTAAGAAACAGTTTAACCGTTACAACTATATTACAAGATCAACCCTTAACCCTAGGGAAGATTTAAAACATGATGAAGAAGAGAAAAGCTAGGGTTTTTGGGGGAAGACGGCTGGGAGCTAGATTTCCTTGTCGAAACACAAGCATATATATAGGCTTTGGGTGTAAGCTTCCTTAGGGGCCAAGAATACTAGTTTGAATTAAAGTACAACTTATACAAAGACTAAATCTCTGAATAAATGTCCCTTAATTCGCTCTATCTTCTTGCTTTGACTTTCTCCTCAAACTTTGGGCAAGGTCTTCCTTGTGCTTCTGGGCTCCAAAAATTATACGAGTGGTCTACAAAAATCAGGCTTTAAATCCTCTATCAGTCGAACTTCATTTCGCATTTCCATCTTTGTTGTCTTCACTGTCACCACTTCTGTCACAACAACTGTCACGATAGTGATTTATAAGGCAGTTTTCTTCAACCCTTCACTCCAGCTCTGCGGTTATCTTATGTTCCTCTGCTTCCCTGGATGCTGCCACGACAGGTACCTGCATGAGTTGATCGAAATTAGCAGCATCTGTGCAAAATTATCCATATTTTATATTTATGCAAATTCTATCCTAAAATGCAACTAAACATGCTTGAGTGCATCAATAATATGGATAAATGGGGGCTAAAATATAGAACATTTATGCACTCAACAACGGTGATGTGAAATTCCTCCGAGTGTTATGTTTTTACTAGACGGGTGGGTACGGTGATGTGAGATTCCACCGGAAATGTCTAGTGGGTTTAAGAAACTATCCGCATATCCGAGCAAAAACGATGAATGTCAATATACCCATGATGCTTTAATTCTCATATTAAGCATGTTGTTGATTTCTTCTTTTATGCTTATGCATTGTGGTTACTTTGCTTGCGTTATGAGAATGAGCATATGGTAAGCCTATGGCTTGTGGCTGCATTCGGTAAGTGCATGTGAAGGTAAATGCATGTTGATATATGTTTAAGTATGTGGAGATGATTTGGAAATGGTTTTGGTTTTCAAGAAAACTAATGTTTTAAAACTGCATTGTTGTAGCTATTGTTTTGAGCACCGCTCACTAAGCTTAAACGCTTAAGCTCTCTTTTCTAACAATGTAGGCCCTTAGACCTTCGGAGCAGCTCGGGAACAAGGGTGAATCAAAGGGAGTTGGGTTTTCTCAAGTATGGTTTAGACTTCAATAACTAGTATTAAGCAATGTGATAGGACCTTTATGTTTGAAGTGTTGTTGGCATGTCCTTTTTGCTTAGACAAGTTTGGTTAAATGGTTTGGGCTTGTATTGCCTTATGCCATGATGATTTATGCTTTTGTTTAGTTTTTGGCCTTGTTGGTGAATACTATGTAAGCATGTTCCATCTAAGAGTCTTATCATGTTGGATGTTGCTTCGTTGAGTGTTTAAATTGCTTCGTATGTTTATCCATTGATGCCTTATGTTGTATTTTGAGCTTGTATGATGCTTGAATGCTTGATATGTGGCTTTTGTGTTGAGTCCTTGTGTTTTTGACAGAAAAAAATGAGTCTTGCAGTGCATGGCGTATCGATACGCTCAAGGGCGGTATCGATACGGTCCCTTGTTTGGACCTTGTTTTGGGTAAGGCGTACCGGTACGCGGGGGCGTATTAATACGCAAAATGCTCTCTGGAAATCTAAGAAATTGATGAGATTTTGGCGAATTTGCACGGGTCCTGAGAGTATCGATACGGTCTTCGTAGTTGACCAAGGGAAGTTGACTGTTGAGAGCGTATCGATACTCACCTTGTGGGTATCGATACGGTTTCCCTAGGTTTGACTTTGGGGTGTTGACCAAGTCCAAGCATATTGATACGGTCTTCTAGCGTACCGATATGGCCTGTTGTAAAATTGAAAAGGGGCTATCTTAATTGTTTGTTTTGCGTGTTTTGTATCCATATGTGTTTTCCACTGCGTGTCCTCTCACATAGGATATAATTAATGCATCTAGACAAGATAACTTTAAAAGAAATTTTCTAGGGTTGCTAATCGAAGGGGAGCCTTAACGGGTTTTGCTTCGGTTTTCCCTGTGTAACCCATTCGATTCGGTCTGGTGGCTAGGTCGGGTCGATGGGGTTACATTTGTTGGTGTTAGAGCCTCGGTTCATTAAGTTTCCGTAAGCTGAAAGGTAAGTGAGGTATGTTTGATGGTGTAAGCTTGTTTATTGTGATTGCATGGTGATTGTAAGCATGCTTGTTTCTATCTTTGTGTTGGTTGAGAAATAGTTAAAGGCACCCATTGCTAGTATACTATTATTGTAAGTGATTTTAAGTTTAAGGACTTGAGCACCTTGGACCTTGTTCCTTGTTGACCCCAAATCATTTCACTTGTTGTGTTTGTTGTTTAGCTTTGCATCTGCTAGCATGGTGAGACCGAGGGGAAGACCAAGAATAGATAATCCGAGGGTTGAGCGGATTGAGAATGTTGAGGATGTGCGAGGAGAGAACTTGCCTCCTCCTCCTCCTCCTCTAGGGGGTGGAGTGAATGTTGAGGGTGTTGGACCCAGGCTGGTCAGGCACATGCAGGTATTGATGTGAATCCGTTGATTGAGGCTATAGCTGGGGCTATTCAGCAGCTTTAGCGGCTGTTCAGGTTGCAGCACCGCCTCAAGGTGCATGTTCTGGTTTACCGTTAGAGCAACTCCGTAGGTTGGGCAGGGTTGAGTTCCGTGGGTTTTCACCCGAGGGTTCAAAGGCATGGTTTGAGAGCACAATTCGTATTTTGAGTCAAATTGAGTGCTCTGAAGCACATAAGTTGGGTTGCATTGTCTCTTTGCTTCAGGGAAATGCTTAGACTTGGTGGACTACTATTACTACGGGTATGCCAGAGGCCGATGTTACTTGGGAGTTTTTCAGGGCTGCTTTCCGTAAGAAGTTCCTAGGTCCTCGATACCTAGATGAGAAGAAGAGAGAGTTCATATCTCTAGTTTAAGGTAGCTTGACTGTGTCCGACTATGAGGTGCAGTTTGTACGTCTGAGTCAATATGCTTCTGAGTTAGTTCCCACTAAGGCGGAACGTTGTGATCGTTTCCGTTACGGGTTGGTTCAGGATGTGAAGTCCTACATGTTGGCTTCTAACTATAGAGATTTTGATGTGTTGGTCGCTAGGGCCAAGGACATCGAACAGTCTTTGGGACTTGCGGATCGCAAGGGTGGATCTAGTTCAGGAAAGAGGACTACTGATTGGGACAATGATCTTGCCAAGAGGCACAAGGATAGGAAACCTCATCATGATCATAGACGCGGAGGTGGTAATCTGGGGCGAGGACATCACGGCCAAGGGACTGAGAATCGTACTCCCGAGTGCAACAAGTGTGATAGATGTTATTTCGGTGAGTTTTGGGGCACTTATGGCTCTTGTTGGAAATGCAGGTCTAGGGCGCATTTGAAGCGCGATTGTCCACATCCGTCTAGAGGTGGACAAGCTCTTGCACGAGCTGTCGAGCATCAGAGAGGCCGTGGACGCGATCGAGGTAACTTTCAACCTAGGAATGACGGTCAGAGGAATGTATCTCATGTTGTGGCAGTTCAGCCCGAGAGAGGTGAGCCAGCTAGGGTGTATGCACACCGTGAGGACAGGAATGACACAGATGTGATTGCAGGTAATTTCTCGTTACAGTCTTTGACTTTGCTTTCCTTGATTGATTTCAGTTCTACGCATTCGTACATATTGAGTGAGCATGCAAGATTGTTAGATATTCCGGTTGAGATATTAGATGTGGGTATGAATGTCACTAGTTCCTTTGGTGAGACAATTATGGTCAGAAAGATGTACAGAAGATGTCCTTTGATGGTTCAGGGTCATGTCTTTCCCGTGGATATGATGGAATTTCCGTTTTATGGTTTTTTTTGTAATATTAGGCATGGATTGGCTTGTAGAGCATAAGGCTAGGGTAGATTTTGAGTCAAAGCGGGTGTCCTTGAGACTTTCAGAGGATCACGAGGTAGTAATAGTGGGCGAGAACGTTAAGTTATTGTCCAATGCAGTTTCAGCCTTAGAGGCTCAGAAGTTATTGGATGTGGGTTGTCAGGCGTACCTAGCCTATGTTACAAATCCGAATATGGATGAGGAACGACCGCGAGACATTAGGATAGTTTGTGACTTTCCGAATGTATTCCCAGAAGAATTGTCTGGTTTGCCTCCATATAGAGATGTAGAGTTTGTTATTGAGACTTATTCAGATTCAGCACTTGTATCGATTGCACCGGATTGAATGGCTCCCAAAGAAATGAAAGAGTTGAAGACACAGCTTCAAGAATTGATAGACCGAGGGTTCATTCGTTTGAGTACTTCACCTTGGGGTGCACTGGTGTTGGTTGTGAAGAAGAAAGATGGAAGTTTGAGAATGTGTATCGACTATCGACAGTTAAATAAGTTGACAATGAAGAACAAATATCCGTTTCTGAGGATAGATGACTTGTTTGATCAGTTGAGAGGTGCTTTAGTGATCTCGGAGATAGATTTGAGATCCAGTTATTATCAGTTGAAAGTAAGAGATCAAGATATACCGAAGACAACTTTCCGCACTCATTATGGGCACTACGAATTCTTAGCGATGCCCTTTGGTTTGACTAATGCACCGGCAGCTTTTATGGACATGATGAATAGAGTGTTTCATGAGTACTTAGATCAGTTTGTGGTAGTGTTCATTGATGATATTTTAGTGTACTCTCGTACCGAGGAAGATCATGATCGGCATTTGTGTTTGGTGTTGCAGAAATTGTTAGACAATCAGTTGTATGCCAAGTTAAGAAAGTGTGAATTGTGGATTAGGGAAGTAGTCTTCTTATGCCATATTGTATTAGCTGAGGGAATCTGAGTGTATCCTAAGAAGGTTGAGGCAGTTGTGAATTGGAAACCACCGAAGACAGTGACCGAAGTTTGTAGTTTCTTAGGTTTAGCTGGTTACTATAGACGTTTTGTTGAGGGTTTCTCAAAGGTTGCAACTCCTTTGACTAATTGCTACATAAGGATGTTCGGTTTGAGTGGACTAATGCAAGACAACAAGCATTTGAGAAATTGAAAGAAGTCTTAACCGAAGCTCATGTTTTGATTCAGCCCGTGTCAGGGAAAGAGTTTGTAGTCTTCAGTGATGCGTCGTATGTTGGCTTAGGTTGTGTGCTTATGCAGGAAGGAAGATTAGTGGCCTATGTGTCTAGACAGTTGGAGACTCATGAGCGTAATTACTCTACGCATGACATAGAATTGGCTGCAGTGTTTTCGCTTTGAAAGTTTGGAGACATTACTTGTATGGTGAGAAGTGCACAGTGTATACGGATCACAAGAGTCTGAAGTATATAATGACACAAAGAGAGTTGAATCTTAGACAGCGTAGGTGGCTAGAGTTACTTAAGGACTACGATCTCACGATTGAGTACCATCCGGGTAAAACCAATGTAGTGGCCGATGCTTTGAGTAGAAAGGTAGTAGTGGAATTACGAGCTATGTTTGCTAGATTGAGTTTGTCCAAAGATGGTGGTTTAGTAGCCGATTTGCAAGTTAAACCTTCGTTGCTTCAGTTGATTAGAGAGAAACATTTGCAAGATAGATCATTAGCATCTCATGTACAAGACATAGCAGAGGGAAAACTAACAGATTTCTGTTTTAGTAGTGATGGAGTCTTGTGTTTCAAGAATAGAGTAGTTGTTCCAGAAGATGTAGACTTGAGATGCTCCATCCTAACTGAAGCTCACAGTAGTCCGTTTGCTATGCATCCGGGAAGTACAAAAATGTATCGCGGTTTGAAAAATGAGTATTTCTGGGTTGGTTTGAAGAAAGATGTTGCTGAGTTTGTGGTAAGTGCATAGTCTGTCAGCGAGTTAAAGCCGAGCATCAGTTTCCTTCAGGTTTGTTACAACCGTTGAGAATTCCTGAGTGGAAGTGGGAGAGAATTGCCATGGATTTCGTATCGGGTTTGCCGTTGACGCCTTCTAAGAAGAATTTGGTTTGGGTAATTGTTGACCGTCTTACTAAATTTGCGCACTGTTTGGCCATTCACACCACTTATACTTTAGATAAGTTGGTCGATTTGTATATCAGTGAAATAGTGAGATTGCATGGTGTACCGAAATCTATAGTGTAAGACAGATATTTGAGGTTCACGACTAGATTTTGGGAGACTTTGCATAGTGCTTTGGGTACTCGACTGAATTTCAGCACTTCATATCATCCTCAGACCGATGGTCAGTCAGAAAGAGTCATACAAGTGTTCGAAGACATGTTGAGATATTGCATTATTGAATTTCAGGGTTCGTGGGAGAAGCATCTACCGTTAGTGGAGTTTGCATATAATAACAGTTATCAAGCGAGCATTCAGATGGCACCTTATGAAGCTCTGTATGGTAGAAAATGTAGAACACTTGTTTGTTGGGCCGATGCGGGACAGAAATTGATACCTTTGCCTGATATGCTTAAGGGTACTACCGAGAAAGTACAGTTGATTTGTGGCCGTTTGAATGCGGCTTCGGGTAGACAGAAATCTTATGTAGCTTTGAAGAGAAGATAAATAGAGTATGTCGTGGGAGACAAAGTGTTCTTGAAAGTCTCACCTTGGAAGAAGGTGATGAGATTTGGTAGGAAAGGTAAGTTGAGCACGAGATTCATTGGTCCGTATGAGATAGTTGAGAGAGTTGGTCTTGTTGCCTATAGATTGAGACTGTCAGCCGAACTAGAGAAGATTCACGATGTTTTTCGTCTCAATGCGTCGGAGGTATAGATCAGATCCGTCACATGTTATGCCAGTTGAGGAGTAGAATTGAATCAGATTTGACATACGATGAAGAACCAGTTGAGATTTTGGCTTCAGACAGTAAAGTGTGTCGAGCAAGGACCATTGAGTTGGTTAAGGTTAAGTGGCGACACCGAGGAGTTGAAGAAGCCACTTGCGAGAGGAAGGATGACATGAGAAAGCAGTTTCTGCATCTCTTTTCGCCAGGTAAATTTCAGGGACAAAATTCCTGAAGTGGGGGAGAGTTGTAATTCCCTGAGTTTAGGGCCGGGAGATATCGTATTAGTTAAACTGAGTCGAGTTAAATTTAAATTGGAGGAAAACTATTTTTAACACACTTGAAGTGTTTTAAAAGGAAAAAGGGTAAAAGGGAGTTTTTAATAAAAGAAATAAGAAAAAGGGGATTTTTGAAAGCCATTGTCTTCTCCAAATCTCTTTCACGTTCAAAAACCTCCCAAAAACCCTTTTCACTATCCCATTGGTTTCAAGCTCTCAAACCAAGTGATTTCTTCAAGGTAATTAGTTCCTCAACTTAGTTTTATCTTCCTTGAGTCATAAATGTTGAGATTTTTGCAAAACTCATGGATTTAAACTTGTTTTGATTTTTAAAGTTTGGTTTGAAATGAAAGAAGGTTTATGGGTTTTTTCGTTTGGGTTGTCTATGGCTGAGTTGAGAGTGTTTATAACTTTGTTTTATCACTAAAATAACATGAAAAGGATGGGTTTTTATAGAAAACCCGAAATGGGTATTGTGGGTGATTTTAGGAGTTGAAAATCTTGAGTTTTGGTTGGGTTTTGAGTCTAAATGACAGCTGAGGGTTTGATAGCTTTGGATTGATGTTTAGGGATGTTAAAAGGTAGATTTTTATGGTAAGTTCATTGGGTAAGGCTGTAAGTAGTTTGGGGCTGAAATTTTTATGTTTCGAGTGAAGTTTGGGCTAGAATCGATATGTGTTGTTGCAAGATTGTTGGGTTGCTCAAAACAGAGGAATTGGATTCAGGCTTTGTGGATGGAAATCCGGGTAGTTCGGAGGCTTGATTCGGCATCTTGGACATCGTTTGTGTGTTGGCCGGTGAGTGGATCGATTTTAAAAGCCTTAACGTGGTTAAGAGAATGTTTTGGGAGTTTGGATTGAGCTTGAAAGGCCAATCCAAGCTCAAGAGTAAGTTTTAAAGGTTTTATGCAATTAAATTGTGTTTTACGATTCTTAATGCGAGTTGAACATGTTATGTTGTTATGTGTTAGTTTGCATTATTATGCATGTTGAGACTTATGTCTTGTGTTTATATTGCATTGTGAGTACATGCCTTGCATGGAAGTTTGGACATGGTAAGTGGTTCAAGCATCAGTAATGCTTGTGGTTGTGAATGAGTATATTGACATGTGTTTAGTTGTTACTGGATATAATTGATCGATCAATAAGATTAGAGTGCACTCGAGGTGAAATTCGCGCGTGGCCTTAGTGATGTTAGATTCCACTAAGGAGGAGTACGGTGATATGAGATTTCACCGGGAGTTATATTTTTACTAGACGGGTGAGTACGGTGATGTGAGATTCCACCGGAAGTTTTGTAACCCCCTCATCCCGGTCTGGCCGGATGACCGGTCCGAGTGGGCCACACGGGGAAAACCGAAGCGAAACCCGTTAAGGTTCCCCCTCGGTTAGCGACCCTATTTTTTTTTCTTCTTTCATTTTAATCTTGTCTAGAGGATTGTTAAGTCCTAAATGATCACGACAGCGGAAAACATCCACAGGAAGTCACATTCGAACCACGGCCATACACAAACAGTCCATTTTTAAGCTTACAGAGCAGACCGTATCGGTACCCTAACTAGGGGTATCGATACGCCCTGACCAGGTCAACCCAAAGAGTCAACTCTGGGAAGACCATACCGATACAGCCCTTGAGTGTATCGATACGCCCTTCTCGGTCAACCCTTCTTGGTCAACGGAGTAGACCAGTATCGATACGCGTGAACCTCGTATCGGTACGCCCTACTCTTTCCCACCTCTCCAAATTCCAGTAACTTTGGAGGGTATCGATACCCCCAGGGTAGCGATACGCCAGGCAAAAATCGTGGCATTTGGGAAAGGCCGTATCGATACGCCCTGCTCTGCAATTGCACAATTTACAACTTGGCGACCTCAAACACAACTCTAGATGCATCTTTGGACTCTCCTATGCACGTACAAACATTTAAGCAATCGTACTAAAGCCAAAGGAAACAATCAAACACGAAACATGGCATCTAATCATGGCATTCATACAAGGGCAATATTTTAGCATTTAAGGTCATACATGAAAGCTCAAAAGGCCAAAATGGCACAAGTCAACATATAGGAGGTTTGCACTCACTCATAAGGCAACCTAAACATCTAAAGGCATGCCACCACACACAAGCATTCATCATAGCATATCATGCTTTACAAAACATGGTCAACCCAAAACATCAACATACATGAGTCATACATAGCTCATACAAAACACCCTTGCCACATTGCTAACTAATACATAATTAACAACCGTACTTGAGCCACAAACTTGGAAAGCCCTTCTTGCCTTGCTCCGAGCTAACACCACGCTAATGATCTGCATTGTTGAAAATTGAGAGCGTAAGCCATAAGCTTAGTGAGGGTGCTCTAAAACGAAAACATCAACAATGCAGGGTTCAAGCATGTAAATCCTAATCTCGCATACAACATACATTGGTAAAGGAATCGAGTAGACCTAGCTAGTCTTTCAAGAGGCATGATATGGCATCTTACATCATACCAAGCTCTAACATCGTTTATCAACATCATACACCAACATCATATATTGCAATCATATAAACAAGTTTAATTGGCCACTATTAGTTACTCGGATGTGCGGATTTAACCTCAACAATCACATTACCTCGGTCGGATTACACTCATCACCGGACCTTGCATGGGCGGGATTCCACTCATCACCACATGCCCTACGGATGGGATTCCACTCATCATCCCGTAGAAATATATAAAAGCTTCCGGTGGAATATTACATCACTGTACTCCTCCTTGATGACTTAACGCCATCAAGGCCACGTACGTTTTGACTCAATTTGTGTGCACACTAATCCTAATGATCGATCATTTACACCCGGTAAATTAATTAGTGCCAATTTTCATTTACACATCACATATCCATCAACCACATCTCATGCTTATCACATATACACATCATAGAGTACATGTACAATTCAACCACATATTACAAGAGCATGAATAGGCAATATACATAGCATTCAATGGAAATCAATAACTAAAATCAACAACTTGAATTATATACAAATGGCCTACCAAGCACATTTCACTCACACTCTACCCACACTCGAACCAAACTTTAAAACATGATTGAAACCACTTACCACCCTTCCTTAGCAACCAAAGCAAAACTCCTACGAGCCCGGATTCGGTCCAAATGCTCCTTCGACGTCTCCTCTTGCTTCTAGCCAACCAAAAACACAACCAACAACCTCAATCAATGCTAACATTCAAACAACACTTAACCTTTGAGCTTAAACTAACTTCACCCACATTTTCCAACCAAATTAATCCCCAAATATATCAATTTCGTGCTCCCTCAAACCTTAGCTGAAATTTCCATTTTCAATCACCCAAACGACCCCCAAAAGGTCCCAAAACATCCTCCTAACCTATATAAACCATCAGCCCTTAAATTTTCACTTAAAACCCACCCAAAAATCAAGTTTTGACATCCCAAAAATTGCTCTAAGAACCCACTTCGGGTTTTCAACAAAACTCAACCAAATTGACATATATAATACATCTTAATGTGATTAAGATAAAACTTAACTTCATTTTTCAAAACAAGAAGAAAATCCCCATAAAAACTCAAACTTTAAACCAAACCCTAATTTTCAAAAGCTCATGGTTTGCAAATCTATAACTATGTATGGATAGGGAATGAAGAGGAGAGTTAGAAAAATTATTACCTTTGAGAATGGCCTTGGGAAGAGGTTGGAAATTAATGGAATAGTTATTTTAGTGTTGGGAGAGTGTTTGAGGGTTTTTCACATTGGGGAAGGGGAGAGAGTAGAGAAGATGACACTTTTTTTCCTTTATTCAAAAGTTGTCTTGCTTTTTAAAAGTTTTGGGTCAAATTACCAACAAGGTCCCTCCTTTACTATTTAAAGCCCAATTAGATCCTAATTAAGGTTGAATTGATTTTATTAAATTTTATTGACTCGGAATACAAACCCGACTAACTCCTAACCCCAAAACACGGGCGTTACAACTCTCTCCCACTTAAGGAATTTCGTCCCCGAAATTACCTGACTGAAAGAGATACGGAAACTGCTTTTCCATATCCTCTTTCCTCTCCCAAGTGGCCTCGTCCACACCTCGACGTTCCCACCGCACCTTCACTAACTCAATCGACCTACCCCGCAACACTTTATTGTCAGAAGCTAAGATCTCATCCGGTTCTTCCTCATAAGTCAAATCCGGATTCAATTCAATCTCTTCTACGGGCATAACATGTGATGGGTCAGACCTATACTTACGAAGCATCGAAGCATGGAACACATCGTGTATCTTCTCTAACTCGGATGGCAAACACAACTGATAAGCAACCGGACCAACCCTCTTCACAATCTCATACGGTCCTATGTACCTCGGACTCAACTTCCCCTTTCGGCCAAATCTCATCACTTTCTTCCACGGAGACACTTTCAAGAACACCTTCTCACCCACTGAGAACTCAACTTCCTTCCTCTTCAAATCGGCATAGGACTTCTGCCTATCCGAAGCAGCTTTCAAATGATCACAAATCAATCTTACCTTGTCTGTTGTCCCCTTGAGCAAATCCGGCATAGGTAACAACTTTTGTCCCACTTCGGCCCAACAAACTGGAGTCCTACACTTTCGGCCATACAAGGCCTCATACGGAGCCATCTGAATGCTCGACTGAAAGCTATTATTGTACGCAAACTCTACTAGAGGCAAATGCTTCTCCCAAGTACCCTGAAAGTCAATGATACAACAACGCAACATATCCTCTAAGATCTGAATAACCCTCTCTGACTGACCATCTGACTGAGGATGATAAGACGTGCTGAAATTCAAACGGGCACCCAAAGCTGTATGCAGACACTCCCAAAATCGAGAAGTAAATCGCGGGTCTCTATCTGACACAATGGACTTCGGCACACCATGCAGTCTAACAATCTCACCAATGTACAAATCGGCCAACCTATCTAATGTGTAAGTAGTATTGACTGCCAAGAAGTGAGCACACTTCGTAAAACGATCCACAATAACCCACACTGAGTTCTTCTTCGTAGGAGTCAAAGGCAAACCCGAAACAAAATCCATGGTGATGTTCTCCCATTTCCATTCCGGAATTCTCAACGGCTGTAACAAATATGAGGGAACATGATGTTCCGCCTTCACTCTCTGACACACTAGGCACTTACTCACAAAGTCGGCTACATCTCTCTTCAAGCCAACCCAAAAGTACTCATTTTTCAAATCACGGTACATCTTCGTACTTCCAGGATGCATAGCAAACGGACTACTGTGGGCTTCAGTCAAGATCGTACGTCTCAAGTCACTGTTCTCCGGCACAACTATTCTATCCTTGAAACACAAAACCCCATCAGTACTGAAACTGTAGTATGAAGATCTACCTTCAGCTATATCTTGCACGTGAGGTGCCAAAGATCTATCTAAGAGCTGTTTCTCTCTAATCAACTGACCTAGTGTAGGTCTAACCTAAAGCTCGGCTACCAAGCCGCCATCTCCGGACAAACTCAATCTAGCAAACATGGCTCTCAAGTCCACGGCCATCTTCCTACTCAATGCATCGGCCACCACATTGGCTTTACCCGGATGGTACTCAATGGTAAGATCATAGTCTTTTAGCAACTCTAACCACCTACACTGTCTGAGATTCAAATCTCGCTGAGTCATAATGCATTTCAAACTCTTGTGATCGGTGTACACTGTGCATTTCTCACCGTACAAATAGTGCCTCCAAATCTTCAGAGCAAACACAACTGCAGCTAACTCTATGTCATGGGTCGGATAGTTGCGCTCGTGGGTCTTCAACTGTCTTGAGGCATAAGCCACTACTCTCTTGTCTTGCACAAGAACACATCCTAGTCCTACATAAGAAGCATCACTGTAGACTACATAGTCCTTCCCAGACTCTAGCTGAATCAAGATCGGTGCTTGGGTCAAAGCTTCTTTCAATTTTTCCAAGGCTTTCTGTCTTGCATATGTCCACTCAAACTGAGCACTCTTCTGAAGTAACTGTGTCAATGGAGCGGCTAACTTAGAGAAACCCTCTACAAATCTCCTATAGTATCCGGCTAAGCCTAGGAAGCTACGTACCTCAGTTACAGACTTCGGTTGCTTCCACTCAACAATGGCCTCGATCTTCTTCAGATCAACTCTAATCCCATCGGCTGACACTACATGTCCTAAGAATACTACCTCTCAGATCCAGAATTCACACTTGCTTAGCTTTGCATACAATTGGTGATCTAGCAAAGTCTTCAAAACTAGTCTCAAGTGTCGGTCATGGTCTTCTTCAGTTCACGAGTACACCAAAATGTCATCTATAAACACAACTACAAACTGATCTAGATACTGGTGGAAAATCTTATTCATCATGTCCATAAAAGCAGCCGGTGCATTAGTCAACCCAAATGGCATGACTAAGAACTCATAGTGGCCATATCTAGTCCTAAAGGTCGTCTTCAGTACATCAACCTCTCTTACCTTTAGCTGGTAGTAACCTGCTCTCAAATCAATCTTCGAAAAGACCGATGCTCCTCTCAACTGATCAAACAAGTCATCAATTCTAGGCAACGGATATTTATTCTTCACTGTCAACTGATTTAACTGTCTGTAATCTATGCACATTCTCATGCTTCCATCTTTCTTCTTCACAAACAAAACCGGTGCACCCCAAGGTGAAGAACTATGCCTAATAAAACCTCTATCTGTCAATTCTTGCAACTGAGTCTTCAACTCTTTAAATTCTTTCAGTGCCATGCGATACGGAGCAATCGAAACAGGAGCTGAATCAGAATAAGTCTCAATTGTGAACTCTACCTCTCTGTCTGGTGGTAACCCTGGCAACTCTTCCAGAAACACACTAGGAAAGTCACATACTGTCCAGATGTCCTAAGGTCTAACCTCACTCATGTTAGGGTTCATTACATACGCCAAGTATGCTTCACACCCCAACTCAACTAACCTCTTAGCCTCTAAAACTGAAACCACATTGGACAAGAACTTCACGTTCTCACCCACCACTACAATCTCATAGTCATCTGTGAGCCTCAAAGAAATCCTCTTAGTTTCAAAGTCTATCCTAGCTCTATGCTCCGTGAGCCAGTCCATACCCAGAATCACATCAAAACCATAGAAAGGAAGCTCCATCATATCTACTGAAAACACATGCCCCTGAACCATCAATGGACACCTTCGGTATATCTTCCTAACTACTACCGTGTCCCCAAAGGAACTAGTAACACTAACTCCTACCTCTAACATCTCACAAGGCAAATTCAAAGACTGTGCATGCTCACTCAATATGCAGGAATGTGTAGACCCAAAGTCAATCAAAGAAAGCAAACCCAAAGACTGTATCGATAAGTTACCTGCGATCACATCGGTGTCATGCTGATCCCCACGCTGAGCGTAAACTTTGGCCTGACCTCCGCCCTCTGGCTGAACTGCAACTACATGTGCTATGTTCCTCTGACCATCGTTCCTCGGCTGGAAGTTACCTCTACCGCGCCCGCGGCCTCTCTGAAAGTCATTGGCTCTAGCAGGAGCCTGAGCTGGTGCATGTCCCACCTGATGTGGACAGTCATGCCTAATGTGGTCTCTAGCCCCACAACTCCAACAAGAATGAAAATTTCCCCAACACTCACCGGTGTGGTTCCTCCCGCAAGTAGCACATGTGGGCAACTTCCCACCAGCTCTCTGGCCCTAATGGCCCCTGCCGTGGTTACCGCCACCACGTCTATGATCATAATGATGCTTGTTGTCTCGATGCCTCTTGGCATCACCTCTATCAAAGTTGCTGGACCTCTTACCCGAACTAGATCCACCCGACCGCCTGGTCAAACTCAAACTGTGCTCTAAGTCCTTGGCCCTCGCGACCAAGACATCAAAATCAGTGTAGTCTGAAGCTAAAGTATACGTCTTGATCTCTTCACTCAATCCATAACGAAAGCGGTTACAGCGCTCCACCTCACTAGGTACAAGCTCAGGTGCATACTGACTCAATCTGACAAATCGGATCTCATAGTCTGTCACGGACATACTCTCCTGAAGCAATGCCATAAACTCCCTCTTCCTCTCATCGAGGTATCGCAGACCCAAATACTTCTTACGGAATGTTGTCTCAAAGAACTCCCAAGTGATCTCGGCCTCATCCATACCCGTAGTAATGGTGACCCGCCAAGTGTAGGCATCACCCTGAAGCAAGGACTCAACACATCCCAACTTGCGCTCACCAGTACACCCCATCTGAGCAAGGATATGGACAGTCTTCTCAATCCACAACTCTGATCTCTCTGGAGTAGACCCTCTGAACTCTTCGGCCCCAAGGCCCCGAAGTCTCTCTAAAGGCAATCCAGTGCCCTCACCCTGATGGTGTGCTGCCTGACCCCCAGCTACTGCAGCCTGAAATGCCCCGGCTATCGCCTGAACCAACGGAGCTAAGTCTATCCCGGCCGGTCCTTGGCCACCTTGGCCTCCTTAAGGTCCCTCTCCTTCGGCCCCGACCTCACCTCCTACTCCAGGTGGAGGAGGTGGTGGTGGTGGAGGTGGTGGAGGAGCTCCAACTCCAACCACAGGCTCTCCCACTAGAGCCTCAACCCTAACTACTGGCTCAACTCCTGGAGCCGCTGCCCGTGGTTCCGGTCAAACCATCCTAGGCCTCCCACGTGGTCTCATGATACAGCTAGCAATGTATAAACTACAACAACAAACAAATAGGGATTACGTTAGCCAAAGCAAGGGTCCAATAGTGCTCAAGTACTCCTTTTTCCAAGAATCTCCTTTTTTTATTAAGTAATAGTAGCAATGGGCACACACTCTACACCAGACACAACACGCATGCTTCAAAGCATCATACGAACAGTCAAATATCAAGAATTCATGGCAAGACATGCATCGAACAACACAATCATTTAACACATCAAGCTTACCTCACTTACCTGCCCGAGGTCTCGGTAACCTCAGGCTCTGATACCAACAAATGTAACCCCCTCGTCCCGGTCTGGCCAGATGACCGGTCCGAGTGGGCCACACGGGGAAAACCGAAGCAAAACCCGTTAAGGTTCCCCCTCGGTTAGCGACCCTATTTTTTTCTTCTTTCATTTTAATCTTGTCTAGAGGATTGTTAAGTCCTAAGTGATCACGACAGCGAAAAACATCCACAGGAAGTCACATTCGAACCACGGCCATACACAAACACTCCATTTTTAAGCTTACAGGGCAAACCGTGTCGGTACCCTAACTAGGGGTATCGATACGCCCTGACCAGGTCAACCCAAATAGTCAACTCCGGGAAGACCGTATCGATACAGCCCTTGAGCGTATCGATACGCCCTTCTTGGTCAACGGAGTAGACCCGTATCGATACGCGTGAACCCCGTATCGGTACGCCCTACTCTTTCCCACCTCTCCAAATTCCAGTAACTTTGGAGGGTATCGATACCCCCAGGGTAGCGATACGCCAGGAAAAAATCGTGGCATTTGGGCAAGGCCGTATCGATACGGCCCTTAGGCGTATCGATATGCCCTGCTCTGCAATTGCACAATTTACAACTTGGCGACCTCAAACACAACTCTAGATGCATCTTTGGACTCTCCTATGCACATACAAACATTTAAGCAATCGTACTAAAGCCAAAGGAAACAATCAAACACGAAACATGGCATCTAATCATGGCATTCATACAAGGGCAATATTTTAGCATTTAAGGTCATACATGAAAGCTCAAAAGGCCAAAATGGCACAAGTCAACATATAGGAGGTTTGCACCCACTCATAAGGCAACCTAAACATCTAAAGGCATGCCACCACACACAAGCATTCATCATAGCATATCATGCTTTACAAAACATGGTCAATCCAAAACATCAACATACATGAGTCATACATAGCTCATACAAAACACCCTTGCCACATTGCTAACTAATACATAATTAACAACCGTACTTGAGCCACAAACTTGGAAAGCCCTTCTTGCCTTGCTCCGAGCTAACACCGCGCTAATGATCTACATTGTTGAAAATTGAGAGCGTAAGCCATAAGCTTAGTGAGGGTGCTCTAAAACGAAAACATCAACAATGCAGGGTTCAAGCATGTAAATCCTAATCTCACATACAACATACATTGGTAAAAGAATCGAGTAGACCTAGCTAGTCTTTCAAGAGGCATGATATGGCATCTTACATCATACCAAGCTCTAACATCGTTTATCAACATCATGCACCAACATCATATATTGCAATCATATAAACAAGTTTAATTGGCCACTATTAGTTACCCGGATGTGCGGATTTAACCTCAACAATCACATTACCTCGGTGGGATTACACTCATCACCGGACCTTGCATGGGCGGGATTCCACTCATCACCACATGCCCTACAGATGGGATTCCACTCATCATCCCGTAGAAATATATAAAAGCTTCCGGTGGAATATTACATCACCGTACTCCTCCTTAATGACTTAATGCCATCAAGGCCACGTACGTTTTGACTCAATTTGTGTGCACACTAATCCTAATGATCGATCATTTACACCCGGTAAATTAATTAGTGCCAATTTTCATTTACACATCACATATCCATCAACCACATCTCATGCTTATCACATATACACATCATAGAGTACATGTACAATTCAACCACATATTACAAGAGCATGAATAGGCAATATACATAGCATTCAATGGAAATCAATAACTAAAATCAACAACTTGAATTATATACAAATGGCCTACCAAGCACATTTCACTCACACTCTACCCACACTCGAACCAAACTTTAAAACATGATTGAAACCACTCACCGCCCTTCCTTAGCAACCAAAGCAAAACTCCTACGAGCCCGGATTCGGTCCAAATGCTCCTTCGACGTCTCCTCTTGCTTCTAGCCAACTAAAAACACAACCAACAACATCAATCAATGCTAACATTCAAACAACACTTAACCTTTGAGCTTAAACTAACTTCACCCACATTTTCCAACCAAATTAATCCCCAAATATATCAATTTCGTGCTCCCTCAAACCTTAGCTGAAATTTCCATTTTCAATCACCCAAACGACCCCCAAAAGGTCCCAAAACATCCTCCTAACCTATATAAACCATCAGCCCTTAAATTTTCACTTAAAACCCACCCAAAAATCAAGTTTTGACATCCCAAAAATTGCTCTAAGAACCCACTTCGAGTTTTCAACAAAACTCAACCAAATTGACATATATAATACATCTTAATGTGATTAAGATAAAACTTAACTTCATTTTTCAAAACAAGATGAAAATCCCCATAAAAACCCAAACTTTAAACCAAACCCTAATTTTCAAAAGCTCATGGTTTTCAAATCTATAACTATGTATGGATAGGGAATGAAGAGGAGAGTTAGAAATCATTATTTCCTTTGAGAATGGCCTTGGGAAGAGGTTGGAAATTAATGGAATAGTGATTTTAGTGTTGGGAGAGTGTTTGGGGGTTTTTCACGTTGGGGAAGGGGAGAGAGTAGAGAAGATGTCACTTTTTTTTTCCTTTATTCAAATGTTGTCTTGCTTTTTAAAAGTTTTGGGTCAAATTACCAACAAGGTCCCTCCTTTACTATTTAAAGCCCAATTAGATCCTAATTAATGTTGAATTGATTTTATTAAATTTTATTGACTCGGACTACAAACCCGACTAACTCCTAACCCCAAAACACGGGCGTTACAAGTTTCTAGTGGGTTTGAGAAACTATCTGCATATCCGAGTAAAAACGATGAATGTCAATATACCCACGATGCTTTAATTCTATTGTTAAGCATGTTGTTGATTTCTTCTTTTATGCTTATGCATTGTGGTTACTTTGCTTGTGTTATGAGAATGAGCATATGGTAAGCCTATGGCTTGTTGTTGCATTCGGTAAATGCATGTGAAGGTAAATGCATGTTGATATGTGTTTAAGCATGTGGAGATGATTTGGAAATGGTTTTGGTTTTCAAGCAAACTAATGTTTTAAAATTGCATTTTTGTAGCTACCGTTTTGAGCACCGCTCACTAAGCTTAAACGCTTACGCTCTCTTTTCCAACAATGCAGGCCCTTGGACCTTCGAAGCAGCTCGGGGAACAAGGGAGAATCCAAGGGAGTTAGGTTTGCTCAAGTATGGTTTAGACTTCAATAACTAGTATTAAGCAATGGGATAGGACCTTTATGTTTGAAGTGTTGTTGGCATGTCCTTTTTGCTTAGACAAGTTTGCTTAAATGTTTTGGGCTTGTATTGCTTTATGCCATGATGATTTATGCTTTTGTTTAGTTTTTGATCATGTTGGTGAATGCTATGTATGCATGTTCCCTATAAGAATCTTATCTTGTTGGATGTTGCTTCGTTAAGTGTTTAAATTGCTTCGTATGTTTATCCATGGATGCCTGATGTTGTATTTTGAGCTTGTATGATGCTTGAATGCTTGATATGTGGCTTTTGTGTTGAGTCCTTGTGTGTTTGACAACAAAAATGAGTCTTGCAGTGTAGGGCGTATCGATACGCTCAAGGGCGGTATCGATACGGTCCCTTGTTTGGACCTTGTTTTGGGTAAGGCATACCGGTACGCGGGGGCGTATTGATACACAAAATGCTCTCTGGAAATCTGAGAAATTGATGAGATTTTGGCTTATCAGTACGGGTCATGAGAGTATCGGTCCGGTCTTCGTAGTTGATCAAGGGAAGTTGACCATTGAGAGCGTATCGATACACACCTTGTGGGTATCGATACGGTTTCCCTAGGTTTGACTTTGGGGTGTTGACCAAATCCAAGCGTATCGATATTGTCTTCTAGCGTACCGATATGGCCTGTTGTAAAATTGAAAAAGGGCTATCTTAATTGTTTGTTTTGCGTGTTTTGTATCCATATGTGTTTTTCGTTGTGTGTCCTCTCACATAGGATATAATTAATGCATCTAGACGAGATAACTTTAAAAGAAATTTTCTAGGGTTGCTAATCGAAGGGGAGCCTTAACGGGTTTCGCTTCGGTGTTCCCCGCGTAACCCATTCGATGCAGTCTGGCAGCTAGGCCGGGTCGAGGGGGTTACATTTTTTGGTGTTAGAACCTAGGTTTCGCCTAGTTTCGTTGAGTTTCCGCAAGCTGAAAGGTAAGTGAGGTAAGTTTGATGGAGTAAGCTTGTTGATTGTGATTGCATGGTGATTGTAAGCATGCTTGTTGCTATCTTTTTGTTGGTTGAGAAATAGTTAAAGGCACTCATTGCTAGTATACTATTATTGTAAGTGATTTTAAGTTTAAGGACTTGAGCACCTTGGACCTTGTTCCTTGCTGACCCCAAATCATTTCACTTGTTGTGTTTGTTGTTTAGGGTATATGTTTAAGAGTTTAAGATTAGTTTAGGGTTTTAGGTTGAGGGTTAAGGGTTAAATTATTTTTTTATAAAGAGTATGGTCAAATTGAAATAATATTTAAATAATAAGGGTTCAATAGAAATACGAAAATAGGTGAGGTACTAAATATATAGTTTACCCTTATTAAATAAAATAAAATTTTAATATATATAAAAAATAATTTAATTCAATTTTTTAAAATAATTATTAATTGTATGATGGGTCCTTGAAATTTTAATCTGTATTAATTAATTTAATGGTGTGCATCGGTGTTCAGCATGAGTGGTGTTTAGCGGTGTTCGTCGCACGTGGTAGACTCGTCTTAAGTTTTATTATATTTTTAATACATTAATTATTAAAATATTTAATAGTTTTAATAATATAATATTTTTATGAAAATAATATTTTAATAATAATATTGACATAAATAATATTAACTAAATTATTATAATATTTAAAAATAATAAAATTAATTTTTATATTGAATATTATTATTTATTGTATTTGATATTTACGTTGAATAATTTCTGAAAATTTTATTAAAAAGCAAAAATTGATATACACACTTTACATCATCCAAACAGCGTAAAAAAAATTTGAATGGTAAAATGTTTGAGGCTTTTAATATTATATTTAATATGAAATTTTTAAGGCTTAATACACAATTTTTCCCTTAAATTTTACTTGTTTTTCCAACTTGCCCCTTAAACTACATTTTGCCCATTTTTGTCCCCTAAACTTTTCGTCGTTACTCATTTTTCCAACTTGCCCCTTAAAATCTAACACTGTTAAAAAAATTATTTTGACCAATCAAAACGTGCCACGTCATTTTCTTTATTTGTTTTTAAATTTTAAAATAAAATAAATATATTAAACTATTTATTAATTTAATTATATCTCCTAAAATACTCAAAACACCCTTATTTCCTTAGTTTCCCCCTTCTTCCCCGACCCCCATTTCCCCTTCTTCACCGTTTCTGGAAACATAAACCAACCTCCCAATCACGGGTTCTGATTCAATTCCATTTCCATTTGCTCTCATCTTTCATTTTTCCTTTCCATTCAATTTCTCAACAACCAAATTATTTGTTTATTAATTTAAACACCTAAATTTTAGGGGAAAAACCACCAAAGAATCAAAGATGAACACAGACTGTAATGCTCTAGTTTTGGGCCTAGATGTTTTAGACATCGGACCGGACCGATCGAGAACGATTCGAATCGCGTAAGGTGATTTAAGGAAATCAAGGACCGCGAAAGGATAAAAATATGATAAAAATTGATAAAATCCTCTAAAAATCTATTTAAGAGATTGGTCAAGTCAATTTTACAAAACGAGTTTCGGTAGTGGGACATTTTGAGTAGTGACCAAATTGTAAAGTTTCAAAACTGTAGAAAATGTGATTTTTAAAGAATCCAAATTCTTAGAATCTATAGGGGATTTATGGAAATTTAGTCTTTCCTTAATATGACATGTGTTTAAAGTGGATTTTAATTAAATAGCTTTAAAATGGTTTTATTTTAATTAATTAAAAGGGGTGGTTAATGAGAGATTCAATTACGTAACTACCAATTTCTCCTCATTTTCAGCCAAACACTATTTTCATTCATCTTTCTCCATAATTCTTTCCTTCCAAACACTCTCTCAATATTTCCTAAACAATTTTCAAGAAAACCTATCTAGTTCTTCAAGATTTTGCAAGGGAAAACTTGTCATCCATTGAGAAAAGCAAGGATTGGTGGTAAATCCCGTTCTCAACCTCTAATCAAAGTTCTTTATTGAAATTCACAAGATATTTGGCTTCTAATTAATGTTTTTGGTTGAGTTTTCATTATAGTTTTGATTGGAGATCAAAATCTTGTAAAAATATGGTTGAAATCTTGATTTTCAGATTTGTTTTGTTAAGCCCTGTTATAGATTGATTGTAATTGAGTTTTAAGTTTGTCAATATGTTGAAATGAAGTTTTGATAACATAGATCCCGAAATCCTTGAGATCCCTGAGATTCTTGTTAGTTTTAAGTGAGTTTTTTAGGTGAAATAGTGGAATCTTGCTTGCTGGAGGTATAAGGTTGGGTTAGGTTGTTTGTTAGAGGTGTTTTGATGTTTATAATGATTTGGAAGTGATGTATCTTGGTTGGGCTTGGTTTAGGAAGCAATCGATTGAGTTTTTGGTTGTTTTGGATGGGTAAATTAGTGTAGTTTGGGTGAGCAACGAGTTTGTGAATTGTTGCTGGTGTTGAAATGCATTTTAATGCATTTAGATCTCTATTTTAATGTTGTATAAACAGGGGATCTTGATTTGGGAGCAAACGAGGCGTTGTTGAAGGCTCCGGAGGGGTAATTTTCGTGTCGACGAGCAAGGCTTCGCGTATCAGTGAGTGGAAATGGATTTTCCAGCTTTGTAACGCTTTGGGTGTGTTCTTGGGAGCTTAGAGTAAGTTTGAAACACTTAGCTAAGCTCAAGAGTAAGTGGTTCAAAAGTCTCTCTCGGAAATGTGTTATGTTTTGATGAAAATGCACTTGAGTTAAATGTGGATTTGATTACTATTTTAAAGCATGTTTTAAGCATGATTGTTGCTGGATTTTAATGCCATTATGTTAAGGATGCACTAGGTAAGTGATCCTTGGTTTTCATGTGATAAATGCATATGATGTTAAGCATGTTATGCTTGTGGAAATGTCATTGTGTTTATGCTTGTAAAACAGAGGATTAATGAGGTTAAATGATTATATTGGCAAGTGATGGAAATGGTTTTTGGTTTCGTTAATCGAATATAGTTAGCTTGCTATAGGAATGGGTGCACCGTGAATAAAGTCACCTTGGATGTCGAGGGGTTATGATTGTGCCATAATCTCCATCCAAGTACCCTAACGATTGAGGCTAAGATCATAACGGTGAATGGTTTAATTCCGTATGTGAGTCTTGTGTACGTGTCCCGTACTCTTGTTAGTGGAAATATACAACTACCGATGAGTGATGTTGAGGGGTTGTGATTGTGCCATTGATCTCCACCTTGTGTAGTCTAGTAGTATGTATGAAACGTGTGGGACAACGCTTGTAATCCACATATTCGATTGTGTCTTTTATTGGTATGGTTTATGGATTATCACTTGCGAACCAATATAATGTAAGTGATTAATGTTAAGCATGAGATGATTGTAAGTGATGCTAGAATGCATGAGATGCTTGGTGAAGCATGAACAAAGGTTTATTTGATGTTTTAGACTGATACATATGAGCATGTTTTTAGAAAATGCTTTGATGTCTTGAAAGGACATGTTTTCTGTTAAGGCATGTGTTGAAAAGTGGTGGTTTTGCAAATTGTGTGAAATGAATTGTTGAATGTTGTTTAGCGATCCTCACTAAAATTTGTGCTTACGCTCATTAATTTCATCAATGCAGAGAATTAGGCATTTGAGGCAGCACACAAGCAAGGGAATCCAAGCATTTCGGTTTAGCAAATTATGTGGCTTTACTTTGGTGTAATAAGAGGCAATGGGTGGGATTTATACTTTTGGATGGTTGTGGATGTTGCTATTTACCTTGAGCATGTTTGGTTGTTTACCTTTGAGTTGTAAATGGCCTTTGAGGATTGATTTTTGGTTTGAATGTTGTTTTATCTTTATATTGCTTTGGTGGACTAGGGAGCATGCCTATAGTTCCAATGTTTTCATGATTGGTGCCATGTTTTAGTTTATGCTTCATAATGATGATCTTTGATGCTTAAACATGTTGTATGTAGGTTGTGGCATGAATTGGAATGTTTTCGGATGTGAAAAGATGTGAAAAACCACCAAAACCTTCTGTTGTAGGGCAAGGCGTATCGAAACGCCCTTACCTGTTTCAGAACAGAGGCCTGAAATGGCCTTGAGGTTTCGGAACGGGTAGGAACGTTCCAGAACGATTTTGCTACTGGAAATGGGTTTTCGGTACGGGTTTCGGAATGCACCCGAGTATCGAAACGGTCAACCTAGTTTCGAAACGACCGTTCTAATACAGAGTCAGGTGTTTCGAAACACCCGACCGTTGAGTTTGAATTTGAATTGTTTCAGGTTTCTGTTTATTACGTTTTGGTCATTGGGTCTTGGATGCTTAATTAAATGAGTTTGAGTGGTCCGTTTAAGATGAAATTTGACATGTTGGCTTATTATATGTTAAATTTCGGATTGGTGACTTGAAAACTTTATTAGTTCTTAAAAATAGAAAAAATTTACAATTTATTCTCTAAAAGACGTTTGTGTGTAATTGAACCCCTATTTGAGTTTTGTTCGTTGTGTCGCTTCCGCTGAAATGTTTTGTTAATCATATAAGTTAATAATGTGCATTTAGAAAAGATAAAAGAGAAAAAAGGTTGTAAATCAAGGTTGACTTTAACGGGTTGACTTTGGTTTTCCCCGTATAATCTTCTTAGTTTGGGTCGGGCGTCTAGGCCGGGCTAAGGGGGTTACATTTGTTGGTATCAAAGCCAGGTTGCGAAAGAATTGGGGATGTTGGTATTAGAAATTGATATGTATTGACGTATATTGATTGATAAGCATGATATTGGTTGAAATTTTGAAGCTTATGCTATGCTTGATTGATGTGAATAGCGTGTGGAATGAATATGATTGTGTGATAATGATGCAATGTTCCCATGTGCTGATTTTGGATGATGGAAAGCATGTTGAGCATGATGTGTTATTATATGCTATGCTATGTTGAGGGAAATTGGGGTGCCCATTGCCTTATTACACTAAACAAATGTTTTTGTAAAGTTGGATTCTTGCTTGCAGCTGGCCTAAATGGTTTGACTTGTTTTGTTGTTATGCCTTGTTTAAATTAGCACTATGGGTCCAAGAAGAGAGCTGAGTTCGAATACTATAGTACCTACGGCTGGGCAGGGTGACCAGGGTGAGCAAGGGGTTGATGTCCCTCCTGGTGGAAACTTACCTCCTCCGCCACCACCTGGAGGTGGGGAGCAGGTGCAGCAAGGACATGTTGGTCCGGGTTCGGGTGATCTAGCGCCATTGGTTCAGGCGATCACCGGGGTGTTTCAGGCTACTGTTTCCGGAGCGCATGTACAGGTCCCTGCAGCTGGGCATGCATGCTTACCATTGGAGAGGTTGAGGAGCTTAGGAGCTGTTGAGTTCTATGGTATGTCTCTTGAGGCATCAGAAGCCTGGTTAGCAAGTACGATCTGTATCATGGATCAGATGGGCTATAATGATGTGCGCAAGCTGGGATGCACAATTTCTTTGTTGCAAGGCGATGCCTACAGCTGGTGGACGACTACCACCGTCGGTTTGGAGCCCAATGAAGTAGATTGGTAGTATTTCAAGGGTGCCTTCAAGAGGAAGTATCTAGGGGTGAGATTGTTGGGATGTGTGGGGCTCGATTCGATCAACCAATATTGCTCACCAAGTGGTGGAGAGATGGATTTTTGGGTGGAAGGGTTGTTGAAGCTAGAAAGAATAAAGACACAATGATTTATAGTGGTTCGGCCTTCTAACAAGCACCTACATCCACTACCTTAGCTCCCCACTAAGGATTTCACAATCAATCCACTAATTGATTCGTCCCCTTTTCTAGGATTAGGAGGAAACCCTTACAACCGATCAAGCTTCTACCCAAAGCCTTGATCAAAACCCTCTTTTACAAAGAGATAAATAAAGCAAACTTAAACCCTCTAATAGGTGTTTGTTTGCACAATGAAGCACTCACCCAAAACCTAAAATACTTGAGCAAATTTGACAATTTTGGCTCACTAGTGTTTGTCTATACAAGAAATGACAAATTAAGCACTAAGACAATTTCTTGATCATTTGATGTTTGACAATATGAGCATTAGACTTCTCTTGATGCTTGGAGGTCCCTTTTATACTCCCAAATGAGTTTGTAGCCGTTGGGATCAAATTGGAGCCGTTGAGGACTTTAATTCCCACCATAAATGCAGTTCTGTAGCTCCCCGTTTCGAAACACTCGAAGCCGTTTCGAAACACTCTCAATGTAGAAAGAGCCGTTGTAGTCTGTCAGGGTGCCCGTTTCGGAACACCCCCTTGCCGTTTCGAAACGCGTATCGGAACGCTATAAGCCCGTATCGAAACGCCTGCATTTAAAAGTTAGTTGGGAAAATAGCTGTTGGGGTTTATGACCGTTGGGGTCATTGCCACGTGGGCGTATCGAAACGGCCTAGCCCGTTTCGAAACGCTGGGCAAAAATCCTGTCCCATGAAGGCCCGTTTCGATACGAGTATCGAAACGCTTTTGCCACTGGAAGCACCTGTTTCGAAACGCCCTAAGGTGTTTTGAAACACCTGGACAGTTTTGTGTAGTTTGGCCTTTGAAAACATATGAAAACCTTTTAAAACATCCCTAAACATAGTTTCAAGTTATTTGGACTTTTGGAAATTGTTTTAAATACTTTTTAAATCAGTCCAAAACATTTTTCAATTATTATATCAAAACATTAGTTCTACAATCTCCCCCTTTTTGATATAATAAAACCACTTGAAAAATTGTTTGGGATTCTCCCCCTTTAACTTTAAAAATGTGAATAAGAGTTGAAAAATTTTAATTCAAATAAAGCTCCCCCTTATTCATTTGAAAATTCAATTTTTCAAACCATTTCTCCCCCTTTTTGTTATATCAAAAAGATTTAAAACATTAAGTTCAAAAATAACAATAGAGGTAAAAATTTGACAAAAGATGAGAATTTGGTTTAAAAATGGCTCCCCCTTACTCAAAGCATCATCAAAAAAGTTAGTCCATCAAATATGATCATCTAGTTGAATAAACTAAAAATAAGACTAGTTAGATCAAAACAACTAGAAATTTTACCAACACTTGAACCCAAGGGAGGATGTGAAGCCTTCCTTCTTCAAGTGTTCTTCCTTGTGTGCATGGAGCTCCCCCTCAATGTTTGACTTGTTGAACATCTCCATCACACCTACAATAGACAATCAAGTAATTTTTGGTATCCAAATTGCTTTGGATCCATAGACGTTAGTTGCACAAATTTTAGTCCCCTTAGGAATCCATTTTTCAATGTCATCCTTTTTAATTGAAGTGGTTAGTCCTTTTGGGACCCAAACACTTCTAAAACATTTACCTTTTATAAATCTAGGGGCACTAGATTGTCTAACATAAAAATTCGATTTTCCAAAATTGTTTTTCTTTTCAAGCTCTTTGGAAATCAAATCTTTTTCTTCTTGAACTTTTTGAAGCAATTTTTGTAAATCAAAACATTTTAATTCAAACTTTTCAAGTTTTGCTTCAAGTTCAAGTTTGGTTTTAGAAAGCAAATCATTTTGAATTTTTAACTTTGAAATCAATTTATTGTTTTTCAAAATGTGGTTTTTAAAATCTAAAACCAAATCATCATAGGCATCTTGTAATTCATCAAAAGAATAAGAACATGAAGTAGATGAATTTGAAGTTACCCTTGAATCTTCTTCGATGGCCATAAGGCAAAGGTTGGCTTGTTCATCGTCGGTGGAGTCTTCATCACTCCAAGTAGCCACATATGCCTTCTTCTTATGGCTTGAAGTGCTTGCCCTCTCCTTTCTTTTAGGTTCTCGTTCAAGCTATCTCAAGGCTTTCTTCATGAAAGGGGCACACTTCTTGAAGAGATGAACTATCTCTTCATCTTCATCCTCCTCTTCACTTGAGTAGACATGATGGCAAGTGGATGATTTAAGAGTCATAGCACTAGCATTGATGCCAAGCCCTTTGATTTTCTTCTCTCCCATAGCTCTAATTTCTTCCCTCTTCTTCTCATCCTCTTTGTTCTTCTTCATGATTTGATGAGTAAGGAGAGACCCCATGAGTTCATCAAGCTTCAAAGTTTTCAAATTTTTGGCTTCGATGATGGCGGTCCTCTTTGAGTCCCAAGACTCGGGAAGTGAGTAGATGAGCTTTCGAACAAGCTTCTCCTCCGGGATGGCTTCTCCATAGCCTTTGAGACCATTGGTGATGGTGGAGAACCGATCAAACATCTTTTCGATGTTCTCTTCCGGATCCATTTTGAAGTTCTCATACTCCAAGGTTAGGAGCCCAATCTTGGTCTCCTTGACTTCGTTTGTCCCCTCGTATGTGACTTCAAGCTTGTCCCATACCTCCTTGGCACTCTCACAAGAAGACATCTTCTCATAGATGGATGGACCAAATGCACAAAATAGAATGTGCAAGGCTTTGCAATTTAGCTTCATCTTCTTGCGATCGTCGGCACTCCACTCCGCTTTACTTCTTTGAGGCACGAACGGGCCATCTTCAACTACATCCCATAGCTTGTAATCTCTTGATTTGATGAAGAATTTCATCTTTGTCTTCCAATGGGCGTAGTGGTCTCCGTCAAAGAAAGGCGGTTTGTCGATTGATTGTGCCATTTGAGCCGGTTGATGAAAAAGTGATCGAGCTTGCCGGATCTTCTCAATAGGATGTGAATCCTCTTCGATTGAGCCAAGCTCTAATACCAATTGTTGGGATGTGTGGGGCTCGATTCAATCAACCAATATTGCTCACCAAGTGGTGGAGAGATGGATTTTTGGGTGGAAGGGTTGTTGAAGCTAGAAAGAATAAAGACACAATGATTTATAGTGGTTCGGCCTTCTAACAAGCACCTACATCCACTACCTTAGCTCCCCACTAAGGATTTCACAATCAATCCACTAATTGATTCGTCCCCTTTTCTAGGATTAGGAGGAAACCCTTACAACCGATCAAGCTTCTACCCAAAACCTTGATCAAAACCCTCTTTTACAAAGAGATAAATAAAGCAAACTTAAACCCTCTAATAGGTGTTTGTTTGCACAATGAAGCACTCACCCAAAACCTAAAACACTTGAGCAAATTTGACAATTTTGGCTCACTAGTGTTTGTCTATACAAGAAATGACAAATTAAGCACTAAGACAATTTCTTGATCATTTGATGTTTGACAATATGAGCATTAGACTTCTCTTGATGCTTGGAGGTCCCTTTTATACTCCCAAATGAGTTTGTAGCCGTTGGGATCAAATTGGAGCCGTTGAGGACTTTAATTCCCACCATAAATGCAGTTCTGTAGCTCCCCGTTTCAAAACGCTCGAAGCCGTTTCGAAACACTCTCAATGTAGAAAGAGCCGTTGTAGTCTGTCAGGGTACCCGTTTCGGAACACCCCCTTACCGTTTCGAAATGCGTATCGGAACGCTATAAGCCCGTATCGAAACGCCTGCATTTAAAAGTTAGTTGGGAAAATAGCTGTTGGGGTTTATGACCGTTGGGGTCATTGCCACGTGGGCGTATCGAAACGGCCTAGCCCGTTTCGAAATGCTGGGCAAAAATCCTGTCCCATGAAGGCCCGTTTCGATACGAGTATCGAAACGCTTTTGCCACTGGAAGCACCTGTTTCGAAACGCCCTAAGGTGTTTCGAAACACCTGGACAGTTTTGTGTAGTTTGGCCTTTGAAAACATATGAAAACCTTTTAAAACATCCCTAAACATAGTTTCAAGTTATTTGGACTTTTGGAAATTGTTTTAAATACTTTTTAAATCAGTCCAAAACATTTTTCAATTATTATATCAAAACATTAGTTTTACAGAGATACTTGGACGAAAAGAAACGTGATTTTGTATCGCTAGTTTAGAGCAGCCTTCTAACAAGCACCTACATCCACTACCTTAGCTCCCCACTAAGGATTTCACAATCAATCCACTAATTGATTCGTCCCCTTTTCTAGGATTAGGAGGAAACCCTTACAACCGATCAAGCTTCTACCCAAAGCCTTGATCAAAACCCTCTTTTACAAAGAGATAAATAAAGCAAACTTAAACCCTCTAATAGGTGTTTGTTTGCACAATGAAGCACTCACCCAAAACCTAAAACACTTGAGCAAATTTGACAATTTTGGCTCACTAGTGTTTGTCTATACAAGAAATGACAAATTAAGCACTAAGACAATTTCTTGATCATTTGATGTTTGACAATATGAGCATTAGACTTCTCTTGATGCTTGGAGGTCCCTTTTATACTCCCAAATGAGTTTGTAGCCGTTGGGATCAAATTGGAGCCGTTGAGGACTTTAATTCCCACCATAAATGCAGTTCTGCAGCTCCCCGTTTCGAAACGCTCGAAGCCGTTTCGAAACACTCTCAATGTAGAAAGAGCCGTTGTAGTCTGTCAGGGTACCCGTTTCGGAACACCCCCTTGCCGTTTTGAAATGCGTATCTGAACGCTATAAGCCCGTATCGAAACGCCTGCATTTAAAAGTTAGTTGGGAAAATAGCCGTTGGGGTTTATGACCGTTGGGGTCATTGCCACGTGGGCGTATCGAAACGGCCTAGCCCGTTTCGAAACGCTGGGCAAAAATCCTGTCCCATGAAGGCCCGTTTCGATACGAGTATCGAAACGCTTTTGCCACTGGAAGCACCTGTTTCGAAACGCCCTAAGGTGTTTCGAAACACCTGGACAGTTTTGTGTAGTTTGGCCTTTGAAAACATATGAAAACCTTTTAAAACATCCCTAAACATAGTTTCAAGTTATTTGGACTTTTGGAAATTGTTTTAAATACTTTTTAAATCAGTCCAAAACATTTTTCAATTATTATATCAAAACATTAGTTTTACAGAGATACTTGGACGAAAAGAAACGTGAGTTTGTGTCGCTAGTTTAGAGCAACCTTTCTGTTGAGATTTATCGCGAATTTCTCAAAAATCACGAAGCCCCTATGTCATCTATTAGAGCAGAACCGACCCTTTGACTTTAATGAAGAATGTACTGAAGCATTCAAGGTTCTGAAGGAAAAGCTAGTGACAGCCCCCATAGTACAGCCACCAGACTGGACACAACCATTTGAGATCATGTGTGATGCCAGTGACTATGCTGTCGGGGCAGCACTTGGGCAGCGCAAGGACAGGCTGTTTCATGTCATATACTACGCCAGCAAAACATTGAATGATGCCCAAGTGAACTATACCACCACAGAAAAGGAGCTGTTAGCTGTGGTGTTCTCCATCGACAAGTTTCGTTCTTACATACTTGGGACGAAAGTAATAGTGCACACCGACCATTCTGCCCTTAAGTATTTGTTCGCAAAGAAAGATGCAAAGCCTAGGTTGATACGATGGATCTTGCTATTACAAGAGTTCGACCTTGAGATCAAAGACAAAAAGGGGACAGAAAATCAGGTGGCAGATCACTTGTCGAGGTTGGAGAAGGGACAGAGTCTACCGTTCGATGAGACACACATACTGGAGACCTTCCCAGATGAGCAGCTCTTTGCTGCCGCAATCGCTGTCGCGACAGCCATGGCGGCAGGTAAGTCTTCTAACCTTCCCTGGTATGCTGATTTCGTTAATTTTATAGTTAGCGGAATATTACCTTCTGATCTTAATTATCAAGCCAGGAAGAGGTTCCAAAATGATGTTAAGCATTATTATTGGGACGAACATCTTCTTTTCAAAATGTGCGCAGATCAGGTTATAAGGAGGTGTGTACCACAGGAAGAGCAAGAAGACATTCTCCATCACTATCATGCTTCACAATATGGAGGCCACTTAGGAGGTAATAAAACTGCTGCCAAGGTGCTGCAGTCAGGGTTCTACTGGCCGACACTATATAAAGATGCACAGGACTTTTACAAGAACTGTGACAGGTGCCAGCGGACAGGTAACATCTCGAGGAGAAATGAGATGCCACTGCAGAACATTCTAGAAGTCGAGATCTTCGACGTTTGGGGGATTGATTTTATGGGACCTTTTCCATCTTCGTGTGGAAATCTTTACATCCTCCTAGCAGTGGATTATGTCTCCAAGTGGGTAGAAGCAATCGCAACTCAAAAGAATGATGTCAAAACGGTCCAAAAGTTTTTGCACAAAAACATATTTTCTAGATTTGGCATCCCTAGGGCGATTATCAGTGATGAAGGGAGACATTTCGATAATAGGGTAATTGCTGCCGCCTTGAAGAAATATGGTGTCAAGCACAGGATCGCGACAGCATACCACCCACAGACCAATGGACAGGCTGAGATATCCAATAGGGAAGTGAAGAACATTCTTGAAAAGATGGTCAAACCAACTAGGAAAGATTGGTCTTTACTTCTGAATGATGTATTATGGGCATACAGAACAGCTTTCAAGACTCCATTGGGCATGTCTCCATACCGACTGATTTATGGGAAAACCTGTCACCTGCCTGTCGAGATAGAGCACAAAGCATATTGGGCAATCAAGGCAGTAAACATGGACTTGGACAAGGCAGGCCAGAAAAGGCTGTTAGAATTGAATGAGATCGATGAAATACGAACAATGGCCTACGACAATGCAAGGATTTACAAGGAAAAGACTAAGAAGTGGCATGACAAGAAGTTGCTGCCACGACAGTTCTGCCCAGGGCAGCTTGTGTTGTTGTTTAATTCTAGGTTGAAACTCTTCCCAGGGAAGCTTAAATCTAGATGGTCTGGCCCGTTCCAAGTAGTTCAAGTTTTTCCCCATGGTGCCATTACAATTCAATCATTAAAGGACGGGCACCAATTCAAAGTCAATGGACAACGCCTCAAGCATTATCAGGGGACTGAAGCCCCAGGAATACAGGAAGTGGTTACTTTAGGTGATGCCCCACAAGGCATCCCTAATTTAACCTAATTTTTATTTTTATTTATTTTATTATTTATTATTATTTATTAGGAAATTAGGTTTATTTTATTCGAATAATGTTTTGTTTTTCTAATTTCAGTTTTTAGGAAATAAAGGAGTCAAGAAGAAAAGGAGAAGTGACTCAAGCCCACCGCCCATCCATCAGCCCACTAAAGCCCATTTATGGAAACCTGTCGTTTCGGCTGCCGCCGCAGACGGATATGACAGGCTGTCAACAGACTGACACGGCAGACGCAGAAGCGTGCGGCAGACGCGTAGCAGACGCATAAATGCGTGTCAGACGTGTCAGACACGCTACATTCAATCTGCCGCCCCGTTATTCTCGCCTGCCGTTGCGGCATTAAATGGGCAGCTACTCGACCGCTATATAAACCCCTTCCCATTTTCATTTTTCATCACTTTTGATTTTTCTCTCTTGTTTTCTCCTCTAGTTTTATTTGTTTTCTCTCTTTTTCAGCCCTTGCAACCAAAATGTCATCGAGACAAACCCGTCAAAACGCTGCTGCCGCTTCTTCTTCAGCAGCAGCATCACCATTCGCCAAAAAGGAACTATGGGAGGAGCGTGGCTTTATATACAACAGAGATGCCCCTCATATGGGATTGCGGCCGTTCATTGTGAAGGCCATAACGGCACAGCTATGGGAGGACTTTGCTGAGCAGCCGGCGGAGTTAAATGATACTTTGGTCCGAGAATTTTACGAGGCCATCGACAGCAAAACAGCGACATCTGTCACTGTCCGAGGAGTGGACGTGCCCCTTACCGCCAGCAGCATCAACCATGTGTTTGGCCTCTTCTTTGGCCCCAATGATGATGCTCACCAACAATTTCTGGACACCCTCGACGCTGCTGCCTATGATGCCATCATGGTGGAGCTGACAGAAACTGGTACGACATGGATCACCAGCAAGAAGAACCCCCACTCCGTCAATAGGGGGCAGCTTCTCCCCGAAGCAAAACTGTGGAACGCTTTCATCAAAAAGCGTATCCTGCCCTCGTCCCACCATACGACAGTCAACCGACAGCGCTTGGCCCTCATTCACTCGATTATGCACGACAGGCCCATCAATGTGGGCAGGTACATGAGGGACAGCATCATCGATTGTGCCTTCCGCTCAGACTCACGACTTTGCCTGCCGTTCACCATCACCGCCCTATACCGCTGTGCTGCCGTACCAGAGGAACCCTCCGACAAAATCAAGACGGGCAGTGGCTGGACTGACAACAACATCTCCAGCCTCATGGAGGTCATAGTAGTATCACCCATCAACGCCTTCGACCCAAATGCCCCTCCTGCTGACTCCGATGATGAACCTGCCACCGAACCTGCCCCAGATGCTGCCGCCGACACCGCTCCGACAGATCAGTCTGCCCACATCCTTGCTGCCATCCAAAGGATAGAGGAGCGCCAAATAGGTTTGATGACTTTTATCCGTGACTTCTCAAATGCAACGGTAAATTTCATTACTAATACTTTACATTACTCGGATGTCATCTTCCCCACCTTCCCCGCCCATTATTTCCATATCCCCTCCCCTACTCCCACACCACCTGTCTCTCCCCATATGCATTCTGCCGCTTCCACACCATCCCCTGCCCCGACGGCAGCCGGCAGCCCACTGGCAGACACCTCCCCTCGAGGAACCAAGAGACCTGCCACTGATGACAGCCCGCTTATCCGGAGGAATTTGGAGAGCGACTTTACGAGGGTTAAGCGAATTAAGCACGTGGCGCACAAGAAAAGGCTGCCCAAAGCCACCATCACCAGCAGCTCATGGGACAGCGGTAGCAGTTCCGACGTCCGGCTAGTGGAGCAACCTGCCCCTCAACCTGCCAATGAACTTGCCCCTCCACCGGCTGATGAACCTGCTGACCAACCTGCTCTGGAACCTGCCCAGCCCCCTCCACAGCGCAGACGCCGTCATCAGATCCGCGTCAGCAGCAGCAGTGAAGGCAGCGACTAAAATTTAAGTTTTTACCTCTTATTGCTGCCTGCCTTTATATTTTGTGATGTACTTTCTCTTTCTTTTATTTTTCATGTCATTTTGCATTGAGGGCAATGCAACCCTCGAGTTTGGGGGTGGCAACCCTCCATCATTAATGGAGTCTTAAGTACATCTTTTTATTAAGGGTAAACTATCTGTTTGACCACCAAACTATTGTGAAAGTTTTAAAATGACCACCATAGAAAAAAACGTGCCATTTCAGTACCCAAACTATTAAAATGGGATCATTTTGGCCACCTGCCGTTAATGGGCTAACGGAAGGTGACGTGGCAGTTAAAAAATTAAAGGTATAATCACACATTTGGTCCTTATTATTTACACATTCTTTCAATTTAGTCTTAATTTTAATCTAATAAAATAAATTAATTAGGTGGTGACACGTGTCAACACCTTATTGGAGGAATTTAATTATTTATATTTAATTTAATAAATTTATTTTCATCCCCCAATCAGGTGGTGACACGTGTCACCTGATTGGAGGATGAAAATAAATGGAATTTTTGCACCCAGTGTGAATCGAACCTGGGTGGCTGGGTAAACCTGGGCAAGATGCACATGGCAAAGCCACTGGGCTAAAGCCATTTTTTGTGATATGAAGTGCAAATAATTTATATAATTCATAAATGATCGATCCTTACCTTCCGTTTGTAAACCCAGATGCCCTTATCAACCAACCCAAGAAGCAGTCAATCTCGATTCTATAATGGCTGCTCCGCCTCCTAGAGAATTAGAAACTCTCCTACGGCGGCGTAAAGTCTCGGCCAAGGCTCCTCCTGCTTCGCCTATGAACCTCTTCTCCGACTGTAAAGACTTCGCTTTCTACGAGAAAAATAAGAGCTCAGCCACGAACAAGAAGAACAGCAAAAGGGTTCACGCCAAACACAATAATACGTCGTTTGATTCCATGTTCTTCAGCTCATCTTCTCATCAAAGTGTTAATTACGGTGGCCGTGGCTGTGGGTGGTGGTGGTTTAGCAGCGAAGACGAAATCGATATCAGTAAAATCATCCAGAAAACTCCCATCATAATCAAATAAATAGTTATCAGAATCAGCATGTTGGACGGGAGCAGACTTTTCAAGAGCCTGCAAATTTTGAACTAATCAATCAATGATATAACAAAGAGAAAGAGTAAACAACTAATTTGCAAGATAGTTCAACAAATCAGGTCTCAGAAAGACAATTATATTCTGAACCAGTGAATATGTAGACTTACTATTGCATCAAAATCAAGATTACTGTTCACATAAATTTGTTTCTCTAGCATACAAAAGTGTGCTTCAGAAATAATGCTCACTAGAAAAAAGGTTCAGGGGGTACCGCGTACAACATACCGAATAAGTTAGCAAAGTCTCTAATATCGTATATGTATTTCCCTCTCCTGAAAATAGAATCGTGATCACCGGAGAAACCGCAACGCTCGCCGGAGAAGAGCCAAGAGCGGGAATAAAGTAAAAGACAAATTTGCCGTTGTGAAAAGTTCCGACGATCCCTACACCGATTTCAGGGCATCGATGGTGGAGATGATCGTGGAGAGAGAGATGTTCGAAGCTAAAGAATTGGAGCAATTGCTGCAGTGTTTCTTGTCGTTGAACTCACATCACCATCATAGGATTATTGTCGAGGTTTTTACAGAGATTTGTAACACGTATGAATTAGATTAATTATTTGCACTTCATATCACAAAAAATGGCTTTAGCCCAGTGGCTTTGCCATGTGCATCTTGCCCAGGTTTACCCAGCCACCCAGGTTCGATTCACACTGGGTGCAAAAATTCCATTTATTTTCATCCTCCAATCAGGTGACACGTGTCACCACCTGATTGGGGGATGAAAATAAATTTATTAAATTAAATATAAATAATTAAATTCCTCCAATAAGGTGTTGACACGTGTCACCACCTAATTAATTTATTTTATTAGATTAAAATTAGGACTAAATTGAAAGAATGTGTAAATAATAAGGACCAAATGTGTGATTATACCTTTAATTTTTTAACTGCCACGTCACCTTCCGTTAGCCCATTAACGGCAGGTGGCCAAAATGATCCCATTTTAATAGTTTGGGTACTGAAATGGCGCGTTTTTTTCTATGGTGGTCATTTTAAAACTTTCACAATAGTTTGGTGGTCAAACAGATAGTTTACCCTTTTATTAATTGTTGTGTCTTATTTTTTTTATCTATTTTTCTTTAAAAAAAATCAGAAAATCAGAAAATTTAAACTGTTGGCTTAAAACTGTGAAAGTAACTGACCTGTCATGACGGCTCTGTCGTGGCAGCATCTTTAGGACAGGTTAAGGAAAAGTTTAGAGCCTTTCTATAGTTCTGAAAACTTAAACACTTTTGTGACTGTTATATTGCTTAGATTTCATTTAGCCAAACTAGAGTAGGATGCTTAGAACTTGAATAGCCCCTAGAGGTGCCTAACACTGGCTCTAGGAAAGAAGTTTAGCAAAAGAAAATTAAAAACCTAGAGGTGCCCGAAACCGGCTCTAGGAAGCTAACTAGAGGTGCCCGAAACTGGCTCTAGAAAAACTTAGCTTGAAAATAGAAGAAAAAGAAGCATGAAAATGTGCTTTCTAAAAAAATAAACTTTGGCATAAAAATTCGAGTTAAGAAGTTGAATATTCTAGTGAAACTAAGAGAGTCTTAGCATATAACTGTTCACAAGCATGCACACACTGCACGAGAGCTATAGGGAGATTCCGGACAGATCCTAACCTTTCCGACAGGTTGCTGCCGCCATAGAGAATGAGCGACAGGTAAGGGACAGTTCACTGTTTGAAGGCCAACACAAAAATTTTCAGTTTTCTTTTAAGTCTTCATTGCTTGAGGGCAAGCAAAAACTTGAGTTTGGGGGTGTGTTGAGTGTGTAAAAGTTCTATTATTTACACCCTTTTTAACCCATATTTCTGCTGCATTCAAGCATCATTGCATTGCATTTAGGTTAGTTTTCAATAAAACATCACAATTAAATAAAAGGCACGGATTCTACTGAAAGATGGCTATTTTTGCAGGTATCTGTCACAGTAGATGTTGAAGGCAGGTGCAGGGCAGATAAGCAGGAAAGCTGAACTGGACAAGCAGCCGAAGAATACGAACCTATCATGGACCTGTCGTGACAGCATGGTGACAGCAGACTTATGAAGAGGAAAAGCAAAGTGGACCTCGATAGATAGAGAAAAATCTGCTCGTCTGTCGTGTGAAAGCCAAATATTTTTCCAAGCCCCGGATCAAAAGATATGTCAAGCCAAAGCCCAAGGAGAGGAAATCCCTAAAAGCAAGGATGCGGCTGGAAAGTAGGAGTCTTTAGAGATTTAGTCTTTATTAGAATCTTACTTTTAATTAAAGTTGTAATCCTTGTTACCTTAGATAACTTGAGCCCAAAGCTTATATAAGGGCATAGATTTAACCTAGGGCAGAACAGAATACCCCATAACCGAAATAAAACCCCTGCCGTCTACCTGTCACCGACATGTTCTAAATTCCCCCTAGGGCTACGGGTTGTTTTGTAAAGTAGTTGCAAGGGTTGCTTTGTTTTAGGATTTTTCAAGTTCAATAAAATAAACTTCAAGTTCTTTTATCTTGGTTTTAATATCTTACAAGAGCATCGGGAGAGCATTGTGAGGTTATCCATTTACTTAGCATCGGGAGAGTTAAGTATACGAAAGAGATAAGAGCGCGTTCTCTAGTTTATAGTTGAACCATCTCGTGCCTAGGGATAGGGCGAGGTTAAGTGGCTAAGGAAGAATTCATACACATCGGTGTTCATCCTTCGATTCACGCCGGGAGGTATCATCAAAGACGTGATCATCGACAGACTTGTGCATAGGGATAGGGCAAGGCAGATCTGGGATTCTTGCCAAGATTGAAGTACGGAGTTAGTGTTCGCTGCCGCGACAGCTAACGGACAGCCGCCGCGACAGGTGCTGTCGGCGACGGGCGCGACGACAGAACTGGAGATCCTAAGCAATTCAATACCTGCACTACTGAACAATTCAATACCAGCCCATTCTCTCTATCTTGATAACTCAATTCTTTTATTTACATTTTTACTTTATTATTCTCGTGACAACTCTTAATTATTTCCTTTACTTTCGTGCAGTAAACAAGGTGAAGTCATTAGCCCAATCCCTGTGGAGACGATATCTGATACTTCGTATCACTTACTACTTGCGTCGTGTACACTTGCACTACAATTGCGATAGACTCTTTTACACGCAACACTGATACCTAGTGAGAGGCACCGATGTGATCGCTTCCGGTGTGGGCTAGTACAGGAAGTTAAGACGTATATGTTGGCTGCGAACTACACCGGCTTTGATGTGCTTGTATGTCGAGCCAAAGACATCGAACAGAATTTGGGTTTGTCGACTCGAGGTGTTGGTTCTAGCTCTGTGAAGAGAGCAACTGAGTACAGCTCCGGTGGAGGACGGAACCAAAGAGGTCGAGATAGGTGACATCAGCCTGAGGGGAGGCGAGGTGCTTCGGGTCGAGGCGGTCAGGTCCATGGAGGTCGAGTGAGATCTGAGCAGCATACGTGCTGGACATATGGGTCGAGGGACCAATTGAGGCGAGATTGTCCTCGAGAAGCTAGAGAGGTCCAGGCTCCTATTGTGGTGACAGGGAATTCATGTTGGAATTGTGGTTCGGCGGATCACATGAGAAGGGAGTGTCCCTTGTTGGATGGTGGAGGCCAAGGACGTGCTCATGTAGTAGCTGCACCTCAGAGATGTCGTGGGCGCGGTCGTGGAAATTTTCAGAGGAGAGACGAGGGACATTGAGGTATTGCTCTTGTAGTAGTCGTTCGACCTGAGTGAGGTGGACCAGCGAAGGTTTATGCTCAGCGCGAGGTGCGCAATGATACCAGTGTCATCGCAGGTACCTTTGTTCTTCATTATTTATCTTTGTTGGCTTTGATTGATTCTGGATCCACGCATTCTTATATCTTGAGTGAGCATGCGCATTTGCTTGATATACATGTTGAGATGCTTGAAGTAGGAATGCAAGTGACTAGTTCTTTTGGTGAGACTGTAGTCACTAGGAGATTGTATAAGAGATGCCCTTTATTTGTACAAGGACATGTTTTTCTTGTAGATTTGATGAAGTTACCCTTCTACGGATTTGATGTAATCGTTGGAATGGATTGGTTGACGGAGCATAGAGCGGTGGTTGACTTTGATGTCAAGCGGGTCACCCTAAACCTGGCTGATGATTATGAAGTTGTGGTAGTAGGCAAGAATGTGAAATTCTTGTCGAATGTGATTTCGATTTTAGAAGCAAACCGTATGATGAAGATGGGTTGTGAGGCTTATCCTTCTTATGTGATGAATCCTGGCACCAAGGATGTGCGTGTGTAGGACATCCGAACTGTTCGCGATTTTCCAGGTATCTTTCCGGAAGAATTGCATGGGTTGCCACCAAATATGGAAGTTGAGTTTGGTATCGAGTTGTACAAGGATACGACTTCGGTGTCCATTGCTCCTTATCGTATGGCACCTAAAGAGCTAAAATAGTTGAAACGCAATTGCAGGAGTTGTTGGATCGAGGTTTCATTCGGCCGAGTGTGTCACCTTGGGGTGCACCGGTCTTGCTTGTAAAGAAGAAGGATGGGACAATGCGGATGTGCATAGATTATCGGTAACTGAACAAGTTGATGATCAAGAACAAGTATCCCTTGCCTAGAATTGATTATCTCTTTGATCAGTTTCGGGGAGCCTCGGTATTTTCTAAGATAGACTTGAGATCGGGGTATTATCAGCTGAAGGTGAAGGATGTGGACGTACCTAAGATAGCTTTTTGAATGAGGTATGGACATTATGAATTCTTGGTGATGCTATTTGGCTTGACCAACGCGCCTGTTGCTTTCATGGACATGATGAATTGAGTATTCCATGAATTCTTGGATCAGTTTGTGGTGGTGTTCATCGATGATATCCTTATGTATTCGCGTACCGAGAAGGATCATGATAGACACTTGAGAATTGTTTTGCAAGCGTTGTTGGAAAATCAGTTGTATGCCAAGCTAAGTAAGTGTGAGTTTTGGCTTAGGGAGGTGGTCTTCCTTGGACATGTTTCGCGTTGATCCGCACAAGGTAGAGGCTGTGATGGGATGGAAGGTACCTAAGTAAGTGACGGAGGTGCGAAGTTTTCTTGGTTTAGCTGGGTATTACCGTAGATTCGATGAGGGATTCTCGAAGATAGTTGCACCGTTAACCAAGTTGTTGCAGAAGAATGTTCACTTTGAGTGGATTGATGCGAGACAACAAGCTTTCGAAAAGTTAAAGGAAGCTTTGACGCAAGCTCCTGTTCTGATTCAACCTGAGTCCGGTAAGGAGTTTGTGGTCTATAGTGATGCGTCCATTGTTGGTTTGGGTTGCGTATTGATGCAGGAGGGTAAGGTAGTGGCCTATGCATCTAGGCAGTTGAAGGTGCATGAGCGCAACTACCCTACTCATGATCTTGAGCTTGTGGCTGTGGTGTTTGCCCTGAAGATTTGGAGGCATTACCTGTACGGTGAGAAGTGTGTTGTGTTCACGGATCATAAGAGCTTGAAGTATCTTATGTCTCAAAAGAAGTTGAATCTTAGGCAGCGTCGCTGGGTAGAGTTGCTTAAAGATTATGATATGACGATTGAGTACCACCCGGGCAAGGCTAATGTTGTGGCTGATGCTTTGAGCCGAAAAGTGGCTGTGGAGTTGAGGGCAATGTTTGCTCACTTGATCATTTCGCGTGATGGTGGTCTTATCGTTGAATTGCAAGTGAAATCATCTCTGATTTCATTGATCAAAGATAAGCAGTTGTTAGATGATTCTCTTGTTCCTCATGTTCAGGACCTTGCAGAGGGTAGACCTTCGGATTTCAGCTTTAGTGATGATGGTGTTCTGTGCTTTGGGAGTCGAATAGTGGTGTCGGATGATGTTGAGTTGAGGCGCACTATCCTGATTGAAGCCCATAGTAGTCCTTTTGTTATACACCCTGGTAGTACAAAGATGTATCGTGATTTGAAAGATGAGTACTACTGGGTGGGGTTAAAAAGGGATGTGGCTGAGTTCGTTAGTAAGTGCATGGTGTGTCAGTGAGTGAAGGCTGAACATCAGGTTCCTTCTGGGTTGTTGCATCCTTTAAGAATCCCAGAATGGAAGTGGGAGAAAATTACCATGGATTTTGTGTATGGATTGTCTTTGTCACCGTCAAAGAAGAAATCAGTTTGAGTAATTGTAGATCGGCTCACTAAGTGTGCACATTTTCTGCATGTGCATACTATGTATACCTTGGATAAGCTGGCTGAATTGTACATTGTTGAGATTGTGCGGTTGCACGGTGTGCCAAAGTCTATAGTGTCGGATAGGGATCCGAGGTTTACAGCGCGATTTTGGGAATGTTTGCATCAAGCCTTGGGTACACGGTTGAATTTCAGTACTTCTTATCATCCTTAGACGGATGGATTGTCGAAACGTGTGATCCAAGTGCTTGAGGATATGTTGCGATGCTGCGTGATAGATTATCAGACGAGTATCCAAATGGCTCCATACGAGGCTTTGTATGGGAGAAGATGTAGGACCCCTCTCTGTTGGGCAGAAGCTGGGCAAAAGTTGATCTCGATGCCAGCTATACTAAAAGGAACCATAGAGAAGGTGAAGCTCATTTTTTAGCGTCTGAAGGCAACATTGGATAGGCAAAAGTCTTACGCGGACCTGAAGCGTAAAGAGATTGAGTTCGCGGTTGGCGAACGTGTATTTTTAAAAGTGTCGCCTTGGAAAAAGGTGGTGAGATTTGGGCGTAAGGGTAAGCTTAGCCCAAGGTTCATTGGACCTTACGAGGTTGTGGAGCGAATTGGTCCTGTGGAATATCGGTTGATATTGCCTACGGAGTTGGAAAAGATACATGATGTGTTTCATGTCTCTATGTTACGGAGGTATAGATCGAATCCTTCGCATGTGATACATGTTGAGGAGATAGAGTTTAATCCGGATCTGTCGTATGATGGCGAACCAGTGAGAGTTCTGGATGTGAGTAGCAAAGTTCTTCGTGGCAAGACGATAGAGCTCGTGAAGGTGTTGTGGTGACACCGAAGAGTTGAGGAGGCCACGTGGGAAAGAAAGGTGGACATGCTGAAGCAGTTTCCGCACCTTTTTCCATCAGGTAAAATTTCGAGGACGAAATTACCTAAGTGCGGGAGAGTTGTAACGCCCTGGTTTTGGGCCTAGATGTTTTAGACATCGGATCGGATCGGTCGAGAACGGTTCGAATCGCGTAAGGTGATTTATGGAAATCAAGGATCAGGATAGGATAAAAATGTGGTAAAAATTGCTAAAATCCTCTAAAAATCTGTTTAAGAGATTGGTCAAGTCAATTTTACAAAAAGAGTTTCAGTAGTGGGACATTTTGAGTAGTGACCAAACTGTAAAGTTTCAAAACTGTGGAAAATGTGATTTTTAAAGAAGAAGCCAAATTCTTAGAATCTATAGGGGGCTTTATGGCAATTTAGCCTTTCCTTAATATGATATGTGTTTAAAATGGTTTTTAATTAAATAGCTTTAAAATGGTTTTTATTTTAATTAATTAAAAGGGGTGGTTAATGAGAGATTCAATTACGTAACTACCAATTTCTCCTCATTTTCAGTCAAACACTATTTTCATTCATCTTTCTCCAGAATTCTTTCCGTCCAATTACTCTCTCAATATTTCCTAACAATTTTCAAAAAAACATATCTAGTTCTTCAAGATTTTGCAAGGGAAAACTTGTCATCCATTGAGGAAAGCAAGGATTGGAGGTAAATCTCGTTCTCAACCTCTAATCAAAGTTCTTTATTGAAATTCCCAAGATATTTGGCTTCTAATTAATGTTTTTGGTTGAGTTTTCATTATAGTTTTGATTGGAGATCAAAATCTTGTAAAAATATGGTTAAAATCTTGATTTTTGGATTTGTTTTGTTAAGCTCTATTATAGATGGATTGTAATTGAGTTTTAAGTTGGTCAGTATGTTGAAATGAAGTTTTGATAACATGGATCCCGAAATCCTTGAGATCCTTGAGTTTCTTGTTAGTTTTAAGTGAGTTTTTGAGGTGAAATGGTGGAATCTTGCTTGCTAAAGGTATAAGGTTGGGTTAGGTTGTTTGTTAGAGGTGTTTTAATGTTTATAATTATTTGGAAGTGATGTATCTTGGTTGGGCTTGGTTTAGGAAGCAATCGATTGAGTTTTCGGTTGTTTTGGATGGGTAAACTGGTGTAGTTTGGGTGAGCAACGAGTTTGTGAATTGTTGCTGGTGTTGAAATGCATTTTAATGATTTAGATCTCTGTTTTAATGTTGTGTAAACAGAGGATCTTGATTAGGGAGCAAACGAGGCGTTGTTGGAGGCTCCGGAGGGGTAATTTTCGTGTCGGCGAGCAAGGCTTCGCGTATCGGTGAGTGGAAATGGATTTTCCAGCTTTGTAACGATTTGGGCGTGTTCTTGTGAGCTTAGAGTAAGTTTGAAACACTTATCTAAGCTCAAGAGTAATTGGTTCGAAAGTCTCTCTCGTAAATGTGCTATGTTTTGATGAAAATGAACTTGAGTTAAATGTGGATTTGATTACTATTTTAAAGCATGTTTTAAGCATGATTGTTGCTGGTTTTTAATGTCATTATGTTAAGGATGCACTAGGTAAGTGATCCTTGGTTTTCATGTGATAAATGCATATGATGTTAAGCATGTTATGCTTGTGGAAATGGCATTGTGTTTATGCTTGTAAAACAATGGATTAATGAGGTTAAATGATTATATTGGCAAGTGATGGAAATGGTTTTTGGTTGCGTTAATCGGATATAGTTAGCCGGCTATAGGATTGGGTGCACCGTGAATAAAGTCGCCTTAGATGTCGAGGGGTTGTGATTGTTCCATAATATCTATCCAAGTACCCTAACGATTGAGGCTAAGATCACAACGGTGAATGGTTTAATTCCATATATGAGTCTTGTGTACGTGTCTCGTACTCTCATTAGTGGAAATATACAACTATCGATGAGTGATGTTGAGGGGTTGTGATTATGCCATTAATCTCCATCACGGGTGTTGAGGGGTTGTGATTGTGCCATTGATCTCCACCTTGTGTAGTTCGGTAGTATGTATGAAGCGTGTGGGACAACGCTTGTAATCCGCGCATCCGATTGTGTCTTTTGTTGGTATGGTTTATGGATTATCACTTGCGAGCCAATATAATGTAAGTGATTAATGTTAAGCATGAGATGCTTGTAAGTGATGCTAGAATGCATGAGATGCTTGGTGAAGCATGAACAAAGGTTTATTTGATGTTTTAGAATGATGCATGTGAGCATGTTTTTAGAAAATGCTTTGATGTCTTGAAAGGACATGTTTTGTGTAAAGGCATGTGTTAAAAGTGATGGTTTTGCAAATTGTGTGAAATGCATTGTTGAATGTTGTTTAGCGATCCTCACTAAGCTTTGTGCTTACGCTCATTAATTTCATCAATGCAGAGAATTAGGCGTTTGAGGCAGCACACAAGCAAGGGAATCCAAGCATTTCGGTTTAGCAAAGTATGTGGCTTTGCTTTGGTGTAATAAGAGGCAATGGGTGGGATTTATACTTTTGGATGGTTGTGGATGTTGCTATTTACCTTGAGCATGTTTGGTTGTTTACCTTTGAGTTGTAAATGGCCTTTGAGGATTGATTTTTGGTTTGAATGTTATTTTAGCTTTATATGGCTTTGGTGGACTAGGGAGCATGCCTATAGTTCCAATGTTTGCATGATTGATGACATGTTTTAGTTTATGCTTCATAATGATGATCTTTGATGCTGAAACATGTTGTATGTACGTTATGGCATGAATTGGAATGTTTTCGGATGTGGAAAGATGTGAGAAACCAGCACAACTTGCTGTTGCAGGGCAAGGCGTATCGGAACGCCATTACCTGTTTCGAAACAAAGGCCTGAAATGGCCATAGGGTTTCGGAACGGGTAGGAACTTTCCGGGACGATTTTGCTACTGGAAATGGGTGTTTCGGTACGGGTTTCGAAACGCACCTGAGTATCGAAACGGTCAACCTGGTTTCAAAATGACCGTTCCGATACAGAGTCAGGTGTTTCGAAACATCCGACCGTTGAGTTTGAATTTGAATTGTTTCAGGTTTCTGTTTCTTACGTTTTGGTCCCTAGGTATTGGATGCTTAATTAAATGAGTTTGAGTGGTCTGTTTAAGATGAAATTTGACATGTTGGCTTATTATATGTTAAATTTTGGATTGGTAACTTGAAAACTTTATTAGTCCTTAAAAATCAGGAAATTTACAATTTAGTCCCTAAAAGACGTTTGTGTGTAATTGAACCTCTATTTGAGTTCTGTTCGCTATGTCGCTTCCGCTGAAATGTTTTGTTAATCATATAAGTTAATAATGTGCATTTATAAAAGATAAAATATAAAAAAGGCCGTAAATCAAGGTTGACTTTGACAAGTTGACTTTGATTTTCCCCGTGTAATCTTCTTAGTTTGGGTCGGGCGTCTAGGCCGGGCTAAGGGGGTTACATTTGTTGGTATCAGAGCTAGGTTGCGAAAGAATTGGGGATGTTGGTATTAGAAATTGATATGTATTGACGTATGTTGTTTGATAAGCATGATATTTGTTGAAATTTTGAAGCTTATGTTATGCTTGATTGATGTGAATCACGTGTGGAATGAATATGATTGTGTGATAATGATGCAATGTTACCATGTGCTGATTTTGGATGATGGAAAGCATGTTGAGCATTATGTGTTATTATATGCTATGCTATATTGAGGGAAAATGGGGTGCTCATTGCCTTATTACACTAAACAAATGTTTTTGTAAACTTGGATTCTTGCTTGCAGCTGGCCTAAATGGTTTGACTTGTTTTGTTGTTATGCCTTGTTTAAATTAGCACTATGGGTCCAAGAAGTGAGCTGAGGTCGAATACTATAGTGCCTGCAGCTGAGCAGGGTGAGCAAGGGGCTGATGTTCCTCCTGGTGGAAACTTACCTCTTTCACTACCACCTGGAGGTGGGGAGCAGGTGTAGCAAGGACATGTTGGTCCGGGTTTGGGTGATCTAACGCCATTGGTTTAGGCGATCACCGGGGCGTTTCAGGCTGTTGTTTTCGGAGCGCATATACAGGCCTCTGTAGCTGGCAGGCAGGCTTACCATTGGAGAGGTTGAGGAGCTTAGGAGCTGTGGAGTTCTATGGTATGTCTTTTGAGGCGTCAGAATCCTAGTTAGCAAGTATGATCCGTATCATGGATCAGATGGGCTATAATGATGTGCGCAAGCTGGGATGCACAGTTTCTTTGTTGCAAGGCGATGCCTACAGCTGGTGAACGACTACCACCGCCGGTTTGGAGCCCAATGAAGTAGATTGGTAGTATTTCAAGGGTGCCTTCAAGAGGAAGTATCAAGGGGTGAGATACTTGGACGAAAAGAAACGTGAGTTTATGTCGCTAGTTCAGAGCAACCTTTCTGTGGCTGAGTACGAGGTCTAGTTCGTACACTTGAGCCAGTATGCTCCTGAGCTGATACCTAGTGAGAGGCAACGATGTGATCGTTTCTAGTATGGGCTAGTACAGGAAGTTAAGACGCATATGTTGGCTGCGGACTACACCAACTTTGATGTGCTTGTATGTCCAGCCAAAGACATCGAACAAAATTTGGGTTTGTCGACTCAAGGTGTTGGTTCTAGTTCTGGGAAGAGAGCAGCTAAGTACATATCCGGTGGAGGACGAAACAAAAGAGGTCGAGATAAGAGACATCAGCCTGAGGGGAGGCGAGGTGCTCCGGGTCGAGGCGGTCAGGTCAAGGGAGGTCGAGTGAGATCTGAGCAGCATACGTGCTGGACATGTGGGTCGAGGGACCATTTGAGGCGAGATTGTCCTCGAGCAACTAGAGAGTTCCAGGCTCCTGTTGTGGTGACAGAGAATTCATGTTGGAATTGTGGTTTGGCGGATCACATGAGGAGGGAGTGTCCCTTGTTGGCTGGTGGAGGCCAAGGACGTGCTCCTGTAGTAGCTACACCTTAGAGAGGCCGTGGGCACGGTCGTGGGAATTTTCAGAGGAGAGACGGGTTGACTTTGGTTTTTCCCGTGTAATCTTTTTAGTTTGGGTCGAGCGTCTAGGCTGGGCTAAGGGGGTTACACAGACATTATAGTGTCGGCTAAACCAGAGTACTCACTTTGATTTGAATGAAAAATCTGTAATCTAGGTCATCAAACAAGCTTTGACTCGTCGTTGATGTTTGTTCGTCCCAATTTTCTTTTCCCTTTCTCCCAAAACCTCTTCTTCAAAACTCACTCTTTCTATTTCTTCCTAGCTTTCAAGTCTCCCCATTTTATCCTTCACTAGCGAAAAGGTCGGCAAAACTTATCTCGACCTCATATCCGTTCCACCCGTAATTGCCTGAGTCGTCCTTCACTGAGCAATCATTATCGACTTGCAAAACAAGCGTCGCAACACTGCCTTCACTCTCACCCGCAGCGAAGTTCGTGGTGGCGAGAAAAAGCCCTACCCCATGAGAAAATCAGACGGGCACGTCGTGGGTCTATGCGTAATCATCTCCGTCCCGGTGGTGGTGTTATCTCCAGACCGAAACTCAAAACTGGTCGATCAAAATCAGCAAGAAGGAGAAAAGGTTGGGGAAGATGGGTTATTATTATTATTATTATTATTATTATTATTATTATTATTATTATTATTATTATTATTATTATTATTATTATTATTATTATTATATATAATATTTATATTATTTTTATCTTATTTTTAATTTTTTTATATATTAAACCGAAAAATAAGAAAAAGAAAATAATTAAGTGTGACATGGCACGTTCTGATTGGTTAAAATATATATTTTTTAATGATAGGGGCAATATGAGTAACGTCGAAAACGTTAGAGGGCAAAAGTGGGCAAAACGTAGTTTAGGGAGCAAGTTGAGAAAACATGTAAACTTTAAGGGGAGAAATGTGTATTAAGCCTTTTTTAAATTATTTTTTATATTCATTTTATTATCTGGTTTGTACTTGTCTCTTAAAATTAATGTTTTTAAAGTTCGAGCTTAAATTATTTTTTAGGACTATAATATGTCTTTCCGATACACCAAACACTACTATATATATATATATATGAGTTAGGATCAACTTACACAATGTACAACTTTTTAAGTTTTACACGTTTTCTGGATCGTTAGATGGGGGAATGGATGCCTCAGATTAACTTCTTACTCTCTTTTTTTTCCCAAGTGATAATCTTCACATATTTACTGTTAATCTCATCCATCGTTTCACTAATCTAAAGGGTCCAAAAAACGTATAAAACTTAATGAGTTTTACATTGTATAAACGGATTATATATATATATGTATGTATATATTAGTAGATTTACATACTCTTATTTTCTTTCTCTAGTTTCCAAAATCACGTCTAGATACAGAAAGAGTAACAACAGCCAAATACACAACGCTAATTATTTGTTCAATTCTTACCCCATGAACACCACGTAACATTAGCGTAAAACATTTTTATAGGATAGAGACAAAATTACATGCAGAAAACATAAAAAAAACGATTTCACAAAATAAGTAGTCACGTTTTTCTTTGCCTCATAGTACACCACGTTTTTATCTTCGTTGGCCATTATTTTTATTTTTTAGATCAAATTTGATGTTGTCATGGCCGATCAAAATATCGATTACTTATTTGGTCACCTTGCTTTAGACCCTCGGGATACGCACTCACAATTATCGTTTTTTATTCGCGATTGAGTTATAGTATTGACCCTTATGTCAACTTGTTTAATCATTATATACATATTTATGTTAGTGTTGATGACTTTTATCTTATCGTCGTTGATTAATAGTGTTATTTGTATCTCTCTTTTGTTCGAGATCTTTTAGTTGTGTTTTTACTCTTTTCCTTATGTGGTCCTTTTATGATTTTAAGTGACTACTTTTTTTATTTCAATGGTTATAAGAAAATATTCAGATTATTGTTATTTACTCTCATAGTTGTAAACCCTCATTATAATTTTAAATATTTTTTCTTTTTAATAAAACTAACTATTTCTATAAAAAAAATATCAAAATCCTAATTTAACATTTTATTTTCCTATTTTATTGTTTTGGTGTCAAAGAGCACTATTGATATCTAAGTTATGAAAAGACAAATATATGTATATTTCTTTTTGATAAATGGAGACTGAATTTTTATTAAAAACTATGAAAAATAATACAAATACAACACATCTATGTATTTAAAAAAAGAGAATAATGGGACTAGTCCACCAAAATTTCATACAAAAACTTAAAGATACAAAAAAAGTAAATACTTTCATAAAAATAGCATACCGTCAAAATTCAGAAGCCTTCCTGAATCTTTTTGTCTCTATCCAAATGAGACGCTTTACGAGATTAAAAGAAGTGGTGAATGAACTAAACTATCAAACATATTGCTTCGTTATCCAGGTCTGATTACATCAGCAAGCAACCATCAACTGAGTGAAGATCTATCTTTCTATGACCACTGACAGAATCAGAATTAGAAATTAGCGTCGTGGAGATCTCTGTAGGAGATCCAAACGACCGCTAAGATATGCTAAAATCATGTCAAAATGACAGATGATACGACCACAAAAAACAAAAAGAAACGTATAACAATGACAGAAAAAACACGTGCCACAAAACAGAAATTTTTATTTAAAATATAAAAAATAAAATAAAATAATAAACCCGATAGTCAACAACTAATACTAAAATTAATTGCCGACCACCTAAAATCAAATCAACAAAGGAGCAGCGGCGCTAAGGGTTGAGGGAAAAAATTAGGATATGAATATATTTTTGATATCGTAAGGTGGGGACGTAAATTTATAAAATTGCTATCACATATTTCGCTATATTCTAAAGAAGAAAGGAAAATCCAAGATTTAATTAATTTGTATTTTTTCAATTAAATGTAATTGTATGTTTTTAGTAGAAATCCTTTTTGTCCTTTTTATATGTAATTTTTTATATCTCGCATTAAAAATTTAGGTTTAGGGTTAAGATTTAAGGTTAGAGTTTAGAGTTAAAGTTTAAGAAATTAAAGGTATAGTGTATTTTTAGGGTTATGGTATGAGGTATAGTATTTAAAATTTATGGTTAGATTTTAAATTTTATTTATTTTTAATTTTTAGGCATAACGAGGGCACCGAAAAGGAGCGGAAGATTTTAGTTCGTTTGTTTCATTCATTAATTATTTTTTAATATTTAAAGACAACATACATAATGGTTTTTATACGTAAGATGACTATTTTTTAACTTTTCATAGTTAAAAAACTAATAATAATATGTCATATAATGAAAATTTTATCACGTGTGTCGAACACCGCTGAACATCATTAACGCTAAACATCATTGAACATCATTAAATTGATTAATAAAGACTAAAAATCTCAAGGACTCAACATACAATTATAAATTATTTAAAATAAAGGGTAAACTACAACGGAGATCACTCAATTATGGGTAAAGTTACATTTAGGTCACTCAATTATTAAAAGTTACCCTTGGGTCACTCAATTATGAGTAAGGTTACAATTAGGTCATCCAATTATTAAAGGTTACATTTGGGGTCCTCAATTATAGGTAATGTTACATTTGGGTCACCCTTCATATTTAAAAATACATCAATTTCATAAATTTTCTTCCAAATCACTTGCATACCCTTGTTAACACTAGAGTATTTCATTTGAAATCATTAATTGATATAATATATAAATTGATATATATTTTTGAAATATGAAGGGTGACCCAAATGTAACATTGTCCATAATTGAGTGACCCAAGTGTAACTTTTAATAATTTGGTGAGCCGAATGTAACCTTACCCATAATTGAGTGACCTAAATGTAACTTTTAATAATTGGATGACTCAAATGTAACCTTACCCATAATTAAGTGACATCCATTGTAATTTACCCTAAAATAAAATTTCAATTAAACTATTTTTCATATTTTTTATATTTTTTAATTTTTTTTATATTTAAATAAATATCAATCATAATCAATCTCTAAATTAAAAAAACTCTAAATCCTCCGATTAGAACCCTAATTCCCAACGCAACGCTACGCAACTCTTAAAAAACAACTATTTCTTAAAATATTAGCGGTGACATGTTTAAACAGTACAACTACTAAGACAAAAGTTTTCTTCTTTGGAGTAGCGTTGTTGTTTTTTTCTCCTCAGCGGTGGCTTTGGATCTTGAAATCTATGATTCTAATTTGGGGGAAATTTTAAGGTTTTTTAATTTATGGATTTACTATAATTATATTTGATCTAATTATTTAAAAAAAATAAAAATATATATAATAAATATAAAAAATAATTTAATTGACATTTTATTTTAAATAACTTATAATTATATGTCGAGTCTTTAAAAATTTTAATCTTTATTAATCAATTTAATTATGTTCAGCGGTGTTCATTGTTTGTGATATTCAACGCACGTAGTAGACTCATCTGTCATATAATCATAAGTCTATGTATATATTTTGTTCAATTAAAATCTATTGGTACATATCAACATGTGACAATTATGGTAAAATTATCCCATACATATCAGCATTTATTGTAAGATTTTACTCGATTAAAATTTTATATAAAAATTACAAAAAATTTTACAACGGGCGACGAACATTGATGAACACCACTAACGATGAACACCATTAAATTTTTTTAAAAATTTTAAAAATCTAAAAGACTAAAATTATAATTAAAATCATCTCTTAAAAAATAAAAATTAAATTTAATAGTTACTTTATAATATATTTTTTAGTAGATTAGAATCAAATATATTTTTTAGGGTTTAGGAGAATTTGGTATATTTGATTCTAACCTATTAAAAAAATATTATAAAATAACTATTAAATTTGATTTTTATTTTTTTAAGAGATGATTTTAATTATAATTTTAGTCCTTTGGATTTTTAAAATTTAAAAAAATAATGGTGTTCATCGGTGTTCATCGTTAGTGGTGTTCATCAATGTTCGTCGCACGTGGTAGACTCATCCAAAAATTACTCCCTTTGTCCTACTAAACTGTCACATGTTGGTCAAAATTATTTAACTTTGACTATAATTTATTTAAAATTTTTAATTAACTAAAATTTATAAAACATATATTTAAAAACTATTTGATTCGAGGTTTTAAAAAATTATTTTTTTATATATTTTTACCAATAATAAATTTACTCGGACAGGGAGTAGTAGATTTGGACTTTACTCTTCTTTACTTTCTCTAACTTTCGAAATCGCGTCCAGATACAAAAGCAGTAACAACATTCTCAAACTTGTTCAATTCTTACCCCATGAACACAACATAACATTAGCACAGAACATTTCTATGGGATAAAGACAAAATTACATGCAGAAAACATCAAAAATGGTTTCATCAAACGATTCGCCACGTTTCAAACCCAAATTCAGTTTTGCCACTATAAATACCACCTTGGAGTTGAACCCAATTCCTCACCAAATCAACTTCGAAGCTTATATTTCACTTCTCTAATGGCTTACTCGTCTTGGCTCTATTTTGGCATTTGTTTTCTTGTGTTTTTCCATGGCGGCTTTGCTCAGATAGAAATGGTGACTAACCACCACCAACAGCAGGAGCAGCCGCAGCACCGCTTCAGTCGGCAATCTGAATGCCAATTCCAGAACTTGAATGCTCTTCAGCCTAAGCACCGCTTCAGGTCTGAGGCTGGTGAGACCGAGTTCTGGGACCAAAATGAGCAGCAGTTCCAGTGTGCTGGTGTTGCCTTCCTTCGCCATAAAATCCAACGCAGAGGCCTTTTGTTGCCTTCCTTTACCAATGCTCCTATGCTTATGTACATCGTACAAGGTCTAAATCTAATATAATACACTTCAACTGTGGTGTATTTGTTTTGTTGATCATGTTGCTGACATTATTGTATATGCTTAAAGGGGAGGGTATTCAAGGGGCGATCTTCCCAGGTTGTGCCGAGACATTCCAGTCATTGTCGCAACAAAGATCCTCCCCGGATCAGCACCAGAAGATCAGACGGTTCAAGGAGGGTGATGTGATTGCGTTGCCTGCTGGTGTATCTCACTGGATTTACAACAACGGACAGTCTCAGCTTGTCCTGGTCGCACTTGTTGATGTTGGCAGCAATGACAACCAGCTCGATCAAAACTTCAGGGTGAGAATTGAGACAATCAACACAAACCTAGAGTGTTTATTACTACTCTATTATTTGAACTAATCACTAACTAACTATTAATAAAAAGAAATATTCACTTCTGCTTGACTTTTGGGTTGAAAATAGAAATTCTTCTTGGCTGGCAACCCGCAAGAAGGACTGATAAGGGGAGGCCAAAGGCAAGACCGAAGCCAACAATGGCAAAGAAAAAGCTACAGAGGACCGCACCAGGAGGAGGAGCACCAACGCCAAGAGAGTGGCGGAAACAATCTGCTGAGTGGGTTTGACGAGAATCTCCTGGAAGAGGTTTTCAAAATTGAGACGAGGCTAGCAAGGAAGCTGCAAAACAGAAGAGATAACAGGGGAGCCATTGTTAGAGTGGAGCATGAAATCCAATCCCCAGAAACAGCCGAGGAGGAACAGAGGGAGCAAGGAAGAGAAGAGGAAGAAGAAGAAGAAAGAGAGAGATCCCAAGAAGAAAGAGAAGAGAGAAGAAGGGAACGAAGAAGAAGCAGAGGAGAAAGAGGGTCAGGAAATGGCTTAGAAGAAACATTCTGCACAATGAGACTAAAACACAGGACCGATTCTTCCTTTGCTGATATTTTCAACCCACGAGGTGGTCGCATCACCACCGTTAACGGCTTCAACCTCCCCATCCTCAACTGGCTCCAACTCAGCGCCGAGAGAGGAGTGCTTTACAATGTACTTTGCATTCTTCAGTCTTCACTCGCATTTTACTTATCATCATGATTCATTCATATACATTTTAGTGCACTCACAACTCAAAATGATAAGGAACGAGCTTAATTTGATTACTTTTTGCAGAATGCCATCTATGCGCCTCACTGGAACATCAATGCCCACAGCATAGTTTACATCACAAGGGGAAATGGAAGGATCCAAATCGTGTCCGAAAATGGAGAGGCGATATTCGATGACCGTGTCCAGGAAGGTCAGGTGATAACCGTGCCACAGAATCATGCAGTGTTGAAGAAAGCAGGCACGCAAGGGTTTGAGTGGATATCATTCAAGACTAACGCCAATGCCAAGATTAGCCAGCTCGCCGGCCGTGTGTCGGTCTTGCGAGGGCTGCCGCTCGACGTGCTGGCCAACTCGTTTGGTATATCTCGGGAGGAGGCCACCAAGTTGAAGCAGAACAGGCAGGAGGTGTCGGTGTTTAGCCCAAGGAGAGGGTCACAGGAGTAGAGCAACTGAGCTAGGCTGCAAGAGCAACAAAACCCAGATGATAATAAAAATAAGAAAGAATAAAAGAATGGGAGTGGGGGTGTAGTTTATCCAACTTGCATGTATTTTATATATGTGCGCGAAAATGTAAGTTTGTAAGCGAGCTAAGTTAAGGGTTCTTTTTTCTTCGAAATCTCCATCCAACTATATTTTCATTTCACCATCGATTTCAACATTAATTTGACCTGCAATCAGATCGGTAATTTAATCTCATTTTCTAATGGCTTAATACACATTTCTCCCCTAAATTTTACATGTTTTCTCAACTTACTCCCTAAAACGTCCACTTTTGCCCCTTAATATTTTCGACGTTACTCATATTGCCCCCTACCGATAAAAAAACATATTTTAACCAATCAGAACGCACCACATCACACTTGATTTTTTTTCTTATTTTTTGGTTTAATATATAAAAGAATTAATAATAATAATAATAATAATAATAATAATAATAATATATTTAATAATCCCATCTTCCCCAACCTTTTCTCCTTCTTGTTAATTTAGATCGACCTGTCTTTGAGTTTCGGTCTGAAGATAACACCACCTTCGGGACAGAGATGATTACGCATAGACCCACGACGTGCCTGTTCGATTTTCTCCTGGGGGTAGGGCTTTTTCCTGCCACCACGAACTTCGCTGCGGGTGAGAGTGAACGCAGTATCGCGATGCTTGTTTTGCAGGTCGGTGATGATTGCTCGGTGAAGGACGGCTCAGGCGATTACGGGTGAAGCGGATTTGAGGTCGAGATAGGTTTCGCCGACCTTTTCGCTAGTGAAGGATAAAATGGAGAGACTGGAAAGCTAGGAAGAAATAGAAAGAGTGAGTTTTGAAGAAGAGGATTTGGGAGAAAGGGAAAGAAAAGTTGGGACGAACAAACAGCAACGTCGAATCAAAGCTTGTTTGATGAACTAGATTACAGATTTTTCATTCAAATCAAAGTGAGTACTCTGGTTTAGCCGACGTTGTAATGTCTGTGTTCATCTTTGATTCTTTGGTGATTTTTTCCCTAAAAAATTAGGTGTTTAAATTAATAAACAAATGATTTGGTTGTTGAGAAATTGAATGGAAAGGGAAAAAATGAAAGATGAGAGCAAATAAAAATGGAATTGAATCGGAACCAGTGATTGGGAGGTTGGTTTCTGTTTCCAGAAACGGTGAAAAAAGGAAATGGGGGTCGGGGAAGAAGGGGAAACTGAGGAAACGAGGGTGTTTTGGGTATTTTAGGAGATATAATTAATTTAATAAATAGTTTAATATATTTATTTTATTTTAAAATTTAAAAATAAATAAAGAAATTGATGTGCCGCGTTCTGATTAGTCAAAATATTTTTTAACAGTGTTAGCTTTTTGGGGTTATATGAGTAACGGCGAAAAGTTTAGGGGGCAAAAGTGGGCAAAACGTAGTTTAAGGGGCAAGTTGAGAAAACATGTAAAATTTAAGGGGGAAATGTGTATTAAGCCAATTTTTAATAAGAATCTTATTTAAGATGATTCTTTGATTATTTAACTCATTTAGTCTCTTAAACCCTAAACAAAAAATGTTGAGTGGATCGAATGATCGAAATAAACCAAGAGGGGGGTGAATTGGATTTTTAAAGTTCTTGGTGGTGGAATTTGTAAATAAAAATGGTAGACAAGAAATTTTAGAGTGGTTCAAGTTCCAATTGAACTCTACATCCACTATCTTAGCTTCACTAAGGATTTGCAACAATTTCACTAATTGCTCTTCCCCTTTTCTAGGCTAAGGAGGTAACCCTTACAATTTAAGGTCAAATTTTCTACCCAAAATTTGACCCAATCCTCACACAATTAAAACAAAGAAGTTGTTGGCTAAAACAAGTATCTCTCAATACACAATATAGCCCAATTACAAGCACTCAACCCAATTGAAATGATAAGAATGAAAAATACAATTGGGGTTACAAGACAATAATGAGATTTAGGCACAAATGCTTGGATTTGATGTTTGGATGTTTGCTTTAGGATCAATAGTTGTTGCTGAAGCTTTTAAAGGTCCCTTTTATACCTTCTCATTGATTTCTAGCCGTTGTGGTTGTTGCATTCATCAATAGAGCCGTTGGGGGTGTTATCTTCCCTCCATAAATGCAGTCTACAACCAATCGTTTCGAAACGCCCGACCCTGTTTCGAAACAGACCAAAATAGAAAGAGTCGTTGGGGTGCATTAAAGAGCCCGCATTGAAACGGTTAGAAATGTTTCGATACGCTAAGAGCCGTTTCGAAACCCGTTTCGAAACATTTTGCCACTGTCAAGGATCGTATCGAAACGGCTTGAGATCGTTTCGATACGCCTTAACGACTTGTTTAAAATCAGTTAAAAACATTCAACGGTCATATTTTTCAAATCAATTTTAAAGCCGTTTCAAAACACTGGATGTCGTTTTGATACGGTGTCTTAATGTTCTTAAGTCGTTTCGAAACTTGTTTCGAAACACAGGTTGGCAGTGTTGAAATCGTTTCGATACCCGTTCCGAAACATGAACTCACAGTTTCAAAACTGTTTCGAAACGCCTAAGGCCGTTTCGAAACGGTGACTCGAAAATCACTGTTTTGGCTTTAAGAACACTTAGAAAATATTTGATAAATTCAGTTTTTAACTTAGGCATATTGTTTAAAACATATAGAGAGGTTTGAAGACTTAAAAATTCGTTTTCTCATTTTCAATTTAGTCCTTAGGTTATTTAGTTATATCAAACTTAAAATATCGGTTTCACAATCTCCCCCTTTTTGATATTACAAAACCAAAGTTAGAATTTTTAAGAGTTTTGAAAATTTTGAATACATTCTAACTCCCCCTCAATTTAAGATGGGTTTTTAAAGTTTTAAAAAGATTTAAGAATTTAAATTCAAGGTTTAAAACTTAAAAACACTTAAAATATTTAAAACGAATTTTGGCTCTTAGATTGTTTCTTCCCCTTTTTGTTATATCAAAAATAATAAACAAGGCTCATAGAGAAGAGATGGGGTTAAAAGCAATAATCACTAATCAATAAGTAACATAATATTAAATTCATAAAATTCAAATATCCAAAACATTAATCTTAAACAATAAGTTCAAAGCATAATCCCAAATAAAATCAAAGCATAGGTTCATAAAACATAATGGAAATAAAGATGCAAACTTAATCCTAATATGCATAGCTAATATGAGATGACATGAGAATCCTAAGCTTCGTCGTCGTCACCGTCATCATCCACGGAATCATCATCATCCTTAGCTTGAGCGCGGCGAAAATTCATTCATTGGCCATAAAAGGTGGAGAAGGACATGTCCATAGCTGTGTGTTGATTCTCAAGGGATGTGAGTCGATTCCCATTTGCAAGGAGATGATCCTCTACGGATTGAAAACGTGTATTGATAGCACCAAAACCTCTAGACATGTTAGTGTCCAAAGTGTTGAACCGCTTGGTAAGAAAAGCCGTGAGAGCTTCATTATTCGCAACTGGAGCTTGTGGTTGAGGTTCAACTTGAGGTGGAGGTGTTTCCCTATCAACACGTTCCCATTGCCCATTGATGTATTGAAAATCGGACCTGCGGAGAGAGGACTCACCAATTTTTGACTTGTGGGGTTCCGGAGAGTCATAGGTGCAATCAAGATTAAGCTTTCCAAAGATGTAACTTAAAACAGTCCCATAAGTGAAAGATTTGAGTGCATCGGTGTCACAGAGCTTAACATTATTTACTATCTCGGCAAACATGATCTTAACAAGATTAGGGCGCTCACCACAACGAAAACATTCAAGCCAAAAAATAATCTACTTGACGAACGTGAGAAAATTTACCTCTAGAGGGGCGAAGAAACCACGAGACTATCAAGTGGAGGGACCTATCGTGAGCATCCAAGGCAAGCACCGAACCGGTGTGAGAACCAAAGTGACTCTCATTCTTGATTCCTTCGTTCTTAAGACCAAAAGTAGTCTCTAAGTAAGGGATGTTAATGACTATCCTCTTTCCCAAGATAGAAGACTCAAGGCCAATAACTTCGGAGTTGTCTTCACTATTAATAAATTGGGCATTTGAGTAAAAGAGAAGAACCATGTGCTTGTAGCAAATATCTGAGATACTCAAGAAACCAAGGAATCCCCATTCTCTTAAACGGGGGAGGTAACGAAAGAGAAAGCGCTCGGAGTCAAGAAACGAGAGGTCAACAACACGCTCACGACGAACGTCAAACTCCTTGACATAATTGAAACACTCCCTCATCTCCGAAGTCCGAAGACTTTTGAAAAATAGCTGGGAGAGATTAGGACGAATACTCGAATCACTTGTTTGACCTGTCTTACGCTTTTTGTTAACGTTCTCCATAGACATCCTAAAAACATAAAACAAGCAATTGAAAACAAATTTGAAGTGTATGCATGAAGATCTTAATTCAATCCAATGGTAAATCCCACTTAGGTTTAACAACAAATTTTAAAAACAAAGAAACAAAACAAAACAAAATTAAAGAGAAAAACAATTAAAAAAACAGTAAAGAAAGTATGAATGAAAACTTATATATTTGAATAAAAAAATTGAAGATTTTGAAATTTTTTTACAAGATTTGAAAAACCCAAGTATCAAAATACATAAACTATACAAAATTAAAATTTTCTAACCTAAGATTCGAATACAAATTTAAGGAAAAAGAAAAGGATGAAAATATACCTTAAATTGGGATTTTGGATGAATAGATGAAAATCCTTGCACAAGATTGTTGATGCTTGCTTAGACTTGTGTTTAAGAGAAAAACCCCTCAAGATTTGGTGAAAAACAATGAGGTTTAGAGGGTTTTTATAGAAAAAATTGTTTTAGGGTTTTAGGGTTTTGGGAGAGTTTTAATTAAAGTAAAACTTTAACATTAAAAGCCTTCTATAAAGTTGTCCGCTAACCCGTTTCGAAACGGTATCGACCGTTTCAAAACGCGGGCACCGAGGTTTGACTGATTTTTCAAATCTAGTTGACCGTTTCGATACGGGTTTGACCGTATCGAATCCTCGTTGACTCGTATCGAAACACATTTCGATACACCCCTTGGCAGTAGCAAAAACGTTTCGAAACCCTTGGGAGGCGTTTCGAAACATCCTTCTCTCAGATATAATTTTAAAGCATCCGTATCGAATCCCCATTGACTCGTATCGAAACACGTTTCGATACACCCCTTGGTAGTAGCAAAAACGTTTCGAAACCCTTGGGAGGCGTTTCGAAACATCCTTCTCTCAGATAGAATTTTAAAGCATTCGTATCGAAACTGGTGGACCCGTTTCGATACACATGGGCCTGAAAGTGCAGATGAGGCTCTAAAAGTGTAGAAAAATGAAAATTTTGAAGGCCTAACTTGCATGAAAGACATGAATGAGCATGAATAACATGTGCAAACATAAACATACTCCCCTTAGCTATAGACATGGATGAAATTAGGAGTAAAAACACATAAACATGGCATTTCACAAGATCAAGCAATTTTAAGCACAAAAGAGGTCCTAAAAGGTCAAGGTAGGCTAGTTAGACCTAACTCTCTCCTAAGGGACCAAAAACGCTCTTTGTCTAAAGGTTTTGTAAATATGTCCGCTAATTGATTTAAGATGTCAAAATACTCTATAACAACATCTTCTTTAAGGACATGATCTCTAATGAAATGATGCATTATTTCTACGTGTTTGGTTCTAGAGTGTTGGATGAGATTCTTTGTCAAACATATGGCACTAGTGTTATCACACTTAAGGGGTATGGTTTCAACTTTAATACCATAATCTAAGAGTTGTTGCTTCATCCAAAGGACTTGAGCACAACAACTCTCTAAGGATATGTACTCGGCTTCGGTGGTAGATAGGGCTACACTATTTTGTTTCTTAGAGAACCAAGATATGAGCATACTACCTAGGAATTGACAAGTTCCCGAAGTACTCTTCCTATCGATTTTGCACCCCCCATAATCCGCATCCGAATAAGCATGAAGGTTGAAGGTGGAGTCTCTAGGGTACCAAAGACCTAAACAAGGAGTATCTCTAAGGTACCTAAAGATTCTCTTTACGGCTATAAGGTGAGACTCTCTAGGACTAGCTTGAAACCTAGCACACAAGCAAACGCTAAACAAGATATTCGGTCTACTTGCGGTAAGGTAAAGCAATGATCCGATCATAGAACGGTAAAGCTTAGAGTCAACACACTTACCTCCTTCATCTTTGTCAAGCTTTGTAGATGAGCTCATAGGTGTGGCTTGAGGCTTTGGATTCTCCAAGCCAAACTTCTTGAGCATATCCTTTATGTACTTTGCTTGATTGATGAAGGTGTCATCCTTCTTTTGCTTGATTTGGAGTCCCAAAAAGAATGAGAGCTCCTTCAGCATGCTCATCTCGAATTCACCTTGCATTAGCTTAGCAAATTCTTTGCAATGGCATTCGTTAGTAGAACCAAAAATAATATCATCAACATAAATTTGTACTACTAAGATGTCATTTTTATACCTTTTTATAAAAAGTGTAGTGTCCACCTTGCCTTTTTCAAAACCTTTTTCAATTAAAAAGTTTGAAAGTCTTTCATACCAAACTCTAGGAGCTTGTTTTTAACTATAAAGAGCTTTAGTGAGTTTGAAAACATGATTTGGAAATTTTGAGTCTTCAAAACCCAGTGGTTGTTCCACATACACTTCCACATTTATAAAGCCATTTAAAAACGTGCTTTTAACATCCATTTGAAAAAGCTTGAAATCATGATAACATGCATATGCAAGCAACATCCTAATGTCTTCCATTCTAGCTATGGGTGCATAGGTTTCATCCAAATCTATTCCCTCTTCTTGAGTGTAACCTTGTGCTACTAGTCTAGCTTTATTTCTCACAATGTTACAACTCTCATCTAGTTTGTTCCTAAAGACCCATTTAGTTCCTATAGTAGATTGATTACTGGGCCTATCAACTAATGTCCAAACATTACTTCTCTCAAATTGATTTAACTCTTCTTGCATAGCCATAATCCAAAAATCATCTTTCAATGCTTCTTTTATATTCTTAGGCTCTATGCATGAGATAAATGCAACATGATTCATTAATCTAAGAGAAGATCGAGTGGTTACCCCTTGGATGGATCACCCAAGATTTCACCATCTTTGACATAGTTGGACTCCCTTGTGTAGCTCACTTCCTTTTCCTCAAGAGCCAAGTCCTTCAAGGCTTCAAGAGGTGGATCTTGTGTGTCCTCTTCTTTTGTTGGAATCTCATCCTCCTTTAAAGTTTGTCCTCCATCAAAGGCATTTATTATTCCTACATCATCATCATCATCACAAGAATCCTTTCTTGGAAGGAGGTTATCATCGAATACAACATGTATAGATTCTTCTACTACTAAAGTTCTCTTGTTAAATACACGATAGGCTTTAGAGGTTAAAGAATATCCTATGAAAATAGCTTCATCACTTTTTGCATCAAATTTACCTAAGTTGTCTTTTCCATTATTCAAAACATAACACTTGCAATCAAAATGATGAAAATAGCTAATGTTAGGCTTTTTAGATTTTAAAATCTCATAAGGTGTTTTCTTTAAAATTGGCCTAATCATTACTCGGTTTACAATGTAGCAAGCGGTGTTTTTGGCTTCCGCCCAAAAATATTTAGGTAAATTGTTTTCACAAAGCATGGTTCTAGCCATTTCTTGTAAAGTTCTATTTTTCCTCTCAACTGCCCCATTTTGTTGAGGAGTTCGAGGAGCCGAAAAATTGTGGCTAATACCACTTTCATTCAAAAACTCTTCAAACACTAAATTTTGAAACTCGGTTCCATGATCACTTCTAATATGAGAAATTTTAAGTTCAAGATCATTTTGGGTTAGTTTTGAAAATGTGATAAATTTTTCTAAAGCCTCATATTTAGTACTTAAAAATAGAACCCAAGTAAATCTAGAAAAATCATCAACAAGAACAAATGCATAAGATTTACCACCCAAGCTCATAGTCCTAGTTGGCCCAAATAAATCCATATGGATAAGTTGTAAGCACCTACTTGTAGAAACATCATTAATGGATTTAAAGGAAGACTTATGTTGTTTACCCTTAGAGCATGCATCACAAATTTTATCGTTTGAGAACTTAATCTTGGGTAAACCTCTAACTAGATCAAGGGAAATTAATTTTTCTAAAACACTAATGCTAGCATGTCCTAGTTTCCTATGCCACAACCATGCATCATTTTCATTTTGAGCTACCAAACATGCATGAGATGTATGTATGTCATCTAGATGCACTATGTAAATGTTACCTATGCGATGACCTATAAGCATAATATTATTAGATTTAATGTCAACAATTTTGAACCCATTTTTGTCAAATAAAACATTAAATTCTTTATCACACAATTGACTTATGCTCAACAAGTTATGTTTAAGACCATCGACATACAAGACATTTTCAATAAGAATAGTAGAGTGATTACCTATGGAGCCAATACCTTTAATGTGGCCTTTGGAGTTGTCACCAAATGTCACCACCCCTCCACTTTTTGGCTTTAGATCCATGAATCTACTCTTGTCTCCGGTCATACGCCTCGAGCATCCACTATCAAGGTACCATGAGTTTTGACTTTGTGTTTTGTCCTTGTAGCAATGCTCCCCCTACAAACAAAGATATTAAACTTTTGTTTTTGGTACCCAAATCATTTTGGGTCCACGAGTGTTAGCTCCTAATAACTTGGTTCCCTTAGGAATCCAAGATGACATAGCAACAATGTTATTAGATTTTACAAGTTCCTTAGGAACCCATACACTTTTAATCCTTTTAGTTCTACTATGTCTAGGAAAGCTACTTTGTTTGTAGTTATTAGTCTTTTTCTTAGGTTGGTTTGTTTTTGAAGATTCACCTATTTCATGCTTCACACTACCAACATTTTTAAAAGACTCTTTGAGCTTGTTAAGCTCATCTAACACCTTTTGGTTTTCACTATTACATTGAGAAAGAAGATTATTAAGGTCAACATTTTCATCTTGAAAGAATTTTAGTTCATCTTTCAACCCTAAAATCTTTTTCTCAAATTTTAAATTAGCTTGAGAAAGTGAGTCATTTTTATCATTTAATTCCGAAATAATTTTCTTATTCCTAATGACCGACTCCTTGTATTTCTCAACTAATTCATCATAGACCTCTTGCAACTCATCATATGCATCATTTAATTCATCATATGTAAAATCTAAAGATGATGAGTTAGAGGTTACCATGGAGGAATCTTCCTCAAGTGCCATGAGGCAAAGGTTGGCCACTTCTTGTTCGTTATCCTCGGATGACTCCTCATCACTCCAAGTAGCAAGCTTGGCTTTGAGCTTCTTCTTCTTCTCAAAGCCCTTCTTCTTGAGTTGAGGGCACTCCGAACGTATGTGGACGGGTTTATTGCACTCGAAGCAAATGATTTGATCTCTTGCTTCCTTTTTTGTTTTTACCTTTGAAGTCCATCTTTCTTTGAATTTTTCTTCCCCGGTTGGACCTCATGAAGCGTGAGAATCGTTTGGCTATCATAGCCAATTCTTCTAGCTCATCCTCCTCACTAGAAGAACTCTCCTCAAGTAATGAAGCTTTGAGAGCTATTCCCATCTTCTTCTTTTTTTCCACCTCTAACTTCTCTACTCTTTTCTCTTCCTTCTTCTTCTCTTCTTCCCTTCCTTGCTTCATAATCTCATGAGTAAGGAGAGAACCCACTAGCTCATCAAGTTTTAAAGTCTTCAAGTTTTTGGCTTCTATGACGGCGGTTCTCTTCCCATCCCAAGATTCGGGAAGTGAGTAGAGTAGCTTCCGGACAAGCTTGTCTTCTGGTATAGTCTCTCCAAATCCTTTAAGCCCATTGACTATGGTTGAGAAGCGATCAAACATCTTGGACACCGTCTCATCGGGCTTCATCTTGAAATTCTCATAACTAAGATTGAGAATTCCAATCTTAGTTTACTTGACATCGTTGGTTCCCTCATAGGTGGTATCAAGAGTATCCCACACTTCTTTGGCACTCTCAATGGATAAGACTTTGGCGTAGATGTCCGGACTGAAAGAACAAAAGAGCATGTGAAGAGCTTTGTCATTTATTTGGATCTTCTTCCTCTCTTCTTCACTCATCTCCATATTCTTCTTCAAAACCATCTTCCCCTCACTATCTTGCTTCAATGGAATGTAGGGACCATCTTCAATGACATCCCAAACCAAGTAATCATTGAACTTGATGAAGAGATGCATCCGATTCTTCCAAAACGAATAGTTGTCACCATTGAAGAAAGGTGGTTTTGTAGTGGATTGAGACTCATACATGCTCGAACTGAAGGTAGATGTCATATCTTGATTTTTAGATGATCACACTCGTCCTAAGAACTCCTCTTGTGGTTGTTAATCCTTCAAAGAGGTTGGCTCTGATACCAGTTGTTGAGTGGATCGAATGATCGAAATAAACCAAGAGGGGGTTGTTGCGTGTAAAAGAGTCTATCGCAATTGTAGTGCAAGTGTACACGACGCAAGTAGTAAAGTGATACGAAGTATCAGATATCGTCTCCATAGGGATTGGGCTAATAGCTTCACCTTAATTCACTGCACAAAAGTAAAGAAAATAATTGAGAAGTTGTCACGAAATAATAAAAAGAACTTAAATAAAAGAGTAAGAGAATCAAGATAGAGAGAATGGGCTGGTATTGAATTGCTCAGTAGAGCAGGTATTGCTAAGTCTAGGAATCCCAGTTCTGTCGTCGTCCCCGTCGCGGCAGCACCTGTCGCGGCAGCAGTTCGTTGCTTGTCGCGACAGCGAACACTCAACTTAGTACTTCAAGTTTGGCAAGAATCCCTGATGTGCCTTGGCCTATCCCTAGGTCCAAGTCTGTCGATGATCACGTCTTTGATGATACCTCCCGACGTGAATCGAAGGATGAACACCGATTTTGATGAATTCTTCTTTAGCCACTTAACCTCGTCCTATCCCTAGGTCCGAGATAGTTCAACTATAAACTGGAGAACTTGCTCTTATTTCTTTCGTATACTTAACTCTCCTGATGCTAAGTAAATTGATAACCTCACAATTCTCTCCCGATGCTCTTGCAAGATATTAATAACCAAAATAAGAGAACTTGAAGTTTAATTTATTGAATTGAAAATTCATAAAACAAGACAACCCTTGCAACTACTTTACAAATCAACTCGTGGCCCTAGGGGGAATTTAGAACATGTTGAGGGAAGGAAAACGGCTAGAGTTTTGGGAAGGAATCTAGGGAATCGGTTATGCCCTCCTAGGTCGAAATATATGCCCTTATATAGGCTTTGGGTCCAAGTTTTCTAAAATAGCAAGAATACAACTTTAAATGAAAGTATAATTCTAATAAAGACTAGATCTTAAAAGAATCTACTTTCCAGCCGTCATCTTTCTTGCTTGGGATTTTTCCTTCTTGGACTTTGGGCTTGACATTCCTTTCGATCGGGGGCTTGGAAAAATATGGTGATTTCACACGACAGACGGGCTGAATTTTCTCTATATATCGAGGTCCACTTTGCTTCTTCTCCTAAAAACTGTTGTCCTCCTCTGCTGTCACGGCGGCAACCATGGCAGCATCGTCCTCCTTGACTGCTCATATAGTTCCAACTCTTCTGCTTCACTGCCCAGCGCCTGCCCATTCCGTCTGCTACAGCAACAACCTGCAAAAACAGCCATTTTTAGTAGAAACTGTGCCTTTTAATATATTTGTGATGTTTTGCTGTAAACTGACCTAAATGCAATAAATAATGCTTGAATGCAGCAGAAATATGGGTTAAATAGGGGTAAATAATAGAACTTTTACACACTCAACAGGGGTGAATTGGATTTTTAAAGTTCTTGGTGGTGAAATTTGCAAATAAAAATGGTAGATAAGGAATTTTAGAGTGGTTCAAGTTCCAATTGAACTCTACATCCACTACCTTAGCTTCACTAAGGATTTGCAACAATTCCACTAATTGCTCTTCCCCTTTTCTAGGCTAAGGAGGTAACCCTTACAATTTAAGGTCAAATTTTTTACCCAAAATTTGACACAATCCTCACACAATTGAAACAAAGAAGTTGTTGGCTAAAACAAGTATCTCTCAATACACAATATAGCCCAATTACAAGCACTCAACCCAATTGAAATGATAAGAATGAAAAATACAATTGGGGTTACAAGACAATAATGGGATTTAGGCACAAATGCTTGGATTTGATGTTTGGATGTTTGCTTTAGGATCAATAGTTGTTGCTGAAGCTTTTAGAGGTCCCTTTTTATACCTTCTCATTGATTTCTAGCCGTTGTGGTTGTTGCATTCATCAATAGAGTCGTTGGGGTGTTATCTTCCCTCCATAAATGCAGTCTGCAACCAACTATTTCGAAAGGCCCGACCCTGTTTCGAAACAGACCAAAATAGAAAGAGTCGTTGGGGTGCATTAAAGAGCCAATATCGAAACGGTTAGAAATGTATAAATACGCTAAGAGCCGTTTCGAAACATTTTGCCACTGTCAAGGATCGTATCGAAATGGCTTGAGATCGCTTCGATACGCCTTAACGACTTGTTTAAAATCAGTTAAAAACATTTAACGATCATATTTTTCAAATCAGTTTTAAAGCCGTTTCGAAACACTGGATGTCGTTTTGATACGGTGTCTCAATGTTCTTAAGCCGTTTCGAAACTTGTTTCGAAACACAGGTTGGCAGTGTTGAAATCGTTTCGATACCCATTCCAAAACATGAACTCATAGTTTCAAAACAGTTTCGAAACGCCTAAGGCCGTTTCGAAACGGTGACTCGAAAATCACTGTTTTGGCTTTAAGAACACTTAGAAAACATTTGATAAATTCAGTTTTTAACTTAGGCATATTGTTTAAAACATATAGAGAGGTTTGAGGACTTAAAAAATTGTTCTCATTTTCAATTTAGTCCTTAGGTTCTTTAGTTATATCAAAATTAAAATATTGGTTTCACAAAAAACTCTAAACCCTAAATCCAGAACCATAAACCATAAACAAAAAACTCTAAGCCCTGAACCCTAAACACTTAATGTAAAACTAATGTTTTGATATAATAATTGAAAAATAATTTTTGACTAAATCGAAAAGATCTCAAAAATACTTTTAAGTCCAAACAACTTGAAATTATGTTTGAGGATATTTTAAAAAGGTTTTGGCAATGTTTGAAACGTTTTTAAGTTGTCAAACTAGTGTCCTTAAGGTACTTGTTTCGATACAGGGCCAATATGTATCGATAAGATTTGAAACTGTCAAAACGTGTACCGAAACAGGGCTTGCCCGTTTCGATACGATGTAGTGCTATTTCGAAACAACCTTTTGTGTTTCGATACGGGTAACGGTCATATTTTCCCAACGGTCTTTTAAATGCAGCTCAACTATCACTCGTACCGAAACAATTTGTAAATGTTTCGATACAGCTCATATTGTTTCGATGCGGCCAGAGGCGTTTCAATACGGCTTGCTGCATCAGGCTTCAACGGCTAGTTCTGAAAAAGGGCATTTCGATACGGGCTCGTGTGTTCCGATACAGACATCACCAGAACTGCATTTATGGTGAGAAATAAAGTCTCTAACGGCTCCAATTCGATCCCAACGGTCCTCAACAGCTACAAACTCAATTGGGAGTATAAAAGGGACCTCCAAGAATCAAGGGAAGACTAATTCTTTAATTGTCAACAACATTATGATGTCAAATTGTCTTTAGGGCCTAAATTGTATATTTCTTGTATCGACAACACTTGTCAGCTTAATTGTCAAATTTGCTCAAGTGTTTAGGTTTGGGTGAGTGCTTTAGTGTGCAAACATCTACCTTGTAAGAGGGATTTTTAGTTTTCTTATCTTTATCTCTTGTAGAGAGGGTTTGATCAAGCTTTGGTTTAGAAAGTTTTGATCATTGTAAGGGTTTCCTCTTAATCCTAGAAAATGGGACGAATCAATTAGTGAATTGGTTGTGAAATCCTTAGTGGGAAGCTAAGGTAGTGGATGTATGTGCTTGTTAGAATGCTGAACCACTCTAAATTATTGTGTCTTTTTATCTTTTAGCTTCCACACCTCGATCACCAAAAAAATCTAACTTCTCTACCACTTGGCTATCCATAACGGTTGAAGGAAATCGAGCTTATCAAGCCTAACACTTAAACAACTCAATGTGAGTAGGGATGACAATTTAATCTGAATCTGATCTAAAGAAAAAAATCGGATCCAAATCTGATTGGAAAAAGTCTAAATTCGAAAAAAGGTTCGAGTCTTAATAGGAGGCGGATCGAATATGAATATTGACATGATCCGATCCAAGTCCATATTCGATCCGAGTTTGATCCATATCCGAGTTCGAATAAAAAGATTTATGACTTTTAAATATTTAAAACAAAATATTATTTATAATATTTACATTAAAATAATAGGACAACATATATAAAGTAAAAAAGTTAATACATTAAAAGAAACATAAATATATATTAGGTAACTTGGAATAATGATAAAAATAAAATTAACTTACATATATATATTCATATTAAAAGTGATAATAAAAATATAAATGTATTAAAAATGCAAGTTAAATAATAATAATATTTACTATGATTTGTATCTATGAACTAAACTTAATATAGTGTAATATATCTACGTATATCATATGCAATTATGCATATATATATATATATATATACATAGATATAAAAATGTAAGATAAAATCATAGACAAACAAACAAGAAAAAATACAATGGGAAAATAAATAAATATAAATATCAATGAATTGTTGAAAATTAAGAAAATTAGTGAATAAAATAGTAAATGATGTGAAATTGCGAGATAAAGTTAAGATATATTAGGCTAAAATTATGAATTAAAATAAGAAACAAATTAAAAGCATAAATAATAAACACAAAAATTTAAATGTAATAAACAAATAATGGACAAAAATGAATAAATATAGAATTAAAATGGCATAAATTAAATACACAAAATTATGGATTGGTTTGCATTAAAATAAAAATATTAGAGGGCCGAAACACAATATACCCTAAAAACTCTAGAATTTACGGATCTACCCCTCGAGTTTGAGTAACACTAGGGATGACAATTTAATTCGAATCTCATCCAAATCCGATTAAAAAATTCTGAATCCAAATCCGAAAAAAATATCTGAGTCTGATTGTAATCGGATTTGGACTTGGACTATACATAGTCCGATCCAAGTCTGATACATTGTCATCCCTTAATGTGAGAATTAATATTATTAAATGAGTTAAATAATCAAAGAATCCTCTTAAATGAGATTCTTATTAAATATTTCTTACTAAATGCAACAATAAAATATTTTACTTAATTAATATTATTATACACCTTAACATAGGATGAGTCTACCACGTGCGACGAACATCGTTGAACACCACTAATGTTGAACACTGCTGAATACCATTAAATTAATTAATAAAAAATTTAAAATTTCAAGAACACATCAAATAATTAATAATTACTTTAAAAAATTCAATTAAATTATTTTTTTATATGTTAAAATTTTATTTTTTAATAAGGGTAAACTATATATTTAGTACCCCACCTATTTCCATATTTCTATTGAACCCTCGTTATTTAAATATTATTTCAATTTGACCATATTCTTTATAAAAAATAATTTAACCCTTAACCCTCAGCCTAAAACCCTAAACTATTAAACCTTAAACTCTTAAACATACACCCTAAACCATATACCCTTAAAATAATTTTATTTAATAAAATATATATATTTGTATGAATTTAGGGTGTACATATATATTCATTATTTAAATATTATTCCATCAGCATCGTTATCAAATTTTACTGTTCGACACAAAAAGTACTTATATTCCTTCAGAAAATGTAAGATAATAATATTTTAAAAATTCTATGTCGGAAGAATAGAAATAAGACATAATATGACCAAAATCCAGTTTCAGAATTAGCCACATCTGCATCTGTTTCGAATTATAACACTGGTTACCCAGAGAAGAAACAAGAAAAAAAGTTAGCAGGGGGAAGAACACCCAGGAAGAGGAGGGGTCTTTATCGAAATCGTCAACAAAGGGGCGTCAGAGTAAATCTGCAACTGACAGAGGAGCGAGCAAGAGTTTTGAGTCACTTGGGAAGAGTGAAAAGGGAAATAATGTGAATAGGACAAAGTTTTTAAATCATCAAGAGAAACCTAGTACATGTGTAGTTATCGAGAATGAAGAAAATGATAGAAGTGGAAATTCTGAATTCCCAGACCTAGGAGACTGTGTATTGCTTGAGGAAGAGTATAATGAGGTTGAAAACACTTTTGTTGCAGCTAACGAGGATGTTCAAGGCTTGAAGTGTATGGTGGTTAACTCTAATCCAAATAATGATGATCTGGGGGGTAAGACGTGTCTTGTTGATTTTGGATGTTGCTTTCCTCAGTCCAATAATAGCAAGTTGAACCTTTTACCAAATGTAGTTGAGGCGCATGACTTGGGGGATGTGTTTCGACTCAACATCTGTTGGAAGATGATTCTTGTTCTGGTTTGAATAGGGTGGAAGAGGTGGGAGGTTGTAATATCGAGCCTAAGAATTTCTTGGGTGTTGACGTTGAGGGAGAACGTGAGTTAATCACCAATCGTGCCTTAAGTGACATTCTTAACATGGGTTTAGGCAACGAGTTAAATGAAGATCTATGTGAAATGATTTTGTGCTCAAACGAAGATTTATCATGGGCAAAGAAAGTGGATATGGCAAATGAAAATACCGAAGCATATGCCTATGAAAGTGAAGTTGATCACGAACAAGTGAACATGTTTCCTGAACTGCAGGAACATCATCTCAGAAGAAAATATGTTTCTATCGAAGAGTTACAGGACAAGACTCTTTCGGTTAAGGAGAAAAGAAAGAGAGATCAAGCTTTGAAAAAGAGTAAGAAGTTTGGGAAAGAAAACGTTCCAAGTGAGCTAGTTGATTACTCGCCTTCTGACTCAGACATTGCAAGAATGCAAAAATTGAACAAGTCTGCAAGAGAAACCCTTGAGCTTGGAAAAAATCTAGGGGTCAAATTTATAGGTGATGAAGAGTAGGTGGTGGTCGAGCTTGTGAGATTAGAGATGGGTAGTAAACATTAGAATTTTGCTTTGAGCTTTATTTGGGTTGTCTGGTTTTGTTTTCCTTTTTGCAGGGTTAGAGAACTGTCTTAAAGGAAGGTATTGTTTTGCTGGAGGGGGTCTGTGTCTATTTTCTTGTCTTTTGGAAGTTGATTTACGGAGGTCTTTCATTTCTTAATTACTCCGAAAGGATTGGTGATCCAGGAATGGTGCTGATTGGTAGAGTCGGTTCTAAATAACAAGGTTAGGGTCTTGTGTATATTGAAGATAAGGATAAAACCAATTCTCTAAAACAGCTGGAATACCAGCTGTAATATGTGCCAGCACACTCCAATTCTGTTGGAGCCAATATTGCATGCTTTTGCTACACGTGTCCATACACACAATTAGGGTTTTATCACTCCTTATGTATAAATAGCCTTAACGTGAAATGAATAAAAGCAGCAATCTTTCTCTTATCTTTACTGTATCATTGTTGTCATTTCCTCATACCATTGGTATGCTTAACATGGTATCAGTTTTCTGGGCTCTTTCCTGGTAAACCTCAATCGTCATCATGCCTGACAACGCCGAAACCACCAGTGACACCGTTGTCCCACCCACCGTTGATGATTCCTCCGACTCCTCCTCCTTCTCCAACAAACGGATCAGCATCCAACTCGACGACACCAACTACTTACTCTGGAAGCAACAAGTCACCCTGCTAATCCGAGGCCAAGGTCTTGAAGGGTATATCGGTGGCACTGTCACTCCTCCGACCAAGCTCATCGCATGAGAGAATGGTGAACGTGTTCCGAACCCGGCCTACCTTCGGTTCATCAAGCAGGACAGCTCACTTGCCTCCTGGCTCCTGTCGACCGTCAGCTCCAACATTCTTCCTCAACTTGTGGGTGCTGAGTCCTGTGCCACGATCTGGTCTACCATCTCAGCTCTTTATTCACAGCTCTCCACTACTCGAATCATGCATCTCCATTGTCGTCTCCGTTCCATCAAAAAGGGTTGGAAAAACTCACTTGGTAGACTTGCCGCTAGTGGGGAAAAACTCACTTGGTAGACTTGCTGGTAGTGGGGAAAAACTCACTTGGTAGGGGTCGAAGTATAGATGTAGCAAGCTGGACAAATTCTTAGTCGATGAAGATTGAAAATCCATTGCGGACCAAATAGCGAAATAGACGAAAAGGGTTGACACTTTTAAAGCTTTGTGGTGAATTTGCTTTGTTGACCGCTCTGTTTTGGTTAGTTTACATTGTGGAAGAAATTTACTGGTGAATTTGGGCCATTTTCTTCTCGAAGTTAGTGGTGGTGATTTAGCGTTGCCTTGTAGCTAGGTGACGTTTTGGAGAATGCTTGTTGTTTGTCTAAGTGTAGAAAACAATAGGCTTTGCTTGAATCAAAGAGTTTATTGTATTTTTGTCTTTCGTGTTATGTATCTCCCCAGATTATGTGTACTTTTTTTCTCTATTAGGTTTAATGAGGTTTTTAACGAGGCACATGTTAGCAAAAGAGAGGATTCGAGAAGAACTTTCCAGCTATACAAAGCGCGGGAATGGTTGTTGCAACAACCTTGTGTGCATGAGGTGGATGTGCATGAGCTGACAAATAAACCCTAATCTGTTAAGCCTTGCACTCTATATATTCACGTGCATGGCCTCCTTTGTAAACAGATTTTTGATGAATGAAATGAGTTTTATCTCAAATTTATAATTTTACTAAACAAAGCTAAAATCAAATCTTCACATGGTATCTCTTCCCTTTCCGATCCTGGTCTTTTAATCTTTTCTCGTCATGGAAATCGATGCTCCTGCCAATTCATCCACTACCGCTGTCGATGATTCATCCTCTTCCTCTGGTTTCTTCAACAAACAAATTAGTGTTCGTTTGGATGATACTAACTTTTTGTTAGGCGTCAGCAGGTTCTACTGATGGTTCGTGGTCAAGGTTTAGAGCACTATCTCGATTCTGATTACACTCCTCCAGCAAAGTTCCTGGTAGCAGTTGATGGTACAAATTCACCAAATCCAGCCTATCAACACTTCTTCAAACAGGATAGTTCTCTTGCTTCTTGGCTCCTCTCTACTATGAGCACATCCTTTTTGCCTCATCTTGTTGGATCTGAAACCACTGCATCAATTTGGAGCACTCTTGTTCTTCGTTACTCCAAGCTTTCAACAACCCGTGTCATGCATCTGCATTGTCGCCTTCGAACACTCAAGAAAGGTTCCCTCTCCATCAGTGAATTTTCTGGCCAAATCAAAGAAATTTGTGACCTCTTAGCTATTTGTGGAAGTCCCATTTCCGAAATTGAACAGGTAGCCACTATCCTTAATGGCTTACCTTCAGATTTTGAATCTGTGATTGCTGTGATCACAGCTAGCAAAGAACCTTACTCCTTTGATGGAGCTGTTTCTCTGCTTACTGATGCTGAATCTCGCCTGGTTGATCCTCTACGATTGCCCATTGGTGTTCATACAACTACTTGCTCCTTTGGATCTGAATCTGATACTCGATCAGGTTACTCCCCTCGATCTAGGTCTCGTGGTGGCAGATTTTCCAACACATCCTTCACTGGTGGTCGTTTCAAAGGGAGACCACGCATTCAGTGTCAGATCTGTGGCAAACTTGGCCATCTTGCGGATCGCTGTTGGCACCGTTTCAATCAGGACTTCAAAGCTCAGTCTTCCTCCTCTATCGAAGCTCACAACTGTAGATGTTCTCTTGATTCTGCTGAAGCTGGTTATACTCCTTTTGTTTCTACTGAAGCTCCTGCCACTTCTTCCTCTGATTCCTCTCAGGTCAATGCTCTTGTTGGCAATTTTTCCAGCTGGTTTCTCGACTCAGGTGCTACTCACCATCTGACAAATGATCCATCTCAGTTCACCAAGGTGCAACAATACTCAGGTCAGGGTAATGTTCACATCGGTGATGGATCCTCTCTTTCTATTTCACATGTTGGTCACTCTATACTTCACACTTCTACTAAGCCATTGCTTATTGATCATCTTCTTCATGTCCCTGCTATTACTCGCAACCTTCTCTCAGTTTCTAAATTTGCTACTGACAATGCTGTGTTCTTTGAATTTCATCCTAATTATTGTGTCATCAAGGATGAATTGACAGAGAATGTGCTACTACAGGGTTCTCAGAGGAATGGCTTGTACAAGTTTACTTCTTCACTTCCACCTCCATCACCAAGTGTTTCCTTGACCACCACCAGCAATGACTATTGGTTATGGCACAATAGGATGGGTCACCCTACTGTTGATGTTATTAATCTTGCTTTAAATAAAAGGCTTGTTGTAAATAAATCAGATCTTTGTCATGCTTGTCAATTAGGAAAGCATCATACACTTCCTTATCGTGATTCTACCACAGTGTATTCAACACCATTTCAGTTAGTGGAAATTGATCTTTGGGGTCCTGCACATATTCAATCCGATGGTTTTTCTTATTATATGGCTTACGTTGATATGCATTCACGTGTTACCTGGGTCTATCTTCTAAGGAAAAAGTCTGATGCATGCACAGCTTTTGAAATGTTCTATAAGTTTATTGAAACTCAATTCTCTACTAAACTTCTGCAGTTCAAGTAGATGGAGGTGGGGAATTCAAATTTCTTGAGAATCTTCTTGTGCAGTTGGGAGTACAGTTGCCTGTCACTTATCCTCATTCCTCACCACAGAATGGTGTTGTTGAGAGGAAGCACAGGCATATAATTGAAACGACTCTCACTCTCCTTGCTCATGCCCCAGTTCCATTCCAATATTGGTCTCATGTTGTCTTAAGTGCCGTGTATTTAATCAACAGAATGCCATCCAAATCTCTTGGTAATATTTCACCCTTTCAAAAACTTTATAATCTTCCACCTAATTATACTTTCCTCAAAGTATTTGGTTGCCTCTGCTATCCTCACCTACGCCCCTTCCAACGACACAAATTTGATTACCACACTAAACCATGTACTTTCCTGGGCTACTCTCCTACACATCGAGGGTATGTATGCCATGACTCTTCCTCAAACAAGAGGTTCATCTCTCGAAATGTCACATTTAATGAATCAATCTTCCCTTTTCAAAACCAACAATCTTCACATGCATCCCCTCCTATACAAACACCTTCCCCTCCATTACATGTTCATCCATCTACTTCAACCTCTACACCTCCTACTTTCCCAGATACACCTACTCCTATCACTACTTTACCTTCATCCCCAGATGAACAACCTAGTTCCTCTCAACCATCTATCTCCCCAACATCACCTATCACCACTCCTCCATCAGTTACAAATATTCCTCCTACTACAATACCTCCTACACCACCTCCTACAACCAACAGAAACATCCCACCCAATTACATCCCCTCCACCTTCACCTCCTTCCTATCCTCCCATCATTCTTGATTCTTCTCAACCAAAACCCCATTCCACTACTATCCCTGGTCATACCATGGTTACCAGAAGTAAGTTAGGGATCTTTAAACCAAAGGTCTACCATCTTCAAGTGCACGATACACCTCTTGATGTTCATCATGCCATGCAAGATCCTCACTGGCAATCAGCTGTTTTAGCTGAATACAATGCTCTTCTTGAGAATGACACATGGGATCTTGTTCCCCTTCCATCTGACAAACGAGCAATCGGATGCAAATGGATTTTTCGCATTAAATATAATGCTAATGGCTCTGTGGAACGTTACAAGGCTCGCTTAGTAGCCAAAGGATACTCTCAATTTGCTGGCTCTGATTTTCATGAAACCTTCAGCCCGGTTGTCAAATCCTTCACTGTAAACCTGGTCTTATCTTTGGCAACTTCTCATGGCTGGCATATTCACCAAGTCGATGTGAATAATGCCTTTCTAAAGGGTGATCTCACTGAAGATGTATACATGCTTCAACCAGATGGTTTTGCTCAACAATCACCTACTGGCTCCAATCTGGTTTGCAAGCTCAAGCGATCTCTCTATGGCCTTCGACAGGCCCCTCGAAATTGGTTCACAAAACTCAAAGCCTCTCTTGAAATTTTGGGTTTTCGATCTTCCAGTGCAGATGCTTCTTTATTTGTTTCACAGCATGATGTTTTACAAACATATATTATAGTTTATGTGGATGATATACTGGTCACAGGTGCTTCTCCCTCTCGTGTTGCCTCTGTTATTGCTCATTTAGACACTCAATTTTCTCTCAAGGATTTAGGTCAGCTTCATTTCTTTCTTGGCATTGAAGTGTTACACATTCATGGTGGCTTACTTTTGTCTCAAAAGAAATACATTATCGAGCTTCTTGTTAAAGCTGACTTAAGGGACACAAGCAGTGTGCAAACCCCCATGGTAGCATCTTCAAAACTCTTAAAGCCTGATGGGATACCTCTTGCAGATCCTCAATTGTACAGGAGTATTGTAGGCTCCCTACAATATGTCTGCCATACTCGGCCAGACATTGCATTTTCTGTGAATAAAGTTGCACAGTTTATGCATCAACCTACTGATCAACACTGGATTGTTGTCAAACGCATTTTAAGATACTTGAAAGGGACCTTGGAATTTGGCTTGTGGTTCACACCTCATCAGAACCCTAGCACTGCTCTTCACTCCTTTGCAGATGCCGATTGGGGTAGTGATCCTGATGATCGCAGGTCCATTTCTGGCTACTACACATTTCTTGGTGAGCATCTTCTCTCTTGGAGCTCCCGTAAGCAACGATCCGTCTCACACTCTACAGCTGAGGCTGAGTTCAGAAGCCTTGTTGATGTTGCTGCTGACAATCTTTGGTTTCAAGAAGTTCTTGGTGACATGTTCATCTCCTTACCTACCATACATGTTATTTGGAATGACAATACTAGTGCAGTAGCCATGGCTGCCAATCCAGTAATGCATGTCAAGGCTAAACATGTCGAGTTGGAACTATTCTTTGTTCGTGAAAAGGTTCTTTCTCGGCAGCTTCAAGTCAATTATGTTCCTGCCACTGCTCAAGTAGCTGATATACTCACCAAACCCATCTCCATTCAAGCTTTTGCTCTCTATCGACATCAACTATGTGTTAGAGATCCTGAAGACCTCAAACAGCAGGGGAAATGTTAGCAAAAGAGAGGATCCGAGAAGAACTTTCCAGCTATACAAAGCGCGGGAATGGTTGTTGCAACAACCTTGTGTGCATGAGCTGGTTGTGCATGAGCTGGCAAATAAACCCTAATCTGTTAAGCCTTGCACTCTATATATTCACGTGCATGGCCTCCTTTGTAAACAGATTTGTGATGAATGAAATGAGTTTTATCTCAAATTTATAATTTTACTAAACAAAGCTAAAATCAAATCTTCACAACACATACTTTCGGTTAATTAATAAAAAATTGCCGAACAAAAAAAAAATCAAAGGAAGTAGAGAAAAATAAAAAGTCAGCAGTAAAACTGCATACTACATTACAGAGATTAGGACTTTTATGGAAGTTCAGTGATATAATTTTAATAAAAAAGTCTTAATCCTATAATTATAACAAATTAATGTTTATGCTACATTAAGGGACAGTATAGGGTTTTAAGTTTAAGAGAATAAGGCCAAATTAAAATAATATTTAAATATATATTCATTTCCATATAGGTTTAAGAGTTTAAGGTTTAATAGTTTAGGGTTTTAGGTTGAGTGTTAATGGTTAAATTATTTTTTTATAAAGAATAGGATCAAATTAAAATAATATTTAAATAATGAGGGTTCAATAGAAATACGGAAATAGGTGAGGTACTAAATATATAGTTTACCCTTATTAAAAAATAAAATTTTAATATATAAAAATAATTTAATTGAATTTTTTAAAATAATTATTAATTGTATGATGGATCCTTAAAATTTTAAATTTTATTAATTTAATGATGTTCAACGGTGTTCAATATTAATGGTGTTCAGCGGTGTTCATCACACGTGGTAGAATTTTGGAAAATTCTACAACGGGCGACGAACATTGATGAACACCACTAACGATGAATACCATTAATTATTTTTTTTAATTTTAAAAATTTAAAGGACTAAAACTATAATTAAAATTATCTCTTAAAAATAAAAATCAAATTTAATAGTTACTTTATAATATTTTTTAATTATAATTTTAATCATTTAGATTTTTAAAATTTTAAAAAAAAATTAATGGTGTTCATCAGTATTCATTCATTAGTGGTGTTCATCAATATTCGTCGCACATGATAGACTCATCTTAAAATATTGCCTTAACATATGTCCTAAGAACGTAGATTAGACAAAGCCAATATTTAAATATGTTCCATGTCTTATCTAAACTAAAATATAATGTCTAAACTTACAATTAAACCGATCATCATACTTCCAAATCTTAAAAAACTATATTAAATACTGGATTTGTCATAAATCTATCAAATCCACTGTCCCGTTTTTCCCAATAGATAATGGTGATTTTAATAGTGTAAGAAACTATACAAATGGAAGGGTCTTTACACAATTCAACAATTAAAAATACACCAAAAAAATATCATTACCCTATCCGCTTTCCACTGCCAAAATTATTTCAAATTTAGTTGTTCCCTATTTTAATTTATCTTTTTAATTAATGGTCGGTAGTTAATTTTAATATTAGTTGTTGACTACAGGATTTATTAATTTTTTATTTATTTTAATAAGAATCTTTTACTATGTCCTTGTGACACGTTTTTTTCCTCTGTCGTTGTGATATATTTTTGTTTTGTGGTTTGGTTCATCTGTCTTTGTGGCATGTTTCAGCATACCTTAGTGATTGATTGTTGTTCGCACAGAGATTCAATTGGCGCTAGTTTCTGATTTATGTTTTTGTCGGTGCTCACTTGGAAAGTTATATCCTCACTCGGTTGATGGTTGTTTACCGATGAAATTAGTCATGGATAGCGATACTTTTTGCTTGACAGCTTGGATCGCGCACTACTCATTCTTTCTTTATGCGTCTCGTTTGGACAGAGACAATGAGATTCAGGAGGCTGCTAAATTTTGTTGGTATGCTAATCTCCATAGAAATTTTCATTTTTATTTGTTTTTGGGTTGTGAGGATTTTTTGGGTTGTTTAATCCAAATATTCTTTTTCTTGAATGCATTGTAATTCTGTTTTTTCTATAGATTTACTTAAAATTTAGTGGCTTTTATATATATAAAAAAAAGAACAAATGAAAGTGTAAGTTCCAGGGTCTGTAGCGCGTGATAAGAGGAGAGGCATGAGCGATCGTTTAAGGTCTTCACTTTTTGTTTTCATAATTTTATAGATTTTCAAGTAATAATTTAGTAAGTTAGTAGTTAGTCTATGGTGTTTTCGTAACAAAAGAAATGAAAATAATAATTTTATTTTATTTTTATAATTTATTAATAAAATATTAAATTAATTGTTTAAAATAATAGAATACACTTTCTATCTATAAGGACCTATTTCTTGAGATTTAGAGATTAAAAATTTTCAAAGTTTTTTTTAAAAAAATGCGTAAATTTAAAGAAAACAACAAAGATAAAATTAAATAAATAAAGTAGAAAGAAAATTTAAAGTTTTTAAAAATAACAGAAAAATAGATTAAACATAACGACACCCGAACATATATTAGATTGGTTGCCAGCCGCTGAATTTTCTTTTGTTTTTCTTCCATCTCTTTCTCTCTCTCTTCAATTAGACCCCGAATTGGTTGTTTCCATCATTATATATTGTTATATTTTTGTTGATTATATTTATTTATTTTTTAATTGAAAAATGAGAAAATAATGTTATGTGACTCGTTAAACTCTCTTAATATAGTCGAAAAAAGAGTATACATATCCGAATTACAAATTCTAAATTGAACTACAGCCAAAATCGACAAAAAAAAAACAACTTAAACGTAATCATCATAAAAAAAATTAAGAATTTTATCTGGAGACGCAAAAAAATGGTGACAAAAAAAAGGCTTCCCATCAAGCTATCTTTGTCATCCCATCAGTGAGCTTATTACACTCCCGAACCACATGTTCAACGCGCACCATCCAAAGGTTATCCATAAAGATCGAACATCCCAAATTGTTTCATTAGTTTTTTTTTTTATATTTGTCTTATTATATTTTTGAGCAACTAATTTATACACTATCATAGTTGTAATATAAATATCCTATTAATTTATTCTTATTTTGTAGACTTTCCTATAATAGTAGAATATTTCTCATTATTCAATATAGAACAAACAGCTATTATTTGTAAACAAAACTATCAAAATTTAAATAGAAATAACATTTTATACAGTAATTATTATCACATAGCGCTTAAGATGTTTCAGTTGAACTCCAAAATGAAGAACGAATAACCTGAGAAATGACATAGAAATGGTACAATCATTTGAATCATAATCAATCCAATGGCGACGCCGGATCAAGATGATCGGAACATGATTTGCAGGATCGGAATATTCGTATTCTATTTTTCTGGGTTAATGACCAAACCTCGTAGACACCTCGAGCTTGTTCGCTTAGATTCTTCGACATTGATCTCCTCACTGAGGGAGTTCCGGTGGGGCAATCGTCCGGGTGTTGTACGATTTACAGTGACTGCATTTCTGCCCGATTACGTGGAAATAAACTTCGGTGGTGTCATTGCAGTCATTGCATAGGATCCAAACCTGCATTTCAGTGGCTAAATCAGCTCGATGACAAGACTCGAACAAAAAAACCAACAAACAGGTTATTAGATATGAACATGAACTGAAATCACGGACCTTCTTATATCGGTAATCCTCGGGCATAAGGGTCGCTTCGATCTGTCAAAAGAAGCGACATTATTCGATCATGAATCAGCTTCAACACGAAAACATTAACAGTTCAATGACATTAAACTCGAAGAGATCGTACCTCTTCATCTATCCTCTTCCAGGTTCGGGACATATCAATCGCGGACTTGGAGCATATGGGGCAACAATATCTGATAAAAAGCCATGATCTAAATTAGGAGAGCAACTAAATCAAAATCGAGCTTAGACAATACAAGAAAGTGCAGTTCCTCACTTGTGGCGCTTTATCATCTCATGGTAACATTCGCAGTGCATTGTGTGGCCGCATTTCATCACAGTCGTATCCTTCAACGAATCGAATAGGTACTGGAGAAACAGAAACGATGTGTTAGTTCGAGATACAAACGGAGAAAAATCGAAGCACATACCTCGTAACATATGGGGCAGTGATGCTGCATTGAGTTCTCCACACACTTATGATTATCTCGCAAGGCAACGGAGTAGCAAGATCCTATGCGGTTGCAGATCATACAGTTATAGCTTAAATAGATACGGCATAGAATCGAAACCATGCCGAACACCGGCATTCGGCAACTATGTTAGTCGGATTCAGAATAAGGTGTTTTAAGTACATACCACACTTCTTGCAGTGAAAAAAATTCTCCCGGCCACCAACTCTGTTCCCAGAATCATTCCATTATATTGCATTCGAATAATCAAAAACAAAATGATATTCATATGCATAAACTTGAAAACTAACCTGCAGATCCCACAATCATGACAATGAAACTGCCCTTTCTCGGTCTGCATCACATATAATCAAGCTCTTAGACTCGATTGTGAGTGTCGGACACGAATATTTTCTACTTTTTAATTATTTTCGAATATATGGCCAAACCCATGGAAGATTATATCACCATATTCATGTCCAGATATGTTTCGAACACATATACTTCAAGAAAAAATAGGAACGCCTACTCACCAACTACTTCATAATTTCCTTTTCATTAGCTAAATCGTATGTATGTATGTATGTATGTATGTATGTATGTATGTATGTATGTATGTATGTATGTATGTATGTATGTATGTATGTATGTATGTATGTATGCATGTACTTACATCATCATCGAAGAAGTTGCAGATTTTACAGAAGTATTCTCCCATATTGACGCCACAATTTGAACAAACTTGAGCAACCTAGAAGAACATAATCCAACATCAAATTTAATAACTTAAAAGAAGAAAGAAAGAAAGAACAGAAATGGGTAATTTTTTTATATCTAAAATCACAAATCTGAAACATACACACCGGCTGTTCTGTGTCACAAACCGAGCAAATAACCTTAAAAGAATCAAATGAGTAAAACAAAAAACAAAAACAGAGACATATCAGTAACACTATTAACAACATAAAAGAACAAATAAATAAGTTGAAAAGCTTGGATTTTCAGAGCCATACTTGTTTAACATCTTGCCGAACAAGCTCGTGCCTATCAAAAGGGCTACTCAATAGATTCTGAAGAACAAATAAGTAAAAACTGGAAATCAGAGAAACTCAAAACAGGGGAATCCAAAAGAAGAAGAAGAAAAGTACCACAGCTTCGTTATGGCAGTGGCGACAGGAGAAAACCTCGTTGCAACATGGAGCTCGAATCTTACATCTCCTCCTATAATGTTGGCACCTAAGAAAACCAGAAATTATAGGTGGAAATGAATCCTAAAAACAGAGGAAGAAGATGATACCCATATCCCATCTTCCCAAAATGAAGGCGTTGATTAGGTGAAGAGATTTCAATCTCCATGAGTGTTGGGAAAGAGGGAACGGAGTTTTGGTGGTTTGTTTGTCGTAAGCCTCAAAAGAGGAAGAACCGAAATGCAGATAAATGTAGGCCCTGACCCCTCCACCTTCATCAAAACAACCTCCCATTTGTATATTTTTCTTGCAATATTAAAATCGTAATATTTTATTGGGAGGAGATAGGATAAGGGGATGGTGGATTGATGGATTTAATAGATTTTAGGCATAATGTTAAAAAAAATTGATTGAATAATTATTTTGGTTTTTATATTTTAAATTAATTTAACTTTTAAAATGTGTAACTGAATAGTTATTTTAGCCCTTATTATTATTTGAACCAATTTAATTTTTAACATTTTATTTTGGGTCAAAATATTTCACTCCGGATGAAAACTATTAGTCGATTAATGATAAACAACTTGAAATGACGTGATAAAGCTACATGGCAGTGCATGCCGCAATAACAGTGTCAAATAGACAAATATGCTGACTTTACATAATGACACATCAGTCAGAAAATATTTTTTTATAAAATTTTATTTCTCTGACGTGTCATTTTGTCAAGTTATTTCAAGTTGTTTATCGTTAGTTGACTAACAGTTTTCATCCGCAGATGAGTCATTTTGACTCAAAATGAAATGATGGAGTTAAATTAATTTAAAGAAAAAAATATAGTCCAAAATAATTATTCAGTCAAACTTGAGTATTTTTTGACTTTATGCCTAGAATTTATGATAGATCTGGTACTTATTACAGTTTTTGTTTTAATTAAGATTTAGAAGCATTAATATTACATTAATCAGTTGAGCAATTACATTTGGTCGATTGACTAAGTTGTTCATCTTTGTTCCCTTGTAATTTCTTAAGTCGTGGGTTCTAGGTCCCTTAAGAACACATCTTCCTTCCCTTAGAGTCATCTCTTCCCTTCCCCTTTAGGTAGGATTAAGACTAGAAATTAAGATTTGGTCAGTTGATGTTTTGGATGTGGTTTGCTTATGCCTTGTATGTTGGCCATGTGGCATTTGACTTTATGCTTATGACATGTTTAATTGGTTGGATCCTTAGCTTCTTCTATGGTATGCTATATATATGTTGTTGATGCTCCGTTGTTCGTTTAATTTGTTCCGTATGTTGATTCTTGGTTGTTAAATGTTGTATGAATGTTTTCTTGTGGCTAGGCGAGTCTTAAATTGCATCTAGAGTTGAGTCTTAGTGCTTTTTGCTGCTAATTTGAGTCTTGCAGTGCAGGGCGTATCGGTACGCCAAGGGTCGTATCGATACGGTCCTACACTTTGGGACTCAGATTTGGCTTAGCGTACCGGTACACGGGGGTGTATCGGTACGCCAAAACCTCTCTGGAAGTCTGAGATATTGACGAGATTTTGGCGTATCGGTACAGGTCTAGGGTGTATCGGTACGGTCTTGTATCGTTGACCGTGAGAAGTTGACCAGTGAGGGCGTATCGGTACGGTCAACCAGTGTACCGATACGGTCTCCCTGGGTTGACCTTGGGCAGTTGACCTAGTCAAGGCGTATCAATACCCTCTTCTAGTGTATCGATACGGCCTGCTTTAAAAGCTAAAATGAGTTGTTTTAAATTGCTTGTTCGATTGTTTCGCATCGCCTTGTTGCTTCCGATGTCGTTGTTTCACATAGGATGTATTAAAGCCTTTAGACAAGATAAATAATAAAAGAAATTTTCTAGGGTTGCTAACCGAGGGGGGGCTTAACGGGTTTCACTTTGGTTTACCCCGTTTGATCCACTCGGACTGGTCAGTCGCCTAGACCGGGACAAGGGGGTTACACTTGTTGTTATCAGAGCCTGAGGTTTCCGAGACCTCGGGCAGGTAAGTGAGGTAAGTTGAATTCTTGTATTGCAATTGCACGGTGTTTGCTTGCTTATCAAGTATGCTTTGATGCTTGATTAATTGATCGTATGTGTGTGTTGTTTGAGGCATGTTGATGTGTGATTTGTCCGTTAAGTGTTGAGTAGAGTTCATTGCTTCTATTACATTGGAAAAAGAGATTTTTAAGTGAGGGAAAACATAATTGAGCCACTAGGACCCTTGCCTTTGCTAACCCGATTTTGTATGTTGTATTTATAGTTGTTATTTATGAGCTGTAATGTCGAGGCCTAGAGGTAGACCCAGGTTGGTTCGTCAGGAACCCTGTGTTGCGGCTCCTGCTGGTGAGCCGGTGGTTGGGGTAGAGGCTCATGTGGAAGAGCTTGTTGTTGGAGTCGGAGCTCCTCCTCCACCACCACCTCCTCAGCATGATGTGGAAGGCGAGGCTAGAGCTGAGGGAGCGGGACCTCAGGTTGGCCAGGGTGGCCAAGGTCCTGCGGGGATAGACATGGCTCCGCTAGTTCAAGCTATAGTGGGAGTGTTTCAGGTTGTAGTTGCCGGAGCTCAGGCTGCAGCACAGCCGAGAGGAGATGATTATAGCTTACCCTTAGAGAGGCTTCGTAGCCTCGGAGCGGATGAGTTCAGGGGATCTACGCCTGAGAGAACAGAGTTATGGCTAGAGAAGACGGTTCGTATTTTGGGTCAAATGGGATGTGTTGGGGCTCGTAAGTTGGGCTGTGTGGTTTCGTTACTTCAGGGTGATGCCTACACTTGGTAGGTCACCATTACTTCCGCCGTGCCTGAGACCGAGATCAGTTGGGATTTCTTTGAGACTACTTTCAGAAAAAGGTATTTAGGCCCGAGATATTTAGATGAGAAGAAGAGGGAGTTCATGGCTCTTGTTCAAGGAGGCACATCAGTGACAGATTACGAGATCCGCTTTGTCTGACTGAGTCAGTATGCTCCAGAGTTGGTTCCTACTGAGAGGGACCGTTGTGATCGGTTCAGGTATGAGCTTCATGAGGAGGTCAAGAGGTACACCTTGGCTACAAATTATTCTGATTTTGATGTCTTGGTCGCTAGGGCCAAGGACATCGAGCATAGTTTGGGGGTGACCAAGCATTCGGGAGGATCCAGTTCAGGGAAGAGGCACAACAACTTTGATCGTAGTGATGCCAAGAGGCATCGGGGCAGTGGACAGCAGTATGATCATAGGCATGGCGGTGGCCACCACGGTAGAGGCCATCAGGGCCAGAGAGCTGGAGGGCGTTTGCCTGAGTGTGCCCGATGTAGGAGACAGCATTCAACAGAGTGTTGGGGGAACTATCATGCTTGCTGGAACTGTGGATCGAGAGACCACTTCAGGAGAGAGTGTTCACATCAGGCGGGACATGTACCGATTTAGGCACAGGCTCCTGCGAGAGCGATCGACTATCCGAGAGGCCATGGGCGCGGTCGTGGTTACTTCCACCTGAGGGCTGATGCACCTAGGATAGAGGCACCGAGGAATCTTGCTCATGTAGTGGCAGTTCAGCTAGAGGCCAGTGGACCAGCTAGAGTCTACGCACAGAGAGAGGCAGGGAATGACACTGATGTGATAGCAGGTAATTTCGAGTTACAGTCCATGTCTTTGCTTTCCTTGGTCGATTCGGGTTCCACGCATTCTTATATTTTGAGTGAGTATGCAAAGAAGTTAGACATACCTGTTGAGATTTTAGACGTAGGGATGCATGTAACTAGTTCCTTCGGTGAGACAGTTGTAGTTAGACGGATGTATAGGAGGTGTCCGTTGAAGATCTAGGGTCATGTGTTTCCTGTTGATATGATGGAGCTTCCGTTCTATAGTTTTGATATCATTTTGGGTATGGATTGGTTGGTTGAGCACAGAGCTAGTGTAGATTTTGAGACAAAGAGGATTTCGTTGAAGCTTTCTGATGACTATGAGGTAGTGGTAGTAGGCAAGAATGTTAAGTTCTTGTCGAACGTTGTGTCGGCTTTAGAGGCTCATAGGTTGATGGACTCCGGTTGTGAGGCTTATTTAGCGTACGTGATGAATTCGAATATGAGTAAGGTTATATCGAAAGATATCATAACATTTTGTGATTATCCAGAAGTGTTTCCAGAAGAGTTGCCGGGTTTGCCTCCTGACAGAGATGTAGAGTTTGTGATTGAGACTGTTTCAGGGTCTACTCCAGTTTCTATTGCTTCGTACCGTATGGCTCCGAAAGAGTTGGAAAGTCAGCTTCAGGAGTTGTTAGACCGAGGTTTTATTAGGCCTAGTAGTTCGCCTTGGGGTGCTCCCGTGTTGTTTGTGAAGAAGAAAGATGGCAGTATGAGGATGTGTATCGACTATAGGCAGTTGAACCAGTTGACAGTAAAGAACAAGTATTTGTTGTCGCGTATAGATGACTTGTTTGATCAGTTGAGAGGTGCCTCGGTGTTTTTAAAGATAGATTTGAGGTCAGGGAACTATCAGTTGAAGGTAAAAGAATGTGATGTACCAAAGACAGCTTTTAGGACTAGATACGGTCATTATGAGTTCCTTATGATGCCGTTTGGGCTTACGAATGCACCGGCAGCTTTTATGGACATGATGAACAGAGTTTTCCGAGACTATCTAGACCAATTTGTAGTTGTTTTCATAGACGACATCCTTGTGTGCTCGAGATCAGAAGAAGAACATGATGAACATTTGAGACTTGTATTGCAGAGATTGTTGAGCAACCAGTTGTATGCTAAGCTGAGTAAATGCGAGTTTTGGATCATAGAGGTTGTGTTTCTTGGCCACGTTGTGTCAGCTGAAGGTATTCGATTCGATCCAAAGAAGATTGAAGCCATTGTTGAGTGGAAACAACCTAAGTTAGTGACCGAGATCAGAAGCTTCCTAGGACTAGCTGGTTACTATAGGAGATTCGTTGACGACTTCTCTAGGGTAGCTGCTCCGTTGACTAAAGTTTTGCAAAAGAGAGTTAAGTTTGAGTGGACAGATGCGAGACAGAAAGCATTTGAGAAATTAAAAGAAGCCTTGACGAATGCTCTAGTGTTGGTACAACCAGTTTTAGGGAAAGAGTTCGTAATCTATAGTGATGCTTCATATGTAGGTTTAGGTTGTGTTCTGATGCAAGAAATGAGAGTTGTTACTTATGCTTCGAGACAGTTGAAGGTGCACGAGAAGAACTACCCTACGCACGACATTGAGTTAGCAACAGTTGTGTTTGCGTTGAAGATTTGGCGTCACTACTTGTATGGTGAAAAGTGCATGGTTTACATTGATCATAAAAGCTTGAAGTATCTGATGACTCAGAGAGAGCTGAACTTGACACAAAGAAGATGGCTTGAACTATTGAAAGACTATGATTTGACTATTGAGTACCATCCGGGTAAAGCAAATGTAGTGGCCGATGCGTTGATCAGAAAAGTTGCAGTTGAGTTGCGAGCTATGTTTGCTAGGTTGAGTGTATCAGAGGAGGGTGGTTTGATTAAAGAGTTGCAAGTGAAGCCTTCGTTGATTCAGATGATTAGAGAGAAACAGTTGCAAGACGTATCTCTAGCTTCACATGTTCAGGACATTGCAGAAGGTAGACCGACAGAGTACAGTTTCAGTGATGAGAATGTGTTGTGTTTCAGAAACAGAGTGGTTGTACCTGCAGATGTTGAGTTGAGACGTATGATTCTAAGCGAAGCACATTCGAGTCCTTTTTCTATGCATCCGGGCAGTACTAAGATGTACCAAGATCTGAAGAGTGATTATTTCTGGGTTGGTTTGAAGAAGGATATAGCCGAGTATGTGAGCCGCTGCATGGTATGTTAGAGAGTAAAGGCATAACATCAGGTTCCTTCAGGTTTGTTACAGCCTTTGAAAATTCCAGAATGGAAGTGAGAAAGAATCACTATGGACTTTGTGTCAGGGTTGCCGTTATCTCCTTCGAAGAAGAATTCTGTCTGGGTGATAGTTAATAGATTCACTAAGTGTGCTCATTTCTTAGCAGTGAACACCACAGATTCTTTAGACAAGCTGGAAGATTTGTATATCCGAGAAATTTTGAGACTGCATGGAGTTCCGAAGTCTATTGTATCAGACAAAGATCTGAGATTCACATCGAGGTTCTGGAGTTGTTTGCATAGTGCCCTAGGTAGTCGTTTTCATTTCAGTACTTCTTATCATCCGCAGTCAGATGGTCAGTCAGAGCGAGTGATACAAGTATTAAAGGATATGCTCCGTTGTTGTGTGATCGACTTCTAGGGATCGTAGGAGAAGCATTTACCCTTAGTCGAGTTTGCTTACAACAACAGTTACCAGGCTAGTATCCAGATGGCTCATTATGAGGCATTGTATGGTAGGCGATGTAGGACTCCGATCTGTTGGGCCAAGCGGGTAAAAAATTGTTACCTATGCCGGATTTACTTAAGGGGACTATTGATAAGGTGAAGTTGATTTGTGATCGTCTGAAAGCAGCTTCCGATCGTCAGAAATCTTATACTGATTTGAAGAGAAAAGAGATTGAGTTTTCAGTGGGTGAGAAAGTGTTTCTGAAAGTGTCTCCATGGAAGAAGGTAATGCGATTTGGCCGGAAAGGCAGGTTGAGTCTGACGTTTATCGGTCCGTATGAGATAGTTGAGCGGATTGGGCCAGTAGCTTACCGTTTGAGATTGCCTTTAGAGTTAGAGAAGATCCACGATGTATTCCATGTGTCGATGCTCAGGAGATATAGATCGGATCTGTCACATGTTATGCCCGTTGAGGAGATAGAACTGAATCCAGATTTGTCGTAAATGAAGAACCAGTTGAGATACTTGCTTCGGATAGCAAAATGTTGTGTGGCAAGACCATAGAGTTGGTCAAGGTGTTGTGGCGACATAGAGGTGTGAAAGAGGCCACGTGGGAGAGGAAAACGAATATGCTTGAGTAGTTTTCGTACTTGTTTTCGTCAGGTAATTTCAAGGACAAAATTCCTTAAGTGGGGGAGAGTTGTAACACTCGGGTTTAGGGGTCGGGTGGATTTAAATATTAAAATAATGTTTTGGGTTTTCCCTTTTTAAAAAAATTATTTAATATGTTGGACCCGATTTTGACTTAAAGCCCGAATTTCCATAGATTTTAGAGTCTTGGATGATGGTCATTTTTCATTAATTGCAATTTTGTAATTAAATGGTCTTTGTAAAATAAAACCTCTACTTATTTCAAATACCCAAAATTCCTATCATCTTCTACCTCCAAAACAAACCAACGTGAACTCCTCCCCTCCATTGGGAGCCAATGTTCCATCACCATCCTCCTTCATCTTTGGTGATTTTCAAAAGGTAAGCATACTCTCATGTTGTCCTCATTTTCCCCTTGCTACTCATGTTTTTAGTTTTCATTGAAACCCATTACTTTGTACTTTGAGATTTTTGGGTTTTAAGATAAAAATCTACACTTTATTAACCTTTAAGTAAGCTTTTGATTCTCTGATGTTAGACATGTTCTTAGTATCATTAAAGGTCCAACATATATGATTTTTACAAAGTTTTAACAACATTTTCGGATATGGGTTTTTTGGGGGGTTTAGAGAGGTTTAAAGTTAGATTTTAGGGCTGTTTCGGATATGAAATCGAGGGCTGATGATAATGTCATGGTTAAGGGTTAATTTGAAGATGTTAGATGACATTTTGGAGGTTGGAAATATGGTTTTCTGGCTTGGCTTTTGGGCAGCTCGGAATTAGCACTTTTGAGTTTGTCTTTAGCTTGAATTCACATGATTTATGCTTGGATTGTATTTCGGGTTTGCTCCTTTGAATTGTGGACTGAAATGTGATTGTTTTGATTGTGTTGGATGATTAGAGTCAAGGTTTTGTGTTGGCGAAGCCTCGGGAACGAATTCGGATAACTTGGTGGATTAATCGGCTAGAGTTGTTGAGCTTGGAGTAGTTGATGAGTGGTTCTTCGATTTTTAATTGGTTTTCAAATTGTTTGGTTCGAGCACGTGGACCTAGGTCGGGCTTGTTAAACCCGCCTAGAGTTGGAATTAGATTGGTAGTCTAATTCCAAGCTTTAGTTTAGAAGATGTTGGTTGAACTTATGAATATTGTGTGATTATGCCTCTTGTTCCATATTTATGTGACTGATGTTGTTAGATATATTGTGATATACATGTGTGTTGAGGCATGATGTTTTATGCATTGTGACGTGCATAATTGTTGGAATGTGGGTTGCATGATTGTAAATCATGGTGGATACGTGCTAGGCACGGGAAATGGTAAAGATATTCTGTTATGATGAACTTGTGATGCATTAGTATTGGCACTAGTATGTTTGGGTACAAATGATCGATCATTAGGATGTTTAGTGTGCACACGAGTGTCGAAATGTGCCCGTGGTCTTGGTGATGGTAGTCACCAAGATGGAGTGCGGGTACGCCAGAAATCTTCATTTATATTATAGTCGATGATGAGTGGAATCCCATCGACGGGGCGTGAGGATGAGTGGAATCCCCTCTGCGTGGAACGCTGATGAGTGGAATCCCACCGTAAGGTAATGTAATGGTTGAGTTGTTGGATGTGAGTTCCAACGGTTGCTATCCGCGTAATCGGGTCATAGCTAGGTGCTAATACGATTTGTTAAATGTGTTTCATATGGTTGTATTATGGACATGTTGAGCATGGCATGATAATTGAGGTTATGTTCATGCATTTTCATATATTTGATTTATGTGGTTTCGAAGGTAAGAAATCATGCATTCATCCTTGGTTTTGTTGCTCGTGCTTGGACCCTGCATTGTCGAGGTTTGTTTTATGAGCTTACCCTCACTAAGCTTTACGCTTACGCTCTCCTTTGTTCGACAATGCAAATCCTTAGTTCGTGGGTTGCTTGTGCGAGGAGAAGGGCCTCCAAGTGTGCTATCTTAATCCTCAAGTATGAACTTTTAAGTTAAAAGATGTAATGGATAAGCAATGAGATTTGTGTATGTTGTTTTGTGTTAGGAGCTTGTTTAGACTCCTTTAATATGTTGATGTTTTGGATGTGGTTTGCTTATGCCTTGTATGTTGGCCATGTGGCCTTTGACTCTATGCTTATGACATGTTTAATTGGTTGGATCCTTAGCTTCTTCTATGGTATGTTATATGTATGTTGTTGATGCTCCGTTGTTCGTTTAATTTGTTCCGTATTTTGATTCTTGGTTGCTAAATGTTGTATGAATGTTTTCTTGTGGCTAGGCGAGTCTTAAATTGCATCTAGAGTTGAGTCTTAGTGCTTTTTGCTGTTAATTTGAGTCTTGCAGTGCAGATCGTATCGGTACGCCCAAGGGCCGTATCGATACGGTCCTACACTTTGGGACTTAGATTTAGCTTAGCGTACCGGTACACGGGGGTGTATCGATACGCTAAAACCTCTATGAAAATCTGAGATATTGACGAGATTTTGGCGTATCGGTGCGGGTCTAGGGTGTATCGGTACGGTCTTGTATCGTTGACCGTGAGAAGTTGACTAGTGAAGGCGTATCGTTACGGTCAACCAGTGTACCGATACGGTCTCCCTGGGTTGACCTTGGGCAGTTGACCTAGTCAAGGCGTATCGATACCCTCTTCTAGTGTATCGATACGACCTGCTTTAAAAGCTAAAATTGGTTGTTTTAAATTGCTTGTTCGATTGTTTCGCATCACCTTGTTGCTTCCGCTGTCGTTGTTTCACATAGGATGTATTAAAGCCTTTAGACAAGATAAATAATAAAAGAAATTTTCTAGGGTTGCTAACCGAGGGGGAGCCTTAACGGGTTTCACTTTGGTTTTCCCCGTGTGACCCACTCGGACTGGTCAGTCGCCCAGACCGGGACGAGGGGGTTACAGTGTAGGGTAAGCTTTTAATGTTTAAAGTTAGGGTTTAAAATTTAGGATTTGATTTTTAAGGTGTACGATTAGTGCTCCTAAAAGAACATGAAATATCATTTGAAGCTCGATTGTGAAAAAAAATTATTTATAGTGCTCAAATATTAACGCTTAATTTTAAATTGAAACAATGAATAGCTAAAAATGCTTGGATAAAATGCAATACACGTTTAATATAAATGATTAAAAATTATTTAAGATGCATTTAAATCAAAAATATTTGATGTCAAACCTTATTTTTGCAAGTATTACTATTTCAACTAAAAGGAACTTAAAACTTAATTAAACTAAAAATTAGGGATGGTGTACCCCTCTCAACGTGTATTTGCTTCGTCATCAATTATACATTATATGCGGACAGTTTTAGTTTTGACGTGTTAAAAAAAATAACGATATTATCTATTTGATAATAGTTAAATTTATATTGTTCGTGTGGTAAGTATAAATGTGTTTAAAATTCGATTCGTTTATCTTACATCAGATTCGAACTTACATTTTATGCTCAAGGTAACGTTACACTATGGAAAATACCTGGTTGACATGATTTCGATATTTTAAAAGATTAAATTTAGAATATTAGGAAGTTTAAGGATCAGTTTAGAACCAAAGCTCTAGTTGGGGGACCACTGATGAATTTACCCTAACTATTAGTTAATATATTGTTGGTGTGATTTAAGAGTGATGACTTTGAGGAAAACTGAATCAGGCGCCGTACTGTCAGCGAATCATGTTTCAGACTGTAAATTTTCTTTTTGTAGACATTTTAACAAACATGTGATAGACATCATGATCCCATTACTGTCCCCCAAACTTCAACCTGAAGCTTGATTAGGTGGTACAACCTTGTCCTTAAAATGTTCTTTTTTTGTAAATTTACTTCATTTTCTTTTTGTCATTTGTTTGATTTGTGTGATAATGACGGGTTAAATTTGTCATTATATTGTAATTATAAATATTATATGATTTAGATGATTAATTCAATCTAAATTATTATTTAATCAACAAAGTTTTTAAATATAATTATTAATATTTTTAAAATTTAAGTTACAAATGAGTATCAGAAATTTGATAACTCAGGTTTGAATCTAACTTAAATGTAAATATAACGAGTTTATAATCAACAAAGTTTTTAAATATAATTATTAATACTTTTATATCTATTTTATGATCCATATTCGAAGCTCCTAACCAATTCACGGTATAAATCACAAGAACTGATCATTGGCCTAATAAATGTAAAATGAAATATACGAATTTTTGTGTGGATATTTACATAAAATTCATTTCTAAATTAAAACCTACATTATGTTCATTTTCAGTGGCTTTTTACATTGATTGAATGGAAGAATGATCAAGACTTCGATGAACCGTGGTACCAGTGCCACTCATTGTCCAGGAAAAACCATGAACTGATCAATTATGCACTAGCTCTACCTTCCCCTTCATTTGACCGAGTGTTAACACGCGTAGCTGGAGCTCTGGACAAAATGAAATTTCCTTTGAGATCTGCTTTACCATAATCCGCAACACGAGGATCCATCACGATTCTGCATGACCTCCAATCTCGGCACATTAAATCGACGCCATAGTAACTCAAATGGTCCACGATGCTGTTACCTGTCACTGACCTGCAATTGCTTAAGCCAACAAATCAAGAAATTGACAAAAGGCAAAATTGCTTAAGCCTATGTTAATAGAACTTTGAGTGTGGTTATCATACATTCGGATATGTGTCCAATGTTTTTTAAGTTCATATATTTGGAGATCCATATCCAAAATACACATGTTCAAAATGTGCCGGGCATAGATATTTCAAGAAAAATGAAGATTCGGAGCAGCATAGGCTTAAGTAATAAATGAAGTTCATTGTACTGATAAATTTCCATCACAATGAAAACCAACATACTGAAATAGGCTTACCTACTACAGGTTGGATCTTCACCGGAACGATCACAGACCTTCTCAACTGTATAAACCAGACTTCCCAATCCAAGGTTATACAGCCACACCTACAAATAAGGATATAAATTAACTAACTTATCCATAATGTTCTTTTTTTAGTCAGGCTGCAGTCTTACATGCATCAGATATGAATCCTCGATCTAGCACATCTCCAATGTAGAAACATTAGTCGTTTTCAAGTGTTAACAACAGAGCACAATTGAATCCTCACATTTAAGGATGTTAAATGGTGTACAGACTCAGAAAGAAAAGACCCTGTTTATATTTTTTCAATGCTGTAGCTAGTAAGGAGTCTCTTTACTGAGACATTAGGAACGTGCTACATTTCGTGATACTGACATTATTCACTGTTAAGTCTGTTATTGTTACTTGAGAATTGAAACAACAGATGGATATGGGCAACAATGCGGGCTTCCTCAATCATAGAAAAAGTTTTTATACTGAAAATTACATAACATTCAATTTCTCTATAATCAAGAACCGATAATTGATAATAATCCAATTACTAAATTGTTAGGCCTAAGTTCACATTTACATTGCCAAGTAAAACCAGAAATCATAGAGAATTAATTTCAACAATCAGAGATACTTACCTCTCTAGGGAAGTGATGGTAAGTCTTTTGAGGGAAATAAGTATAGTATGGTGGCAGATGAGGCACAATATCATGGTCATTTGTCACTCTAATAGTATTTGGCACAAGCTTGGCATAATACGAAGCAAAGACAGCATTCCCTACACGAGGTTGTCCAAATGTCATAACTTGAACATTATTGGCTTCATGATTAACCTGGGAATAAAGATCATTTTCTCATTACAACTCCGATGAAGAAACCGGCAAAGCTCCCATAATTTAATGCAGGAAAATTAACTCAAATTGGAAACACCATGGTACACAATTGAAACCAATGTTGCAGTATAGAAGGTTTCACATTTACAGCACAATGGAAAAAGTAACAATAATAATGTATTTCCAGTTGAAGAAAGAAAGGCTCAAGATTACCGCCAGATCAAGTGCACAAAAGGAAGCCATAGCCCCTCCCATTGAATGACCTGTCACCATGATGTCAAGCTCCCCATAAAACTCTTTTGCTTCTTTAACTGCATGGAGAATTCCATGGCGTATGGTTGTGTTATGATAAGCAGTATAAAATCCATGGTGCACCTGAAATAGCCAAAAAAAAAAAGAAGCCAACATTAATTACAATCACTCCGGCATAAATCCAAAAATTGGGAGGAATTTGTTTTGCATACCATAGCATCAGGCATGCCAGGGTAATTTAAATCAAGCTGTTTCCAGAACAAGTCTTCAATCCAATTCTGTATGCTGTAAACAGACGGATAAATAAATCAGACAAAAAACAGTAAAACATAATAAAAAAGAAAAGACTATCAGTTTCTGCATAATTCAAAATTTGTTTATCATTTAGGTTTTGATGCCATGAATGCACAGTAGAGAGGCAAACAATGTTAGTACCTGTGTTCTTGCGTTCCTCTGAAGGCAATAACAATGGAATTAAGATCCTTTGCCACTCCGACAAATGCCTATCAATTAATAGTCAATTTAATGTCAATTACAGACAGAAGTATTCTTAAGTTTAACATCTATATGGGTCATAATTTCAATAAATATCAAAGCACACAATGAGATGCACCTGTAAACAGTTCTCAATATCAACGACAATCTCGATAACTTCAAATCCCTGTTGCCATATCAAGAAGCATTAGGGCAACCCATTCAACTAGAAACCTACTTAAACATCAAAGATTAAAGAAAAACCAATAGAAAATCAAGTACCTTGGTCAAACCATTACATCGTTCACATGTCCAAGTAAAAAGTTCCGTCAAATCTGAAATGTACACCTACAGGAACAAAATTGGCCCAAGTTGTCGTAACAACAATAAGGAATACAAAGCAATATAATGAAGCAAACATCAACTCTTATAAAAATGTCTTAGGAAACAAAATTGAACTCATTCACATATCTACTCTAAGAATAAACTAAAATTTCCTTAACAATCATTTAAAACTTTAAGCTCAAATGCATAATAACAACTTTACCGCGGAAGCATATTCTACTAAAATGGTCGCAAGAGTATGATTGTAGACGGCGTGTTTATGGTTGTTTTTGACCTGCAATTCTGCAGTAAACGGAAGCAAATTCCATAATAAACTAAACTTTGAACATCTCAAAAGCTACAAAAATCAATTAAAATAGAAGTTCTCGCGCTGATTTCAACATTTATTTGCATATATCAGGAATAATTCACTAAAATTATAACAAAAAGACCTAATTAAAAAAAAAGAAACTAAACGAGTTGAATTTAATAAGTACCTCTCCCGCAAGAAGATGCAATTAAACATGTAAAGATCACCAAAATTAGCCACGTTTTTCGTTCCATTATCTGAAAATCAAACGAAATAAACATATTACGAATGTAAAGAACAACGAAAAAGAAAAATGAAAATCAAAGCAAAGCAAAGCAAAGCAAAGTTATCAGAAATGGACCTTGTGAACGGCGGATTTCGGAGTTCCGATTAAGACAGTATCGTAGCGTATTAACGGCGACCGTACCGTACCGCTCCGATTGGCTTCAGCGACGTCGATTTGGAGGGAGTCAATATCTCTTAAATGATTGAGAAGAGAGAAGACACTGGAAGAAAAGGGAAAACCCAAAAAGGATATTCGTTTCAATTGTTTTATTTGATTTTTCAATTACCTTAATTGCCCTTAATGGACTTTTTGCTATTGGTAGTCTGGTTTGAAACAATGGGTAGTCTGGTAATTTGATAGAAACAGTAGCGTGCTACTGCGTCCATAATAAAGAATTTCTACTGTTTGGGAATTTTATTGCAGATAGGATTTGGGTTTGGTGTGGTTGAGTCCCCCGTGTTCTCTTTTCTTATCTTCTTCCCGGCTCGGCTATTTTTATTAGTTAAATTAACTTTGTAATCACTAAATTATAAGATGGATTTTATTTTGATCATTAAATAAAATATCATGTTAATTAAATATAAAATTTTTAATTTGATTTTAATTAACACACCAATCATTAATTATACAACTATTTTTTAAAATCTAATCTCCAACTATAACCCATTAAACCATAAAACTTAAACTCTAACATTAAATCTTAAATTCTAAATCCTAAATTATTAATCTTAAATTTAACAAGTATAAACTAAAATTTATAATATATATATCAAAATTTTCATAAAATTTAAAATAGTACTTAACAAAACTCGTCCATCGGTCGAGTTTATTTCTGTAATCTTAAGATAATATTTGAACTTTGTGGCGTTGCACCAAGTACAAATAACAATTTAACTAATTTGATAGTATTATTTAATCCATTGTGTTTACATCTATAATTTCTTTTATATATATAATTTTTCTCATTGCACGTACATGTGATGAACCATCATGCATATTCCCGTTCCACCACTAGAATATATGAGATCAATAACGGACGCAGAATTTTTTGCTAGAATAGTGAACTTATAAAATTTTAGGGGTGAATCTTTAAAATTATAGAGGATGAAAATAGATTTTCAATAAAAAGTACATAATTTTTTTAAAAACTGATATATAAATTTTAAATTTTTAGAGAGATGATTGCTCTCCCAGTCCCTGCATAAGATCACGCGGAGGGGTAGAATTGGCTCATCCACTCGAGCACCTACGTAGCTCGTAGCAGTTTCCTTTGCTTTTCAAATTGTAACAAAAAATAACCAGTGAGGCTGTGACGAACCTTCACGCCTATTTAAACCCTAAATCTGTATGCTTTGATATCAAACTCATCCGTGTTTCTTTCGCCTCATAAACATTTTCTTGTGTTTTAAACATAAAAAAAATATATTATGAAGCCGAAAAATAATTTTTCGTCCGCGTCATCAACGAAGAGTGTTATCATGTCGGAAACCTTGAGGTTTAATGGGAAATGGGTGACTCTAAGTTTGTTTATGTTTGTTTTGACTATATATAGATGTAGGAGAGGTCGTGCAAATGCTGAAAACAATCTTCAACTTGGTGTTGAGCTCACCGCAGCATTCTAAGTGATATCTGTTTTTCCTCCATCGCATGAATGGTGATTTTTATGACACTTTTTGTTGTCCTTCCTTGATTGTTTTTTCACTTTCATTTATTTTTTGACAAAAAAAAATTGTAACCACAATAATAGTCGTTATATAGCGACAGCGACACCATCTAAAACCGCGATATGCGTAATTATTTTATTTGTAATAATGTTTGTTATTAAAAAAAACGACTATGATACCCGCAATTATCACAATAGCATCGGTATGTACACAATCGCAATAAGCAGATGCTACCAAAAATATAACCGCAATCATAATTTAAATCACATATATAAATATTTTTCGAAAACATTTTCTCACCCCATTTTTTTAAAATAAAGCCAAACTTGCTAATAAGCTTTTTAATCCAAACCGGTTTTCAATCTCCTTTCAAAAACTTTCCTCCTAGATGCGAGATTAGTTCGTTTTGACCATTTTTTTAAACCATTCATTTTAATTTGATTTTTTATTTTTTATTTTAAAATTTTCACTTTATCATGATAAAATAGATTTGGACGTGAATTTGATAATTTTTAAATTTATAAACCATAAATTATTAAAATATTAAGAATTATTTTATGCATAAATAGTGGAAACAAATAGTTTCCACAAGAGCCTTATTTTGAGAGTTTAGGGACTTTGTTTAAGGTTTAATTTTTAGGAGTTTAAGTGTAAGAGTTTTGAATGTAGAGATGTGCTCAGAATTTAGGGTTTATAGGTTAAAACCTAAATCCATACCTATGTTACTCTAAAACCTAAACCTTAATCTACAAACCCTAAATTCTAACACTAAATCATAAATTCTAACAATGAACCCTAAATTCTAAACTCGTGCACTTAAACTCTTAACCCTAAATTAAATTATAAATCTTAAATTAGATTTATAAACCTTAAAACTAAAAACATTTGTAAAAATATTTTATTTTCACTGCTGAGATATTTTTCTTAAAATATTAAGATCCAATCCCACAATTTACTGATTAGTCCTACCAAAAGCTAGTGGCGCGGGGGATTATATTTTTTGGTCGAATAGAAAATTTGTAGTTTTTGAAATTTTGTAATTTTTGATTTCTTCTAAAAATCAATAATTTTAACACATTATTCCTAACTTTATATCCGAAAATATATAAATAATCCCTATTTCATATCGGAAACTAAAATCTCAAACTGGATAATGTAATTTGTGATACATAAGAAAATATTAATTGCCAAAGAACTTGTTTTTTTTATTATTTTTCTGTATACTTTATGAATAATGAGCTCACATATCTTTATTTAATTTTTTTAATAGGTTTATTTATTTTTTAATATTCCTCAATGGCAGGTAGGGGTGTGTAAAAGAATCCGATCCGATTGATTCGATCTAAAATTTTAGATATATGGTCTATTTTTATTTTTATTTTTTTGGATCATATACTGATAGTTATTTTGAATCGGGTATCCAATTATTCGATATCCGAAAATTCAATTTTTTATATATGTGAATCTTGTTATATTCGATATTTTTACTTGTTATATATGAAAAATTGAAAATTTCATAGATACAAATCTTCTTATATTCAATAATTTGTTGATTGTTATATTCGAAAACCTAAAATTTTCATGGATAGGACCGTCAAATTTAAAAAATAATTAAATAAAGTTATAAATTTGGATATTAAGATATCTGAATATCCAATCCAAAAATTTCAAATATCTGATTTTTTTCAGATCAGATACGGATCGCTAAATTGCCTATCCAAAATTTTTAGATATCTAAAATTTTGAATCGAGTCAGATCAAATATTGAAATGCACACCCCTAATGGCAGGTTACTTGCACTGAAATGGCTGAGCATGGTGGGTCTATTACAGTTTGACTGCTGAATAAGGGGTTGTCATTTTTATAATAATCCTTATACGATAATTATTACACCATAAGCATTCGTGAAAATTTTGTTTATGCAAGCGCCTTAGTTTTAGGGTATAAAGACTCCATTTAAGGTTTAGTATTTGGGGGTTTAAGTGTAGTAATTTTGAATTTAAGGGTTGTTGATGTAATTTCAAGTTTAGGCTTAAAATTTAGGGGTTACAAGTTAAAACATGAATTCCTAACCATATTACCCTAAACTCTAAATTCTAACAATAAATCCTAAATTATAATCATAATCTCTAAATTGTAACCATAAACCTTATATTATAAATCCTTACATTAAACTCTTAAACCTTAAAATTAAAACACTAGCAGAAACAAAAAATTCTCTGCTTTGTGTACGGTAAAATAATCCTTATATAAATATTATGATCCAAAAAAATAATCCTTATATAAACACATATATATCCAAACTATTATGTATTTAGGTTGGTTTTTTTTTTTTTGTTATTGTTTGTTAGAAGATTAGATATTAAGTGTTAGTTAGTAAATTGAGTTAATTTGTGGGTTGTTACTTGTTAGTTTGTTGAGTTAGTTGAACTTGGGCTATATAAGCCTACTAGATATTCATTTTCTTTGAAATTTTGATATTCTTCTCACCTTAACCACGTTCACCTTTATCACTCACATTCATCAACGTTCATTACCATCTTCGGTCATCATAGCCGCTTTCACATATGGTATCATTAGCTACTAACAGTTTTGGCGCCGGTTTTCTTTCGCTGTCGCGATGGTCCTGAAACCGTTTGTTTGTTCGTTGATTCACTGTGGTTTCGTCATCAATCGTAGTTTACATAGCGGTTACTCTCTTCGCCGATTTTACCATCTTCATTTCTGTTTCGGATGTCAGATCTAGAGTTTGCTCATCGCCGTTGATTACAGTGTTGTAATCTTCATTGCAAGTTCTTTTTCGGTTCGTCTTCAGATCCGCCTCCATCATTTTCGTCGGAATAGGATTTTCAATTTGGATTGCATGTACAAGTCTGATTTCTGATATGAATTTGTCGCTGAAGATCCTGACGCTGGTTTTCTCTTTGGATGCCGCCTTCTGGATCTAATATTGTTGGTTGCTGACGTTGCCGTTGATGGAGCATCGATTTGTTCTTAATCACTCTCACGCACTGTTCATCATCATCTGGTGATTCTGAAATTACCACTTTGTTCATCTCAATATTGCTTTTGCTGAGATTGATAATCAGTAGAGGATCGGCACATTTCATATTACCCAATTGTTGAATAAGTTTGGTGCTTCAATTTTTACAAATCCAGAAACTGCCTGCTGAGATGTTAGTTTGTATGGAGCTTCTGCTTCTCAAGTACTGCTTCCTTCTTTGCTGATTTTTTATATGTGATTGTTGTGAACTTGTAATTATTGTAATGCTGTGCGCTTTATTTATTTTTTTTTTAAATCTTTATTCCATTGTATTCCTATTTTTACAGTACTACTTTTTTTTTTTTATGCATTAACGGGACAACATTATTGATAAACAAAATAAAACTAAAATATAACTTAATAGAAGTTTTAAGAAAACAAAAAAAAGAAAAAAAATTAATCTAAACAGAAAAAATAAGTATTGCACCAGTCATATCAAACACTTCCTCTTTTCACCAAAAGAAAATCTCTATTGTCTATTATAGGAAGGGGTCTTGGGGAGTTGTCAAAACATGAACTAGATGAAATACTCAAAATCAGCAATCACCTTTCACACCTATTCACAAAAATAATGATATGCTATAACAATAATCTGCTATAGATTGCATCGGCAAAAGGGATCAAACTCTATGTGACCACAAACAAACACGAATTAGAAGCAAGCGTTGTGAGGGTTACTGTACGAACTCTAAAAACGTGTAAAAGTAATTATATAAGTGTTTCAAAAAACAGAAACGTACCATAAAAATAAAAAAAATAAACATGTTATAAAAATAGAGGAGAGTACAACAAAATATGTGGAAAAAAAAAGCTTAATACAACTTTTCCCCCCTAAACTATATCTGTTTTCCCAACTTGCCCCCTAAAGTTAATTTTGACCACTTTTTCTCCCTAACGTTTTCACCGTTACTCATGTTGCCCCAAAAAGTTAACACCGTTAAAAAAAATCAGCATTGACCAATAAAAACGCGCCACATCATTTTCTTTATTTATTTTTAAATTTTAAAATAAATAAATATAATGAAATATTTATTAATTTAATTATATCTCCTAAATGCCCAAAATACCCCCATCTCTTCTTCTTCCCCAATTTTCCAATGTTCTCCAGCATATTTCTCTTCCACCAAACCTTAAAATCCTCGCCACCGCCATCGTCCCTGTTAATTCCAAACTCCACCACTTCGCCGACTCACTTCAAGACAAACTCCACCGCCATTGTCCCTGTTAATTTCGAGCAGTGAAGTATACCCAAATTCAATTTGGCTGATAATTCCAAAGAAAAGAAAAAAACCTAGATAGCATTCGACTGTAAAATTGAGAGGGTGATGGGGGATGGGGAAAGAGGATGAAATTCAATGGATACGTTGAAATAGACCAGTCCGGCGTTGGCCACGCCGGTGCCTTGTTTATGATCGACGAGGCCGAAGAGTCCCCGAGCGTAAAACAGCATCGGCCTAGCAATCCCGGAATGGCCATGGAGTTTGTTGTTTGTTTCCTCCTCAACCTTCCCTTATTTACTACTCTTTGTATCATATGCTGATTTAAAACCAAGCCCTTGCTCCATTTCTTCTCTACACGAGAAGGAAGTTTCATGATTGATTGATTTTGGTTCTTCTGAAAGACAAAAAGAAAGCCATGGATGTTTCTCCCTGTTTGAGAAACACTGGTGGCTTACCAATACAAAGGTTAAATACTTTCAACTTTGATCATCTCTTCAAACAAAGTTTCATTTTTTGAAAATTTCTGAAATGGGGATTTTCACTTTTTATGCAGCTTGTAGATATGTACATTAAAGATGCAAAGTGCCTCATTGCGACGCAAGGAGAAAACCAGATTGCTTCAGCTCTCCACCTTCTTGACAAGGCTTTGCTGCTCTCGCCTCGTTTCGAGATTGCTCTTGAACTCAAAGCCAGATCTTTGCTGTATCTGGGGCGTTTTAGGGATGTTGTTGATATGCTTCAGGATTATATTTCGAGTCTGAAAATGTCAGGGCAGGATTCTGGCTCGGTTTCGTCGGATGACTCATCTCAACAGCTCTCCAGGGAGCGAGTCAAGCTTCTTCCTTCTACTGACTCGTCCTCGGACTCATACCCGTCTTTCAAATGCTTCTCTGTTTCGGATTTGAAGAAGAAACTCATGGCGGGGTTGTGGAAGAACGTCGAGAGAGAAGGGAAATGGAGGTATTTGGTGCTAGGCCAAGCGTGTAGCCATATAGGCTTAATGGAGGACGCCATGGTTCTTCTCCAAACGGGGAAACGCCTGGCTTCCGCCGCGTTCTGCCGTGAAAGCATTTGTTGGTCTGACGATAGCTTCTCCCTCCACACCATTATGACCCCATCATTAGAGAGGTGGGTCTATTTTGGTAAAATAAAACTAATTAAATAAATATTTTAATATATTAAATCGAAAATTAAGAAAATAAAATAATTAGGTGACGTGGCGCGTTTTTATTGGTCAAGACAGATTTTTTTTAACGGTGTTAACTTTTTGGGGTAATATGAGTAACGGTAAAAATGTTAGGGGAGAAAAAGTGGTCAAAATGAACTTTAGGGGGCAAGTTGGGAAAACATGTATAGTTTAGGGAGAAAAAGTTGTATTAAGCCAAAAAAAAATAAAACAATGAAAAATCAAACGACTATTGTTAAAAAGAAATGGATGAAAAAGCGGCTAGGGTTTTATCAATCTATTTTTCTACTTTATGCTTTTTTTATAAAGATTGAACTTGAAATATATTAGAAAACATAAGCCGTATGTATAAAATCGTCATGAAAAATCGATAACATGTACGTACGGAGAAAGACTTGATTCTTTAAAGCCCTATGCTTCGCAATCACACAGTCGTGATTTTTTTTTTGCTGGTTGTCCTTCTAATTTTTATGATTTTATTCTGATTAATTTAGACTGACCTATCTTACGCATCTAATTTAATGGATTAAGTTTTTCGCAAAAATTTTTATATACACAAGATCTCGAATTCAAAATCCGCTTAAAGGATAACAAGTTGTTAGTCATTTTGACCAACCCATTAATACACCGTTATAATTTTTGATAACAAGTCAACACGATTAAATATTAATTAGAGTAGGAGAGAGTCTAATCTTTTGACCCATAATTCATTCTAGAAATTATTTCATCCTAGGCATGGGCGAAGCCACCCATTAATATGGGTGGTCAGTTGACGCACAAAATTTTTTGAAACAATTTTTTTATATAATTTATATATGATTTTTTAAATATAATTAAAAAAATGTCACCCCTCAAATATAATTCAAGAAAAATATCACCTTTTAAATAATTTTTTGACTACATCCCATCCTTGGCTTGTAAGATATAAAATATAGATAAAACTCTCTTCGTTTTTTGGCTTTTATGAAAATTAAATTGTTTTGTTTGTGCATTCAAAAAAAGTTGTTTTGTTTGTTAATTATGAAAATTAAATTTCTTGATAATGGTTCAAGATCAGCTCAAATTTTTGAGAAAGTCTTTTCCCTCATCAAAAGCATGAATTCTTACTTTGTTTGTTGAAGTTGTCATTTGTACGGTTGTTAGTTGATGTATTTTTCTAACAGTTTGTTGTTATTTGGGTAATAAAATTAAGGGAAAATTATACCGGTGGTCCCCAAACTATTATCGTCTTCCTATTTTGGTCCCAAAATTATGTTTTTTGGCAAAATCGTCCCTGATGTTACATAGTCCTCCTGTTTTGGTCCCCCGTCGTTAAAAACTAAAGGAATTGCTGACGTGAATTTTTTTTATTTTCTCTCTCCTTTATATGTATTATTTAAATTTTTTATTCAGACTAATGTGGTGGTAACACGTGTCACCACCATAACAAAGCAAATAAATTGAATGTGTTAACTATTAGGCTAAACTATTAGGCTAAACTCCAATTATTAATGTGTTTTAGCACAAATTACATTTAAAACAATTAAATGAACCCCGAAAAACAAAACATCAAGCAATGCAATATGGTATAAAAATGCACCCAGAGATCAAGAAGAAGAGCATTTCCTCACCAAAAGTTATGTGTCCAGACACCAGGAGAAATCAGAGCCTCATACACAAAGATGAGTTGCAGGACAAGGACATCATTAGAGTATGTTTGTTAATCCAAATCAAACTATTTCTATACTATTCTTTTACCGATCTTCGTTACATGGATAGTCATGACTACTGAGTATGATCTTCCAAATATCTGCAAATAACTAAAAAATGAGTATACCAGACACATTTTTATCTGACGATTAGCTTTTTGGTTAGTTTCTAGTGTGATAATCAATTTCGCGTGACACTTCCTTTTTTGTTTGTCCATTTGCTGTAAAAATTCATACATAATGTGCTGCATTATAACCTTGTATGATCTCTGGTTCTAAATTGCACACTTTAGTTCAATGGCTCGATGTTTTGTCGTGGCCAGCATGAGTACTATAGTTAAAAAGGATGGAATGACAGTGCGGTTTGTAGAGAAGTCGCTGAAGCCATATCCTTAAGAAGGAAGGAAGCAATGACCAAAAGAGAGCGTATGAAGAAATACTCGTATTCACATCGGGTAATATTTCATCTCAATTGTGTTTTCTAGTTAACTTTATTCTGCTATTGAGTAAACACCATATGCTTCTTTGCCATTGTTAATTGATCAAACATGTACTAACCGTCTCATTTCCTTCAGGAGAGAGCTGGTACTCGTATGCTCGATGAATCTGTGCACATCAAAGAAACCGGAACCGGAATGAACAACTTTGTGGAAGCAGAAGTAAATGCCGAGGGAAATAAAAAGGAAAGAGTGATGAGTTTAAAACCTGATATAGCATCGCATCTCGTATGCTCGATAAAATTTATACAACTAATATACGTTAAATATAAATTTTAGTCGAAATAGTTTTGTTTCAACTATTTCTTTAGTTTTTGGGGGTTCATTTGATTGTTTTAAATGTAATTTGTGCTAAAACATATTAATAATTGGAGTTTAGCCCAATGGTTAACCCATTGGCTTGGGATGCTGGTAACGCGGGTTTGAATCCTAGCTCCCCCTACATTTAATTTATTTGCTTTGTTATGGTGGTGACACATGTCATCACCATATTAGTCTGAATAAAAAATTTAAATAATACATATATAGGAGAGAGAAAATAAAAATAAAATTCCACGTCAGCAATTCCGTTAGTTTTTAATGACGGGGACCAAAACAGGAGAACTATGTAACATAAGAGACGATTTTGCCAAAAAAACATAATTTTGAGACCAAAATAGAAAGACAATAATAATTTAGGGACCACCGGTGTAATTTTTCCTAAAATTAATTGTCGAAAAAGATCATCAATTCTTTCCTATGTTATTTGGGTAATAAAATTAAAGCACGTTCAAAATCATAACTTTCAGGACGTTGCACTAATAATGATGTTGATTCAACATCATCAACAATAAAACTGGACAAAAACTGACGAAGAAATTAAGATTTTCAAAAAAAAAATTACAAAGAGTCGATATTACAAATTAAAATCTGAAAATTTAATTTTAAAACAATACAAAAGTATTTAACATTTTTTGAACAAACAAAGAGGGATTGCTCCTGGGATTTAATCTTAGAACTAGGGAAGAAAGAGAAAGGAGTACTCAGGTTGAATTTAGAATCCAAGACTTAAGAAAAAAAAGGAAGTAGATAAAAAAGCTCTGACCATGGCCATCATTATTTTTAAAAAAATATTTAACATAGGCTCTGTTTGGTAAAGAAATATTTTGGTAAAAATTATAGGTTTGAGGCATAATTAGAGGTTTGACCAGTCAAATTCGCTAATATTGTTGTTTGGTGAACAACAAATTGAAAGAGCGGATTGGGGTGAAACCACTAATTTTGAAAAAGCTCATAATATGAGCTTTTTGAGATTAGAGGTTTGATATTTGTAACGCCCAAGATTTGGGGCCCGGGAGATAAACGAGTTTGGTTAAACCGGTTCAGGTTAATTTAATCGAAAGGAAACATTTTTAATAGTAAAAAAAAGGGTCTTTTATTAAAAGGGGCAAAATAAAAATTTTGGGTGAATGAAATAAAGAAAGAAAAGAAAAGTTTGAAAGAAAAAAACCATCTTCTTCAAAAAAAAACCCTTTTCACCAATAACCTCTCCTAAACTCTATTTTCACTATTTCATTGCCCAAATTTCTCTTTCTAGCAAGTTTTCAAGGTAAGCATTCCATTGTTTTAATTCTTCTTCCCTTAAGTTGTCACTAGTTAGATTTTCCTTAAAAATCCATTATTTAGGGTTATTTTAAAAATATTTTGAGATTGAAAAATAGTAAAATGAAGGGATTTTCGTGTAGGTATTTTAATGTCATATTTAAGAGTGTTTTTAATCATGTTTTGGTGTCTTAAAAATGCTAGAATGGTGGCTAATAGTGGGAAACCCGAAATGAGTCTAAAAATGAGATTTTTGGGTTGAAAATGTTGAGTTTTTGGCTTGGTTTTGGGTTGAAATAGTGGCTGGTGGTTTCTTTGATGTTGGGGGATGTTTGTAGATGATATTGTGTGTGTTTTGATAGTTGAAATTGATGGATTCAGTTTGGGTTTTTTCTAGAACGAATTTGTGGAGTTTCAGGCGAAATTTGGGTTCGAATCAATGTGTTTTGGTTGCAAGGAGTGGGTTTCCGGGTTGTTGCTGGTTTACAAGTGTATTAGCATCCTAATATTTTTTTTGGGTTGTCTTGAAGCATAGGAGATTGATTCGAGTACTTTGGGCGCGATACCAGGTGTTACGGAGGCTTGAGATCGGTGTTTCGGCTTTCGTTTGGGCTCTATCGGTGAGTGGAAACGTTTGAGACTTTAAAATGGTTCAATAAGGTTTTCTTGGGGGGTTTGGGTGGATCTTTAAGGGCTAACCTAAACCCAAGTATAAGTTGCCTAGTTTATCTTGTTTCGTTAATTGTTGGTGTGTGCGTATATGCGTGTTGTTGTGTGAAATGTGGATTGCTTTTACTCTTTGTTTTAATGTTGTTGTGTACTCGTTGTTGATGTCAAGCCTCACGTGATGGTTTTTGTATACAATGATGTGTAGTCCCACCGGTAGTGACTAGTAGAAGAGTACGGTGATGTGTAGTCCCATCGGAAAACTGCTAGTTATTGTGAACGGTGATGTGTAGTCCCACCGGGAATGGTTGTGCATGTGCAAACCATGTTTGGTCTATGCTTGCGTTTATTTCATCTCTTACTTAAATGGTTTTGTGTTCCAAAACTAAAATATTTGTTTTAAACTGCATTGTTGTTGTGTTTAGAGCTCCGCTCATGAAGCTTTTAAGCTTACGCTCTCTTTTTCCAACAATGCAGATCGTTAGAAGCTTCGGGAGGCAAGTGGGCAAGGGAGGAGTCTCTTAGAGTTCTTGCTAAGCTCAAAGTATGGTTTTATGGTTGTAATAATGCTTAGACAATGGGAATACTAGATTTCATGTTAAGGAGTTTGTGTTCAAACTCTTATATTTTGGCTTGTTCAAGTTGCTAGCATGTTTTAAATGTTGCTGCCATGATATGTTGAAGTTTGTTAAGGCTTTTGGTAGATTCCTTTGCTTTTTAACCTGTTGGTGTTTTTGAATGCTAAGTGTTCTTATGAGCTTTGGGTTGAGATTCATTCTCGTTGCGTGTATGCATGTTTGAGGTCGTGTTTAGGGTGTCTTACCTCTAGATTGATTGTATATTGAGATGCCATGTGGTTCGTGATGTTTCGGGGAAAGTTTGGGGACGTTTGGAGATGTCAAAATATGTTCTCAGGCCAAACTGTGCCCAGGCGTTTCGGAACGCCTGATATGGTTTCGGAACGGTCGAGCTCCAGGATACCCGTATCAGAACAGGGGTGGTGCCGTTTCGGTACGATTTGCCACTAGAGGTTCCTGTTTCGGAACCATGTAGGGTCGTTCCGGTACGTTTGGCCACTAGAGGAGGAGCCTCTTCAATCTCGCGCCGCTCATTCCTGGCCGTCAGATTGCGCGAGATTTGACAGTCCAGACTCAGCCTCGAAACAAAACCCTAGCAAGGGTTGTCTCCAAGCCGCGCCGCACTTCCTTAGCTGTTAGATCGAGGAGACGTATCAACGGCCCAGATTGACGCGGAGATCTGCACGCACCCCACGCGACCGTTTGAAGTCCAACGCACGACGCTTTGCCTCTTCCACGCGCGCGTGTCGAGACACGCATGTCGATCCAGCTTCCCCACGCGTCTGCCATTTTAGATGCCCAGGCTCTCCACGCCGTCTACCCAATTGACTTCTCCGCTCCCGACGTACCCACACCCTCTGCCGCGACAGACCATTACCTCCTCCCATTTGGGCAAAACCAACCACACGGACAAAAGAAAAAACAGAGGTAAGAAGCTCGAAATGGCCAAAAACAAAACAACAAAAAACACCAAAAAAGTCAACTTGTACTATGAGAAAAAACAGAAGCAAAAAATGGCATGTAACATCAGATATAAAATCCGAACTCAAAACCACTGTAAATGGAATGGGGATTTTGAGAGAAATCAATAACAAAGGAAAACTTATGAGGTAGCATATTTTTCCCTTTCGATTGCATGCATACCAGTAAAAAAAGGTAAAAAGAGAGTTTTGTTTTTTTACCTTTGGGAAATCGTTTTTCCCTTCGATTCCTTTGGTTGAGCCGGCGACAAGCCCTTTGGCTTCCGTTTGGGAGGTCACCGGGGTGAGCCATTCGAACCATAGGGGTATGGTTTTTCTTTAGGGTTTTGAATCGAAACTTTCGAGAAGGGGGAGGGAGCTTTCGATTTGGTTCTAAAAAGGGGTTTTGTCATCGAATCGTCCTTAGGTTCCATAGTTTTTTTTTTGGGTTCAGATAGATTACTGACGTTGTCGGTTAGCGGCAACCGATTGGTATAGAGTTTTCTTTTTACGGTGATGAGTTGGTCGGAGGAGAAAGGGGGAGGTTTTTTTTACTTGAAATGGCAAATAGGGGACTGAAAATTTTTAAAATAGGTTTTATATTCATATTTGGTTTTAAAAAAGGGTTATTTGCTTCATAAGGACCTCCGTCCTTTCACTTTCACCCTAGGAGGGTCTCCGTGTTTTTAAACCCTATCTCTGGTCCCTCAAGTTTTTTAAACATTTGCAATCTCGTCCCTAATTTAGTTTTAATCGACGTCGAATGGTTTAATAACCATTTGAGTCCCTGCAGGTTTTGCGATTCTTTCAATTTTGCCCCTATTTTCGGACGAATCTGTTAAAGCAAATTGGGTTTATTACAACTTGGTCCCCATGTTTTTGGTGAAACTTCTTAGACATCCCCTCTTTTCAAATCACTCCCATGGTCCCTGAACTTTCAAAATGCCTTACAATTCAGTTTTTTCTTTATTTATTTATTTGTTTTTATTTATTTATATATATAGTTTTTGCTGTACTACGTACGTTTATTTATTTTGGCTTTCCGAATACTATCTTTAATATGTGTTTAATTGTTTGTTCATTTTCGTGTAGCAATCTAATCCATGCCTTCGTATGCTCGCATCTCGCATTTGTTTTTCCCATTATCGCCTTTGTTCATGCTTGTTCATGCATTCTAAATTCCAACGTTTATATATTTGTTTTTATGCTTTATTTATTTCATACGTTGGTTGACTCATTCATGTTGTTACATACATTATTTACCTATTCTTGATGTATCTTCGATCATATGCCGCACTAAATTGCATTCGGAATATAAAAATATTATGCGATGTCTTTTTATTCGAGAACGAACGAGGCCAGTACTAGTCGTAGTGGTGGTGGTTCGAACGTTCCTTCTCGAATATCAAGACTTTTAAAATTAACTCGTCCGTATAACCAAATTTCGATACGAATCATCACTTTAGTTTGCAAAATTTAATATTAATTAAGCGGTAATGGTTTTGGTACCGATTTTAGGGCATGACGAGGGTGCTCATCCTTCCCCGCGTGTAACCAACTCCCGAACCCATTTTTTAGAAAAAAAAATCTATGGTTTTACATTAGGTGTCCGGTCTACCATTTTTAAATGGCTGGTGGCGACTTCTCCTTTTTAATTCCGATTAAATATTCAAAACCATTTAAAACCCGGTTCCTCCAAGTGACGCCGAGGCATATATTTTGAAAATTTTAATTTAGTTGCTACAGATGGGGACTCCGCTGGGGACAAATTTTTGTTTTCAAAAACAAAAAAAGAGAGTCAAGCCAAAAAAAAACCTTACCGCTTAATTAGTATTAGAAGTTTCGAATTAAAGTGAATCAAATCAATCGATATTTGTTTATGAGAGTGAGTTTATTTTAAACGCATTTAAAATTGACATATAAGCTCGTTTGTCTAAGTGGGGGGAAACACTAGTGCTTTCGTGGGGATACCGTTCCTCCGTATGGGCCTAGCAAGTACCTTCGGGGCTTGAATACCCTATATCTTCGTGAGAATACCGTTTCTCCGTACGAATATAGCTAAAGGTCCCCTCAAATTAAACTCGGTTGAGATGAGCCTATAATGGGTGATGACCGGGGGCCTTGCTACCCTTAGAAGGGGACATCGAGGACAATTCGAGTACCTCTTAGAACCAAAACTGCATGTAGCGAACTTAGAATGCCACCCCTTTTAGAGCCATGCGGATAACCTAGGTTTATTAGACGAGATAAATAGGGTTGCTTGCTTTCATGCTTGCCTTTATTCTCTTATCACGTTAGCTGTGTTTATCCGACACTAACGATTTTTCTTATGATCTTCTTGCATTTATTCTTGCATGAATTTCATGACACAAAGGTGTGAGTCAAGGTGGCTTTACCTAATTCAAGGGCTATCATTATGGACGGGAGGTTTCTACAAAGGATAATCTCAATTAGCAAGTCCGACATCAGTTATAGTTGAATCAGAAAGGTTAAGAGGGCAACTTACCGAGCGAACGCATAATGTTAGGTCATACTTACAGAAGACCTAATGCCCACCGTTGAATAAACAACCTTTCTCCATCCCAAGGGTGTCAAGCAAGATTGGATCTACTCCAAACATCTTGAGACGCAAAATTTAAGGGTTGAACCGTCTATCGGATCAACATCTTTGGATCGCAAGTGGAGGCGTATTTGTCAAGACTTTGCTATGGCTATCTTGTAACAAGGAACCTCCCTCACGTTCAAGTGAGAGTTGACCTAAGGGGAATCACCTATAGGACCAACACTTTTCATTCGCATACATATGAGCACATATTTTATCGCATCATCTGTTTCATACATCATCCCACAACATAACATGCATTGATCAATTAAATAACGAATTAATGTTGGAAAAATATTATTACAATGGTAAAAGGTGAAAATTCCAATCTACAACCATTCCGCGTTCGTACGACACTCGTTCTCAGTCACAAGCAATGAAGGAAAGGATGGCTAGTGTTGAACAAGGTCAGAAGAACCTCGAGGACCGATTGGATGGGATCGAGCAAAACATTAAGGATCAGATCGCGCAATCACAAACCACCATTATCGCTCAGATGACCGAGTTGCTTAAAAAGAAGTTTAGCAAAGAAGGAGGATCAGAGGACATTTTGAATGAGAAGGGAGTAGGAGAGACTGTATCGTATATCCAACTAGGAGCGATGACCATCGAGAAAAGAGAGCATATCAACCTCGGGGGAACACCCGCTAATCATTCTACGGGAGCACCGGCTAGCCGTCACGTGGGATCATCCGCTAACCAACCTGTTGAGTTAGGGGAAGGTCTAGATATTGAAGTGCCGGATCTAAACATATTGAATGAGACAGAAGAAAAGATTAGGGTCGAGATGGAAAAGAAGTACGAAGAGAGGTTTCGTCTCTTTGAAGAAAAGTTCAAGGCCTTGCAAGGAATAGATAAGCAAGGGAACGATGCTAGTGATTTGAGCCTTGTAGCGGATTTAGTTTTACCTCCGAAATTCAAAGCCCCCGACTTTGATAAGTACGACGGGACTACTTGTCCTTCAGCTCACATCACCATGTATTGCCGAAAGATGACAGCTTTTATAAAAGACGAGAAGCTACTTATCCACTGTTTTCAAGACAGTTTAACTGGCTCCGCAACCCGTTGGTATACTCAACTTAGGCGAGTCGACATCAAGTCATGGAGCGATCTTTCGAAGGCATTCGTGGGTCAATACAAGCATGTAACTGATATGACTCCGAATTGGCTCATGCTACAGGGGATGGAACAAAAGCACGATGAGAGTATTCGTGAGTATGCCCGGCGTTGGCAAGACGTAGCAGCTCGGGTGCAGCCCCCACTTTCAGAAGGTGAAGTCATTCCTTTGTTTGTAGACACTCTAAAAGGAGTCTTGTAACCCCCTCGTCCCGGTCTGGCCAGATGACCGATCCGAGTGGGCCACACGGGGAAAACTGAAGCGAAACCCGTTAAGGTTCCCCCTCGGTTAACGACCCAGAAAATTTCCTTTTTACTTTATCTTATCTATAGGCATAATTAAATCCTATGTGAAGCACAACAGCGGAATATGCAAACAATTTAACATCGACCAATCAAACGATACATTAAACAGCTCATTTTGGCCCTTTACAGCAGGCCGTATCGAAACGCCCTTAGGGTGTTTCGATACGCCTTGACTTAGTCAACAGGCCAGGGTCAACCATAGGGTGACCGTTTCGAAACAGGGGTGACCCGTATCGAAACGACCCTGACGGTCAACTTCTCGTGGTCAACGAGATTTGACCGTTTCGGAACACCAAGGACCCGTTTCGGTACGCCTAGTTCTCGTCAATTTCTCAAAATTCCAGTAGCAAAAACGTACCGGAACAGCCCCTATCCGTTCCGAAACGGCTGGCCAAAAGCAAAGGGACCGTATCGAAACTGGGTGACCCGTTTCGATACGCCCCTACCTGCAGACTCCATTTTGGCTGTTTTAAGGCACAAGGGTGCCCCAAAACACCACCAAAACACCCTACAACTCTATAACAATTAGACCTAAGGCAACCCAACTATATTAGCATGCTTTAACATCATAAAACGAGACTAAACACCAAGGCACGACATCACCAACCATGCATTCATACATATCATTTAAGGAGTTAAGCATCCACATAGCCAACACTTAGACAAATTCTAGATAACAAAATACCAACAAGGTTTCAAGCAAGGCATACATCTCAAGCCAAATTAACAAATACATACGAGGCATGGATTTAGACAATCACTCAAGCATTTGGCAAGTCATCATAATTACAGTCCAAGCCATATCATAAACATGAAACACATATAGGAGTCTAACATGCTCCTACACATCAACAAAAGCACGAATCAACAACACATATCCCATTGCTTCACTATTACGATCTTTAAATTTAACTATCATACTTGAGCTAACCGAAAGCAACACTTGGAGTCCTTTCCTTGCCCTTGCCACCCACAAGCCATTGATCTGCATTGTCGAACAAAAGAGAGCGTAAGCATAAAAGCTTAGTGAGGGTAAGCTCATAAAACAAACTTTCGACAATGCAAGGTCCAAGCACGAGCTACAACCAAGATAAAATGCATGACCTTACCTCTGATCCACACGAGCCATAATTATAGATGATGCATGAACTTATATTCAATATCATGTCATGCTCAACATGTTTAAATCCATAACATATGAAATCTCATATACTAAATCATGTTAGCAACACATCCCAAATCACATTGGCTCACAATTAACCACATATTGGCAACATGAACTACAATCCGTATTGGCACCTAGCTATGACTCGAATACGCGGATAACCGTTGGAACTCACATCCAACAACACAACCATTACCTGACGGTGGGATTACACTCATCACCGTTCACGCGGAGGGGATTCCACTCATCCTCACGCCTCATCTCACGCGGAGGGGATTCCACTCATCCTCACGCCCGTCGATGGGATTCCACTCATCACCGACTAATATATATATGAAGATTTCCGGGCGAACCCGTACTCCATCTTGATGACTACCATCATCAAGACCACGCGCGCATTTTGACTCACGTGTGCACACTAGACATCCTAATGATCGATCATTTGTACCCAAGCATACTAGTGCCAATACTAACACATTCCACAATATCATTTATTAACAACTTCCGTGCTTAGCACGTACTCACCATGACTTACCGTCATGCACAAACCATATTTCCATGCCTAGCATGTACTCACCATGATCCTCGGATCAAGCAATCACCTCATAATCTCATTTCACATGACAACACCACATGTACATCATTATCAAACATATCACATCATATTTTGCACATGTGTATAACCATATCACATCTATCATCATCATGCATATAACAATGCATCCAACATGCCTCAACATTCATGTATACAACATATATATAATCAACATCATCACAATTTAACACAAGGCATATACAACTATTAAAGAGTGCAACCAAAGTCTCTAATCAAAGCTTGGGATTAGGCTACCACTCTAATCCCAACTCTAGGTGGGTTTACCAAGCCCATCCTAGGTTCACATGCTTGAACCAAATACTCAAAACCATTTTAAAAATGTTTAACCACTCACCTAAGCTTCCAAGCTCCAAGCCAAGCAAGCAACCTCTCTCAAATTTTCGGATTTCTTCCCGAGGCTTCTCCAACACAAATTCCCGCTTCCAAACAACCTCAAACACAATTCAAACAATTCCAAATCAGCCCAACATCAAAAGACCAACCCGGAATATAATTCAATCACAATTTACAACGTTGCATGCCATGACCAAACCCCATACTTTGCAATTTCGGACAGCCCACATACCCCTTCCAAAATCCATGTTTCCAACACCCGTTGCACCCACAAATGACCCCAAATCAACCCCTAACCATAGCACTACCATTGGGCTAACAATTTCCACCTAAATCAACCCCCAAAACTCACTCAAAACCCTCCAAAACTCCATTTTCGTACTCATATTTTACCCAGCAGAAAATCATGTTTTTAAACACCCAAATGACATCTAAATGGTCCCAAATCATCCCCTTGGCATACATATACCATCAGCCCTTTAATTACAACCTAAAACCCACCAAAAATCAACTTTTTGACACCTTAAAAATGGGTCTAAGAACCCACTTCTAATTTTTACCAAAATTCAACCAAATTAACATATAATGTGTATTTTAACATGATTAAATAAAGCCCCAACTTAATTCATCAAAACAAAATGGAAAACCCCCTTAAAAATCCAAACTTGATATAAACCCTAATTTTCAAAAGTTCATGGTTTTAAAATCAATGACCATGGATAGATAGGAAATGGAAAGGAGAGTTCAAATAAGTGATTACCTTTCGAAAACCCCTTGAATTGATGAAGAAATCAAAGGAATATAAGCTTGAAGTTTGAGAGGGTTTGAAGATGGTGGTGGGTGTTTCTCATGTTGGAAATAATGGGAAAAGAGGAGAAGATGACAACTTTTCAAAAGTTGTCATCCTTTTAAAATCTTTTGGGGAAAATTGCATTGTAGGTCCCTCCCTTCTTTATTAAAGCTCAATTACATCACAACTTAGGTTGATTTGTTTTAATTTAATTTTATTGACTCGAACCATAAACCTGGCTAACTCCTAGCCCCAAAACACGGGTGTTACAAGTCTTATATGATCGCTTGATAAGCAATCCCTCCAGTAGCTTTGCGGACGTGGTCATGACGGGAGAACGTATTGAGGATGCTATCAAGAAAGGGAAGATAGTAGATCCCTATGGCGCAACCGCCCACAAGGGGCATGGGTCCCAAGTTCACATGGTGGGTTCTCACCTGAACAACCAATCTTCTGGTCGCTACCATAATCAAGCATCCCGGTCTGCAAAGCCTCCAAGGGATCTTCATCCAGTTCCTATGTCGTACACCGATTTGCTCCCAGTGCTTATTAAGAAGAAGCTTCTAACTCTGGTTCAGTCTAAACCAAAGGATCCTCCCAATCCCGAAGGCTATGATGTCAATGCCGTATGTGACTACCATGTGGGAAGCACATGCCACACCACAGAGAATTTTGGGGCACTAAAAAACAAGGTGCAGGCTCTAATCGAGAACGGTCTTTTAACGTTCTAAAAGGAAAGAATGAGGATGTGACTTTTGGGATGTGCTAATACCTGGTCATCTTTAGGAGTTTTGTGTGTTTAAGTTTCTTGTACGTTGCATTTTCTCTCGAAGTAATGCATAGAACAAACATTGCTATCATTTGCTCGAAGATGGCAAAGATTTTTTAGGGGCACTTGTTATGTTTTTCTAATGAAAATGCATTATTTTAACATACAATGACCTTGAAATCATATATATGCATATCTCTCTCCTTACCTTCGTAGGTCCTCGAATATCATATGCATGATGTGGCATTGATTCTACTAAAAGGGATCGATCGAATGTTGTAAAAACGATGAAGTGTGATGTCCCGCTCCGTCCGCTCTGGTCGGTAAAGCAAGAGAAGCAAGATTACTATTCCTTCGATGATGTTCGATGATAAGGAAATCTCCTAGGAAAGCCCAAATAGAGTTGCTCGAATGTGCATAAAAAAGAGAAGAAAATAGAGAAAAAAAGAAAACAAAAGAAAGAAAAAATATATACTGTTTCAAAATGAAACAAAATGATTTTAATTTTAGATCTTGGTAATAGGCATTAACCAAAAATCACTCCAATGTTTGAAACCTGGTAATAGGCATTTTCGGATACGAGTGTGGAATTCTTGGGGCACTCCGCTGAAGCCCGAAACCCTTCGCTTCATGAGTGATGGTAATATTTTCGAAATCGTGACTATGCCGAGTAACTCGGGGTATTGTTGTATGCTCCATCATTATCCTTAAGACAAAGGATTGTGACGATTTGAATTCCCCTAGAAAAAAGAAATGAATGAGCAAATTGAATAAGTCCCGGAGATGAATCCTTGAGGACACTGACACAATATTAATTGTAATAAGAGGCACATACTTACGGTTCTTAGAGTGACATTTTCCGATCCATGTGCTAAAAAACGGAAAGCCAGAACATACATATGGAGAAACATGATGAAAACTAGAAGGAATAGTAATCGAGCCAATTAAGCAAATACCATAATCATGAGGATGAACCGAGCAATTTGGAAAAGAGTTTCACAACTTCACATATCGCCACAACATTCAGAGTCTCCATTGACTCAAGCTGATCATCGGAAAGTAGAATCTATGACGCTCTTGCATTTGATATCCGGGGCATCCTATTCTATTTTTTCTTTTAATCTGAATTTTGATTTCAATGTTATGTATGTTAATCTAAAAGGGCATTCTTCATTAGAATGACAATCCACAAATTGGTACTTTTTTAAAACCAATAAATCTCTCTGTATTATTTCGGAGATAAATGCATCAACAAGGCCCAAAGGTTGAGGGGCACGACGTGAGGTGGAATGGGGGAGAGTCAGTGAGGTTAAATTTCCATGATGGGGCACCATCGTTTGTGGAGGCACCAAGAAAGTTCGAACCGAAATATATGAAAGATGGCACGAGGCTAGAAAGAGTGTAGATAAAGATTCTAAATATGACTGAAGTCACTCAACTCAAATTTTTGAACGAAGAACGAGCGACAAAAGATTGAGGGTCGGTTTTGTCAAGGCACGAGATTGGCGAGTGGTTGTTGTTGAGTGTATAAAAGTTCTATATTTTACCCCTTATTTAACCCATATTTCTGCCGCATTCAAGCTTAATTCATTGCATTTAGGTAGATTTTTGCAAATACATCACAAGTAGATAAAATAGCACAGTTGCTACTGATTTTGGTCACTTTTGTAGGTATCTGCTGTGGCAGACTCAGGGCAACAAGGGAGCAGAGCTGGATCACAGGAATGTAGTCAAGGAGCAAACGCTGCCGTGGCAGCCATGACGACAACATTAGTGAGGTGGAAGAGTGAAGTGGAGCTCGATAGATAGAAGATTTCAAGTCGGTCTATCGTGAACCACTCCTATATTTTCTGAGCCTTGAGGAGAATGAAGGCCAAGCCCAAAGTCTAAGAAAGAAACCTAAAGCAAGAAAAGAGGACGAATTAAAGGCATCTACTCAGAAGATTTAATCTTTAAGAGATTTGTACTTTAGTTTTAACTTGTATTCTTGCCATATTAGAAAACTTGGACCCAAGGCCTATATAAAGGCATGTAATTCAACCTAGGGAATGATATCTCATCTCTAGACGTCTTCCCCAAAACCCTTGTCGTTTTCCCCTTCACATTATGTTCTAAACTTCCCCTAGGTCTAAGGGTTGATTCTGTAAAGTAGTTGCAAGGATTGTACTATTTTAGGAATTTTTCTGTTCAAAGCAATAAAACTTCAAGTTTATTTATTCTGGTTTTCATATCTCGCAAGAGTATCGGGAGAGCATTGTGAGGTTATCCATTTGTTTGACAACGGGAGAGTCAAGCATACGAACAAAATAAATACGTGTTTTCCAGTTTATGGTTAAACCATCTCGGCTTAGGGATAAGTACGAGGTTAAGTGGCTAAGAAAGAATTCAACAATATTGGTGTTCACCCTTCGATTCACGCCGGGAGGTATCATCTAAGAAGTGTTCATCAACAACACTTGGGCCCAGGGATAGGACAAGTCATAGCAGGGATTCTTACCAAACTTGAAGTACAGAGTTGTGTGATCGCTGCCGCGACAACAACAGACTTCTGCCGCGACAGGGACGACGACAGAACATAAGTTTCTATTCAGTGCAACACCTGCACTATCGAGAAAATCAATATCGGCCTATTTCCTAAACCTGATCTTTTACTCATTTAATTTAGCTATTATTCACAATTACTCGACAATCATTTTAAACTCTTTTCTTTCTCTCTTGTGCAGCAATTCTAGGATAAAGCTATTTCCGGTCCTTGTGGAGACGATATCCGATACTTCAAGTATCACTTTACTACTTGCGTCGTGTACACTTGCACTACATTGCGATAGGACTTTTGACACACAACAAGTTTTTGGCGCCGTTGCCGGGGACTGACAACATATCTTTACCCTTACTTTTACTGCACTTTTTCTTTTTAATTTTTCTGTTTCCCTTGGTATTATTTACCCTGTGCTTTTCACAATGTTTTCTGTTTGCTTATGCACAGATCTAGACGAGGCAAAGAACCTGAGTACGAACTAGACCCTAAAATAGAACGTACGTACAACCTTAGGAACCGAGTCCGACAATTGATAGCAAGAAACGACTATCTTGAGGAACAACTAGAAGCAATGCAGAACAACGGGGTAGATGATAACCAAGGGATTATTTGAGATCCTCCCCAAGATGCCCGAAATGGATGGCCTGCCGCACGCCAGTCCTGCCGCGACTACATGATCAATGATCATGTTGAACTGGAGACCACCTTGCCAGACGTGGAAGCTGAGAATTTCGAGATGAAACCTGTTATGTTCAGCATGATAATTTTCGCTAGCCAGTTTAGTGGTGCTGCAACAGAGGATGCCCGAGAACATCTAAAAACGTTCCAAGAAATCTATGGATCGTTTAGATTGCCAGGAATAAATCCGGAAATACTGAGGCTCCGGTTATTTCCTCATTCACTGAGAGACAGAGCTAAAACTTGGTTGAATAAACTAACGCCGGGTTCAATACGAACTTGGGCAGATCTCTCTCGTGAATTCTTATCTCGTTTTAATCCTTCTCACTTATCTGAGCGATTGCGTAACGAAATTGCTACTTTTCAACAGGAAGATGACGAGCCAATGCACGAGGCATGAGACAGGTTTACAACTCTTCTAAGGAACTGCCTAATGCATGGATTCCCCATGTGGAATCAAGTCGTTAAATTCTACAATGCTGCCAATACACACACTCGTATGAGAATAGATTCAGCAGCAAATGGACTACTATTGGATAAGGATCCAGACGAGGCAATGGTAGTGTTGAAAAACCTAGCATAGAACGACGAGCAATTCCCTACAGCGAGGAGAGGTAAATGAGGTATAGCTGTAAAGGATTACGAAGCTGACAATTCCCTGAAGTCACAGGTTGCATACCTCACAAAGGCGGTGGAAAATATGTTACGGAAAGATTCTAAACCTATATATTCTGTAGAAGAGGTATGTGATACTTGCAGTGGGAACCACAGTTCAGAAGACTGTCCATTACAGTTAGAAGAAGGGATGTATGTTGGAAATTATAACAAGCCAAGAAACTACGATTCCAACAATTACAATCCCAACTGGAGGGAAGATCCCAAGTTTTCTTGAAGCAATCCGAACAATGCACTGCATCCTTAGATGCAGAACAACCAAAACCAAGGGGCACCTAGAATACTGTCGTGACAACAACCACAACAGCAGCCGGTAGCCGCACCTAGTATACTGGAACAGACATTGGCCACAATCATGTAACAGACAGGAGCTTACATGGAAAACATGGATCACTTTGTCAAGAAAACTGAGTCATTCATGGACAAGACGGAGATGACGATGACAAACCATGAGGCTACCCTGAAATCCTTGGAGACACATATGGGTCAGACTTCCCAGCATATTAAGCCAAGGCAAAACGGAGGATTCCCTAGTGATACTGAGGTCACTAGAAAACCCACACACGAGCAGTGTAAAGCAATCACAACAAGGAGTGGGAAAAAACTACAAGGGCCGGAGATGAAAACCGTACCAAATGAGGAACCGACCCTAAATACGCCTGCCGTGAACACTGCCCCAACAAAGGAAAAACAAGCTGCTGCCGACACACCTGTCACGACAACAGAGTAGACAGAGGAGCAGATAGAGGAAGCTGAAAAACCTAAGCCTCCTCAGATCTGAATACCATGTGAAGGACGAGTTGAAGATTACCGTCCTCCACCTCCTTTTCCACAACGGTTACAAAAACTGAAACAGGAGTACCAGCTCAAAAAGATTTATGATATTTTTAAGTAGGTGCACATTAATATACCGTTGTTGGAGGCCATCAAGCAGATGCCCTGTTATGCAAAATTTCTCAAGAACGCCATGTCAAAAAGGTCCAGACTTGGGGAATTTGAAACGGTAAAAATGACAGAGGGATGCATGACTATCTTGCACAGGCATCCACCCCAAAAGAAGAAGGATCCTGGGAGCTTCATCATACCGTGCATAATTGGTGACAAATTCGTGGGTAAGGCACTTTGTGATCTTGGTGCTAACATAAATTTAATGCCAAAATCTTTGTTTCAAAAATTAGGTATTGGACGAACACGACCCACGACAGTCATGCTGCAGCTGGCAGACCGCTCTTACGTACAACCAGAAGGGAAGATCGAAGATATTCTGGTAAGAGTGGATAAATTCATTTTTCCTGCTGACTTTCTTGTGTTAGACTCTGAAGCAGATGAAAACGCACCGATCATTCTGGGGCGACCCTTCCTAGCCACAGGCAGAACTGTGATCGATGTGGAGAAAGGAGAACTGATAATGAGAGTGAATGATCAAGAAATCAAACTCAATGTTTTCCAAGCAATCAAACATGCTGATGCAGAAGAAGAATGCAAGGCATCACTGAAGTAATCCTTGACCAACCCTGCATCAAGTCAAGCTGCCATGACATAAAGTTTGGTCACTGCCACAACAGTCATCTAGAAGACTGTCACGACAGCAACAACGACAGTGACTTCTCCGATTCTGAAATATCTGACATTGAAGGTCATGAGGAGGTAAATGAGGAGCCCCTAAATTATACCTCGGATGAACATATAATCCAGAAGCCTTCAATTGAAAAGCCACATATTTTAGATCTTAAGCCCCTGCCAGGACAGCTTAAATACGTCTTTCTTGGTTTAAATGATACGTTGCCTGTAATCATCTCTTCCAAGTTAATGCAAAAACAGGAGCAACAACTAATTGGAATGCTACAGCAACATAAGAAGTCCATTGGGTGGACGATAACTGATATCAAAGACATCAGTCCGACATTATGTATGCACAAGATTCTCTTGGAAGATGATCATAAGCTGACTATTGATGCCCAGTGACGTTTGAACGAGGCTATGCGAGAAGTGGTGAGAAAAGAGATTATCAAATGGATTGACGCTGGAATCATATACGCCATCTCGGATAGTAAGTAGGTGAGCCCGGTGCAGTGCGTACCTAAAAAGGAAGGAATAACCGTGGTGACCTACGAGGAAAACGAGCTAATCCCAACCAGGACTATGACCGGTTGGAGGGTTTGTATGGACTACCGGAAGCTTAACAAAGCTACCCGGAAGGACCATTTTCCCCTACCTTTTATTGATCAAATGCTTGATAGATTAGCGGGGAAACCTTACTATTGTTTTCTTGATGGTTACTCAGGTTACAATTAGATAGCTATTGCACCGGATGATCAAGAGAAAACTACCTTCACATGCCCATACGACACTTACGCTTTTCGAAGAATGCCATTTGGACTCTGTAATGCACCAGCAACTTTCCAAAGGTGCATGATGGCAATATTCTCCGACATGGTGGATGTAACCCCCTCGTCCCGGTCTGGCCGGATGACCGGTCCCATGTGGTCTCATGCTTTAGCTAGCAAGGTTTAAACTACAACAACAAACAAATAGGATTACGTTAGCTAAAGCAAGAGTCCAATAGTGCTCAAGTACTCCTCTTTCCAAAAATCTTTTTAAATTAAGTAATAGTAGCGATGGGCACACACTCTACACCAGACACGACAATTCATGCATTCAAAGCATCACACGATCAATCAAGCATCAAGGATTCATGGCAAATCATGCATCGAACAACACAAGCATTTAACACATTAAGCTTACTTCACTTACCTGCCCGAGGTCTCGGTAACCTCAGGCTCTGATACCAACAAATGTAACCCCCTCGTCCCGGTCTGGCCGGATGACCGGTCCGAGTAGGCCACACGGGGAAAACCGAAGCGAAACCCGTTAAGGTTCCCCCTCGGTTAGCAACCCTATATTTTTTTCATTTTAATCTTGTCACATTCGAACCCCAAACCACATTCAAACAGCCAAATTTTAATCTTGACTAAAGGCATCTTAATACCTATGGGTTTTTTCTCTTTAAAAAGGCCAACAAGGATCAAACAGTGCAGTTTTAGACAAAGGTTTCGAAACCTCCCCAAATGGTTTTGAAACTTAGACTGGCAGTAAGGTTTGGAACCCAGATTTCGTCAAAGGTTTCGAAACCTTACCCATGGTTTCGAAACCCTCTTCCATGGTTTCGAAACCTTCCTCAAAGGTTTCGAAACTTAGGCCGACAGTGAGGTCTGGAATCCCAGATTTTGCAAAGGTTTCGAAACCTTCCCTAAAGGTTTCGAAACTTAGGCTGGCAGTAAGGTCTGGAATCCCAGATTTCTGCAAAGGTTTCGAAACCTTACCCATGGTTTCGAAACCATTGTGCAGGGGATCACTTACTGCCCAACTCTAAAGACTTCCTAGGGAAAAAGAACACCAAGATCATGCATAGACATACATAAGAGCTCACGAAGGACCAAAGGCATGAATTAACACTCATAAGACTTGCACATACTAACATTTAAGCAATCATACATGAACCATAGGTAGCAATCAACATGAGTCAAGGCATTCGAACATGACATTCCAACAAAAGAGCAAATTCAGCATTTAAGGTCATACATGAAAGCTCAAAGGGCCCAAATGGCACAATTCAACACAAGAGGTTTGCACTCAACACATAGCAACTTAGACTTTCTAAAGCATGCCATCATACACACCAACATTCATCAAAGTATTACATGCTTACAATCCATAATCAATCCAAAACAAGAATATATCAATGAGTCATATAAAGCTCATACAAAAATTCTTGCCACATTGCTAGCTAATACAAAATTCGATAACCGTACTTGAGCCACAAACTTGGAAAGCCCTTCTTGCCTTGCCTCGAGCTAACACCACGCTAATGATCTGCATTGTTGAACATTGGGAGTGTAAGCTAATAGCTTAGTGAGGGTGCTCTAAAACGAAAATCATCAACAATGCAGGGTTCAAGCATGTAAATCCTAATCTCACATACAACCTACAATTGCATATAATTGAGTAGTCCTAGCTAGTCTTTCAAGTGGCATATATGGTTTCTCGATCCTACCAAGCTCAATTATCAATATCAACATCATATAGCAACACCATATATCACCAACATATATCATCATCACATATCACAATGTATGAACAAGCTAATTGGCCACTTTAATTACCCCGATTGTGCGGATTTAAACCTCAACAACACTTTACCTTGGTGGGATTACACTCATCACCGGACCTTGCATGTGCGGGATTCCACTCATCGCCACATGCCCTACGGATGGGATTCCACTCATCATCCCGTAGAAAAGTATAAAAAGCTTCCGGTGGAATGTTACATCACCGTACTCCTCCTTGATGACTTAACGCCATCAAGGCCACGTACGTTTTGACTCAATTTGTGTGCACACTATCCTAATGATCGATCATTTACAACCGGTAATTATTTTAGTGCCAATTATCATAACCACATTATATATATCATCAACCACATTCATGCTCAATCTCATAGATGCATATCAAGATACACTTACACCAATCAACCACAATCACAATAGCATAGTTAAGCAAGCATAAATGCATTCATGGATATCAATGGTTAAATCAACAACTTGAATTAACTATAAGTGGCCTACCAAGCACACTTCACACACTCCCACTACACATACTCGAACCAAACTTAAAACAAGTTGAAACCACTCACCGCCCTTCCTTAGCAATTCGAACCAATCCTCATACGAACCCGGATTCGGTCCCAAAGCCTCCTCAACGTTTCCTCTTGCTTCTAGTCAAACAAAACACATACATTACTTCCCAATTCAATGCTAAACTCAACCATCAACTTACTTTGCAAACACAACCCAATTTCCCAAACCACCTAATATCTCAAAAACCCAATTTTCGTACTCCAACAACCATTGGCTGAAACACCCATTTCCAAACACCCAAATGACTTCCAAAACATCCCAAATCACCCTCCTAACATAGGTAGACCATCAGCCCTTCAATTTCAACATAAAACCCACCAAAAACCCAAGTTTTAATACCTTAAAATCTACCTCATGAACATGCTACGAATTTTCACCCAAATTCAACCAATTTGATATATGTTACACCTTTTAACAAGATTAACTAAAACCCCAACTCAATTTATCAAAACCAATTGGAAAACCCCCTTAAAAACCCAAACTTTAATATAAACAATAATTTTCAAAACCCCATGTTTTTGAAATCCAAGACCATAGTTAGGTAGAGGGTAAAGAGGAGGTTAAGAAAACGTAATTACCTTTGAAAAACACCTTTAATTGAAGGAGATAATGGATGGAATAGTAACCAAGGTTTGAAGAAGCTTGAAAATGGTGGGAGGGCTTCCAACGTTTGGAAGAAAGGAAATGGGAAAAGGGAAGACAACTTTTCCCATAAAGTGGTCTTGCTTTTTAAATTTGGGTCAAATTGCAACATAGGTCTCTCCCTTCTTATTAAAGCTCAATTAGGTCATTATTTGAAGCTGGATTGTTTTAATTAAATTTTTATTTGACTCGAACTACAACCCGGTTAACTCCTAGGCCCAAAACACGGGTGTTACAACTCTCTCCCACTTAAGGAATTTCGTCCCCGAAATTACCTGACTGAAAGAGATACGGAAACTACTTTTCCATATCCTCCTTCCTCTCCCAAGTGGCCTCGTCCACACCTCTACGTCGCCACCGCACCTTTACTAACTCAATCGATCTACCCCTCAACACTTTACTGTCAGAAGCTAAGATCTCCACTGGTTCTTCCTCGTATGTCAAATCCGGATTCAACTCAATTTCTTCTACGGGCATAACATGTGACGGATCGGACCTATACTTACGAAGCATCGAAACATGGAACACATCGTGAATCTTCTCCAGCTCGGATGGCAAACGCAACTGATAAGCAACGGGACCAACCTTCTTCACAATCTCATACGGTCCTATGTACCTCGGACTCAATTTCCCCTTTCGGCCAAATCTCATCACTTTCTTCCACGGAGATACTTTCAAGAACACCTTCTCACCCACTGAGAACTCAACTTCCTTCCTCTTCAAATCGGCATAGGACTTCTGCCTATCCGAAGCAGCCTTCAAACGGTCACAAATCAATTTTACCTTGTCGGTTGTCCCCTTGAGCAAATCCGGCATAGGTAACAATTTCTGTCCTACCTCGGCCCAACACACTGGAGTTCTACACTTCCGGCCATACAAGGCCTCATATGGAGCCATCTGAATGCTCAACTGGAAGCTGTTATTGTACGCAAACTCTACTAGAGGCAAATGCTTCTCCCAAGTACCCTGAAAGTCAATGATACAACATCGGAACATGTCCTCTAAGATCTGAATAACCCTCTCTGACTGACCATCTGACTGAGGATGATAAGAAGTGCTGAAGTTCAAACGGGCACCCAAAGCTGTATGCAGACACTCCCAAAATCTAGAAGTAAACCGCGGATCTCTATCTGACACGATGGATTTCGGCACACCATGTAGTCTCATAATCTCACCAATGTACAAGTCGGCCAATCTATCTAAGGTGTATGTAGTGTTGACTGCCAAGAAGTGAGCACACTTCGTAAAACGATCTACCATCACCCAAACTGAGTTCTTCTTCGTAGGAGTCAAAGGCAAACCCGAAACAAAATCCATGGTGATGTTCTCCCACTTCCATTATGGAATTCTCAACGGCTGTAACAAACCTGAGGGAACCTGATGTTCCGCCTTCACTCTCTGACACACTAAGCACTTACTCACAAAGTCGGCTACATCTCTCTTCAAGCCAACCCAAAAGTACTCATTCTTCAAATCACGGTACATCTTCGTACTTCCAGGATGCATAGCAAACGGACTACTGTGGGCTTCAGTCAAGATCGTACGTCTCAAGTCACTATCTTCTGGCACAACTATTCTATCCTTGAAACACAAAACCCCATCAGTGCTGTAACTATAATTTGAAGATTTACCCTCGGTTATATCTTGCACGTGAGGTGCCAAAGATCTATCTAAGAGCTGTTTCTCTCGAATCAACTGACCTAGAGTAGGTCGAACCTGAAGCTCCGCTATCAAGCCACCATCTCCGGACAAACTCAATCTAGCAAACATAGCTCTCAAGTCCACGACCATCTTCCTACTCAATGCATCGGCCACTACATTGGCCTTACCCGGATGGTACTCAATGGTAAGATCATAGTCTTTTAACAGCTCTAACCACCTACGCTGTCTGAGATTCAAATCTCGCTGAGTCATAATGTGTTTCAAACTCTTGTGGTCGGTGTACACTGTGCATCTCTCACCGTACAAATAGTGCCTCCAAATCTTCAGAGCAACCACAACTGTAGCTAACTCTATGTCATGGGTCGGATAGTTGCGCTCATGGGTCTTCAACTATCTTGAGGCATAAGCCACTACTCTCCGGTCTTGCATAAGAACACATCCTAGCCCTACATAGGAAGCATCACTGTAGACTACATAGTCCTTCCCGGACTCAGGCTGAATCAAGATCGGTGCTTGGGTTAAAGCTTCTTTCAATTTCTCAAAGGCTCTCTGTCTTGCATCTGTCCACTCAAACTGAACACCCTTCTGAAGTAACTGCGTCAATGGAGCAGCTAACTTAGAGAAGCCCTCTACAAACCTCCTATAGTATCCGGCTAAGCCTAGGAAGCTACGTACCTCTGTCACAGACTTCGGTTGCTTCCACTCAACAATGGCTTCAATCTTCTTAGGATCAACTCTAATCCCATCGGCTGACACTACATGTCCTAAGAAGACTACCTCTCGGATCCAGAATTCACACTTGCTGAGCTTCGCGTACAACTGATGATCTAGCAAAGTCTTCAAAACAAGTCTCAAGTGTCGGTCATGGTCTTCTTCAGTTCGCGAGTACACCAAGATGTCATCAATAAACACAACTACAAACTGATCTAGATACTGATGAAAAATCCTATTCATCATGTCCATGAAAGCTGCCGGTGCATTAGTCAACCCAAAAGGCATGACTAAGAACTCATAGTGACCATATTTAGTCCTAAAGGCCGTCTTCGGTACATCAACCTCTCTTACCTTTAGCTGGTAGTAGCCCGATCTCAAATCAATCTTCGAAAAGACAGATGCTCCTCTCAACTGATCAAACAAGTCATCAATTCTAGGCAACGAATATTTGTTCTTCACTGTCAACTGATTTAACTGCATATAATCTATACACATTCTCATACTTCCATCTTTCTTCTTCACAAACAAAACTGGTGCACCCCAAGGTGAAGAACTAGGTCGAATAAAACCTCTATCTGTCAATTCTTACAACTGAGTCTTCAACTCTTTCAATTCTTTCGGTGCCATACGATACAGAGCAATCGAAATAGGAGCTGAATCAGAATAAGTCTCAATGCTGAACTCTACCTCTCTGTCCGGTGGTAACCCTGGTAATTCTTCCGGAAACACACTAGGAAAATCACATACTGTCCGGATGTCATGAGGTCTAACCTCACTCATGTTAGGGTTCATCACATACGCTAAGTATGCTTCACACCCCAACTCAACCAATCTCTTAGCCTCTAATACTGAAACCACATTGGATAGGAACTTCACGTTCTCACCCACCACTACAATCTCATAGTCATCTGTGAGCTTCAAAGAAATCCGCTTAGTTTCAAAATCTATCCTAGCTCTATGCTCCGTGAGCCAATCCATACCCAGAATCACATCGAAACCATAGAAAGGAAGTTTCATCATATCCACTGGAAACACGTGCCCCTGAACCATCAACGGACACCTTCGATACATCTTTCTAACTACTACCGTGTCCCCAAAGGAACTAGTAACACTAACTCCTACCTCTAACATCTCACAAGGCAAATTTAAAGACTGTGCATGCTCACTCAATATGTAGGAATGCGTAGACCCAGAGTCAATCAAAGAAAGCAAACCCAATGACTGTATCGAGAAGTTACCTGCGATCACATCGGTGTCATGCTGATCCCCACGCTGAGCATAAACTCTGGCCTGACCTCCGCCCTCTGGCTGAACTGCAACTACATGTGCTATGTTCCTCTGACCATCGTTCCTCGGTTGGAAGTTACCTCTACCGCGCCCGCGGCCTCTCTGAAAGTCATTGGCTCTAGCAGGAGCCTGAGCTGGTTACTGTCCCACCTGATGTGGACAGTCGCGCCTAATGTGGTCTCTAGCACCACAACTCCAACAAGAATGGTAATTCCCCCAACACTCACCGGTGTGGTTCCTCCCGCAAGTAGCACATGTGGGCAACTTTCCACCAGCTCTCTGACCCTGATGGCCCCTACCGTGGTTACCCCCACCGCGCCTATGATCAAAATGATGTATGTTGTCCCGATGCCTCTTGGCATCACCTCTATCAAAGTTGCTGGACCTCTTACCTGAACTGGATCCACCTGGCCGCCTGGTCAAACTCAAACTGTGCTCTAAGTCCTTGGCCCTCGAGACCAAGACATCAAAATCAGTGTAGTCTGAAGCTAGTGTATAAGTCTTGATTTCTTCATTCAGTCCATAACGGAAGTAGTTACAACGCTCCACCTCAGTAGGTACAAGCTCATGTGCATACTGACTCAGTCTGACAAATCGGATCTCATAATCGGTCACGGACATACTCCCCTGAAGCAAAGCCATAAACTCTCTCTTCTTCTCATCGAGGTATCGCGGACCCAAATACTTCTTCCGGAAAGCTGTCTCAAAGAACTCCTAAGTGATCTCGGTCTCATACATCCCCGAAGTAACGGTGACCCACCAGGTGTAGGCATCACCCTGAAGCAGAGACTCAACACATCCCAACTTGCGCTCACCAGTACATCCCATCTGAGCAAGAATACGGACAGTCTTCTCAAACCACAACTCTGACCTCTCCGGAGTAGCACCTCTAAACTCTTCGGCCCCAAGGCCCCGAAGTCTCTCCAAAGGTAATCCGGTGCCCTCACCCTGATGATGAGCTGCCTGACCTCTAGCTACTGCAGCTTGGAATGCTCCGGCTATTGCCTGAACCAACGGAGCTAAGTCAATCCCGGCCGGTCCTTGGCCACCTTGACCTCCTTGTGGTCACTCTCCTTCGGCCCCGGCCTCACCTCCCACTCCCGGTGGAGGAGGTGGTGGTGGTGGAGGTGGTGGAGGAGCTCCAAATCCAACCACTGGCTCTCCCACTTGAGCCTCAACTCTCACAACTGGCTCAACTCTCGGAGCCTCTGCCCGTGGTTTCGGTCGAACCATCCTAGGCCTCCCACGTGGTCTCATGCTTTAGCTAGCAAGGTTTAAACTACAACAACAAACAAATAGGATTACGTTAGCCAAAGCAAGGGTCCAATAGTGCTCAAGTACTCCTCTTTCCAAAAATCTTTTTAAATTAAGTAATAGTAGCAATGGGCACACACTCTACACCAGACACGACAATTCATGCATTCAAAGCATCACACGATCAATCAAGCATCAAGGATTCATGGCAAATCATGCATCGAACAACACAAGCATTTAACACATTAAGCTTACTTCACTTACCTGCCCGAGGTCTCGGTAACCTCAGGCTCTGATACCAACAAATGTAACCCCCTCGTCCTGGTCTGGCCGGATGACCGGTCCGAGTAGGCCACACGGGGAAAACCGAAGCGAAACCCGTTAAGGTTCCCCCTCGGTTAGCAACCCTATATTTTTTTCATTTTAATCTTGTCACATTCGAACCCCAAACCACATTCAAACAGCCAAATTTTAATCTTGACTAAAGGCATCTTAATACCTATGGGTTTTTTCTCTTTAAAAAGGCCAACAAGGATCAAACAGTGCAGTTTTAGACAAAGGTTTCGAAACCTCCCCAAATGGTTTTGAAACTTAGACTGGCAGTAAGGTTTGGAACCCAGATTTCGTCAAAGGTTTCGAAACCTTACCCATGGTTTCGAAACCCTCTTCCATGGTTTCGAAACCTTCCTCAAAGGTTTCGAAACTTAGGCCGACAGTGAGGTCTGGAATCCCAGATTTTGCAAAGGTTTCGAAACCTTCCCTAAAGGTTTCGAAACTTAGGCTGGCAGTAAGGTCTGGAATCCCAGATTTCTGCAAAGGTTTCGAAACCTTACCCATGGTTTCGAAACCATTGTGCAGGGGATCACTTACTGCCCAACTCTAAAGACTTCCTAGGGAAAAAGAACACCAAGATCATGCATAGACATACATAAGAGCTCACGAAGGACCAAAGGCATGAATTAACACTCATAAGACTTGCACATACTAACATTTAAGCAATCATACATGAACCATAGGTAGCAATCAACATGAGTCAAGGCATTCGAACATGACATTCCAACAAAAGAGCAAATTCAGCATTTAAGGTCATACATGAAAGCTCAAAGGGCCCAAATGGCACAATTCAACACAAGAGGTTTGCACTCAACACATAGCAACTTAGACTTTCTAAAGCATGCCATCATACACACCAACATTCATCAAAGTATTACATGCTTACAATCCATAATCAATCCAAAACAACAATATATCAATGAGTCATATAAAGCTCATACAAAAACCCTTGCCACATTGCTAGCTAATACAAAATTCGATAACCGTACTTGAGCCACAAACTTGGAAAGCCCTTCTTGCCTTGCCTCGAGCTAACACCACGCTAATGATCTGCATTGTTGAACATTGAGAGCGTAAGCTAATAGCTTAGTGAGGGTGCTCTAAAACGAAAATCATCAACAATGCAGGGTTCAAGCATGTAAATCCTAATCTCACATACAACCTACAATTGCATATAATTGAGTAGTCCTAGCTAGTCTTTCAAGTGGCATATATGGTTTCTCGATCCTACCAAGCTCAATTATCAATATCAACATCATATAGCAACACCATATATCACCAACATATATCATCATCACATATCACAATGTATGAACAAGCTAATTGGCCACTTTAATTACCCCGATTGTGCGGATTTAAACCTCAAAGACACTTTACCTCGGTGGGATTACACTCATCACCGAACCTTGTATGTGCGGGATTCCACTCATCGCCATATGCCCTACGGATGGTATTCCACTCATCATCCCGTAGAAAAGTATAAAAAGCTTCCGGTGGAATGTTACATCACCGTACTCCTCCTTGATGACTTAACGCCATCAAGGCCACGTACGTTTTGACTCAATTTGTGTGCACACTATCCTAATGATCGATCATTTACAACCGATAATTATTTTAGTGCCAATTATCATAACCACATTATATATATCATCAACCACATTCATGCTCAATCTCATAGATGCATATCAAGATACACTTACACCAATCAACCACAATCACAATAGCATAGTTAAGCAAGCATAAATGCATTCATGGATATCAATGGTTAAATCAACAACTTGAATTAACTATAAGTGGCCTACCAAGCACACTTCACACACTCCCACTACACATACTCGAACCAAACTTAAAACAAGTTGAAACCACTCACCGCCCTTCCTTAGCAATTCGAACCAATCCTCCTACGAACCCGGATTCGGTCCCAAAGCCTCCTCAACGTTTCCTCTTCCTTCTAGTCAAACAAAACACATACATTACTTCCCAATTCAATGCTAAACTCAACCATCAACTTACTTTGCAAACACAACCCAATTTCCACAATTTCCCAAACCACCTAATATCTCAAAAACCCAATTTTTGTACTCCAACAACCATTGGCTGAAACACCCATTTCCAAACACCCAAATGACTTCCAAAACATCCCAAATCACCCTCCTAACATAGGTAGACCATCAGCCCTTCAATTTCAACATAAAACCTACCGAAAACCCAAGTTTTAATACCTTAAAATCTACCTCATGAACATGCTACGAATTTTCACCCAAATTCAACCAATTTGATATATGTTACACCTTTTAACAAGATTAACTAAAACCCCAACTCAATTTATCAAAACCAATTGGAAAACCCCCTTAAAAACCCAAACTTTAATATAAACCCTAATTTTCAAAACCCCATGTTTTTGAAATCCAAGACCATAGTTAGGTAGAGGGTAAAGAGGAGGTTAAGAAAACGTGATTACCTTTGAAAAACACCTTTAATTGAAGGAGATAATGGATGGAATAGTAACCAAGGTTTGAAGAAGCTTTGAAAATGGTGGGAGGGCTTCCAACGTTTGGAAGAAAGGAAATGGGAAAAGGGAAGACAACTTTTCCCACAAAGTGGTCTTGCTTTTTAAATTTGGGTCAAATTGCAACATAGGTCCCTCCCTTCTTTTTAAAGCTCAATTAGGTCATTATTTGAAGCTGAATTGTTTTAATTAAATTTTTATTTGACTCGAACTACAACACGGTTAACTCCTAGGCCCAAAACACGGGTGTTACAGTGGAGGACTTCCTAGAAATTTTCATGGACGACTTTTCTGTCTTTGGAGACAGTTTTGAAGGTTGTTTAGGCAACCTACAGAAGGTGCTTGAAAGATGCGAAGAGGCGAACTTGGTCCTAAACTGGGAAAAATGCCACTTCATGGTGAATGAAGGGATAGTACTAGGCCACAAGGTAAGCTGCTGTGACATCGAGGTGGACATAGCAAAAATAGAAGTAATCGAAAAGCTGCCGCCACCCACCACACTCAAGGGAATTCGAAGTTTCTTAGGACATGACGGGTTCTATCGACGATTTATTGCCAATTTCTCGAAGATTACTAAACCCCTATGCCACCTATTGGAGCAGAATCGTCCCTTTGACTTTAATACTGAATGTACTGAGGCATTCAGAATTCTGAAGGAGAAGCTGGTAACAGCCCCAATCGTACAGCCACCAGACTGGAGTTTGCCATTCGAGATAATGTGTGATGCCAGTGACTATGCTGTCGGGGCAGCACTAGGGCAGAGGAAGGATAAGCTCTTCCATGTGATTTACTATGCCAACAAAGCATTAAATGATGCCCAAATCAACTACACCACAACAGAAAAGGAACTACTAGCAGTGGTGTTCTCAATCGACAAGTTCCGTCCGTACATACTTGGAACAAAGGGGATGGTCCATACAGACCATTCAACACTAAAGTATCTGTTCACGAAAAAGGGCGCAAAACCATGATTGATACGTTGGATTCTGCTGCTACAAGAGTTCGACATTGATGTCAAGGATAAAAAAGGAATAGAAAACCAAGTAGTAGACCACTTGTCGAGGTTAGAGACGGGAAAGAATCAATCAAAAGATAAGACCAACATACTGGAGACCTTATCGGATGAGCAGCTGTTTGCTGCCACAAGCACTGCCGCGACAACCATGGCGGCAGGTAAGTTTTTTGAAACCCCTTGGTACGCTGATTTTGTTAATTACATTGTTAGAGGGGTACTACCTCCTGAACTTAATTACCAAGCAAGGAAGAGGTTCCAAAATGATGCAAAACATTATTATTGGGACGAACCTCTTCTTTTCAAACATTGTGCAGATCAAATTATTAGGAGATGCGTACCACAGGATGAACAGGAAGCTGTGCTTCACCACCGTCATGCCTCCCTATATGGAGGACACCTAGGTGGAAACAAAACCGCTGCCAAGGTTCTACAATCTGGTCTCTATTGGCCCACACTATTCAAGGATGCACGAGCCTTCTACAAAAGCTGTGAAAATGCCAAAGGACTGGAAACATCTCGAGAAGACATGAGATGCCATTGCAGAACATTTTAGAGGTCGAAATCTTCGACATATGGGGAATCGACTTCATGGGACCATTCCCAGCATCTTGTGGGAATCTTTACATCCTATTAGCAGTGGATTATGTATCCAAGTGGGTAGAAGCAATCACCACTCAAAAGAATGATGCCAAGACTGTTCAAAGATTTCTTCACAAGAACATCTTCTCCAGATTTGGTATCCCCAAGGCGGTCATTAGTGATGAGGGGAGACACTTTGATACCAGGGTAATTGCTGCTGCCTTGAGAAAATACGAAGTAAAGCACCAGATTGCAACGACATACCACCCTCAAACCAATGGACAGACCAAAATATCCAACCGAGAAGTAAAGAACATACTTGAGAAGATGGTTAAACCCACTCGAAAGGATTGGTCTCTACATTTCAATGATGCACTCTGGGCCTATAGAACATCGTTCAAAACACCATTGGGAATGTCACCCTATAGACTAATCTACGGGAAAACATGTCATTTACCTGTTGAGATAGAACACAGAGCTTACTGGGCTATCAAAGCAGTAAATATGGACTGGGATAAGGCAGGACAAAAGAGGCTATTGGACTGGAATGAAATTGAAGAAATTCGAGCAATGCCCTACGACAATGCCAAGATCTACAAAGATAAAACCAAAAGGTGGCACGACAGGAAGCTGCTGCCACGACAGTTCTGCCCAGGGCAACAAGTGTTGTTGTTTAACTCTAGGTTAAAACTTTTCCAAGGAAAGCTTAAATCTAGATGGTCCGGTCCTTTCCAAGTTGTCCAGGTTTTCCCCCATGGTGCCATTACAATCAAACCCCTAAAGGACGGGCACCAGTTCAAAGTCAACGGACAAAGACTAAAGCATTATCAGGGGACTGAAGCCCCAAGGATACATGAAGTAGTTACTTTAGGAGATGCCCCTCAAGGCATCCCTAATTAACTTAGTTTTTATTTTATTTATTTATTTATTAGGAATTAAGGTTTAATTATTTTATTTTAGGAATTAATATTTTATTTTATTTATCTATTTTCAGGAAACTAAGGAAACATGGCAAAGAGAAGGAATGGACCAGCCCACCATACCCACAGCAGCCCAAAAAGCCCAACGGACGAGTCTGTCGTCACAGCCTGTCATCAGCTGTCGTGAGTGACGCAGAGAAGACAACCTGTCACCAAGCTGTCGCGACAGGCACACAAACGCGTAACAGACGCGCAGTAGACACGAAAACACGTGACAAACACGTCAGAAACCGCGTAACAGCTGGCTCCATTATTTACGCTTGCCATTACAGCTCCAACGGGCAGAAAATCACCCATCTATATAAACCCCCATTCACTATTCATTTTTCATCTCATTCTCATTCTCTCAACTTGTTTCCTCTAGATCTCAAAATTTTCTTTACATTTTCTACAGTCCTTGCAAAATGGCTAACAGACAAACCCGCCGTAGTGATGCCTCTACTTCTGTCGCAGCAGTATCCACCCCAAGCCATAGTGCCATTCCAGATCGCTTCGCCTCCACCGACTCCGCCGCAAGATATTGCAGCTCCTTTTAGAAAAGGGACATGTGGGAGGAACGAGGGTTTATCTATACCAAACCCACGAGAGATCTTGGGCTCGAGAACTTCATAGCAACAAAAATCCGAGCCCTCAAATGGCAACAATTTGCTGCCCAACCGGAGGAGATGAACATCACACTTGTCAGGGAGTTCTACGCTGCCGTCGACAACAAAGACACCATGACAGTAACAGTTCGAGATAAACAACTCTCCATCGAGCCTGCCTACATCAACACCCTCTACAGCTTATATATGAGTAAGAAGGAGGACTCCCACAAAAGATTCGTGAGCAATCTGTCGTCGGCAGACTACGACGCGGTCATGGTAGAGCTCACCGAGGAAGGGACTGAGTGGAACACCGAACCCAAACACCGTTGGACAGTGGGAATCACTTCATCAAAAAGCGCATCATGCCTTCCCCCCACAACTGCACGATCGACAGACCAAGGTTGGCTCTTGTGCATTCCATTTTAAATGAAAGATCAATAAATGTCGGCCGCTACATACGGGAGGGAATACTTGAGTGTGCCCTCCGCCCGTCGGGTCCCCTCGTCTTCCCATACCTCATAACCACCATCTGCCGAGGCCACAACGTACCCGAGATTGCTGAAGATGTCAAAGTCCGAGGGAAAGGGTGAACTGAGCGGAACTTTTTCAGCCTCATGGTGTTAAAAGCTGCCACCCCGCTGTCATACTTCAATCCTTCTGCCACGACATAGCAGACGGCATGCCCCAGTCCCACAGAACCTGCCACAACAGAACAACATCAGACGGCAGCAGCACCTCCACCAGACGCCTCCGCCCAGATTCTGTCGATGCTGAAAAGAATGGAGGAACGACAGCTCAAACTGATGAGCTATATGAGGGATTTCACGGCAGCCACGGTAAACTTTATCCATAACGATTTACATTTTACCCATGTGCCATCCCCTTCCTTTCTAGAATAGTTCTTTGCTGCCCCCACACCTACACCTACCCCTGCTGCAAGCCCTAGAACTCCATCTGCTGCCTCCACACCTACACCGACCACGACAGCTGAAGGCGGTAGACAATCTTCCACTGCAAGAGGCGAGAAAAGAAAGAACCCCCTGCCGGAACTCGACGCAGAATATTTTGAAGGGTTCTCCTCCTCTTTCGTTTGGCCGGATTCTGACAGCGAGCCCTTAGTTTCCCGAGACATCTCCAAGGACTTCACGCCAATGAAAAGGAAGAAGCTCAACGAGACTGGCGAAGGACCCTCCGGACAAGGTAGATCTGCCAGCAGCAGTAGGATCATCTCCGACGATGAAGTCGAGGTTTTGGTCAAGCCCCCACACATCTCACCAACACGTGTCCAACCACCTTGGAAAGCAAAGAAGAAGACAACCTCTACCTCCCCTAGCACACTGTCGGCCCCTGCCATGAAAGTCACTGCCCGCCGGCAGCTCCAGATCAGCAGCAGCAGCGACGACAACTCCTCAACTTAAGTTTCTATCTTATATTTTGCTGTCTTGTTGTTTTATTTATTTTGTGATGTATTTTGTTTTTCTGTTTTTATTTTCCATTCTGTCATGCATTGAGGGCAATGCAACCCTCGAGTTTGGGGGTGGCATCCCTCCATTAATGAAGTTGTAGTTGGGTCTTAAATTTGTGTCTAAGTATTAGTTATTATTTAGTTTATTTTTGTGTCAAAAAATTTTGGCTTAAGTCTTTGAACTAAACTTACCTGCCGCGACATACTCTGTCGTGACAGTGCCTTTAAGATGTTTTTAGAAACTATTTAGAGCCTTGCTATAGTTCTGATCTTTAGAACACCCTTTGTGACTCTTATATGCTGTCTAGACTTCTATTTATAAACTAGAGTAGGAAAGCTTAACCACTTGAGTTGCCCCTAGAGGTGCCTAACACTGGCTCTAAGAAAAGAATATAAGAAAAGAAAAACTTAGACTCAATACCCTAGAGGTTCCTAACACTGACTCTAGGAAAATATCTAGAGGTGCCAAAAAACAGGCTCTAGTCAATTCAAAATAAGAAAAACACAGAGTCTAAATCAGAAAAAACTAAAGGAGCCTAAGAATTGCCTCCAAAAAAATGAAAATTGGCATAAAAATTCAAGTGAATAGCTTAACTAAAAAAGTCTAGGCACATATTTGTTCACAAAACATGCACACACTGCACAAGACCTATAGCAGGGTTCCGAATAAATCCAGAAACGTCCGACAAGGTATTGCTCGTGATAAGGCATGTGTGGTAGGTAATAAAAAGTTCACTGAATTAAGCCAAACCAAAAAGGTTTTCAATTTTAGTTAGGTCATAATTACTTGAGGGCAAGCAAGAACTTGAGTTTGGAGGTGTGTTGAGTGTATAAAAGTTCTATATTTTGCCCCTTATTTAACCCATATTTCTGCTGCATTCAAGCTTAATTCATTGCATTTAGGTAGATTTTTGCAAATACATCACAAGTAGATAAAATACCACAATTGCTACTGATTTGGTCACTTTTGCAGGTATTTGTTGTGCTAGACTCAGGGTAGCAAGGAAGCAGAGCTGGAATGGGGGAGAGTCAGTGAGGTTTTCAATTTTTGAATATGACCGAAGTCACTCAACTCAAATTTTTGAACGAAGAACGAGCGATAAAAGATTGGGGGCCGGTTTTGTCAAGGCACGAGATTGGAACGTGGTTATTGTTGAGTGTATAAAAGTTCTATATTTTACCCCTTATTTAACCCATATTTCTGCTGCTTTCAAGCTTAATTCATTGCATTTAGGTAGATTTTTGCAAATACGTCACAAGTAGATAAAATAGCACAGTTGCTACTGATTTTGGCACTTTTGCAGGTATCTGCTGTGGCAGACTTAGGGCAGCAAGGGAGCAGAGCTGGATCACAGGACTGGAGTCAAGGAGCAAACGCTGCCGTGGCCACTACCGTGGCAGCCATGACGGCAACATTGGTGAGGTGGAAGAGTGAAGTGGAGCTCGACAGATAGAAGATTTCAAGCCGGTCTATCGTGAACCACTCCTATATTTTCTGATCCCTGAGGCAGAATGAAGGCCAAGCCCAAAGTCCAAGAAAGAAACCCAAAGAAAGAAAAGAGGACGAATTAAAGGCATCTACTCAGAAGATTTAATATTTAAGAGAGTTGTACTTTAGTTTTAACTTGTATTCTTGCCATATTAGAAAACTTGGACCCAAGGCTTATATAAAGGCATGTAATTCAACCTAGGGTGTAACCCCCTTAACCCAGCCTAGACGGTTGACCCGAATTAAGAAAGTCACACGGGGAAAACCAAAGTCAACCCGAAAGTCAACCTTGATTAACGACCCTTTTTTTTCTTTTTAATCTTATCTAGATGCACATTAACCCTAGTTGTGATCACACAAACATCATACTCAAAGATCACAAACATCAGAGATCAAACAGGGACCCAATTGAACAAATTACAACTTTAGGGACCAAATTGTAAATTCTGATAAATTAAAGGACTTAACCCAAATTAATCTTACCAACTTGAAATTAGTCAGGTTTCATGCTTCTCTGAAATTTCAGCTCAAAAGGACTTCTCAAACTCATACAATTGCACAAACAAGATTCGGGACCAAAACGCAAACATTTCAAAACATATAACTGCCCATGTCAGCCCCCAACGGTCGACCGTTCCGAAACAGGTTGACCCTGTTCCGAAACACGGGCCGTTCCGATACCAGTTCCGCAACGGGGGTCTGGCAGAGACCAAACCGTTTCGAAACGGTGCATACCGTTTCGGACCCCTAGGTTCATTCCAGGCACCCATTCCGAAACGGTGCACACTGTTCCGAAACGCCTGCACAAAATTCAGCAAACTAGCATACCAAAACATGCAATTGACCACTCAAACATGTTCCAAATGCTACCAAACTTTACCAGCATGCAATTAAACATATATAGGACATATAGGCATCATCAATTCATCAAAACAACATCACATGCAAAAAGCCCCAAATCTATAGGCATGCTTCCTACACAAGCTAGCTATTCAAGCATTAACTTTAAAAACAAGCATATAAGGATCCAATTCTAAAACCAGCATTCAAATCATCATTCAACATACTTAGGGAGTTCTAAACACCTCCCAAAACATACACATTGGTCCCCCATTGCCAAATCATCCAAAAGCTAAAATGTTTAACAAAAACCTTCCATACATTGAGCTCTACTTGTACTTGAACTCTTGCCCTTCTTGCTGCCCTTCAAGATACTCTAGTGCTCTGCATTATTGAATTAAGAAAACGAGAGAGCGTAAGCAAAAGCTTAGTGAGGAGTGCTCTTTAAAAACCATTCAATAATGCAATTAAAAACATTTACAAAACATGCTTAATATCAACCTTTGCACATGCTCAAAAGCATACTTTTAAACAAGCAATCTCATGCTTCAACATTTCATTAAAACAAGCATCTCATGCTTCACAATATTCTCAACATGTCATATTGGCTCAAGTGATACATTTCATTTATTAAAACAAGTTCAACAACTTTCCCAAGGACTTTTAAACACCTTGGCCCAAAGGACTTTTAAACACCTTGGCCATGGACTTTTAACCACCATGGATGAGGACCACACAAGGACTTTTAACCACCTTTGTGTCCAATGCTTGAATCACCCCAAGGACTTTTAACCACCTTGGTCCCAAGGACTTTTAACCACCTTGGCCATGGACTTTTAACCACCATGGATAGGATCACCTAAGGACTTTTAACCACCTTAGTGTCCGCAACAAGAATCATCCAAGGACTTTTAACCACCTTGATGTTCTTAGGTAACAAGGCTCACTCAAGGACTTTTAACCACCTTAGTGACCTTAACATTTTCAAAACATCACTTGCCAATATACATCTTTTACATCATATAATCCACTGTTTTAAAGCATTAAACCAAGCCATATTCAACATGCATTTCAAAGCATCAAACCACATTATTTCAATGTATAAAATCAAGGAACTCCTACCTAGAGTTACCTTCAACATATGGCTTAAAACATCAGCAAAAACCATGCTAAAACATGCTTTCAAAACAGTAATTAAAACATGCATTTCACCATTTTGCATCACAACAAAATCATGGCCACCACTTAGAGAGAAAATCCGAAAACTTACACTTGAGCTTAGCAAAGTTGTTTAGACTTAGACTAAGCTCCCAAAACCTTCAAACCTTGGTTTTAAAATCCGAAAACCCAACTTCACTCACCGATTTCCACTTTGCTTCAAGCCAAAGCACCAAATCAAGCTTCCGGATCAACAACTCTTGGATCCAAAGATGCCTCCCCTGTTTCAACACATCAAAGCAGAGGATTAATGCATCATCATGCATTAATTGCTTCAATGAAAGCACCTAAACTCGCTGCTCTCATTCAACCTCCATTTTCGGCCACCAAACACAACCGAAAATGCATCCAAAACACTTCTAAACAAAGCCCAGCCATAAACCAGCAAAACCACACTTCCATTAACACCATAAAACATCTAAAAACAATCTAACAACATCCTTATACCTCCAGCAACATCAGATCCACAAGATCACCACAAAAACTACCTTGAAACACAAGCTAAACTTAGGAAACTCAACCTATCCGGGATTGCATCAATCAAAACTCAATTCCTTATCAATTTAGAGATCATTTAACATCAAAAACACCTCTCAAATCACAGATCACTCAGATCTAACGAAAATCATCAAAAATCATCAAAATCTTGCATAATAAGCCAAGATCCATTACAACACTTTAAAACCTTTAATTAAACATCAATTTAGGATTGAAAACTTAGGAATTTCAGTAAAGAACTTGAAGTTCAGAGGAGAAGGACGTTCTTACCTCCAAACTTGAGTTTCTCCTCTTTTTGGAATGAAAAACCTTGATGAAACTTGTAGCAATTGAAGAGGTTTTGAAGAAACAATGATTAGGAATCAAATGAGAGTTGAAAGGAGGAATTTAGGTGAGAAAATCAGAAACAAATCTCTGGAAATGGAGTGTTTGGGTTGAGAGAAAAAGAGAGAAAGAAAATAGAGAAGTTAGTTGAGAAAATAGCCAAATGAGCTTTTCCCTCCTTTTTGATATCTTTAAAATCAGAATTATAACTCAAAATATCTTAGAAAAATCTGGAGAAACTCCCTTTGGGTAAATAGCTCCTTAAAGATTCAAAGTTTCAACCCTTTATAAAACAGCCACCAAACTTGCGAAAATTACATTTTGGTCACTAGCCAAAATGTCACCCTTCCAAAACTCATTTTTCAAAATTGATTTCACAGTTCACTTAATTATATTAAAAGATGATTTTAGAACATTTTTCCATATTTTTAATGCAACCCGAACTAGGCTTTCCTAATTTAACCTCTTACGATTCGAACAACACTTTGACCGACCGGTCAACGCCCAAGACTTCTAAGCCCAAAACCGGGGCGTTACAACTCTCCCCCCCTTAAGAAATTTCGTCCTCGAAATTTACCTGAAGGAAAGAGATAAGGAAACTGCTTCAACATGTCTTCCTTCCGCTCCCACGTGGCTTCTTCAACACCACGATGCTTCCACAGCACCTTCACCAACTCAATGGTCTTGCCACGAAGAACCTTGCTATCCGAATCCAGAACCTTCACCGGTTCCTCATCATAGGTCAAATCCGGATTCAAAACCACTTCCTCCACAGGCATCACATGCGAAGGATCATATATATACTTCCGGAGCATAGAAACATGGAACACATCATGAATCTTCTCCAACTCCTGAGGTAACCTCAACCGATACGCAACAGGACCCACACGCTCAACAACCTCATACGGTCCAATGTATCTAGGGCTCAACTTACCCTTCCGACCAAACCTCATCACCTTCTTCCAAGGCGAAACCTTCAAGAACACACGATCACCCACCGCATACTCTATCTCCTTACGCTTCAAATCCGCGTAAGATTTCTGCCGGTCAGAAGCAGCCTTCAACCGCTCACAAATGAGCTTCACCTTCTCGGTGGTCCCTTTCAACAAAGCCGGCATCGAAACCAACTTTTGACCAGTTTCAGCCCAACAAAGAGGAGTCCTACACTTCCTCCCATACAGAGCCTCATAAGGTGCCATCTGTATACTCGCCTGATAACTATTGTTATAAGCGAACTCAACCAAAGGCAGATGCTTCTCCCAAGAACCTTGGAACTCTATCACGCAGCATCTCAACATATCCTCCAAGATCTGAATAACTCGCTCAGACTGACCATCCGACTGAGGATGATAGGATGTACTGAAATGCAACCTTGTACCCAAAGCTTGATGCAAACACTGCCAAAAACGCGATGTGAACCTCGGATCCCTATCCGACACAATCGACTTAGGCACACCATGCAGCCTCACAATCTCAGCAATGTACAGCTCTGCCAGCTTATCCAAGGAGAACGTAGTATGCACAAGCAAGAAATGCGCACACTTCGTCAGGCGATCCACAATCACCCAAACAGAATTCTTCTTTGATGGAGACAAAGGTAAACCAGATACAAAATCCATGGTAACCCTCTCCCACTTCCATTCAGGGATTTTCAACGGTTGCAACAAACCAGAAGGAACCTGATGTTCAGCCTTAACCCGCTGACACACCAAACACTTGCTCACAAACTCTGCAACATCCTTCTTCAAACCCACCCAATAGTACTCATCACGAAGATCACGATACATCTTAGTACTACCAGGGTGCATAGCAAAAGGACTACTATGACCTTCAGTCAGAATAGCACGCCTCAACTCAGCATCAGCAGGCACTACTATTCGACTCCCAAAACACAACACTCCATCCTCATTAAAGCAGAAATCCGAAGGTCTACCCTCCGCGATATCCTGAACATGAGACACCAAGGAATCATCCAACAACTGCTTATCCTTGATCAACTGAACCAACGATGGTTTCACCTGCAACTCAGCAACAAGACCACCATCCCGCGATATACTCAAGCTAGCAAACATAGCTCTCAGCTCAACAGCTACCTTCCTACTCAAGGCATCCGCAACAACATTAGCCTTTCCAGGATGATACTCTATCGTCAGATCATAATCCTTGAGCAACTCCAACCAACGCCGCTGCCTAAGATTCAACTCCTTCTGAGACATCAGATACCTCAAACTCTTGTGATCCGTGTACACAGTACACTTCTCACCATACAGATAATGCCTCCAGATCTTCAGAGCAAAAACCACTGCTGCCAGCTCAATATCATGCGTAGGATAATTGCGCTCATGCACATTCAACTGCCGCGACGCGTAAGCCACAACCTTACCCTCTTGCATCAGCACACACCCCAAACCAACATAGGATGCATCACTGTAGACCACAAACTCTTTCCCTGATTCAGGCTGAATCAAGATAGGAGCTTGCGTCAAAGCCATCTTCAGCTTCTCAAAAGCCTGCTGTCTCGCCTCCGTCCACTCATACTTGACATCTTTCTGCAACAACTTCGTCAAAGGAGCAGCAACCTTGGAAAAACCATCCACAAACCTTCGGTAGTATCCTGCCAAACCAAGGAAACTACGGACCTCATGAACAGACTTAGGAACTTTCCAGTTCATCACCGCTTCAATCTTCTGAGGATCAACACGAATCCCCTCAGCTGAGACCACATGCCCGAGAAACACCACCTCCCTAAGCCAGAACTCACACTTGCTCAGCTTAGCATAAAGCTGATTCTCCAACAAAGCTTGCAACACGATCCTCAAATGCTCTTCGTGCTCCTCCTCAGTACGCGAGTACACAAGGATATCATCAATGAACACCACAACGAACTTGTCCAGGTATTCATGAAACACACGATTCATCATATCCATGAAAGCAGCAGGAGCATTTGTCAAACCAAACGGCATCACAAGGAACTCATAATGCCCATACCTTGTCCTGAAAGCTGTCTTAGGCACATCCACATCCTTCACCTTCAACTGATAATACCCTGACCTCAAGTCAATCTTAGAGAACACAGCAGCTCCCCGAAATTGATCAAAGAGATCATCAATCCTCGGCAAAGGATACCGATTCTTGATAGTCAACTTGTTCAACTGACGGTAATCAATGCACATCCTCATAGTGCCATCTTTCTTCTTCACAAACAAGACCGGTGCTCCCCAAGGTGACACACTCGGCCGGATGAAACCACGATCAAGCAGCTCTTGCAACTGCGTCTTCAGCTCCTTCAGCTCCTTAGGTGCCATTCTATAGGGAGTAATGGACACAGGAGTTGTATTCTCATACAGCTCAATTCCAAACTCCACCTCGCGATTAGGAGGTAAACCAGGCAACTCCTCAGGAAAAACACCAGGAAACTCTTTCACCACCTTGATATCCTGCACCCTCAACTCCTTAGAACAAGGATTCATCACAAAAGCCAGATAAGCTTCACAGCCCTATCTCAGCATCCTGCTCGCCTCCAAGGTAGAAACAACATTGGCAAGAAACTTCACATTCTCACCAACCACCACCACTTCATAATCATCCGCAAGCTTAAGCGAAACCTGCTTATTCTCGCAATCCACAACAGCACGATGCTCAGCAAGCCAATCCATACCAAGGATCACATCAAAACCATAAAAGGGCAACTCCATAAGATCAACATGAAAGACATGCTCTTGAACAACCAAAGGACACCTTCTATAAAGCTTACGAGTCACAACAGTTTCACCAAAAGAACTAGTGACTCGAACACCAACATCCAAAGACTCAACAGGCAAACCAAGCAATTCAGCATGCTCACGCAAAATGTATGAATGCGTAGATCCAGAATCAATCAAAGAAAGCAATGACAATGATTGCAAAGTAAAGGTACCTGCAATCACATCTACATCATTCCTTCCCTCGCGCTGAGCATACACTCTTGCCTGGCCTCCACCCTCAGGTTGAATAGCCACAACATGGGCTACTCCACGACCACCTTCCTCACGTCTCTGAAAATTACCACGGCCGCGCCCACGACCTCTCTGTGGTGCAGCAACAACAGGAGCACGCTCTTGACCACCAGCCATCCTCGGACAATCTCGCCTCAAATGGTCAGCAGAACCACAATTCCAGCACTCATATCCAGCTGCCGCAACAGGAGCTTGCACCTCCCTCACAGCACGAGGACAGTCACGCTTCACGTGACCACGTGAACCGCAGGTCCAACAAGCACTAGGGTCAACTCTAGCATTACCACCCCTAGCAGGTGCACCTCCACCTCTCTTAGCTGAGGACTGAAACCTTTGATCACGTCCCCTCTTGTTCCGTCCACCTCCGGAACTATACTCAGCAGCTCTCTTCCCAGAACTTGCTCCAGCACCCTTCGCAGACAAACTCAGATTCATCTCAATGTCCTTTGCTCGGCCCACTAACACATCAAAATCATCATACTCAGTGGCCAGCACGTACATCTTTACCTCCGTTATGAGACCATAACGAAACCTCTCGCACCTCTCCCGCTCATCAGGAATCAGCTCCGGTGCATACTGACTGAGTCGCACAAACTGCACCTCATACTCAGCCACACTCATACTCCCTTGGGTCAGAGTCATGAACTCACGCTTTTTCTCATCCAGATATCTCACTCCCAGATATCTCCTCTTGAACGCATTCTGAAAGAATGTCCAAGTGATGTCAGCTTCAGCTGCAAGGACACAACACATCCCAACTTTTGCACATCAGTGCAGCTCATCTGTCCCAAGATACGCTTGGTACTTTCTAGCCAAGCTTCCGACCTCTCAGCAGACATACCCCTAAACTCAGTCCCACCAAGACTGCGCAGACGCTCTAAGGGTAGTCTAACACTAGCATCTCCCTGATGCCCAGCTCCTTGAGCTCCAGCTACTGCTGCTCGAAAAGCACCCGCAATAGCTTGTACCAGCAACGTCATATCAGGCATAGCTTGCCCCTGACCAACCTCAGGTCCTGCAGCTCTAGCACCAGCTGCTTCAGCTCCAGCTCTCCCTCCCTCAGCACCACCACCACCAGGCGGAGGAGGAGGTAACACAGCACTACCCGCATTCTCATCATTCCCATCCGGGGTCGTAGCTCTCACGCTACTCCTTAACTCTCTACGTGGTGCCATACTTTTACCATGCAATCACAATGCAAAATAAAATAAGTCAGGCCCAGTAAGGTAAGCAATCCAAGTATTCAAGCTCAATTTCATTCAAAATCAACATCATTTCTTTAGCTTTTGTTTGGCAATGGGTACCCTCATCATGCATCATCACAGCATACATCTCAAAAGCATCAACATCTCAAGCCACTGAACATGCTTTCATACAACAAGCATACAAGCCAAACATACTTCAATCATGCATACAAACATTCCCAATTACTCGCAAACTCAGCTCTGATACCACCAAATGTAACCCCCTTAACCCAGCCTAGACGGTTGACCCGAATTAAGAAAGTCACACGGGGAAAACCAAAGTCAACCCGAAAGTCAACCTTGATTAACGACCCTTTTTTTTCTTTTTAATCTTATCTAGATGCACATTAACCCTAGTTGTGATCACACAAACATCATACTCAAAGATCACAAACATCAGAGATCAAACAGGGACCCAATTGAACAAATTACAACTTTAGGGACCAAATTGTAAATTCTGATAAATTAAAGGACTTAACCCAAATTAATCTTACCAAATTGGAATTAGTCAGGTTTCATGCTTCTCTGTGAAATTTCAGCTCAAAAGGACTTCTCAAACTCATACAATTGCACAAACAAGATTCGGGACCAAAACGCAAACATTTCAAAACATATAACTGCCCATGTCAGCCCCCAACGGTCGACCGTTCCGAAACAGGTTGACCCTGTTCCGAAACACGGGCCGTTCCGATACCAGTTCCGCAACGGGGGTCTGGCAGAGACCAAACCGTTTCGAAACGGTGCATACCGTTTCGGACCCCTGGGTTCATTCCAGGCACCCATTCCGAAACGGTGCACACTGTTCCGAAACGCCTGCACAAAATTCAGCAAACTAGCATACCAAAACATGCAATTGACCACTCAAACATGTTCCAAATGCTACCAAACTTTACCAGCATGCAATTAAACATATATAGGACATATAGGCATCATCAATTCATCAAAACAACATCACATGCAAAAAGCCCCAAATCTATAGGCATGCTTCCTACACAAGCTAGCTATTCAAGCATTAACTTTAAAAACAAGCATATAAGGATCCAATTCTAAAACCAGCATTCAAATCATCATTCAACATACTTAGGGAGTTCTAAACACCTCCCAAAACATACACATTGGTCCCCCATTGCCAAATCATCCAAAAGCTAAAATGTTTAACAAAAACCTTCCATACATTGAGCTCTACTTGTACTTGAACTCTTGCCCTTCTTGCTGCCCTTCAAGATACTCTAGTGCTCTGCATTATTGAATTAAGAAAACGAGAGAGCGTAAGCAAAAGCTTAGTGAGGAGTGCTCTTTAAAAACCATTCAATAATGCAATTAAAAACATTTACAAAACATGCTTAATATCAACCTTTGCACATGCTCAAAAGCATACTTTTAAACAAGCAATCTCATGCTTCAACATTTCATTAAAACAAGCATCTCATGCTTCACAATATTCTCAACATGTCATATTGGCTCAAGTGATACATTTCATTTATTAAAACAAGTTCAACAACTTTCCCAAGGACTTTTAAACACCTTGGCCCAAAGGACTTTTAAACACCTTGGCCATGGACTTTTAACCACCATGGATGAGGACCACACAAGGACTTTTAACCACCTTTGTGTCCAATGCTTGAATCACCCCAAGGACTTTTAACCACCTTGGTCCCAAGGACTTTTAACCACCTTGGCCATGGACTTTTAACCACCATGGATAGGATCACCTAAGGACTTTTAACCACCTTAGTGTCCGCAACAAGAATCATCCAAGGACTTTTAACCACCTTGATGTTCTTAGGTAACAAGGCTCACTCAAGGACTTTTAACCACCTTAGTGACCTTAACATTTTCAAAACATCACTTGCCAATATACATCTTTTACATCATATAATCCACTGTTTTAAAGCATTAAACCAAGCCATATTCAACATGCATTTCAAAGCATCAAACCACATTATTTCAATGTATAAAATCAAGGAACTCCTACCTAGAGTTACCTTCAACATATGGCTTAAAACATCAGCAAAAACCATGCTAAAACATGCTTTCAAAACAGTAATTAAAACATGCATTTCACCATTTTGCATCACAACAAAATCATGGCCACCACTTAGAGAGAAAATCCGAAAACTTACACTTGAGCTTAGCAAAGTTGTTTAGACTTAGACTAAGCTCCCAAAACCTTCAAACCTTGGTTTTAAAATCCGAAAACCCAACTTCACTCACCGATTTCCACTTTGCTTCAAGCCAAAGCACCAAATCAAGCTTCCGGATCAACAACTCTTGGATCCAAAGATGCCTCCCCTGTTTCAACACATCAAAGCAGAGGATTAATGCATCATCATGCATTAATTGCTTCAATGAAAGCACCTAAACTCGCTGCTCTCATTCAACCTCCATTTTCGGCCACCAAACACAACCGAAAATGCATCCAAAACACTTCTAAACAAAGCCCAGCCATAAACCAGCAAAACCACACTTCCATTAACACCATAAAACATCTAAAAACAATCTAACAACATCCTTATACCTCCAGCAACATCAGATCCACAAGATCACCACAAAAACTACCTTGAAACACAAGCTAAACTTAGGAAACTCAACCTATCCGGGATTGCATCAATCAAAACTCAATTCCTTATCAATTTAGAGATCATTTAACATCAAAAACACCTCTCAAATCACAGATCACTCAGATCTAATGAAAATCATCAAAAATCATCAAAATCTTGCATAATAAGCCAAGATCCATTACAACACTTTAAAACCTTTAATCAAACATCAATTTAGGATTGAAAACTTAGGAATTTCAGTAAAGAACTTGAAGTTCAGAGGAGAAGGACGTTCTTACCTCCAAACTTGAGTTTCTCCTCTTTTTGGAATGAAAAACCTTGATGAAACTTGTAGCAATTGAAGAGGTTTTGAAGAAACAATGATTAGGAATCAAATGAGAGTTGAAAGGAGGAATTTAGGTGAGAAAATCAGAAACAAATCTCTGGAAATGGAGTGTTTGGGTTGAGAGAAAAAGAGAGAAAGAAAATAGAGAAGTTAGTTGAGAAAATAGCCAAATGAGCTTTTCCCTCCTTTTTGATATCTTTAAAATCAGAATTATAACTCAAAATATCTTAGAAAAATCTGGAGAAACTCCCTTTGGGTAAATAGCTCCTTAAAGATTCAAAGTTTAAACCCTTTATAAAACAGCCACAAATTTGCGAAAATTACATTTTGGTCACTAGCCAAAATGTCACCCTTCCAAAACTCATTTTCCAAAATTGATTTCACAGTTCACTTAATTATATTAAAAGATGATTTTAGAACATTTTTCCATATTTTTAATGCAACCCGAACTAGGCTTTCCTAATTTAACCTCTTACGATTCGAACAACACTTTGACCGACCGGTCAACGCCCAAGACTTCTAAGCCCAAAACCGGGGCTATCGTGAACCACTCCTATATTTTCTGAGCCCTGAGGCAGAATGAAGGCCATGCCCAAAGTCCAAGAAAGAAACCCAAAGAAAGAAAAGAGGACGAATTAAAGGCATCTACTCAGAAGATTTAATATTTAAGAGAGTTGTACTTTAGTATTAACTTGTATTCTTGCCATATTAGAAAACTTGGACCCAAGGCTTATATAAAGGCATGTAATTCAACATAGGGAAGGATATCTCATCTCTAGCCGTCTTCCCCAAAACCCTTGTCGTTTCCCCCTTCTCATTATGTTCTAAACTCCCCCTAGGGCTAGGGGTTGATTCTTTAAAGTAGTTGCAAGGATTGTACTATTTTAGGAATTTTTCTGTTCAAAGCAATAAAACTTCAAGTTTATTTATTCTGGTTTTCATATCTCGCAAGAGTATCAGGAGAGCATTGTGAGGTTATCCATTTGTTTGATATCGGGAGAGTCAAGCATACGAACGGAATAAATACGTGTTTTCCAGTTTATGGTTAAACCATCTCGACTTAGGGATAAGTACGAGGTTAAGTGGCTAAGAAAGAATTCAACAATATTGGTGTTCACCCTTCGATTCACGCCGGGAGGTATCATCTAAGAAGTGTTCATCAACAACACTTGGGCCTGGGGATAGGACAAGTCAGAGCAGAGATTCTTGCCAAACTTGAAGTACAAAGTTGTGTGATCGCTGCCGCGACAACAATAGACTTCTGCCGCGACAGGGACGACGACAGAACAGAAGTTTCTATTCAGTGCAACACCTGCACTCCCGAGAAAATCAATATCGGCCTATTTCCTAAACCTGATCTTTTACTCCTTTAGTTTAGCTATTATTCACAATTACTCGACAATCATTTTAAACTATTTTCTTTCTCTCTTGTGCAACAATTCTAGGATAAAGCTATTTCCAGTCCCTGTGGAGACGATATCCGATACTCCAAGTATCACTTTACTACTTGCATCGTGTACACTTGCACTACATTGCGATAGGACTTTTGACACGCAACAGTTGTAGTCCCAAGATAACGACCACCGACACTAGAAAATGAAGACAAACTAAATCCATGCATCTTTGCATCATGAAATATGCTCATGCATCATCAATAGCTAGATATCCTCATGCTAGGAGCTCATTAATTCATATCATCGTAGCATTTTGTTTTCTTTAAACAAGCATATGAAGATCGGTAAAAGAATAGATCTATAGCTTCACGAGAGGAGAAGTCGATCTCACAAGAATCAAGAGTCCTTCGACTTGCGTAATTCGGATTTCTAAAATCCTTCCAAGCCCCACTTTTAACCTTCATTGAAGATGTTTTTATAAGACTCAAATTTCTCAATTTTTATCCTTCCAAAAGGATGTTTTTTTTCTTAAAATACAAATTTCTCAATTTTATCCTTCCAAAAGGATGTTTTTCTCAAAACTCAAACTTCTCAGTTTCATCCTTCCAAAAGGATGTTTTTCTCAAAACAAATTTCTCAATTTTGTCCTTTCAAAAGGATGTTTTTCTCAAAACTTCATTTCTCAATTTTATCCTTCCAAAAAGGATGTTTTTCTCAAAACTCAATTTCTCAATTTCATCCTTCCCAAAGGATATTTTTCTTAAAAGTCAAAATTTCTCAATTTTTACCCTTTCAAAAAGATATTTTCCTAAAAACTCATTTCCTCAATTTTGCCCCTTTTAAATGATGTTTTCTAAAAAAGATCAAAACTTCTCAATTTTATCCCTTCCTCAAGGATTTCAGGCAAAAGATTTCAGACTCGCCACGACAAGATTTCAAGGAAAAGGAGACAGAAACTCAAATCCCAAGATTTTGGAGAAAAAGAGGGAGATACTCAAAGCTCAAGGACTTCAGGAGAAACCTTTCATGATCGTCGCTCCAGAATGACAGGTGAAAGCTTTCAAGCTTGCCGAAAGATTTTAAAATAAAGGATCCTAAAGAGAAAGGGTCCCAGAAAAAAGGGGTTATGTATAGAAGGAACTTGCTACTTCAGGGTCTCGAAAGCATAAGGTCCTATGGAGAAAGGACTTGTGGATCCTTGACTTCAAATGTGAGAAGAAGGAAATTATGTATAGGAGGAACTACCACTCAGAGAATACGCCAAGGAAATGAGTTCCATGGAGAGAGAACTCATGTTCTCAAAGCCTCAGAGAGAGAATTACTCGGTCTAGCGCGTTGTAGCTCCGTGAGAGCAAATGGTTCGACAAGGAAGTTGAACAAATCTAGTGACGACCAGCTTGTTTTTTTTGAATTCACTCATCTATTCGGGCACGTGGAGAATATAACCCACCTATCCGTTCAGGCACTTAGAGAATGGAAATCTGCTAATCTATTCGGGCATTTGGAGAATAGAACCCGTCTATCTGTTTGAGCACTTGGAGAATGGAAATATGCCCGTCTATTCGGGAAATCAAAAGTCAGTTAAAAAACCTCTCTGTCTACCTGTTCAGGGCATCCGGGGGGGGGAATTAGTGATCGAAAGGCTTTGGGAAGAGGAACTACTTGGAATCGCGTGGCTGCTTCAGGAAAAAAGGAACTGTCTGACAGTGAAGTAGGACAAAATTAATGCTTATGGTCTTTGCTTTATTCTTGTTCTACAAGTATAAGTAAAGAGGGGCAGTTGTAATCACTAATTTTGTCCGGACCTTGAAACCCTTTTATTCATGTTAATATCGGGTTGTTGTGGTATTAAAAAGAAAAGAAAAAAGAAAAAAGAATATATATATGTGTGTGTGTGTATATGCTAATTAAAAAAGGAAAACATTATAAAAAAGGAAAAACATTATTACTATTAATATTATTAAGTTTTACCTTTGTTCTTTCTTGTTAATATTATTTTCTTTAATAATATTATTATATAGTTAATTATGGTCATCATTTATTGTGAATATTATACTACTAATATTATTAATATATCGTGTGTATCATTCCATTAAGTTATTATTATGTTATTAATAGTATGTGTATAATACTTAGGCATAATACAACTTTTCCCCCCTAAAGTATACCCGATTTCTCAACTTGCCCCTTAAACTTCATTTTGCCCACTTTTTCCCCTTAAACAATTCACCGTTACCAATATACCCCCAAAAAGTTGACACCGTTAAAAAAACGTAACAACCAATCAGAAGCTGCCACGTAACCTCTTTTTTTATTTCTTATTTTCTGAATATTAGATAAGAAATAGATAAAATAAAAAGAAATTAATATAATCATAATAATAAAATATCTTAAAAATAAATCTTATCTAATATTCACACCCTCATTCCCCCTTCTTCTCCGACCCTCATTTCCCCTTCTTCATAACCTGGATATACATTTTCCTCATAACCCATCTTAATAACCATATAATGCAACTGTCGGCCAACTTCAAGTCTAGAAGAGAAAGCCACACCCTTAAGCAAACTTCTAAAGGTATCTTTTCATGTCTTTTAGAATTTCGTACGCCGTCCCTAAATTCCTACAATTTACAAACTCAGTGATCATCATATTCCAAGAAACAATGTCTCTGTGGGGAAATTCGGCGAACACCTTGGGAGCAACATGTAACTCTTTGCATATCTTGTATGCATTTAATATTTTGTTGGCAGTGTAAAAATCGGCAAGAGTTCCTGATTTGAGAGCGCGATAATGGGTTATCAAGATGAGTTATTAGGTAAATATATATGCAGGTAGTGATCTTTTGGATAAGCATGAGTCTTGGGAAAAGAAGGGGCATCTAGAGCTTGAGAGAATTTGGATAATTCAAAAGAACTTGTGGAGACTTCCATGGGCGTTGGAGTTGTGTGCATGCCTTTGTAGCAGCAGCAACATCAAAATCAGCACATCATGGAGATGTTTCAAGTTACAGAAAATCAAGAGAACGGTTCCTTGGATGACCGTGATAGCAGAACGTAAACAAAAAATTTACTACTTTTTTCTTCTCAGCGTGAAGCTTTGGGTTTCATCCCCCAAACTCGGCGTTGCTTCTTGGATAATCTTGAACCGATGCCAGTGGCGCAGCCTGGTGATCTGGTTGCAGATTGGGGAAGAAGATGAAAGGAGGATGAAGACGAGGGTAATTTGGGTATTTTGGGAGATATAATTAAATTAAAAATATTTTAATATATTTATTTTATTTTAAAATATAAAAATAAATAAATAAAGTGATGTGGCGTGTTCTGATTGGTCAAAATAAATTTTCTTTAACGGTGTTAACTTTTTGGGGTTATATGGGTAATGGCGAATTGTTTAAGGGGAAAAAGTGAGCAAAATGAAGTTTAATGGGCAAGTTGGGAAATCGGGTATACTTTAGGGGGAAAGTTATATTAAGCCTAAAACTTACTACTATTACTATCATTTATATGTTATTATTATTATTATTATTATTATTATTATTATTATTATTATTATTATTATTATTATTATTATTATTATTATTATTATTATTATTATTATTATTATTATGATTATGATTATGATTATGATTATGATTATGATTATGATTATGATTATGATTATGATTATGATTATGATTATTATTATTATTATTATTATTATTATTATTATTATTATTATTATTATTATTATTATTATTATTATTGGATATTGTTATCATAATGAAAATAAAACATAATAAAAACCCAATAAGGATTATATTTTAACAGTCCATTACATAAGCCCAAAACAAATAAATACATATAACCGGCCCAATTACACACAAGCTCGTAGTATAATAAAATCCTAAAAAATAAAAAACCCTAACTGCTTGATGTCTTTTTCTGCAGCCGCCACTAATTATCAGCCATTAGATCCGAGATGGATCTAACAGTCCAGATCGACCAGGGTAGGAGAAACCCTAGAGAAAGAGTCTCCTCTATCTCGCGCCGCTCATTCATGGCCGTCAGATTACGCGAGATCTGACGGTCCAGACTCAGCCTCGAAACAAAACCTTAGCAAGGGTTGTCTCCAAGCCGCGCCACACTTCCTTAGCCGTTAGATCGAGGAGACGTATCAACAACCCAGATTGACGCAGAGATCTGCACGCGCCCACGTGTGACTGTTTGAAGTCTAACACACGACGCTTTGCCTCTTCCGTACGCGCGTGCCGAGACACGCCTGTCGATCCAGCTTCCCCACGCGTCTGCCGTTTCAAATGCCCAGGCTCTCCACGCCGTCTGCCCAGTTGACTTCTCCGCTCTCGATGTACCCACGTTGTCTACCACGAAAGACCATTGCCTCCTCCCATTCGGAAAAACCACAACACGGACAAAAGAAAAAACATAGGTCAGAAGCTCGAAATGGACAAAAAAAAACAACAAAATACACCAAAAAAGTCAACATGTACTCTAAGATAAAACAAAAGCAAAAAATGGCATGTAACATCGGATATAAAATCCCAACTCAAAACCACTGTAAATGGAATGAGGATTTTGAGAGAAATCAATAACAAAGGAAAACTTCTGAGGTAGAATATTTTTCCCTTTCGATTGCATGCATACCAGTAAAAAAAGGTAAAAATAAAGTTTCATTTTTTTTACCTTTGAGAAATCGTTCCCCCTTCGATTCCTTGGGTTGAGCCGACGACAAGCCCTTTGGCTTCCGTCTGGGAGGTCACCGAGGTGAGCCATTCGAACCACAGAGGTGTGGTTTTTCTGTAGGGTTTCGAATCGTAACTTTCGAGAAGGGAGAGGGAGCTTTCGGTTTGGTTCTAAAAAGGGGTTTTGTCATCGTGTCGTCCTTAGGTTCCATAGTTTTTTTTCGGTTTGGTTCTAAAAAGGGGTTTTACGATGATGGATTGGCTGGAGGAGAAAGGGGGAGGTTTTTTACTCGAAATGGCAAAAAATGGAGTAAATTTTTTAAAATAGGTTTTATATTCATATTTGGTTTTAAAAAAGGGTTATTTGCTTAATAAGGACCTCCGTCCTTTCACTTTCACCCTAGGAGGGTCTCCGTGTTTTTAAACCCCGTCTGTGGTCCCTCAAGCTTTTTAAACATTTGCAATCTCATCCCTAATTTAGTTTTAATCAACGTTGAATGGTTTAATAACCATTTGGGTCCCTGCAGGTTTTTCGATTTTTTCAATTTTGCTTATATTTTCGGCCGAATCTATTAAAGCAAATTGGGTTTATTACAACATGGTCCCTATGTTTTTGGTGAAACTTCTTAGACATCCCCTCTTTTCAAATGTAACACCCGGGTTTAGGGTCGATGTTTAGAGAGTTAAATCGGGTTCGAGTCGTTGGGATTGTTTTAAATAAAACTGGGCTTTGTTTTTAAATTAAAAAGGCTTGTGATTTCATTAAGGGAAAAGTGGTAAATTTTTAAATAAAGGAAATAAGCTAAGTAAAAAGGGACTTTTTGAAAAGTCTTCTTCTTCTTCCTTCACCAAAATCACGACCAAAACCTCCCAAAACACTGTTCCATCCATTTCCTCATCGATTTCAAGAGCTTTCATCAAGGTAAACATGTTTTTGACATCTCCTCGTCTTTCTTAACATTTCTATAGCTTTAGATTTTCATAAACCCCATTTTTGTGACATTTCAAGTATTCAAATTTTGAGAAAAAGGAGGAAGCTTTGATGGGTTTTTATTTGGTTTTTGATTTGTAAAGATGATATATGTTTTAATCTTGCCCTTAAGTGTATTATATCTCAAAATGGTAAGGTTTTGTTGAAAATCCCGAAATGGGTTTTTGTGGGTGTGTTAAAGGGTAGAAAACTTGAGTTTTTGGGGTAGTTTTGTGAGGGAATGTTGGGCTGATTGTATGGTTATGCTTGAGGGTTGTTTTGAGCGTGTTTAGTGATGATTTGTGTGTTGGAATCAATGGGTTTTTTCAGGGTTGTTTGTAAGTCCGAAAATAAAGATTTTGGTTAGTTCTTGGTTTGGGAAATATAGTGAAACAGTCTTGAGATTGTAATCTGATTTGTGGAAGTGGTTTTGTGGGTGATTTGTTGAGTAATACGTTGTTTTTGGTTGAATAGAAGCAAGGGAATCCGTTAGAGAAGCTTCGGGCTCAATTTCGGGAAATTTGGTGGCTTGATCGGCTATCTCGGTTTGCTTTAAGGGTGTTTGGTGAGTGGACGGTTTTAAATGGTTTTAAATTGGTTCAAAGTGGGTAGTTGGCACTAGTTATAATTATCGGGTATAAATGATCGATCATTAGGATGAGTGTGCACACGGTAAGGGTCAAATTTGTGCATGGCCTTGATGATGTGTAGTCACCAATGAGGAGTACGGTGAGGTAACATTCCACCAGAAAGTGTATGTGTGTGATGATGGGTGGAATCCCATCTGTAAGGGCAACGATGATGTGTGAAATCCCACCGGAAGGTAATATTGTTGTTTGAGTACGTTGGAGCGAAAATCCCAACAGAAGTTATCCGCATATCCGAGTAAGCTATATAGTTGCCAATATACTTGTTCATGTGTGGTTGATGTGTAAGATGTTTTGTTACATCCTTGTTTAGCATAACATGAGGTAAGATGCCATGTTCATGCATTCTTGTAACGTTCGGTTATGTTGCTATGTTAGTGTAAATGTATGCCTTGTGAATGTCTTATGGATTCCATGCTTTGAAACCTGCATTGTCGATGTTTTGTTTTTGAGCTCCCTCACTAAGCTTCTAGCTTACGTTCTCATTTTCGACAATGCAGATCATTAGTGTGGAAGTTAGCAAGGAGCAAGGAAAGGGCATCCAAGCACGTGTGTGGTTGCTCAAGTATGGTTTCATTAAATAATGTAATAGTTAGCAATGGGGATGCTACGTGTTGTAGGAGCATGTGTTAGACTCCTATGTTGTTAATGCTTTTGTGTTGAAGAATTGTAACTCATGTTTTATGGATGCTTATGTTTTTGTGTGAAGGCATGTAAACCTTGTTTTATGTTATGTTTATGTGGATGAATGTTTCCTATGAATGAAATGGACTTGTCATGTATGCTTATATGTTTGATCATGCTTGTGGTAGGATATGATGCCTCTAGATTATGTGTACGATTGTTGTTTTATGAATCTTGTTGCTTTGGGGCATGTTTGGGAATGTTTGAAGATGCAGAAAACTGTTTTCAGGGTCACTCGGAGTGCAGGCATTTCGAAACGCTTGTGGTTGTTTTGGAACGGTAGTAGCTCCAGGGATACTCGTATCGGAATAAGGGTGGTACCGTTTCGATACGTTTTGACACTATGAGCTCCCGTTTCGGTATGTGTTTCGATACGGTTTGCCTCTATGAGTGCCTATTTCGGAATAAGTTCCGAAACGTTTCGACACCGTTGACCCCCATATAGGAACGAAGTGGACCGTATCGATACGGCCTGGTCTGGCTTTTAAACTGGAGCCCGCGTTTCGGAACGGGCAAGCCTGTTTCGAAACACATGCCTATAAATTGGCTTTTTGGCATCTTCAAAGGTTCTCAGGTGTTGTGCTTTAGTCCTGTTTGTTTGTTAGCTTCCTTGTTAAGTTTACGTGTATCTTTTATGTATGGTTTTGGTTTCGTATGCATGAAATTGGACTAATATGTCACTTGGTAAATTTAAGTTACCTTATATCCGATTTGATGTTTTCTATATCGTTTTCCGCTGTCGTTTTCTCACATAGGACTAAATGATACATCTAGACAAGATAATCAATGTAAAAATAGGGTTGCTAATCGGAGTGGAGCCTTAACGGGTTTCGCTTTGGTTTTCCCCGTGTAACCTGATTGGATTGGTCTGTCATTTAGACCGGGACGAGGGGGTTACATTTGTTGGTATCAGAGCCTGAGTTTTCCGCGACCTTGGGAAGATACGTAAGGTAAGTTTGAAGGGTTATGTTGCAATACCTTGGTGTATGATGTATGATGAATGTTTTGCTATGTATGCTTGTTGTTTGCTTGCTTGCATGGTGTTTGAAAGCATGTGTTAGTATGGTTGTTGTGTTAAGGCGTAGTGTCGAGTTCCCCTTGCTACTATTACTTTATTGGAAAAGATTTTGTAAAGGAATATTTGAGCACCTTGAACCCTTGCCTTTGCTAACTTAATCCTTGTGTATTTGTTTGTTTGTAGTTGATATCTTGTTAGCCATAAGATGAGACCTAGAAGCAGGCCTAGGATGGTTCATTCGAAACCACGGGCAGCAGCTCCTGAAGTTGAGCCGGTTGTTGAGGCTGAGGCTTCTCCACCTCCTCATTCTTCTCCTCGTCAAGAGGGAGGTGAGGCGAGAGCTGAGGGTGTAGGACCTCAGCTTGGCCAAGGTCCGACCGGTATAGATTTGGCTCCATTGGTTTAGGCTATAGCTGGGGCTTTCTAGGCAGCTGTGGCCGGGGGACAGGCTGTGGCACAACCTCAGGATGAGGGCACCAGTTTGCCACTTGAAAAGCTTCGCAGTTTGTCGGAGAAGAATTTCGAGGGTTGGCGCCCGAGAGATTAGAGGCTTGGTTTGATAAGATTGTTCGTATCTTGTCTCAGATGGGTTGTATTGGAGCACGTATACTGGGATGTGTTGTTTCTCTGCTTCAGGGTGATGCCTACACTTGGTGGGTCACCATTACTACAGGCATGCTAGGTGCTGAGGTTATGTGGGAGTTCTTTGAGTCTGCTTTTCACAAGAAGTATCTGGGTCCCCGTTATCTTGATGAGAAGAATAGAGAGTTCATGGCTTTGCTTCAGGGTAACATGACAGTGACCGAGTACAAGATATGATTTGTCAGATTGAGTTAGTATGCGTCCGAGCTAGTTCCTACTGGGAGGGAACAATGTGACCATTTCCGTTACGAGTTGAGTGAGAAAGTGAAGAGGTATACTTTGGCTATGGATCACACGGACTTCGATGTCTTGGTCGCTAGGGCCAAGGACATAGAGCACAATTTGGGTCTGACCAAACGTTCAGGTGGTTTTTTTTCAGGGAAGAGGTCTGCTGACTTTGATAAAAGTGATGCCAAGAAGCATAGGGACAATAGGCATCATTTTGATTATAGACGTGAGGGTGGTAACCACGGTAGAGGCCATCAGGGCCAGAGAGCTGGTGGGTGTTTGCCCGAGTGTGCTAGGTGCGGGAGGAATCACATCGGAGAGTGTTGGGGAAACTTTCATGCGTGTTGGAACTGTGGAGCTGGAGACCACCTTTGGCATGATTGTCCACATCAGGCTGGGTTTGCACCAGTTCAGGTTCAGGCTTCTGCTAGAGCTATTGAGTACCCAAGAGACCGTGGGCGCGACCGAGGTAACTTTCAGCCGAGGAACGATGGCCAGAGGAATGTAACACATGTGGTTGCGGTTTAGCCGAAAGGCGGAGGTTAGGCTAGAGTTTATGCTTAGCAAGAGGGACAGAACGACACGGATGTGATTGTAGATAATTTCTCGATACAATCTCTGAGTTTGCTTTCCTTGATTGACTCCGGGTCTACGCATTCATACATATTGAGTGAGCATGCAAAAATGTTGAATATACCTTGTGAGGTATTAGAGGTAGGTGTTAGTGTTACTAGTTCCTTCGGGGATACAGTAGTGGTTAAGAAGATGTACATAAGGTGTCCGTTAATGGTTTAGGGGCATATATTTCCAGTGGACATGATGGAGGTACCGTTCTATGGCTTCGATGTGATTTTGGGTATGGACTGGCTTACAGAGCATAGGGCTAGGATAGACTTTGAAACTAAAAGAGTCTACTTGAAGCTTGCGGATGACTATGAGATTGTGGTAGTAGGAGAGAATGTGAAATTCTTATCGAATGTTGTTTCGGTTTTAGAGGCTCAGAGATTAGTTGAGTTGGGCTGTGAGGCGTACTTGGCCTACGTGATGAATCCGAACATGAATAAAGTTAGACCACATGATATCAGAATAGTGTGTGATTTTTCGAGTGTTTTTCCGGAAGAATTGTCTGGTTTTCCGCCTGACAGAGAATTAGAGTTTTCTATAGAGAGATATTCAAATTCTGCTCTCATTTCAATTGCTCCGTACTGTATGGCACTGAAAGAACTGAAAGAGTTGAAGACTCAGTTACAGAATTTTCAGATAGATGTTTTATCCGTCCGAGTTCTTCGCCTTGGGGTGCTCCGATATTATTTGTGAAGAAGAAAGATGGTAGTATGAGAATGTGCATCGATTATAGACAGTTGAATCAGTTGACAGTGAAAAACAAGTATCCCTTGCCGCGTATTGACGATTTGTTTGATCAGTTGAGAGGGGCATCAGTCATTTCGAAGATTGATTTGAGGTCCGGTTATTACCAGTTGAAGGTAAAAGAGGTTGATGTACCGAAGACAACTTTTAGGACTAGATATGTTCACGATGAGTTCTTGGTTATGCCGTTTGGGTTGACAAACGCACCAGCTACTTTCATGGACATGATGAACAGAATCTTCCATCAGTTTTTAGATCAGTTTGTGGTTGTTTTCATAGATGATATTTTGGTGTATTCGCGTACCGAGGAAGATCATGACCGGCATTTGAGGTTAGTTTTGCAGACTTTGCTAGACAACCAGTTGTACGCTAAGTTGAGTAAATGTGAGTTATGGGTCAGAGAAGTAGTCTTTCTAGGACATGTAGTGTCAGCCGATGGGATTAGAGTTGATTCGAATAATATAGAAGCCATTGTTGAGTGGAAGCAACCAAAGTCTGTGACAGAGATTTGTAGTTTCCTAGGCTTAGCAGGTTATTATAGGAGGTTTGTGGATGGGTTCTCGAAGATAGCCACTCCTTTAACAAAATTGCTTCAGAAGAATGTTCAATTTGAGTGGTCAGACGTGAGACAACAAGCCTTTGAGAAATTGAAAGAAGCTTTAACAGATGCACTGATTTTGATTCAGCCAGAGTCAGGGAAAGATTATGTGATCTTCAGTGATGCTTCATATGTAGGATTAGGTTGTGTGCTCATGCAAGACGGAAGAGTTGTGGCTTATGCCTCGAGACAGTTGAAGAATCACGAGCGTAATTATCCGACACACGACATTGAGCTAGCCGCAATTGTGTTTGCCTTAAAGATTTAGAGACATTATTTGTATAGTGAGAAATGCACAGTGTATACGAATCACAAGAGTTTGAAGTATTTGATGACACAACGAGAGTTGAACCTTAGACAGCGTAGGTGGCTAGAGTTTCTTAAGGACTACGATCTCACGATTGAGTACCATCCGGGTAAAGCCAATGTAGTGGCAGATGCTTTGAGTATGAAGGTAGCTGTTGAGTTGAGGGCCATGTTTGCTAGTTTGAGCTTGTCCGGTGATGGTCTAGTGGCCGAGCTTCAGGTTAGACCTACCTTAGGCCAGTTGATTAGAGAAAAACAGCTATTAGATAGATCTTTGGCACCTCACGTGCAAGATGTAGCCTAGGGTAGACCATCAGACTATAGTTTCAGTGTTGATGGGGTCTTGTGTTTCAGAGATAGAATAGTTGTACCAGATGACAGTGATTTGAGACGTATTATCTTAACTGAAGCACACAGTATCCCATTTTCTATGCATCCTGATAGTACAAAGATGTATCGTAATCTGAAGAATGAATACTATTGGGTTGGTTTGAAGAAAGACGTAGCCGATTTCGTGAGTAAGTGTATGGTATTCTAGAGAGTTAAGGCAGAACATCAGGTTCCATCAGGTTTGTTGCAACCGTTGAGGATTCCGGAATAGAAGTGGGAAAATATCACCATGGACTTCGTTTCGGGTTTGCCTTTGACTCCTTCGAAGAAGAACTCAGTTTGGGTTATAGTCGACCGCTTCACAATGTGTGCTCACTTTTTATCTGTTCGTGCGACTTACTCCTTAGATAAGTTGGCCGATTTATACATCAGTGAGATTGTGAGACTGCATGGTGTGCCGAAGTCGATTGTGTCTGACAGAGATCCAAGATTTACAGCCAGATTTTGGGAGTGTTTTTATACTGCTTTAGGTACCCGATTGAATTTCAGTACGTCGTATCATCCTCAGTGAAATGGTCAGTCTGTGAGTGTTATCAGATTTTTGAGGACATGTTGCATTGTTGTATTATTGATTTTCAGGGTACTTTGGAGAAACACTTGTCGTTGGTCGAGTTCGCATACAATAACAGTTATCAGTGGAGCATTCATATGGCTCCTTATGAGGCACTGTATGGTAGAAAATGTAGAACTCTGATTTGTTGGGCCGAAGCAGGTCAGAAGTTCTTACCGATGCCAGATTTGGTTAAGAGGACTACCGATAAGGTGAAGTTAATCTGTGATAGTTTAAAGGCAGTTTCGGATAGACAAAAATCCTATGCCGATTTAAAAAGGAAAGAAGTTGAGTATGCCATGGGAGATAGAGTGTTCTTTAAAGTCTCTTCGTGGAAGAAAGTTATGAGATTTGGCAGAAAAGGGAAATTGAGTCCGAGATACATCAGGTCGTATGAGATTGTGAAGTGAATCGGTTCAGTTGCTTATCAGTTACGTTTGCCATCCGAGTTAGAGAAGATTAACAATGTGTTCCATGTTTTGATGCTTCGTAAGTATAGATCAGATCCGTCGCATGTTATGACTGTGGAAGAGATTGAGTTGAATCCAGACTTGACGTACGATGAAGAACTAGTTGAGATCTTGGCATCAGATAGCAAAGTGTTGCGTGGTAGGCATATTAAGTTGGTCAAAGTGAAGTGGCAACGCCGAGGTGTGGAAGAGGCCACTTGGGAAAGAAAGGAGGATAAGGAGAGGCAGTTCTCGTATCTTTTCTAGTCAGGTAATTTCGAGGACGAAATTCCTTAAGTGGGGGAGAGTTGTAACACCAGGGTTTAGAGGTCGGGTGTTAAGAGAGTTAAATCGGGTTCGAGTCGTTGGGTTTGTTTTAAATAAAAATGGGTTTTGTTTTTAAATTAAAAGGCTTGTGATTTCATTAAGGGCAAAGTGGTAAATTTCTAAATAAAGGAAATAAGCTAAGTAAAAAGGGACTTTTTGAAAAGTCTTCTTCTTCTTCCTTCACCAAAACCTCCCCAAACCCCAAAACATTGTTCCATCCATTTCCTCATCGATTTCAAGAGCTTTCATCAAGGTAAACATGTTTTTAACTTCTCCTCGTCTTTCTTAACATTTCTATAGCTTTAGATTTTCATAAACCCCATTTTTGTGACATTTCAAGTTTTCAAATTTAAAGAGAAAAAGAGGAAGCTTTGATGGGTTTTTATTTGGTTTTTGATTTTTAAAGATGATATATGTTTTAATCTTGCCCTTAAGTGTATTATACCTCAAAATGGTAAGGTTTTGTTGAAAATCCCGAAATGGGTTTTTGTGGGTGTGTTAAAGGGTAGAAAACTTGAGTTTTTGGGGTAGTTTTGTGAGGGAATGTTGGGTTGATGGTATGATTATGCTTGAGGGTTGTTTTGAGCATGTTTAGTGATGATTTGGGTGTTGGAATCAATGGGTTTTTGCTGGGTTGTGTGTAAGCCCGAAAATGAAGATTTTGGTTAGTTCTTGGTTTGGGAAATATAGTGAAACGGTCTTGAGATTGTAATCTGATTTGTGGCAGTGGTTTTGTGGGTGATTTGTTGAGTAATACGTTGTTTTTGGTTGATTAGAAGCAAGAGAATTCGTTAGAGAAGCTTTGGGCTCGAATCCGAGAAATTTGGAGGCTTGATCGGCTATCTCGGTTTGCTTTAAGGGTGTTCGGTGAGTGGACTATTTTAAATGCTTTTAAATTGGTTCATAGTGGGTAGTTGAGGTATTAGATTGTGCTTGGTAGGCCAATCTAATGTAAAGATTAAGTTGGTAGCTTAATCTCTTGTTTGACTTTATGAGTTTCATGTTAAATGTGCAAATGTGGTTTGGGTGATACATGTTCGTTTATGCATGTTGCTATATATAATGATGTTGCATGATGGTGATTGGTATGTTGTGTTGCATGATTGTGAAATCACGGTGAGACTAGTTTAGTATGTTGGCACTAGTTATAATTACCGGGTATAAATGATCGATCATTACGATGAATGTGCACACGGTAAAGGTCAAATTCGTGTGTGGCCTTGGTGATGTGTAGTCACCAAGGAGGAGTACGGTGAGGTAACAATCCACCAGAAAGTGTATGTGTGTGATGATGAGTGGAATCACCTCCGTAAGGGAAACGGTGATGTGTGAAATCCCACCGGAATAATATTGTTGTTTGAGTATGTTGGGGCGAAAATACCAATGGAAGTTATCCGCATATCCGAGTAAGCTATATAGTTGCCAATATACTTGTTCATGTGTGGTTGATGTGTAAGATGTTTTGTTACATCCTTGTTTAGCATAACATGAGGTAAGATGCCATGTTCATGTATTCTTGTAACGTTCGACTATGTTGTTATGTTAGTGTAAATGTATGCCTTGTGAATGTCTTATGGATTCCATGTTTTGAACCTTGTATTGTCGATGTTTTGTTTTTGAGCTCCCTCACTAAGCTTCTAGCTTACGCTCTCATTTTCGACAATGCAGATCATTAGTGTGGAAGTTAGCAAGGAGCAAGGAAGGGGCATCCAAGCGCGTGTGTGGTTGCTCAAGTATGGTTTTATTGAATAATGTAATAGTTAGCAATGAGGATGCTACGTGTTGTAGGAGCATGTGTTAGACTCCTATGTTGTTAATGCTTTTGTGTTGAAGAATTGTAACTCATGTTTTATGGATGCTTATGTCTTTGTGTGAAGGCATGTAAACCTTGTTTTATGTTATGTTTATGTGGATGTATGTATCCTACGAATGAAATGGACTTGTCATATATGCTTATATGTTTGATCATGCTTTTGGTAGGATATGATGCCTCTAGATTATGTGTACGATTGTTGTTTTATGAATCTTGTTGCTTTGGGGCTTGTTTGGGAATGTTTGAAGATGTAGAAAATTGTTTTCAGGGTCACTCTGAGTGCAGGCATTTCGAAACACTCGTGGTTGTTTCGGAACGATAGTAGCTCCAGGGATACTCGTATCGGAACGGGGGTGGTGCTGTTTTGATATAATTTGACACTGTGAGCTCCCGTTTTCGTACGCGTTTCGATACGGTTTGCCTCTGTGAGTGCCTATTTCGGAACAAGTTTCGAAATGTTTTGACACCGTTTAACCCCGTACCGGAACGAAGTGGACCGTATCGGTACGTCCTGGTCTGGCTTTTAAACTGGAGCCCGCATTTCAGAACGGACAAGCCTATTTCGAAACGCATGCCTATAAATTGGCTTTTTGGCATCTTCAAAGGTTCTCGGGTGTTGTGTTTTAGTCTCGTTTATTTGTTAGCTTCCTTGTTGAGTTTACACGTATCTTTTATGTATGGTTTTGGTTTCATAAGCATGCAATTGGACTAATATGTCACTTGGTAAATTTAAGTTACCTTATGTCCGATTTGGTGTTTTCTATATCGTTTTTCGCTGTCGTTTTCTCACATAGGACTAAATAATACATCTAGACAAGATAATCAATGAAAAAAATATGGTTTCTATTCGGAGTGGAGCCTTAACGAGTTTCGCTTCGGTTTTCCAAGTGTAACCTGATCGGACCGGTCTGTCGTCTAGACCGGGACGAGGGCGTTACATCAAATCACTCCTATGGTCCCTGAACTTTCAAAATGCTTTACAATTCAGTTTTTTCTTTCTTTATTTTTATTTATTTATTTATATATATATATATAGTTTTTGTTGTACTACGTACGTTTATTTATTTTGGCTTTCCGAATACTATGTTTAATATGTGTTTAATTGTTTGTTCGTTTTCGTGTAGCAATCTAATTCATGCCTTCGTACACTCGCATCTCGCGTTTGTTTTTCCCATTATCGCCTTTGTTCATGCTTGTTCATGCATTCTAAATACCAACGTTTATATATTTGTTTTTTTATGCTTTATTTATTTCATACGTTGCTTGACTCATTTATGTTGTTGCATACATTATTTACCTATTCTTGATGTATCTTCGGTCATATGCCACACTAAATTGCATTCGGAATATAAAAATATTATGCGATGTCTTTTTATTCGGGAACGAACAAGGCCAGTACCAGTCGTAGTGGTGGTGGTTCGGACGTTCCTTCTCGAATATCAAGACTTTTAAAATTAACTCATCCTATAACCAAATTTCGATACGAATCATCACTTTATTTCGCAAAATTTAATATTAATTAAGCGGTAATGGTTTTGGTACCGATTTTAGGGCATGACGGGGGTGCTCATCCTTCCCCGCGTGTAACCGACTCCCGAACCCATTTTTTTAGAAAAAATCTCTTGTTGGGATGTGTGGGGCTCGATTCGTTCAACCGATTTTACTCACCAAGTGGTGGAGAGGTGGATATTTGGGTGGAAGGGTTGTGGAAGCTAGAAAGAATATTGACACAAAGATTTATAGTGGTTCGGCCTTCTAACAAGCACCTACATCCACTACCTTAGCTCCCCACTAAGGATTTCACAATCAATCCACTAATTGATTCGTCCCCTTTTCTAGGATTAAGAGGAAACCCTTACAACCGATCAAGCTTCTACCCAAGCTTTGATCAAAACCCTCTTTTACAAAGAGATAAAGAAAGCAAACTTAAACCCTCTAATAGGTATTTGTTTGCACAATGAAGCACTCACCCAAAACCTAAAACACTTGAGCAAATTTGACAATTTTGGCTCACTAGTGTTTGTCTATACAAGAAATGACAAATTAAGCACTAAGACAATTTCTTGATCATTTGTTGATTGACAATTGAAGCATTAGTCTTCTCTTGATGCTTGGAGGTCCCTTTTATACTCCCAATTGAGTTTATAGCCGTTTAGGACCGTTGGGGTTGAAATAGAGTCGTTGGAGCCTTTAATTCCCTCCATAAATGCAGTTCTGCAGCTCCCCGTTTCGAAACGCTCAAAGTCGTTTCGAAACGCTCTTAATATAGAAAGAGCCGTTGCAGTCTGTCAGGGCACCCGTTTCGGAACACCTCCTTGCCGTTTCGGAACGCGTATCGGAACGCTATAAGCCCGTATCGAAACGACCTACATTCAAAAGTTAGTTGGGAAAGAGCCGTTGGGGTTTATGACTGTTGTGGTCAGTGCCACGTGGGCGTATCGGAACGGCCTAGCCCGTTTCGAAACGCTAAGGCCCGTTTCGATACGAGTATCGAAACGTTTTAGCCACTGGAGGCACCTGTTTCGAAACGCCCTAAGGTGTTTCGAAACACTTGGTCAGTTTTGTGAAAAATGGCCTTTGAAAACATGAAAAACCTTTTTTAAAGACATCCCTAAACATGTTTGGACTTTGGAAATGTTTTAAATACTTTTTAAATCAGTCCAAATTATTTTTCAATTATTATATCAAAACATTAGTTCTACATCTCTGGTTTTACATTAGGTGTCTGGTCTACCATTTTTAAATGGCCGGTGTCAACTCCTCCTTTTTAATTCCGATTAAATTTTCAAAACCATTTAAAACTCGGTTCCTCCAAGTGACATCGAGGCATATATTTTGAATTTTTAATTTAGTCGCTACAGGATTACAGATGATAATTAGACAAGATAAAATAAAATGAAAAAATATGGTTGCTAATCGGAGTGAGACCTTAACGAGTTTTGCTTCGGTTTTCCCCGTGTAACTCGTTCGGTTCGGTCTGTTGGCTAGGCCGAGATGAGGAGGTTTACATTTGGTGGTATTAGAGCCTCGATTACGAGGTCTCCCGGGAAGGTAAGTTAGGTAAGTTTGTTTGGTTGGTTGTTTACCATTGCACGGTGTGTGAAAGCATGTTTTATTATTCTTGTTGTTGGTTGAAGTTTAGTCGAGTGTTCCCATTGCTAGGTGTTGTTATTGGAAAATGGTTTTGGTTTAAAGAGCTTGAGAACTTGGATCCTTTCCCTTGCTAACCTAATGTTTTCTTGTGTGTGATGTGTTTGTTGTTTTATATTTTATCTTCGTTATGGTAAGACTGAGAGGACGACCTAGAGCGGGTGACTAGACACCCGGGGATGTGTCTCATGTTTCTCCTACTCCCGATGGTAATGGGGTGGGTGGCGAAGGTAATGTGCCTCAGGCCGGTGCGAATGCTGGAGGAGATGGTAATGGACCTCAGGCTGGTGCAAATGTTGCGGGTAATGGAGCTCAGGCGGGTCAAGGTCAGGTAGGTGCGGACATGACCCATTTGATTCAGACTATAGCCGGGGCTTTTCAGACAACTTTAGCCGGTATGCATGCTGCAGTAACACCTCAGGGTGCAGGGACAAGTTTACCCCTTGAGAGGCTTCGTAGCTTGGGGGAGTTGAGTTTCGTGGTTTGACTCCCGAGGGTTCATAGGATTGGCTCGAGAGTACTATTCGTATCTTGGGTCAGATGAAGTGCTTAGACACTTGTAAGTTAGGTTGTGTTGTATCCTTGCTTCAGGAAGATGTGTATGCTTGGTGGACTACCGTTACTTCGGGTATGGCAGAAGCGGATGTCACTTGGGAATTCTTTCGAATAGCCTTTAAGAAGAAGTATCTAGAAGTCCGATATCAGGATGTGAAGAAGAGAGAGTTTATGACCTTGGTTCAGGGTAGTAAGACGGTGTCTGAGTATGAGGTTCAGTTTGTGAGGTTGAGCCAGTATGCTCCCGAGTTGGTTCCCAGTGAGAGGGAACGGTGTGAGCGTTTCCGATATGGTTTGACTAGGGATGTGAAGACGTATATGCTCGCTTCTGACTACATCGAGTTTGATGTTTTGGTCTCTAGGGCCAAAGATTTTGAGCAGAACTTAGGCTCGAGTACTCGTGCAAGTGGGTCTGATACCGGGAAGAGACACGCAGATTGGGATAAAGATCATGCCAAGAGACACAAAGATAGGAGGTATCAGCCCGATTCGAGACTTATAGGCGGTAACCATGGGCAGAGCCATCAGGGCCAAGAGGCTGTTGTTCACACTCCTGAGTGCACTAGATGCGGGAGACGCCATTAGGGCGAGTGTATGGGTACCTTTGGAGTATGTTGGAACTGTGGTTCCCGAGATCATTTGAGGCGTAACTGTCCACACTTGGCTAAAGGTGGACCGGCTCCAGCTAGGGGGTTTGAGCATCAAAGAGGCCGTGGGTGCGGTCGAGGTAATTTTCTGCCGAGGAATGATGGTCAGAGGAACTTAGCTCATGTAGTGGCAGTTCAGCCCGAGGGTGGAGGACCGGCTAGGGTGTATGCATAGTGAGAGGCTGGGAATGACACGAATGTCATTGTAGGTACTTTCACGTTACAATCTTTGACTTTTCTTTCTTTGATAGACTCGGGTTCGACACATTCGTACATTCTCGGTGAACATGCAATATCTCTAGGTTTACTGTATGAGTGGTTAGAGGTAGGTGTAAATGTTACTAGTTCTTTCGGTAAGACTGTGGTAGTTAGGAAGATGTATAGGAGGTGTCCTCTGATGATTCAGGGCTATGTGTTTCCGGTCGACATGATGGAATTGTCATTCTATGGTTTTGATGTGATTTTGGGCATGGATTGGCTCGTGGAGCATAGAGCTAGGGTAGACTTTGAGACCAAGAGAGTCTCTTTGAGGCTTATGGATGATTTCGAAGTTGTAGTGGTGGGCGAGAACATTAAGTTCTTGTCCAATGTTGTTTCTACTTCTGAAGCTCAAAGATTGATGGATTCGGGTTGTCAGACGTATTTGGCTTATATGATGAATCCGAATATGAGTAAAGTTAGACCGCGAGACATCAGAACAATTTGTGATTTTCTGAGTGTTTTTCCGAAAGAGTTCCCGGGTTTGCCTCCAAATAGGGAAGTTGAGTTTGCTATCGAGACGTATTCTGATTCTGCACCTGTGTCTATTGCTCCGTATAGAATGGCACCGAAAGAGTTGAAAGAGTTGAAGACACAGCTTCATGAATTGTTAGATAAAGGTTTCATTAGGCCTATATCTCTCCGTGGGGTGCTCTGGTTTTGTTTGTGAAGAAAAAAACGGCAGTATGAGGATGTGTATAGACTATAGGCAGTTAAACAAGGTAACAGTGAAAAACAAGTATCTTTTGCCACGAATAGATGATTTGCTTGATCAGTTGAAAGGTGCTTCAGTGTTTTTGAAGATTGATTTGAGATCAGGTTACTATCAATTGAAGGTAAAGGATGTGGACATACCAAAGACCGCTTTCCGTATACGTTTTGGGCACTACGAGTTCTTGGTAATACCTTTCGGTTTGACAAATGCTCTAGCTGCATTTATGGATATGATGAATCAAGTGTTCCACGAGTTTTTGGATAGGTTTTTGGTAGTGTTCATAGATGATATCTTAGTGTACTCTAGGACCAAGGAGGAGCATGATGAGCATTTGCGGCTAGTGCTTCAGACATTGCTTGAAAATCAGTTGTATGCCAAGTTGAGTAAGTGCGAATTTTGGATTAAGGAGGTAGTCTTCCTAGGTCATGTGATCTCGGCCAAAGGATTTTCGAAGTCATAGTGAGTTGGAAACAACCGAAGTCAGTGACGGAAATCCGTAGTTTCCTAGGCTTGGCGGGGTACTACCGAAGATTTGTCGAAGGATTTTCGAAGATTGCGGCACCTTTGACTAAATTGCTTCAGAAGAATGTTTCGTATGAGTGGTCAGATACAAGACAGCAAGCGTTTGAGAAGTTGAAGAAAGCTTTGACCGAAGCTTCTATTTTGATTCAGCCTGAACCGGGGAAAGAGTTTGTAATTTACAGTGATGCATCGTATGTAGGTTTAGGTTGTGTGCTTATGCAAGAGGGTAAGGTTGTAGCTTACGCTTCGAGACGGTTGAAGGTTAACGAGAAGAACTACCCAACTCATGATATAGAGTTAGCCGCAGTAGTGTTTGCTTTGAAGATTTGGAGACCATCTTTATGGTGAGAAGTGCACAGTTTATACCGACCACAAGAGTTTGAAATACTTGATGACTCGGAGAGAATTGAACCTTATACAACGAAGATGGATAGAGCTTCTTAAGGATTATGACCTTACGATAGAGTACCATCCGGGTAAGGCAAACGTAGTGGCCGATTCTTTGAGTAGAAAAGTGGCAGTTGAGTTGCGAGCTATGTTTGCGAGATTGAGTGTGTCGCGGGATGGCGGTTTGATAGCCGAACTACAGGTTAAACCTTTGTTGGTTCAGTTGATTCGAGAGAAACAATTTCAAGACGAGTCTTTGGCACCTCACGTGAAAGACATAGCCGAGGGTAAACCCACAGATTTTTGTTTTGGTGAGAATGGGATTCTATATTTCAAGGATAGGTAGTTGTTCCGGAAGATTCCGATTTGAGACGTACTATCTTGAATGAAGCCCATAACAGTCCTTTTGCTATGCATCTGGGTAGTACGAAGATGTACCGTGGGTTAAAAGGAGATTACTACTGGATTGGGTTGAAGAAAGATGTGGTCGAGTTTGTGAGTAAGTGTATGGTATGTTAGTGAGTTAAGGCCGAGCATCAGTTTCCTTCAGGTTTGTTACAGCCGTTGAAGATTCCAGAATGGAAGTGGGAACGTATTACCATGGACTTTGTGTCGGGTTTACCGTTGACTCCTTCGAAGGAGAATTTATTGTAGGTGATAGTCGATAGATTCACCAAGTGTGTCCATTTCATACTTGTTCGTACTACCTACACCTTAGATAAGTTGGCCGATTTGTACATCAGTGAGATAGTGAGGTTGCATGGGGTACCGAAATCGGTTGTATTAGACGGAGATTCAAGGTTTACAACTAGATTTTGGGAGTGTTTGCATCGTGCCTTGGGTACTTGGTTGAACTTCAGTACTTCGTATCATTCGCAGTCAGATGGTCAGTTAGGGAGAGTTATTTAGGTGTTAGAGGACATGTTGAGGTGTTGTATCATCGACTTTTAGGGTTCTTGGGAGAAACACCTATCGTTAGTAGAGTTTGCGTACAACAACAGTTATCAAGCCAGTATTCAGATGGCACCGTATGAAGCTTTGTATGGTAGGAAGTGTAGAACACCTATCTGTTGGGTCGAGGCCGGGCAGAAGCTCGTACCAATGCCGAATTTACTCAAGGGCACTACCTTGAAGGTAAAATTGATCTGTGATTGCTTGAAGGCAGCTTCAGACCGACATAAATCATATGTCAATTTAAAGAGAAAGGAGATAGAGTATGTCGTGGGCGAAAAAGTGTTTTTGAAAGTCTCACATTGGAAGAAGGTGATGAGGTTTGGTAGGAAAGGTAAGTTGAGTCCGCGATTCATAGGTCCTTACGAGGTAGTTGAGAGAATTGGTCCCGTTGCTTATAGATTGAGACGGCCGACAGAGTTAGAGAAGATTCATGATGTGTTCCATGTTTCGATGCTTCAGAAGTATAGATCGGATCAGTCTCGTGTAATACCAGTGGAAGAGATTGAGTTGAACGCCGACCTGTCGTATGATGAAGAGTCGATTGAAATTCTTGTTACGGATAGGAAAGTGTTGCGTGGGAGATCTATCGAGTTAGTCAAAGTTTTGTGGAGACACCGAGGTGTAGAAGATGCTACTTGGTAGAGGAAGGAAGACATGGAAAGTCAGTTTTCGTATATCTTTTCGTCGGGTAATTTTAGGGACGAAATTCTTTAAGTGGGGAGAGTTATAACGCCCGGGGTTTGGGGCCTAGGAGATAGCTGGGTTTGGTTAAACTGGTTCGGGTTAATTTAATCGAAAGGAAACATTTTTAATAGACAAAAGGGTCTTTTATTAAAAGGGACAAAATGGGAATTTTAGGGTAAATGAAACAAAGAAAGAAAGAAAAAGTTTGAAAGAAAAAAAAAACATCTTCTTCAAAAAACCCCCTTTTTCACCAAAAACCTCTTCCCAACCCTATTTTCACTATTTCATTGCCCAAATTTCTCTTTCAAGCAAGTTTTGAAGGTAAGCATTCCATTGTTTTAATTTTTCTTCCCTTAAGTTGTCACTAGTTAGATTTTCCTTAAAAATCCATTATTTAGGGTTATTTTAAAAATGTTTTGAGATTGAAAATTAGTAAAATGAAGGGATTTTCGTGTGAGTATTTTAATGTCATGTTTAAGGGTGTTTTTAATCATGTTTTGGTGTCTTAAAAATACTAGAATGGTGGCTAATAGTGGGAAACCCGAAATGGGTCTAAAAATGGGATTTTTGGGTTGAAAAAGTTGAGTTTTTGGCTTGGTTTTGGGTTGAAATCGTGGTTGGTGGTTTTTTTGATGTTGGGGGTGTTTCTAGATGATATTGGGTTTGTTTTGATGGTTGAAATCGACGGATTCAGTTTGTGGTTTGTCTAGAACGAATTTGTGGAGTTTTGGGTGAAATTTGGGTTCGAATCAATGTGTTTTGGTTGCAAGGAGTGGGTTTCCGGGTTGTTGATGGTTTACAAGTGTATTAGCATCCTAATATTTTGTTTTGGGTTGTCTTGAAGCAGAGGAGATTGATTCGGGTACTTTGGGCGCGATACCGGGTGTTACGAAGGCTTGGGATCGGTGTTTCGTCTTTCGTTTGGGCTCTATCGGTGAGTGGAAATGTTTGAGACTTTAAAATGGTTCAAAGAGGTTTTCTTGGGGGGTTTGAGTGGAGCCTTAAGGGCTAACCTAAACCTAACTGTAAGTTGCCTAGTTTATCTTGTTTCGTTAATTGTTGGTGTGTGCGGATATGCGTGTTGTTGTGTGAAATGTAGATTACTTTTACTCTTCGTTTTAATGTTGTTGTGTAGTCGGTGTGGATGCCAAGCCTCACGTGATGGTTGTTGTATACGGTGATGTGTAGTCCTATCGGAAAACTGCGAGTTGTTGTGAACAGTGATGTGTAGTCCCACCGGGAATGGTTGTGCATGTGCAAACCATGTTTGGTCTATGCTTGCGTTTATTTCATCTCTTACTTAAATGGTTTTGTGTTCCAAAACTAAAATATTTGTTTTAAACTACATTGTTGTTGTGTTTAGAGCTCCGCTCACTAAGCTTTTAAGCTTACGCTCTCTCTTTTTCCAACAATGCAGATCGTTAAAAACTTCGGGAGGCAATTGGGCAAGGGAGGAGTCTCTTAGAGTTCTTGATAAGCTCAAAGTATGGTTTTATGGTTGTAATAATGCTTAGACAATGTGAATACTAGATTTCATGTTAGGGAGTTGGTGTTCAAACTCCTATATTTTGGCTTTTTCAAGTTGCTAGCATGTCTTAAATGTTGGTGCCATAATATGTTGAAGTTTGTTAAGGTTTTTGGTAGATTCCTTTGCTTTTTGACCTGTTGGTGTTTTTGAATGCTAAGTGTTCTTATGAACTTTGGGTTGAGATTCATTCTCGTTGCGTATATGCATGTTTGAGGTCGTGTTTATGGTGTCTTACCTCTAGACTAATTGTATATTGAGATGTCATGTGGTTCGTGATGTTTCGAAGCAAGTTTGGGGACGTTTGGAGATGTCAAAATATGTTCTCAGGCTAAACTATGCCCAGGCGTTTCGGAACGCCTGATATGGTTTCGGAATGGTCGAGCTCCAGGGGTACTCGTATCGGAATGAGGGTGGTGCCGTTTCGGTACGATTTGCCACTGAAGGTTCCTGTTTCGAAACCATGTAGGGTCGTTCCGATACGTTTGGCCACTGGAGGTTCTCGTTTCGGAACAAGGTGGGACCGTTTCGGAACGGCTTGATGTTGTTTTTTAAATGAAGCCCGCATTTTAGAACGGGCAGGCCTGTTTCGAAACGCAGGTAGTTAAAATTGTAAAAAGGCATCTTCGAGGGTTTCCAAATGTTTTGTTTCAGTCCCTAATGCTTGTATGTTTCCTAGATGAGTCACATGTGCTCATTTGTGATAGGTTTTCCCGTGAGTATGAATTTGACTAATAACTACTTGGTAAGTTTAATTCATCGTATGCCTTCTGATTGGCTCGTGTTTCCGTTGTTGTCTCCATGCTTAGGATTAAAGATGATAATTAGACAAGATAAAATAAAATGAAAAAAATGGGGTTGTTAATCGAAGTGAGACCTTAACGGGTTTTGCTTCGGTTTTTCCCGTGTAACCCATCTGGTTCGGTCTGTTGGCTAGGTCGGGACGAGGGGGTTACAATATTAGAGTTGTAAAGACTCTTTTACCCTTACGAGTTACCAAAAATCTCAAAATAACCTAAATTAAATATTTTCTCACCCTATTTATAAGCTAATCATATTTATTTTTTCTTTTTATTATCACATATTTATATGTGTATTTAAATTTATTAATTAAATAAATTATATTAAAATAATTATATAAATAATAAATTAATATATAAATCATTCGAATATGTTTAGAAATGTTATATTAAAAATATTGATAACTAATAAACTATTCAAACAAGTATTGAATATAATCATGTCCTTATATGTCATTTTACTTGTTTAAATAATCTAACAGTTATCGGCTATTAGTTAACTTTACCAAACACTTTTATACAATCAGCTAATACAATCCGCTAGTCAAATCAGCTAATGCAACCAACTATCAGCTAATGTAATCTGCTATCCGCTAATTGTCAAACAGGGTCATAGTTAAACCTTCATGATTTATAAATATATTAAGTTTTCGATTGATGAATGAAATTTATGATACGGTAAAATTAGATCAATTATTATATGCGTTAGAGTTATGACCTAAATTTTATTTTTGACTTTTATTTATGGAATTGATCAATCTTAATGGAACTCTACTTCTCTTTTTTAGATATGTGTTGAGGAGTAGAGAATTTAGTTTAAGTAGAATTTCTTTTTATACAGATTTCCGTTGGAAACAAATCTTTTATCCCTATAAATATATACAAGAGATTTAAAAGGTTTATTCATTCAGTTATAATACATTTTTTTACGTTGTGAAAATTTCTCTTCTTCTATTCGTAATTTTTTAATTTTGAGTTTCTCACGTGAAATTTTAGTGTTATTTTTCATTTTTACATTTACATTTACATTTATTTATTTATCTAGTTATTATTTTCCCGATAGTATAACAAGCTGGCTATTACCTATATCTATAGTTTATAAGTAACAATAAAGTTCAATTAAAAAAAGGTTTATTTTCTATTTAAAAAAGTAACATTAAAGTTCCTCACAAAATTTATGGTACAGGGTTGACTTCTTATTTGCATTGCCGTACACCCCCAAAGCCGACTGACATATACTCGGTTGGTCTAAAAAAGGAAATATTCAATTGGAAGGTGAATAAACCAACGAGCCGTGCATCCAATTATTTCTGCAAAATAATAAATCTAGTACTTAATTATATCAATTTAATAATTTCAACATTTTTACGTATCAATCAGAAAATTTTATTAATAAATAAAATAAAATAAAAACATAATTTATCAAATGCTTTAAAACAATCAAAAAATAATAATAAAATTATATATTTAAAAAGAAAAGACAAACGATATACTAATCATATTAAATATTTTCTCTTTGTACCAAATATCTTTTATGCAGTCCATTGTAGAAAGTGTCACTGGAAATTGTCAAAACACGAATCAGATAAAATCTCAAAAAATCATCAATCACCTTTCATGCTTATTCCCAAAGGCAACGATCCGCTACACAGTTTTAATTACATCGACCATAACAATAAAAGAGGATCAAATTGTCCAAAACCATTAACAACACAAATCATAAACAAAGTTGTGAGGGTCATCGAACGAACACCAAACGCTTACAAAAGTATTCATAAAATGTATCATAAAGCAAAAAAAGTGTCATAAAGAAATAAGGAAAAAGTGTCGCAGAGGCAAAGAAAAACGCAACAACATATGTGAAGAAAAAAATAAATAGATTTAAATATAAAAAGACGAAAAAAATATAAATTACTGACGATCACAATCAACATCAAAATTGACGTTACTGTTGTCGATTAAAAAAAATAAACTGCCAGAAAGAAAGCAAAGCTTAACATATTTGTTGTGTTTTTTAATCCACAATTTTTTGTTTATAACACATTGACCTAAATATAAGAGAATGATAATGCTATTTTTTATTTTTTCCTTATTGAAGTGTTGAAGTAAACTACTTTCTCTCTTTTCGTTGTTATTAAAAAAAATAAAAGAATAACTACTACATATCTTTACTGATATGTTGATGTTATTCATGTTAATCATTTTTTAAATAATTTTTATAAAATTTTTGACATCAAAAAAATCAATAGAACCACTGATGTCAAGACCATGATTTTTTGAAAATCTTTTCTTCCTTTTTGAGTAATACAGATACTCAAAGAATTTCTATTAAAGAAATCACGTGGTTCCAAGACCATGATTTTTTTGGATAATTAATATGGGTTTTAAATAATAATAATAATAATAATAATAATAATAATAATAATAATAATAATAATAATAATAATAATAATAATAATAATAATAATAATAATAATAATAATGGGTTTTATTTTAGTTGTAATCATATATATTCTTATAATTGAGTGTCATAATTATATTTTTTTTATATTTTAAGTGTTTAAAGTATTTTTGGATTAAAAAAAAGTGTTTAATGATTTTTTCGTTCTCATTTTAAGTGCCTTATCGTTAACGACTCTTTAAAAATTTTATTATTCAATCAATGCTCAACATGTGAAATTAATTTTAATATTTTTAAAAAACTTTAAAACTTTAATTTTTTAATAAAATCTTGAAATCCTCAAAAATCCTCAAATCAATCCCTAAAATCTAAAAAATCTAAAATCCCCAAATCGTCACCACTACCATCTTCGATCGTCGTCTCTGAGCTCACCCCTTTAGTCTTCGGACTCATCGGCCATTTTCTCCAATTGTCATCACCAAAAATTGACGAATGATGTGCCAGTCAAATGGAGAAAATCGCCGAAAATTATCGATTTTTGACGACGACACGTTGGGAGAAACTGTAAAATCAAAATTGATTTTGATATAACAATATTTTTTAAGGACTTAATTGCAAAATAAAATAAATTTTTAAATACTCAAAAGACTCACAAAATGAAAAGGAATCGAACTTTAAGTGTTTCTAAATCAAAAGACAAGTACCCAAAATATTTTCTAAGTATTTTTGAACTAAAATTTTCAAGTTTGGTCCAGACGTACCGATACGGTTACATCCATATCGATACGGTTTTTGGCTATTGGAAAACGAGTTATGCAAAATAAGAAAATTGTACTGATACGCTCATTGCTGTACAGATACAACTTTTAGACTCGAAGCATAAATTTTACAAAAAAAGGTTCTGGTACGCTACTTGCAGTACCGATACGCCATTAAAACCTGAAAAGTAAAAATTACTTATCGTATCGATATGCTCATTTCCGTACCGATACGAGTCGGTAAGAGTTGATAAATCTTGGTATTTAATTTTTGACTGTTTCCTTGTCAGTTTATTGGAATCAAACACTTTGAAAAATGGTTAACTGTACTGATAAGCTCAACGGTCGTACCGATACACTTTTTGGTTAACCACTTCTCTAGATTCTAGTGAGCAAAATTAGTACCCGTACACACTATGACGTACCAATCCCTTTTGTAAAATATGGTTTTCGTACTGATATGCCTCATTGCGTACCGATATGCTATTTGTATACAACGACTCTTTCTTCTTATGAAAGGTACCGATACAGTGGCAGGTGTACCGATACAGTATGTTGTAGAAGTGTATTTATGGTGGGAAAAAGAGAGCCCAACGGCTCTATTGATGATGCCAACCACCCAAACGGTTAGAATTTAATGAAGATGTATAAAAGCAAGTCATAAAAGCTACAACAACAACTATTGAACAAGTCAAGCACAATCAAATAAAAATCCAATATCTTTGAGCCTATTAGAGGCAAATTCTTGTAACCCTCTTGAGAGCTTTTATTTTATTTTTTTAATCAAGTTTAGGGTTAGAGTGAACTTGTAATTGGGCAATTATTCACCTATTCTTAGGTATTTTTTGTTGCCAAAACTTCTCTTGTAAAGAGTGGGTCTTGATTAAGCTTTGGGTAGAAAGCTCAATCGGTTTGTAAGGTTTCCTCCTAATCGGAGAAAAAGAAGAAGAATTTCTAGTGAAATTGATTGAAAATCCTTAGTGGGAGCTAAGGTAGTGGATGTAGAGCTTGTTCTAAGCTTGAACCACTATAAATTCTCTTGTCTTTAATTTTTACTTTACAACTTTGCTCCCTTTTTATTTTAAAAAGCCAGTTCACCCCCTCTTGGCCATTTGTTCATCGATTGATCCACACAACAATTGGTATCAGAGCCTAACTCTTTGAGAGATTAATGTTGCGTGCAAAAGTGATGCATAAATTAGCGTGCAAGTGTACATGGTGCCAAGTTATAGTATTTAAGATATCGTCTCCACAGAGATTGTGATAGCTTTTCTGAGTTCACTTTTCTACACGAGTAAAATAAAAATACAGATATTAGAAGATGGTTTGATTGAAGCTAAAACTAAAACAAGTAAAATAAATTGAGAAATCAGAGTGAGAGAATGGGCCGGTATTGGATGTTTCGTAGTGTGGAGAATTGATATACTGTCTCGGCACAATTTTGCTAATCAACTTAACAACTTCAGCTGTCGCCCACAAGAATGCCTCGGCAGGCACCCGCCTCGGCATAGTTGGGTGAGACCGCCTGGGCAGTTAAGTGATGATTCAAGGTTCGGCAAGGCTCCCTTCTATGACTCCCTCTTCTCCCGAAGCTTGAAGTACTATTGGCGAACACGTCTTTGATGATACCTCCCGGCATGAATCTAAGGGCGAAAACCAACCGATTGTAGATCCTCTTTTAGCCGCTGAACTTCTTAACTTATCCCTAAGCTGAAATAGCTTTACCTTATGGTTGGATAAAACTGTGTTTACTCGTTTCGTGAGTTCAACTCTCCCGATATTGAACACATAGATTGAAACCCTCTTCTCTCCCGATAAAGATTGCAACAATGAAGAACCAAGAGTAAACAAACCTTGAATTTTATTGCAAAACTAAAAACCTAAACGAATACAACAAGTCTCACAGCTACTACATAACCAACCCTTAGCCCAAGGGAAGCTTTAGAACATGGTGGGTTGGACGGCAAGGGTTTCGACAATAAGGAGTTTCTCTCAAATCTCAATTGTGTTCTCTCCTCTTGTCGATTACATGTATATAGGGGAGGAGCCTAGGTCTAGGTCGGTTTAGGGTAGGAATACTAGTTAGAGTAAGATTACAACTCATTAAAAGATCATTTAATACTCCTAGATTCTCGTTTGACATTTCTTCATCTTGACTTTAACCTGGCTTTTCTTTGTCTGTTGGGGCCTAATGCACGTGCAAGTGGTCTATAAAAATTGGGCTTGATAATATCTTTCTATCGCATACCACTTTGCATTTTTCCATTCTTCCTTGAAGTGCTGCCTCGGTGACAAGTAGTTGACTGCCTCGGCGGGGATATGGACTGGTGTGTAGGTGTTGGCACAGCTTTGCATTCTGGTTCTTTTCCTCCTCGATCAGCTTTCTTGATGATCCAATAGCTTCCTTTTTCAGCTCCCAACTTTCTCGTTATCTGCCCTTTTTGCTGCCTCGGCGGCATCTACCTGGGCGGGTACCTATGCACAAGAGAAAATGCACTTGAGCAGTATCATATGTATAAAATCAACTCAATTCATCAAACAAGGCAGATAATCTAATCTATGCTATTTTGTGTATATTACCTACTAAATGCAACCTAAACTACACTTAAGAACAACAATAATTGAGCTAAACTAGGGTATAAATATATGACTTTTGCGCACTTAACAATTAACATCTACAAGAGGCGATCCTTGAAGCAATCCAATCAATCGACAATAAAGCAATGACGTCTACTTCCACCAACTTTTATGAGATTCAATCCACCACCAAACCTCTCTTCTTCAATGGGGACAACTACCCATATTGGAAGAATCAGATGATATTATTCATCAAATCCAACGATTACCTCCTTTGGGATGTAATCAAAGACGAGCCATCCATTCCAATGACGCAAGAAGGTGATAGACAGATTCCCAAGGCAAAACAAGAAATGATGGATGAAGAAAGAAGAAAGCTACAAGTTAATGATAAGGCCTTGCACACGCTCTTTTGTGCACTCAGACCGGACATATATTCGAAGATGTCCTCTTGTACAAGTGCAAAAGAGGTGTGAGACACGATCGAGACCACCTACGAGGGCACCAACGATGTTAAGGAGACCAAGATTGGACTCCTCAACTTAACTTACGAGAATTTCAAAATGGAGCCCGGCGAGACTGTCACGAAGATGTTTGATCGTTTCTTGGTTATCACCAACGGTCTCAAGCTTGTCCAAAAACTACTCTACTCTCTTCCTGAGTCATGGGATGGGAAGAGAACCACCATCATCGAGACAAAAGATTTGAAGATATTGAAGTTCGATGCACTCATAGGTTCTCTCCTTACTCATGAGATCACGAAGCAAGGAAGAGAAGAAGAAAAGAGAAGAGAAAATGATGGAGAAGAAGAAAATCAGAATTGCTCTCAAAGCTTCACAAGAAAAGAGTGATTCAAGCGAGAAAGAGCTTGAAGAGATGGTTATACTAGCCAACCGGGGAAGAAAGTTCTTTAGAAAAAGAGACTTCAAGAACAAGAACAAGAAAGAGGAAGAGGAAGAGGAGAATGATCAACTCATATGCTATGAGTGCAAGAAGCCAGGGCACATTATAACTGAATGCCCTAAACTCAAAAGGAAGAGCTTCGGGAAGAAGGAGAAGCTCAAGACCAACGTTGCTACTTGGAGTGATGAGGAATCATCATCCGATGAAGAGGAACAAGAGGTTGCCAAACTTTGTATGGCTTTTGAGGAAGATTCTAAGGTAACCTCTAACACATCATCTTTTGATTATACTTTTGATGAACTTCAAGAAGCTTATGATGAGTTCCAAGAGGTGTATGATGAATTGGTTGGGAAATACAAGGAATCAATTTTGAAAAACAAGAAAATTGTTTCCGATTTAAAAAGCCAAAATGACTCCGTATCCAAAACTAATTCGGAACTTGAAAAGAAGGTTTGTGCTTTAAAAGACAATTTAACAGATTTTGAAAAAGAAAAAATTGATTTAAATAACCTTCTTTCCGAGCTTAATTATCATCACCATAAGGATGTGAATGATCTCACATCTTCTTTGAACAAAGTTGGGAACTCAAGTTTTGAAAAAAGTGAATCTTCCAAACTCAACTATCTAAAAAGACACTTTGAAAGCTAACATTTGGGTAAGAGGATTGCCAAGGGTAAGAGGATTAGGAGCGTTTGGGTTCCTAAGAACCTAATTGCTTCTAATGATTTACATGCTATTGTTTCTTGGATTCCTAAGGGAAACAAAATTTTGAAAGCTAACGTTCATGGACCCAAAGTGATCTGGGTACCAAAAATCAAAACCTAATCTTTTTTTGTAGGGGGAGCATTGCTACAAGGCCAAAGCTTCAAGTCAAAACACATGGTACCTTGATAGTGGATGCTCAAGACACATGACCGGTGACAAGAGTAGATTCATGTAACTAAAGCCAAAAAGTGGTTGATTAGTAACATTTGGTGACAACTCCAAAGGCCACATTGAAGGAATTGACTCAATTGGTAATCACTCTTCCATACTTATTGATAATGTTTTATATGTCAACCGTCTAAAACATAACTTGTTGAGTAATAGTCAATTATGTGATAAAGGCTTTAATGTTCATTTTGATATAAATGGTTGTAAAATCGTGAACATTGAAACTAACAAAATAATGCTCATAGTCCATCGCATAGGCAATATCTATATAGTGCATTTAGATGACATTCACATTTCTAATGCACGCTTTGTAGCTAAGGATGAACATGATTCATTGTTATGGCATAGGAAATTAGGACATGCTAGCATGAGTGTTTTAGAAAAAATTGGTTTCCCAAAATCTAGTAAGAGGTTTACCTAAGCTAAAATTTTCTCTAGATAAAATTTGTGATGCTTGTGCTAAGGGTAAACACAAAAGAGTTTATTTTAAGTCCATTAATGATGTTTCAACTAGTAGAGTTTTACAATTGATTCATATGGATCTTTTTGGCCCAATTAGGACTGTGAGCTTGGGTGGAAATCATATACTTTTGTGTTAGTAGATGATTAGTCTAAATACACTTAGCTTCTATTCTTAAGTACCAAAGATAAAGCTTTAGAAAAGTTCATCACATTTTTAAAAATTTCTCAAAATGATCTTGGTCAACAAATTTCTCATATTAGGAGTGACCATGGAACCGAATTTCAAAATTTAGGATTTCAGGATTTTTGTAACACTAATGGTATAAGCCATAACTTTTCCGCACCTCACACTCCTCAACAAAATGGGGTAGTTGAGAGTAAAACACAAACTTTAGAAGAAATAGCTAGAACCATGCTTTGTGAAAATAATTTACCTAAATATTTTTAGGCAGAAGCCACATGCACCGCTTGACATATCATTAACCGAGTAATGATTAGGCCAATTTTAAAGAAAACTCCTTATAGATTTTAAAATCAAAGAAGCCTAACATTAGCCATTTTCATCCTTTTGGATGCAAGTGTTTTGTTTTAAATAATAGAAAAGATAATTTATGTAAATTTGATGCAAAAAGTGATGAAGCTATTTTCTTAGGGTATTCTTTAAACTCTAAATCCTATTGAGTATTTAGCAAAAGAACTTTGGTTGTAGAAGAGTCTATTCATGTGGTTTTCAATGATAACATCCTTACGAGGAATGATTCTTATGGTGATGATGATATAGGAATCATTGAAGCCAATGATGGTGGACAATCATCAAAGGTGGATGGGGTTCCAACCAAGGAAGAAGAAGCACATGATCCACCTCTAGAAGTTGTTATGCTCGATATCCTTCAACCGAATTGCTTTCCAAGTGGTGGATAAGATGTATTTTGGGTGTATTTAGTGGAAGCAAAAGGATAGACAAAAAGATAAAAGATTTATAATTGTTTAAGATTTGAACAAACTCTACATCCACTACCTTAGCTCCCCACTAAGGATTTCAACCAATACACTAAGAATTCTTCCCATTTTCTTTGCTTAGGAGGCAACCAGTTACAACCTAGACTAACTCACCAAGTCTAGCAACCAAAGCTCACAAATCGAGCTTTGGGATCACTTTCTAACAAGAGAAAACTTAGCAAACTAGAAATCCCTTAAAAAGGTTGATGTTTGCACTCTTAAGCTCTCACCCAAAACCTAATACACTTGAGCATACATTGACATTTAAGCTTATAAGTGTTGTCTATACAAAGAATGATAAATTAAGCTCTACGACAAATTTTCTTCATAATGTTGTTGACTCTTGGATCATTAGTCTTCTATAGATGCTTGGAGGTCCCTTTTATACTCCCAATTAAGTTCCTAGCCTTTGGAGACTGTTGGGGTTGAATTAGAGCCGATACGGCCTTTATTCCCCGCAATAAATGCAGTTCTAGAGCTATCCATATCGATACGTGAGTAGGCGTATCAGTACGCCCTTCTTTAGAACTAGCCCATGTGTTTTCCTCAGTTGATGCGTATTGATACTCGTTGGAGCATATCAGTACGACCTGCATTTCAAATAGCCGTTGGGAGCAGTTAGGTGTATTGGTACACGATACAACTGTATCGATATGGATACTAGCCGTTAGGGGTTTGTAAAACAATCATATTGAAACGTCACGTAGCGCATCGATACGGGCCCTCTCCGTACCGATAAGGCAAGCTGTATCGGTACGAGTTTTGGCTAATAGAATTTTCATGTAGCTGAAACCCTAAAGCGTATCGATACGGGGTATACCATATCGGTACGGTTACTTGAAAAACTCGGGTTTGGTTACTTGAAAGTCATTCTAAATCATTTCTAAGGCTTATAAAAACCATCAAACATATTTTCAAGTTGTTTGGACTTATAAACATTTTGAAACCTTCTCAATTTAGTCCAAAATATTTTTTCTATTATTATATCAAAACAAACATTTCAATAGAAGCCTTGAAGGATATGACTCTAATGGAGAAGGAAGCGAGCTACCCAAGGGAGTTCAACTATGTCAAAGGTGGTGAGATTTTGGGTGATCCATCCAAAGGGATAACCACTAAATCCTCTCTTAAACTTATGAATGATGTTGCATTTATTTCATGCATAAAGCCTAAAAATATCAAAGAAACATTAAATGATGATTTTTGGATATTGGCCATGCAAGAAGAATTAAATCAATTTGAGAGGAGTCAAGTTTGGAAACAAGTTGATAGGCCTAGTAATAAGTCTATAATAGGAACTAAATGAGTTTTTAGAAACAAACTAGATGAGAGTGGTAACATAGTGAGAAACAATGCTAGACTTGTTGCTCAAGTTTACACTCAAGAAGAGTGAATCGATCTTGATGAAACTTATGCACTCGTAGCTAGGATGGAAGTTATTAGGATGCTTCTTGCATTTGCATGTTATCATAAATTCAAGCCTTTTCAAATGGATGTAAAAAGTGCTTTTCTAAATGGTTTTATAAATGAAGAAGTGTATGTTGAACAACCATCGGGTTTTGAAGATCCAAAAATTCCAAACCATGTTTTTAAACTCTCTAAATCTTTATATGGGTTGAAACAAGCTCCGAGAGCTTGATGTGAAAGATTTTCAAACTTTTTTTATTGAAAAATGTTTTGAAAAATTGAAAGGGGGATACTACACTTTTCATTAAAAGAAATGACAAAGACATTTTATTAGTTCAAATATACGTTGATGATATAATTTTTGGTTCTACTAATGAAGTGTATTGCTAAGATTTTTCTAAGCTAATGCGAGGTGAGTTTGAGATGAGCATGATGGAGGAGCTCTCATTCTTCTTGGGACTCCAAATCAAACAAAGGAAGGACGACATCTTCATCAATTAAGCTAAGTACATCAAAGACATGCTCAAGAAGTTTGGCTTGGAGAATGTAAATGTTGAGTGGATCGAAAGATCGATATTTACCAAGAGGGGGGGTGAATTGGAAATTTTAAGGATTGTAGTGGAAATTGGCAAATTAAAATTGAAGGACAAGGAATTTAGAGTGGTTCAAGTTCCAAATGAACTCTACATCCACTACCTTAGTCTCACTAAGGATTTGCAACAATTTCACTAAATTGATCTTCCCCTTTTCTAGGACAAGGAGGCAACCCTTTACAATATCGGTTGATTTTTCTACCCAAAAATCAACCCAACCCTCACACAAGAGAACAAAGGAATTTGTAGGCTAAATAGGTATCTCTCAATACAAATGATAGCCCCAATACAAGCACTCAACCCAATTTTACAAAATATGAATGAAGAACACAAATTGGGATTTTACACAAATTTGGGATTTTTGCTCTAATGCTTGAATTTGATGTTTGGATGTTTGCTTGAAGTTCAATAGTTGTTGCTGATGCTTTTGGATGTCCCTTTTATACCTTCTCATTGAATTCTAGCCGTTTGGGTGGTTGGGGACTTAATTAGAGCCGTTGGAACCCTCTCTTACCACCATAAATGCACTTGTGCAGCTACCAGTATCGGTACGCGGGAAGGAGTATCGGTACCTGTCTCAGAAAAGAAAGAGCCGTTGTGTGCATTTAATACAGGGGTATCGATACGCACGTAAGCGTATCGGTACGGGGTATCGATACAGCAAGGGCCGTATCGATACTATTTTGTGAACTTAGCTTACTGTCCAACCTCCGTATCGGTACGGAATTTAGGCGTATCGATACGGGTCAACTAACTTTTAAAGATTGGTTACCAACCAACTGACACTAACGGTCATATTTTTTAAACCAACTTATTTTAAAAAATTATAAAGCACGTATCGATACGGGGTTAGCCGTATCGGTACCGTATTCAAACTCATTGAATTTTAACACAGGGGAGTATCGATACTAGGGTTTGGGGTATCGATACGAGGGTTTGGCAGTGACCAAGTTTGGCAAAATGGTATCGATACGCTAGGTGCTGTATCGATACGCCTGGACGTTTTTGAGTGGTTTTGCCTTGGAACACTTAGAAAATATTTTGAGTTTGAGTTTTATAAATCAGTTTCAAAGTGTTGGTGTTTTTAAAAACTTATTAAGGGACTTAAAAACTAATTTTAAGTTTTACAAAATAATCCTCAATAATTTAATTATATCAAAATCAAACATAGGTTTTACAATCTCCCCCTTTTTGATATAACAAAACTAAAACTTAAAATTTTTGAAAAATCTTCATGAAGAACTCCCCCTTAATATAAGCTTGGTAACCTTTGAATTTAAATCAAAATATTTTAAAGTGTAAGCTAGTTTCTTCTCCCCCTTTTTGTTATATCAAAAAATCTTTGAGACAATTAAGTGCATAAAGAAATCAAAGGTATAATAAGCAACATAGGTATTTATTCATTAAAGCAACATACTTAAAATCCAAACAAAGGCAAAAATAGAAATCAAAGCATAGGTTTTAATCCTAAGACAAACTTAATCCTAAAAAAAACATAAAGCATAGGTGCAAAATAATATAAAGTCCTAAATGATATGCATGACAATCAAGAGAAAAACGTCTAAGCATCGTCTTCGTCGTCTTCATCTTCTTCATCATCATCTCCTAAAGGCTCATTGGTGCGCATACTATTACGCCACTCATCATGGAAAGCGGCAATGGAGATATTCAAGGAATTTTGCCCACTTTCAAGAGATGTGAGGCGATTCTCAAAACCCGTCATCCTCGTGTCAAAAGTAGTTTCCATGGATGTGAGACGAGTATTCATGTCCGTACGTAATCCGGTGAATTGCTCATTAAGATAGGTCATGAGAGCATCCATATTGGGTTGTTGGACTTGAGGGGCTTGAGGAGCTTGAGGAGCTTGAGCCGCTTGAGCCGCTTCATGCATTGCGGCAACTTCCGGTGGTAACTCGGCAAGACGTACCCATTCACCATTAACAAAAGAGAATTTTGCCCGAGCAAGGGAGTGCTCATCAATAGGATCGGTGAGTGGAGTTGCAATGTCATATGAGCAATCAATTCCCTTTTTAACAAAGAAATAGCTCAAAGTCGTACCGTATGTGAAGGAGGTGACATGAGGAGTGTGACGATGTTGAACGAGATAGACTATCTCCGCAAACATAAGACGAGCAAGATTTGGTCGTTTGGCTTCACGGAAACACCGAATCCAAAAGTCATCCACTTGACGGATGGTGGAATATTTTCCTCCGGAGGGGCGAAACCACCACGATACCATCAAATGTAGAATTCGGTCATGAGCATTGAGGGCGGTAACGGATCCACTTAGAACATGCCCCCCATGGTGCTCATCATCGAGGCCTTCATCATCCAACTTGAAAACCTCACAAATAGACTCGACATCAAGGGTTATTTTCTTCCCCATAAGATAGGAGTTAATTGCAACAACTTCCCCATTTCGACTAACACATCTCGCATTAGCATAGAAAATCAAAACCAAGAGACGATAAAAAATACCGGGAATAGAGAGAAAATGGATGAAATTCCAACGATGAAGCAAGGGGAGATATTCAAACTTGAAACGCTCCGAATTGAGAAAAGGGATGGATATTACCCTTTCGGCACGGATCTTGTAATTCTCATACTGACGAAAGTGATTGAGACCCGAATTGCTTTCAAAGGATTGCTCGTAGATAGTCGAGTAGTTAGGACGAGCAATCACTCCAAGGTTGGAGGATTCACCGGCTTGATTAGCCCTTTGTCGCTTCCTCGATGGCTCTTTTGGTGCCATGATCTAAGAGAGAAATTAAGCAAGGGAGATTTCTTCAATTTGAGTAATTATCAAGGTAAAAAAAAAATTAAAGAGAAATTTTGGCAAGAAAAAAAATTAGAGGAAAAAAAATTTAAACAAAGGCAGATTTAAAACAAAAAACAAAAACAAAAAAAAAAGGTGATTACCTTGATAGAAACTTGAAGAGTTGAAGAAAACTTGCACAAAGATGAGAAAGAGAGCACAAAGCCTTGCTTGATTTGAAAAACTCTTTTAGGTTTGAGTTGAGATGTGAAAAATATGAAGGAGGAAGTGCCTTTTTATAGGCAAAAACGGCTAGGGTTAATTAGGTTTTGAAAAGTTTGAATTTAGGTAAAAGTTGAACTCATTAAAGGCTAATTAAAGCCATCAGCGCAGTCGGGTATCGATACGCCCGATGGTGTATCGATACGGGGGTAAAGATGTCTTTTTGCAAATATTCCCGTTGGAACAGTCGTATCGAAACGGAGGGGTCCGTATCGAAACGACCTGTATCGGTACGGGATGAACCGTATCGATACGCGTGAAGCGAAAAGAATTCTGGGAAACGAAATGAAGAACAGGTATCGATACGCGTATACCTGTATCGATACTGCAAGCCCAGAAATGCATATTTGGTACAAAGAACAACCAAAGGCTCGAACCTAATCTCTCCTATGAGTATGCAAATGATGTATGAGCAGTTCTAAACATATTTTGACAGAAACATACTCCCCCTAACTATAGGCATGGAAGAATTTTGGAGTCTAAGCATACAAACATGACATTTCACAAGATCAAGCATATTTAAGCACAAAAGAGGTCCTAAAAGGTCAAGATAGGCTAGCTAGACCTAACTCTCTCCTAAGGGACCAAAAACGCTCTTTGTCTAAGGGTTTTGTAAAAATGTCCGCTAATTGATTCAAGGTGTCTACATACTCTATAACCACATCTTCCTTAAGGACATGATCTCTAATGAAATGATGCCTTATTTCTATATGTTTGGTTCTAGAGTGTTGGATGGGATTTTTAGTTAAGCATATTGCACTAGTGTTGTCACATTTTAGGGGTATGGTTCCAACTTTAATTCCATAATCTAAGAGTTGTTGCTTCATCCAAAGGACTTGAGCACAACAACTCCCTAAGGATATGTACTCGGCTTCGGTGGTAGATAAGGCTACACTATTTTGTTTCTTAGAGAACCAAGATATGAGCATACTACCTAAGAATTGGCAAGTTCCCGAAGTACTTTTCCTATCAATTTTGCAACCCCCATAATCCGCATCCGAATAAGCATGTAGGTTGAAGGTAGAGTCTCTAGGATACCAAAGGCCTAAACAAGGAGTGTCTCTAAGGTATCTAAAGATTCTCTTAACGGCTATAAGGTGAGACTCTCTAGGACTAGCTTGAAACCTAGCACACAAGCAAACACTAAACAAGATATCCGGTCTACTTGCGGTAAGGTAAAGCAAGGATCCAATCATAGAACGATAAAGTTTAGAGTCAACACACTTACCTCCTTCATCTTTGTCAAGCTTTGTAGATGAGCTCATAGGAGTGGCTTGAGGCTTTGCATTCTCCAAGCCAAATTTCTTGAGCATATCCTTTATGTATTTTGCTTGGTTGATGAAGGTGCCATCCTTCTTTTGCTTGATTTGGAGTCCCAAAAAGAATGAGAGCTCCCCCATCATGCTCATCTCAAATTCACCTTGCATTAGCTTAGCAAACTCTTGACAATGACATTCATTAGTAGAACCAAAAATTATATCATCAACATAAATTTGAACTACTAAAATGTCATTTTTATACATTTTTATGAAAAGTGTAGTGTCCACCTTACCTTTTTCAAAACCTTTTTCAATTAAAAAGTTTGAAAGCCTTTCATACCAAGCTCTAGGAGCTTGTTTTAAACCATAAAGAGCTTTGGTAAGTTTGAAAACATGATTTGGAAATTTTGAATCTTCAAAACCCGGTGGTTGTTCCACATACACTTCTTCATTTATAAAACCATTTAAAAATGCGCTTTTAACATCCATTTGAAAAAGCTTGAAATTATGATAACATGCATATGCAAGCAACATCCTAATGGCTTCCATTCTAGCTACGGGTGCATAGGTTTCATCAAAATCTATTCCCTCTTCTTGAGTGTAACCTTGTGCTACAAGTCTAGCTTTATTTCTCACAATGTTACCACTCTCATCTAGTTTGTTCCTAAAGACCCATTTAGTTCCTATTGTAGATTGATTACTAGGCCTATCAACTAATGTCCATACATTACTTCTCTCAAATTGATTTAACTCTTCTTGCATAGCCATAATCCAAAAGTCATCTTTCAATGCTTCTTTTATGTTTTTAGGCTCTATGCATGAGATAAATGCAACATGGTTCATTAATTTAAGAGAAGAACGAGTGGTTACCCCCTTGGATGGATCACCCAAGATTTCACCATCTTTGACATAGTTCAACTCCCTTGGGTAGCTCACTTCCTTTTCCTCAATAGCCAAGTCCTTCAAGGCTTCAAGAGGTGGATCTTGTGTGTCTTCTTCTTTTGGTTGAATCTCATCCTCCTTTGAAGTTTGACCTCCATCAAAGGCATTTATGATTCCTACATCATCATCATCACAAGAATCCTTCCTAGGAAGGAGGTTATCATCGAATACAACATGAATGGATTCTTCTACTACTAAAGTTCTTTTGTTAAATACTCGATAGGCTTTAGAGGTTAAAGAGTAACCTATAAAAATAGCTTCATCACTTTTTGCATCAAATTTACCTAAGTTATCTTTTCCATTATTTAAAACAAAACACTTACACCCAAAAGGGTGAAAATAGCTAATGTTAGGCTTTTTAGATTTTAAAATCTCATAAGGTGTTTTCTTTAAAATTGGCCTAATCATTACTCGATTTACAATATAACAAGCGGTGTTTGTGGCTTCCGCCCAAAAATATTTAGGTAAATTATTTTCACAAAGCATAGTTCTAGCCATTTCTTGTAAAGTTCTATTTTTCCTCTCAACTACCCCATTTTGTTGAGGAGTTCGAGGAGCCGAAAAATTATGGCTAATACCATTTTCATTCAAAAATTCTTCAAACCCTAAATTTTGAAACTCGGTTCCATGATCACTTCTAATGTGTGAAATTCTAAGTTCAAGATCATTTTGGGTTAATTTTGAAAATGTGATGAATTTTTCCAAAGCCTCATCTTTAGTACTTAAAAAGAGAACCCAAGTAAATCTAGAAAAATCATCAACTAACACGAATGCATAAGATTTACCACCCAAGCTCATAGTCCTAATTGGCCCAAATAAATCCATGTGAATTAATTGTAAGCATCTACTAGTAGAAACATCATTAATGGATTTAAAGGAAGACTTATGTTGTTTACCCTTAGAGCATGCATCACAAATTTTGTCATTTGAAAATTTAATTTTGGGCAAACCTCTAACTAGATTTAGAGAGACTAGTTTTTCCAAAACACTAATGCTAGCATGTCCTAGCTTCCTATGCCACAACCATGCATCATTTTCATTTTGAGCAACTAAACATGCATGAGATGTATGTATGTCATCTAAATGCACCATGTATATATTTCCTATGCGATGACCTATGAGCATAATACTATTTGATTTAATGTCTACAATTTTACATCCATTTTTATCAAAAAGAACATTAAATCCTTTATCACACAATTGACTTATGCTCAATAAATTATGTTTAAGACCATCAACATACAAGACATTTTCAATGAGAATGGTAGAGTGATTACCTATGGAGCCAATACCTTTAATGTGGCCTTTGGAGTTGTCACCAAATGTTACAACTCCTCCACTTTTTGGCTTTAAATCCATGAATCGACTCTTGTCTCCGGTCATGTGTCTCGAGCATCCACTATCAAGGTACCATGAGTTTTGACTTTGTGCTTTGGCCTTGTAGCAATGCTCCCCCTACAAACAAAGATATTAAACCTTGATTTTTGGTACCCAAATCATTTTGGGTCCATGAGTGTTAGCTCCCAAAACCTTGGTTCCCTTAGGAATCCAAGATGACATAGCAATAATATTATTAGATTTTACAAGTTCCTTAGGAACCCATACACTTCTAATTCTTTTAGCTCTACTATGTCTAGGGTAGCTACCTTGTTTGTAGTAATTAGTCCTTTTCTTAGGTTGGTGTGTTCTAGAGGATTCTCCTACTTCATGTTTGACACTACCAACATTTTTTAAGGACTTTTTGAGCTCATTTAGCTCACCTAACACCTTTTGGTGTTCACTATTGCATTGAGACAAAAGATTATTAAGATCAACATTTTCATCTTGAAAGAATTTAAGTTCATCTTTTAATCCTAAAATCTTTTTCTCAAATTTAGAATTAGCTTGAGTGAGTGAGTCATTTTTCTCATTTAGCTCTAAAATGATTTTCTTGTTTTTAATGACCGACTCTTTAAATTTCTCAACTAATTCATCATATACCTCTTGCAACTCATCATATGCATCATTTAATTCTTCATATGAAAAATCTAAAGTAGATGAGTTAGAGGTTACCAAGGAGGAATCTTCCTCAAGTGCCATGAGACAAAGGTTGGCCACTTCTTGTTCGTCATCCTCCGATGACTCCTCATCACTCCAAGTAGCAAGTTTGGCTTTGAGTTTCTTCTTCTTCTCAAAGCTCTTCTTCTTGAGTTGAGGGCACTCCGAACGGATGTGACCGGATTGTTTGCACTCATAGCAAATGATGGGATCCTTCCCTTCTTCTTTGTTCCTTCCTTTGAAGTCCATCTTTCTTTGGATTTTTCTTCCCCGGTTGGACCTCATGAAGCGTGAGAATCGTTTGGCTATCATAGCCAATTCTTCAAGTTCATCCTCCTCACAAGATGAGCTCTCATCATGTTGTGAAGCTTTTGCCTTGAGAGCTATTCCCATCTTCTTCTTCTTTTCGACTTCAAGCTTCTCTACTCTTTTCTCTTCTTTCTTTTTCTCATCTTCCCTTCCTTGCTTCATGATCTCATGAGTAAGGAGAGAACCCACAAGCTCATCAAGCTTTAATGTTTTCAAGTTCTTTGCTTCTATGATGGCGGTTCTCTTCCCATCCCAAGCTTCGGGAAGTGAATAGAGTAGCTTCCGGACAAGCTTGTCTTCCGGTATGATCTCTCCATAGCCCTTTAGCCCGTTGACAATTGTGGAGAATCGATCAAACATCTTTGACACCGTCTCATCGGGCTCCATCTTGAAATTTTCATAACTAAGATTGAGAAGACCAATCTTAGTTTCCTTGACATCATTGGTGCCTTCATAAGTAGTCTCAAGTGTGTCCCACACTTCTTTGGCATTTTCAATGGAAGAGACCTTTGAATAGATGTCCGGACCGAAAGCACAAAAAAGCATGTGGAGAGCTTTATCGTTGACTTGAATCTTCTTCCTCTCCTCTTCACTCATTTCGGCTTTCTTCTTCAACACCATCTTGCCTTCACCATCTTGCTTCAATGGAATGTATGGCCCATCCTCAATGACATCCCATACAAGGTAGTCACTTGACTTGATGAATAGCCTCATTTTGTTCTTCCAAAAGGAGTAGTTGTCACCATTGAAGAAAGGAGGCTTGGTGGTTGATTGTGACTCGTACATGCCGGAACCGGAGGTTGAAGCCATCTCTTGATATTTTGATGATCACACTCTTCCAAGGATCTCCTCTTGTGGTTGTTAATCCTCAAAGAGTTAAGCTCTGATACCAATTGTTGAGTGGATCGAAAGATCGATATTTACCAAGAGGGGGGGTGAATTGGAAATTTTAAGGATTGTAGTGGAAATTGGCAAATTAAAATTGAAGGACAAGGAATTTAGAGTGGTTCAAGTTCCAAATGAACTCTACATCCACTACCTTAGTCTCACTAAGGATTTGCAACAATTTCACTAAATTGATCTTCCCCTTTTCTAGGACAAGGAGGCAACCCTTTACAATATCGGTTGATTTTTCTACCCAAAAATCAACCCAACCCTCACACAAGAGAACAAAGGAATTTGTAGGCTAAATAGGTATCTCTCAATACAAATGATAGCCCCAATACAAGCACTCAACCCAATTTTACAAAATATGAATGAAGAACACAAATTGGGATTTTACACAAATTTGGGATTTTTGCTCTAATGCTTGAATTTGATGTTTGGATGTTTGCTTGAAGTTCAATAGTTGTTGCTGATGCTTTTGGATGTCCCTTTTATACCTTCTCATTGAATTCTAGCCGTTTGGGTGGTTGGGGACTTAATTAGAGCCGTTGGAACCCTCTCTTACCACCATAAATGCACTTGTGCAGCTACCAGTATCGGTACGCGGGAAGGAGTATCGGTACCTGTCTCAGAAAAGAAAGAGCCGTTGTGTGCATTTAATACAGGGGTATCGATACACATGTAAGCGTATCGGTACGGGGTATCGATACAGCAAGGGTCGTATCGATACTATTTTGTGAACTTAGCTTACTGTCCAACCTCCGTATCGGTACGGAATTTAGGCGTATCGATACGGGTCAACTAACTTTTAAAGATTGGTTACCAACCAACTGACACTAACGGTCATATTTTTTAAACCGACTTATTTTAAAAAATTATAAAGCACGTATCGATACGGGGTTAGCCGTATCGGTACCGTATTCAAACTCATTGAATTTTAACACAGGGGAGTATCGATACTAGGGTTTGGGGTATCGATACGAGGGTTTGGCAGTGACCAAGTTTGGCAAAATGGTATCGATACGCTAGGTGCTGTATCGATACGCCTGGACGTTTTTGAGTGGTTTTGCCTTGGAACACTTAGAAAATATTTTGAGTTTGAGTTTTATAAATCAGTTTCAAAGTGTTGGTGTTTTTAAAAACTTATTAAGGGACTTAAAAACTAATTTTAAGTTTTACAAAATAATCCTCAATAATTTAATTATATCAAAATCAAACATAGGTTTTACAGTAAAGCCTCAAGCCACACCAATGAGTTCTTCTATAAAGCTTGACAAAGATGAAGGAGGTAAGTGTGTTGATTTAAAGTTTTATCGATCTATGATTGGCTCTTTGCTTTACCTTATCTCAAGTACACCCGATATTATGTTTAGTGTTTGCTTGTGTGCTAGGTTTCAAGCTAGTCCTAGAGAATCACACCTTATAGCCGTTAAAAGAATCTTTATGTAACACTCATAATATTGTAATAGTGTTAAAATGAAAAGTAAAGGAAAAAGGAAAGCAATTGAATAATAATAATAATAATAATAATAGAATTGCAACCAATGGGGTTTGAACCTGTGACCTTGGCTGCCAAGGCTGGTGGCTTAACCAATTGGGCTAAGCTTGTGTTCGAATATGCTTTACCATGAATTAATATAATGCTTTATGGTTCGGTTATACCGAAAATAAATAAAAGTCTTGACTCTTCACCTATCGATAATGAATACCCATAGATTTGAATAATCCAGATCTAAAATCCCAGAAAAGCTGTCACCTAACCCTCACTATTCTAACTCTGATCTGCCCCACCGTTGGTCCGTGGCTGTCACCGCTGATGCCATCGTGACCGGTGTCGCCTTGCGCTCAAAACCTCACCATCCACTCGTCGTTTGATGCAGCCATCCAGCGTATAGAGTGTTTTAAAGGTTTGACAAGAATAGTAACCATCTCCCCTCTGTTTCTCACTATTTTTTGGCCACCGTGTCGTCCGTTTGAGATGCTACCACCACCATCATTATCTTTAGACCAAGGAAAACACAACCGTAGTCGCCGAGTGTCTATCATCCGCCATTTAAAGTCTCATTGGAGTTCGTCGTACCTTTTTGACTTATGGCATTCTAGGTAAGTTTGGTAAGGTTTTTAACGTAATCTGGTTTGGGTTGATATAATGGTTGTGTTATGTGGTGATTTTGGCTCTTTCTGGTAGTTTTCAGCCATTTTTGGTCATGCGTGGTGACTACGAGCCGTCACAGGTGAATTTCGGCCGCATGTACCAGTGGCTTCTAAATCGAACCAGCACGACCGGTAGCAAGCCCGGTTTATCCCTTAAACCAGCCCAATACCCCTAGTCGGTCCAATAACTGACCATGCTTGTTATTGTAGAGTTGGGTCGGCCTGGTTGTTAAGGCCCAATGGTTTTGAGTATCAAACCTATACCCGAATTGTTCGACCCGACCCGAATTTAAACATGTCCAAACCGACCTAAATCGAGTCAGCTCACCGAGTCAACCGAGTTAACTCGGTTAACTAGTGACATCAGCATGATGTCAGCGCTAACTTGACCAGTGACGTCAGCGTTGACTTTGACCGATGATGTTAGCATTGACTTTAACTAGTGACATCAATGTTGACTTTGACCAAAAAGTCAACTTTTCCCAAAAAGCCCTATTTTATGTTTTTCGATTGTCCTGAGTCCGATTTTGAAGCCCGTTTCGTGAAATTCTAACTCGAAAGTCTTCGAATTTGACCTTGAACCCGAGCATACTTATGTAATTAGTTATTTAGTTTAAGTGCAATGCGAATAAGGATTGATTTTGGATTTTGATTAATTAAAGGTAATCACATATCCTAGTATTCGAGATGTTGAGGACGTCGAATTTGGGTTTGAGAGAGTTTGAATGTCGTTTCAAGGGGATGACTAATATAGCAAGGATTGAAGTTAATACCTTACTACCTCTTGTATGCTTTATGAACATGTTGGTATTCGGTTAATGCAGCATGATTATGATTAAGAGTACTTTCACCTCTGTATGTTTATGATTAAGTCAATTCAATTGCAAAATTAAGGAATGATAAATAAGACTGATTTATTCGAAAGAGAAGTTAATAGACCGAAAAGACCCTAAGTTCAATAAATGATTAATAAGACATATAATCTATCGATCTGATTAATAGATTTAAAGGATTTGATATTTGAAATATTTCATTAAGAAAGGATGATAATACCCTTGGAATGTAAGAATGACAAAAATACCCTTAACAAATGGAATGACCTGGAATTTACACTTGATCCGATTAAACGATTACTTTATCTGAAATATTTGTTCTATTAGGAAATACTTCGGTATCAATATATAGTTACGTGTGATAACAAAACACTTGGATTTTTCTCGAGCTCTAAATAAACACCTGGAGATGAATTTATTGAGAGTTCCTTAAATTCCTGAACTGAACTATATGACAATAAAGAATGAATTTATCGAAATAAGAGTAATGACCAAAAAGATTGAAGCATCCTCGAGCATCGAAATTTCTAAATTAACTGAAACAATTGATAAAGCCTCAAGTTCTGGGATAAATGAATTGTTTAGAAACACCGAAAGTACCTAAATGACTGAAATATCATCAGGTATTTAAATGATTGAAATACTATAAATGTTTTCAATTGCCAGAAATGATGGATATATATTGGGCTCCAAATGACCAAAATACCCTCTTGACTGGAATAAGCAAATTTTGCCTTTGATAAAAATCTGAAAATACTAGTAAAGCTGAAATGACTGAACTGCCTCTAAGAGTTATGAAGCATGACTCATGTACGTCAATCACTCCTGATATTAATGTAGGGGTGGAAGATTCGTATGAAATATAAGTTCAACTACTTAGTGGTAAGCTCTGTGGTGAAATATGAAGGTGACCGTTCAAATATACGATACATTAGATATTTGGAAATGATGCACGTAAAGCGCATTCATCTGAATGTTTGGTAAGTACTGCAAAGTTTGGATATGTTAGTTCGAATGGATTTTGGAGGCTCGATAAATCGTTGGAAACCTTAATATTTTAAATCATCATTTTATCTTTATTGGGCTAAATTACAAATTGCCCATGATAGTAAAATGATCAAAATGCCCTCGTTGGCCAAAATGATCTAAACATCCTTAATATATATACCTGATATCGTAAATAGTCTTAATACAACATTTCCAGAATGCCTGGTTGGTGATGCCAGCTACCAAGTCCCCTTTAATCGGGACCTCGTTACTAAAACCAGTTCAAAATTGTCAGAAGCTCATTGTTTTCCTTTTTCTTGTAATATCAAGTATTTTAGAGAAATAAATTGTTCCATCTAGTATGTTTCAAGTGCACATGAATGTTCTATCGTTCTGCACCCAAGACTGTCTCTTGATCTGAAACATGGCTTTTATCTGATCGAAATATACCTCAATATCTGAACTGGAAAAAAATGTGCTCTATGATTACTATTTTTTCAAAAACTTAATTTTGATTTATGTATATCGTTATTATCGTAATTACTATTGCTATTGATTACTATAATTACCTACTGCTACCAATTACTATTACTATTGATTGTTACTATTATCGTTGTTATTACCGTTACTGGGTACTTGGAATAGAGTGTGAAGTTACCGGAGGTTCAACCCTGATTAAGCTGATAATTCCTTACTATTTCAGGTTTTTATGCTTCGGCTAGGGTGATTCCTATCGTACCTAAGGTAACCCCTTAGGCTGGCACCTACGCCCAATAGGACTGGGTTAACGCCCCCTATAAATACAGTTCTGGGAAACTACATACTGGAGTTTGGCTGGAGGGTAAATAGGTAAGTTAAAATAAACGTTACTGCTACTATCACGTGTTCGTGAAATAAAATGTTCATTACACCATTATATTGTATGTGTTAACTTTGCACTATTGGAACACACACTAAATTCTCTTGTTTAACTACCGTAATCTATGTCTCTTCTGATTTTATGGTCTATATGATTCTCGGCTGATACTTAGTGATTGAATAAAGAACAATTATGTTATCTTCAAGTATATCACTTCATTGAAATATCGAATCATAATTGGAGTCTGTTGATGCCCAGAACATCATGACAATGATATGCTTGCCATATGTTTGCAAGTGCTTACAACATCATTTGGTAGTTCTGTATTACTGAGCTTTTCCAAGCTCATATCGTGTTACCCATTGCAGGTTAAAAGATTGAACACGTTGCAGCTATCAACATCGATATGGGAGTTCATTCGGCTTTTCTTTTGGAGTACAATATTGGTATAGTTAGTGGGCATATATGACGTGTATTGTTTTATAATAGTTTATGTGATATGCTTTCCGAACTATTATTCTATGTTTACATGATTTTCTGAAATGATATTTTATACATAAGTTTGTTTTACAGTTTAATGTATTTAAAGAAAAGAAAATGTTTTTATGTGGATTTTTACTATAGGTCGCTCTTGTGATCCCAATGTGGCTTTCTAGGATCCGTGGTAATGCATAGGCGAGTCTAGGGGGTACACTTTGGATACCTTAGAGACACACCTTGTTTAGGCCTTTGGTATCCTAGAGATTCCTCTTTTGATTTGTATGCTTTCTCATATGCGAATTGTTGAGTGTGTAAAAGTTCTATTATTTACACCCTATTTAACCCATATTTCTGATGCATTCAAGCATAATTCATTGCATTTAGATTAGTTTACAGTTAGACATCACAAATATATTAAATGGCACAGTTTCTACTAAAATTGGTTGTTTTTGCAGGTTGCTGCTGTAGCAGATGGAGAGGCAGGCGCTGGGCAGTGAAGCAGAAGAGCTGGAACTGGACGAGCAGTCAAGGAGGACGATGCTGCCATGGTCACCGCCGTGACAGCAGAGGACGACAGCAGTTTTGAGGAGAAGAAGCAAAGTGGACCTCGACAGATAGAGAAAATTAAGCCCGTCTGTCGTGTAAAACCAGTATATTTTTCCAAGCCCTGGATCAGAAGGAATGCCAAGCCCAAAGTTCAAGGAGAGAAAATCCCAAGCAAGAAGGAGGACGAGTTAAAGTTAGATTCTCTGAAGATTTAGTCTTTATTAGAGTTGTACTTTAATTTAAATTTGTATTCTTGCTATTTTAGAAAACTTGGACCCAAAGCCTATATAAGGGCATGTAATTCGACCTAGGAGGCATCATAACCTATCTTTAGCCTTCTTCCCAAAACCCTAGTCGTTTTCATCCTCTCATCATGTTCTAAATTCCCCTTAGGGTCACGGGTTGATTTGTAAAGTAGTTGCAATGGTTGCTTTTGTTTTAGGAAATTTTCAGTTCAATAAAATAAACTTCAAATTCTCTTATTCTGGTTATTAACATCTTGCAAGAGTATCGGGAGAGCGTTGCGAGGTTATCTATTTACTTAATATCGGGAGAGTTAAGTACACGAAAGGAATAAGTGTGAGTTCTCTAGTTTATAGTTGAACTATCTCGGACCTAGGGATAGGAAGAGGTTAAGTGGCTAAAGAAGAATTCAACAACTTCGGTGTTCATCCTTCGATTCACGCCGGGAGGTATCATCAAAGACGTGTTCATCGACAGACTTGGACCTAGGGATAGGCCAAGGCACAACAGGGATTCTTGCCAAACTTGAAGTACGGAGTTGAGTGTTCACTGCCGCGACAAGCAACAGACTGTCGCCACGACAGGGACGACGACAGAGCTGAATTTCCTAAACTTAGCAATACCTGCACTACTGAGCAATTCAATACCAGCCCATTCTCTCTATCTTGATTTCTCTACTCTTTTATTTAAGTTTTCTTTATTATTTTCGTGACAACATCTCAAATATTTTCTTTACTCTCGTGCAGTAATTCAATGTGAAGCTATTAGCCCAGTCCCCGTGGAGACGATATCCGATACTTCCGTATCACTTTACTACTTGCGTCGTGTACACTTGCACTACATTGCGATAGACACTTTTACACGCAACAAGTTTTTGGCGTCGTTGTCGGGGACTGGCAACATAACTCTACCTTTTCTTTTACCGCACTTTTCTTTTTATTTTTATTTTTCTGTTTTAATTTGGTTTGTTCGACTTTTGCTTTTCACGAGGTTTCTTGTTTATGCGCAGATCGAGACGAGGAGAAGAACCTGAGTATCCATTAGATCCTGAAATCAAACGTTCGTTCAATCTTAGGAATCGACTTCGTCACGTATTAGCCAGAAACGAGTACCTTGAGGAACAGTTAGAGACGATGCAGAACCAAGGGAACCCCCAGGTTGATAATCCAGCTAGAGATGGAGAGATTATCCCTCCTGGGCAGATTTGTCTCGTGAATTCTTATCTCGTTTTAACCCTTCGCACTTATCTAAGTGATTACGTAACGAAATTGTTACTTTTCAATAGGAAGATGACGAGCCGATGCACGAGGCCTGGGATAGATTTACCACTCTTCTGCGGAACTGCCCAATGCATGGATTCCCCGTCTGGAACCAGGTAACCAAGTTTTATAATGCTCCCAATTTACAAACTCGTATTCGAATTGATTCAGCAGCAAACGGATTACTACTGGACAAAGACCCATATGAGGCAATGCAAGTATTGAAAAATCTGGCCAAGAATGAGGAGCAGTTTCCGACAGCAAGAAGAGGGGGTAAACGGGTCCTAGCTGTTAAGGATTATGAGGCCGACAGCACGATGAAATCACAGGTGGCATACCTCACTAAGGCAATGAAAAAGCTTTTGAACGATGATTCTCAGCCGGTATTTGCTGTCGAAGAGGTATGTGAAATTTGTGAAGGAAATCACAGTTCGGATGAATGTCCTATACAGTTAGAAGAGGGAAAGTATGTTGGAAATTACAATAAGCAGAATTACAACTCCAACAACTACAATCCCAGTTGGAGAAAGGATCCCAAGTTCTCTTGGAGTAATCCTAATAATGCCCTGAATCCTCAAGCACACAATAATCTGAATCAGGGAGGACCTAGATTGCTGACTCGACAGTAGCCACAGCAGCAGCAACAACAGCCACCAGCTGCCACAAACAGTATACTGGAACAAACTCTGGCTACGTTTATGTCTCAGACAGGAACTTACATTGAAAACATGAATCAGTTTGTCAAGAAGACGGAGACATTCATGGATAAAACAGAGATGCGGATGACAAATCATGAAGCTACTCTAAAGTCTTTGGAGACACGGATGGGTCAGGTTTCCTAGCATATCAACCCAAGGCTGACTGGCGGATTTCCTAGCAATACTGAAAATGCTAGGCAGCCCACACATGAGCAGTGTAAAGCCATTACTACTAGGAGTGGGAAGAAACTACCAGGGCCAGAGAAGGAAACAGAAACAGTGACGAAACCAGCCTTGGACATACCTGCCGAGGAAGCTACCCCGACAGGTGATAAACAACCTGCTGCCGATGAGCCTATCACGACAGTAGAAGCGACAGAGGAGAAAGATGATGAATCCAAACCTCCTCAGATTCGTATGCAGTGGGAAGGACGTATTGCTGATTATCATCCCCCACCTTCTTTTCCTCAACGGTTACAGAAATTGAAGCAAGAATCTCAGCTTAAAAAGATTTATGATATTTTTAAGCAGGTTCATATCAACATTCCACTATTAGATGCCGTTAGGGGGATGCCCGGTTATGCCAAATTTCTTAAGGAAGCTATGTCGAAGAAATCTAGACTTGGGGAATTTGAAACGGTTAAGATGACAGAAGGATGTATGAGCATTCTGCACAAGCATCCACCCCAGAAAAAGAAGGATCCGGGGAGCTTCATCATACCTTGTGTAATCGGAGATAAATATGTGGGTAAGGCACTTTGTGATCTTGGTGCTAGTATAGATTTAATGCCAAAATCTGTTTTTCAGAAATTAGGTATTGGAAATGCTCGGCCCACAACAGTAATTCTGCAGCTGGCACACCGCTCTTATGTTCATCCGGAAGGAAAAATCGAAGATATTCTGGTAAGAGTGGATAAGTTTATTTTTCCTGCTGACTTTCTTGTTTTAGATTGTGAAGCAGATGAAAACGCACCAATCATCCTAGGGCGACCCTTCTTAGCCACGGGAAGATCACTGATTGATGTGGAAAAAGGAGAACTCACCATGAGAGTGAACGATCAAGAAATAAAGTTGAATGTTCTCCAAGCTATGAAGCATGTTGATGCAGAAGAAGAATGCAAGGTTATCACTGAAGTTACCCTTGACCAACCCTGCATCAGGTCGGGCTATCACGACATCAACATTGGTCACTGCCTCGGCAGCCACTTAGAAGACTCTCATGATAGCACCGACAACAGCAACTCCTCAGAATCATCTACATCTGATACTGAAGATCAAGATGAGGTAAACTGGATAGGCGATCGTCCAGGTAAGTTATTCGAACCTTTAAATTATACCTCGGATAACCATGCAATTCAAAAGCCATCAACTGTTGCACCCCCCCTATTTTAGATCTTAAGCCGCTGCTAACGCAGCTAAAATATGCTTTTCTTGGTTTAAATGATACGTTGCTCGTAATCATCTCTTCCAAGTTGATGCAGGAACATGAACAGCAGTTAATAGGGATGCTGCAGCAGCATAAAAAGGCTATTGGATGGACGATAGCTGATATTCAAGGAATTAGTCTGGCATTATGTATGCATAAAATCCTTTTAGAGGATGATCATAAGCCGACTATAGATGCTCAAAGGCGGCTGAACCATGCGATGAAAGAGGTGGTGCGAAAAGAGATAATCAAATGGCTTGATGCTGGAATCATCTATGCCATCTCGGACAGCAAATGGGTGAGCCCGGTGCAATGTGTTCCCAAGAAAGGAGGAATGACCATAGTGACCAACGAAAACAATGAGTTAATCCCAACCCGGACTGTGACCGGTTGGAGGGTTTGTATGGACTATCGGAAGCTTAACAAAGCTACCCGAAAGGACCACTTCCCTTTACCCTTTATTGATCAAATGCTTGATAGATTAGCGGGTAAACCTTACTATTGTTTTCTTGATGGTTATTTAGGTTACAATCAAATAGCTATCGCACCGGAAGATCAAGAAAAGACGACATTCACATGCCCCTACGGAACATACGCTTTTAGGAGGATGCCATTTGGATGATGCAATGCACCAGCCACCTTCCAAAGGTGCATGATGGTCATATTCTCCGATATGGTGGAGGACTTCCTAGAGATTTTTATGGATGACTTTTCAGTCTTTGGAGACGACTTTGAAAGCTGCCTAGGAAACCTACAAAAGGTACTCAAAAGATGTGAAAAAGCAAACTTAGTGTTGAACTGGGAAAAATGTCACTTCATGGTAGATGAAGGGATAGTCCTTGGCCATAAGATTAGCTGTCGTGGCATAGAAGTCGACAGAGCCAAGATAGAAGTGATCGAAAAGCTGCCGCCGCCCACAACAGTCAAGGGAATCAGAAGTTTCTTAGGACATGCTGGTTTTTATCGAAGGTTCATTGCAAATTTTTCAAAAATCACCAAGCCCCTATACCATCTTCTAGAGCAGAACCGACCCTTCGACTTTAACAATGAATGTACTGAAGCATTCAAGGTTCTGAAGGAAAAACTAGTTACAGCCCCAATAGTACAGCCATCAGAATGGACACAGCCATTTGAGATCATGTGTGATGCTAGTGACTATGCTGTCGGGGCAGCACTTGGGCAGCAGAGAGATAAACTTTTTCATGTCATATACTATGCCAGCAAAACACTGAATGATGCCCAAGTGAACTACACTACCACAAAGAAGGAGTTATTAGCTGTGGTATTCTCTATTGACAAGTTCCGTTCTTACATACTTGGAACGAAAGTCATAGTGCACACAGACCACTCTGCATTAAAGTATCTGTTCACAAAAAAAGGATGCAAAACCTCGACTAATACATTGGATTCTGCTATTGCAAGAATTCGACCTTGAAATCAAGGACAAAAAGGGGACAGAAAATCAGGTGGCAGATCACTTATCAAGGTTGGAGACGGGACAGAGTCTATCGACAGATGAGACAAACATATTGGAGACCTTCCCAGATGAGCAGCTCTTTGCTGCCGCAGTCATTGCCGCGACAGCCATGGCGGCAGGTAAGTCTTTTGAACTCCCCTGGTATGCTGATTTCGTTAATTTCTTAGTTAGCGGAATAATTCCCCCTGACCTTAATTATCAAGCCAGGAAGAGGTTTCAAAATGATGTTAAATATTATTATTGGGACGAACCTCTTCTTTTCAAAATCTGTGCAGATCAGGTTATACGGAGATGCGTACCACAGGATGAGCAAGAAGACATACTTCATCACTGCCATGCCTCACAGTATGGAGGACACTTATGAGGCAACAAAACTACTGCCAAGGTTCTGCAGTCAGGATTTTATTGGCCGTCACTGTATAAAGATGCTCAAATCTTCTACAAGAGCCGTGACAAGTGCCAACGGACAGGAAACATCTCAAGGAGACACGAGATGCCGCTGCAGAACATTCTTGAAGTCGAAATCTTCGACGTTTGGGGGATTGATTTCATGGGACCATTCTCATCTTCATGTGGGAATCTATACATCCTCCTGGCAGTAGATTATGTATCTAAGTGGGTTGAAGCTATCGCCACTCAAAAGAATGATGCCAAGACAGCTCAAAGGTTTTTACACAAAAACATCTTTTCTCGGTTTGGCATCCCTAAGGCGATCATCAGTGATGAAGGGAGGCATTTCGACAACAGGGTTATTGATGCTGCCTTGAAGAAGTATGGGGTCAAGCATAGGATCGCAACAGCATATCACCCACAGACTAATGGACAAGCTGAAATATCCAACAGGGAAGTCAAGAACATTCTTGAGAAGATGGTTAAGCCAACTAGGAAAGATTGGTCTTTACACCTGAATGATGCGTTATGGGCTTATAGGACAGCTTTCAAAACTTCATTGGGAATGTCTCCTTACCGATTGATTTATGGAAAAACATGTCATTTACCTGTCGAGATAGAGCACAGAGCATACTGGACAATTAAGGCAGTTAATATGGACTTGGAAAAGGCAGGGCAGAAAAGGCTACTAGATTTGAACGAAATTGAAGAAATTCGGACAATGGCCTATGACAATGCAAGAATCTACAAGGATAAAACTAAGAATTGGCATGATAAAAAGTTGCTGCCACGACAGTTCTGCCCAGGGCAGCTTGTATTGCTATTCAACTCTAGATTGAAACTCTTCCCAGGGAAGCTGAAATCTAGATGGTCTGGCCCATTCCAAGTTGTACAGGTTTTTCCCCATAGTGCCATCACAATCAGATCGTTAAAAGACGGGCACCAATTCAAAGTCAACGGACAGCGCTTGAAGCATTATCAGGGGACTGAAGCCCCAGGAATACAGGAAGTGGTTACCTTAGGAGATGCCCCACCTGGCATCCCTAATTTAACCTAATTTTTATTTTAAGTTTTATTATTATTTATTATTTATTTATTAGGAAATAAGATTTATTTTATTTAAATCATGTTTTTATTTTTATTTTATTTTTAGGAAATAAAGAAGTCAAGAAGAACATGAGAAGTGAACTCAGCCCACCATCCATCCACCAGCCCACAAAGCCCAAATTTTGGAGCCTGTCGTTACAGCTGCCGCGACAGACGCGGAATATAAAGGTTGTCAACACGCTATCACGAAAGACACGGAAATGTGTAACAGACGTGCAGCAGACACGAAAACGCGTGACAGACGCGTCAGGCACGCTACCGCGTAATAGTTGGCCCCGTTATTCGCGCATGTCGTTACAGCTCCAACGGGCAGCAAATCCTTTTCTATATAAACCCCGTTTCATTTTTTCATTTTCACTCACTTCTACTCTTCTTACTTGCTCCTCTAGAATCTTTGCTTTCATTTTTATTTTCACAATCCTTGCAAAAATGTCTACCAGGAATACCCGTAGGAATGATGCCTCTAGCTCCACCCCGACAGCAACCACCCCACGCTCATTTCATATCAGAGATATGTGGGAAGAACGGGGATTCATTTACACTTCCAAGGAGGGAAATCTAGGCCTAAAGCCGTTCATTGCCAGAAAAATTCGAGCTCTAAAGTGGCAAATCTTTGTCGAACAACCGGACGAGATGAATGTCTCTTTGGTACGAGATTTTTACGCTGCCATTAACAGTAGGACAGCGACAGAAGTGATGGTACGAGGAAGGGAAGTGCCGTTCGAAGCTAAATACATTAACACACTGTACGGATTCTACGTCGGCAGCAACGACGACGCCCACCAACAGTTCCTCAACACCCTAGACCCTGCTGCCTATGATGCTGTCATGGCAGAGCTGACCGATGACGGAACACAGTGGAACACCAACCGCAAGAACCCAAGGACGGTAAAGAGGACTCAACTCCCGCCGGAAGCTAAATTATGGAATGCTTTTATCAAAAAGCGTATCATGTCGTCATCACACAACACCATAGTTGATCAACCAAGGTTAGCCTTAATTCATTCCATTTTACATGAGAGGCCCATTAACATGGGCAGCTATATTCGTGAGAGCATCCTGGAGTGCGCACATCGGCCAACGGGGCCGCTTTATCTGCCGTACCTCATCACAACCCTTTGCCGCGGCCATGGGGTACTTGAAGCTGGCACAGATATTAGAGTCCAAGGGAAGGGATGGACGGACAAGAATATACTCAACTTAATGGAGCTGACTGTTGTCACCCCTCTCTCATCATTTGATCCAGCTGCCACGACAGCAGACACGACAGAGCAGCCGGAGACTGAACCTGCTGCCACAGAAGCTAGGCAGCAACTAGAAGCAGCCCCAACTGACTCCTCCTCCCAGATTCTTGCTGCTATCCAGAAGTTGGAGGAACGACAACTCGGTCTGATGAGCTTCAACAAGGATTTTACTGCCTCTACGGTACATTTTATCCAAAACTCTTTAAATTTCCCTAATGTCGTATTCCCCACCTTCCCTGCACATTATTTTGCTGTACCATCCCCTGCCCACACCCCAACACCTGCTGCCACACCACGGACACCATCTGCAGCATCAACACCAACTCCTGCCCCGACAGCAGCTGGCAGCAACCGTGCTGAGACGTCTGCCCGTGGAACGAAATGCAGAATGCCATCGGAAGAGCTTGACGCCTTCATTGTTGGTTTTTCTTCCTCTTCCGTTTGGGCCGCAAGCGACAACGAACCATCTGTTAAGAGGAATCTCTCAAAGGAGTTTACCCCGGTCAAACGGCAGAAAAGAGTGGAAGACAAAAACAATATGAAAGGCAGCGATAGCAGCAGCATCGATAGCAGCAGTGATGGAGACAACAGCAGCAGCTCAGAAATCCAGGTTGTGGAGAAATCCCCTCATATCTCCCCAACCAGGATTCAACCACCACGGGAGGCCAAAACGAAGAACACATCTGCCTCCCCCACCCACCAGCCAGTTCGAAAAGCTCGTGCCCGCCGCCAGATCCGAGTCAGCAGCAGCAGCGACGACAGCACTTAAAATTTAAGTTTCTTATCTTATTTTGTTGTCTGCTTATATATTTTGTGATGTACTGTTTATTTTTATTTCCTCTTGTCATTTGCATTGAGGGCAATGCAACCCTCGAGTTTGGGGGTGGCATCCCTCTATTAAATGGAGTCTAATTTAGTTTTTTAAATCGTGTCTTTTACTTAGTTTATTTTTGGTAAAAAAATTGAAAATATGAAAATTTTGGCTTAAGTCTGTGAACTGAACTTACCTGTCGTGACAGCTCTGTCGTGGCAGTGCCTTTAGGATAGTTTTAGGAGCAGTTTAGAGCCTTTCTATAGTTCTGAAAACTTAAAACACCATTGTGACTGTTATACTGCTTAGAACTCTTTTAGTCAACTAGAATAGGAAGCTTAGCACTTGAATAGCCCCTAGAGGTGCCTAACACTGGCTCTAGGAAAGAAGTTTAACAAAAGAGACTCAACAGCCCTAGAGGTGCCCGAAACCGACTCTAGGAAGTTAGCTAGAGATGCCCGAAACCGGCTCTAGTGAAACTTTAGCTTAAAAAAATAATGAAATCGAGTCAAAAACAAAAAAAACTGAAAGGAGCATGAGAAGTATCGTCAAAAAGATAAACTTTGGCATAAAAATTCGAGTTAAGGGCTGAAATATTCTAGGGAAACTAAGAGAGTCTTGGCATATAACTGTTCACAAGCATGCACACACTGCACGAGGACTATAGTGAGACTCCGGACAAATCCTAAGTTATCCGACAGGGTGCTGCCGTCACAGAGAAAGAATGAAGGGTAAGGGAAAGTTCATTGTTTTAAGCCAAAACAAAAATATTTCATTTTTCTTTTAGGTCTTAGTTGCTTAAGGGCAAGCAAAAATTTGAGTTTGGGGGTGTGTTGGGTGTGTAAAAGTTCTATTATTTACACCCTATTTAACCCATATTTCTGCTGCATTCAAGCATAATTCATTGCATTTAGGTTAGTTTACAGTTAGACATCACAAATATATTAAATGGCACAGTTTCTACTGAAATTGGTTGCTTTTGCAGGTTGCTGCTGTAGCAGATGGAGAGGCAGGCGCTGGGCAGTGAAGCAGAAGAGCTGGAACTGGACGAGCAGTCAAAAAGGACGATGCTTCTATGGTTGCCGCCGTGACAGCAGAGGACGACAGCAGTTTTGAGGAGAAGAAGCAAAGTGGACCTCGACAAATAGAGAAAATTAAGCCCGTCTGTCGTGGAAAACCAGTATATTTTTCCAAGCCCTGGATCAGAAGGAATGCCAAGCCCAAAGTTCAAGGAGAGAAAATCCCAAGCAAGAAGGAGGACAAGTTAAAGTTAGATTCTCTGAAGATTTAGTCTTTATTAGAGTTGTACTTTAATTTAAATTTGTATTCTTGCTATTTTAGAAAACTTGGACCCAAAGCTTATATAAGGGCATGTAATTCGACCTAGGAGGCATCATAACCTATCTTTAGCCTTCTTCCCAAAACCCTAGCCGTTTTCATCCTCTCATCATGTTCTAAATTCCCCTTAGGGCCACGGGTTGATTTGTAAAGTAGTTGCAAGGGTTTCTTTTGTTTTAGGAAATTTTCAGTTCAATAAAATAAACTTCAAGTTCTCTTATTCTGGTTATTAACATCTTGCAAGAGTATCGGGAGAGCGTTGCGAGGTTATCTATTTACTTAATATCGGGAGAGTTAAGTACACGAAAGGAATAAGTGCGAGTTCTCTAGTTTATAGTTGAACTATCTCGGACCTAGGGATAGGACGAGGTTAAGTGGCTAAAGAAGAATTCAACAACTTCGGTGTTCATCCTTCGATTCACGCCGGGAGGTATCATCAAAGACGTGTTCATCGACAGACTTGGACCTAGGGATAGGCCAAGGCACAGCAGGGATTCTTCCCAAACTTGAAGTACGGAGTTGAGTGTTCGCTGCCGCGACAAGCAACAGACTGCCGCCGCGACGGGGACGACGACAGAGCTGAATTTCCTAGACTTAGCAATACATGCACTACTGAGCAATTCAATACCAGCCCATTCTCTCTATCTTGATTTCTCTACTCTTTTATTTAAGTTTTCTTTATTATTTTCGTGACAACATCTCAAATATTTTCTTTACTCTCGTGCAGTAATTCAAGGTGAAGCTATTAGCCCAGTCCCTGTGGAGACGATATCCGATACTTCCGTATCACTTTACTACTTGCGTCGTGTACACTTGCACTACATTGCGATAGACACTTTTACACGCAACACGGATTATGAGGGATATAAGATAGATAGAAAAAGTACCACCAGAACATGTCAATTCCTAGGTAGTATGCTCATATCTTGGTTCTCTAAGAAACAAAATAGTTTAGCTTTATCTACCATTAAAGTGGAATATATATCGGCCAAAAGTTATTGTGCTCAACTCCTTTGGATGAACCAGCAACTTTTAGATTATAGAGTTGATGTAGGTACCATACCTTTTAAGTGTGACAACACTAGTACCATTTTTCTCACTAAGAATCTCATCCAACATTCTAGAACTAAGCACAGAGAGATAAGACATCATTGTATTAGGGACCATGTCTTGAAAAATGATGTAGTTCTAGAGTATGTTGACAGTTTGAACCAATTAGCAAACATCTTTACCAAACCTTTAGACAAAGAGCGCTTTTGGACTCTTAGGAGGGAGTTAGGTCTAACCAGCCTTTCTTAACCCCTTAGAGCCTCTTAAGGTCAAAAACTTGCTTGAACTTGAATGTTGTATGTGCTTTTGTGATTTTGCTCCTTTATGCATCTATGCTTATTGCTAGGGGAGTATGCATCTGTTTTAGCCTATACATGTTGTTCATATATCTCATACATGTATATCAATTCGATTAAAATCGAATTTCTAAGCTATTTGCTGCCAAAAATGTTATTTCTAGCAATGGGGTACCGATATGGTTGATTGCGTATCGGTACATGTTCATGAGGGTTCCGGTACAGGTAAAAATGTACCAGTATGGATGTTCATAAGGGATTCGATACATGTATAACTATACTGGTACGGTTTGTCGAGTTCGATACCGATACGGCTATTAGCGTATCGATACACGTTGACGCTAGAGTATTTAAATGTCATTAAATAAAGGTTTCTTGCTTTAACTCAAATACACTCTTTTCTCCAAAACCCTAGATACAAAATCCACTATAAAAACCCATCAAAACCCTTTGATTTCTCACACAGTTCTTCAAATCTTTTGAGGGTTTTTAGTTTTCGAATCAAGCCTAAGCTATATCATCAAGTTTGTGCATTATCATCTCCTCATTCATCCCAAATCCCACATTCAAGGTATAAATTCTTTTTCTTATCTTTTTCAATTTCGTTTAAATCTATATACTATTTTTAATTAATTTTTGTATATTTAATATATACCGTATATTTTTCTAAACTATTTTTTTTCAAAATTTGTTTTACCGAAATTCTTTTTATACTTGTACATGATTTTTCAAACTATACAATATACTTTTTTCCTTGAATCAGTGGATTGTATGTTGGATAGAATATGATGATTTATGCATACATTGTTTTTGGTTTGATTTTGATTTCAAGATATGGCTCTTAAGAAATGTATGAGAAAAGATATAATATCCTCTTCTAAAACCAAAACCAATGGTACTAAACCAAACTTGTCCTTTATTTTACAACAAAGTGTTAATGAGCTCGGTTACACTCGAGCAACTGATCATTTTAAAATCATTCAAAACTATAAAATCCGTTGTGAGCGTAAGGTTTCTATTCCCTACATGACTTCCCCTGAATTTAACTTTCATTATCTTGATTTACTTACTCAATGGAAGTTCATGCTCTTTTTAAGTATATTCGGGGTATTTTATAAAAATCTCGTTTTAATCTTTTACTCAACGCCCGGTGTATTGTGGACAAAACCAAATATGAAGTTATTGTGGTTGAGTCATACCTCATGGGACAATCTTTTCGAATTGATTCTTTGGTTATAGCAAATTGTTTGGGTGTTGGGGATATTGGGATAGATGATAAACACTCTTTGGGTAATATTCAACTCGGCTCCGTCTCCACCCTTGATGCTCATGACTTCTTCCTTCACTTTCTTATCACTTGGTAGTTTTGTCCATCCGGTGGTAAATGGTCCACTATTCATCAAGTTGATAGCTTTTGGATTCGATGCTTTCAGGAAGGTAAGCGCTCAAACTTTGCTCAGATTATGTTTGCGGAGATCGTCTACCTTATTCAGAACCGCCATTCGTCTTTTGTCTCATCTTTTACCTATGGTACCATCTTAAGTTACATCTTTCACAAGAATGGAATTGATTGCTCGTATGATCTTGAAATTTCTCTCACCGATCCCATCGACGACAAATACCTTCGCAAGGCTAAATTCACTTGGTATAACAACCAATGGGTTCAGAATGTGGATCTACCTCAAAATGTTCAGCCTGCGGATGAAGAGAATGTTCCAGTAGCGCCTCCTTCGGTTGCTCCTCCACCGCCTTCCCTTGATGCTCTTATGACCTATCTTGATGAAAAATTTTCTTCGATGAATGCGAGCATGAATGCCGGTTTCACCTCCATTAAAACTCGTCTCACGGCTTTGGGTGCTAGAGTTACCTCTATGGAGGCTAGCCAAGCCTCAATTGATATGACTCTCACTGCCTTTTGGGGAGAGTAGCGTGGACATACCTTCGATGATGATGCCATGGAAGATGAAGATGATGTTAAAGACGACGAAGAAGGCGGTGGTGACGCTCCTTAGACCTATCATCTCATATCATTTAGGATTTTCTTTTATGCACTTGTCTATGTTATTTCCTTTTGAACCTATGTTTTGCTTAGTTGTCTTTTGAATTATGATTTTTTTTAGGATTTGAAGTTTGGATTTCTTGTTGCTATGAATTAATATGATTATTATGCTTAATGAAGTTTATGTTGTTTTACCTTGCTTATATTATCTTCTATCATTAATTTTGATCTAACAAAAAGGGGAGAAGTAATAAGAGCCTTAATTTTTTTTAAAGATACAACTTTTAGTCTTAAAGTAAGGGGAGAAATTTTAAAAATTTATTTGGGTTTTGTTATATCAAAAAGGGGAGATTGTAAAACCAAAATTGATTTTGATATAACAATATTTTTTCAAGGACTTAATTGCAAAATGAAATAAATTTTTAAATATTCAAAAGACTCACAAAATGACAAGGAATCGAACTTTAAGTGTTTCTAAATCAAAAGCCAAGTATCCAAAATATTTTCTAAATATTTTCGAACTAAAATTTTCAAGTTTGGTCCAAGCGTATTGATACGGTTACATCTATATCGATACGGTTTTTGGCTACTGGAAAACGAGTTATGCAAAATAAGAAAACTGTACTGATACACTTATTGCCGTATCGATACGAATTTTAGACTCGAAGCATAAATTTCACAAAAAAAGTTCTGGTACGCTACTTGCAGTACTGATACGCCATTCAAATCTCGAAACTAAAAATTATTTACCGTATCGATACGCTCTTTTTCGTACCGATACGAGTTGGTAAGATTTGATAAATCTTGGCATTTAATTTTTGAACGTTGCCTTGTCAGTTTATTGGAATCAAGCACTTTAAAAAATGGTTAGCTGTACCGATACGCTCAACGGATGTACCGATACACTTTTTGATTAACCACTTCTCTAGATTCTAGTGAGCAGAATTAGTACCGGTACGCACTATGTCGTACCGATCCTTTTTGTAAAATATGGTTTTCGTACCGATACGCCTTATCGCGTACTGATACGTTATTTGTATACATTGACTCTTTCTTCTCATGGAAGGTGCCAAACAGGTGTGCCAATACGGTATGTTATAGAAGTACATTTATGGTGGGATAAAGAGAGCCCAACGGCTCTATTGATGATACTAACCACCAAACGATTAGAATTCAATGAAGAGGTATAAAATCAAGCCATAAAAGTTACAACAACAACTATTGAACAAGTCAAGCACAATCAAGTAAAAATTCAATCTATTTGAGCCTATTAGAGTCAAATTCTTGTAACCCTCTTGAGAGCTTTTATTGTACTCTTTCTTAATCAAGTTTGGGGTTAGAGTGAACTTGTAATTGGACAATTATTCACATATTGTGAGGTATTTTTTTGTTGCCAAAACTTCTCTTGTAAAGAGTGAGTCTTGATTAAACTTTGGGTAGAAAGCTTAACTGTTTTGTAAGGTTTCCTCCTAATTCGAGAAAAAAGGAAGAATTTCTAGTAAAATTGGTTAAAAATCTTTATTGGGAGCTAAGGTAGTGGATGTAGAGCTTGTTCTAAGCTTGAACCACTATAAATTCTATTGTCTTCAATTTTTACTTTACAACTTTGCTCTCTTTCATTTTAAAAAGTCAATTCACCCTCTCTTGGCCATTTGTTCGTCGATTAATCCACATAACAGAAACGACTGAGTAGCTCAGGCGACTGAAGAGGTGGGCTCAAAATTGACGATCGGCAACGATAGTGTGATGATTCAAGGATTTAGGAATTTGGGGTTTTGAGATTTTTAGGGATTTGGTGATTTTTGAAAATTTCAAGATTTTTAATAAAAAATTTAAATTAAGATATTTAAAAAAAAACTATGTCACATGTCATTTTTTGATTGGATAATGAATTTTTTTAACGTCCGTTAATGATCAAACACCTAAAAGTATAACAGAGAAAATATTAGATACCAACTTTGACAGAAAAAAATACTTTACACACCTACATAAAAAGTTTATAATTTATGATGAACATCAACCGCTTTTCCAGAGACTATTTGTTGGGTTCATTCATTTGATATTTTTAATACTTTTATAAGCATATATATATATATATCAAGTATTTTTAAAAGTAAAGATAAATCTGAAGCAGTGTACAAAACATACTAGTGTTGAGAGATGGAATTAGAAAAATTTTAAAAGTAAAGATTTTTTAAAATGGGCGTTGATAAACTGTGATTGTTAATTATTTTTAAAGTTTTGTTAACATTTTTTAGGTTTAGTGGAAAAGTGGATGATATTCATTTTAAGAGACTCGGGTTCAAATTGTTTTATCTTTAAGGAGACTGTGTGCATTGTCAAATGGTTAAAATATGTATGGATATATACTACCCTATAATCACTTTAAGACTATTAAAAAATAGTGTTAATTTTATTTTTTAAATTTTTATATAAAATATGGATAAAGTACACAGATGGTCACTAAACTATCCTGAAAAAACAAAATAGTCATCGAACTTTCAGAAGTTATATAATAGGCATTAAATTTTGGTTTTTGTTACAAAATGGGTACTGTGCCATTAACCTCCTTTAAAGAGGTGACATAGTTGTTAATTTTTTGTATAATAACATATTTAGTCTTCTATAGTTACACATTCAATCAATTTAATAATAATTTGAAGGAATTCAATAATTTTAAGTCTCATTATTTACACAGTCTTTAAATTTGCTCATATTTTTAATTAGAAATAAATTTAAATAATATAAATATATTAGATAATATTTTTAATTATATTATATTGTTTTAAAATTACTTTAATATATCTAATTATTTTATATAATATTAACATGTTAAATAATATAAAATGCCTTATGAGTTATGACTCACCACCCCCACCAACCCCCCTTCTTCTTCTTCAGTAGCCCGACCAGCACTCATTATTCATATCCTTGTGCAGCTCCCCTGTTTGAAACCCCACATTTCTCCTTGTCCATCCACCTATCTACGATCCAAACCCTCTTTCGAACCACTCGCGACCTCGCCCAACCTAAGTCACTCGATATGTCCTCACTAGTGCCGGTTAATGTTCTCTCTACTCAGCCCCTTCTGTCAAGACCCCAACCGACACCCTGACCACCCCATTGACCATTAACATATCTTAGAACCCCAAACCACACTAAAAATCTTAAACTTCATATATTATAACCCCTTAAACGCCAAATGTAATAACTCTCAAACTCAAAATCCCATGACCTTCTATGAACCATTTTGCTAGAAAAGTCACTAGATGAAGGTAGAGAAGTCGCAAACGGCCGTGGGCTAAAAAGGAGAAGTTGAAAGAGAGTTATGACCCAATTGATTGAAAAGAAATTTATTTCTTTCAAATTAGGATTAAATTGATTGAATTTATAATTATGGAAGACTAAATGTATTATTATACAACAAAAAAATTAACCATGTCACCTCTTTAACGGAGGTTAACGACACAATTACCATTTTGTAACAAAAACAAAAGTTTAATGTCTATGATGTAACTTTTGAAAGTTTGATGACCATTTTATTTTTTGAGGATAGTTAAGTGGTCATTTGTGTACTTTACCCTAAATTTAGGGTAAACTACATCAGATGCCACTAAACTATTATCACCGACTCGGAAATGCCACATAACTTTAAAAATGTTCAAATCTAACGCTAAAATTTTACTTGATGGCTCGTTTATGCTACTCCGCTATTAAGTATTAACTAAACCATTAACTCAAAACGGTGTCGTTTTTGTGCAGCTGTTTTGAAACTTAATTTAGCCCAAAACAATGTCATTTTGCTAGAAGAAAATAATAAAACTCATGCATTTGAGACGGTTCAAACCCATAACCTTCAAATTCAAAGGATAAGCCTTAAACATTAAACTAACATCAAAATATGTAATATTTTACCACAAATATAATATATGTCATACTACACTTGAGATTGATTCAAATTATTTTATAAAATAAATAATACTATAAATAATATTAATATATAAATAATAAGTTATTATTGTCATAAATATTATTTACATTATATATCAATATATGTATATAATTTGAATTAATCTTAAGTGTAATTTGACATATATTATATTTGTGGTAAAATATTATATAATTTTTTTGATGGTTTAGTGGTTAAGGCTTATCTTTTGTATATTAAAGTCCTGGGTTTAAACCACTTATTGCGTGAGTTTTATTATTTTTCCTCCAGCAAAACATCATCGTTTTTTAGCTAAATTAATCTTCGAAATAATCGCACCAACACGATGCCATTTTGAGTTAAAGATTCCGTAACAGTATAGTGGCATAAGCGAGCCAAAAAGAAAGTTCAGTATTAAATTTAAATATTTTTTAAATTGAGTGTCATTTTAAGTTAACATTAATAGTTTAGTGGCATCTGGTGTAATTTACTTGTAATTTATCGAAAAATTATTCTTAAATTTTTTTGAGTGTCGACTCTCAATCAACATCATTTCATCAAGCTGGCTCAATTATTACTATTGTCGGAATGTACATGTACGAGGAAATATATTAAACAAATATATTGGTTTTGTCTTTGTGTTAGGCCCCTGTTTTTTTTTATCTAATAGGCCCTTGTTGCTCTTGATATACATTAAGTAATACTGTAAAGTAAATATCATATATTCATTTGCATCAATAATACAAAAATTAAGGAGAAATTAAAAAATAAATTACTAGAAACATATTAAGATTTAAACAAATTATAAATATTTTAATAGGTTAAAATATTGATAATAAAATAAGTAGATATACATGTAAATGAGAGTTATATATATATATATATATATATATATATATATATATATATATATATAAGGAGAAATTAAAAGAATAAATTACTAGAGAGGTGACCCAAACGTATTAAGGTTTAAACAAAATGTATAAATATATCGATGGGCTGAAATATTGATAATAAGATAGGTAGATATACATGTAAATATATATATATATATATATTAAATATATATATATATATATATATATATATATATATAGAGAGAGAGAGAGAGAGAGAGTTAGGATTAACTTACACAACGTAAAACTTTACACGTTTTTTGGATCGTTAGATGGGAAAAATGGATGGCTCAGATTAACTCCTTACTCTTTTTTCCCAAGTGATAATATTCACATATTTACTGTTAATTTCATCTATTCATATTACTCATTCAACGGTCCAAAAAAACGTGTAAAATTTAAAGAGTTTTACACTGTGTAAACGGATCATATCCCATATATATATACTAAAAATTTTGTAAAATATCGGGATCCTTGTAGATATTTTTTGAGAATCTCCACGGTTATTTATATTGTTGCGGTTCAATTATCCTCACGGTTCAGATATAACAATCTTGTCCCTATTTTCATATGAGTTTCAGTGATAAAATTATCCCGTCCTCGTAGGTGGATATTTTGGTTATTCCCCAACTCTGCCGGTTCAGATCCCCACAATTTTCGAATATTCCCCAGCCGATTTTCACCCCTAATATCTAACTCCTTTATTTTTCATGTACTTTGTTTTAAAAATAGGATAAAATTGAGTTTCAGTGAAAAACATTGTTATTTTTAGATAACAATTAAAAAAATTACAATTAATGATATTGTTACCCCTGTACTTATCAAAACTTTCAAAGTTGTACATATACTTTTAGAATGCCCGATGTCCCTCTATATGTTTATTCCGACTGTCAATTTGATACTCTATCTGTCTCTAATATTATACGGGTTAACTACACTAAATACCACTAAACTTTATACGCGTATCGATTATACAATTAAACTAAAAATTGATACTATTTTAGTACTGAACTTTAGTTTAAGCTTCGATTAAGTCAAAACGACGTCGTTTTGGTGCGACTATTTTGAAACTTTAGTATAATTTACCCTTAATTATAATACTAATATAATTAGAATATAATAATACGTATAATTCACTAATCTTAACAAAATCAACTATTTTTTAGTGTTTAACAAAATCAACTAATAATATTACTCACAACAATAATAATAGCGTAATAAATTCTATTTTTTTACCAACGACTATTTGTTTTTTACGCATTTATGTCGCTTTCAACATTATTTTTTACCCCTCTAATAAATGAGGTTTATTTTCTCATATTTAACAATTTTCCAGTTTAGTCACTTTCTACTTTTAATAATTTTATTTTTTACCCTTGAGTGTTCTCATTCCCGCCCACCTGTCATTTCCGAAGATACCCCTGCACACTGTGGACATTTACGAAAATACCCCAACTCTTCACAAACTTAAACAACTTGACTTTGTTTTTTTGCGTTACTATGTACGGAAAAGTCAAATGTCTATTTTTAGTGTTTTTTATGTCCTAACACTAAAAAATATTATAAAATTAAATTATAAATTTTAATCTTAAATTTTAAATCCCGTCCTAAAATATACACTATATTCCATTTTCTCTAAACCTTAATTTTAAACCCTAAACCTATTTTTTAATATGAGACACCAAGGTAAAAGATTTCTATTTAGTATTCACTATATACACTCCAACATTAAAAAAACTAAATCCTAAACTCTAACTCTAAATTCTAAAATCTTATAACTCAACACTAAACCTTAAATGTAGAAGGGGGAACATATATAACCAAAAAGTACAAAATTTCTGTTCTATTTAAACTCTCTTGATGGATTACATATTTTTGCACCCGGTAAAAACAATCCTTCAAGGCCGAGTTCCAAAGAGAATGGATTCAAACAGTGTTTCAATGAGTGTTCGCATGACTGAAACTGAATCCTTCAAGTTACACGCGAGATCGGTAGCTCTGGCGTTGATTCTTCTTCTCCTCCTGCTCGTACCGATCTCGTGTGCTGCGGCGTATCGATGCATGAGAGGCTGTCGTCACCGCGTCGAACCTGAAGTCGAGCAGCTTCAAGGCCGTCCGAATCCGAATCCGAATCCGAATCCAATTGATGCTGTAATCAATGTTGAAGCTGGTGTTGGCCTCCCTGATGATCTCGAATGATCATATCTGGCCAGGTACGCTTACCAAAAGGTTTGGAAATTTATTGTATTTAAAGTCGTCTCAGCCTACCTTTCATGGAGAGGGAGTTCAAAAACTTTCCTTATATTTCCACGTTTATTAATCTTTGTTTTTGTTTTTCAATGGCAGATGACTGTGTTTTGCGCGGGCTCACTGTTTATGAAGACGAAGGAGTTCTTATATTCATATGAATATATTATAATGCTGGTTTTTTTACTGAAAACTTGTGTTGCCTTTGATTTCCATTTTGGAACTCTATCTTGTACTGTGTTTTTTTTGTTCGAGAATATATGTTGAAATTTTAGAAATAATGTTCTTGAAAAGAATACTAAAATACTACTAAATATACACTCTAACATTAATTTCTAATTTTTAAATCTTAAACCCTAAAAACTAAACCACATCCTTCAAAATTCAAACACTATAGCTCATAAATATTAAACCTTAACCGTACACCATAAATCTTATTTTTTACTGTTGAGGTATAGATAGAAATACCAAAAAGATAGAGGCCCTGTTTGGCAATTAGCGGATAGCTGATAGCTGATAGCTGATAGCGGATTACATTAGCTGATAGCGGATAGCTTATTGCATTAGCTGATTTGACTAGCGGATTGCATTAGCTGATTGTATAAAAGTGTTTGGTAAAATTAACTGATAGCTGATAGCTGTTTGATTATTTAAACAAACAAAATGACATATAAGGACATGATTATATTTAATACTTGTTTGAATAATTTATCAGTTATTAATATTTTGTATCTAATAAATATTAATTAGATTTGTAAAAAATATTTTTTAATCTAAATTTCCTAAACATATTTAAAATATTTATATATTAATTTATTATTTATATAATTATTAAATTTTTTATATGCACATATAAATATGTGATAATAAAAAAATAGAATTAATTTACAAATGTCACCATATAAATTAGTAGTAACAACAAATAAGTCCAATATTTAATATGTTATTATTTATATTAAAAAATATTATTATTTTATTTAAGTTATTTGGAGATTTTTGGTAATTGTTAAGGGTAAAAGAGTCATTACAACTCTAATATCAAACCTCTAATCTCAAAAAGCTCATATTAGGAGCTTTTTCAAAATTAGCTTTTTCACCCCAATCCGCTCTTTCAATCCGCTATTTACCAAACATCAATATTAGCGGATTTGACTAGTCAAACCTCTAATTATGCCTCAAACCTCTAATTTTTGCCCAAACCGCTATTTACCAAACAGGGCCAGAAACTTTTTATTCCAAGAAAATTAATGTTTTTGAATCGTAAAAGTTAACTCTATTTTCAGAATATTTTTTTTCTACCAATGATTTTATGCCATGTGTGTGGAGGGGAAGAGGGGACTCTAAGAGAAGGAAGGAGAATGCTCCTAGTGGGTCTAGAACTCATGGCCCAAGGAAATATGAGGGAAAGCAGCTTGGCCAACCGACCAATGTACACAGAAAATTATTAACGAATTTTATTCAATTTTATTTTTATTTTTGGTAAAGTACATACATGTCCATTTATGGTCCATGTTCGGAATTCGTAGCTCTCCCTCCTAATAATGTTTTCTCTAAGGTTCGAACTCAAATTTTCTCCTTAGAAGAGTAATAAGCCTTACCATTGCATCCAACCCTTGTTGGTCGAATTTTATTCAATTTTCAAGGCAAAATTAATAGTATTTTAAAATTTATGGAGATTAGGAGTTAGGACAGCTTAAAACCACGAACAAAAATCTTCTATCCCCTAAATATATCCCGTGCTAAAAAATACTTCAAAATTAAATTATAAACTCTAATTTTAAATTATAAATTTACACTCTAAAAAATACACTATACTTTAAATTTTGTATATCCAACTTTATATTCTAAATTTTAAATTCTAATTTTAATGTGGACATAAATGAGTGCAAGCTAATTATCAGACGATTTCTATCCTAAAACCACACCGTGGGCAAAAAGTAACGTGAATAACAATACTTATCTTTATTTGATGCATGAAATACATGAAAATTTGTGAGAGGGCCAGTTCTGATGACAGTGACCGCAAATAACAGATTAAATGTATAGGATTCATTATTCATCCATAGTTATGTCAAAGTAAAAATAAATAAAAAACACATTCAAATCTGCACGAGATTGAAGACTTTTGTTATTAAAAGCAATCTCGATTGCATGCGGTCAATTATATTATTGGTAAACTACAAAAAAACTACTTAATTATGGGGTGATTTTAATTTTACAGTTTTATTTCCAATTGTATTATTATGACAATATAATTATTTAAGTGATGTCAATTAAAACACCTACCGTTAAAATTTAATCAGAGAGTGACGTAGCTGTTAAATAAAATTAGTAATAATTATATATTTGATTTTAAATTGAATTTAATTTATCTTCCAGATACATAGTAATACATGTAACCACCTAATTAGAAAAATAATTTTCTTAATTTTTCAATATTTTCCCATTCAATTAGATGGTGATGGAACGAGAATTTTTAAACTATCTTTACCTCGAACGAGATTTAATCCTAGGTTAAATAGGTGAAGTGAGGTGATCACAACCATTGAGCCTAATGTCGTTGTTTGCTTAAGTTTTACAACTTTGTTTATTTAAAATTGTCTTATGGGTGATAATTAAAGAGAGATAAATTATGCTTAAGAGACGGATTAAACCCAAGAAATATCGGTGAGTTATGAAGCATTACCAATAAGACAAATTAATTGTTCGCAATAAATTGACAATTTATTGTATGTATACATAGCTTAAATATAGTTAATGAACTAGTATTATATAACATAATAACATTATATAAGTGACAGATTTAGACTTTATACCAAGTGGATTCAAAACAGCATAATAATAATAATAAATAATAATTAATGAAAGTCCAAAAATTATCTTTTTTTCTTTTTCGATAATCGTCCTCGACAAAATTTTATTTTATGAAAAATATTGCAGAATAGTTTGTCATAGTCTCCTCAAACATCTCATCTACGATAATTGTCCTTTGATAAGAACTTATAATTTGAGTTTATTTTAAAACGTTTGACTTTTCATTTACTTTTTGGACAATTAATAATTTTGTCTATTAGAAAAAGAGACTTTAAAATAATTTGAGATACTATTTTTAATCAAATAATTTGAAATACTAAAGAATATAACTAAATGGCCCACTACCATCTTTTACTCTACTCTTATAGAAATTTTTTTGAGTTCGGATGTTTTAAGTTCTTTGTGGTGGATCAAGTGAGTTCAAACACTTTTAAATTTTTTCTCTCTCATAGTCAACAATCTCTAGAGCAAGTAGTTAAAGCTCTCAATTGACCCTATGTTATGAGTTCAAAACTTTTAGGAGCAAATTACCCCTCCCCTCCCTCTCCCATAAGTAGAAATTGTTCAAAATGTTTCTCTCACATACTTTCCTGTTTTTTACAAGAATTTTCTAAGCTCGGATAGAGTCAACTGACCCTAGTATACTACACATTGATCCGCCCAATTCTTATATTAATAATATATAATAAATCTATTTTAAATATCCAATAATACTTTTATGAAAATAATAAATATTATTAAATATATTATTAGTTCATTAAAATATTATGAAATATATTTGAAATATTAAATAATATTTTATAGAAATAAATATTATTAAACATAGTAATAGTTTATTACATGCTTAAAGGCTATTTTTGTCCTTTGTAGTAGTCTCATTTATCGATTTTTCCCCTATGATATTTACACATTAATTTAGTCTTTGAAGTAGTTGAATTGCATCAACGTTTCCCCTTGACTGACATTGTAATCTTAATTTCTAAATTCTAAACCCTAATCGAAAATTTTATTAATCTAAAGTGATTATGAAACATAAAAGTATTCCTAACCCCTAAATAGTGAAGTAATTCGACTACTTCAAAAACCAAATTGAAACAAAAATATCATATGGACGAAATCGATAAATTAGGACTACTATAAGGGCAAAAAGTAGCCCTTAAACCTTTATTATATATTGCCAAAAATAAGAGTATTATTAAAAATAAAATTATTTATTTATTATTTTCATAAAATAATATTTAATAATACTTTTTTATTTTGCATGGTAATTTTGGACAAAGTCCCTACGATAGATATATTAATACGTTGAGGGATTGGTAGAGATAGCACTTGTTTATTATGTGAAATGATCACGGAGAATATAGTCAATTTTTTTTTATCTTTAAGTGTCAAATTTATTATTATTTATTATTATTTTTTTGATTAAACTGAGACATTTACATTGACAAAAAATTATAGTTTAAGCATCTGTTTTAACAAAAATATAATTTTGGCACCTAAAAGGAACAACAAAAGAAGTTAAAACACCTAAAAGGGAAAATTATGATATTTTGGATACTTAAAAGGTAAAAAAAATAGTTTAGGCAACTAAAAGAGAAAAATAAAATAGTTTGGACACTTCTTTTGATATTAACCTATATATTATATAAATTAAAAAATAGTTATTCCTTTTTTTGGGTAAAGTACACCAACGATCATCGAATTTTTAGAGTAGACTCATTTTGGTCACTGAACTTTTAAAATTTTCATTGAGGTCACTCAACTTCTAATTTTTATTTTGGTTATTTCTGTTAAAAGTACTAACGTGACACATTATCTCTTTTTCAACCTCTTTCTTCCCCTCTCATGCTTTTCTTACTCTATTTTTTTTTGTTTGTTACAGATGGTATGTTACATTAATTTGATATAGCAGTGGAATGGCTCAGACTATTGGTTCATAGTAAAGGTTGGGATTTTTGTGTTGTTTGGAAATTGGGTGATGATCCTTCTAGGTGCACCAACGCCATAACTAATATTATCTTCGTTCTTCTATTTTTGAGGTTCATTTGGACTTAAATGAAGCTTTTCTTCTTTATTTTTTTTTTATTTTTTCTTGAAGGTTTATTGAATGGGAAAATTGTTGCTGTAGTGCTTGTTTGTTGAAGGTTAGCTAATATCTTTGGATAATCCTAAATTACGGAGAGGAACTTAAACTGTTAGTCATGATTTTGGAAAAATCACATCAAATTAATGGAACATAGCAGTTGTAATAAAAAAAGTAAAAAAAAAAAGGAGATGGAGAAGAAAAAGGTTGAAGAAAGAGATAACGTGCCATGCCAACATTTTTAATAAAAATTAATGGGAGAGATTATTATAAAAATAGATTAAAATTTGAGTGATCTTAATAAAAATTTTAAAAGTTTAGTGACCAAAATGATCTCACCCTAAAAGTTAGGTGATCATTGGTGTACTTTATTTTTTATCACGCTGTAATTAGGGATGGGCACGGAACCCGGACCCGACGGGTTCCGACCCGACCCGACCCGATTGGGTCGGGTATTTTTATGAAAAAATCGGGTTCGGGTCGGGTCGGGTTTTTGTGTAGGGTGAAGTTGGGTCGGGTCGGGTTCGGGTTTTAGGGTGAAAAAATTCGACCCGACCCGACCCGGGACTAATAGTGTAATTTTCCCTTAAATTTTTTAGGAATATTTGTAATAATACCCTTTTTTATATATATTTTTATAATTAGGTCCTTAAAATTGATTTTTTTATTTACAATTTAGTCCTTAAATTTATTATTTTTTACAATTAAGTCTCTTAAAATTATTTTTTTACAATTTAGTCCCTAAAATTGATTTTTTTATATAGGTCAGGTTCGGATCGGGTCGAGTTTTTGTGTAGGGTGAAGTTGGGTCGGGTTGGGTGTTTTAAAATATATGGTCGGGTCGGGTCGGGTTCGGGTTTAGGGTTAATATTTTCGGGTCGGGTTCGGGTGGGCCAAAAACCCGGCCCGACCCGACCCGTGCCCATCCCTAGCTGTAATTCTTAATTTTATAGCATCTATTTAACCCACAAGGGTCCGAGCCCAAACCGCCACGCGCCACGAACCCCGAGCAGCCGGCGGGAATCTTCTCATTTCCCCTTCATGTAACGTGGCGGGAAATCAACGACTTCAAATAAGGTTTAAAATTTATCTATTTAGCCATTATACTATATTAAAATTTAAAATTCAATCCTTTTCGCTTTAAATTGATAGAAGTTGATCCTCTACTTTTAATAGTCCAGATTGAAAACACCTCTAATTGCTATCCTCAAAGCAATGATGTGAATTCCGTTTAGTGTTATTCAATTGCACTATGTAAAATTCGAATTATTATGTTCAATCAATAATGAAATTACATGTTAAACTAATGACTGAGATCGTTGAAAAGAAGTTTCTTAATATATGGAACAACAATACTTAACGTTCTTATTAACTTCAACATGCTAATAGCATTATAATTCTAGAGAAAAAAGTATGCGAAATTAAACGAGAGATTAAAAATCTCAAATTTCAACATAGTAGAGGGGCTAAAAGCATTATTACACCCCTCAATGCACGTCAATTCAGTTAATTTCAAACTTATCCAAATCAACGGCTACGATTTCATCATATTCATTTCACTCTCATTTTCATTTTGAGCCTTCTTTCCACGCATAAGTCGGTCTCCAGATTATTTATTTTTAAAATATTTATTTATCTTCTGCTTTTTTTTTTCGTTTATCAATTCTAAAGAACAAAAAAGGAAGGGAAAAAATCCGACGTTCTAATAAAGAGATGGCGAAATCGAAGCCCGCGTCCTCCGATGAACTGTACAACGGTTCTAATTCATCAGAAGAGGAGCAAGTCAACGTTGAAGAAGACGATGAAGAGGAGATCGAAGCTGCTGCTCGCTCGGCCGACGCCTCCGACGAAGATGATGAAGCTGTCCCTGACGAAAACGCCGACGATGCTGATGAGGTGATTTTAAGTTTTTAATACTATTTAGCTTTCTCCTTTTAGTTTGCTTTCGAAATTTTACTATTTTAGCTGTCGGACTTTGCCTTTTACTTGTTATTTAGTTGTTAGGGTTAGCTAATGGTTGTGAATTTTATTTCCAAGCTTTTACTTTTCACGCTTTAGTATAAATTTTGCTTCTAGTACTTTTAGTAAGTTGCCGGAAAGCTTAATTTTACTTTATTGTTTATTTCTAGGATTTTATGACTTTTTGAGTTTTTTTTAGGACGAGTCTAATGGGCCTGAACCGGAAATTAGTAAGCGAGAAAAACAGAGGCTAAAAGAAATGCAGAAACTAAAGAAGCAGAAGATTCAGAGTATATTGGATGCTCAAAATGCTGCCATTGACGCTGATATGGTAAGTATTATATGGAGGAGTTTGTATTCTGTTTATTTGAAGTATAATTTATGGTTTGCTAATATTTGGTTTGATAATAGAATAATAAGGGGAGGGGGCGGTTGAAGTATCTTTTGCAGCAGACAGAGTTGTTTGCTCATTTTGCTAAAAGTGACCCAAATTCATCACAAAAGAAGGTGAAAGGAAGGTATAAATGTTTTCTTTTCTGCTGGAGATGTTGAAATAGGTGATTTCTCATGTTTTTTTTTTATTTACATGATATTGCTGGTTGATAGATTTTGTTTTCTACTGGTTTTTGATGATTTTTTTTATCGTATCTGAAATTGTTTTATGCTCTAATTGTTCTGATTTGGACTTTCTCTAGTAATGGCTTCTTCCATGTGTTAAATTTAGGGGCCGTCATGCATCAAAAATAACTGAGGAGGAAGAAGATGAAGAGTACCTTAAGGAGGAAGAAGACGGTTTGTCTGGGAACACCCGATTGGTGACTCAGCCTTCTTGTGAGTTCTCTCTCTGACCATCTGTTGGAGAACTGAATTGAAGTGGTTTAACTTTCCTTTGTATGTTCCTTATTTTCTCGCTCCAGGTATTCAGGGAAAGATGAGGGACTACCAACTTGCTGGTTTAAACTGGCTTATACGACTGTATGAGAATGGTATAAATGGAATTCTTGCAGATGAAATGGTATGTGCTGTAGCTGTGGCATAAATAATTGTATATTGTTTAATTTCATTTTCAAGGCTTGTTTTTTATGACCACGGTAAGATGGGAAATGCTATTGGCTAATGTCTGCTTACTAAAATTCTGAATACAGGGACTTGGGAAAACTTTGCAAACAATTTCCTTATTGGGCTATCTTCATGAGTACCGTGGAATAACCGGTCCTCACATGGTTGTTGCCCCAAAATCTACACTTGGTAACTGGATGAACGAAATACGTCGTTTTTGTCCAGTCTTGCGAGCTGTAAAGTTTCTTGGGAATCCCGAAGAAAGAGTAAGTTGCTTGATGCGTGCTTCACTGATTACCCTCTGTATATTCCCTTTATCATGATTCTTATTATTCTAATTTCTACAGAGATATATCCGCGAAGAGTTACTGGTTGCTGGGAAGTTTGATGTCTGCGTCACTAGTTTTGAAATGGCCATTAAGGAGAAGTCTGCCTTGCGTCGTTTTAGCTGGCGCTATATAATTATTGATGAAGCCCATCGAATCAAGAATGAGAATTCAATCCTTTCGAAAACAATGAGACTCTACAATACTAATTACCGTCTTCTTATTACGGGTACTCCACTCCAGGTATATGCCTTTAAATGACTTTGCTTTAGAAGTACTTAGTTTTATGAGTTTCACTCTGTTTGGTTGTGCATTCAGTTGAAAAACTGTTCCTTCTTTTTGGTTCGATCAATTTTACTTGCTGTTGCCGACTGAAATGATTTTGATGAATTTTTTGTACTTCATTCTGGTTCTTATAGCTGTGCGCAAAAGTAGTGATAGTTTCTTAATTGCACTTGAATCATTTTAATATGATTGTTCCGTTTGTGTAACGATCTTGCTATCCCTTTTTCTTTTGCAGAATAATCTACATGAGCTTTGGTCTCTTCTAAACTTTTTACTACCGGAGATTTTCAGTTCTGCTGAAACTTTTGATGAGTGGTTTCAGATTTCCGGTGAAAATGACCAGCAGGAAGTTGTTCAACAACTTCACAAGGCAAGTTAAAAATCTTATCTCTATTCTATCAGTCCTTGTGTTTATACGAATAATCATTCTCCGTCTCTGAATCATCAGGTTCTTCGTCCATTTCTCCTCCGGAGGTTGAAATCCGATGTTGAGAAAGGGTTGCCTCCCAAAAAGGAAACAATCCTGAAAGTAGGAATGTCCCAGATGCAGAAGCAGTACTACAGGGCATTATTGCAAAAAGATCTTGAAGTTGTTAATGCTGGTGGCGAGCGTAAGCGTCTTCTTAACATTGCAATGCAGCTGCGTAAATGTTGTAATCATCCATATCTTTTCCAAGGTGCTGAACCTGGACCTCCATATACTACAGGAGACCATCTTATTACCAATGCTGGTAAGTTCACCTCTGGAAGATTTTGAGTCATTGGTAGTGCATGAGAACTGACCCTTAATGATTTATTTCCAGGTAAAATGGTTCTCTTAGACAAGTTACTTCCAAAGCTGAAGGAGCGTGATTCTAGAGTTCTGATATTTTCACAGGTAATTTTGAGGGTTGCCTCTATTATTTAATGGATGTCTCTGCAGTGTATGTGAATGTGCCAATTATTGGTTTATATATCTCCCTGTGTTATTCTTCAAATTTAATTTTATTTACAACATTTACATTGTCATTTGTCACATGTCTATTCATTCTCTAAGGTTCTTATTTGTGATTTTACTGTGGGAGTTTTTTGTATTCAGATGACAAGGCTGCTGGATATTCTAGAAGATTATTTGATGTTTCGTGGGTATCAATATTGCCGGATTGATGGTAATACAGGTGGTGATGATCGTGATGCTTCCATTGATACCTTTAATAAGCCAGGAAGTGAGAAATTTGTTTTCTTGTTATCAACTAGAGCTGGAGGGCTTGGTATTAATCTTGCTACAGCAGATGTTGTCATTCTTTATGATAGTGACTGGTAAGCATATACTGATTTTTATTATGTGTTCTATTCCTTGTTGGAATTGTAATGCTTGATAATCGTGCAGGAACCCACAAGTTGATTTGCAAGCACAGGATCGTGCTCATAGGATTGGTCAAAAGAAGGAAGTTCAAGTGTTCCGCTTTTGCACAGAGGTTTGAAAATTGTTTTTTATGCTTGTTGAGAAGTTAAACTGTGATGGGGTCGACTTATTTGTTTCTTACCATGAAACAGTATACTATTGAGGAAAAGGTGATAGAAAGGGCCTATAAGAAGCTTGCGCTTGATGCTCTGGTCATTCAACAAGGACGACTAGCAGAACAGAAGAGTAAGCAGTTTCTTTGCAGTGCTACTGTTTTGCTTGATGCAATAATTCTTTGAATCTATCTGGTAGCATTCAATATCTTGTTTTGTGCAGCTGTTAACAAAGATGAGTTGCTTCAAATGGTGAGGTTTGGAGCTGAAATGGTCTTCAGCTCCAAGGATAGCACAATTACAGATGAAGACATTGATAGAATCATCGCCAAAGGAGAAGCTGCAACAGCTGAACTTGATGCCAAGATGAAGAAATTTACTGAGGATGCAATTAAATTCAAGATGGATGATAGTATGCCTCTTTTGCTCTTATTTTGCTTGTAAATTCAGTTTTTAAGCCACTAACATTGTGCTTTTTTGTAGATGCTGAATTCTATGATTTTGATGATGAAAAGGTAAAACATTACTCTTATTTTGTGCCTAATCTTTCTTATGGCTTTTGCTAAACCTGGTACTTTAACGGTGCCCTTCATTAATGGTTGAAGCTTTTGTTTTCTTGATAAAGGATGAGAACAAGGTTGACTTCAAGAAGATTGTGAGTGAAAACTGGATTGAACCTCCAAAAAGAGAGCGGAAGCGGAAGTAAGTTGGTTATTTCAGCAGTCTAATTATTATTTTTTAATTTATCTTTTACTCTATTTGATTTATATTTCTCCTTTGCACGAATCAGTTACTCAGAATCCGAGTACTTTAAACAAACCTTGCGTCAAGGTGGTCCAGCAAAACCGAAGGAGCCTCGAATTCCTCGCATGCCTCAACTGTAAGCCTGTTTTCAAACTATTGTCTGTTAAATAGTTTGATTGTTAAATATTATGGCTAATTAAAATTTGCCATTTCTCAGGCTCGATTTCCAGTTTTTTAACACTCAGAGGCTGAGCGAGTTGTATGAGAAAGAAGTACGCTATCTCATGGTATGCATGATCTGTACGAATACCCAACTTTGTTTTCTACATTTACTTCTTGATGTTTGTTGTTTGTTGTGAGTTATCTCCTGACTGTATTTTTTCAATTAAAATCAGCAAACACATCAGAAGAATCAGGTAAAGGACACAATTGATGTGGATGAACCTGAAGGTATTTTACTTTCGCCCTGTAATATGTAGCTTTATGGTCCACAATCTTCTCTAGGCCTGTTTTACTAAGTTTCTTGTATTTAGAATGGGGGGATCCATTAACTGCTGAAGAGTTGGAAGAGAAGGATAGACTATTAGAAGAGGTGAGTGCAACCCGGTGCGTGTTATGTTTTTATTTATTGGTTGCTTTACTCGAACTTAGTTTTTGGGTGCTCTAGGGATTTTCTTCATGGAGTAGAAGAGATTTCAATGCTTTCATTAGAGCCTGTGAGAAATACGGACGAAATGATATAAAGAGTATTGCTTCAGAAATGGAAGGGAAAGCAGAGGAGGAAGTTGAAAGATATGCTAAAGTATTTAAAGAAAGATACAAGGAGTTAAATGGTAAGTGATAGCCAATATCTTGTTATTTTTGCCTTGTTTCTCCATGTTTGATCTCGAGTATATTTGATTGACGATTTAAGTATATCCTTCCGGGAGCTTGATTCAATGACAAGTGTATATGTATGCATGTGAAAACGAGTGCTACTATAGGTCATAGAATAGCGTTGATTGGTTCAACTAGTAGTTCTAATAGCCTGTTGTGTACAAGATATTTTGATGTACATTAATTGCTGAATTTTTGTTATACAGATTATGATAGGATAATTAAGAACATTGAGCGAGGAGAGGCAAGAATTGCTAGAAGAGATGAAATCATGAAAGCAATTGGCAAGAAATTGGACCGGTACAAGAATCCATGGCTGGAATTGAAGATTCAGTATGGTCAGAACAAAGGGAAGCTATATAATGAAGAATGTGATCGATTCATGGTGTGTATTTATTTATTTTATCATTCATCATACATGATAATATGGATGCACCTTAAATCTTGTTCTTTTTCTGATTTTTTCACCTAAACAGATATGCATGGTTCACAAGCTTGGTTATGGTAATTGGGAGGAGTTGAAGGCTTTATTCCGAACGTCGCCCTTGTTCCGATTTGATTGGTTTGTGAAGTCACGGACAACTCAAGAGCTGGCGAGGAGATGTGATACCCTTATTCGATTGGTTGAGAAGGAAAACCAAGAATATGACGAGAGGGAGCGACAGGCTCGCAAGGAGAAGAAACTTGCCAAGGTTCTGAATATGTTTCCCATATCTATTATCAAAATGCCAATGGCCCTTGCATGCTTGAGTCCCAACGTGTTATTCTCTGCATTATTTCTTTTATGGTTACCATGTTAATTCCTGTTAGGAGGCCTCAACATGATTCTCTTCTTTTTATATTTTAGAACATCACACCATCAAAGCGCAGTGGGAAGGAACCGACCGAGACTCTTAATCAACTAAAGAAACTGAAGCAGCTGTCCGTGGATGATAATGTAAGCTCAGTTTGGCTTGAATTGGGATTTGGGAATCCTGTAATGAATTTAGTTTCTTTCATATTTTTCCCCTCATCTTCAAGTGATACCAGTCTCGTTTTGCAGGGGAAGAAGAGGAAATGATAATACCCATCAACGTTACAACAACTCCTTGGGTTCTAAAACCAGAGATATAACAATTCTTGGCTGTCGTTTGCATAGACTCTGACTTTTAGCTTGGTCTTGAGAGCCGTTGAATAGAACAGAATAGAAGTAGTTAGTGTTAGAACTTAGAACTAGGACTAGAGCACTGATATGAAGCATTAGATTATGAAAGTAAGTTTGTACAGATGATTAGTATAATATGCTTAGGTTACTGACTAGGTTTTCTTCACAACAGTTTGGAGCAATCTGTATATCTGGAAACTATTGTTTGCTTCCAGTAGAATTTCACAACTATTACGATAAATTTCCATTATATACTTGTATATCATTCAAGGTGGAAAATGTGTTTTTTAATTTAAAAAATCTAGAGAAATATTTACATCTTTTTGTGAAGATGTTGGCAAGATTTACGAAACAGTAAAATTATGTTGGCTCATATTGATATTTGCTTAGGCTTAACTTGTCATGCTTCATGTGTTGACACAGGGTTTTCGGTCCGGCCGCCGATCTAATCAGCTAAATTGTTTAGGAAAAAAAGTGTAAAAATTTTATAACATGAAATTGATAAAATTCCAAACAAATATCTAAGTTCTTAATTAGTTGATTAGAAATAAAATGAAAAGCTGATACTTGTGTAATAAAGCAAAACAAATCCAAACAGGAAAACTTAAAACAGGTCTATAATCTGTATATGTATATATATACGCTGCTTTGGTTTTTGGAACTGTTCTGTTTTCACCAACTATTGAGGTTTGATACGTTTTACCACTAGGGTTCCATATTTCTTTAGTTTATAATGGGATTTTGGTAAAATAATGCACCAAATTGAACCTTCCTTTGATTTTTGACTTCATCAGTTGTCGATCTTCGTGCAAAGGCAGCAACGAAACCTCTATGTATATGCCGAAAACAGGACTGACCCCGGAATCCATACACCGATGACTGTGCCGATTGTGTAACACCAATGAGACATCCGCACAAAAACCCCAAGTTTCCCCAATGTACAAGACAAAATCATATGGGGGCAAAAATTATACATATCCTAACATGAATCTCATAAAACACAGATTAACATGTAGCACAAATTTACCTGCAAAGGCGCCCAAAATCAATCAACCGCTCTTTGAACCCTTCTTTCGCTTCGTTTCTTCCTTCAACCATATGATTGAAACATTCGGTTTCGTACTCAACTACAAGAATGATTTATGCACAGTCAAAGTTGGATACATCTACATGCATGAACTCTTATTTCTGGGTGGAAATGGAGACTGGAATAAGGATGTTGTATCTTCAAGACCCTGTTAAGATGATAAATGTCTTTTACTGGAAGGGAATAACGACATGGATTGTTTTTGTTTATCTGGCAGTATCAGTTGTTTGTACTATCGGAGCTACCCATTGCATTTGCCCGTTTTTTCTCCATCCAATTCTCACCCCATACTTTAGCCTCCGCAACAGCACGTTCTCTGTCGAGATCATGATTACGTGGAGTTTCCCTTGCTCTCGCACCATTCAAAGGGCTGTCTCTATGAGATTCCTGTTGTTCTGAATCATCCAAACCCCATTTCTTCCCCGACCTTCCACCAGTGCTCAGTCCCCTAGCATGATTCCTCTTCCTGTAATTCGGAGAACATCTATGAGTGGAAGGGGAGCCATGTTCATGCTCATCCGGGCTGATCAGTCCGTCTCCCATACTCCTTCGATCATCCTTGAGTCTTGGTGTTGATGGACCACCTCGGTTGCTTTGATTACTGGACGAATCCGGGTCATATGTTTGTGAGGCTAAATACGTAAGGGCCGTCACAACATCGCCTATCAAAGGCCTTGTAGCAGCTTGTTCCTGCAAACACATTGCTGCAACTGCAAGAGCTTGGTATAATCCTCTCATCGGATAACAACCTTGCAGTAGTGGGTCAGCCATTTTCGGAAACTTCCTACGATCTCTGAAAAGTGGCCGTGCCTATATACCCCCGTTTTCACAAGAATAAGAATTTGTTTCAAGTAAAACAGTAATAAGCCAAACAAAACAATCATTCCGCAAAAGAGCAAACTTTGGAACAAGGTTCTGTCAGGCAAGAAGAGACAAGATACTTACCCATGCAACAAGATTCTGTTCTCCAGGAACTCGCATATTATCAATGGCTTTGCGCCCTGTGATAAGCTCAAGAAAGACCACCCCAAAACTATAGACATCGGATTTTAGAGTGAGCTGGCCGGTCATTGCATATTCTGGAGCACAATACCCATATGTGCCCATCACACGTGTGGACACATGGGTTTTGTCACCAACGGGACCTAGTTTTGCAAGCCCAAAATCCGATAATTTTGGGTGGTAGCCCTCGTCAAGAAGAATATTGGATGATTTTAAGTCCCTGTATATAACAGGGGGATTAGCTTTATCATGCAAGTATTCCAATCCCTTGGCTGCACCAGCTGCAATCTTCATTCTCGTATTCCAGTCCAGAGGTTCCTTGTCCGGTGGAAGATCTGAAAACAAATATAAAACAAGGTAATCACTAATCATCGAGGTTTGCAAAAAGTGTGATTCTCGAGTATAACAGGATATCATGAAAATGAAAACCTTCTGTTGTAGTCAACTCATTTGAAATTCTCGAAAGACGGAAAAGAGAACAGCCATGCATATTCACTGACATAGACATGCTTTACAATTAACTTTCAATATGTATTTTGATTGACAGGGGAATTAAATCAAAAGCTAGAGTACTGCATGTATCATGAACACCGAAAAACTGGCATCCTTACCGTGTAAATGGTCCTCCAATGACCCTAGAGGCATAAACTCATAGACAAGGAGCCGTTGGTCTCCATCGGCACAATAACCAATCAAGTTGACGAGGTTTGGGTGGTGTAAGAGGCTAAGCATTAGAACTTCAACGAGAAATTCCCTATTTCCCTGAAGGCCGTTTCTATCGAGCTGTTTAACAGCAACTACCTGCAAATAAAAACAATTACTAAAGCTTATACTAAAGTACACAATTTACATTCTTTACACCCTTTATCAAGGGCACAATAAAAGTTGTAACTGTACACATTGAGCATTTTTGACATGCTTAAAAGTTAAAACACAGTCATTGGCATTTATATCAAGCATCTGTAACGAACCTGTCCTGTACTCTCTAAGCGGCCCTTGTAAACATGTCCAAAACCCCCTTCTCCCAAAAGGCATTCAGGCCTAAAGTTCTTTGTGGCAGTGGCAAGCTCTCGAAAGGTAAATGTTTGTGCTGCAATATTAGCCGTTTGCCCATCTTTAGGACCTGTGGGCTCCTTCTTTGAATCAGAAGCACTCCAAGATTTCGATTTGTCTGTTCGAAGAAGTTAGTTAGATACATTGGACAAGACGAAGCAAGGAAGATAGATAACCGTTACAATTAACAAGGGCAAAAACAAAAGGTTAAAAGTCATGCTCCTTAGTTTTTTGGCACACACTGAGCACAAGCACAAATGCTCGTTTTTGGACTTTGACACTGCATTTTACATTCTAAATGAAAGAAGACAACAGCTCAAGCAAAGCTTAAGCTTTTAACCCTATATTCGACGACATTATATACCATTCGTAGGAACAATCCGAATTCTCACTTAAACTGCCATTACTAGCATGTACTATATGTTAGCTTAACAATTATCAATGAATGTACAAGAATTTACAAGAAAATGAGAAAATTTTGTGTTTCAAAAACCAATAGCAGATCTCACAAACGAATCACTAACCACAATTCATCAAAGAACAACAACACTCAAATTCAAAAGATAGATAAATTGATAAACCATCAAAATCAATCACACGCCTGGAAAAAACCATAAATCTATCAGATCGAACTAGAAAAATATGCAGAACTTGCAAACAGAACCCCGATAAATACATAATTTAACATACCCCAGCTGATCAAAAACCAACAATTTTAACCAAAACAATAAGATAAAAGAGTAAAATTTGGGTAAGAAAATGAATATATTTACCCGAGTTAACTCTATTAACATGATGGGATTTTCCAATTGAGGCATCTTTAGTTGAACCTTTCTTGCTTAGCTCTTTCACACTGCCCCCGCCATTATTGCTCCCTTCCTTGTTTGATGATCCAAAACAAGGAAAACAGCCACCCATAATCAAATAACAAACGAATCAAACAAAACCCAGAATTTAAAAACCCAAACTTTGAAGAAAAATTACTTCAAACCATCTTTTCTTTCACATTTTTTTCACAAAATCTATAAACTTCCTCGTAAAGACCAAGTATTTTTACCAACTCGTTCTTGCCTTTGAAATCTTCTCTCTCTATGATCTAAACTCCCCATTTAAGACAAAAGATTGAGACCCAAGTGGTCGATCAACAAATCGAAGAAAAAAGAAACTTATGTAAGAAGAAGAGAAGCTAACGAAGAGGGGCTGACACGAGTATAATACGTGTAATTATCCACTACTTAAGATATTAGGTCAAATTAACTTCCCATACTTTTCTTAAAACAAAAAGTTTCCCAACATTTATGAAATTTACTATTTTCCACTTGCAAGTTAAAAATTAGAAAAACTTAGTATAATTTTTCTAACATGATAAAAACTTAGTATAAATTAATAGCAAATATATTTAACTGGTTGATTAAACTGCTCATCTTTGTTCCTTTATATTTCTGTAAGTTATGGGTTTGAGACCTACTATGAGCACTCTTCATTTTCTTAGAGTCTTTTTTTCGTCTCCCCACTAATTAGGATTAGATTTAAGTTTTATAAAAAATGGGACCTTTTAAATAAAATTATAAAAATTAATTTAACAAATATTATAAGTTGAGTGAAAGGTCATGGTACTATACATTCCTTTTTAACACCAAATAAAAACTCACATTCACACTTTATATAGCTAGAACTATTCATTAGGTTCAATTTAAAGAATTATTAAAAGTACAAAAAATAAAAAAAATCCAAATAATAATATCAATTATCATTTTTTTTAAAAATATAAATTATTATTTTTAACTGAATTGGTACTTGGTTAATTTAACTTTTTTTTTAATTCTCATTAAACCTATTTTCTAAAAGAAAATTAATTACATCTCTAGACTTTTTTTTTACCAAAATTCATCACTGTTCGAAAAAATGTAATAAATAATTTTATATTCCGATAATTCTATAACTAAGAGCTAAAAGGCCTCAACTTTGGCAATGAGTCGCCAATGACGCATTTCAATTTCAGGAAAAATGAATTATAAGATAAAATGGAATCAATTCCATTACTTGTTGGACAAAGTGAATATTTGCCAATTTAGCTTTTTCTGGAAAAATGGAGAATACAAGCATGCCATGCCATCTTTTAAAAGCTAAGGTATCACTTGGTTTTTTTCTTACGTCTCTCTTTCCACTCACTCCTATATAGATAGTAAGATAAATAAATTAACATGAACAATTGATTACGGTAAAATTCTCTGCATATTACTTTCAATACACGGTACAGCCGATTAGATATTAACATAAAAGTAAAAATATCGAAAACTGGAGTTTAATTTAATTGATTCATGCTCTAAGCTTCTTGAGACGCGAAATCTAATGAATTTAAACCTCGAAATTCTTATTTTTTTTACTAGAAGTGGAAATTTAGTGACAAAGGACGTAGTTAAAGCCAAGTAGCTCCTGCATTTTTGAGCAAACTCTTCAACGAACCATTGAGGTGAAGGGTCAATATGGTGTTAGCAGAGCCAACAAATTTGCCGCCTATAAACACCGTCGGGACCGGCGGATTGCACCCGAACCTCCTCAAAGCCCACTCCATTTCCTTGCCTCTTGCATCTTCATCGAGTTCGTAGATTGCCGGGCTAACCCCTTGCTCGTAGAACAATCTCTTGATTGCATGGCACATGCAACACGAGCTTTTGCTGAAGATCACCACCGCCTTCTGAGATGCCAATTTCGCAACTCTGTCCATAAAATATGATATATATATATATATATATATATATATATATATATATATATATATATATATGTGTGTGTGTGTGTGTGTGTGTGTGTGTGTGTGTGTTTTAATTGATCTGTCATGGGTTTGATGTTCTCATAAACATATTTATATGCTTATTGCTTAAGGATATGCCATTGTTGAAGGTGGCGAGCTTGAAAACTACGTAAGGGAAAGAATAAGGGAAAAAAGAAATACAAAAGGTGAAGATTCCATTGAGATATTTGGATTAATTGATGCCGCGCCACCATTGATTTGATAGGAATTTCAATTTTGTGTGGCGTTTTCATACAACCTAGCAAAACTCTAAAGACGCGTTTGGTTCACGGAATAAAGATTACTTCTGGGAGTAAGATTCCTGGAATGTAACATTACCTGACATATTACTGGAAATGTTATCTTGTTTGGTTTATTTGGTAGGAATGTAAAATTATTGTGTTTGGTTGGAGGTAAATAAGATTATCTGGAAGTGAAATTTACTAAATTGACCGTGCGTTATATTTTCTTTTTAACATGTTAAACTTTCAATATTAAATTAAAAACATATGCACAAAAAGTTGTAGAATTATTTTTGTTACACTATTTAAAATTTACAAAAATGATATATTTATCATATTATTAATATAATTATTATATTAATTATTTTTAATAAAAATATAATTTATATTTACATACTCTCGTTACCTTTTTATTAAAATATTTTTGTGAATTTTTAAAATGTTAAACTTTTAATATGCTCAATTTTTTAATTTTTTATTACTTGTGACAGATTGTCAAGTAAATTGAAGTAAACAAGTTGTGTAATACTGATAAGAAATTATATTATAAGTACCTACTAAAATATTTTATAAGATAATAAACAACTTATAAATAAAAGAATATTGTTTGAAAATATTACCTCTTAACTTATTAATTTACATCACACATATTTAATCATCTAATTAAATTAAATAAAGGATCCATGTGAACAAAATTCATTAACTTGAGGGTAATATGGTCCAAATGGTGAGAATTGACAAATACCTAAAAAACTAAGGGAATCACATTCCCACCATTTATTGAAAAAAAGGTTACGGTTGGGAATACAATATTACTTCTTGGAGGGAATGCTCTCGAACTAAACGTGGGTATGTGATTCTAGAAAAGATCATTCCCCCAAGTAATAATCTTGTCCGCGAACCAAACGCCCACTAAATACATGGATAGGCCCGAGGCATTGCCGAAAGTGGGGTAATGTTTTTTATTTATTTATTTATTTTAGTAATGAACCGTCCAAGTCGAACCCAACGAGTAATTTTAGTGGGAAAGATGACGATGTTCATCTTAAGAGATTTAAGTTCAGTGACATAGCCAGAAAATTATCTAAGAGGTCTCATTTTCTTTAATGATATTTTAAAGAGACTAATTATATATAAAGGGTGTCAATTTATTTATAAAGGAGTGTCAATTATATATATATATATATATAATTTTTAATATATAAATTATATAGAAAAATATAAATTTTTAAAAATTTTGGGTGTCAACAGACACCCCAATAGTACATGTAGCTCCGCCTATGCTTGAGTTCGAACAACTTTGCGTCTGCAAGGTCTGTGGGTTATCAAAAAGTTAAGAAAAAAAAATAAGAACATATACTATCGTGTAATCACCTTACAACTATTAAAAAAATAATCAACTATCCAAGGCCCTTTCTCTCGTGAGAAAAGAAAAACTACTTTCGAATTTTTTTATATAATAAAGTGATGTTTAAATTTTCGATATAAATAATCAAAAAAATCTCAAAATAAACATCTGGATTTAAACTCACACAAGATGAGTATCACTTCCGAATTTAATTCAAATCAAATTGAGTTAGATTTAAAATTAATTTTATGATTTAGACCGATCTCATCATATTTGAATTACTATTCATTTGATAACATTTTTTAGAGTCAATACTGAATTATATTTTTTATGGAGGTTAAAATGTGGTTGTATCATTGTATTTGTTTACAACTTTATAACTTTTTGAAGGACTAAATCACAAATTTATCATTTCAAGAGGAGTCAAAAATGATTTTACTATCTATTAACTTATAATTTTGTTATTTTTAGAGGGGCTTAAGAACATTTTCCATTTTACCAACTGTTATTTTTTGTTCGAGTATTAGCCGCTGTTATTTGATTATATTATCTTGTATAGTTAATTCATCATACCACAAAATCCAACGTCATTATCAGAGATCGAATTTGGAGTAGACTTATGTGTCCTTGGTAATAGAAATCCTCAACCTCTATTTATCCTCCAATAAAGTTTAAGTTTAGGGTTTATAAAATTTGAGGTATGGTGTATTTTTTAAGGTGTAAAGTTTAGGTTTTAGAATTTAAGATTAGAGTTTATGGAATTTGAGGTATGGTGTCTTTTTTAAGGTACATGGTTTGGGATTTAAAGTTTAAAGTTAGAACTTGTAATTTAATTTTTCAATGATTTTTAGTATTGGAGCATAAAAAAAGCATCGAAAAAGTACAAATAGATTTTTATCCGTCTCTCGGTGGGTTTTTATTTCCTTTGTAGCAAAGATTTCTTAATTTCTTTTGGATGATTTCTAAATTATTTTTGGATGATCATAATTACGAAATAATATAATATATATTTTTAATTACATGTATCCAATTCATTAGTCGATTAATCTGAATCTAGTAGTGGAGATGTTCGTTATGGGACGATCCTCCCAATCCAGTTTACTTCATTCACAATATTAGAATTTGATTGACCCTTGAATTTGTTTAAAAAATCTAACACTCATATCTCTCTAGACCAATCGGTAGTTACTAAAAACAACAACAACAACACATTTTGACATTGTTGCCTTTTTAAAGAAGGAATTCACCCTCGCTCGGTACATTACAGACGACAAATAAAACTCAATGGTACCTCGTCAAAAGCGTCACACAAAAACAACATCAAAGAAACTTAATTTATGTTGTAGAACCCAAAAGGTTTTTGCACAACAAAATCTTTCCACAACTCTGTATGATCTAAAAGAACAAGTGATTAAACAGTCGTTGCAACCTAAAACGATACGATTCCTAACGCGGTGACTCTCTAAAGGAGACTCTAACCCTGACAGCATCCTTGATCAATATTGTTGCTTGCCAGTGCAAGACTTCTGAAAGCAAGATACGTATTTACATGTCTCAAGGTTGACCTTATGTAACCCCCTAGACCCGCCTATGCGTTACAACGGATCCCAGGAAGTCACATTAGGGTCACAAGAGCGACCCACAGTAAAAATACACATAAAATATTTTCTTTCTCAAAACACCTATTAAACTGTAAAAATCAACTTCTGTTTAAAATACAATTTCAGAAAATCATTTAAACACATAACAAAATTTTCAGAAAGTATTTACAGACACTGTCATAAAATAATACGTGACATACATGACATACATGCCCACTACTATACAGTTCCGTACTCCAAAGGCAACGCCGAGGGAACTCCGAACACTGATGTTAAACATTATGTCATGCTACATTCTTTTAACCTGCGATAGTAAAAATAACGTGAGCTTGGAAAAGCTCAGTAATGCAGAACTACCAAAAGATGCTATAAGCTCATGCAAATACATGGTAGGCATAATATTTTCATGATGTTCCAAGTAGTAACAATCCTATTTTCCTTTCCGTTATTTCAAGGTAACTCTAGGTAGGAGTTCCTTGATTTTATACATTGAAATAATGTGGTTTGATGCTTTGAAATGCATGATGTAAATGGCTTGGTTTAATGCTTTAAAACAGTGGATTAATTGATGAAAAAGATGTATATTGGCAAGTGATGTTTTGAAAAGATTAAGGTCACTAAGGTGGTTAAAAGTCCTTGAGTGAGCCTTGTTACTTAAGAACATCAAGGTGGTTAAAAGTCCTTGGATGGTTCTTGTTGCGGACACTAAGGTGGTTAAAAGTCCTTAGGTGATCCTTTCCATGGTGTTTAAAAGTCCATGGGGCCAAGGTGTTTAAAAGTCCTTGGGGCCAAGGTGTTTAAAAGTCCTTGGGGTGATTCAAGTATTGGACACAAAGGTGGTTAAAAGTCCTTGTGTGGTCCTTATTCATGGTGTTTAAAAGTCCATGGCCAAGGTGTTTAAAAGTCCTTGGGGCCAAGGTGTTTAAAAGTCCTTGGGAAAGTTGTTGAACTTGTTTTAATAAATGAAATATATCACTTGAGCCAATATGACATGTTAAGAATATTGGGAAGCATGGGATGCTTGTTTTAATGATTATATTGAAGCATGAGATTGCTTGTTTTAAGTATGCTTTTGAGCATGTGCAAAGGTTGATCATGAGCATGATTGGTAAATGTTTTTAATTGCATTATTGAATGGTTTTTAAGGAGCATGCCTCACTAAGCTTTTGCTTACGCTCTTCCCGTTTTCTAAATTCAATAATGCAGAGCACTAGAGTATCTTGAAGGGCAGCAAGAAGGGCAAGAGTTCAAGTACAAGTAGAGCTCAATGTATGGAAGGTTTTTGTTAAACATTTTAGCTTTTGGATGATTTGGCAATGAGGGACCAATGTGTATGTTTTGGGAGGTGTTTGGAACTCCCTAAGTATGTTGAATGTTGTTTTGAATGTTGGTTTTTAGATTGGACCATTATATGCTTGTTGTGGAAGTTTGTGCTTGAATAGCTAGCTTGTGTAGGAAGCATGTCTATAGAATTGGAGCTTTTTGCATATGATGTTGTTTTGATGATTTGTTGATGCAAATGTGTCCTATATATGTTGAATTGCATGCTGGTGAAGTTTGGTAGCATTTGGAGCATGTTTGAATGATCAATTGCATGTTTTGGTATGCTAGTTGCTGAATTTTGTGCAGGCGTTTCGGAACAGTGTGCACCGTTTCGGAACGGGTGCCTGGAATGAACCCAGGGGTCCGAAACGGTATGCACCGTTTCGAAACGGTTTGGCCTCTGCCAGACCCCCGTTGCGGTACTGGTTGTGGAACGGCCCGTGTTTCGGAACGGGGTCAACCTGTTCCGGAACGGTCGACCGTTGGGGGCTGACATGGGTGGTTAAATGTTTTGAATTGTTTGCGTTTTGGTCCTGAAACTTGTTTGTGCAATTGCATGAGCTTGGGAAGTCCTTTTGAGCTGAAATTTCACAGAGAAGCATGAAACCTGACTAATTTCAAGTTGGTAAGATTAATTTGGGTTAAGTCCTTTTAATTTTCAGAAATTACAATTTGGTCCCTAAAGTTGAATTTTGTTCAATTGGGTCCCTGCTTGATCTCTGATGTTTGTGATCTTTGAGTATGATGTTTGTGTGATCACCATTAAGGTTAATGAGCATCTAGATAAGAGTAAAAAGGAAAAAAAAAGGGTCGTTAATCAAGGTTGACTTTCGGGTTGACTTTGATTTTCCCCGTGTGACTTTCTTAATTCGGGTCAACCGTCTAGGCCGGGTTAAGGGGGTTACATTTGGTGGTATCAGAGCTGAGTTCTCGAGTAATTGGGAATGTTTGTATGCATGATTGAAGTATGTTTGACTTGTATGCTTGTGGTATGAAAGCATGTTCAGTGGCTTGAGATGTTGATGCATTTGAGATGTATGCTGTGATGTTGCATGATGAGGGTACCCATTGCCAAACAAAAGCTAAAGAAATGATGTTGATTTTGAAAGAAATTGAGCTTGAATACTTGGATTGCTTACCTTGCTGGGCCTGACTATGTTTTATTTGTGTTGTTATGCATGGTAAAAGTATGGCACCACGTAGAGAGTTAAGGAGTAGCGTGAGAGCTACGACCCCAGATGGGAATGAGAATGAAGAGAATGCGGGTAGCGCTGTGTTACCTCCTCCTCCACCTGGTGGTGGTGGTGCTGAGGGAGGGAGAGCTGAAGCTGCAGCAGCTGGTGCTAGAGCTGCAGGACCTGAGGTTGGTCAGGGGCAAGCTATGCCTGATATGACGATGCTGGTACAAGCTATTGCGGGTGCTTTTCGAGCAGCAGTAGCTGAAGCTCAAGGAGCTGGGCATCAGGGAGATGCTGGTGTTAGACTACCCTTAGAGCGTCTGCGCAGTCTTGGTGGGACTGAGTTTAGGGGTATGTCTGCTGAGAGTTCGGAAGCTTGGTTAGAGAGTACCAAGCGAATCTTGGGACAGATGAGCTGCACGGATGTGCAAAAGTTGGGATGTGTTGTGTCCTTTCTACAGGACGATGCGTATACGTGGTGGACGACCACAATCTCTGGGATGGCTGAAGCTGATGTCACTTGGACATTCTTTCAGAATGCGTTCAAAAGGAGATATCTGGGAGTGAGATATCTGGATGAGAAAAAGCGTGAATTCATGACTCTTACCCAAGGGAGCATGAGTGTGGCTGAGTATGAGGTGCAGTTTGTGCGACTCAGTCAGTATGCACCGGAGCTGATTCCTGATGAGCGGGAGAGGTGCGAAAGGTTTCGTTATGGTCTTATAACGGAAGTGACGATGTATGTGCTGGCCACTGAGTATGATGATTTTGATGTGTTAGTGGGCCGAGCCAAGGACATTGAGATGAATTTGAGTTTGTCTGCGAAGAGTGCTGGAGCAAGTTCTGGTAAGAGGGCTGCTGAGTATAGTTCCGGAGGTGGACAGAACAAGAGGGGACGCGATCAGATGTATCAGTCCTCAGCTAAGAGAGGTGGAGGTGCACCTGCTAGGGGTGGCAATGCTAGAGCTGACCCTAGTGCTTGTTGGATCTGTGGTTCTCGTGGTCACTTGAAGCGTGACTATCCTCGTGCTGTGAGGGAGGTGCAAGCTCCTGTTGCGGCAGCTGGTTTTGGATGCTGGAATTGTGGTTCTGCTGACCACTTGAGGCGAGATTGTCCGAGGTTGGCTGGTGGCCAAGAGCGTGCTCCTGCTGTTGCTGCACCACAAAGAGGTCGTGGGCGCGGCCGTGGTAATTTCCAGAGGCGTGAGGAAGGTGGTCGTGGAGTAGCCCATGTGGTGGCTATTCAGCCTGAGGGTGGAGGCCAAGCGAGGGTGTATGCTCAGCGCGAGGGAAGGAATGATGCAGATGTGATTGCATGTACCTTTACTTTGCAATCCTTGTCATTGCTTTCTTTGATTGATTCTGGATCTACGCATTCATACATTTTGCGTGAGCATGCTGAATTGCTTGGTTTGCCTGTTGAGTCTTTGGATGTTGGTGTTCGTGTCACTAGTTCTTTTGGTGAAACTGTTGTGACTCGAAAGCTTTATAGAAGGTGTCCTTTGGTTGTTCAAGAGCATATTTTTCATGTTGATCTTATGGAGCTGCCCTTTTATGGTTTTGATGTGATCCTTGGTATGGATTGGCTTGCTGAGCATCGTGCTGTTGTGGATTGTGAGAATAAGCGTGTTTCGCTTAAGCTTGCGGATGATTATGAAGTGGTTGTTGTTGGTGAGAATGTGAAGTTTCTTGCCAATGTTGTTTTTACCTTGGAGGCGAGTAGGATGTTGAGGCAAGGCTGTGAAGCTTATCTAGCTTTTGTGATGAATCCTAGCTCTAAGGAGTTGAGGGTGCAAGATATCAGGGTAGTGAAGGAGTTTCCTGGTGTTTTTCCTGAGGAGTTGCCTGGTTTACCTCCTAATCGCGAGGTGGAGTTTGGAATTGAGCTGTATGAGAATACAACTCCTGTGTCCATTACTCCCTATAGAATGGCACCTAAGGAGCTGAAGGAGCTGAAGACGCAGTTGCAAGAGCTGTTTGACCGTGGTTTCATCCGGCCGAGTGTGTCACCTTGGGGAGCACCGGTCTTGTTTGTGAAGAAGAAAGATGGAACTATGAGGATGTGCATTGATTACCGTCAGCTGAACAAGTTGACTATCAAGAATCGGTATCCTTTGCCGAGGATTATTGATCTCTTTGATCAATTTCGGGGAGCTGCAGTGTTCTCTAAGATTGACTTGAGGTCAGGGTATTACCAGTTGAAGGTGAAGGATGTGGATGTGCCTAAGACAGCTTTCAGGACAAGGTATGGGCATTATGAGTTCCTTGTGATGCCGTTTGGTTTGACAAATGCTCCTGCTGCTTTCATGGACATGATGAATCGTGTGTTTCATGAATACCTGGACAAGTTCGTTGTGGTGTTCATTGATGATATCCTCGTGTACTCGCGTACTGAGGAGGAGCATGAAGAGCATTTGAGGATTGTTTTGCAAGCTTTGTTGGAGAATCAGCTTTATGCTAAGCTGAGCAAGTGTGAGTTCTGGCTTAGGGAGGTGGTGTTTCTTGGGCATGTGGTCTCAGCTGAGGGGATTCGTGTTGATCCTCAGAAGATCGAGGCGGTGATGAATTGGAAAGTTCCTAAGTCTGTTCATGAGGTCCGTAGTTTCCTTGGTTTGGCAGGATACTACCGAAGGTTTGTGGATGGTTTTTCCAAGATTGCTGCTCCTTTGACGAAGTTGTTGCAGAAAGATGTTAAGTATGAGTGGACAGAAGCGAGACAACAGGCTTTTGAGAAGCTGAAGGCGGCTTTGACGCAAGCTCCTATCTTGGTTCAGCCTGAATCAGGGAAAGAGTTTGTGGTCTACAGTAATGCATCCTATGTTGGTTTGGGATGTGTGCTGATGCAAGAGGGTAAGGTTGTGGCTTATGCGTCGCGGCAGTTGAAGGTGCATGAGCGCAATTATCCTACGCATGATAGTGAGCTGGCAGCAGTGGTCTTTGCTCTGAAGATCTGGAGGCATTATCTGTATGGTGAGAAGTGTATAGTGTACACGGATCACAAGAGTTTGAGGTATCTGATGTCGCAGAAGGAGTTGAATCTTAGGCAGCGGCGTTGGTAAGGATTATGATCTGACGATTGAGTACCATCCTAGAAAGGCTAATGTGGTTGCGGATGCCTTGAGTAGGAAGGTAGCTGTTGAGCTGAGAGCTATGTTTGCTAGCTTGAGCATATCGCGAGATGGTGGTCTTGTTGCTGAGTTGCAAGTGAAACCATCGTTGGTTCAGTTGATCAAGGATAAGCAGTTGCTGGATGATTCCTTGGTGTCTCATGTTCAGGATATCGCGGAGGGTAGACCTTCGGATTTCTGTTTTAATGATGATGGAGTGTTGTGCTTTGGGAGTCGAATAGTAGTGCCTGATGATGCTGAGTTGAGGCGTGCTATTCTGACTGAAGGTCATAGTAGTCCTTTTGCTATGCACCCTAGTAGTACTAAGATGTATCGAGATCTTCGTGATGAGTACTATTGGGTGGGTTTGAAGAAGGATGTTGCGGAGTTTGTGAGCAAATGTTTGGTGTGTCAGCGAGTTAAGGCTGAACATCAGGTTCCTTCTGGGTTGTTGCAACCGTTGAAAATCCCTGAATGGAAGTGGGAGAGGGTTACCATGGATTTTGTATCTGGTTTACCTTTGTCTCCATTAAAGAAGAACTCTGTTTGGGTGATTGTGGATCGCCTGACGAAGTGTGCGCATTTCTTGCCTGTGCATACTACGTTCTCTTTGGATAAGCTGGCAGAGCTGTACATTGCTGAGATTGTGAGGTTGCATGGTGTGCCTAAGTCGATCGTGTCGGATAGGGATCCGAGGTTCACATCGCGTTTCTGGCAGTGTTTGCATCAAGCTCTGGGTACAAGGTTGCATTTCAATACATCCTATCATCCTCAGTCGGATGGTCAGTCTGAGCGAGTTATTCAGATTTTGGAGGATATGTTGAGGTGTTGCGTGATTGAGTTCCAAGGTTCTTGGGAGAAGCATCTGCCTTTGGTTGAGTTCGCTTATAACAATAGTTATCAGGCGAGTATACAGATGGCACCTTATGAGGCTCTGTATGGGAGGAAGTGTAGGACTCCTCTTTGTTGGGCTGAAACTGGTCAAAAGTTGGTTTCGATGCCGGCTTTGTTGAAAGGGACCACCGAGAAGGTGAAGCTCATTTGTGAGCGGTTGAAGGCTGCTTCTGACCGACAAAAGTCTTACGCAGATTTGAAGCGTAAGGAGATAGAGTATGCGGTGGGTGACCGTGTGTTCTTGAAGGTTTCGCCTTGGAAGAAGGTGATGAGGTTTGGTCGGAAGGGTAAGTTGAGCCCTAGATACATTGGACTGTATGAGGTTGTTGAGCGTGTGGGTCCTGTTGCGTATCGGTTGAGGTTACCTCAGGAATTGGAGAAGATTCATGATGTGTTCCATGTTTCTATGCTCCGGAAGTATAGATCTGATCCTTTGCATGTGATGCCTGTGGAGGAAGTGGTTTTGAATCCGGATTTGACCTACGATGAGGTGCCGGTGAAGGTTCTGGATTCGGATAGCAAGGTTCTTTGTGGCAAGACCATTGAGTTGGTGAAGGTGCTGTGGAAGCATCGAGATGTTGAGGAAGCCACGTGGGAGCGGAAGGAAGACATGCTCAAGCAGTTTCCTTATCTCTTTCCTTCAGGTAAATTTCGAGGACGAAATTTCTTAAGGGGGGAGAGTTGTAACGCCCCGGTTTTGGGCTTAGAAGTCTTGGGCGTTGACCGGTTGGTCAAAGTGCTGTTCGAATCTTAAGAGGTGAATTTAGGAAAGCCTAGTTCGGGTTGCATTAAAAATATGGAAAAATGTTCTAAAATCATCTTTTAATATAATTAAGTGAACTGTGAAATCAATTTTGGAAAATGAGTTTTGGAAGGGTGACATTTTGTCTAGTGACCAAAATGTAATTTTCGCAAGTTTGGTGGCTGTTTTTATAAAGGGTTGAAACTTTGAATCTTTAAGGAGCTATTAATCCAAAAGTGGTTTCTCCAGATTTTTCTAAGATATTTTGAGTTATAATTCTGATTTTTAAAGTATATCAAAAGGAGGGAAAAGCCATTTGGCTAATTTCATAACTAACTTCTCAATTTTCTTCTCTCATTTTCTCTCAACCCAAACACTCCATTTTCAGAGAATTGTTTCTGATTTTCTCACCTAAATCTCTCTTTTCAACTCTTATTTGATTCCTAATCATTGTATCTTCAAAACCTCTTCAATTGTTACAAGTTTCAACAAGGATTTTGATTCCAAAAAGAGGAGAAACACAAGTTTGGAGGTAAGAACGTCCTTCTCCTCTAAACTATCAGTTCTTTACTGAAATTCCTAAGTTTTCAATCCTAAATTGGAGTTTAATTAAAGGTTTTTAAGTGTTGAATTGGATCTTGGCTTATTATGCAAGATCTTGATGATTTTTAGTGATTTTCGTTAGATCTGAGTAATCTGTGATTTAAGAGGTGTTTTTGTTGTTAAATGATCTCTAAAATGATGTGGAATTGAGTTTTGATTGATGCAATCCCGGATAGGTTGAGTTTCCTAAGTTTAGCTTGTGTTTCAAGGTTGTTTTTGAGGTGATCTTGTGGATCTGATGTTGCTGGAGGTATAAGGATGTTTATAGGTTGTTTTTAGATGTGTTATGATGTTAATGGAAGTGAGGTTTTGCTGGTTTATGGCTGGGCTTTGTTTAGAGGTGGTTTGGATGCATTTTCGGTTGTGTTTGGTGGCCGAAAATGGAGGTTGGATGAGAGCAGCGAGTTTAGGTGCTTTCATTGAAGCAATTAATGCATGATGATGCATTAATCCTCTGCTTTGATGTGTTGAAACAGGGGAGGCATCTTTGGATCCAAGATTGGTTGATTCGGAAGCTTGATTTGGTGCTTTGGCTTGAAGCAAAGTAGAAATCGGTGAGTGCATTTGTGGAAATTGGATTTTCAGCTTTAAAACCAAGGTTTGAAGGTTTTGGGAGCTTAGTTTAAGTCTAAACAACTTTGCTAAGCTCAAGTGTATGTTTTCGGATTTTCTCTCTAGTGGTGGCCATGATTTTGATGTGATGCAAAATGATGATTTGCATGTTTTAATTACTGTTTTGAAAGCATGTTTTAGCATGGTTTTTGCTGATGTTGTAAGCCATATGTTGAAGGTAACTCTAGGTAGGAGTTCCTTGATTTTATACATTGAAATAATGTGGTTTGATGCTTTGAAATGCATGATGTAAATGGCTTGGTTTAATGCTTTAAAACAGTGGATTAATTGATGAAAAAGATGTATATTGGCAAGTGATGTTTTGAAAAGATTAAGGTCACTAAGGTGGTTAAAAGTCCTTGAGTGAGCCTTGTTACTTAAGAACATCAAGGTGGTTAAAAGTCCTTGGATGGTTCTTGTTGCGGACACTAAGGTGGTTAAAAGTCATTACGTGATCCTTTCCATGGTGTTTAAAAGTCCATGGGGCCAAGGTGTTTAAAAGTCCTTGGGGCCAAGGTGTTTAAAAGTCCTTGGGGTGATTCAAGTATTGGACACAAAGGTGGTTAAAAGTCCTTGTGTGGTCCTTATTCATGGTGTTTAAAAGTCCATGGCCAAGGTGTTTAAAAGTCCTTGGGGCCAAGGTGTTTAAAAGTCCTTGGGAAAGTTGTTGAACTTGTTTTAATAAATGAAATATATCACTTGAGCCAATATGACATGTTAAGAATATTGGGAAGCATGGGATGCTTGTTTTAATGATTATATTGAAGCATGAGATTGCTTGTTTTAAGTATGCTTTTGAGCATGTGCAAAGGTTGATCATGAGCATGATTGGTAAATGTTTTTAATTGCATTATTGAATGGTTTTTAAGGAGCATGCCTCACTAAGCTTTTGCTTACGCTCTTCCCGTTTTCTAAATTCAATAATGCAGAGCGCTAGAGTATCTTGAAGGGCAGCAAGAAGGGCAAGAGTTCAAGTACAAGTAGAGCTTAATGTATGGAAGGTTTTTGTTAAACATTTTAGCTTTTGGATGATTTGGCAATGGGGGACCAATGTGTATGTTTTGGGAGGTGTTTGGAACTCCCTAAGTATGTTGAATGTTGTTTTGAATGTTGGTTTTTAGATTGGACCATTATATGCTTGTTGTGGAAGTTTGTGCTTGAATAGCTAGCTTGTGTAGGAAGCATGTCTATAGAATTGGGGCTTTTTGCATATGATGTTGTTTTGATGATTTGTTGATGCAAATGTGTCCTATATATGTTGAATTGCATGCTGGTGAAGTTTGGTAGCATTTGGAGCATGTTTGAATGATCAATTGCATGTTTTGGTATGCTAGTTGCTGAATTTTGTGCAGGCGTTTCGGAACAGTGTGCACCGTTTCGGAACGGGTGCCTGGAATGAACCCAGGGGTCCGAAACGGTATGCACCGTTTCGAAACGGTTTGGCCTCTGCCAGAACCCCGTTGCGGTACTGGTTGCGGAACGGCCCGTGTTTCGGAACGAGGTCAACCTGTTCCGGAACGGTCGACCGTTGGGGGCTGACATGGGTGGTTAAATGTTTTGAATTGTTTGCGTTTTGGTCCTGAAACTTGTTTGTGCAATTGCATGAGCTTGGGAAGTCCTTTTGAGCTGAAATTTCACAGAGAAGCATGAAACCTGACTAATTTCAAGTTGGTAAGATTAATTTGGGTTAAGTCCTTTTAATTTTCAGAAATTACAATTTGGTCCCTAAAGTTGAATTTTGTTCAATTGGGTCCCTGCTTGATCTCTGATGTTTGTGATCTTTGAGTATGATGTTTGCGTGATCACCATTAAGGTTAATGAGCATCTAGATAAGAGTAAAAAGGAAAAAAAGGGTCGTTAATCAAGGTTGACTTTCGGGTTGACTTTGATTTTCCCCGTGTGACTTTCTTAATTCGGGTCAACCGTCTAGGCCGGGTTAAGGGGGTTACATAGCACCTCCGTCGTTTACGTACTTGGTAGAAATTAGGTCGTTTTAATCCTTTCGGCCTTTACAGATGGTTTACTCATTTAGAATTTAAGGGCATAATTGTCATTTCGATTAATTAAGAATTTCAGTGCTCGAAGGCATTACAGTCTTTTTGGTCATTACAATCATTCCAATTAATTCATTCATTACTGTCGTAAGGATCAGCTCAAGAATACAACGATATTTCTAGTAAATTCACCTTCGTTTGCTATACAGAGCTCAAGGGAAAAATCCAAGTTTCTTTTAGTATCACACGCGTTCGAATAATGATGCCGAAGTCTTTTCCAATAGAACATACATCTTAGGTAGGGTAATTTTTCAATCAGGTCGAAGGCAGATTTTGGGCCACTTCTTTTATTATGGGCAGTTTAGTCATTCTTATCCCTTAGGGGCATTTTTGTAAATTTCAAATCCAATATCTGTTACTCCATATTATGGGCATTGAATCTTAGACACTATTGATCGAGTTACGGATTTAACTATATTATTTATTATTATTGACTTTCGATACTTCTGGTCTATTGGCATTCTTATTCGAATATTTTGGTTTTAATAATAATTTCCATACTTATTTCTCGTATCTGATTCAGCTTAATCAGAGCTTACACAACACTTCATCATAAGCATTCATGCGTTAACCGGATATCAACATGTACATAAAGTATACAAGGGGTAGTAATGTATTACCTTAACTCCGAGCTACATCAGTCGATTCATGATACGAAATTCGAATACCCTCGAACCCAAATTCGACATTCCTCAGCATCGTGCATCCAAGGAACCAAGAATACCTTCAATTACACAATTTCCAAGATCAGACCTTACTCACAAGCTCTTAAACAATAATTAAGTACAAAAACAAGTTCGGGCTCAAGGTTAGATTCGGAGGCTTTCGGATCAAAATTTTGCAAAACGGGCTTCAAAAAGGGACTCAGGACGTCGAAAAACATAAAATAGGAGTTTTCGGAAAATTTGACTTTTTGGTCAACGGTCAAAGTCAACACTGACGTCAGCAGGTCAACGGTCAACAGGGCCAGAGTCAACGATGACGTCAGCAGTCAACGGCCAGAGGTCAACTGAGTTGACTCGGTTGACTCGCTGAGTTGACGCGATAGATGGGTTGGGCTCGGATACGGGTTTGGGTCAAACAGAAATGGGTCGGGTACAGACTCGGGTTTGGGCACAGGTTCGGGTCAGATCAGACTTGGGCTTGGGCTTGAACCAATTAACTGACTGGGCCGGTTTGAACCAGTTAGGCCAGTTCAACACTTACCCCCAAGGTTTTTGGTGGCCGGACGGTTGCCAGAGGCCCGAAATACATTGTTTCTGCAGAAAAACAAAAGCCGATCACACAAGGCATCAAGCCAAACCCAAACGTATCATATTACGAGCCTCGATCTTACCGGAAAAAGCCTTAAATTCTAGATCTAGCCGGAAAATTGCGTTGCTCCAATGAGGACTCTCCCGACGTCGGAACAACGATCGGACATGTGGGTTTTGCTCTCCTCCATGCGCTGAACATGCATGCATGATCGACGCGCCTTGTCGACGACGGAGGTGGCCGGAACGGAGGGAAAACAGAGGCGGGTTCAAGGGGGTCTCGACGAAGCTTCAACTCACTCTCAACGGCGAACGGCGCGATGCACCGGTGAGTGGGGAGCTGGGTTTTTGACACGGACAGACGAGGACCCCGATGGCGGTGTCTGTGTGCAACACGGACGTCGGACGGCGGCTGAAACGATGAAACAGGGATGGCGGGGCATAGGTTTCCGATGAATCTCAAGCCGGATAACCATGGTGAACGGCCGCGAGTGGCTGGTGGCATTAGGCTCTCGGCACGACAGCGAGCACACCGATGGTGGTCGTGTACACCACCGATCAACGGTGGCTGAGATCGGGGCTGGGGAAGGTGGAGAGAGACTATAGAGATTCTGGATCTCTCTCTCTCTCTCGATGAGGGGATAAAAGGGTAGCTGAAGGGTTCAAACCTTTATTTACTTTTGGTATAATCTAAACAATAAACATAAAGGAGAACTGAGGTAGACCATATTTAGAAATTACCTTAGCTCACACGGCTAAGTCACATGAACTCCACTCAAGGGGTCATGGGTTCATGGGTTCAAAACCCACTGATTGCACTTTTACTAATATTCTCTCATTTTTCATTATTTTTTTGGGTGTTACACCTTAGATCTCGATATGCTTTTCACCAAAACGACAACTAATGCAACTCCCACAAACTCGGTTCACGCATGAGTCTTACACTCCAAACTATAACGTGTTTGGAAAACATGTTATTTGTACCCGCATTAGGATCCATCATCGCATAAAATCCCACCAAGGGATAGGGTTCCATCACACACCTCGAATCTCGTGTCAAAAAGTAGCATATACACATCGTAGTGTCGTACAACCCAACCAACAGTCAATCCAAGAAGACTTTCCATATGGATCTCGGCTCTACCAAAAATATCAAACGATACTTATCAAGAGATATACCATTACTCAACTAAATCCCATCGAAACCATGCACTTACAAATCCTTTACAAGATCCACTGCCATCTAAATAATTTTCACCGAAGAAATATCAAAGCATCATAACAACTCTAAGGAACTCAATGTTCGACTCCCAACTGATGGCAAGTCAAACACTTATCACTATCTCAAACACACGACTCCACACTGTCTCCCAAAACACACGACGAAAGTTTGGTACAACTATCACTCTCAAAATTCACCATATACTGACCACTGTACTATTATAGGAATAATCTCTTGCCTTGATATCTCTTTTTCTAAAGCACCCACAACAAGATCTCAAAGTCCACCAGAAATCATCAAACCTAAATTCAATCATAACATTGTATCCTTTTGATTAAAATCAGATTCTACTTCTCGCGGCTTCCAAAGCTACCCAATTCTCAACTCAGAGCTAAAGTAATAAAATAGACAATCAACAGTTCTCAATTACTCCAACTCACGTCGTTGTCCCACTCTCAACTTCCTTGGTGAACAAGCACTCAAAACTTCGCACTATTGGGGTGAACGTAACCTTTCCTCTCCCAGCACGAAAATATAGCCCTAACAATACAACAAAACATCATCAAAGATCTTGAAATCTTATTCGAATCTAATAGAGCCAACACCACTATCACAACAAAATAGTCTCGCGCAGCTCGAATTTTCACCAATGTTCCTTGACTCGTTCCAAGGAAAATGTGATACACATCAAAAGCATTTACGAAGTCTCAAACCCTTGCTTCCTTAACTGATTACATAGTAACTAACCTCTCCTACACATAAGCTCATTAAGGTAGTTATCTTGTTGTCGTGACCATTTTTGAATCGGGCGTAAAAATAGCCTGGCGATTAGGGTCTTGAAAATTAGGGTTTTGCCATTTAATTCATTTTATCTTGAAAATTAGGTTTTTCGTGTTAGATTGACTTTTATTTAATTAATCATGAAAATTATCTTTTTTAATCTTGAAAATATATTGGAGTCGCCACCGATCACTTTGGTAGACCGAACACCATAAAAACAACAACTGATTCTTTATTTTTAAAAATTTGGGTTCGAGAGTCGGTTACGTGTGAGGAAGGATTATCACCCCCACAAATGCCCGTTATCGTTACCTTTTAATTTTACGTGGCATTTTTTCATTTAAAAATAAAATTTTAAATTTAATTTATCCATTAATTATTAAATAAATTTTAAGTCCAAATGAAGATATTCCTTTTATAAGGAAATACATTTTAAAATCGAATATGAAAACAAAGGCACCTTGTTAAGAAGCACCCCATTCATATCCATAAAATGTATTTCTAACATAAAAAGGTTTTCGATGCATGAATTTTTTATCGTCTTGTTCATTTTAAGTACTAAACTTAATTAGGCTCTATTTAGTTAAATTAATTAAACTATGATTATTATTAATTTAAAGACCGTTATGTGACAGTACCAATTTCTTGAATACCATCCATCTTTGAACCCCTAAATTCATATAATATTCTCTAATTAAAATTGTCATTCTAATTAATTAAAGTTCTAACCTAGTTAAAGCTTTATTTAATTAAGTGTCTTATTCAATTCTAAGTTGTAATGTATATTAAATGTATCTTTTTAGGACCAATTTGTGACAACACCCTATTGCAAGCAAGTGGAGCACCATCCAAGTTCGAATCCCAAAGTTTTCATTTAGTATACACTAATTTACTATAATGTTCTTTCCTATTCAATTATTAAATTCTAACTAAAGTGCTTAAATAGCTAAATGCTCTAATTCTTAACACTAATTAAGTGACTAAATTGTCTAAACAAGAAAACTATATGCTCGATTTAAAAATCATGCACCATACATATAAATTAAAGCAACTAGAATTAAATTAATAATAAAATTAAGGAGGTAATTGAAAGAATTTAAACTTGAAATTATGATTTTATTCGAATTAAGGACTGCATTGAAAAGAATGTGAAATTTGAAGCCCAAAATGAGAAATCCTAAAAAAAAGGTGCAGATCCTTGCTCGACCCAAATTTAAAGCGCGGGTCAAGGGGTCAACCTGGTGCAAAAACGACACCGTTTGAATCAGGGTATAAAACCCCTTGATTGAGTCCACTCGGCCATTTATCAAATCTCTACTCTCTCTCTTCTCCCACTCCTCACCCGAATTCTCTCAACTATAACATTCTGAAACCCAAATTTCACCCCTAAACTCGATCAAAACACCTTGTTCATCCAAGATTCATGTCCCGTTCTTCATTTTTTTGACATTTGATTCTCGACAACACCTAAACATCTTCATTTCCTTGTTTTTTTTAGATTAAACGCTCATTCTTTACAAAAATAAACTCGTGTTCTTCCGCTCTTCCCTATTTGATCCACAATCATCACCGTAGATCCATCCCGACCTATTTGGAGGCCCTCGGAGGCGATGCCAGCCACCGTTGGTTATCGTCTCTGGTCATCTTCCTCACCTTTTCGATTATCGTTGCAACTTCGACCTACCTCCGGTTGTCTTCTACCCCACTCCAGCCACCGTCTTCCGCCGCGACCTAAACCCTAAAATCCAAAATTTCCCAAATCCCGAGCCTAAAAACCTTAGATCTAACCCCAATCCAATTGGATCACCCTTCTTCCCCGGCCTAAGCTACTCGAAACCCAACTCTCTTCAACTCCACCGTTTATTCAAGAACTCTGGCCACCGCAAGAGAAAAATATCTCGATATCAACATTGTTTTTCTCTTATTTTTTCGTTTAATATAACTATTTGACGTTCTAATTGCAGGAAACAAAGAGATAAAAGTGATATACCTCCATGGTGGTAGCTGTGACATTCCAGCGTCTTCTCTGGCGAGTTTCTAACCTCATTTGGTCTTCTCCGGTGTCTCTTCCAGTGACTGATCAACTTCACTAGCAATGGCCCTTCGGTTTTTGGCCGGTTCAGCTCCCAAGGAGGCATAATACTCTATTTCTTTTTTTATATTATATTTATTATTAATTTTTTATTATTATCATTAATTATCCTCATTAATGCCCCTGGCAATTTCTCTTTCATCCTATTTATAGGTGGGTGGGAAGTGACATCATTGATGACGTCAACAAGGCTAGAAAAACCATAATCCATGTGAGTGACTTTTGGACCAATGGGAGAGCACTATGTGGCTTAAATTGAGCGAGAAAATGACTTTTTTTAGATATTTGTGTTTTTTTGGACTTGGAATAGGCGGGAAAGAACAAATATAATGAGAGTTTGGGCTTTAATTGGGTTTTAAGTGTTCTTATATGTAACTTGGACAGTACATTGTATAAATGGACTTATTTTCAGATATGAACTATCTATTTTGGGTTTATATATTTATACTATCTATTTATTTATATATACCCATACCTGGGTAAAATTAGGGTATTACAGTTGCCCCTCTTTGCTTATTGCTGTGAAACAGGAATTGGGCAAAGACTACAAAGACCCGAATTTTACCCGAACCTACCGACTGTTTCTCTGAGCCACAAGTTCTTCTCATTACAAATTTCCACTCCTTCTTCTTTGGAAAGCTTGAACTAGTTCATCTTATTATGAACTTCCCAATTCTTCTGCCAAGGTCGAACTGAAGTTTGAACTATCTCTTCTGAAAAATGCTAATCCTCTTTTTCTACAAAAAGTTGACCCTCATCCACTGTTGAAAATGTTGACCCACCTCTCTGTAAAGGTGTCAAACGAGCTCTTCCTCAATCTTTCTTGAAAATACTGATCCACCTCTCTACAAAGGCGTTGAACAAGCAAGTTTTTCGATCCACTTTCCTCTGCAAAAAGTGATCCTCATTCACTGTTGAGAATGTTGATGAAGTCTGAAAAAGGTTGAACTATCTGTTGTGAAGCTTGGAACAGTTACATTCTTCATTCTTTGAAATGTTGATCCACCTCTCTTTAAAGGTGTTGAACAAACGAGCTCTTCTTATATGGAACTCTAGATTCTTTGTTGGGGCGAACTCTTCACATTTGGAGCTCTATCTTTGCTGGGTGAACTCTTCACATTAGGAGCTCTATCTTTGCTAAATGAACTCTTCATGTGAGGAGCTCTATCTTTGCTGGCGAGCTCTTCACATTAGGAGCTCTATCTTTGCTGGCAAACTCTTCTTATCGGGAGCTCTAGAATGCCGATTCACCTCATCCTCTGGAAAAATTGAGCCTGCAAAAAGAAATATCATCAATGAATAAGAATTCAACTTGAAGTGGTATGTAATATCCTCAATTTTCAGCTTGAAGTGTTGGGATCCTTAGAGTCAATGTTTTTCTGACTAAGGTATCTTGATATTTTAGTCTAAAGCTCATATCAGCTCTTTTTTTCTTCCTATGTTGATCTCCTTTTATGCTTGGAACGTGTATAACCAATTCAACTGTGAATCTTCCGCATTTGAACCTGAAGTTGATGTATCTTGCTTTCCATCTTGGTAATTTAAACTTCCCTTTTTCCTTGAAACTAATAGTTCAAAGGGATAATATCTTTTTCGACACTATGCCCCCATTGTCTTATTGTGACGCCATCCAAAAAGTTCTCATCATTTCTGAAGGTGTCGGCCTGAAGAACTTGACATCATGCTCGAAGTACTTTCTAATGACCCGAAGAATTTATAATTGTAATGAACTTTCTGTCTTGTGCAAACAATTAGAAAATCTTTACTGAGATCCTCCTCTTCAAACAGATTTATTTATTTGCTGAGATCCGCCTCTTCAAACAGATTGGCATCTTTGTTAAGATCTGCCTCTTCAAACGGATTGGTATCTTTGCTGAGATCCGCCTCTTTAAACGGATTGATATCTTTGCTTCACAAAAATGTGATTGGAATCTTTGCTGGATCTACCTCTCTAATCTTGAAGTTGTAGATTGAAATCTTTATCCGTTCTTTGCTGATTCTTGTAAATTCATGCCAAAATATGCAAAATGCTTTGAATGTATGAGTTAGCATGCTCCTATCTTATGGATGCCTGGCTATATGATGCATGAATTGTGGCAACTGAGGACCACTTGGATGGCCTTTGATCTTCTTTGCTTCTTCGTTGAGTTTTCTACTTCTGTTGCAACGGTTCCTCATCTCTTTAGATTGTTTCTCAGATCTGGCTTAGCATGACCTTCTTGAAATTTTTCTTAAGCTCTTATTATCTTCTTGTTTTGACAAACTTTGCCTCAGAATTTGTTGTCAAGCTCTTTTCTTCTTCTTATCTTTTTAGATTGTTCTTATCAGATCTTGATCTTCTTGAGATTTGTCTTAATCTCTTATTGTCTTCATGCTTCGACAAAATTTGCCTCAGAATTTTGCTGTTGAACTCATTTTCTTCTTGAGCAAATTTTGACTTCTTTAGTGATCGAATTCTTCTAGGCTCTGAATCATCTCTTGTCTATTTTGACTTGGACTCTTAGGTTCGGAAAATCTCGTTGTTCACGGTCAATGATGCCCCATTAATCTCTTTGTTTCTTGCCACACCATTTAGAATTTTGCCCCTCTTTCATCATTTAGGGTGAGCGAACACCTCATGTCCCTGAACTTTCTTCAAGTCCCTTAACTTTCTTTAGGTTTATTCATTAACCAAAACTTCTATGGTGGAAACATGCTTTAGGTCCATGCACAATCTGATATATGCATTCTTGTAACCCCCTCGTCCCGGTCTGAACGACTGACCAGTCCGAGTAGGTTACACGGGGAAAACCGAAGTGAAACCTGTTAAGGCTCCCCTTCGGTTAGCAACCCTAGAAAATTTCTTTTAAACATTATCTTGTCTAAATGCTTTAATACATCCTATGTATGATACGACAGCGGAAAGACAACGAAATAATACAAAGCATACAAACAAGCAACTTAAACAACCCATTTTATCCTTTACAACAGGCCGTATCGATATGCTAGAAGACCGTATCGATACGCCTTGACTTGGTCAACTGCCCAAAGTCAACCTATGAAGACCGTATTGGTACACTAGTTGACCGTACCGATACACCCTCAACGGTCAACTTCTCACGGTCAAACAACAAAGACCGTGCCGATACACCTAAGACCTGCACCGGTATGCCAAAATCTCGTCAATTTCTCAGATTTCCAGAGAGCCTTTGGCGTATTGATACACCCTCGTGTATCGGTACGCTAAGCCTAAAATGAAGTCCAAAGTGCAGGATCGTATAGGTACGGCCCTTAGGCGTACCGATACGCCCTACACTGCAAACTGCATTTTAACTGCAAAACGCACCAAGACTCAACTCTAGATGCAATTTACGACTCGTCTAGCAACGAACAAACCCTCATACATCATTTGGAAACCGAAGCTAAACATATGATGCTACTCAACCCAAAAAATATGGCATCCCACACAAGATAAGCATTTAGATAGGAAACTTGCATAAAGGAATACATAACTAAACCATTCCATTCATAAGAAGCAAACACTTGCATAAACATTGCATATCAAGGTTTACATGCCTTAAAACATAGCACATAAGCAAACATGGGACATGATCATAAGCCATCAAAACACAAAGCATTTAGGCAACAACGTAAGCATGGTTTACAATCCACAATAAAGGCAATATCATCAAAAACCAACACATATAAGTCTAACAACGCTCATACAAACACATAGCATCCCCATTGCTAAACTACCACATTACTTACTAAACCATACTTGAGCAACTACTAAAGCTTGGAATGCCCCTTTCCTTTCTCCTTGCTAACTCCACGCTAATGATCTGCATTGTCGAAAATGAGAGCGTAATGTCACGGACTTATTCTTCAAGCTCGAATCCGTGCGGCACTAGCACTCTCGGCACGATGCTAGTAAGCCTTAATGTCGCAACGCTATGACAAACGAAAGGAGCAAGAGAGATTTACAAGGAAAGAACCTTGTATTGCACAACGGAAGCTTACAAGAGAAAGCTTTACAAGTGTTTTGGCACACACTTCTTGGATGCATTACAAATGAGGGAGGTAGCCCTATTTATAGGCACCAACCTCCTCAATGGACGGTCATGATCATTTTGATCCAACAGTTACAAAGTTGCCTCCAAAAATATCTAAGGGACCTAGACATATCTAGATAATTCTATACATATCTAGTTATATCCTAAATGGTCTAAAAGCTCTACCATATTCTAAGGTATTCTAGAATATTCTAGGGTGCTCCTTATAGTTCTACCCTTATCTAAAGTATTCTAGATTGTTCCGGAGATGTCTTGACTTGTCTCAAGCCTTCTCGACTTGTCTCGAGCCTTCTAGGTTCCTCCGGGTGAGCCTAGATGGTTGTGGAAGCTTCTGGAACCCCTTGGATGGGTGTGGAAACGTTTGGAGCATCCCGGGTCGTTCTAGATCCTTCTTTGGGATCAACCTTGGCCTTAAAATCTCTAAGGCACCTCATTTCCTCCTTGTTGGCCCGAGTGCCTTTGGACGAAGCTCTGTGGGCGCGCGTTGCGCACCTGGGTGGCACACCTCGGTGCTGCTTGGTGCACCCTGGCGGGTGTGCCCTCGGTTGGCTGTGTCGCGACCTGGCGGGGCGTGACATCCTCCCCCACCTGATCTCGCGACGCCCTCGTCACGTCTCGGTAGAGCTGCTGGGGTAGTGCTGGTGTGCCTCCCTCGGCTCCTAGCTTCGCTCGTCTTCACCCTCGGCTTTGCAGCTCGATCCTGGGTAATCATGTCTGGTTGTGCCTTGCCATCAGCCTTATTGATGTAGGCAACAAGTCGCTTTCGTATCGGACACGACCTCATCACATGAGGTCCTTCACATAGGTAGCACTTTACCCTCGTGCTGACCTTTGGTACGGACTTAGCCTGTGTGATGCCACGATTCCCTCTCGTGGGCTTGTCTTTGGTGACGCCACCTTGCTTACCCCGTGCAAGCTTGGTCGGTGACTTGGCCTTACCTTTGGCCTTCGGAGATGATGGGTCGTCCTTGTGCTCCACGTCGAGCCTTGACCTTGGCTTAAGTCCCTCGGTGTCTTGTCCCTTGGGGGTGGAACATCCCTCGTTCCTTTTGGTGTCCCCCACTGATTGAAGTGCTGAGATGAGTTGCATGGATCCCATTTGTGCACCCTCGTCGCCACTGTCGGTGTCACTACCTTCTCGATGCTTGGCTAGGAGTGAGTTAAGGGCTTGGCGTTTTGGGCAATCTCGCGTCCAATGGTCACCATCACAAATGAAGCAATTGCTCGGTGGTGACCTTCTCGTACCTTGGAACTCCTTGGACTTACCCTTCTCCTCGCTCTTCCAAGGGGACGAGTCTTGGTGTCTTGGTGAGTGGCCCTCATGATGGCCCTCCTTGGGATAGCCCTTGTCTCCCCCACCTTTGGTATGACTGCTCCTCTCATCCCTCGGCTTAGGGGTGGTCTCCTTGTGGCTTGAGTAGTCGACAAGGCTCTCGGCCACGACTATTGCATCGGCAAGGGTTTGGACTCCCCTTCGCCTTAACTCGGTCTTGGCCCAACTTTGGAGACCATTTAGGAAGTAGAAGAGTGAGTCTTTCTCGGACAGATCGGGGATCTCGAGCACCAAACTAGTGAACTCCCTCACGTAGTCTTGGATGCTCCCCGACTGCTTCAACCTTCGTAGGCGAGCTCGTGCCTCATCCTCGGCATTCTCCGGATAGAATTGCCTTTTGAGCTCCCTTTTAAAATCACTGAAGGTAGAGATGGTGCACGTACCTCTCTCGACATCGAGACGCCTTCTCCTCCACCAAAGCATGGCGGTGTCGTTGAGGTATAAGGTCGCGGTTTGGATCCTTGAGGCATCCTCCCTGATGCCAATGGCTTCTAGATATTGCTCCAAGCCATACAAGAAGTTGTCGACTTCTTTTGCGTTGCGTGTCCCTGAAAAGGTTTGAGGCTTGGGCACCTCCACCCTTCTAGCCTCTACGGTGGTGCTTGGCCCGGCTGCCATAGCACGTTTGCACAAGGCAAGGTCGCCTTGCAATGGTTCTAGTTGATCATACATGCTGGTAAGTTCATGTTGGAATGACTCACGTACCTTTGTGAGTTCTGCTACGAGTGCGTCGCGTACTTCACCCATTTCCGCGCGCAGGGACTCCTCTAGCTTGATATTCATGGCCCTCACGGCTGTGTGGATCTCGGCATCTTCTACCTCAAGGCCTTCAATCCGCTCTTGAAGGTCGTTCACTTGGGCACCCATGCTCGACATGCCTTCCTCCATGCGAGTCAAGCGGGACTCCAAGCTAGAGAGTATGTCCTTAGACTTGGCACGAGGCCTTGTCTCGACAGGATCAGCCCTCACTTCTTGCCCACCTTGGTCGTGCGTGACCTCGGTCTCGGACGGGCTAGCGGCTTGAGTTTTGGCGGTCTTGGCCATTCTCCCGAGCGATCGGAACTTGCTCTGATACCAACTGTCACGGACTTATTCTTCAAGCTCGAATCCGTGCGGCACTAGCACTCTCGGCACGATGCTAGTAAGCCTTAATGTCGCAACGCTATGGCAAACGAAAGGAGCAAGAGAGATTTACAAGGAAAGAACCTTGTATTGCACAACGGAAGCTTACAAGAGAAAGCTTTACAAGTGTTTTGGCACACACTTCTTGGATGCATTACAAATGAGGGAGGTAGCCCTATTTATAGGCACCAACCTCCTCAATGGACGGTCATGATCATTTTGATCCAACGGTTACAAAGTTGCCTCCAAAAATATCTAAGGGACCTAGACATATCTAGATAATTCTATACATATCTAGTTATATCCTAAATGGTCTAAAAGCTCTACCATATTCTAAGGTATTCTAGAATATTCTAGGGTGCTCCTTATAGTTCTACCCTTATCTAAAGTATTCTAGATTGTTCCGGAGATGTCTTGACTTGTCTCAAGCCTTCTCGACTTGTCTCGAGCCTTCTAGGTTCCTCCGGGTGAGCCTAGATGGTTGTGGAAGCTTCTGGAACCCCTTGGATGGGTGTGGAAACGTTTGGAGCATCCCAGGTCGTTCTAGATCCTTCTTTGGGATCAACCTTGGCCTTAAAATCTCTAAGGCACCTCATTTCCTCCTTGTTGGCCCGAGTGCCTTTGGACGAAGCTCTGTGGGCGCGCGTTGCGCACCTGGGTGGCACACCTCGGTGCTGCTTGGTGCACCTTGGCGGGTGTGCCCCTCGGTGTGCTGTGTCGCGACCTTGCGGGGCGTGACAGTAAGCTAGAATCTTAGTGAGGGTGCTCTAAAACAAAAACAACGACAATGCAGGGTTCAAGCATATCATCCTTAAGACCACTCACAAGCATACATAAGCATCAACATAGCATCTTAGCTAACATCACATGAATGCATTAACATGGCATCTTACCTCATGTTATGCCCAACAAGATTTAACAATTATCTTAACAATAACCACACATGGACAAGTATATTGGCAACTATTAGTTTACTCGGATATGCGGATAACTTTCGCTGGGGTTTTCACCTCCAACGTACTCAACAACAACGTTACCTTCGGTGGGATTACACTCATCATCGGTCCTTGCATGGATGTGATTACACTCATCATCACATGCCCTACGGATGGGATTCCACTCATCATCACGTAATAATATATAATTTCCGGTGGAATATTACATCACCGTACTCCTCCTTGATGACTTTACGCCACCAAGGCCACACGCGAATTTGACTTAACCGTGTGCACACTCTCATCCTAATGATCGATCATTTATACCCAGTAATTTAACTAGTGCCAATCATACTTTCAAGTCACACCATGACAATCCATCATGCATTTCAACATATCAAACACCACATACATCAATGTATATAACAACATTCATAATCAACACATGCTTTACAAGTCTACACCATGCATATTAAGCTAAACTCATAAAACACACAAGAGATTAAGCTACCAACTTAACCTCTACCTTGGATTGGCCTACCAAGCACAATCCAACTCCACAACCATACACTTGAACCAATTTAAAACCAATTTAAATGTTCCACTCACCGAACATCCTTAAGCAAACCGAGAAAAGCCGAATCAAGTCTCCACACTTCCCGAAATCGTGCCCGAAGCTTCTCCAACGGTTTCCCTTGATTCTAACCAATCAAAAACAGTATATTACTCAACCAAATCATCACCAAACACTGTCACAACCCCAAATTACTACCACAAGCCAAATTCTTACAATTTTCAAACCAAAGCCAACACCAAAAAATCCCATTTTCGTACTCCCCAACAACCCAGCAGAAAACCAATGATTCCATCACCCAAAACACCATTAAACACCTTCAAACACCTCTCTAACATTGCTTTAACATCAGCCCCACTCTCTAGCATAAAACCACACTAAAACCCCAAGTTTTGACACTTTTAAAATACACCAAAAACCCATTTCGGGATATTTTGATAAAACCCCACCATTTTAAGTTATAATGTACCTTAGGGCAAGATTAGATCATAACTTAACTCTACAAATCAAAAGCAAAACGAAAAGCCATTAAAGTTTCACCATTTTCTTTCAAAACTTTGAAAACTTGAAATTCTCAACAATGTTGTTTTCCAAAAACTAAAACCATCAAGGTGCTAGGAATGAAGAGGACAAGTCAAAAATGGTCTTACCTTGTTGAAATCACTTGAAATGATGAAGGAAATGAATGGAATAGTAATTGGGGTTTTAGAGAGTTTTTAGGTCGTGGAAATGAAGCCAAGGAAGAAGATGAAGACCTCTTTTTTGTTGTCAAAAAGGCTCTTTTACTCATCTTATTTCCTTTATCTAAAAACTTACGAAATTGCCATTAATGAAATTCAAATCCTTTTAAAATAAAGCCAAAGTTTATTTTAATCAAAACGAGTCCAACGACTCGAACCCAACTCTGACTCTCGACTCCCGATCCCTAAACTCGGGTGTTACAACTCTCCCCCACTTAAGGAAATTTCGTCCTCGAAATTACCTGACTGAAAGAGATAAGGAAACTGCCTTTCCATATCCTTCTTTCTCTCCCAAGTGGCCTTGTCCACCCCTCGTTGTTGCCACCTCACCTTGACCAACTCAATCGATCTACGACGCAACACTTTGCTGTCCGAAGCTAAGATCTCAACTGGTTCCTCATTTACGTCAAATCCAAGTTCAATTCAATCTCTTCTACATGCATAACATGCGACGAATCTGACCTATACTTACTGAGCATCGAAACATGGAACACATCGTGAATCGTTTCTAGCTCGGATGGCAAACGTAACTGATAAGCAACCGGACCAACTCGCCTCACAATCTCATACGGCCCAATGTACCTCGGACTCAGCTTCCCTTTTCTACCAAATCTCATAACTTTCTTCCATGGAGAGACTTTCAAGAACACACTATCTCCCACGAAATACTCAACTTCCTTCCTCTTCAAGTCGGCATAGGACTTCTGCCTATCCGAAGCTGCCTTCAACCGATCACAAATCAGTTTCACCTTTTCGGTAGTCCCCTTAAGCAAATCCGGCATCGGTAGCAACTTCTGACCTGCTTCGGCCCAACAAATCGGAGTTCTACATTTTCTACCATACAAGGCCTCATACGGAGCCATCTGAATACTCGACTGAAAACTATTATTATATGCGAACTCGACTAAAGGCAAGTGCTTCTCCCAAGTACCCTGAAAATCAATGATTCAACAACGCAACATATCCTCTAAAATCTGTATAACTCTCTCTGACTGACCATCTGACTGAGGATGATACGACGTGCTGAAATTCAAACGGGTACCCAAAGCTGTATGCAGACACTCCCAAAATCGGGCTGTGAACCTCGGATCTCTATCTGACACAATCGACTTCGGCACACCATGCAGTCTCACAATCTCACCGATGTACAAATCGGCCAATCTATCTAAGGAGTAAGTCGTATTAACAGCTAAGAAGTGAGCACACTTCGTGAAACGGTCGACTATAACCCAAACTGAGTTCTTCTTCGTAGGAGTTAAAGGCAAACCTGAAACGAAATCCATGGTGATATTTTCCCACTTCCATTCCGGAATTCTCAACGGTTGCAACAAATCTGAGGGAACCTGATGTTCCGCCTTCACTCTCTAACATACCATACACTTACTCACGAAGTCGGCTACGTCTCTCTTCAAGCCAACCCAAAAGTACTCATTTTTCAAGTCACGGTACATCTTCGTACTACCGGGATGCATAGCAAACGGGCTACTATGTGCTTCGTTCAAGATCGTACGTCTCAAATCACTGTCATCTGGCACAACTATCTTATCTCTGAAACACAAGACCCCATCGACACTGAAACTGTAGTCTGAAGGTCTACCCTAGGCTATGTCTTGCACGTGAGGTGCCAAAGATCTATCTAAGAGTTGTTTCTCTCTAATCAACCGACCTAAAGTAGGTCTAACCTGAAGCTCGGCCACTAAACCACCATCACCGGACAAACTCAAACTAGCAAACATGGATCTAAACTCAACGACTACCTTTCTACTCAAGGCATCTGCCACCACATTGACTTTACCCGAATGGTACTCAATCGTAAGATCATAGTCCTTCAACAACTCTAGCCACCTACGCTGTCTAAGGTTCAACTCTCGCTGTGTTATGATATACTTCAGACTCTTGTGATCCGTGTACACTGTGCATTTCTCACCGTACAAATAATGTCTCCAAATCTTCAAGGCAAACACAACTGCGGCTAACTCTATGTCGTGTGTCGGATAGTTACGCTCATGAGTCTTCAACTCTCTTGAGGCATAGGCCACCACTCTTTTGTCTTGCATGAGAACACAACCTAGCCCTACATACGAAGCATCACTGTAAATCACATAGTCTTTCCCCGACTCTGGTTGAATCATAATCGGTGCATGGGTCAAGGCTTCTTTCAATTTCTCAAAGCCTTGCTGTCTCGCATCTGACCACTCAAACTGAACATTCTTATGAAGCAACTTCGTCAAAGGAGCGGCTATCTTCGAGAAACCTTCCACAAACCTTCTATAGTATCTGGCTAAGCCTAGAAAGCTACGAATCTCTATTATAGACTTCGGTTGCTTCCACTCAACAATGGCTTCTATGTTCTTCAGATCAACTCTAATCCCATCGGCTGACACAACATGTCCTAGAAAGACTACTTCTCGGATCCAGAACTCACACTTACTCAATTTTTCATACAACTGGTTGTCTAGCAAAGTCTGCAAAACTAACCTCAAGTGCCGGTCGTGATCTTCCTCGGTACGCGGATACACCAAAATGTCGTCTATGAAAACAACCACAAACTGGTCTAGATACTGATGGAAGATTCTATTCATCATATCCATGAAAGCATCCGGTGCATTAGTCAACCCAAATGGCATAACTAAGAACTCATAGTGACCATATCTAGTCCTAAAAGCTGTCTTCGTTACATCAACCTCTTTTACCTTCATCTGGTAGTAATCGAATATCAAGTCAATCTTCGAAAAGACTGATGCCCCTCTCAATTGATCAAACAAATCATCAATACGCGGAAAGGGATACTTGTTCTTCACTGTCAACTGATTCAACTACCTATAATCAATGCACATTCTCATACTTCTGTCTTTCTTCTTCACAAACAAAACCAGAGCGCCCCAAGGCGAAGAACTCGATCGGATAAAGCCTCTATCTGACAACTCTTGCAACTGAGTCTTCAACTCTTTCAATTCTTTCGGTGCCATACGGTACAGAGCAATCGAAATAGGAGCTGAATCCGAATAAGTCTCTATAACAAACTCTACCTCTCTATCAGGTGGTAAACCCGACAATTCTTTTGGAAACACACTCAGAATCACACACTGTCCTGATATCTTATGGCCTAACTTCACTCATGTTCGGATTCATCACGTAGGCCAAGCACGCCTCACAACCCAACTCAACTAGCCTCTTAGCCTCTAAAGCTAAAACAACATTCGATAAGAACTTCACGTTCTCACCTGCTACCACAATCTCATAATCATCCACAAGCTTTAAGAAAACCCTCTTAGTCTCAAAATCTATCCTAGCTCTATGTTCTGTAAGCCAGTCCATACCCAGAATTACATCAAAGCCATAAAACGGTAACTCCATCATATCCATTGGAAATACATGCCCCTGAACCATCAATAGACACCTTATGTACATTCTCCTAACCACTACTGTATCCCCGAAGGAACTAGTAACACTAACACCTACCTCTAGTACCTCACAAGATAAATTCAACAACTTTTCATGCTCACTCAAAATGTAAGAATGCGTAGATCCGGAGTCAATCAAAGAAAGCAAATTCAGAGACTGTATCGAGAAGTTACCTGCAATCACATCTGTGTCGTTCTAACCCTCACGCTGAGCATAAACTCTAGCCTGACCTCCGCCCTCTGGCTGAACGGCAACTACATGCGCTATGTTCCTCTGGCCATCATTTCTCGACTAGAAGTTACCTCAACCGCGCCCACGGCCTTCCTGATAATCAACAGCTCTAGCAGGAGCCTGAGCCTGAACTAGTGCATACCCAGCCTGATGTGGACAGTCACGCCTAATGTGATATCTAGCTCCACAGTTCCAACACGAGTGGTAGTTCCCCCAACACTCACCGCTGTGATTCCTCCCGTATCGAGCACACTCGGGCAAACGCCCACCAGCTCTCTGGCCCTGATGGCCCCTACCGTGGTTACCACCACCACGTATATGGTCATAGTGATGCCTATTGTCCCGATGCCACTTGGCATCACCTCTATCAAAGTCTCCAGACCTCTTTCCAGAACTAGAACCACCAAAACGTTTGGTCAAACCCAAACTGTGCTCTATGTCCTTGTCCCTAGCAACCAAGACATCAAAATCTATGTAGTCAGTAGCCAAGGTGTACCTCTTGATCTTTTCACTCAACCCATAGTGGAAACGTTCCCTCTCAGTAGGAACAAGCTCAGATGCATATTGACTCAACCTGACGAATCGTATCTCATACTCGGTCACAGTCAAATTACCCTGAAGTAAAGCCATAAACTCCCTCTTCTTCTCGTCGAGATAACGGGGACCCAGATACTTCTTGCAGAAAGCTGACTCAAAGAACTCCCAAGTGATCTCGATATCTGGCATGCCCGTAGTAATAGTGACCCACCAAGTGTAGGCATCACCCTGAAGGAGAGATACAACACACCCTAGTCTGCGCTCTCCAATACAACCCATCTTTGACATAATACGGACAGTCTTGTCAAACCATGTCTCGGATCTCTCGGGTGCCAACCCTCTGAACTCTTCACCTCCCAAACTGCGAAGCCTCTCAAGTGGCAAACCGGTGCCCTCACCCTGAGGTTGTGCCACTGCCTGACCCCCAACCACTGCTGCCTGAAAAGCCTCGGCTATCGCCTGAACTAGTGGAGCCAAATCTATCCTGGCCAGTCCTTGGCCAACCTGAGGTTCTACACCCTCGACTCTCGCCTCACCTCACTCTTGATGAGAAGGAGAAGGAAGAGGTGGAGGAGCCTGCGCCTCAACAACCGGCTCAACTCCCGGAGCTGCTGCCCGTTGTTGAGTGTATAAAAGTTCTATATTTTACCCTCATTTACCCATATTTCTGCTGCATTCAAGCATAATTCATTGCATTTAGGATAGATTTCTGCATATACATCACAACTAGATAAAATGGCACAGTTGCTATTGATTTTGGTCACTTTTGCAAGTATCTGCTACGACGGACTCAGGGCAGCAAAGAAAAAGAGGTGAATCGCAGAATTGGAGTCGAGAAGCAAACGCTGCCATGGCCACTACCGTGGCAGCCATGACGATAGAATGGTGAGGTGGAAAAGTGAAGTGGAGCTCGACAGATAGAGGATCTCAAGCCGGTCTGTCGTGGACCACTCCTATATTGAGGAGATACTAGAAGCAATTGTGAACGGAAGGCAAAACGACGGGGTAGATGACCCAAACAACAACAACCAGAGAGTTATTGCTGACCCTCCCCAAGATGCCTGGAATGAACGGCCCGCTACCGCTGCCGCACGACAGTCCTGCCGAGACTACATGGACAATGACCATGTTGAATTGGAAACTACCTTGCCAGACGTGGAAGCTAAAAACTTCGAGCTGAAACCTGTCTTGTTCAGCATGATAAATTCCGCTGGCCAATTTAGTGGTTTTGCAACTGAGGATGCCCGAGAACATCTGAAAACGTTCCAAGAAATCCGTGGATCGTTCAGCTGCCAGAAATAAATCCGGAAGTACTGAGGCTCCGGTTATTTCCCCATTCATTGAGAGATAGAGCTAAGACATGGTGGAATAAATTAACGCCGGGTTCAATAAGAACTTAGGCAGATCTCTCTCGTGAATTCCTTTCTCGTTTTAATCATTCTCATTTATCTGAAAGATTGCGTAACAAGATTGCTACTTTTCAACAGGAAGATGACGAACCAATGCACGAGGCGTGGGACATATTTACAACTCTTTTACGAAACTGCCCGATGCATAGTTTCCTCGTGTGGAATCAGGTTGTCAAATTCTACAACGCTGCCAATGCACATACTCGACTGAGAATAGATTCAGCAGCGAATGGGCTATTACTGGATAAGGACCCAGACGAGGCAATGATAGTGTTAAAGGAATTAGCAAAGAACGATGAGCAATTTCCTACAGCTAGGAGAGGAGGCAAACGAGGAATATCTGTAAAGGATTACGAAGTTGATAATTCGATGAAATCATAGGTTGCAAATCTCACAAAGATAGTCGAAAATCTGCAGCGAAAAGATTCTAAAGCTGTATATTCTGCAGAAGAGGTATGTGAAACCTGTAGTGGGAACCACAGTTCAGAAGACTGTCCTTTACAACTAGAAGAAGGGATGTATGTTGGGAACTATAACAAGCCAAGAAATTATGATTCCAACAATTACAATCCCAACTGGAGGAAGGATCCAAAGTTTTCCTGGAGCAATCCGAACAATGCATTAAATCATCCAGTGCAGAACAACCACAACCAAGGGGTATCCAGAATCCTGTCGCGACAGCAGCCGACAGCCGCACCTAGTATACTGGAACAGACCTTGGCAACTTTTATGTCACAGACGGGAGCATACATGGCGAACATGGATCACTTTGTTAAGAAAATTGAGTCATTCATGGACAAGACAGAGATGAGGATGACAAACCATGAGGCTACCCTAAAATCTCTGAAGACACAAATGGGCCAAGTTTCATAGTATATCAAGCCAAGGAAGAACGGAGGATTCCCTAGTGATACTGAGGTCACTAGAAAACCCACACATGAGTAGTGTAAAACAATTACAACTTGGAGTGGGAAACAATTACAAGGGCCGGAGATGAAGAACATACCGAGTGAGGATCCGACCTCAGAAACACCTACCGCGAACACTGCCCCAGTAGAGGAAGAACAACCTGTTGTCAACAAACCTGCCGCGACAACAGAAGGGACATCGGAGCAAACAAAGGATGCTGAAGAACCTAAGCCTCCTCAGATCCGAATTCCATGTGAAGGATGCCTTGAAGATTACCATCCTCCACCTCCTTTTCCACAGCGGTTACAGAAACAAAAACAAGAGTACCAGCTCAAAAAGATCTATGATATTTTTAAACAGGTGCACATTAACATACCACTGTTAGAGGCCATCAAGCAGATGCCCGGTTATGCTAAATTTCTCAAGGACGCAATGTCAAAAAGGTCCAGACTTGGAGAATTTGAGACGGTGAAGATGACAGAAGGATGCATGACAATCTTGCATAAGCATCCACCCCAAAAAAGAAAGATCTTGGGAGCTTCATCATACCGTGTATAATTGGCGATAAGTTCGTGGGTAAGGCACTTTGTGATCTTGGTGCTAGCATAAATCTAATGCCCAAATCTGTGTTTTAGAAATTAGGTATTGGACAAGCAAGGCCCACGACAGTCATGCTGCAGCTAGCAGACCGCTCTTACGTACAACCAGAAGGGAAGATAGGAGATATTCTGGTAAGAGTGGATAAATTTATTTTTCCTGCTGACTTTCTTGTTTTAGACCGTGAAGCAGATGAAAACGCACCGATCATCCTGGGGCGACCCTTCCTAGCCACAGGCAGAACTGTGATCGATGTTGAGAAAGGAGAACTGGCCATGAGAGTGAATGATCAACAAATCAAACTCAATGTTCTCCAAGCAATAAAACAGGCTGATGCAGAAGAAGAGTGCAAGGCAATCTCTGAAGTAGTCCTTGACCAACCCTGCATCAGGTTGAGCTGCCACGAAAGACAGTTTGGTCACTGCCACCGCAGTCACCTGGAAGACTGTCACAACAACAACGATGACAGTGGCTCATCAGACACAGAAACATCTGACACTGAAGGTCATGAGGAGGTAAATTGGATAGGCACACGTCCAGGTAAGTTCTTCGAGCCTTTAAATTATCCCTCGAATGAACATGTAATCCGGAAGCCTTCCATTGAAAAGCCACCTGTTCTAGATCTTAAACCCCCGCCAGGGCAGCTTAATTATGTCTTTCTTGGTTTAAATGATACGTTGCCCGTAATCATCTCTTCCAAGTTGATGCAGGAACATGAACAACGGCTAATCAAAATGCAACAGCAGCATAAGAAGGCCATTGGATGGACTATAGCTGATATCCAAGGCATCAGTCCGGCGTTATGCATGCATAAAATCCTATTGGAGGATGATCATAAGCTGACCATTGATGCCTGCTGCGTGTAAAATAGTCTATCGCAATGGTAGTGCAAGTGTACACGACGCAAGTAGTAAAGTGATACGAAGTATCGGATACGTCTCCACAGGGATTGGGCTAATGACTTCACCTTAAGTTACTGTACGAAAGTAAAGAAAATATTTGAGAAAGTTGTCACGAGAATATTGAAATAAACGTAAATAAAAGAATTGAGATATCAAGATAGAGAGAATGGGCTGGTATTGAATTGCTCAGTAGTGCAGGTATTGCAATGCTTAGGAAATCCAGTTCTGTCGTCGCGCCTATCGCCGACAGCACCTGTCGCGGCAGCAGTCCGTTGGTCGTCGCCACAGCAAACACACCAACTCAGTACTTTCAAGTTTGGCAAGAATCCCAGATCTTCCTTGGCCTATCCCTAGGTCCAAGTCTGTCGATGATCACGTCTTGATGATACCTCCCGGCGTGAATTGAAGGATGAACACCGATGTGTATGAATTCTTCTTTAGCCACTTAACCTCGCCCTATCCCTAGGCACGAGATAGTTCAACTATAAACTAGAGAACTTGCTCTTATTTCTTTCGTATACTTAACTCTCCCGATGCTAAGTAAATGGATAACCTCACAATGCTCTCCCGATGCTCTTGCAAGATGTTAACAACCAAAATAAGAGAACTTGAAGTTTATTTTATTGAACTTGGAAAATCCTAAAACAAAACAACCCTTGCAACTACTTTACAAATCAACCCGTGGCCCTAGGGGTTTTTTAGAACATAACGACGGCGGGTAAACAGTGGAGGGGTTTTTGGGTTGTCGGTTATGGGGTATGGAGTATGATATTGCCTAGGTTAAAATCTATGCCCTCATATAAGCTTTGGGCTCAAGTATTCTAAGTTAACAAGGATTACAACTTTAATTAAAAGTAAGATTCTAATAAAGACTTAGTCATCAAGTATCCTACTTTTCAGCCGCCTTCCTTGTTTCTTGGGATTTCTTCTCCTTGAGCTTTGGCTTGACATATCTTTTGATCCGGGGCTTGGAAAAATATATGGTTTTCACACGACAGACGAGCATAATTTTCTCTGTCTATCGAGGTCCACTTTGCTTTTTCTCTCTGCAAAACTGCTGTCACCATGATGTCATGGCAGATCCATGGCAGCATCATCCTCTTCGTCTGCTTGTCCAGTTCAGCTCTTCTGCTTCTCTGCCCTGCGCCCGCCTTCTTCGTCAACCATGGCAGCAACATGCAAAATCAGCTATCTTTTAGTAGAATCCGTGCCTTTAATATATTTGTGATGTTTTGCTGTAAACTAACCTAAATGCAATGCAATGATGCTTGAATGCAGCAGAAATATGGGTTAAAAAGGGTGTAAATAATAGAACTTTTACACACTCAACACACCCCCAAACTCAAGTTTTTTCTTGCCCTCAAGCAATTAAGACCTAAAAGAAAAAAGAATATTTTTGTGTTGGCTTTCAAACAGTGAACTATCCCTTACCCGTCGCTCATTCTCTGTGGCGGCAGCAACCTGTCGGAAAGATTAGGATCTGTCCGGAATCTCCCTATAGTCCTCGTGCAGTGTGTGCATGCTTGTGAACAGTTATATGCTAAGACTCTCTTAGTTTCACTAGAATATTCAACTCTTAACTCGAATTTTTATGCCAAAGTTTATCTTTTGAATGAACTTTTTCATGCTCCTTTGATTTTTTTTGTTTTGACTCGATTTTTCTATTTTTCAAGCTAAAGTTTGACTAGAGCCAGTTTTAGGCACCTCTAGTTAACTTCCTAGAGCCAGTTTCGGGCACCTCTAGGGCTGTTGAGTCTCTTTTTCTAAACTTCTTTCCTAGAGCCAGTGTTAGGCACCTCTAGGGGCTATTCAAGTGCTAAGCTTCCTATTCTAGTTTGGCTAAAAGAAGTCTAAGCAGTATAACAGTCACAATGGTGTTTAAGTTTTCAGAACTATAGAAAGGCTCTAAACTTCTCCTTAAATTGTCCTAAAGATGTTGCCACGACAGAGTTGTCATGACAGTTAAGTTTACATCACAGTTTTAAGCCAACAGTTTTAGTCTTTTCTGATTTTTTTTAAGAGAACTTAATTAAATAAAAGACACAACAATAATTTAAAGATGTACTAAGACTCCATAAAAATGGAGGGTTGCCACCCCCAAACTCGAGGGTTGCATTGCCCTGAATGCAAATGACAGATAAAATGAAGGCAGGTACATCACAAAATATAGATAAGCAGGCAGCAAGAAAAGAAAAATAAAAGACTTAGATTTTAATCGCTGTCTTCACTGCTGCTGCTGACACGGATTTGGTAGCGGCGTCTGGGCTGTGGGGCAGGCTGGGTTGGTTGCTCCACGACCTGGATGCCTGAGCTGCTGCCGCTATCCCAAGTGCTGGTGGTGGTGGTGCTGGCCTTGGGCATTATCTTTCTGTCGGCCACGTGTTTCTGCCTCTTGACAGGCGTGAATTCCTTCTCCAAATTCCTCCTAATGGGAGGTTCTGCTTTGTTGTCATCTGAAGACGGTCGCTTCGTTCCTCGGGCGGAGGTGTCGGCCGGAGGACTGCCAGCTGCCGTCGGGGCAGGTGATGGGGTGGAAGCAGCGGAATGTGTGTGTGGGGAGGCAGGTGGTGTAGGTGTGTGGGCAGGGGTGGGGATGGTGAAATAGTGGGCAGGGAAGGTGGGGAAAACAACATCGGGATAATTTAAAGTATTGGTAATGAAATTTACCGTAGAGTTGGCGAAATCCCTGATGAATGTCATCAGCCCCATCTGTCTATCTTCCACTCGCTGTATGGCAGCAAGGATCTGAGCAGATTGGTCTGTCGGAGCGGCTTCTGCGGCAGGTTCATGGGCAGGTTCCTCGGGTGATTCTGTGGGGGAGGCAGCCGGGTTGAAGGAGGAGAGGGGGGTTGCGACTATCAGCTCCATGAGGCTGATAATGTTCTTATCGGTCCAGCCCGTCCCTTTACCAGTTTATCGGTGGTGGCTTCTGGTACGGCAGCGCAGCGGCAGAGAGATATGATCATGAATGGCAGGCAGAGGAGGGCAGTTGATCTGTTGGTGCAGTCCAAGACGCTCTCCCTCATGTAGCGTCCCACATTAATAGGCCGGTTGTTCATGATGGAATGGATGAGGGCTAGCCGCTGCTGGTCCACCGTCGTGTGATGGGAGGACGACAGGATGCGCTTCTTAATGAAAGCGTTCCATAGCTTGGATTCTGGAAGCAGCTGCCCCCTTTTGACAGTGTTGGGGTGCTTCTTGCTCGTATTCCACTCCGTCCCTTCTTCTGTCACCTCTGCCATGACATCACCGTAGGTGGTAGAGTCGAGGGTGTCCAAGAACTGCTGGTGGGCATCGTCATTGGGACCAAAATAGAGGCCATACATATGGTTGATACTATCGGCTGTGAATGGTACCTCTACCCTTCGGACAATTACTGATGTCGCCGTCCTGCTGTCGATGGCAGCATAGAACTCCCTCACCAATGTGTCATTTAATTCTGCTGGTTGTTCTGCAAACTGCTCCCATAGTTGAGCTCGTATTTCCCTCGCGATGAATGGTCGGAGCCCCATGTTCGGTGCCTTTCGGATGTAGATGAAACCCCTTTCTTCCCATAAGTCTTTGGTTGCGAAGGGCGACTGTGCTGCTGATGAAGAGGCCGAAGCAGCACTGCGGCGGGTCTGTCTGGAAGACATGTTAGTTGCAAGGGTTGTGAAAGTAAAGAAACAAAGAAAAACGAGAGGAGAGTTCAAGTAAGCGAAAGCAGAAGTGAGGAAAATGAAAATGAAACGGGGTTTTATAGGGGAAGAGTTGCTGCCCGTTTAATGCTGTAACGGCAGGCGTGAATAACGGGGCGACTGTTGAGTTTTGGCGTGTTTGACGCGTCTGCCATGCATTTATGCGTCTGTTACGCGTCTGTCACACGCTTCTGCGTCTGCCGTGACAGTCTGTTGACAGCCTGTATTATCCGTGTCTGCGCGGCAGCTGGAACGACAGGCTTCAATAAATGGGCTCTGATGGGCTGATGGATGGATGGTGGGCTTGGGTCACTTCTCCTTTTCTTCTTGACTCCTTTATTTCCTAAAAACAGAAAATAGAAAAAACATTATTCGAATAAAAATAAACCTTATTACCTAATACATAATAAATAATAAAAATAAATAAAAATAAAACTTAGGTAAAATTAGGGATGCCTTGTGGGGCATCTCCTAAGGTAACCACTTCCTGTATTCCTGGGGCTTCAGTCCCCTGATAATGCTTGAGGCGCTGTCCGTTGACTTTGAATTGGTGCCCGTCTTTTAATGATCGTATAGTGATGACACCATGGGGAAAAACTTGTACCACTTGGAACGGGCCAAACCATCTAGATTTTAGCTTCCCTAGGAAGAGTTTTAGTCTAGAATTGAACAACAACACAAGCTGCCCTTGGCAGAACTGTCGTGGCAGCAACTTCTTGTCATGCCACTTCTTTGTTTTCTCCTTGTAGATTCTTGCATTGTCGTAGGCCATTGTCCGTATTTCTTCAATCTCGTTCAGATCTAAAAGCCTTTTCTGGCCTGCCTTATCAATTCATTGCCTTGATTGCCCAGTATGCCCTGTGCTCTATCTCGACAGGCAGATGACAGGTTTTCCCATAAATCAATCGGTATGGAGACATGCCCAATGGAGTTTTAAAAGCTATCCTATTAGCCCATAATGCATCATTGAGGAGTAAAGACCAATCTTTCCTAGTTGGCTTAACCATCTTCTCAAGAATGTTCTTAACTTCCCTATTGGATATCTCAGCCTGTCCATTGGTCTGTGGGTGGTATGTTGTCGCGATCCGATGCTTGACACCATATTTCTTCAAGGTGGCAGCAATAACCCTATTGTCAAAATGTCTCCCTTCATAACTGATAATCGCCTTAGGGATGCCAAATCTAGAAAAAATGTTTTTGTGTAAAAACTTTTGGACCGTTTTGGCATCATTCTTTTGAGTTGCGATTGCTTCTACCCACTTAGAGACATAATCCACTGCTAGGAGGATGTAAAGATTTCCACATGAAGATGGAAAAGGTCCCATAAAATCAATCCCCCAAACGTCGAAGATCTCGACTTCTAAAATGTTCTGCAGTGGCATCTCGTTTCTCCTCGAGATGTTACCTGTCCGCTGGCACCTGTCACAGTTCTTGTAGAAGTCCTGAGCATCTTTATACAGTGTCGGCCAGTAGAACCCTGACTGCAGCACCTTGGCAGCAATTTTGTTGCCTCCTAAGTGACCTCCATACGGTGAAGCATGGCAATGATGAAGTATGTCTTCTTGTTCTTCTTGTGGTACACACCTCCTTATGACCTGATCTGCACACATTTTGAAAAGAAGAGGTTCGTCCCAATAATAATGCTTAACATCATTTTGGAACCTCTTCCTGGCTTGATAATTAAGATCAGAAGGAAGTATTTCGCTAACTATAAAATTAACGAAATCAGCATACCAGGGGAGTTCAGAAGACTTACCTGCCGCCATGGCTGTCGCGGCAGCGATTGCGGCAGAAAAGAGCTGCTCATATGGGAAGGTCTCCAGTATGTTTGTCTCATCTATTGGCAGACTCTGTCCCTTCTCCAACCTTGACAAGTGGTCTGCCACCTGATTTTCTGTCCCTTTTTTGTCCTTGATTTCAAGGTCGAATTCTTACAATAGCAGGATCCATCGTATCAATCGAGGCTTTGCATCCTTTTTCGTGAACAGATACTTCAGGGCAGAATGGTCTGTGTGCACTATTACCTTCGTCCCAAGTATGTAAGAACGAAACTTGTCAATGGAGAACACCACAGCTAATAGCTCCTTTTCTGTGGTAGTGTAGTTTACTTGGGCATCATTCAGCGTCTTGCTGGCATAATATATGACATGAAATAGCTTATCTCTGCGCTGCCCAAGTGCTGCCCCGACAGCATAGTCACTAGCATCACACATAATCTCAAATGGTTGTGTCCAGTCTGGTGGCTGTACTATGGGGGCTGTTACCAGTTTTTCCTTCAAAACCTTGAATGCTTCAGTACATTCATCATTAAAGTCAAAGGGTCGGTTTTGCTCCAAAAGATGGCATAGGGGCTTGGTGATTTTTGAGAAATTTGCAATGAATCTTCGATAAAAACCAGCATGCCCTAAGAAACTTCTAATGCCCTTGACTGTGGTCGGCGGCGGCAGCTTTTCGATCACTTCTATTTTAGCTCTGTCGACTTCTATCTCACGGCAGCTAATCTTATGGCCAAGGACTATCCCTTCATCCACCATAAAGTGGCATTTTTCCCAATTTAGAACTAGATTTGCTTTTTCACATCTTTCAAGTACCTTTTGTAGATTGCCGAGGCAGCTCTCAAAATCGTCTCTAAAGACTGAAAAGTCATCCATAAATATCTCAAGGAAGTCCTCCACCATGTCGGAGAATATGGCCATCATGCACCTTTGGAAGGTGGCAGGTGCATTGCATAGTCCAAAAGGCATTCTCCTAAAAGCGTATGTTCCGTAGGGGCATGTGAAAGTCGTCTTTTCTTGATCCTTCGGTGCGATCGCAATTTGATTATAACCTGAATAACCATCAAGAAAACAATAGTAAGGTTTACCCGCTAATCTATCAAGCATTTGATCAATAAAGGGTAAAGGAAAGTGGTCCTTTCGGGTAGCTTTGTTAAGCTTCCGATAGTCCATACAAACCCTCCAACCGGTCATAGTCCTAGTTGGGATTAACTCATTGTTCTCATTGGTTATTACGGTCATTCCTCCTTTCTTGGGAACGCACTGCACCGGGCTTACCCATTTGCTGTCGGAGATGGCGTAAATAATACCAGCATCTAACCATTTGATTATCTCTTTACGCACTACCTCCTTCATCGCATGGTTTAGCCGCCTTTGGGCATCAATAGTCGGCTTATGATCTTCCTCTAGAAGGATTTTGTGCATGCATAACGCCGGACTAATTCCTTGTATATCAGCAATCATCCATCCAATCGCCTTTTTGTGCTGCCTTAGCATGCCGATTAGCTGTCGTTCCTGTTCCTGCGGCAGCTTAGAAGAGATGATTACGGGCAACGTATCATTTGAACCAAGAAAAGCATATTTAAGCTGCCCTGGCAGGGGCTTCAATTCTAAGGCAGGTGGTTCAACAGTAGATGGCTTTTGGATTAAATGGTTATCCGAAGTATAATTTAAAGGTTCGAATAACTTACCTGGACGATTGCCTATCCAGTTTACCTCCTCCTGACCTTCAGTATCAGATGTATCGGATTCAGAGGAGTTGCTGTCGTCGGTGCTGTCGTCAATGCTGTCGTGACAGGCCTGTAGGTGGCTGCCGCGGCAGTGACCAAATTTAATATCATGACAGCCCGACCTGATGCAGGGTTGATCAAGGGCAACATCAGTGATGGCCTTGCATTCCTCGTCTACATCAGCATGTTTCATTGCTTGGAGAACATTCAACTTAATCTCTTGATCGTTCACTCGCATGGTGAGTTCTCCTTTCTCCACATCAATCAGTGATCTTCCCATGGCTAAGAAGGGTCGCCCAAGGATGATTGGTGCGTTTTCGTCTGCCTCACAATCTAAAACAAGAAAGTCAGCAGGAAAGATAAACTTATCCACTCTTACCAGAATATCTTCAATTTTTCCTTCTGGATGAACGTAAGAGCGGTCTGCCAGCTGCAGAGTTACTGTCGTGGGCCGCGCCTTTCCAATACCTAATTTCTGAAAAACAGACTTTGGCATTAAATTAACACTAGCACCAAGATCACAAAGTGCCTTACCCACAAATTTATTTCTGATTACACAAGGTATGATGAAGCTCCCCGGATCCTTCTTTTTCTGGGGTGGCTGCCGGTGAAGAATACTCATGCAACCTTCTGTCATCTTTACCGTTTCAAATTCCCCAAGTTTAGATTTTTTCGACATAACATCCTTGAGAAATTTAGCATAACCGGGCATCTCCCTAACGACATCTAACAACGGAATATTAATATGAACCTGCTTAAAAATATCATAAATCTTTTTAAGTTGAGATTCTTGCTTAGCTTGCTGTATCCGTTGGGGAAAGGGTGGTGGGGGACGGTAGTCAGCAATACGTCCTTCCCACTGCATACGAATCTGAGGACGAAAATCATCATTTTTCTCCTCTGTCGCTTCTGCTGTCGTGACAGGCTCATCGGCAGCAGTCTGTTCATCACCTGTCAGGGCAGCTTCCTCGGCAGGTTTGTCTAAAACTGGTTCCTTTACTGTTTCAGCTTCCTTTTCTGGCCCTGGTAATTTCTTCCCACTCCTAGTAGTAATGGCCTTACACTGCTCATGTGTGGGCTGCCTAGCATTCTCAGTATTGCTAGGAAATCCTCCAGTCTGCCTCGGCTTAATATGTTGGGAAACCTGACCCATTTGTGTCTCCAAAGATTTCAGAGTGGCTTCATGATTTGTCATCCTCATCTCTGTTTTATCCATGAAATTCTCTGTCTTCTTGACAAACTGATTTATATTCTCAATATAAGTACCGGTCTGAGACATAAAAGTGGCCAGAGTCTGTTCCAGTATACTGCTCGTGGCAGCTGGTGGCTGCTGTTGCTGCTGTGGCGACAAATTCTGCGGCAGTTGCTGTCGCGTCAGCAATCTAGGACCTCCCTGATTCTGATTATGTGCTTGAGGATTCAGGGCGTTATTAGGATTACTCCAGGAAAATTTAGGATCCTTCCTCCAATTGGGATTATAGTTGTTGGAGTTGTAATTTGGCTTGTAATTTCCAACATATTTTCCCCCTTCTAACTGTATCGGGCACTTATTCGAACCATGATTTCCCTCACAGATTTCACATACCTCCTCAACAGCAAATCCATGTTGTCCATCATCATTCAAAAGCTTTTTCATTGCTTTAGTAAGGAATGCTACCTGTGATTTCATTGTGTTGTCGGCTTCATAATCCTTGACAACAAGTACCCGTTTACCCCCTCTTCTTGTTGTCGGAAACTGCTCCTCATTCTTGGCCAGATTTTTCAAAACTTGCATTGCCTCGTCCGGATCTTTATCCAACAATAGTCCATTTGCTGCTGAATCAATTCGAATACGAGTTTGTAAGTTGGCAGCATTATAAAACTTTGTAACCTGATTCCAGACGGGGAATCCATGCATTGGGCAGTTCCGTAGAAGAGTAGTAAATCTGTCCCAGGCCTCGTGCATCGGCTCGTCATCTTCCTGTTGAAAAGTAGCAATTTCGTTACGTAATCGCTCAGATAAATGCGAAGGATTAAAACGAGATAAAAATTCACGAGATAAATCTGCCCAAGTTCTAATTGAACCTGGCGTAAGTTTATTCCACCAAGTTTTTGCTTTGTCCCTCAATGAATGGGGAAATAACCGAAGCCTCAGTATCTCCAGATTAACTCCTGGCAGTCTAAACGAACCACAGATCTCCTGGAACGTCTTGAGATGCTCTCTGGCATCTTCTGTCACAGCACCACTAAACTGCCCGTCATTGTTGATCATACTAAACATGACAGGTTTAAGCTCGAAGTTATCAACATCAATATCCGGCAGCGTGGTCTCCAACTCTACATGATCGTTCAACATGTAGTCACGGCAGGACCGTCGTCTGGCTGCTGCGGGCGGGTCGCCAACAGGCGGTATAATATCGCCGGCAGGTGGGTTATGGGCCATCTTCTCTAGCTGTTCCTCAAGGTATTCGTTCCTGGCTAAAAGGTGACGAAGTTGTTTCTTGAGATTGAAGGAACGTTCAACTTCCGGATCTAATGGATACTCAGGATCTTCACCTCTTTTAGATCTGCGCATAAACAAGAAAACCTCGTGAAAAGCAAGAGTTGAAAGCACCAAAGAAAAACAGAAAAATAAAAAATAAAAAGAAAAACAAAAACTAAAACGAAAAGTGCAATAAAAGAAAGGTGTAGTTATGTTGCCAATCCCCGGCAACGGCGCCAAAAACTTGTTGCGTGTAAAATAGTCTATCGCAATGGTAGTGCAAGTGTACACGACGCAAGTAGTAAAGTGATACGAAATATCAGATATCGTCTCCACATGGATTGGGCTAATGACTTCACCTTAAGTTACTGTACGAAAGTAAAGAAAATATTTGAGAAAGTTGTCACGAGAATATTGAAATAAACGTAAATAAAAGAATTGAGATATCAAGATAGAGAGAATGGGCTGGTATTGAATTGCTCAGTAGTGCAGGTATTGCAATGCTTAGGAAATCCAATTCTGTCGTCGCGCCTGTCGCCGACAGCACCTGTCGCGGCAGCAGTCCATTGGTCGTCGCGGCAGCAAACACACCAACTCAATACTTTCAAGTTTGGCAAGAATCCCAGATCTGCCTTGGCCTATCCCTAGGTCCAAGTCTGTCGATGATCACGTCTTGATGATACCTCCCGGCGTGAATCGAAGGATGAACACCGATGTGTATGAATTCTTCTTTAGCCACTTAACCTCGCCCTATCCCTAGGCACGAGATAGTTCAACTATAAACTAGAGAACTTGCTCTTATTTCTTTCGTATACTTAACTCTCCCGATGCTAAGTAAATGGATAACCTCACAATGCTCTCCCGATGCTCTTGCAAGATGTTAACAACCAAAATAAGAGAACTTGAAGTTTATTTTATTGAACTTGGAAAATCCTAAAACAAAACAACCCTTGCAACTACTTTACAAATCAACCCGTGGCCCTAGGGGGTTTTTAGAACATAACGACGGCGGGTAAACGGCGGAGGGGTTCTTGGGTTGTCGGTTATGGGGTATGGAGTATGATATTGCCTAGGTTAAAATCTATGCCCTTATATAAGCTTTGGGCTCAAGTATTCTAATTTAACAAGGATTACAACTTTAATTAAAAGTAAGATTCTAATAAAGACTTAATCATCAAATATCCTACTTTTCAGCCGCCTTCCTTGTTTCTTGGGATTTCTTCTCCTTGAGCTTTGGCTTGACATATCTTTTGATCCGGGGCTTGGAAAAATATATGGTTTTCTCATGACAGACGAGCATAATTTTCTCTGTCTATCGATGTCCACTTTGCTTTTTCTCTCCGCAAAACTGCTGTTACCATGCTGTCACGGTAGATCCATGGCAGCATCATCCTCGTCGTCTGCTTGTCCAGTTCAGATCTTCTGCTTCTCTGCCCTACGCCCGTCTTCTTCGTCAACCATGGCAGGAACCTGCAAAATCAGCTATCTTTTAGTAGAATCCGTGCCTTTAATATATTTGTGATGTTTTGCTGTAAACTAACCTAAATGCAATGCAATGATGCTTGAATGCAGCAGAAATATGGGTTAAAAAAGGTGTAAATAATAGAACTTTTACACACTGAACAATGCCCAAAGACGATTGAACGAGGCTATGAGAGAGATGGTGAGGAAATAAATTATCAAGTGGCTCGACGCTGGAATCATATACGCTATCTCGGATAGCAAGTGGGTGAGCCCGGTGCAGTGTGTGCCCAAAAAGAGAGGCATAACTGTGGTAACCAACGAAGAAAATGAACTAAACCCAACCATGACTGTGACCGGTTAGAGGATTTGTATGGATTACCGGAAGCTTAATAAAGCTACCTGGAAGGACCATTTCCCCTTACCTTTTATTGATCAAATGCTTGATAGATTAGCGAGGAAACCTTACTATTGTTTTCTTGATGGTTACTCAAGATATAATCAAATAGCAATCGCACCGAAGGACCAAGAGAAAACCACTTTCACATGCCCGTACGACACCTATGCCTTTCAAAGAATGCCATTTGGGCTCTACAATGCACCAGCAACCTTCCAACGATGCAGGATGGCAATATTCTCTGACATGGTGGAAGATTTCCTAGAAATTTTCATGGACGACTTTTCCATCTTTGGAGACAACTTTGAAGGTTGTTTAGGCAACTTATAAAAGGTTCTTGAGAGATGCGATGAGGCGAACTTGGTTTTGAACTGGGAAAATGCCACTTCATGGTCGATGAAGGAATAGTACTGGGCCACAAGGTAAGCTGTCGCGACATAGAGGTGGACAGAGCCTAAATAGAGGTCATCGAAAAACTACCGCCACCCACCACAGTCAAAGGGATTCGAAGTTTCTTAGGGCATGCCGGATTTTATCGACGATTTATAGCAAATTTTTCAAAGATTACCAGCCCTTATGCCACCTATTGGAGCAGAATCACCCTTTTGATTTTAATGTTGAATGTACTGAGGCATTCAAAATACTGAAGGAGAAGCTGGTAACAGCCCCGATCGTACAACCACCATACTGGAGTTTGCCATTTGAAATAATGTGTGATGTCAGTGACTACGCTGTCAGGGCAGCATTAGGGCAGAGGAAGGATAAGCTCTTCCATGTGATTTACTATGCCAGCAAAACACTGAATGATGCCCAAATCAACTACACCACGACAGAGAAGGAGCTGTTAGCAGTGGTGTTCTCAATCGACAAGTTCCGACCGTATATACTTGGAACAAAGGTGGTGGTCCATACAGACCATTCAGCACTGAAATATCTATTCACGAAAAAGGATGCAAAACCTAGATTGATACGTTGGATTCTGCTGCAAGAATTTGACATTGACATCAAGGATAAAAAGGGAACAGAGAACCAAGTAGCAAACCACTTGCCAAGGCTAGAGACGGGGATGAGTCAATCCACAGACAAGACCAACATATTGGAGACCTTCCCAGATGAGCAGTTGTTTGCTACCACCGGCACTGCCGCGACAGCCATGGCGACATGTAAGCTTTCTGAAACCCCTTGGTATGCTGACATTGTTAATTACATTGTAAGTGGGTTATTACCTCCTGAGCTTAACTACCAAGCAAGGAAGAGGTTCCAAAATGATGCAAAACATTATTATTGGGACGAACCTCTTCTTTTCAAACACTGTACAGATCAAATTATCAGGAGATGCATACCACAGGATGAACAGAAAGCTGTGCTTCACCACTGCCATGCTTCCCTTTATGGAGGACACCTAGGAGGAAACAAAATCGCTGCCAAGGTTCTGCAATCTGGTATCTATTGGCCCACACTGTTCAAGGATGCACAAGCTTTTTACAAGGGCTGTGACAAGTGCCAAAGAACTGGGAACATATCGAGAAGGCATGAGATGCCACTGCAGAACATATTAGAGGTCAAAATATTTGATATCGACTTCATGGGGCCATTCCCATCATCTTGTGGGAACTTGTATATCCTACTGGCAGTGGACTATGTGTCAAAATGGGTAGAAGCGATCGCCACTCAGAAGAACGACGCCCAAACTGTACAAAGATTTCTTCACAAGAACATCTTCTCCAGATTTGGCATTCCAAGGGCGATAATCAGTGATGAAGGGAGACACTTCGACAACAGGGTGATAGCTGCTGCCTTAAGTAAATACGGAGTAAAGCACCGAATTGCAACAGCGTACCACCCTCAGACCAATTGGCAGGCCGAGATATCCAACAGAGAAGTAAAGAACATCCCAGAGAAGATGGTTAAACCCACTCGAAAGGATTGGTCTCTACATCTCAATGATGCACTCTGGGCCTACAGAACAACGTTCAAAACACCATTGGGGATGTCACCCTATCGACTCATCTATGGGAAAACCTGTCATTTACCTGTTGAGATAGAACACAGAGCTTACTGGGCTATAAAGGCAGTAAATATAGACTGGGATAAGGCGGGACAGAAAAGGCTAATGGACTTGAATGGAATTGAAGAAATTTGAGCAATGGCCTACGACAATGCCAAGATTTATAAGGACAAAACCAACAAGTGGCACGACAGGAAGCTACTGCCACGACAGTTCTACCCAGGGCAGCATGTGTTGTTGTTTAACTCCAGGTTGAAGCTTTTCCCAGGAAAGCTTAAATCTAGGTGGTCTGGTCCTTTCCAGGTTGTCCAAGTTTTCCCTCATGGTGCCATTACAATCAGATCACTAAAAGATGGGCACCAGTTCAAGGTCAATGGACAGAGACTCAAGCATTATCAGGGGACTGAAGCCTCAAGGATGCAGGAAGTAGTTACTTTAGGAGATGCACCTCAAGGCATCCCTAATTTAACTTAGTTTTTATTTTATCTAATTTATTTATTTATTAGGAATTAAGATTTTATTTATTTACTTTAGGAACTAAGATTTTAATTCAGTTTATTTAATTATTTTTAGGAATTAAAGGAAGCAAAGCAAAGAGGAGGAATGAACCAGCCCACCACATTCACAACAACCCAAAAAGCCCTACGGACAAGCTTGTCGTCACAGCTTGTCACCAGCTGTCGCGACAGACGCATAAAAGATAGCCTGTCACAGAGTTGTCGCGACAGACACGCAAACGCGTAACAGATGTGCATCAGACACGAAAATGCTTGACAGACGCGTCAGAAACCGCGTAACAGCTAGCTCCGTTATTCGCGCCTACCGTTACAGTCCCAACGGGCAGAAAAACCCCGTTCTATATAAACCCCCACTCCCTTTTCATTTTTCATCTCATTCTCATTCTCTTAACTTGCTTCCTCTATTTTAGATCTCAGAAAATTTCTTTTTCATTTTTGCTACAGTTCCTTGCAATGGCCAGCAGAAACACCCGACGCAGCGCTGCCTCCACCTCTGCCACGACAGTATCAACACCAAGCCACAATGCCATACCCAACCGGTTCACATCCACATATTCAGCATCGAGGTACTACAGTTCTTTCCAGAAGAGGGAAATGTGGGAGGAACGAGGGTTCTTCTATACCCAAGAAACGGGAGACCTAGGGCTAGAAGGTTTCATTGCTAAGAAGATACAAGCCCTCAAGTGGGAGAAATTTGCTGCCCAGCCCGAGGAAATGAACGTAACCCTCGTTCGTGAATTTTACGCTACCGTCACCAATAAGGATGCCACGACAGTGACCGTTCGAGGCAAGGAAATCTCTCTCGAGCCGGCGTACATCAACATGCTATATGGGCTGTACGTAAGCAAGAAGAAGGACGCCCACCGAAGGTTCGTGAATAGTCTGTCGCCGGCAGACTATGACGCTGTCATGGCAGAAGTGACAGAGGAAGGCACGGAGTGGAACGAAGACCCAAAGCATCGGTGGACCGTGAGGAGGACCCAACTGACCCCTCAAGCCAAGCTGTGGAACCATTTTGTCAAGAAACACCTCATGCCTACCTCCCACAACACCATTGTCGACCGGTAGAGGTTAGCACTCGTCCACTCCATCTTAAACGAAAGGCAGATCAACGTCGGCCGCTACATCTGGGACAGAATCCTAGAGTGCACTCTCCGACCGTCAGGCCCCTTAGTTTTCCCCTATCTCATCACCACAATCTGCCGGGGCAACAACGTGCCAGAAATCAATGAGGACGTGAAGGTTCAAGGGAAAGGGTGGACGCAATAGAATATATATACAGTCTGATGTAATTGAAAGCTGCCACTCCTCTATCGTACATAAACCTCTCTGCCGCGACAGAACCAACGACAGACCCTAGCTCCCCTGAACCTGCCTTAGCAGACCCAGAGCAGACGACAACAGCACCATCGGCAGACACCTCCAGCCAGATTCTGACGATGCTGCAAAGGATGGAGGAACGACAGCTGGGCCTGATGGGCTTTATGAGGGACTTCACTGCCGCAACGGTAAATTTTATTAAGAATGATTTAAATTTTACCCATGTGCAATTCCCCTCCTTCCTAGAAAATTTCTTTGCTGCACCCACGCCTGCTGCAAGTCCCAGAACTCCCTCTGCTGCCTCCACACCCACACATGCCATGACCGGCGAAGGTGGCAGAAAATCTTCCACACCCAGAGGAGAGAAGAGGAAAGGACCCCCTACCGGAGATCGACCCCAAATACTTTGAAGGGTTCTCCTCCTCCTCCGTCTGGAAGGACTCTGACTCTGAGCCATCCGTAGCCTGAGACATCTCCAAAGACTTCCCTCCAATAAAAAGGAAAAAGCTGAACGAGACTGTCGAAGGACCCTGCCAAGGCAGATCTGCCAGCAGCAGCAACAACGATGAAGATATCGAGGTCCTGGACCAGCCCCCACACATCTCACCGACCCGCATCCAGCCACCTCGAGTGGCTAAGAAGAAAATGGCCTCTGCGTTCCCTAGCAACCTACCAGCCCCTGCCGTTAAGGTCACTTCCCGCCGGTAGCTCCAAGTCAGCAGCAACAACGACGATAGCTCCTCAACTTAAGTTTCTTTTCTTATATTTTGTTGTCTTTGCTGTTTTATCTATTCTGTGATGTATTTTCTTTTCTGTTTTTCATTTTATTTTGCCTTAATTTGTGTCTAATTGTTAGTTTATTTTTAAGTTTATTTTTGTGTCAAAAAAATAAAAAATAAATGAAAACAAAAACAAAAATTTTGCTTAAGTCTTTGAACTGAACTTACCTGCCGCGACATACTCTGTCGTGACAGTGCCTTTAGGATGTTTTTAGGAACTGTTTAGAGCCTTGCTATAGTTCTGATTTTTAGAACACCCTTTGTGACTCTTATGCTGTCTAGACTTCTGTGGTGCACTGGAATAGGAATGTTTACCCACTTGAGTTGCCCCTAGAGGTGCCTATCACTGGCTCTAGGAAAGGAATAAAAGAAAGAAACATTTCAGACTCACTTGCTTGTAAAACTGCCTTACAATGATTTTAGGAAGATTTTTCTTTGAGCTTAAGTTAGAAAAAAACTAAAGGAGCCTAAGAATTGCCTCCATAAAAGATGAAGTCTAAGGTCAGAAAAAACTACAGGAGCCTAAGAATTGCCTCCAGAAAAATGAATTGGCATAAAACTCAAGTTTGTAAGCATGACTATTCAGGTAAGCTAAGGGAGTCTAGGCACATATCTGTTCACAAAACCTGCACATACTGCACAAGAACTATAGCATTGTTCCGGATAAATCCAGAAACGCCCGACAAGGTATTGCTCTTGATAGGGAATGTGTGGTAGGTAGTGAAAAGTTCACTGAATTAAGCCAAGCCAAAAAGTTTTTATTTTTAGTTAGGTCGTATTTGCTTGAGGGCAAGCATGGACTTGAGTTTGGGGGTGTGTTGAGTGTATAAAAGTTCTATATTTTACCCCTCATTACCCATATTTCTACCGCATTCAAGCATAATTCATTGCATTTAGGATAGATTTCTGCATATACATCACAACTAGATAAAATGACACAGTTGCTACTGATTTTGGTCACTTTTGCAGGTATCTACTACGACAGACTCAGGGCAACAAAGAAATAGAGGTGGATCGCAGAACTGGAGTCGAGAAGCAAACACTGCTGTGGCCACTGCCGTGGCAGCCATGACGACAAAATGGTGAGGTGGAAAAGTGAAGTGGAGCTCGACAGATAGAGGATCTCAAGCTGGTCTGTAGTGGACCACTCCTATATTTTTCTAAGCCTTGAGGAAGAATGAAGGCCAAGCCCAATGTCCAAGGAAGAAACCCAAGGCAAGAAAAGAGGACGAATTAAAAGAACCTACTCAGAAGATTAATCTTTAATAGAGTTGTACTTTATTTTAAACTTGTATTCTTGCCATATTAGAAAACTTGGACCCAAGGCCTATATAAAGGCATGTAATTCGACCTAGGGAAGGATATCTTATTCCTAGTCGTCTTCCCCAAAACCCTTGTCGTTTTCCCCTCTTCATCATGTTCTAAACTCCTCGTAGGGCTAAGGGTTGATTATGTAAAGTAGTTGCAAGGATTGTACTGTTTTAGGAATTTTCTGTCAAGTAATAAAAAGCTTCAAGTTTATTTATTCTGGTTTTTCATATCTCGCAAGAGTATCAGGAGAGCATTGTGAGGTTATCCATTTGTTTGATATCGGGAGAGTTAAGCATACGAACGAAATAAATATGCGTTTTCCAGTTTATGGTTAAACCATCTCGGCTTAGGGATAAGTACGAGGTTAAGTGGCTAAGGAAGAATTCAACAACATTGGTGTTTACCCTTTGATTCACGCCGGGAGGTATCATCCAAGAAGTGTCCATCAACAAAACTTGGGCCTAGGGATAGAACGAGTCATAGCAGGGATTCTTGCCAAGCTTGAAGTACAGAGTTGTGTGATCGCTGCCGTGACATCAACAGACCTCTGCCGCGACAGGTGCTGCTGCGACAGGAACAACGACAGAAGACAGAAGTTTCTCTAACAGTGCAACACTTGCACTACTGAGCAAATCGATACCGGCCTATTTCTTAAACATGATTCCTTATTCTTTTATTTTAGTTGTTTATCAAGATTATTTCACCAATCCAATTAAACTATTTCTTTCTCTTGTGCAACAAATTAAGGATAGAGTTATTTCCAGTCCCTGTGGAGACGATATCCGATACTCCAAGTATCACTTTACTACTTGCGTCGTGTACACTTGCACTATTTGTGATAGGACTCTTTTACACGCAACACCCGTGGTTCCAGATGAACCATCCTAGGCCTCCCTCTAGGTCGCATTTCACAGCTAGCAAGATAACAACTACAACAAACATACACATAAGAACTAAGTTAGCAAAGGCAAGGGTCCAATCGTGCTCAAGTATATTCCTTTACAAAATCTTTTCAAATAAGTAATAGTAGCAATGGGAACTCGACACTACGCCTCGACACCACATTAATGCTAACACATTCTTTCAAACACCGTACTAACAAGCAAACATCAAGCATACATGGCAAAACATTCACCGAGACATAGCAACAACATAACACTTCAAACTTACCTCACTTACCTACCCGAGGTCTCGGAAACCTTAGGCTCTGATACCAACAAATGTAACCCCCTCGTCCCGATCTGGACGACTGACCAGTCCGAGTAGGTTACACGGGGAAAACCGAAGTGAAACCCGTTAAGGCTCCCCTTCGGTTAGCAACCCTAGAAAATTTCTTTTAAACATTATCTTGTCTAAATGCTTTAATACATCCTATGCGTGATATGACAGCGGAAAGATAACAAAACAATACAAAGCATACAAACAAGCAACTTAAACAGCCTATTTTATCCTTTACAACAGGCCGTATCGATACGCTAGAAGACCGTATCGATATGCCTTGACTTGGTCAACTGCCCAAAGTCAACCTAAGAAGACCGTATCGGTACACTGGTTGACCGTACCGATACGCCCTCAACGGTTAACTTCTCACGGTCAAACAACAAAGACCGTACCGATACACCTAAGACCCGTACCGGTACGCCAAAATCTCGTCAATTTCTCAGATTTCTAGAGAGCCTTTGGCGTATCGATACACCATCGTGTATTGGTGCGCTAAGCCTAAAATGAAGTCCAAAGTGTAGGACCGTATCGGTACGGCCCTTAGGCGTACCGATATGCCCTGCACTGCAAATTGTATTTTAGCTGCAAAACACACCAAGACTCAACTCTAGATGCAATTTATGACTCGTCTAGCAACGAACAAACCCTCATACATCATTTGGCAACCAAAGCTAAACATACGATGCTACTCAACCCAACAAACATGGCATCCCACACAAGATAAGCACTTAGATAGGAAATTGGCATAAAGACATACATAACTAAACCATTTCATTCATAAGAAGCAAACACTTGCATAAACATTGCATATCAAGGTTTACATGCATTAAAACATAGCACATAACCAAACATGGGACATGGTCATAAGCCTTCAAAACACAAAGCATTTAGGCAACAACATAAGCATGGTTTACAATCCACAACAAAGGCAATAACATCAAAAACCAACACATATGAGTCTAACAACGCTCATACAAACACATAGCATCCTCATTGCTAAACTACCACATTATTTACTAAACCATACTTGAGCAACTACTAAAGCTTGGAATGTCCCTTTCCTTGCTCCTTGCTAACTCCACGCTAATGATTTGCATTGTCGAAAATGAGAGCGCAAGCTAGAAGCTTAGTGAGGGTGCTCTAAAACAAAAACAACGACAATGCAGGGTTCAAGCATATCATCCTTAAGACAACTCACAAGCATACATAAGCATCAACATAGCATCTTAGCTAACATCACATGAATGCATTAACATGGCATCTTACCTCATGTTATGCCCAATAAGATTTAACAATTATCTTAACAATAACCACGCAAGAACAAGTATATCGACAACTATTAATTTACTCGGATATACGGATAACTTCCGCTGGGGTTTTCACCTCCAACGTACTCTACAACAACGTTACCTTCGGTGGGATTACACTCATCACTGGTCCTTGCGTGGATGGGATTACACTCATCATCACATGCCCTACGGATGGGATTCCACTCATCACCACGTAATAATATATAATTTCTGATGGAATATTACATCACCATACTCCTCCTTGATGACTTTACGCCACCAAGGCCACGCGTGAATTTGACTCAACCGTGTGCACACTCTCATCCTAATGATCGATCATTTATACCCGGTAATTTAACTAGTGCCAATCATACTTTCAAGTCACACCATGACAATCCATCATGCATTTCAACATATCAAACACCACATACATCAATGTATATAACAACATACATAATCAACACATGCTTTACAAGTCTACACCATGCATATTAAGCTAAACCCATAAAACACACAAGAGATTACGCTACCAACTTAACCTCTACCTTGGATTGGCCTACCAAGCACAATCCAACTCCACAAACATACACTTGAACCAATTTAAATGATTCCACTCATCGAACTTCCTTAAGGAAACTGAGAAAAGCCGAATCAAGTCTCCACACTTCCCGGAATCGTGCCCGAAGCTTCTCCAACGGTTTCCCTTGATTCTAACCAATCAAAAACAATATATTACTCAACCAAATCATCACCAAACACTGTCACAACCCCAAACTACTACCATAAGCCAAATTTTTACAATTTTCAAACCAAAGCCAACACCGAAAATCCCATTTTCGTACTCCCCAACAACCCAGCAGAAAACCAATGATTCCAACACCCAAAACACCATTAAACACCTTCAAAACACCTTCAAAACACATCTCTAACATTGCTATAACATCATCCCCACTCTCTAACATAAAACCACACTAAAATCCCAAGTTTTGACACTTTTAAAATACCCCAAAAACCCATTTCGGGATTTTTTTGATAAAACCCCACCATTTTAAGTTACAATGTACCTTAGGGCAAGATTAGATCATAACTTAACTCTACAAATCAAAAGAAAAATGAAAAACCATTTAAGTTTCACCCTTTTCTTTCAAAACTTTGAAAACTTGAAATTCTCAACAATGGTGTTTTCCAAAAACTAAAACCATCAAGGTGCTAGTAATGAAGAGGACAAGTCAAAAATGGTCTTACCTTATTGAAATCACTTGAAATGATGAAGGAAATGATTGAAATAGTAATTAGGGTTTTAGAGAGTTTTTAGGTCGTGGAAATGAAACCAAGGAAGAAGATGAAGACCTCTTTTTTTGTCAAAAAGGCTCTTTTACTCATCTTATTTCCTTTGTCTAAAAATTTACGAAATTACCATTAATGAAATTCAAATCCTTTTAAAATAAAGCCAAAGTTTATTTTAATCAAAACGAGTCCAACGACTCGAACCCAACTCTGACTCTCGACTCCCAACCCCTAAACCCGGGTGTTACAATTCTTATCACTGTATTCACCGTAATCCCTGATTGGTTGTTCATCTTTGAATAAAAGATTGCCGACTACAGATAATTGCCCCATACTCAGCCATATCTTCACCATGTTAGGTCAATCATTTGCATCCACAACCTTGTATTTTGAAATTTATCTCCGAAGCAATACAAGGAAATCTTTTTGTTTGTAAAAAATGCCAATTTTCTGATTGACATTTCAATGAAGGGTACCTTTTTACATATAAGACCGAGAAAGACAAAGTCTTAGTAAAGAAAGAAAATAGAATAGGATGCCCTGGATATCAAGTGCAAGAGCGTCTCAGATTAACCCTCCCGTGATTAGCATCTCTTGTGAATGCTGTGGCGTTTCAAGAAATTTTTCCTAGATCACTCAGTCACACCCATGATTACCGTGTTGCTTGATCCAGTCAAAAACAACTCTTTCTCTGTTCTCTTCATTCCTTTCCATTCATAAATTTGTTCAAGCTTCACGGACTTGTTTAACCAATAGAGTGCAAAAATATCATTCTAAGAATAAAATCCTATATGCGCACATGTGTGCTTCAAATTGTTACTATCTATTTTTTACCTCCTCAAAAGTATTGCTTTTCATGCCTATATTGATATGCTTTTGCTTGTTTTTGGGTATATTTAGTTGCATTAATTTGTTAGGATCATGCATTTTCATCAAGGAGTTAGTAGGTTTCCTATGCCAGAGTGAAGGATTGTTTTTTGGTTAATTTGCAGGTTTGACATAGGATTTGGCAGAATGGACACAAGAAAGCAACACGGTTAGGAATGCCAAGAAGAATGCCAAGTGCTGTTGGCACAGAAGGACTAGACGATGGCAAGCATTTGTTGGCAGAGAGATGCATTTGATGCCATGCTAAGAGATGATGAACCCTCGAAAAAATAGGAAAGATTAGCCTCCTAAAAGATCGCAATTGGATTAACTTTTGAAAAAATAGCGGATAAGGTGGTGCCAAGTGATGTTGGTAGCGTTGTGCCAAGCTTGGATTCCAAGACAGCATCGGCATGATGACGTCAGCCCTAGCCTGATAAGCTATCATACTGAGATGATAAGATAGCAAAATGATCGGATAGAGCTCTATCTTTTATCCTTGATCATTTCAAATTCAAATGCAGAGGCTTATCTCATCGTTTCCCACACACGCCTATATAAAGACCAACCGATTAAGCATTGAAGAAGACGAAGAGAGGAATCAGAGTGATCGAGTGAAGACCTAGAGTTATTGGAGTACAACGTTGGAGTGACCGGTGAGTGACGGCCGACTGCACCGAGGAAGGGTGGTTCAACCTTTTGGCCGATAGCCCGGCGTGAAGGGCTGCATCGAGAGATCCCTCTACCTTTCCCTTGGCACAAGTTGTTTATCTTTAGTTTTTTATGGTGATGTTTTTGAAAACGATTATGGATATTTTGGTTAACCCCCTCACCATGAACTACTTTCATAGTTGGTGAAGGATGTTTGGATTAAATATTGGCTTTAAGCCTTAGTTCCATTATAATAAATCTATTTTCGGCAAAGTTTTTCTATTCGGCATACTTTAATTTTTCCTAAGTACTTTGCCAAGCGAGAGCTGTCAAAGTTAGCCTATTGCCTACCAATATCTTAACAGACTTGGGCTGGCAACGATTAAGTTGTTGAATACTTGGGAGAGAAGCTTCGAGAGAAGTCGTTCAAGTAGATGAACTTACTTCGGAAGTGAAATCCACCCCTCAGAGTATAGATTGGTTTTAATCAAGTTGGTTTAATAAAAACATACACTATAGAGATATAAGGGTTTTTACTTGGCCAATTTAGAGCAATGACCATCGAGAGAGGTTTTGCCAATGTTGAATTTGCTCGACAAACAATGTCAAGACAATTTTGCTAACAAGGGCTGGCATGAACCATGTTGAAACCAAGCATTCCCTGCCAACAGTCATCACTCATTTAGAAACACCTTCCTTGCCAACATTTTACTTCATTTTATTTTCCTTTAATTTCCTTAGTAACAAAACCGATTCTTTTAAGCAAACATCTTTTCTTCTAAAGCAAGTAACAATCAAACTATCAAATTCAAGACAATCTATGTGGGATCAATAACTCAGCTTACCAAGCTGTATTACTTGCAGACTGTGTATACTTGCACGCAAAAGACCCTTGGCATAACTTGCCCAATACATATCATTTATACCTTTTGCCAGTATTCATTTTACACACACCCAAAAGAGTCTACAAGTATTTGGCGCTGTTGCCGGGGATTGCAATGGATTTGATTGTTTTTAAAATTTTTACTTGTTTTGTTTTTATTTTTATTTTATTTCTATCGCTGTATGACCAGAAACCACCATGTGGTGGACGAGTGGCCATACGATCCGGAAATTGAGAGGACTGTGAGGAGGTTAAAATGCTGATACCGAGAGATGAATCAAGCCAATCAATGGAATGGTGTGGTGAAAAATGATCCACCTAATAACAATGCACTACCACCTCATAATGATGCAATTGTTAATGAAGAGAAAGAAAGGCCAATCCGAGAACATTCAGCACCTGACATTGCAAATTTAATGCCAAGACTGTTGGCAATGATGCCAATGAGCCAAAATTTGAACTTAAACTTGCAATGATCCAAAATCTTTTGAATGTAGGCCAATTCAATGGAGCACTTACTGGAGACCAGAGGCAACATCTCAAGCAATTCATGGAGATATGTCAACTATTTCAACAAATTAGAGTATCTGGAGATACCGTGAAGCCAAGGTTATTTACTTTTTCTTTAAGAGACAGAGCCAATGCGTGGCTTAATTCTTTGCCACTAGGTTCAGTTGCTTCTTGGGTAGACCTGTGCCAGAAGTTCTTGACACAATTTCAACCACCAACACTCACTGCCAAGTTGCGTGGTGAGATCATTACATTCAAGAAGGCTGGGGATGAAACTCTCTACGAAGCATGGGGAAAGATTTAAGGATCTGTTGAGAAGGTGTCCAATGCATGGATTCCCAAATTAGACCCAAATACAAACCTTCTACAACAACCTAAATACACAAACAAGGACTGTTGTCGATGCTTCAGCAACTGGCTCGTTGCTAGACAAGAGGTACACAGAAGCTGTTGTTATCCTTGAGAGGATATCAATCAATGACTTTAAATATCCTGTTGCTAGACTTGGGAGCGGAACCAAAACTAGTGGGAAATTTAAGGTTGATGAACTTACATCCATTCATGCCAAAATTTCCAACCTCACTAGCTTGGTGAGAACGTTGCAAAAGAATAATGAGGCCCGAGAAGTCAAAGCACTAGATCCATTTTGCACCATTTGTTGAGAAAACCACCATGTGGATAAATGCCCAATCAACCCTGAGTCGGTAATTTTGTTGGCAATGCTGGTCATTTTAATAATGCTAATTGCAATGCTTACAACGCAGGTTGGAGACAACACCCTAACTTGGCTTGGGGAAATCAAGGAGGCAACCAATACAATGCCTCATGCCAAAATGCTCAAAGGCAGAATAAGAATGCCATGCCATCATTCTATCATAATACCATTCCACAGAAAGACCAAAACAATTTTTAGTAAGGACAAAGGCTTAACCAGGGAGGCACTCTCACGGAGTATATGGAAAGGAATGATGCCACAGTCCAGAGTTTTTAGCACTGATGAGGAACTTGGAAGTTCAGTTCGAGCAAATTGCTAATGCACTTAGCCATAGACCCCAAGGTGCTTTGCCAAGCAAAACTGAAGATGCTCGACACAAAGGAAATGAGCAATGCAAGGCAATAACTCTTTGGAGTGGTAAGCAGTGCGAAGCTGAGATGGCTGCCAAGCAGCCAGTTAATAGCAAAGATGCTAAGCTTGTGCAAGCAGACAAGCTTAGGGAATCAGAGAAGGAGAAAACTAAAGCAGATGATGCTAGTGGTTATGCCCAAATGATGCCAACGCTCATACCAGTACCAGTGCTCAACATGATGCTAGTTCTAGTGCCAACAATGATGCCAACAATGATGACAAGCAGACTGAGGCCAAAAAGCATATTGATACCAAAGTGGATGCCAGCACTGCCTTAGCAAAGCCGACAGTGCCAGTATATGTGTATCCACCACCATCGTTTCCAGCAAGACTTCAAAAGCACAAGCATGACCAGCAATTTAAGCGCTTCTTGGAAGTGCTCAAATAATTGCAAATTAACATTCCATTAGTATAGGTCCTTGAGCAAATGCCCAACTATGTAAAATTCATGAGAGACATCTTATCCAAAAAGAGGAAGTTGGGAGAGTTTGAAACTGTTGCTCTCACTAAAGGATGTAGTGCCATGATCCTAAACCGAGTGCCACCAAAGCTGAAAGATCCAGGGAGTTTTACTATCCCTTGTACAATTGACAATAAATTCATGGGTAAGGCATTGTGTGATTTAGAAGCTATTATCAATTTGATGCCACTATATGTTTTCAGGAAGCTTGGTATAGAAGCAAGACCTACCACAATGACACTTCAGTTGGCATACCGATCTTATGCACATCCCAAGGGTAAGATTGAGGATGTGTTGGTAAAGGTAGAAAAAATTATATTTCCATCTGATTATATCATTTTAGATTATGAAGCTGACACTAATGTGCCAATTATTTTGGGTAGGCTATTCATTACCACGGGTAGGGCTCTTATTGATGTTCATAAAGGGGAACTAACCATGCAAATGAATGACCAACATGCTACTTTTAACATGTTTCAAGCTTTGAAATGTGCAGATGAACCGGATGAATGTCAAGTCGAGGAGATGATGGAGGCCATTTATACTTTAGATGTGGCACAATTGTGCTAGGATGCATAATTTGATGACGACATAGCTGAACTGATTTAGGAACCTGAGGAATTAGCCTTGGAGGCTGAAGATGTGAGTTATTTTGAGCCACTCCAGTTGGCCGACAGAGAGATAAAGAAACTGAAACCATCAATTGAGGAACCACCAACGTTGAAGCTTAAGTCACTGCCAGAACACTTGAAGTATGCTTATCTAGATGAGCACTCAACTCTGCCAGTGATCATTGCCACTGATTTCACTAATGATCAAGAGGCAAGATTACTGGAAATATTAAGGGATTATAAGCAAGCGTTGGGTTGGACCTTGGCAGACATCCAATGTATTAGCCCAACCATTTGCATGCACAAGATCATTTTAGAGGAATACAATGGGAGGACTATTGAAGGTCAGAGACGGCTAAACCCAAGCATGAAAGAGGTTGTTAAGAAAGAGATAATAAAATGGTTTGGTGTTGAAATTATTTATCCCATTTTTATAGCTCTTGCGTAAGCCCGCTGCAATACGTGCCAAAGAAAGGTGGCATGATTTTGGTGCAAAATAGTGAAGCTGAATTGATTCCCTCTAGAACCATCACCGGATGGAGAGTGTGCATGGATTACAGAAGGTTAAACAAGGCTACAAGGAAGGACCACTTCGTATTGCCTTTCATTGACTAGATGTTAGACAGGCTGGCAAGTAAAGCTTTTTACTGTTTTTTGGATGGTTATTCGGGTTATAATCAAATTGCCATCGCCCCTGGTGATCAAGAAGAAACAACTTTCACATGTCCATATGGGACATTTGCCTTAAGAAGGATGTCATTCGATCTATGTAATGCGCCAACAAGATTCCAACGTTGCATGATGGCCATTTTTTTTATATGATCAAACATAACATGGAAGTATTCATGGACGATTTCGTAGTGTTTGGTACAACATTTGAGGAATGCATCCACAGCTTGGAGCAAGTCTTGAAGAGATGCACTGAGACAAACCTAGTGTTGAACTGGGAGAAATGCCACTTCATGGTGAAGGAGGGCATTGTTCTCGGTCACAAGGTAACCAAGAAAGGACTAGAAGTTATCAAGCCAAAGTGGAGGTAATAAAGCAATTGCCACCTCCAACGAGTGTTAAATGTATAAGGAGTTTTCTAGGTCATACCAGTTTTTATCAGTGATTTATTAAAGATTTTTCAAAAATTGCTAAACTTTTATGCTCATTGTTGGAAAATAATGCCACCTTTGCTTTTGACGATTCTTGTTTGAGAGCATTTCAGGAACTTAAAGAGAGATTAATCAATACCCCTATAATTGTAGCACCGGATTGGAATAAGCCATTCGAGCTCATGTGTGATGCCAGCAACTATGCCGTTGGAGCAGTTTTGGGACAACGACATGGCAAGGTTTTCCATGCCATCTTCTATGCCAACAGAACCTTGAATGACGCGCAACTGAATTACTCTACAATCGAGAAAGAGTTTCTTGAAGTTGTGTTTGCTTTTGATAAATTTAGATCTTATCTAATTGGTAACAAGGTTGTGGTTTATACAGTTCACTCGATATTGAAGTATCTCTTAGCAAAGAAAGACGACCAAGCCTAGGCTGATCTGATGGACACTCTTACTTCAAGAATTTGACTTAGAGATCACAGACAAGAAAGGCAGGGAAAACTTAGTAGCTAACCACCTTTCTCGATTGGAGCATCACATTGAGGAAGGTAAGACCACTACCATTAGAGATGAGTTTCCTAACGAGTGTTTTCTTGCAGCTAATGTCATACCATGGTATGCTGACATAGTCAATTACCTGGTAAGTAATATTCTACTACCAGACTTGGCATACAATGCCAAGGAAAGATTTTTATGAGAGGTAAGGCAATACTATTGGGATGAGCCAATATTGTTCAAGCAGTGTGTTGATCAAGTGATTCGCTGGTGCGTGCTAGAGGACGAGCATCAAAATATATTGCATCTATTCCATGTCGTGTCGTATGAAGGTCAAATTGTTGGGATGAAGACTGCTGCCAAGGTTTTGCAGTCAGGGTTCTTTTGGTCCACGCTGTACAAGGATGCCCACGAGTATGTCAAGGCATGTGATCAATGCTAACGAACAGGGAACATCTCTAGCGGATACCAACTACCGCTCCAGAACATTATGCCCCTGGATTAATTTGATGTATGTAGGATAGACTTTATGGGTCCTTTCCCCCCATCGTTTGGTAATGTGTATATTCTTGTGGAAGTTGACTATGTATCAAAGTGGGTAGAGGCTGTTGCCCTGCCAACAAATGATGCCAAGGTTGTTGCCAAGTTTCTGCACAAGTACATTTTTACTCGATTTGGTGCCCCTAGAGTGATCATTCATGATGAGGGTACTAATTTTAAATGTAATTTAATCTCTAAAGCTTTGTGCATGTATGAAATTCAATAGCGAATTGCTACAGCTTATCATCCACAGACGAATGGGATATCCGAAATATCAAACAGGGAGATTAAGAAAAATTCTAGATAAGACTTTAAATCCAATGAGGAAAGACTAGTCTTTGAGGCTAGATGAGTCATTGTGGGCTTACAGAACTGAATTTAAAACTCCTTTGGGTACTTCCCTATTTCGACTTGTCTTTGGCAAACCGTGTCATCTGCCAGTGGAACTTGAAGATAAATCCTATTGGGCCATCCGGAAACTTGACATGGCATGGAGAGTTGCTGGAGAAAAGAGGTTGCTCGACCTCAATGAATTGGAGGAATTCAGGACGCAGGCTTACGAGAATGCTAGGATATACAAAGAGAAGGAAAAATGTTGACATGGTAGTCAGATCATGCCAAGAAAGTTCGAAATAGGTCAACTTATTCTATTGTTTAACTCACGACTTAAACTTTTTCTAGGTAAGCTCAAATCAAGGTGGACGGGTCCTTACGAAGTTGTGAAGCCATATGTTCATGGGGCCATGGACATTAAGAACCTACAAATATGGGAAATCTTTAAAGTGAACGGTCAACGTCTAAAACACTACTTGGACGGTAAGCAAAACAATGCCAAGGAGGCTATCCTCTTGGAAGAGTTAGAATGAAACGCCCACATGTTTGAAACTCTTTGTACATATTAAGTTTAGTTGTTTTTATTTTACTTTAGGAATCAGATTTTTGTTTTCAATTTTTATTCCCTTGCTGCATTACACGATTTTTCATTGAGTGTGTGCAAGAATTTTGACAGGAATTGATGCCAAGAATATTGCCAAACGGACTGAGAGCCGACATGCTTGCTAGAGACTATGCCATGTCTCATGCCAAGGACATGCAGAAGTTTTCGTGTCAAAGAAGAAAGAGAAACCCTAGCTTGATTAAGATGAGAATTTTTTTTGGGAAATTATCTTTTGCCGCCCCTATTAATGATAATTAATTTTATTATGATCACTCTATCCCTTCAAATCTTTTCCATATCTTTATCACTTATCACTTCTCATTCAAATTTAAACTCTTCCTAATTAAAACTCTCTGAATCACATCATTAACTACCCCTCTTTTTTGACTATCCTCATTAAAACCTTATTAAACACTCCATCTTTTTCTCTCCCTTACCTTTAAGCTGATTTCATCACGATTTTTCTCACTTTTCATCTTTCTTCAAGACGGATTCAAGAACCTTTCATCTTTTCTTTTTATTCTCTTCCAATTCGACTATCACTTTTTCATCTCCATGGCTCCATCATCTACTCCTTTCAAATGGATCTTCAACGAGGAAATCCACAAGAAGTTTGAGACGAACTTCTCTTCAAGATCGTTCCGCTATGAAAATCTATTTGACTTTCAACCAGACACCACTATTGGATTCCCGCCGGAGTTCATGGTCGTCGTTGATATGCACAAGTGGAGTGCTTTCTGCTAGCTGAAGGGAGAGGTTTATGCTACCATTGTTCAAGAGTTTTACGCGTAACCTGTGACCAAAGACTCTCCATTTTTGATGATCCGGGGTAAGTGTGTCTGATTTGATGAGGGTTATATTAACTCAATTTTTACTTTACCTAGTGAAGGAGATGAATACTTCGAGTATGTCGAGACCATGAATGCTATCAAGCGCATGAAGATACTGACGGATTTTTGTGAACCTGGCACAACTTGGACTATCTCTTCCACCGGCCACCAGACTATCAAGAGGCTAGCATTGAAGCCTCAGATGCGGGGTTGTAACCACTTTATCAAACACAATCTCATTCCCACATCTCACAGTGAAACAATCTTGGAGGACCAGTTGATCCTTTTGCACTCCATTTTCAAGGGGCACAAAATAAATGTTGGCAGGATCATTATCGAAGAAACCTAAAAATGCGCTGCCAAGGGTAAGGGAAGTCTGTTTTTCCCTTTCTTAATTTCTATCATTTGTTTGCGTCATGAAGTGCTAAGGATGGATGAGGATCACGGTCAGATCATCAAAGGAACCACCATCATTGTCCCTATTTGGAAGAACCTCACGGTTGGAGAGCCAAAATAGAAGGGGTAGGGAAAAGTCAAGACTGCAACGCCAAAGTAGAAGCTAAGGGTCGAGCCCAGCAGTGTGCCAGAAACCATGCCAACAAGCTTGTTGGTAGTGCTGTCTCAAGTTTACACTCGGTAGGAGATTATTCTCTGAAAGTTGAAGGCAGTCGATGAGCTAAATGCCAAACTGAGGCACTATACCAAGGAGAGGGATGCCACCATTCGGAAGGTCATTGTTAAACTTTCTCTTGAAGATGTCCCATTGTTTCCACCTTTCCCTGCCGAGCTCTCTACCAGTGATGCCATGCCAGCAAGTCCAGCCAGTTCTGCTAGTTCTGAGACCAATACTACAGTTCTTATGTCCCCGGTGCATGTTAAATTTTCTAGTACCAATTTTTCCTCTAAGTCGGAGGACATTCCTGCCAAGAAACCAAAGCCTACGCCAGTCACACCACCTGTCGAGACTGCTAAGAAGAATGAGGATATTGGAGCCTCCACTGCCACCTCAAAGCATGTCTGGAAAGGGAAGAAAAGAATGGCCCTTGAACGTAGGAGTCTAACCATGAGAAAGACCCGTGCGAGAAAAGAAGAAGAAGCACGTGCCAAACGGGAGGAAGAGGTCTCCGAAAGGGAATCTTCTTCTACCTAACTCTTTTGCATTTCATTTTTGCATCTTCATCTTCATGTTCATGCATTTTTATTTTTCCGTTTTTCTTGTATATATGTGTTGTTTCATGCATTAAGGAAAATGCACATCTTGGGTTTGGGGGTGTGAATTTTCTCACATTATACCATGTCATGCATTTCATGTTTAAATTTTTTTGTTTGCCATGTAGTTCATGTAGAGTGGTTGCATACCGAACCATAAAAAAGAAGTGAAAGAAAATTTTGTCTCAGCCGAAATTTGAAGTTTGTTAACAATTGATTATGCAAGCTTATTTTAATCCTAGTTGTCTGCGCAATGATGAATTTTTAATCTTCAGTTTGCCATGCCAGTAGAATGTATGCCAAGTTTTCTTGCCAATTGATCTCTAGTTTAGGAAATTGATTTACACTTAGCACATGGTATGTATCTAGTTCCCTAGCAAACTTAGACTATTTGAAACCATGCTCAGATTTAAAAAAAAGAGAGAGAAGAAAGAATGCCAATGTAAAAGAAAATAAGGCAGCAATGTTCTGCCAATGCAAAAAAAAATGAACTCTCCTCTACCTAGGGATAATAAGTACTTAGGGCTTCGTGGTTTGCTCCCTCTTAGTTCCTAAGTCCAAAACCCTAGAGTATGAGTTGAAGAGAAAGCCTAGTGATGTCTGGATTAAGGTGGGGATTCATGGTATGCTCCCTCTTATCACTCATGCTAAACAGTGTCACAAAGCAAGCTTAAGATAATGCCAGAGACCCTCGGCAAAGAAGAAAAAAATGAAAATAAAAATCTGAGTTTAGGAAGTAGAATTTGGCTAAGGGAGTGAAAGGATAATTAGATGCATACTGCCCACACTTTGCGCACAAATCATGCACTTAAACTAGATTTATATTGTTGTGCTTGAATTATTTCTTCTTGGCATTGTGCACTGCGATTTCTGAGGGCAGCATTAGCATCAAACTCTGCTTGCTAGCATTTGTTGGCATTCCAACCAAACTTTAGCCGAGGTATTATTTTCACTATTTTTGTTTTTCTTTCTTTTGCATTACTTGAGGACAAGCAATGAGATGGGTTTGGGGGTGTATTACTTCCTCAAAAGATTGTTTTTCATGCCTATATTGATATGCTTTTGCTTGTTTTCGGGTACATTTAGTTGCATTAATTTGTTAGGATCATGAATTTTCATCAAGGAGTTAATAGGTTGCCTATGCCAGAGTGAATGGTTGTTTTTATGGTTAACTTGCAGGTTTGGAATAGGATTTGGTAGAATGGACACATGAAAACAACACAGTTAGGAATGCCAAGTGCTGTTAGCATAAAAGGACCAGACGATGCCAAGCATTTGTTGGTAGAGAGATGCATTTGATGCCATGCCAAGAGATGATGAACCCCCGAAAAAATAGGAAAGGATCAGGCTCCTAAAAGATCACAATTGGATCAACTTTCAAAAAATAGCAGATAAGGTGGTGCCAAGTGATGTTGGCAGCGTTGTGCCAAGCTTGGATGCCAAGGCAGCATCGACATAATAACGTCTTCCCTAGCCTAATAAGCTATCACATCGAGCTGATAAGATGTCAAAATAATTGGATAGAGCTCTATCTCTTATCCCTTAATCATTTCAAATTCAAATGCAAAGGATTATCTCATCGTTTCCCACACACGCCTATATAAAAACCAACCGATCAAGCATTGGAGGAGACGAAGAGAGGAATTGAGAGTGATCGAGAGGAATCGACGTTGGAGTGACCGATGAGTAACGACTGGCTGCACCGAGGAAGGGTGGTTCAACCTCTTAGCCGAGAGCCTGGCATGGAGGGCTGTATCGAGAGACCCCTCTGCCTTTTCCCTTTGAAAAAGTTGTTTATCTTTAGTTTTTTTATGGTGATGTTTTTGAAAATGATTATGGTTGTGTTGGTTAACCCCCTCACCATGAACTAATTTCATAGGTTGTGGGGGATGTTTGGATTAAATATTGGCTTTATGCTTTAGTTCCGTTATAATAAATCTATTTTCGGCAAAGTTTTTTTATTCGAAAGACTTTAATTTTTCCTAAGTACTTTGCTAAGCGAGAGTTGTCAAAGTTAGCCTATTACCTCCCAATATATTAACAGACTTGGGCTGGTGACGATTAAGTTGTTGAATACTTGAGAGAGAAGCTTCGAGAGAAATCGTTCAAGTAGATGAACTTACTTCAGAAGTGAAATCTACCCCCTCGGAGTATAGATTGGTTTTAATCAAGTTGGTTTAAGAAAAACTTACACTATAGAGATATAGGGGTTTTTACTTGGCCAATTTATGGCATGACCATCGAGAGAGGCTTTGCCAATGTTGAATCTGCTTGGCAAACAATGTCAAGATAGTTTTGCCAACAAGGGCTGACATGAACCATGTTTAAACAAGGCATTCCCTACCAACAGTCATCATTCATTTAGAAACACCTTCCTTGCTAACATTTTACTTCATTCTATTTCCCTTTAATTTCCTTAGTAACAAAACCAATTCTTTTAAGCAAACATCTTTTCTTCCAAAGCAAGTAACAATCAAACTATCAAATTCAAGACAATCTCTTTGGGATTGATAACTCAACTTACCAAGATGTATTACTTGCAGACTGTGTATACTTGCACGCAAAAGACTCTTGGCATAACTTGCCCAATACATACCATTTATACCTTTTGCCAGCATTAATTTTACACACTCCCAAAAGAGTCTACACTATTATTATTATATTATTATAAACATGTCTTCAAAGATACATCTCTGACGCTTGAGTATTGGACATGTGGGGCATAGATCCTTATTAGATTTTTTGACATCCCCCACAGCTCCATCAGATTGCTCTGAGACTTATTTATTCAATAGTTCATTATTTCTCGCCCTTTTTCCTTCTCCTCTTTTTTTTCTTTTTTCCTTTTTCTTTCTTCATTCTTCATTCTTCCTTCTTTTTTCTTCTTTCTTTTTTCTTCTTTCTCTTTCTTTTTCCTCTTACTTCTTTATTTCTTTTTCTCTCTCGTTGTATTTTTAGGGTATAGAAGACTATGCTTAGAACTTCAATTTCAAGCAACTCTATTTGGTTAAAATTGCCTAGTCCACTTCACTGTTTATAAATTTCAAAGTTTTTTCATCGAACATCATCAAAGGTGTAGTAATCTACCTTTTTCTTGCTTTGCTAACTAGAGTAGATCAAGAAATAAATTTCACTTCATCACTTTCACAACATTCAAACGATCTTTGTACAGGAATTAATGTCACATCTTGCAATTGGCATCTAGGGGCCTACAAGGGTAAGAAGAGATATACATATATTCGTGACAAACATTCCTTTATTGAAATAAAACCAACAGACATGACATATGCCCCTAGAAAAAGATCTCTAATACTTTCAGGCCAAAAGTAGCAAGACTCATCCCATGTATTATTTTTGAATGAAAACTCAAAATGCAGAAAAAATTAAACAAGCCCACTTCTGACATGGAAAAAAATAATGGACAAGAAAGACTTGTGTATCCAGATTTCAAACCATCCTTGAAATACAAATTCATTTTTTCTGACTCTTCAACGGATGTGACAACTTGTCCGATCTTTTTTCAATCCATTGCTTCACCACTTCATTGGTCAATGTTCCATTAGCAATCAACTTCTCTATTTCCTCTTTTAAAGCCCAACATCTCCTAGTAGGGGTGCCTTGAAGCTTTTCTTGTTGTAGACACTTGTTTTCAGCTAATCTTGTAACACATGAGTTTTGAGCCTAGATGTTTTAGAGGTTGAATCGGGCCGATCAAGAACAATTCGAATCTTTAAGGGAGGTTTAGGGAACACCTAGTTCGGGATGCTTTAAAAATATGGAAAAATATCTAAAAATCCTCATTTATTATATAAGTGGTTATGGTGAAAACAATTTTACAAAATGTGATTTGGAAATATTACATTTCGGTGTAGTGACCAAATTGTAGTTTTTGCAAAAGTTGACTAGTGACTGTTTTGTAAAGGATTGAAACTTTGAATCTTTAAGGAGATAATTTTACCAAATTGTTTTTCATCAGATTTCTCTTTAATTTGGGAGTTTTAATAAAGATTTAATTAAAGGAATTAGGAGAGAAATTCCATCTTGACTTTTCATAACTACTTTACGATACTTTTTCCCTCTTTCCATTTTCTCTCAACTTCCACTCAGCCAAACACATTTCTCTCATCAAATAATCTTTGGTTTTCATCTCTTTTGCTGAGATTTCATTCTCCTAAGGATTTCCAATCTTACTTCACAAAAACCTTTTGTTTTCACCTTGGATTTTCAAGAAATCTTGCCCAAATTGAGGAGAAATCCGCCATTAGAGGTAAGCTTCATCCTTCTCCTCTAATGATCAGTTCTTTACTGAAATTCCCAAGTTATCAATCCTTTGTTGATGGTTTTTAAGTTGTTTTTATGTTATCAATGAGAAATGATTGTTAATTTCAAGATTCTTGATGAGATCTTGGTGATTTTCGTATTCTTATGTTAAGCTCTGTTTTAAGGTTGATTTCTAATGTATTTTGGATGATATGTGATGTTGAAAATGAGGTTTTATCAAATAAATCCCGAATAGGTTTGGATTCCTAAGTTTTACATGTTAGATTTGTGGTTTATGGGGTGATTTTTGGTGTTGATTGAGGATTAGAAATGATTAGAATTGATAGATCTTGGCTGGGCTTTGATTTGGGGAAGTTTGGAGGTGATTTCAATTATTTCAGATAGTCGAAATGGTGTTTTTGATTAGTGCAGCGAGTTTGAATGAGTGGCTGATGATTTCAATGCATGATGATGCATTAATCCCCTGCTCTTATGTGTAATAAACAGGGGAGACATCTTCGGATGCTTTTGGTGTTGATTCGAAAGTACCAGAAGCCTAGTTATTGTTTTGGCAAGCAAGCGAAACGTAATCGGTGAGTGCGAATGGTTTTAGAAGTCCTTGAGGGACAAGGAAACAAGGTTTGGGGATTTAGGTTTGGTTTGAAACACCATCCTAAGTCCGGAAGTAAGTATGGCTAGATTTGCTCTCAACATGTGGTTAATGCCCCTAAATGCTTTTAACATGCTCTTGATTTGTGTTAGACAAAATCCTACTGTTTTATGCATGATTTATAACATGAAAATATGTTATGTGTTGATCCCATGTGATAACATGTCTATGAAAAGAGTTTTGAGGTTTTGATTAGATGAAATGCATGAATTGCGGTTTTGAAATGGGATGAGAATGATTTGAGAAATGTTGCATCAAAACAGTAGGTGAGATGATGTTTTTGATATAATATATTGACATAAATGATGAGATAATTACTGGATATAATTGGTCGATCAATAGGATGAAAGTGCACTATAAACTAAAAATTCGTATGTGCTCTTTGGAGTCGGGCAATGGGGGTAGTGCCATCCCGATCCAAAGTGAGAATCCGATGATGAGAGATACCATCGGGGTAGGTCTTGGTGAAACACCCAAGCTTTGTGGCGAAGAGAGATACCGCCATGAGAGTCCGGTGATGTGAGGTTCCACCGGGGTAGGACTTGGCTTTATGTCAAGCTAGTCCGCATATCCGAGTAAAGATGTAATATGAAATGCCAATATATGAGATTGTATTTGAGTCACATGTACCAAATGTTGAGATGTTTTATGCTATGAGAAATGCATATGAGATTGGTGGTTTATGAAATGCTTTTGTTTTCATTAAGCATGAGTATGGCCTTGCCATGAGATTTGCATTGGTTAAATGCATGTGTTAGATTGAAGGTACATGTGATTTTCAAATGGAGAATTGCTTTGAAATGGTTTTCAAGCATGAGATAGAATGAGCATGTTGTAGAAAATGGTTTTTGAGATAGAGTTTTAAAGTTGCATTGTTGCGTTGGTTTTTCTTAGAGCTTGCCTCACTAAGCAAATGTGCTTAAGCTCTCTTTTACCAACAATGCAGACCATTGAGACACTTTTGGGCAGCAAGGAGGCTAAGGATATCCAAGGAAGTAAAAAGCTCAAGTATGGTGACGTTTACGTATACTTTAATAATGATAATTGGCAATGTGGATCTATGGTTAGTTTTGGGAGATGTATTTTGAACTCCCTGTGGTTATTGCAAGTTTATTACGATATATGTGGTTTGTAAATGTCCTTTATGGTTTGGTTTGTGGCTTGTGGCTTTCATATGGTTTTCATGACTAGGGAGCAAGCCTATAGTTTCAATGATTACATGCTTGATGCCATGTTTTAGTTTATGTTGCATAATGATGATCTTCGATGCTAAATCATGATGTTGGTGTGTTGTGGTATGTTTTGGAACACTTCTGAATGTGTTTGGGTGTGAAAAACCAGCAAGGTATATAGTTGCAGGGCAGGGCGTACCGAAACGCCCTTATCTATTTCGGAACGGGGGCCTGAAATGGCCATAACGTTTCGGAACGGGTAAGAGTGTTCTGGAACGCTTGGGCTACTAGAAAGCCATGTTTCGATACGGGTCTCAAAACGCACCCAATTATCGAAACGGTCAACTCAATTTCGATACGGCCATTTTGATACAGGGCTTAGCATTTCGAAACACCCGACCGTTGGTTTGGATTTTGAACTGTTCCAGGTTCTTGTTTCTTACATTTTAGTCCCTAATGTTTTTGAATGCAATTGAATGAGTTTGGAATGTCTGATTAAGTTGATATTTAACAGAGTGGCATGGAAAAGGATTAATTGAATATTGGTAACCTTAAAAGCTGCGAGGTCCTTGTAATTTATGAAATTTACATTTTGGTCTCCAAATGTCTAATCTGTGCAATTAAACCCCTAATTGTTTTTCGATTGTTGTGCCTTTTCTTCCTATGATCTTGGGTGATCACGTAGGATTAATATTGCATTTAGAAAAGAAAAAAAAGAAAAAAAAGGTAGTTAATCAAGGTTGACTTTTGGGTTGACTTTGGTTTTCCCTGTGTAATCTTCGTAGTTCGGGTTGAGCGTTTAGGCCGGGCTAAGAGGGTTACATTTGTTGGTATCAGAGTCAGGTTTGCGAATAATTGGGGCTTGGTAAGTGGTTAATGGGTGTGAATTTGAATGGTTATGACTATTTGTGAAGGCATGTTGTGTGATTGTTTGATGTTCTAGCTTTAATCAGATGTAATGCATGCAAGACGGTGGTTTGAGATGAATTTGTGATGTTATGCTATGTTAGGGGTTATAGTTGGGGATCCCATTGCCATATCATTACTATTGGAAGGAATTGTTTTGAGAATGAGCTTGAGCACCTTGGATTTCTTGCCTTATATTGCCTAATTGAATTTATTGCATTTTGTCAGTTGCATTGTTTTCGAATGGGGCCACGTAGAGAGCTTAGAATAAATGTGCGTGCTGCGGCTGAAAATGAGATAGATGATGAGCGTGCTGAGAATCTACCGCCTCCTCTTCTTGGTGGACCACCCAGTGATGGTGGAGCGGGGGTCGGTGCTGGTGTGAGTCTACCGTTGGAGCGACTCCGCAGTCTTGGTGGGACTGAGTTCAGGGAGCTAACCCCGGAAGGTTCTGAGTCTTGGTTGGAAAGTACCAAGCGGATTCTTGGGCAGCTATGTAACAATGCTAAAAAATTGGGATGTATTGTGTCCCTGTTGCACGGTGATGCGTATACGTGGTGGACAACCACAATAGCGGGGTTGGATGATGATGAGGTGACTTGGACGTTCTTCTTGAATGCGTTCAAGCGGAAGTACTTGTGAGTCCGCTATCTGGATGAGAAAAAGAGGGAGTTCATGTCCCTAGTGCAAGGAAGTATGTCAGTGGCGGAGTATGAGGTGTAGTTTGTACGCCTTAGCCAGTATGCACCCGAGCTGATCCCTAGCGAACGGAAGAGATGCGAACTATTCAGATATGGGTTGGTGGCTGATGTGAAAACATATATGCTCGCAGCTGACTACACTGATTTTGATGTCCTGGTCACTCGAGCCAAGGACATTGAGCTGAGTCTTGGTCTGGCAAGTCGAGCGGGAGGATCTAGCTCGGGGAAGCGAGCTACGGATCTTGACATTGGTAGAGATCAGTTCAAGAGGCCTAAGGATAGAAGGTCACATATGGATGCTAGACGTGGAGGAGGTAACCCTGAAAGAGGTCAGCAAGGGCCGAATGCTTTCATACGGACACCTGAGTGTAATCGGTGTGGAAGGAGGCACACTGGTGAGTGCTGGGGCAACCTTGGTATGTGCTGGAATTGCGGTAATCGTGGGCACATGAAAAGGGATTGTCCGCAGCCGATGAGAGAGGGTAAAGCTCCGGTGAGAGCAGCTGAGCCATAGAGAGGTCGTGGGCGCGATCGTGGCAACTTTCAGCGCAGAGACGAAGGTGCGAGAAATGTAGCTCATGTGGTGGCTGTTCAGCCCGAAGGTGGTGGTCAGGCTAGAGTGTATGCCCATCGTGAAGGGAGGAATAACACGAACATGATCGTCGGTACCTTTACTTTGCAATCTTTGTCATTACTTTCTTTGATTGATTCTGGATCTACACACTCGTACATATTGCGTGAACATGCCCAAATGCTTGGTTTGCCTGTTGAGTCTTTGGATGTGGGTATGCGTGTGACTAGTTCCTTTGGTGAGACGGTTGTAACAAGGAGATTGTATAGGAGATGTCCCTTAAAGGTGCAAGAGCATGTGTTTTTAGTTGATCTTATGGAATTTCCATTCTATGGATTCGATGTAATCCTTGGTATGGATTGGCTTGTGGAGCATAGGGTTGTTGTGGATTTTGAGAATAAGCGAGTTTCGCTGAAACTTGCGGATGATTATGAGGTTGTGGTGGTGGGAGAAAATGTGAAATTCCTGTCTAATATGGTGTCGACGCTTGAAGCAAGCCGAATGTTGCGTCAGGGATGCGAGGCTTATCTAGCCTTTGTTATGAATCCTAGTACAAAGGAGATTCGTGTACAGGATATAAGGATCGTGTGTGAATTCCCTAGAGTGTTTCCGAAGGAATTACCCGGTTTGCCGCCAAGTCGAGAGGTTGAATTCGGAATTGAATTGTATGAGAACACAACTCCGGTGTCCATTGCTCCCTATCGCATGGCACCCAAGGAGTTGAAGGAGTTGAAGATGCAACTTCAAGAGTTGCTTGACCGAGGCTTTATTCGGCCTAGTGTGTCACCTTGGGGTGCACCGGTCTTGTTTGTTAAAAAGAAAGATGGCACAATGAGAATGTGCATTGATTACCGTCAGCTGAATAAGTTGACTATCAAGAATAAGTATCTGTTGCCAAGGATTGATGATCTTTTCGATCAGTTTCGAGGAGCGGTTGTGTTCTCAAAGATAGATCTGCGGTCAGGATATTATCAGTTGAAGGTGAAGGATGTAGATATGCCGAAAACAGCCTTTCGAACGAGATATGGGCATTATGAATTTCTAGTGATGTCGTTTGGGTTGACGAATGCCTCTGCTTCTTTCATGGATATGATGAAAAGGGTGTTTCATGAATTCTTAGATAAGCTCGTTGTGGTGTTCATCGATGATATCCTTGTGTACTCTCGTACCGAGGAGGAGCATGAAGAACATTTGAGGATCGTTTTGCAAGCGTAGTTAGAGAATCGGCTTTATGCTAAGCTGAGTAAATGTGAGTTTTGGCTAAAGGAGGTTGTTTTTCTTGGCCATGTGGTTTCGGCGGTAGGGATTCATGTTGATCCCCAGAAGATTGAGGCGGTGGTGAATTGGAAGCCTCCTAGGTCTGTTCATGAAGTTCGTAGTTTCCTTGGGTTGGCAGGTTACTACCGAAGATTCGTGGATGGATTTTCTAAAATTGCTGCCCCTTTGACGAAGTTGTTACAAAAGGATGTTAAGTTTGAGTGGACAGAAGCGAGACAATAAGATTTTGAGAAGCTAAAGGGAGGTTTGACGCAAGCTCCTATCTTGGTTCAACCTGAGTTAGGAAAAGAGTTTGTGGTGTATAGTGACGCATCCTATGTTGGTTTGGGGTGTGTGTTAATGCAAGAGGGTAGGGTAGTGGCTTATGCATCGCAACAATTGAAAGTGTATGAGTGTAATTACCCTACACATGACATTGAGTTGGCGACAGTGGTTTTTGCTTTAAAGATTTGGAGACATTATCTATATGGTGAAAGGTGTACTGTGTACACGGATCATAAGAGTTTGAAGTACCTTATGTCTCAGAAGGAGTTGAATCTTAGGGAACGATGCTGAGTGGAGTTGCTTAAGGATTACGATCTAACGATCGAGTATCACCCGGGGAAGGCCAATGTTGTGGCCGATGCTTTGAGCAGAAAAGTGGCGATAGAATTGAGGGGGATGTTTGCTAGCTTGAGCATATGCGAGATGGTGGTCTTGTTGCTGAATTGCAAGTGAAACCATCTTTGGTTCAGTTGATAAAGGATAAACAGTTGCTGGATGATTCTCTGGTACCGCATGTTCAGGACATCGCAGAAGGAAGGCCTTCAGATTTCTGTTTCAATGATGATGGATTTTTATGTTTTGGGAGTCGGATAGTGGTGCCGGATGATGTTGAGTTAAGGCGCACTATTCTGACTGAAGCTCATAGTAGTCCTTTTGCTATGCACTCTGGTAGTACGAAGATGTACCGTGATTTGAAAGATGAGTACTATTGGGTGGGATTGAAGAAAGATGTCGTTGAGTTTGTTAGCAAAATGCATGGTTTGTCAGCAGGTTAAGGCTGAACATCAAGTTCCTTCTGGATTGTTGCAGCCGTTGCGAATCCCAGAGTGGAAATGGGAGAGGATTACTATGGACTTCGTGTAGGGATCGGGTGATGGCCTCCCCATGCTCGAGCTCAATGTCTGGATGTTCAAACAGACTCGTGGCTTGCTTGGACAAGATTTGCACATATGTGGTGATACTCCTCACTTGTTTCTTAAAATTGACCAGTTCATCATTCTAACTCCGAACAGTGCGTTGGGCTGCTTCATACTTGCTTTTCCATGTGCCACCTTCCTAGTACTATGCTCCTTCATAACTTGTGAGTTTTTCCTTCAAGTCTTGCACTGCGTTTTCCAACTCTTCCACCTTTTTCTTCAGACTCTAATTTTCTTGTTCGATAGTGACCTTTCCTTCATTATAATACCCTATGAGGACTTGTTCCATTTGCGACACATGTGATGCTAGTTCTGTGTTTTGGGCTAACAACTCTAAGTTTTGAGCCTTTTCTTCCTCGAGCTTCTTTTTCGCATGATTGTATGATTCCCTCAAGTCTCGAATCTTCTTCTTTGAAGCGCTAAAAGTTTCATCGCACAACTTTCCATAATCATTCCTCTCTTTTATAACTGTATCCAACTGTGTATTCAGATTTTCCACTACCTTGCTCGAGCTTCCCTTTTGTGGCTTTTTGCAATCCACATGAATTTCTTTTAGGTCTTTCAGTTCTTGACTAATTTTCCTATTTAGTTCTCGAAGAGTCTTTTCCTTGCCTTTATGTTCATCTACCTCTAGTGTGGTCATAGAGAACTTATGCTTCAGTTCACTAATTCTCTTTTCATATCTTTTCAACTCCTTCTCGTGATCGCGCTTCAATTTTTCCACTACTAATGGTGTGTCTCTTGCACGTTCATTAGTAGGTTGGGTGTTACTTGAATCCTTCCGTGGAACATTGTCGTTTACCCTTTGAGCTTTTCATTCTATATAGTTTGGCGTGATTTCTGTCGCATCTTGAAGCTTTACTTTTCTTGGTGACTTCCAGACGTCTAAAGTATCTTTCACCTTTATCTTATAACCTTCCTTCTTATGCATGTACTCAAACTTTTCCACACCAGGAGTGGGTGGAATAAACTGTCTTGATCCAAACTGGCGAGACACTAGCAACAGACAATAGGTTGTTCCTCTCCAAACCCCGAGTAATGGAACCCAATCAAAATTTCCACACCGGTATAGGTAATTGACCACGTTCAACCAATGAGCCTTCCAAACAACATCAGAATCCATCATGTTTAAGAAAATGTCTTTCCACTCTTCTTCTGTCTTCTTCTCAACTTGGTATACAACTAGGTATTATTCTAAAGGTGAGTAATCAACACAACATCTTCGAGCTCTATAAGGTGTAACCCATCTATGTCCCCTAAACCAAACCTCCAACAGTTGAGCTCAACCCCAAAATCTCCCATCTCTTGACTTCCTACAAGCAATCAACGTCCTATATGTTTCGGCTATGATAGCTGGTACTAAATTAACCTGGTCCTTTAAGCGTTCATATAACATCATGGTTGACGGGTCTATGAGGCCCGGAGTTCTTGGGAATAACATTAACCCATAAATGCACAATGCAAACAAACTTCTTTTCCTATATCTTTCATCACTTGCCAGTATCAAGTCACGAATAACTGTCCAACCTATCCGCTCATTATCCTCGGTTACCTCTTTGTTTCCTTTTGCTTTATCTTCCCATTAAACAAAAGTTCATTTTTTCCGGTCATTGCTTTCAATATCTTTCGAAAGGTTAGAACATTAGGAGGTCTCACATAGATATTATCTCTTTCAAACCTCAGGTAGTGTATTAAAGCTTCATATTCCTCTAATGTGGGTTTCATGTCTACATCTCCAAACGTCAAACAGTTATATGTCGGGTTCCAGTATTGTGTCATGGCTCTGATAAGTTCTCGATCTACTACAATGTCCAATAGAATTACTATATCTCTGAATTCTTTCTGAAACTCTACTTTCATAGGCTCATTCCATTATTGTCATGTGGCTTTAAGTTCTGGCAAACAACTGTTTTGACCCAAGTTAATTTTAGCTTTGTCTTTTATTCGTGTCACATGGTCTTCCTAGATACTATCACCCTTCATGCACTGAATTTCTTCTGACCAAGTCCATATTGTGGTATTATCCTCTCCTTGTCTATCAGACCCTTCAGCCATATGAGACACTTCCTATTCAACTAGCCTTCAAATCAATACCCCTTTTAAATGTAATATGATGACATGTAGGAAAAAACAGTGAAAAAATAAAACACAAAGAAACTGTTTCAGTATTCATGAAATAATATTCGAAAGCAAAATCTTAAAATCAATATACACAACAAAACAAGTTATATCAAGCCACGAAAGTAACCATAGAAGTGTATTTAAATCGGCAGCCCATGTCCTAGGTCCCTATCTGGCTCTAGTGGGGTAGGTTTCTAAATTACAACATGTAGTTTTTGTTCTAGACTTTGGGTACTTGAACCGTCGTTACTATTTACTACGATAGCAAGACATCGGTTCATGAGTATACAACCCCTTATAGCGGAGGCGAAACCTCACGGTGTATAAGGTTAGTATACCAGAAGAAAGACAAAATCTGGTCACGGAGCTGAATAACTCAACGTAGGATAGAGCCTCACTCCCACTTAAGGGTGAAAGCGGGGCAGAAGGCTATGTATGAATGACAGATATATCACACAAGAAAAAGCTACCTTCATTCTTTCTAAAAAATCATCCAATAATTTTTAGAAAATTTAAATTCAAATTACCACTCTTAAATGTCACGTAAAATTAATTAAGGCCTGAATCTCGATTTTTAAAATTTCCCAGCGGAGTCGCCAAACTGTCGTAACCATTTGTGAATAGGGTGTAAAAAACCTGACGATTAGGGTCTTGAACATTAGGATTTTGCCTTTTAACTCATTTTATCTTGAAAAATAGGTTTTTCATGTTGAATTGACTTTTATTTAATTAATCATGAAAATTACCTTTTTTTAATCTTGAAAACATTTTGGCGAGCGTGCCCGATCACTTTGGTAGACCGAACACTATAAAAACAATCATAGATTCTTTATTTATAAAAATTTAGGTTCGGGAGTCAGTTATGTGTGGGAAAAGATTAGCACCCCACACAAACGCCCGTTATCGGCACCTTTTAATTTTACGTGGCATTTTGGCATTTAAGAATAACATTCTGAATTTAATTTATCCATTAATTATTAAATAAATTTTAAGTCCAAATGAAGATATTCCTTTTATAAGAAAATACATTTTAAAATCGAATATGAAATTAAAGGTGCCATGTTAAGAAGCACCCTATTCATATCCATAAATGTATTTCTAAAATGAAAGATTTTCGATGCATGAATTTTTTTCCGTCTTGTTCATTTTAAGTGCTAAATTTAATTAGGCTCTATTTAGTCAAATTAATTAAACTATGAATATTATTAATTTAAAGACTGTTATGTGACAGTACCAATTTCTTAAATATCGTCCATCTTTGAACCCCTAAATTCATATAATATTCTCTAATTAAAATTGTCATTCTAATTAATTAAAGTTCTAACCTAATTAAGGCTCTATCTAATTAACTGTCTTATTCAATTCTAAGTTGTAATGTATATTAAATGTACCTCTTTAGGACCAATTTGTGACAACACCCCATTGCAAGCAAGTGGAACATCATCCAAGTTCGAATCCCAAAGTTTCCATTTAGTATACACTAATTTACTATAATGTTCTTTCATATTCAATTATTAAATTCTAACTATAATGCTTAAATAGTTAAAGGCTCTAATTCTTAACACTAATTAAGTGACTAAATTGTCTAAACAAGAAAATTATATGCTCAATTTAAAAATCATGCATCGCACATATATATTAAAGCAACTAGAATTAAATTAAAAATGAAATTAACAACGTAATTGAAAAAATTTAAACTTGAACTTCTGATTTCTTTGAAATAAGGACTGCATTGAAAAGAATGTGAAATTTTAAGCCCAAAATGAGAAATACTAAAAGAAGGGCGAGGATCCTTGTCCGGCCTGGATTTAAAGCGCAGGTCAAGGGGTCAACTCGGTACCAAAATGACATCGTTTGACTCAGGGTATAAAACCCCTTAACCGAGTCCACTCACCCATTTATCAAATCTCTACTCTCTCTCTTCTCTCACTCCTCACCCAAATTCTCTCAACTATAACACTTCGAAACTCAGATTTCAGCCCCAAACTCGATCAAAACACCTTCTTCATCCAAGATTCGTGTCTCGTTCTTCAATTTTTTGACATTTGATTCTCGACAACACCTAAACATCTTCATTTCCTTGTTTTTTTTTGGATTAAACCCCCATTCTTTACAAAAACCAGCTCGTGTTCTTTTGCTCTTCCGTATTCGATCCACAACCATCATCGTAGATCTATCCCGACCTGCTCGACGGCCATCGGAGGTGATGCCAGCCACCGTTGGTTATCGTCTCTGGTCATCTTCCTCGCCTTTTCGATTATCGCTGCAACTTCGACCAACCTCCAGTTGTCTTCTACCCCACTCCAGCCACCGTCTGCCGCCACGACCTAAACCCTAAAATCCAAATTTTCCCAAATTCTGAGCCTAAAAATCCTAGATCTAACCCTGATCCAATTAGATTACCCTTCTTCCCCAGCCTAGGCTACCCGGAACCCAACCCTCTTCAACTCTACCGTTTACTCAAGAACTCTAGCCACCACAAGAAAAAAATATCCCGGTTTCAACACTGTTTTTCTCTTTTTTTCTTTTAATCTAACTATTTCGACGTTCTAATTACAGGAAACAAAGGGATAAAAGTGATATACCTCCATGGCGGCAACTGTGGTGATCCAGCGTCTTCTCTGACGAGTTACCAGCCTCATTCGGTCTTCTCCTGCGACTGATCAACTTTACTAGCAATGGCCCTTCGGTTTCCAACATGTTCAGCTCCCAAAGAGGGGTAATACTCTCTTTCTTTTTTATATTATATTTATTATTATTATTTTATGATTATCATTAATTATCCTTGTTAATGCCCCTGATAATTTCTCTTTCATCCTATTTATAGGTGGGTGGGAAGTGACATCATTGATGACGTCAACAAGGCTAGAAAAACCTTAATTCGCGTGAGTGACTTTTAGACCAACGAGAGAGCGCCATGTGGCTTAAATTGAGTGGAAAAGGGACTTTTTTCAAATATTTGTGTTTCTTGGGCTTGAAATAGGCAGGAAAAACAATTATAATAAGAGTTTGGGCTTTAATTGGGCTTTAAGTGTTCTTATATGTAACTTTGACATTACATTGTATAAATGGACTTATTTTTGGATATGAACTATCTATTTTGGGTTTATTTATTTATACTAACTATCTATTTATTTATATATATACTCATACCCGAGTAAAATTAAGTTATTACACTTGTTAACGCTTATATTTCCACATTCCTCATACATTCACACGTGTCACACAAAGCATCAACTTATATTCGAGAGACAAATGTGGTGGCCCCCACCCCATCATCGCTGAAACACCTCAACTGTCATTGCAGACATCAAAAGTTACCACGACACGCCCTAAAGAGAGAAATCCTCATTCCAAAATTCATTTCGAAACTATTAGCCTCTGACACTTTAACCATAAGCATCTCATTCTCGAACAAATTTCTTACTAGTGAACAAGCTGTCACAACCACCTTTTTAGGGGAGGCTTCGACTTTTTGGAAAACTTGAAAAAAAACACAGAGTCGCCACCAATCTTTTTGGAAAAAAGTGTGATTGGATCACTTTTAAAGATAGTGTTATTTTAATAAAACGTTTTTTGGTTTTAATAAAATAACGGTTTTGGTCTGGGAAAATCAGAAAACAGGTTTGGGGGTCGGTTACGCGTGGGGAAGGGTTAGCACCCCCACGACGCCCAAAATTGGTACTTAATTGATTTTAAAATCATTTTCAAAACTGGAATTTGCAAGTTAACAAAGGTTCGACTTTACTTGTCCGTTTAATGAATATTAGTCTATTTTAACGGCCTTATCGCCCAGGAGATGAACTTTAATCACCGCCAACATTTCTGGCGCTAACCCGTCATTCCCATTTGATAAGACACCGCATTAAATTAATTTCACTTTTGTAAACAACAAAGAGATTTAGGTGCGTTGAGCATTTTATTTTTTATTCTAAGTTTGATTATTTAAAAACTCTAAAAACATTTAAGTTTTTTATTCCTAATTTAAAGTTTAAGTATGCTTAAGTGTATTTTATTTTTTGTGAAGACCATTTTCGACAAAACATGTCTCTAACTAAGCTTTAGTCTCTAATCCTAAGTTTTCACTTATTTCTGAAACAAGCAAGTAACTTTTTATTCTTTTTGAGTTTTTTCCCTTTTATTATTCCTTTAAAAACTTATTTCTTTTTTACTTCTTTTATTTTTAAAGTAAAGACCCCTTTTTTGCATTTTTTACTTTTTTTCATTTTTATGTTTTTTACCATTTTGTGTTTTCCTTTTTCAAAACAAAGAATTTTCTCTCTTTTTAAATTCATTTTCATTTTTTTCCTTTTTTAGATTTTTCTTTTAAAACGACCCTTTTTCAAAATAAACTTTATTTTTTCTAAGAACTTCTTTTTTCAAGTTTTTTCCATTTCAAAAATTTATTTATTATCCTAGACCCTAAACTTTTAATTAAAACCTTTTATTTTCTTTTTCTTGAAAACTTATTTCTTTTACCCTTTTTTCCTAAAAAATCTTTATTATTTTTTCAGATCAAGCCATTTATTATTTCACACCTCATATATTATTTTTCCTAATTAAATCCCTAATTTCAAGTTTTTCAATTTAACCACATTTATTTAATTTATTCATGCATTTTAAATCTAAACATCTTTTAAATCAATTTATTCATTCCTAAAGATCAAAATAATCTTAACAACATTTTTTAAGCATGCAAAATTTTTTAAGATCAAACTAAAATTAAAACGGAATTTTAAAACGAAAATGTTACCGGAATCGTGAACGATTTTCTGACTTTGAGAAAGCAACATAAAAATTCACAAACAACACAAACACAAACACCAGAACTTCATCCAAGAACAAACATAAAAATCAACATAAAAAGTGTAACCCCCTCGTCCTGGGCTAGACGACAGACCAGTCCGAACATGTTACACGGGGAAAACCGAAGCGAAACCCGTTAAGGCTCCACTACGATTAGGAACCCTATTTTTTTCATTTAATTGTCTTGTCTAAATGTATCATTTAGTCCTATGCGTGAAAACGACAGCGGAAAACGATAACGAGACGATGCAAGAAGAACGTAAGGTAACTTAAATTTACCAAGTGACATATTAGTCTGATTGCATGCTTACGAACCCAAACCGTTCATAAAAGAAGCATATAAACATAACAAGGAAGCAAACAAACAAACGGGACTAAAACACGACATCCGAGAACCTTTTAAGATGCCAAAAAGCCCAATTACATGCCTGCGTTTCGAAACAGGCTTGCCCGTTTCGATACACGGGCTCCAGTTTAAAAGCCAGACCAGGCCGTACCGATACGGTCCACTTTGTTCTGGTACGGGGTTCTCCAGTGTTGAAATGTTTCAGAACTGGTTCCGAAACAGGCACTCACAGTGGCAATCCGTATCGAAACGCGTACCGAAACGGGAGCTCACAGTGTCAAATCGTATCGAAACGACACCACCCCCGTTCCGATACGAGTATCCCTGGAGCTACAACCGTTCCGAAACAACCACGAGTGTTTTGAAACGCCTGCACTCTGAGTGACCCGGAAAACAATTTTCTGCATCTCCAAACATTCCCAAACATGCTCCAAAACAACAAAAATCATGAAACAACAATCATACACATAATCTAAAGGCATTTCATCCTACCACAAGCATGATCAAACATATAAACATGCATAACAAGTCCATTTCGTTCATAGGAAACATGCATCCACATAAACATAACATAAAACGAGGTTTACATGCTTTTTCACACAAACACATAAACATCTCATAGAACATGGGTTACAAATCTTCAACACAAAAGCATTAACAACATAGGAGTCTAACACATGCTCCTACAACACGTAGCATCCCCATTGCTCACTATTACATTATTCAATAAAACCATACTTGAGCAACCACACACGCGCTTGGATGCCCCTCCCTTGCTCCTTGCTAACTTCCACACTAATGATCTGCATTGTCGAAAACGAGAGCGTAAGCTTGAAAGCTTAGTGAGGGAGCTCTAAAACAAATATCGACAATACAAGGCTCAAAGCATGATATCCATACACATCAACAAGGCCTACTTTTACACTAACGTAACAACATAGCCAATCGCTACAAGAATGCATGAACATGGCATCTTACCTCATGTTATGCTAATCAAGGATGTAACAAAGCATCTTACACATCAACCACGTATGAACAAGTATATTGGCAACTATATAGCTTACTCGTATATACAGATAACTTCCGTTGGGATTTTCGCCCCAACGTACTCAAACAACCATATTACCTTCCGGTGGGATTACACACATCACCGTTCCTTTCATGGATGGGATTTCACTCATCATCACATACAAACACTTTTCGGTGGAATATTACCTCACCGTACTCCTCCTTGGTGACTACACATCACCAAGTCCATGCGTGAATTTGACTCTTACAGTGTGCACACTCATCCTAATGATCGATCATTTATACACGGTAATTATAACTAGTGTTATCATACTAAACAAGTCTCACCATGATTTCACAATCATGCAACACAACATATCATCACCATTAAGCAACATCAATATATAGCAACATGAATAAACGAACATGTATCACACAAACCACATTTGCACATTTAACAAGAAACTCATAAAGTCAAACAAGAGATTAAGCTACCAACTTAATTCCCACATTAGATTGGCCTACCAAGCACAATTTAATACCTCAACCACACACTTTGAACCAATTTAAAACCATTTAAGTCAGTCCACTCACCAAACACCCTTAAAGCAAACCGAGAAAGCCGATCAAGCCTCAAAATTTCCCGGAATCGAGCCCGAAGCTTCTCCAACGATTTCCCTTGTTTCTAATCAACCAAAAACAACATATTACTCAACAAATCATCCACAAAACCATTTCCACAAATCAGATTACAATCTCAAGACAATTTCACTATATTTCTCAAACCAATAACTAACCAAAATCTTCATTTTTCGGACTTACATACAATCCAGCAAATACACATCGATTCCAACACCCAAATCATCACTAAACACGCTCAAAACAACCCCCAAGCATAACCATACCATCAACCCAACTTTCCCTCACAAAACCACTTAAAAACTCAAGTTTTCTAGCCTTTAACACACCCACAAATACCCACTTCGGGTTTTCAACAAAACACCACCATTTTAAGATATAATACACTTGAGGGCAAGACTATAACATATATTATCTTTACAAATCAAAAACCAAACAAAAACCCATCAAAGCTCCCTCCTTTATCTTAAGATTTGAACATTTGAAACATCACAAAAATGGAGTTTACTAAAAACTAAAACCATAGAAACGTTTGGGATGACGAGGAGAAGTCAAAAACATATTTACCTTGATGAAAGCACTTGAAATCGATGAAGAAATGAATGGAACAGTGATTTGGGGTTGGGGAGGTTTAGTGTCGTGAAAATGGTGAAGGAAGAAGAAGAAGATGGTGACTTAGTAAAAGTCCCTTTTTTACTTGTTTATTTCCTTTATTTAGAAATTTACCACCTTGCTCTTAATGAAATCACAAGTCTTTTTAGTTTAAAAACAAAGCCCATTTTAATTTAAAACCAGCCCACGACTCGAACCTGATTCACACACTTAACATCCGACCTCTATACACGGGTGTTACAACTCTCCCCCACTTAAGGAATTTCGTTCCCGAAATTACATGACTGGAAGAGATACGGGAACTGCCTCACCATATCCTCCTTTCTTTCCCAAGTGGCCTCTTCCACGCCTCGGCGTTGCCACTTCACTTTGACCAACTCAATTCGTCTACCACGCAACACGTTGCTATCTGATGCCAAGATCTCAAATGGTTCTTCATCGTACGTCAAGTCTGGATTCAACTCAATCTCTTCCACAGGCATAACGTGCGACGGATCTGATCTATACTTACGAAGCATCGAAACATGGAACACATTGTGAATCTTCACTAACTCGGATGGAAAACGTAACTGATAAGCAACCAGACCGACTCGTTTCACAATCTCATACGACCCAATGTATCTCAGACTCAATTTCCCTTTTCTGCCAAACCTCATAACTTTCTTCCACGGAGAGACTTTCAAGAACACTCTATCTCCCATTGCTTCCTCGATGGGTATTCTGGGTACAATCAGATTGCTATAGCATCCGAATACCAAGAGAAGACGACTTTCACATGCCCTTATGGAACTTATGCTTTTCGGAGAATGCCCTTTGGTCTCTGCAATGCTCCAACAACTTTTCAAAGATGTATGCTGGCTATCTTTTCAGACATGGTTGAGGATTTTTTAGAAATTTTCATGGATGACTTCTCGATCTCTGGGGATAACTTCGACACATGCTTGGGCAATCTCACCAAGGTCCTAAAGAAGTGTGAGGAAGCAGATTTGGTACTCAATTGGGAAAAATGTCATTTCATGGTAACAGAAGGAACGGTCTTAGGCCACAAGATTTCGAAGCATGGGATAGAAGTTGACAAAACAAAGGTTGAGGTCATTGAAAAACTACCTCCCCCCACTACTGTCAAGGGAGTAAGAAGCTTTCTAGAGCATGCTAGCTTCTATCGGAGATTCATCAAGGATTTTTCGAAGATCTCAAAGCCGCTATGCAATTTGCTACAGCAAAATCAACCATTTGTGTTTGACAAAGATTGCCAGAGCGCATTTCAAGAACTCAAGGAGAAGCTTATCTCAGCACCAGTTGTCATCCCACCTGATTGGAACGAGCCGTTTGAGCTGATGTGTGATGCAAGTGACTACGCCGTAGGTGCAGCACTTGGACTGTAACCCCCTAGACCCGCCTATGCGTTTCGCGGATCCTAGAAAGTCACATTAGGGTCACAAGAGCGACCCACCGTAAAAATCCACATAAAACATTTCTAAAAAAATAAACACATATTAAATTATAACGGTAACTTTTGTTGAAAATACTCTTTCATGAACTTATTTAAACATGTAACAAAAATTTCAGAAAAATATTTTACGGACACAGTCATAAAACAATAGTGACATGCATGCCCACTAACTGTGTCGGTACCGTACTCCAAAAGAAACACCGAAGGAACACCAAACACTGATGTCGGTCATCGAGCCATGTTAGATTTATTTTTAACCTGCGACGGTAAAACAACGTGAGCTTCGGAAAGCTCAGTAATACAGAACTACCAATGGATGCTATGAGTAACATGTATGTATATGGTAGGCATAACACTATCATGATGTTTCGGGCAACAATAGGCTACAAAGATAGGATCAGATATTCCAATGATGCGGTATGCATGAAGATAATATAATTATTCTTTATTCAATCACTGAGTATCATACTAGGAACATATAGACTAAAGAGTTAGACAAGATATGGATTACGATAGTTAAATCAGAGACTTAGTGTGTGTTCCAACGGTGCAAAGTTAACACATACAAAGTAACGGTGTGGTGAATTCTATTTCATTGTTATATGATTTTAACGATAAAGTTCATTTTAGATTTTCTATCTACCCTCCAACCAAACTCCGGTATGCAGTTCTCTAGAACTGCAACTATCACGGGCATTAACCCAGGCCCATTGGGCGTAGGTGCCAGCCTAAGGGGATACCTTAGGTACGGTACGGTACAGTAGGAATTACCCTAGCCGAAGCATAGGAACCTGAAACGGTAAGGAATTACCAGCCTAATCAGGACTGAACCTACGGTAACTTCATACTCTATCCCAAAATATCCCGGTAACGGTATAGGTAGTGACAATAATAATCGGTAGTAATTAGTGATAGTCGAAAATGATCGATAACAATAATATTCGGTAGCATTCATTGTTAATCAGTAATAACAGTGAATATAAAGTAAACTTTAGTTTTCGATTAAACGATAACTAGCGAGTATATACAAATTTTATTTTATTTTCTTTTTCTCTTTCTTTTTTTTGTTCAGATACATATGTATATTTCGGTTTGATAAAAGACATATTTCGTATCGAAAGACAGCCTAGGGTTCAGGACGGTAGAATATTTATGTGCACTTGGAACACACTAAAAGGAATCATTTATTTCTCAGAGATACTTGGTATTTACAAGGAGAGATGAAACACTGAACTTTTAACGATTCTGAACCGATTTTAGAGACGATGTCCCTATCTCAAAGGGGGGCCTTTTAATCAATGTCTTCGATCAAGCATTCGAACATTGATACGATATGATCGGTTAGGATCTCAAATGTGTCAAGATTGTTCTGATCATTTGACCAATAAGGGCATTTTGGTCATTTAACACTCCGAGGCAGTTCCATAATCTGATCCCGAGGGGATAGGTCAATGATTTGTCGCGCTGAAGATTTCCGACGGTTTACTAGGCTTCAAAGACCTTTCCACTATACTCATCTCGCCGATACATTACTTTCCAAGCATTTAAATCGGTGCACTTTCCCTATGTTCACTATTTAATTCTGACTGTGTTATACATCTGTATGAATCGCTGTCACATTATCTCGAAACATGCCTCGAGAGGTTGAACATGCATTTATGCCAATTTGGGTATCAAGAAATGATTGACATACTTAACCCAAACTTCAACCCATTTGAATATTGCAATCATTTGCGTGCGGTCAAAAGTTCAAGATTTCGAAGCTTTTACTTATCTCAGTCGAGAAGGCATCCCAATTATTTAAAGTGCAGTCGTTCACGTTCTTTCAGGCCTTTTGAACCACTTAATCATCTTAATCACTAGTTTATATCTCGTCATATGGTTAATTCGGTAGTTTTGGGTGCCCAGTGGCATCTTAGTCCCTTTTAGCCAATTCGTACATGTCGGTATTTTCAATTATTTCAATTATTTCGATCCTTTCGACCATTTTCCAACCATCTATTATTTTCAAAACACGAGGATAGACCCATCATCTCTGTTAATTTAGAAATTCCAATGCCCAAGCACATTTTGGCCATTTTATGACTCAATTATATCGGTATTTTCAATTCTTTTACTCAATTCTGCCATTTATAGCAATTATGTATCTTCTGATAGTTTGATTGATCCGAACCTATAAAGAGTTTTCCCTCACAAATTATCTTTAGAGGTTTATTCAGGATTTACGCTAAATCCGAGTGCTTATCTTTGAATGTTTAAGTCTTACTATCGCATCTCTTTGAGTAATTCGAGACTTTTAGATGAATCAATTGTTTTACCGGATTTAGTGTAGGTTTCAGCACCACTTTCATTATCAGGGGTATTTCTGTCATTTTCACATCGAGGGCATTTTCGTAATTATCTACTCCAATATTTCTGTCGTTTGACAAACTTACATTATTAATCAGGTTTGGAGATTGATTGCCTCATTAACTATTTGTTGGATTCCAGATTCTTTGATTTATCATCTTTCTTATTTTATTATTCCAAGCTTATCTATAACGTCATACATTTTCATATCCGGTTAGACTTAAGCAGAATTAACGGTACTCATCATCATATGTGTGCATGTGTTAACCGAATACTAACATGTTCACGAGCATACAGGAGGTAGCAGTGTATTACCTTGAATCCTTGCTATACAGGTCGACTGTGATACTCCATTCGATCAAACTCGAACCCGAATTCAATGTCCTTTACTCCGCGGATACGAATACACATGAATACCTTAAATTAAATATAATCTCTAATCAATCCTTAATTTGATCACATAACTCTTCAATAAATAAATAAAAAAAAACTGAACACATGCTTTCTCAGGTTCAAAGTCCAATTCGAAGGCTTTCGGGTTAGAATTTCACGAAACGGGCTTCAAAAATGGACTCAGGACGTTGAAAAACATAAAACAGGGCTTTTCGAGAAAAGTTGACTTTTTGGTCAAATTCAACGCTGACGTCAGCAGGTCAACGATCAACAGGGGTCAGAGTCAACGCTGACGTCATCATAGGTCAGCGCTGACGTCATCAGTCAACTGAGTTGACTCAGACGGGCTGACTCAATGAGTTGACTCGAACGGGTTGACTCATTGAGTTGACTCGGACGGGTTGACTCGGACGAGTTGACTCGAACGGGGTCAACGGGTCGGGTTAACGGGTCGGGCCGGTTCGGTTTAGGTTGACTCCGACCGGTTTGAACCGATTTAGGCCGATTTACTTACCCAAAACGAAATGGGTCACCGGACGGTCGTCGGACGGTCATCGGAGACACATTTTTACGTCGAATCTGCCAGAAAAAGAGAGTTTATCAGACCCTTAACAAAACCCATGCATCAGAAACATGAAATAGGGCAGAATCATGTCGGAAATTGTTGCGTGTAAAATAGTCTATCGCAATTGTAGTGCAAGTGTACACGACGCAAGTAGTAAAGTGATATGAAGTATCAGAGATCGTCTCCACAGGGATTGGGCTAATAGCTTCACCTAAATTCACTGCACAAAGTAAAGGAAATATTTAAGAGAATTGTCACGAGAAATAATAAAGTAAAACGTAAATAAAGGAATTGAGATATCAAGATAGAGAGAATGGGCTGGTATTGAATTGCTCAGTAGTGCAGGTATTGAGAAGTTTAGGAAATCCAGTTCTGTCGTCGCGCCCGTCACCGACAGCACCTGTCGCGGCGGCTGTCTGTTAGCTGTCGTGGCAGCGAACACACCAACTCTGTACTCCAAGTTTGGCAAGAATCCCAGATCTGCCTTGGCCTATCCCTAGGTCCAAGTCTGTCGATGATCACGTCTTTGACGATACCTCCCGGCGTGAGTCGAAGGATGAACACCGATATGTATGAATTCTTCCTTAGCCACTTAACCTCGCCCTATCCCTAGGCACGAGATGGTTCAACTATAAACTAGAGAACGCGCTCTTATCTCTTTCGTATACTTAACTCTCCCGATGCTAAGTAAATAAATAACCTCACAATGCTCTCCCGATGCTCTTGCAAGATGTTAAAACCAAAATAAGAGAACTTGAAGTTTATTTTATTGAACTTGGAAAATCCTAAAACAAAACGACCCTTGCAACTACTTTACAAAACAACCCGTGGCCCTAGGGGGTTTTTAGAACATGTCGACGACGGGTAAACGGCGGGGTTTAGGTTATCGGTTATGGGGTATTGGATGCCTCCTAGGTTAAATCTATGCCCTTATATAAGCTTTGGGCTCAAGTATTCTAAGTTAACAAGGATTACAACTTTAATGAAAAGTAAGATTCTAATAAATGCTTAATCTCTAAGGATTCCTACTTTTCAACCGCCTCCTTGTTTCATGGGAATTCTTCTCCTTGAGCTTTGGCTTGACATATCTTTCGATCCGGGGCTTGGAAAAATATTTGGCTTTCACACGACAGACAAGCAGATTTTTCTCTATATATCGAGGTCCACTTGACTTTTCCTCTTCATAAGGCTGCTGTCACCTTGCTATCACGACAGGTCCATGGCAGCTTCGTCCTCATCGTCTACTTGTCCAGTTCAACTCTTCTGCTTTGCCGCCCTGCGCCTGCCTTCTTCGTCAACCATGGCAGTATCCTGCAAAATCAGCCATCTTTTAGTAGAATCCGTGCCTTTAGTGAATTTGTGATGTTTTACTGTAAACTGACCTAAATGCAATGCAATGATGCTTGAATGCAGCAGAAATATGGGTTAAAAAGGTGTAAATAATAAAACTTTTACACACTCAACACACCCCCAAACTCAAGTTCTTGCTTGCCCTCAAGCAATTAAACCTAAAAGAAAAGAAAATATTTTTGTGTTGGCTTTCAAACAGTGAACTGTCCCTTACCCGTCGCTCATTCTCTGTGGCAGCAGCAACCTGTCGGAAGGTTTTAGGATCTGTCCAGAATCTCCCTATAGCTCTTGTGCAGTGTGTGCATGCTTGTGAACAGTTATATGCTAAGACTCTCTTAGTTTCACTAGAATATTCAACTCTTAACTTGAATTTTTATGCCAAAGTTTATCTTTTGAATGAACTTTTTCATGCTCCTTTGATTTCTTTGTTTTGACTCGATTTTTTTCTATTTTTCAAGCTAAAGTTTGACTAGAGCCAGTTTTAGGCACCTCTAGTTAACTTCCTAGAGCCAGTTTCGGGCACCTCTAGGGCTATTGAGTCTCTTTTCTAAACTTCTTTCCTAGAGCCAGTGTTAGGCACCTCTAGGGGCTATTCAAGTTTTAAGCATCCTATTCTAGTTTGGCTAAAAGAAATCTAAGCAATATAACAGTCACAAAGGTGTTTAAGTTTTCAGAACTATAGAAAGGCTCTAAACTTCTCCATAAACTGTCCTAAAGATGCTGTCACGACAGAGCTTTCATGACAGGTAAGCTAAATTCACAGTTTTAAGCCAACGGTTTTATATTTTCTGTTTTTTTAAGAGAACTTAAATAAAATAAAAGACACAACAATAATAAAAAGATGTACTTAAGACTCCATTAATGATGGAGGGTTGCCACCCCCAAACTCGAGGGTTGCATTGCCCTCAATGCAAAATGACAGATAAATGGCAGGTACATCACAAAATAAATATAAGCAGGCAGCAGGATAAAAAAAAAGAAAAGACTTAAATTTAATCGTTGTCCTCGCTGCTACTGCTGACACGGATCTGGCGGCGGCGTCTGGGCTGTGGAGGAGGTTGGGCAGGTTCAGGGGCAGGTTGCTCCACGAGCTGAACGTCGGAACTGCTGCCACTGTCCCAAGTGTTGCTGGTGGTGGTGCTAGCCTTGGGCATTAGTTTCTTGTCTACCACGTGTTTTATCCTCTTGACCGGCGTAAATTCCCTCTCCAAATTCCTCCTGATTAGAGGGCTGTCATCGGAGGCAAGTCTCTTCGTTCCTCTGACAGAGGTGTCGGCCGGTGGAATGCCTGCTGTCGTCGGGGCAGGTGACGGGGTGGAAGCGGTAGAGTGGGAATGTGGGGAGGCAGGTGGTGTGGGTGTGTGGACAGGGGAGGGGATGTGGAAATAATGGGCAGGAAAAGTAGGGAACTGAACATCGGGATAATTTAAAGTGTGGGTAATGAAGTTTACCGTGGAGTTCGTGAAATCCTGGATGAAAGTCATGAGTCCCATTTGTCTCTCTTCCACCCGTTGTAAAGCAACAAGGATGAGGGCAGACTGGTCTGTCGGGGCGGCTGCGGCGTCAGCTTCAGGGGCAGGCTCCTCATCTGACTCTGCTGGTGAGGCAGCTGGGTTGAAGGAAGAGATAGGTGTAGCCACTACCAGCTCCATGAGGCTGTTGATGTTGTTGTCTGTCCAGCCTCTGCCCTTGATTAGTTTGTCGGAGGGCTCCTCGGGGACAGCAGCACAGCGGCATAGGGAGGTTATGGTGAACGGCAAGCAGAGGCGGGAGTCGGAGCGGAAGGTGTAGTCAAGGATGTTGTCCCTCATATAGCGGCCCACATTGATAGGCCTGTCATGCATGATTGAATGAATAAGGGCGAGCCGCTTCTGGTTTACCGTCGTGTGGTGGGAGGAGGGCATGATACGCTTTTTTATGAAAGCGTTCCAGAGTTTGGCTTCAGGGAGGAGCTGCCCCCTTTTGACAGAGTGGGGGTTCTTTTTGCTTGTGGTCCAGGTTGTTCCTTCCTCTGTCACCTCCGCCATGACAGCAGTATAGGCAGCAGCATCGAGGGTGTCTAGAAATTTCTGGTGGGCATCATCATCAGGGCCAAAGTAGAGGCCAAACATGTGGTTGATGCTTGTCAGCTGTGAAGGGCACCTTTACTCCTCGAACGGTGACAGATGTTGCCGTTCTGCTGTCGATAGCAACATAGAACTCCCAGACTAATGTATCATTCAGCTCTGCAGGTTGTTCGGCGAATTGCTCCCATAGTTGAGTCGTGATTGCCCTTGTGATGAACGGTCGGAGTCCCATGTTGGGTGCTTGTCGAATGTAAACGAAACCCCGTTCCTCCCATAATTCCTTTGTGGCGAATGGCGTTGCGGCTGCTGAAGAAGAGGCTGAGGCAGCACTGCGGCGGGTCTGTCTAGACAACATGTTAGTTGCAAGGGTTGTGAAAATAAAGAAAGCAAATGAAAACGGGAGGAGAAAGCAAGAGAGAATAAGCAGAAGTGAGGAAAAATGAAAGGGAAGATGGGGTTTTATAGCGGTCGAGGGTCTGCACATTTAATGCCGCAACGGCAGGCGTGAATAACGGAGCGACTGTTGGGTTTTAGCGTGTCTGACGCGTCTGACACGCATTTATGCGTCTGTTGTGCGTCTGCCGCACGCTTCTACGTCTGCCGTGTCAGTCTGTTGACAGCCTGTCATATCCGTCTGCGGCGGCAGCCGAAACGACAAGCTTCATAAATGGGCTTTGTTGGGCTGATGGATGGGTGGTGGGCTTGGATCACTTCTCCTTTTCTTCTTGACTCCTTTATTTCCTAAAAACAGAAATTGTAAAAACAAAACATTATTCGCATAAATTAAACCTAATCTCCTAATAAATAATAAATAATAAAAATAAATAAAAATAAAATTTAGGTTAAGTTAGGGATGCCTTGTGGGGCATGTCCTAAAGTAACCACTTCCTGTATTCCTGGGGCTTCAGTCCCCTGATAATGCTTGAGGCGCTGTCCGTTGACTTTGAATTGGTGCCCGTCTTTTAATGATTGAATTGTTATGGCACCATGGGGAAAAACTTGAACCACTTGGAACGGGCCAGACCATCTAGATTTTAGCTTCCTTGGGAAGAGTTTCAACCTAGAATTAAATAACAACACAAGCTGCCCTGGGCAGAACTGTCGTGGCAGCAACTTCCTGTCATGCCACTTCTTAGTCTTTTCCTTGTAAATTCTTGCATTGTCGTAGGCCATTGTCCGTAATTCCTCAATCTCATTAAGATCTAACAGCCTCTTCTGGCCTGCCTTGTCCAAGTCCATATTCACTGCCTTGATTGCCCAATATGCTTTGTGTTCGATCTCGACAGGCAAGTGACAGGTTTTCCCATAAATCAAACGGTATGGAGACATGCCCAATGGAGTCTTAAAAGCTGTCCTATATGCCCATAATGCATCATTCAGAAGTAAAGACCAATCTTTCCTAGTTGGTTTAACCATCTTCTCAAGAATGTTCTTCACTTCCCTATTGGATATCTCAGCCTGTCCATTGGTCTGTGGGTGGTATGCTGTCGCGATCCTGTGCTTGACACCATATTTCTTCAAAGCGGCAACAATTACCCTATTATCGAAATGTCTCCCTTCATCACTGATAATCGCCTTAGGGATGCCAAATCTAGAAAAAAATGTTTTTGTGCAAAAACTTTTGGACCGTCTTGGCATCATTCTTTTGAGTGGCGATGGCTTCAACCCACTTGGAGACGTAATCTACTGCTAGGAGGATGTACAAATTTCCACACGAAGATGGAAAAGGTCCCATAAAATCAATCCCCCAAACGTCGAAGATCTCGACTTCTAAAATGTTCTGCAGTGGCATCTCGTTTCTCCTCGAGATGTTACCTGTCCGCTGGCACCTGTCACAGTTCTTGTAAAAGTCCTGTGCATCTTTATACAGTGTCGTCCAGTAGAACCTTGACTGCAGCACCTTGGCAGCAGTTTTGTTGCCTCCTAAGTGACCTCCATATTGTGAAGCATGACAGTGATGGAGAATGTCTTCTTGCTCTTCTTGTGGTACACACCTCCTAATAACCTGATCTGCGCACATTTTGAAAAGAAGAGGTTCGTCCCAATAATAATGCTTAACGTCATTTTGGAACCTCTTCCTGGTTTGATGGTTAAGATCAGAAGGAAGTATTCCGCTAACTATAAAATTAAAAAAATCAGCATACCAGGGGAGTTCAGAAGACTTACCTGCCGCCATGGCTGTCGCGACAGCGATTGCGGCAACAAAGAGCTACTCATCTGGGAAGGTCTCCAGTATGTGTGTCTCATCAATGGGTAGACTCTGTCCCGTCTCCAACCTTGACAAGTGATCAGCCACCTGATTTTCTGTCCCCTTCTTGTCCTTGATCTCAAGGTCGAATTCTTGTAGCAGCAAGATCCACCGTATCAATCTCGGCTTTGCATCCTTCTTTGCGAACAAATATTTGAGGGCAGAATGGTCAGTGTGTACTATTACTTTCGTCCCAAGTATGTAAGAACGAAACTTGTCAATGGAGAACACCACGGCTAACAGCTCCTTTTCTGTGGTGGTATAGTTCACTTGGGCGTCATTCAACGTCTTGCTGGCATAGTATATGACGTGAAACGGCTTATCTCTGCGCTGCCCAAGTGCTGCCCCGACAGCATAGTCACTAGCATCACACATGATCTCAAACGGATGCGTCCAGTCTGGTGGCTGTACTATGGGGGTTGTTACTAACTTTTCCTTCAGAACCTTGAATGCTTCAGTACATTCATCATTAAAGTCAAAGGGTCGGTTCTGCTCTAAGAGGTGGCATAAGGGCTTCGTGATTTTTGAGAAATTAGCAATAAATCTCCGATAAAACCCAGCATGCCCTAGAAAACTCCTAATGCCCTTGACTGTGGTTGGCGGCGGCAGCTTCTCAATTACTTCTATCTTGGCCCTGTCGACTTCTATCTCACGGCAGCTAATCTTATGGCCAAGGACAATCCCCTCATCCACCATAAAGTGGCATTTTTCCCAATTTAAAACAAGATTAGCTTTTTCACATCTTTCAAGTACCTTTTGAAGATTGCCGAGGCAGCTCTCAAAATCGTCTCCAAAGACGGAAAAATCATCCATGAAAATCTCTAGGAAGTCCTCTACCATATCGGAGAATATGGCCATCATGCACCTTTGGAAGGTGGCAGGTGCATTACAGAGTCCAAACGGCATTCTCCTAAACGCGTATGTTCCGTAGGGGCATGTGAAAGTCGTTTTCTCTTGATCTTCTGGTGCAATAGCAATTTGGTTGTAACCTGAGTACCCATCAAGAAAACAATAGTAAGGTTTACCCGCTAATCTATCAAGCATTTGATCAATGAAGGGTAAAGGAAAGTGGTCCTTTCGGGTAGCTTTGTTAAGCTTCCGATAGTCCATACAAACCCTCCAACCGGTCACAGTCCTGGTTGGGATTAACTCATTGTTCTCGTTGGTTACCACGGTCATTCCTCCTTTCTTTGGAACGTATTGCACCGGGCTTACCCATTTGCTGTCGGAGATGGCGTAAATAATACCAGCATCTAACCATTTAATTATCTCCTTACGCACTACCTCCTTCATCGCATGGTTTAACCGCCTTTGAGCATCTATAGTCGGCTTATGATCTTCCTCTAGGAGGATTTTGTGCATGCATAACGTCGGACTAATGCCCTGAATATCAGCAATCGTCCATCCAATTGCCTTCTTGTGCTGTCGTAACATGTCGATTAGCTGTCGTTCCTGTTCCTGCGGCAGCTTAGAAGATATGATTACGGGCAACGTATCATTGGAACCAAGAAAAGCATATTTAAGTTGCCCTGGCAGGGGCTTCAGTTCTAAAGCAGGTGGTTCAACAATAGATGGCTTTTGGATTAAATGGTTATCCGAAGTATAATTTAAAGGTTCGAATAACTTACCTGGACGATTGTCTATCCAGTTTACCTCCTCTTGTCCTTCAGTATCAGATGTATCGGATTCAAAGGAGTCGCTGTCGTTGGTGTTGTCGTTGTTGCTGTCGTGACAGGCCTGCAGGTGGCTGTCGCAGCAGTGACCAAATTTTATATCATGACAGCCCGACCTGATGCAGGGGTGATCAAGGGTCACCTCAATGATAGCCTTGCATTCTTCGTCCACATCAACATGTTTCATTGCTTGGAGAACATTCAACTTAATCTCTTGATCGTTTACGCGCATGGTGAGTCTCCTTTCTCCACATCAATCAGTGATCTTCCCGTGGCTAAGAAGGGTCGCCCAAGGATGACTGGTGCGTTTTCGTCTGCCTCACAATCTAAGATAAGAAAGTCAGCAGGAAAAATAAGCTTATCCACTCTTACCAAAATATCTTCAATTTTTCCTTCGGGGTGAACGTAAGAGCGGCCGGCTAGCTGCAGAGTTACTGTCGTGGGCCGCGCCTTCCCAATACCTAATTTCTGAAAAACAGATTTGGGCATTAGATTAACACTAGCACCAAGATCACAAAGTGCCTTACCCACGAATTTATTTCCGATTACGCAAGGTATGATGAAGCTCCCCGGATCCTTCTTTTTCTGGGGTGGCTGCCGATGAAGAATACTCATGCAACCTTCTGTCATCTTTACCGTTTCAAATTCCCCAAGTTTAGATTTTTTTGACATAACATCCTTGAGAAATTTAGCATAACCGGGCATCTCCCTAACGGCATCTAACAATGGAATATTAATATGAACCTGCTTAAAAATATCATAAATCTTTTTAAGTTGAGATTCATGCTTAGCTTGTTGTATCCGTTGAGGGAAGGGTGGTGGGGGACGGTAATCAGCAATGCGTCCTTCCCACTGCATGCGAATCTGAGGACGATATTCATCTGTTTTCTCCTCTGTCGCTTCTGCTGTCGTGACAGGCTCATCGGCAGCAGACTGTTTGTCATCTGTCGGGGCAGTTTCCTCGGCAGGTTTGTCTAAGGCAGGTTCCTTTTCTGTTTCAGCTTTTTCTGGCCCTGGTAGCTTCTTCCCACTCCTAGTAGTAATCGCCTTACATTGCTCATGTGTGGGTGGTCTAGCATTTTCAGTATTGCTAGGGAATCCTCCATTCTGCCTCGGCTTAATATGTTGCGACACCTGACCCATTTGTGTCTCCAGAGATTTCAAGGTAGCTTCATGGTTTGTCATCCTCATCTCCGTCTTATCCATGAAGTTTTCTGTCTTTTTGACAAACTGATTCATATTTTCAATATAAGTACCAGTCTGAGACATGAAAGTGGCCAGAGTCTGTTCCAATATACTGCTCGTGGCAGCTGGTGGCTGCTGTTGCTGCTGCGGCGGCAGGTTCTGCGGCAGCTGCTGTCGCGTCAACAGTCTAGGACCTCCCTGATTCTGATTATGTGCTTGAGGATTCAGGGCATTGTTGGGATTACTCCATGAAAACTTAGGATCCTTCCTCCAATTGGGATTATAATTGTTGGAATTATAGTTTGGCTTGTAATTTCCAACATATTTTCCCTCTTCTACATTTATTGGGCACTCATCCCTACTATGATTCCCTTCACAGATATCACATACTTCCTCAACAGCAAATCCTTGTAATCCATCATCATTCAATAACCTTTTCATTGCTTTAGTAAGGAATGCTACCTGTGATTTCATAGTGTTGTCGGCTCCGTAGTCCTTGACAATAAGTACCCGTTTACCCCCTCTTCTTGTAGTCGGAAACTGCTCCTCATTCTTAGCCAGGTTTATCAAAACTTGCAATGCCTCGTCCGGATCCTTATCCAATAGTAACCCATTTGCTGCAGAATCAATTCGGATGCGAGTTTGTAGGTTGGCAGCATTATAGAACTTTGTAACCTGATTCTAGACGGGGAATCCAAGCATTGGGCAGTTCCGTAGAAGAGTAGTAAACCTGTCCCAGGCCTCGTGCATTGGCTCGTCATCTTCCTGTTGAAAAGTAGCAATTTCGTTACGTAACCCTCAGCTAAATGCGAAGGATTAAAACGAGATAAGAATTCACGAGTTAAATCTGCCCAAGTCATAATTGAACCCGGTGTTAGTTTATTCCACCAAGTTTTAGCTCTGTCCCTCAATGAATGAGGAAATAACCGAAGCCTCAGTATCTCCAGACTAACTCCTGGTAGCCTAAACGAACCACGGATCTCCTAGAACGTTTTGAGATGCTCTCTAGCATCCTCTGTTGCAGCACCACTAAACTGCCCGGCATTGTTGATCATACTAAACATGACAGGCTTAAGCTCGAAGTTATCAACATCAATATCCGGCAGCGTGGTCTCCAGCTCTACATGATCGTTCAGCATGTAGTCACGACATGACCGTCGTTCGGCTGCTGCGGGCGGGTCACCGACAGACGGCATACCATCACCAGCGGGAGGATTACGGGCCATCTTCTCTAGCTGTTCCTTGAGGTATTCGTTTCTGTCTAAAAGGTGGCGAATTTGTTTCTTGAGATTGAAGGAGCGTTCGATTTCCGGATCTAATTTATACTCAGGATCTTCGCCTCTTTTAGATCTGCGCATAAACAAGAAAACCTCGTGAAAAGCAAGAGTTGAAAAATAGAAAAAGAAAAATTAAAAGAAAAACAAAAATAAAAATAAAAGCGAAAGTGCAATAAAAGAAAGGTGTAGTTATGTTTCCAATCCCCGGCAACGGCGCCAAAAACTTGTTGCGTGTAAAATAGTCTATCGCAATTGTAGTGCAAGTGTACACGACGCAAGTAGTAAAGTGATACGAAGTATCGGATATCGTCTCCACAGGGATTGGGCTAATAGCTTCACCTAAATTCACTGCACAAAGTAAAGGAAATATTTAAGAGAATTGTCACGAGAAACAATAAAGTAAAACGTAAATAAAGGAATTGAGATATCAAGATAGAGAGAATGGGCTGGTATTGAATTGCTCAGTAGTGCAGGTATTGAGAAGTTTAGGAAATCCAGTTCTGTCGTCGTGCCCGTCACCGACAGCACCTGTCGTGGCGACTGTCCGTTAGCTGTCGTGGCAGCGAACACACCAACTCTGTACTCCAAGTTTGGCAAGAATCCCAGATCTGCCTTGGCCTATCCCTAGGTCCAAGTCTGTCGATGATCACGTCTTTGACGATACCTCCCGGCGTGAGTCGAAGGATGAACACCGATATGTATGAATTCTTCCTTAGCCACTTAACCTCGCCCTATCCCTAGGCACGAGATGGTTCAACTATAAACTAGAGAACGCGCTCTTATCTCTTTCGTATACTTAACTCTCCCGATGCTAAGTAAATAAATAACCTCACAATGCTCTCCCGATGCTCTTGCAAGATGTTAAAACCAAAATAAGAGAACTTGAAGTTTATTTTATTGAACTTGGAAAATCCTAAAACAAAACGACCATTGCAACTACTTTACAAAACAACCCGTGGCCCTAGGGGGTTTTTAGAACATGTCGACGACGGGTAAACGGCGGGGTTTAGGTTATCGGTTATGGGGTATTGGATGCCTCCTAGGTTAAATCTATGCCCTTATATAAGCTTTGGGCTCAAGTATTCTAAGTTAACAAGGATTACAACTTTAATGAAAAGTAAGATTCTAATAAATGCTTAATCTCTAAGGATTCCTACTTTTCAGCCGCCTCCTTGTTTCATGGGAATTCTTCTCCTTGAGCTTTGGCTTGACATATCTTTCGATCCGGGGCTTGGAAAAATATTTGGCTTTCACACGACAGACGAGCAGATTTTTCTCTATCTATCGAGGTCCACTTGACTTTTCCTCTTCATAAGGCTGCTGTCACGACAGGTCCATGGCAGCTTCGTCCTCATCGTCTACTTGTCCAGTTCAACTCTTCTGCTTTGCTGCCCTGCGCCTGCCTTCTTCGTCAACCATGGCAGTATCCTGCAAAATCAGCCATCTTTTAGTAGAATCCGTGCCTTTAGTGAATTTGTGATGTTTTACTGTAAACTGACCTAAATGCAATGCAATGATGCTTGAATGCAGCAGAAATATGGGTTAAAAGGGTGTAAATAATAGAACTTTTACACACTCAACAGAAATTACCGAAAATGCCAAAATCTCGTCGGAAAGCTTGAAGCTCCGATGAGCGTCTTACCGGCGTCGAACGAATGATCGGTTGACTGGGTTTTATCCGTCGTGACACGGGGAACCCAGATCTGGTGGCCGTGACACGAACGAGCGATGAGGATGGCCAGAAACGGCGAAAAAAGGAAGGGCGACGCTTGGGTTTTGACGGACTTCAACCGGCTCTCCACGGCGAATGGCGGCACATCACTACGCGTGGAGGGCTGGGTCACGATTGGAGCAGGGTGACGGTCACACCGGTGCTGGCGGTGCACGCCACGGCCCGACGGTGACGGAGAGGTCGACGGCAGCGAGAGAGGTGACTGAGGGAGAAAAGAACCTTCTAGTTTCTCACACCAACGAACAGACAACACTAAGGGGTTGCTGAAGAGTCATAACAATTTTATTATTTTGCATATGCCCAACGGATATAAATTCAAAACCAACCCGAGATAGATTTAGACCAAGAATGGTCTTGGCTCTGATGGTTAGGACCTTTAGCCCCAAGACTAGAGGGCACAGGTTCAACCCCTCACAACCACAAATCCTCCCTTTTTTATACAATATATATATATACATTTATTTGCATCCCAAAATCTTGGGGTGTGACAACTCTCCCCTCGTAAAAAGAAATTCCGTCCTCGAAATTTACCTGAGTTAGACAAATGTAGAAACTGCTCTTTCACCCCTTCTTGCACTAAAACCAGTCCATCAGAACATACTTGTTTCTCGGGACTCTCTGTCTCTCTCAAACGATCACAGACCAATCTTGTAGCATCCTCAGTTACTTAGATTGACTTGTGCTTAAAACCATCTTGCTATTCGCCTCAGACCAACATATCAGAACACGGTATATGAATGCATGCATAACTTCATACAGAGCCAAGCAAACACTTGTATCGTCACTTTTATTATACATGGTCTTAGTCTGGAGTCACGATCTTCTCAACTACTGCAGAAGTCAATCTTACAACCCTGAAGTATTTCCTCTAGAAACTAAATTAATCTACTAGTTTGACCATCAGTGTACGGATGAAGAACTACAACTGTAGTTCAAACGAGTACCCAAGGTCTCCCATAGGGCCTTCCAGAATCAGGATGTAAATATAATATTTAAATCAGAAGAATACATACAACGGTACACCTTGCCACTTTTTTTTCAAAATATCTTTATTCAAGTCGATCAAACATAACCAAGGTTTTGAACAACTCACTTACCTTCAGCCTGATACTTAGACAATTTTTTTTTTCGTGCATAATAGAGTCACCACGGAATTTACACTTCGTCATATTCACAAATACCTTTCTTATAAATTCATAATGTAACGCCCCGGTTTTGGGCTCAGAAGTTTTGGCGTTGACCGGTTCGGTCAAAGTGCTGATCGAATATATAAGAGTGAATTTAGGAAAGCCTAGTTCGGGTTGCATTAAAAATATGGAAAAATATTCTAAAATCAAATTTTAATATATAAAGGTGAACTGTGAAATCAATTTTGGAAAATGAGGTTCGGAAGGTTGACATTTTGGCTAGTGACCAAAATGTAATTTTTGAAAGTTGCGGGACAGTTTTATAAAGGATTGAAACTTTGAATCTTTAAGGAGCTATTATTCCAAAAAGGATTTCTCCAGATTTTTCTAAGATATTTTAAGTCTAAAATCTGATTTTTAAAGGTTATGAAAAGGAGGGAAATCATTTTTAACCAATTTCCAACTAATTTTCCATTTTCTCTCAAATTCTCTTTTCTCCCATTTTCTCTCTACCCAAACAAGATTTCCTCAGATTTCTTTCTCTGATTTTGACATCTTAATCCCTCATTTCAACTCTCATTTGATTCCTAATCATCTCATCATCAAACCTCTCAAATTGCAAATTGTTTCATCAAGCATTTTGGCTCTAAAATGGAGAAATTCAAGTTTGGAGGTAAGAACGTCCTTCTCCTCTAAACTATCAGTTCTTTACTGAAATTCCTAAGTTCTCAATCCTTGATTCATGTTTTATTAAAGGCTTTTCAATTGAGATCTTGATTTTTGGCTAAAATGCAAGATTTGGTGATTTTGGTGAAAATTTCGTGTGATCTATTTAAGCAGGGTTTTGAGGTGTTAAAATGATTTTAAATGAATGCTAAAATGATTAGAAGTTGAGGTTTAATCAATGCAATCCCGGATAGGTTGAATTTCCTAAGTTTGGCTTGAGTTTTTGGTTGTTTTTGGAGTGTTTTTGGTGATCTGTTATACCTGGAGGTATAAGGATGTGGTTGTGATCATTTTGCATGTTATTTGATGTATAAAAATGGTTAGAAGTGATGGATCTTGGCTGGGTTAAGTTTTGGAAGTGTTTGGAGGTGATTTCGGTTGTGTTTGGTAGCCAAATTGCTAGTTTTGTGATGAGCAGCGAGTTGTGTTGATGTTGCTGGTGTTTTAATGCATATGGATGCATTAATGTTCTGTTTTTGTGTGCTTGAAACAGGGGAGGTTGATCCTTGAGCTTTGGAGGTGTTTTCGGAAGGTTTCGGAAGCTTGGAAAGCTTGTTGGCTAGGCTTGTTTCGTAATCGGTGAGTGAAGTTGGGATTTCAGCTTTTGAAACATGGTTTGAAGGTTTTTGGGAGCTTAGTTTAAGTCTAAACAACTTTGCTAAGCCCAAGAGTAAGTGAAGAGGTTTTTGCTCTTGGATTGTGTATGATTTGGTTTTAAAATCAATTGTGGTTGATGATTGATGTGCATGTGTTATTGCATGGTTTAATTCTGTTTTGTAAGCATGTTTTAGCATGGTTTAATGCTGGTTTTGAAAGTCAATTGAAAAGGATGCTCAAGGTAAGAGATCCTTGGTTATGTTTATGGAAATTGTGATTTTGATGCATAGTGATGCGTGTTGTTCATTGGCTTTGTATGATGCTTAAAAACAGTGAGTTGATGATGATTAATGATGATAATTGTACCTTTTGCATATTGTTTATGCATGTGAATCATTGAGCTAATGATGTGGTGGTTTTGCATTATGTGTATGCATGTGAATCATTGAGCTAATGATGTGATGACCTTGCATTGTGTTTATGCATGTGGAACATTGGATATTATGGTAAGATGGTTATGTTGGCAAGAGATGTGAATGGTTCTTGGTTCGTTGATCGGGTATAATTAGCCGGCTATAGGATTGGGTGCACCGTGAATAAAGTCGCCTTGAAGGGGGAGTGGTCAAGTGTGGACCGGTTAGACTCCCCTCAAGTATTCCTAACGAGATGAGGTCAGTGGAGGGTGTGCCCACGGGAGGACCTCGGTTGCTTAAGGTCGTAGTGGAGGTTGTTGCCCACGGTAGACCTTGGTTAAGTAAAGGTTATAAGGTGGTTAAAAGTCCTTATGTGAGAACCTTGTACTTGTTAAGATCACAATGGCAATGGTTAAGTCCATGTGTGGATCTTGTGTGTGATGTCCCGGATCTCGTTAGATGATGTCTACAACTACCAATCGGTTATGCAAAGGTTGTATGGTGGTTGAAAGTCCATACGGAAAAGACCTTGTGCATGTCAAGGGTGTATGGCGGATGGAAGTCCATACATGGTAACCTTGAGGAAAAGCTAAGGTTGTATGGTGTTTAAAAGTCCATGCATGGGAACCTTAGGTTGTTAAGGTCAAATGGAGGTTGATGCCCATTTGGAAGACCTTGGATTGGGTAGTGTGTAGGAAGCGTTGGGACACGCTTGTGATCCGCGTATCCGATCGGGTTGAAAGTTGGAAAGTGAATATGGTTGATCTCTTGGAAGCCAATATAATGTTCTTGATCATGTGAAGCATGGGATTGCTTGAAATGATGCATAGTTGCATGTGAAGCATGGAATTGCTTGAAATGATGCATAGTTGCATGTGAAGCATGAGATTGCTTGAAATGATGCATGGTTGCATGTGAAGCATGAGATGCTTGAATTAATGCATGTTTGCATGAGAAGCATGAGATGTTTGGTAAGATGCATTGTTGCATGAGATGTGTAAATGCTAGTGGAAGCATGTTACTTGTATGTTGAACAAGTGTTGGTTATCATTTGATAAATGATGCATGTGAGCATGGATTACCTATGTTGCATTGAAGTCATGTATGACTTGTTGTTAAAGGCATGTGAATACGATGTTATGGTTTTATAGTGCATTGATTAAATGCATGAAATGGTTTAATTGAACTATGGTTTTAAATGGTTTCTTGCTTGATGTGGTTTTCAAGTTAAAGAAAGGTATGTTGTGGAAAGGATGTGTTTTCCATGGTTTTGTTTAAGCTTGGCATATGGTGTTTATGCATGTTTTGAGCTTGATGTTGAAAAGAGTTTTCGAACATGGTTTTGGAAAGCAAGTCGGGTTGGTTTTAAAGTGTTTTAAAGACCCGCTGCATTGATGGTGTTTTGGTTTTGAGCATTCCTCACTAAGCATTATGTGCTTACGCTCCTTTTTGTCCATCAATGCAGATTCTTGAAGTGTTGGGCAGCAAGGAGCAAGGGATTCAAGGTGGACTCCAATGGAGATGTATGTCTCGGTGAATAGCTATAGTTAATAAGGGCAATGGGGTAGAATCTCTCGGATTGTTGTTATTGTGATCGCATGTGTTGATCAAGAATGTTTATGTACTGTTGTTAATGATGTTGAATCATGAATTGGTTTAATTGAGGTTGCTTGAAGGATTTGTGCATGAAAGGTAGCTTAAGTAGGAAGCATGTCATTTAAATTGGGGCTTTTCATGTGTGTTGGTTATATGTTGAATTGATGATGCATTTATGGTCTCTGCATGTTGTTTATCTTTGAGGAATGATTTGGTGATGTTAATTTGATGTTTGAAGCATGTTTGATGCTGTTTTCAAGTCGATTTCAGACAGGGGTATCGGTACTCGGGCTCGCGTATCGATACGCCTGAGCTAAATATGCTCTTTTCTGCCCAGGCGTATCGGTACGGTTGTGGGGGTATCGATACTCATCTGGGTAAAGTTTGAATGCCGTATCGGTACAGGGGATATCGTATCGATACCGTTGCTCGAGTTTGGTTACTGCCTTCCCCGCGTATCGATACGACTTCAGGCGTATCGATACGTGTTCTGTTATTTCGGTTAAAAGTATCTTTTATGTTTTGTAAAGTTTGCATTTTGGTCCTGAATCTTGTTTGTGCAATTGCAAGAGTTCGGGATGTCCGTTTGAGCTGAAATTTGGAAGAGAAGCATGTAACATGATTAATTTTAAGTTGGTAACTTAAAATCTGGTTAAGTCCTTGAAGTTCTCAGAAATTACAATTTGGTCCTTAAAGTTGTAATTTGTTCAATCGGGTCCCTGTTTGATCTCTGATGTTTGTGATCTTTGAGCATGGTGTTTGCGTGATCACACATAGGGTTAATGTGCATCTAGACAAGATTAAAAAAAAGGGTCGTTAATCAAGGTTGACTTTCGGGTTGACTTTGGTTTTCCCCGTGTAATCTTCGTAGTTCGGGTCAACCGTCTAGGCCGGGCTACGGGGGTTACATTTGGTGGTATCAGAGCTGAGTTGCGAAGGTTGGGGAAAACGGTAAGTTGTTGTGGTAAGTGTGCTTGATGTTTACCTTGTTGTATGGTTGAAAGCTGGTTGAAGCATGTGTTGCTGTATATGCTGTTGATGTTTTGAGCATGTTGCTGGTGTATGCAAGCATGATTTGTGGATATGTGTTGATGTTATGAGGTGATGCTATGCATGGTGAATGTGTTTTGAGCATGTTATGTTGCTAATGTGCTGGTGCTGTTGGATGTTGATGGTGTAAGCATGATCAAGGCATGTTGTTGATATGCTTGATGTTGTGATATTCATGTTGTGTTGATTGTTATGTCATGTAAAGGGGAGGATTCGGGATACCCATTGCCTTATTAATATAGTTATTGTGTTATTTTGGAGTTGGAGTTTGAATCCTTGCTTAATGCTGGTCTAACAGGTTTTGTTTGTTTGTTGTGATTGTGTGTTGTTTGTTGTTAGTGGTATGGCAAAGATGATGAAAGAATGGAGGATGAGTGAAATGGTTGCTGCCTTGGGGCAGGTTGTTAAGTCAAAGGATTCACCCTTTTGTAAAGGTGTTTTGTCTCAGTCTTCTGTGACTGAAGTTGAGATGGTAAGGCAAGGGAAGGAAGCTGGTTCCGGGATGGAAAGTTCTTTACATGTTGTTCAGGAGGTGTTGGGAACATCTCAGGCTATGGTTGAGGTGGGATCAGTGGATGTGCTGGCTAAATGTGTGGGTTTGCCGAAACAGTATTTGTTTGATTTGGGTGCTTTGGAGTACCATGGTTCTTCCCCGGAGATGTTTGAGGTCTGGTTGGCCAATGTAGTTCTGATTTTGGATCAGGAAGGCTGTGATTATGCCTGTAAGCTGGGGAGTGTTGTTTCTTTGATGTTGGAGGATGCTTGTTCTTGGTGGACATCTGTGGCTGTGGCGTCACATATCCTTGATGTTGATTGGGATTTCTTTGTATCTGCTTTCTATGAAAGGTATCTTGGAAGGGAATTTCCAAGGGTTGGGCAAGGTGTGGCTAATGCTGTTGGTGAGCAAGTGTTGCTTGAGCAGGGAGTGGGAGCACAGTCATCTGTTTGTGACCGTTGTAAAAGGCAACATGTTGGAAATTGTTGGGGCGCAGGTGTTTGTTGGAATTGTGGTTCCAAGTTGCATGTTAAGCGTGATTGTCCTCATGGAGTGAAGTCAGCTTTGATGTTGGCTAAAGGATCTTTGAAAGGTCGTGGGCGCGATCGGGGCGAGGTTCAGAAGTGGCAGAGAAAGCAGAAGGTTGTGAAGAGCTTGGGAAATGAAGTTTGCTGGAAGTGTGGGTCTGCTGGACACATGAAGCGTGATTGCTTGATGTTGGCGCGGAACAGTCAAGGTTTCTTATCGCAAGGAGTTGGTGGTGACCCAGGAGTGTTTGTTGGTGCTGCAAGGGTGCAACCAAAGGATGTTGGTTCCGCAAGGAAGAGAGCTCGTTCGATGAAGCTTCAGGGTGGTGTTATGTTTTCAGGTAACCTTGTTAAGTGATCTTTGCTTTAGTTGCTTAGTTTGGTTTCTGTTGGTTTTTCCTTGCGTGGTAAGTTTGGTCTTGTTGCTAGCATGTTTAGGGTAATGATAGTTGTGGTTTGGTGATATCTTGTGGTTAATGGTTGTTGGTATGATGGAGTTAGATAAATTAAAGGTGAGTAAGAGGTTGTTCTTAGACAGATTTTGAGGATGTTATTGGAGGGTGTGAACTGGCATTCATGCACAGTTAAAAGCATTGATATATACTATATTATATATGTTGGTCCATGCATACATGTGGCATGACATTAGAGGTTTTGCATACATGTACATCAGGCATTGATAGGGCATGTAGGTGATCATGCATACGATGTTCACGCTCGCTAATAACTAATCGAATCTGTTAGTGTTGTGGTTGGATTAGGTGGGATGATGGTTTTTAGAGGTTGTTGGTGCTGAGTGGGAGTTAGAAGTGCTGGAGTTTGTTATCTTGTTGCTAATAGAAGTGAGAGTGGAATGGCTTGTTGGTAAAAGGTTAGTGTTGGATGCTCTGAGAGTTTAGTGGTTTGGTGGTGAAAGGTATCGGTTGTGGTTTGTATCAGTTAAGTGGTTTGTTTAGCTGAAAGGAAGTGGTTGTTCCTTGGTGCTAAGTGTTGTTGTAGCTTGGTGGTTGAGTTTCCGAGTGCTGAAGTGGTTTAGCTTTTAAGTTGCTGTGAAGTGTTGTGTTTGTTCTTGGCAATCTTTGAAGAGTTCTGAAGCTGTTGTGTGTGTTTTGGTTCAGTGATGTTCTGGTAGTGCAAGTGTTCTGGTTAAGTATGTAGTGAAAGGGCTGTGAAAGATCGAAGGTTTTCGTTGGTTGTTTGAGTTCTTGTGAGCAGTGGTTGGCTAGTTGTGGTTAAGAAGTTCTGTTTGAAGTCTGTTGATGGTATGTGGAACGGCTGAAGGTTTCAAGTTGAGGTTGTGATGTGATTCTGGTTTTTGGTGCTGGTGAGCTGTTATGGTAATGTTTTTGATGGGTGTAAAGGATTGTCAGCTTCGTTAGAGAGTTTGTGTGAACAGTTGATGTTTAAGGATTTCTGCTTGTTGGGAAAATCTTTGGAAAAGGTTTGGGAATCGCAAGAGTTGTTGAGGTTGAGAGGTTGCCTAGTGGCTGAGTTGGTTTGGTTGTTGTCTTTGAGTAGACAAGTTCTGGAAGATGTGTATTACAGTGTTGTTTGCTGTAAGAGCTGAAGTTCCTCAGGTTGACGTTGGGTTTGTGTATTGTCTGGTTGTGTGGAAGGTTAAGTCGTGGTTACCTTTGAGAGTTTGGATTTGTGAACAGTGTATGGTGGAGGTTTTGTGTGGAATGTGATCAGTGGTGTTGGTTAAGGCTTTTGTGTTGCTTTGTGTGTTGCTTGAGAAGGTTCTGTTCTCTTTTCGCCGGTTGAAATTTCGAGGACGAAATTTCCTAAGGGGGGGAGAGTTGTAACGCCCCGGTTTTGGGCTCAGAAGTTTTGGCGTTGACCGGTTCGGTCAAAGTGCTGATCGAATATATAAGAGTGAATTTAGGAAAGCCTAGTTCGGGTTGCATTAAAAATATGGAAAAATATTCTAAAATTATATTTTAATATATAAAGGTGAACTGTGAAATCAATTTTGGAAAATGAGGTTCGGAAGGTTGACATTTTGGCTAGTGACCAAAATGTAATTTTTGAAAGTTGCGGGACAGTTTTATAAAGGATTGAAACTTTGAATCTTTAAGGAGCTATTATTCCAAAAAGGATTTCTCCAGATTTTTCTAAGATATTTTAAGTCTAAAATCTGATTTTTAAAGGTTATGAAAAGGAGGGAAATCATTTTTAACCAATTTCCAACTAATTTTCCATTTTCTCTCAAATTCTCTTTTCTCCCATTTTCTCTCTACCCAAACAAGATTTCCTCAGATTTCTTTCTCTGATTTTGACATCTTAATCCCTCATTTCAACTCTCATTTGATTCCTAATCATCTCATCATCAAACCTCTCAAATTGCAAATTGTTTCATCAAGCATTTTGGCTCTAAAATGGAGAAATTCAAGTTTGGAGGTAAGAACGTCCTTCTCCTCTAAACTATCAGTTCTTTACTGAAATTCCTAAGTTCTCAATCCTTGATTCATGTTTTATTAAAGGCTTTTCAATTGAGATCTTGATTTTTGGCTAAAATGCAAGATTTGGTGATTTTGGTGAAAATTTCGTGTGATCTGTTTAAGCAGGGTTTTGAGGTGTTAAAATGATGTTAAATGAATGCTAAAATGATTAGAAGTTGAGGTTTAATCAATGCAATCCCGGATAGGTTGAATTTCCTAAGTTTGGCTTGAGTTTTTGGTTGTTTTTGGAGTGTTTTTGGTGATCTGTTATACCTAGAGGTATAAGGATGTGGTTGTGATCATTTTGCATGTTATTTGATGTATAAAAATGGTTAGAAGTGATGGATCTTGGCTGGGTTAAGTTTTGGAAGTGTTTGGAGGTGATTTCGGTTGTGTTTGGTAGCCAAATTGCTAGTTTTGTGATGAGCAGCGAGTTGTGTTGATGTTGCTGGTGTTTTAATGCATATGGATGCATTAATGTTCTGTTTTTGTGTGCTTGAAACAGGGGAGGTTGATCCTTGAGCTTTGGAGGTGTTTTCGGAAGGTTTCGGAAGCTTGGAAAGCTTGTTGGCTAGGCTTGTTTGGTAATCGGTGAGTGAAGTTGGGATTTCAGCTTTTGAAACATGGTTTGAAGGTTTTTGGGAGCTTAGTTTAAGTCTAAACAACTTTGCTAAGCCCAAGAGTAAGTGAAGAGGTTTTTGCTCTTGGATTGTGTATGATTTGGTTTTAAAATCAATTGTGGTTGATGATTGATGTGCATGTGTTATTGCATGGTTTAATTCTGTTTTGTAAGCATGTTTTAGCATGGTTTAATGCTGGTTTTGAAAGTCAATTGAAAAGGATGCTCAAGGTAAGAGATCCTTGGTTATGTTTATGGAAATTGTGATTTTGATGCATAGTGATGCGTGTTGTTCATTGGCTTTGTATGATGCTTAAAAACAGTGAGTTGATGATGATTAATGATGATAATTGTACCTTTTGCATATTGTTTATGCATGTGAATCATTGAGCTAATGATGTGGTGGTTTTGCATTATGTGTATGCATGTGAATCATTGAGCTAATGATGTGATGACCTTGCATTGTGTTTATGCATGTGGAACATTGGATATTATGGTAAGATGGTTATGTTGGCAAGAGATGTGAATGGTTCTTGGTTCGTTGATCGGGTATAATTAGCCGGCTATAGGATTGGGTGCACCGTGAATAAAGTCGCCTTGAAGGCGGAGTGGTCAAGTGTGGACCGGTTAGACTCCCCTCAAGTATTCCTAACGAGATGAGGTCAGTGGAGGGTGTGCCCACGGGAGGACCTCGGTTGCTTAAGGTCGTAGTGGAGGTTGTTGCCCACGGTAGACCTTGGTTAAGTAAAGGTTATAAGGTGGTTAAAAGTCCTTATGTGAGAACCTTGTACTTGTTAAGATCACAATGGCAATGGTTAAGTCCATGTGTGGATCTTGTGTGTGATGTCCCGGATCTCGTTAGATGATGTCTACAACTACCAATCGGTTATGCAAAGGTTGTATGGTGGTTGAAAGTCCATACGGAAAAGACCTTGTGCATGTCAAGGGTGTATGGCGGATGGAAGTCCATACATGGTAACCTTGAGGAAAAGCTAAGGTTGTATGGTGTTTAAAAGTCCATGCATGGGAACCTTAGGTTGTTAAGGTCAAATGGAGGTTGATGCCCATTTGGAAGACCTTGGATTGGGTAGTGTGTAGGAAGCATTGGGACACGCTTGTGATCCGCGTATCCGATCGGGTTGAAAGTTGGAAAGTGAATATGGTTGATCTCTTGGAAGCCAATATAATGTTCTTGATCATGTGAAGCATGGGATTGCTTGAAATGATGCATAGTTGCATGTGAAGCATGGAATTGCTTGAAATGATGCATAGTTGCATGTGAAGCATGAGATTGCTTGAAATGATGCATGGTTGCATGTGAAGCATGAGATGCTTGAATTAATGCATGTTTGCATGAGAAGCATGAGATGTTTGGTAAGATGCATTGTTGCATGAGATGTGTAAATGCTAGTGGAAGCATGTTACTTGTATGTTGAACAAGTGTTGGTTATCATTTGATAAATGATGCATGTGAGCATGGATTACCTATGTTGCATTGAAGTCATGTATGACTTGTTGTTAAAGGCATGTGAATACGATGTTATGGTTTTATAGTGCATTGATTAAATGCATGAAATGGTTTAATTGAACTATGGTTTTAAATGGTTTCTTGCTTGATGTGGTTTTCAAGTTAAAGAAAGGTATGTTGTGGAAAGGATGTGTTTTCCATGGTTTTGTTTAAGCTTGGCATATGGTGTTTATGCATGTTTTGAGCTTGATGTTGAAAAGAGTTTTCGAACATGGTTTTGGAAAGCAAGTCGGGTTGGTTTTAAAGTGTTTTAAAGACCCGCTGCATTGATGGTGTTTTGGTTTTGAGCATTCCTCACTAAGCATTATGTGCTTACGCTCCTTTTTGTCCATCAATGCAGATTCTTGAAGTGTTGGGCAGCAAGGAGCAAGGGATTCAAGGTGGACTCCAATGGAGATGTATGTCTCGGTGAATAGCTATAGTTAATAAGGGCAATGGGGTAGAATCTCTCGGATTGTTGTTATTGTGATCGCATGTGTTGATCAAGAATGTTTATGTACTGTTGTTAATGATGTTGAATCATGAATTGGTTTAATTGAGGTTGCTTGAAGGATTTGTGCATGAAAGGTAGCTTAAGTAGGAAGCATGTCATTTAAATTGGGGCTTTTCATGTGTGTTGGTTATATGTTGAATTGATGATGCATTTATGGTCTCTGCATGTTGTTTATCTTTGAGGAATGATTTGGTGATGTTAATTTGATGTTTGAAGCATGTTTGATGCTGTTTTCAAGTCGATTTCAGACAGGGGTATCGGTACTCGGGCTCGCGTATCGATACGCCTGAGCTAAATATGCTCTTTTCTGCCCAGGCGTATCGGTACGGTTGTGGGGGTATCGATACTCATCTGGGTAAAGTTTGAATGTCGTATCGGTACAGGGGATATCGTATCGATACCGTTGCTCGAGTTTGGTTACTGCCTTCCCCGCGTATCGATACGACTTCAGGCGTATCGATACGTGTTCTGTTATTTCGGTTAAAAGTATCTTTTATGTTTTGTAAAGTTTGCATTTTGGTCCTGAATCTTGTTTGTGCAATTGCAAGAGTTCGGGATGTCCGTTTGAGCTGAAATTTGGAAGAGAAGCATGTAACATGATTAATTTTAAGTTGGTAACTTAAAATCTGGTTAAGTCCTTGAAGTTCTCAGAAATTACAATTTGGTCCTTAAAGTTGTAATTTGTTCAATCGGGTCCCTGTTTGATCTCTGATGTTTGTGATCTTTGAGCATGGTGTTTGCGTGATCACACATAGGGTTAATGTGCATCTAGACAAGATTAAAAAAAAGGGTCGTTAATCAAGGTTGACTTTCGGGTTGACTTTGGTTTTCCCCGTGTAATCTTCGTAGTTCGGGTCAACCGTCTAGGCCGGGCTACGGGGGTTACACATAATACTTTTATCAATTTTTCATCAGAATATTCTCAAACACAAACATCATCACCGCTCTACCTTACATGTAATCTAATATCAGTTACCTCATATGATCAAACCTTCATTATCTATCTAATTCATATCTTCAATTCCACACACATTAACCATCTCAGTTACTTTATCTAGAATCAAATTCATCATGTTAATCCAAATCATAGACGAACATTACCGACCTTCCTTGCCAATACATATCGAGCTATTATGGACAAAATGATCAGATGCACTTATTACATGAAATGGTTCGACATCAGAGTCTCGGCTTGATGGAGTACGGTTAAGATCTAGGGGCATGCATAGACCAGACACCCTATGACAGACGATCAGTCGATCAACCCAGAATGACGCAACTCTAAGCTCTGATACCACTAAATGTAACCCCCTAGACCCGCCTATACGTTTCGCGGATCCTAGAAAGTCACATTAGGGTCACAAGAGCGACCCACCGTAAAAATCCACATAAAACATTTCTAAAAAAATAAACTCATATTAAATTATAACGGTAACTTTTGTTGAAAATACTCTTTCATGAACTTATTTAAACATGTAACAAAAATTTCAGAAAAATATTTTACGGACACTGTCATAAAACAATAGTGACATGCATGCCCACTAACTGTGTTGGTACCGTACTCCAAAAGCAACACCGAAGGAACACCAAACACTGATGTCGGTCATCGAGCCATGTTAGATTTATTTTTAACCTGCGACGGTAAAACAACGTGAGCTTCGGAAAGCTCAGTAATACAGAACTACCAATGGATGCTATAAGTAACATATATGTATATGGTAGGCATAACATTATCATGATGTTTCGGGCAACAATATGCTACAAAGATACGATCAGATATTCCAATGATGCGGTATGCATGAAGATAATATAATTATTCTTTATTCAATCACTGAGTATCATACTAGGAACATATAGACTAAAGAGTTAGACAAGATATGGATTACGATAGTTAAATCAGAGACTTAGTGTGTGTTCCAACGGTGCAAAGTTAACACATACAAAGTAACGGTGTGGTGAATGCTATTTCATTGTTATATGATTTTAACGATAAAGTTCATTTTATATTTTCTATCTACCCTCCAACCAAACTCCGGTATGCAGTTCCCCAGAACTGCAACTATCACGGGCATTAACCCAGGCCCATTGGGCGTAGGTGCCAGCCTAAGGGGATACCTTAGGTACGGTACGGTAGGAATTACCCTAGCCGAAGCATAGGAACCTGAAACGGTAAGGAATTACCAGCCTAATCAGGACTGAACCTACGGTAACTTCATACTCTATCCCAAAATATCCCGGTAACGGTATAGGTAGTGACAATAGTAATCGGTAGTAATTAGTGATAGTCAAAAATGATCTATAACAATAATATTCGGTAGCATTCATTGTTAATCAGTAATATAACAGTGAATATAAAGTAAACTTTAGTTTTCGATTAAACGATAACTAGCGAGTATATACAAATTTTATTTTATTTTCTTTTTCTCTTTCTTTTTTTTGTTCAGATACATATGTATATTTTGGTTTGATAAAAGACATATTTCGTATCGAAAGACAGCCTAGGGTTCAGGACGGTAGAATATTTATGTGCACTTGGAACACACTAAAAGGAACCATTTATTTCTCAGAGATACTTGGTATTTACAAGGAGAGATGAAACACTGAACTTTTAACGATTCTGAACCGATTTCAGAGACGATGTCCCTATCTCAAAGGGGGGCCTTGTAATCAATGTCTTCGATCAAGCATTCGAAAATTGATACGATATGATCGGTTAGGATCTCAAATGTGTCAAGATTGTTCTGATCATTTGACCAATAAGGGCATTTTGGTCATTTAACACTCCGAGGCAGTTCCATAATCTGATCCCGAGGGGATAGGTCAATGATTTGTCGCGCTGAAGATTTCTGATGGTTTACTAGGCTTCAAAGACCTTTCCACTATACTCATCTCGCCGATACATTACTTTCCAAACATTTAAATCGGTGCACTTTCCCTATGTTCACTATTTAATTCTGACTGTGTTATACATCTGTATGAATCGCTGTCACATTATCTCGAAACATGCCTCGAGAGGTTGAACATGCATTTATGCCAATTTGGGTATCAAGAAATGATTGACATACTTAACCCAAACTTCAACCCATTTGAATATTGCAATCATTTGCGTGCGGTCAAAAGTTCAAGATTTCGAAGCTTTTACTTATCTCAGTCGAGAGGGCATCCCAATTATTTAAAGTGCAGTCGTTCACGTTCTTTCAGGCCTTTTGAACCACTTAATCATCTTAATCACTAGTTTATATCTCGTCATATGGTTAATTCGGTAGTTTTGGGTGCCCGGTGGCATCTTAGTCCCTTTTAGCCAATTCGTACATGTCAGTATTTTCAATTCTTTCAATTATTTCGATCCTTTCGACCATTTTCCAACCATCCATTATTTTCAAAACACGAGGATAGACCCATCATCTCTATTAATTTAGAAATTCCAATGCCCAAGTACATTTTGGTCATTTGATGACTCGATTGTATCGGTATTTTCAATTCTTTTACTCGATTCTGCCATTAATAGCAATTATGTATCTTCTGATAGTTTGATTGATCCGAACCTATAAAGAGTTTTCCCCCACAAATTATCTTCAGAGGTTTATTCAGGATTTACGATAAATCCGAGTGCTTATCTTTCTTGAATGTTTAAGTCTTACTATCGCATCTCTCTGAGTAATTCGAGACTTTTAGATGAATCAATTGTTTTACCGGATTTAGTGTAGGTTTCAGCACCACTTTCATTATCAGGGGTATTTCTGTCATTTTCACATCGAGGGCATTTTCGTAATTATCTACTCCAATATTTCTGTCGTTTGACAAACTTACATTATTAATCGGGTTTGGAGATTGATTGCCTCGTTAACTATTTGTTGGATTCCAGATTCTTTGATTTATCATCTTTCTCATTCGATTATTCCAAGCTTATCTATAACGTCGTACATTTTCATATCCGGTTAGACTTAAGCAGAATTAACGGTACTCATCATCATATGTGTGCATGCGTTAACCGAATACTAACATGTTCACGAGCATACAGGAGGTAGCAGTGTATTACCATGAATCTTTGCTATACAGGTCGACTGTGATACTCCATTCGATAATACTCGAACCCGAATTCAACGTCCTTTACTCTGCGGATACGAATACACATGAATACCTTCAATTAAATATAATCTCTAATCAATCCTTAATTTGATCACATAACTCTTCAATAAATAAATAAAAAACTTAACACATGCATTCTCGGGTTCAAAGTCCAATTCGAAGGCTTTCGGGTTAGAATTTCACGAAACGGGCTTCAAAAATGGACTTAGGACGTCGAAAAACATAAAACAAGGCTTTTCGGGAAAAGTTGACTTTTTGGTCAAAGTCAACGCTGACGTCAGCGGGTCAACAGCCAATAGGGGTCAGAGTCAACGATGACGTCATCATAGGTCAGCGCTGACGTCATCAGTCAACTGAGTTGACTCAGATGGGCTGACTCACTGAGTTGACTCGAACGGGTTGACTCACTGAGTTGACTCGGACGGGTTGACTCGAACGGGGTCAACGGGTCAGGTTAACGGGTCGGGCAGGTTCGGTTTAGGTTGACTCAGATCGGTTTGAACCGGTTTAGGCCGATTTACTTACCCAAAACGAAATGGGTCGCCGGACGGTCATCGGAGACACATTTTTACGTCGAATCTACCGGAAAAAGAGAGTTTATCAGACCCCTAACAAAACTCATGCATCAAAAACATGAAATAGGCCGGAATCATGTCGGAAATTACCGAAAATGCCAAAATTTCGTCGGAAAGCTTGAAGCTCCGATGAGCGTCTTACCGGCGTCGAACGGATGATCGGTTGACTGGGTTTTATCCGTCGTGACGCGGGAAACGCAGATCTGGTGGCCGTGACACGAACGGGCGGCGAGGATGGCCGGAAACGGCGAAAAAAGGAAGGGCGACGCTTGGGTTTTGACGGACTTCAACCGGCTCTCCACGGCGAATGGCGGCACATCACTGCGCGTGGAGGGCTGGGTCACGATCGGAGCAGGGTGACGGTCACGTGGGTGCTGGCGGTGCACGCCACGGCCCGGCGGTGACATGGCGTTCGACGGCAGGGAGAGAGGTGACTGAGGGAGAAAAGAACATTATGGTTTCTCACACCAACGAACAGACAACACTAAGGGGTTGCTAAAGAGTCATAACAATTTTATTATTTTGCATATGCCCAACGGATATAAATTCAAAACCAACCCGAGATAGATTTAGACCAAGAATGGTCTTGGCTTTGATGGTTAGGACCTTTATCCATAAGACTAGAGGGCACAGGTTCAACCCCTCACAACCACAAATCCCCCCTTTTTTATACAATATATATATATATATATGCATATATTTGAATCCCAAAATCTTGGGGTGTGACATGGACAACGCCGAGGTAAACTCTTTCATGCTATTTATTATGCTAGTCGAACTTTGAATGATGCACAAATAAATTACACTGCTACTAAAAAAGAATTACTTGATGTAGTATTTGCCTTTGATAAGTTTAGGTCATACTTGATAGGCACTAAGGTCATAGTTCATACCGATCATTCAACCATTAAGTACTTAGTGACTAAAAAGGATGCTAAACCTAGACTTATTAGGTGGATACTCTTGCTACAGGAATTTGACTTAGAAGTTAGAGATAGGAAAGGATGTGAAAACCAGATAGTTGACCATTTATCTAGGCTAGAAAATGCTATCACACAAGGTAGTGAAACTGAAATTAAGGAGGAATTCCCTTATGAGAAACTGTTAGCTGCTACAACAATTTCGTGGTATGCTAATATTGTTAATTATCTTGTTAGTGGTATTTTGCCTCCTGATTTATCTAGCCAGGGACTCAAGAAATTCAGACATGATGCAAGATTCTACTATTGGGATGAACCCTACTTGTTCAAGTAATGTCCTGATCAGGTCATAAGGAGATGTGTTCCGGCGGAAGAATACCATAGCATTTTGTACCACTATCATTCATCACTATGTGGAGGGCATTTTGGTGTTCCTAGAACTGCGGCAAAGGTTCTTCAAGCAGGATTCTATTGGCCTACACTTTTTATGGACGCACATGAGTTCTACAACACTTGTGATTGATGCCAAAGAACGGGGAACATCTCCAGGCGGAATGAAATGCCATTGCAAAATATTCTGGAGCTTGAAATCTTTGACATGTGGGAATTGACTTAATGGGTCCATTTCCTGTATCATATGGAGATCTATATATTTTGCTAGCAGTCGACTACGTGTCAAAATGGGTGGAAGTTGTTGCCACCCCAAGAAACGACTCCAAGACAGTCATGAAGTTTCTTCACAAGAACATCTTCACTAGGTTCGGAGCACCCCGAGCCATCATCAGTGATGAAGGAACTCACTTTGACAACAAGCTTATTGCTAAAGCACTACATCGCTATGGAGTCAGGCACAATATTGCTACATCATATCATCCGCAGACAAACGGACAAGCTGAAGTTTCCAACCGAGAATTCAAGCAAATCTATGAGAAGGTGGTTAATCCTAAGAGAAAAGACTGGTCCCCCAAGTTGGATGAAGCACTTTGGGCATATAGGACATCCTTCAACACACCTTTGGGCATGTCACCCTTCAAGCTTGTATTTGGCAAGGAGTGCCACTTACCCGTGGAGCTTGAGCACAAAGCTTATTGGGCAATCAAGAAACTCAACATGGATGCCCAACTTGCTGGTGAAAGAAGGTTACTAGAGCTCAACGAGCTGGAGGAATTTAGAGCCCAAGCATATGAGAATGCTCACATCTACAAGGAGAAAACCAAGAAGTGGCATGACAAACACATTTTGCCAAGGCATTTCTCAGAAGGTCAACAAGTGCTTCTCTACAACTCCAAGCTAAAGCTTTTTCCTGGAAAACTGAAATCAAGGTGGTCAGGGTCATTCATCATACACAAGGTGTACCCTCATGGCGCAGTGGATATTAAGAAGTTGGACGACGATGAAGTCTTCAAAGTCTATGGCCAACGCCTGAAGGTGTACAGTGGAGCCCCTATCCTCAGAGACAAGTCATACCTAGATGTTCACGATCCTTGAAAGTTTGCATCTCTAACCCTATCTTTTATGCTATAGCATGTCCATAAATAATGCTTTTCTTTTTAGTCTAGTTTTATGTTATCTTTGCCTTTAATTTTCATATCTTTTCACGTAACCCTCGTACAAGGCTTTCTCTTTCCTAGTACAATGTCAGGTACAGAGGCAGGAGTGCATGCCGTCTACAGGGTTGGTAGAAAAAAGGGAAAAGGACATAGAGTTTGTTTTTATCCATTTTTGGAGGGACGAAAGAAAAGGGGAAAGAAAAAGATAAGGAGGTTTTATCCGAAAAGTGGGGGAGACGAATTAAAAAAGAGAGAGAAAAACAAAAAGCATGAGAGAGAATGTTCATCTATTTAATGAGGAGAAACTCTAGCCACATAAACCCATATTCTCTCTCTCCAACCGTCAGCCATCGCATTAACTCCAAAAAAAATTCTCTCTCCCTTAAAGCCGACACACGTCCCCATCACCTCCCATCTTCCATTAATTCATCAGTTTTCCCCGCCTTTTTCAACTTCCCATATCTTCTTCATTATTTGTCCCCTCACCTTCTTCATCTTCTTCAACACTCAAAACTTTCCCCCCATCTTTTCGATTTTCTCCCAAACACACAGAATACCCATCAACATTTTTCATTCCCTTCACCTATTTACTCCTCCCCACTTTTCAACAAAAACTCCATGGCTCGTTGCAAAAACGCCCATGAGACTTCTGACCGTCCCAAACAACAACCAGTCCTTGAAATTCCTAAATTTCTTGACGAGGCAGCAAAGGAGAGATGGACAAACCTCAAGGACAGGAATGTTCTTCCAGAATTAGGGTTCAAATACCCTCAAGAGGAAGAAGATCAGTTCGACCAGTCTGTAACAGACGTCATTGGCACACATGGTTGGAAAACTTCGCTGCTCACCCTGAGGAGATTTGCACATCACTTGTAAAGGAGTTCTATGCACACCTCACAAGTCCAACCCAGTTTACAGTTCATGTGCGAGGCGAGCAGATAAAATCTACTGCCACAGCAATCAACAAGTTCTATGGGCTAAAGCATACTGTATACCGTCACACTTCTTTTGTGATGACAATGGACGCGCAGACGCAGCGCGAGGTGCTAGAGGACATCTGTTTTCAAGGAACGGTGCTGGACAATAACAAGTCAATTGAGAGAGGATGCCTTAAACCTGAGGCAAAGGTATGGAATCACTTTGTGAGACATAAGCTTATGCCTACACTACACACTACCACCGTCCACATCTCTCGACTTTTTCTCATTCGTTCTATAATACATGGTAGACAAATTGACATAGGAAAGATAATAGTGGATGAGGTATATGCTTGTTTGAAACGGCCCCGTAGTCCCCTTGTTTTTCCTAACCTGATTACTGCCTTGTGTAAAAGGAAAGACGTCTCCATAGACAATCTTGTAGATACAACTCTTTCAGGAAAGACAGGTTTGACTCCAGCCCTCGTTACAGAACTTCGAGGATTTAATGAAGACATGCCTCATCAAGCAGTGGAGGGAGGAGCTAAGAGTTTTGCTGCAGCACGAGTGGCAGCATTGGTGGCAACAACAAAAGAATCGAGCTTTGAGCTCAGCCTGATGAAGGCACACCAGCGGGCGTACTTCATGTACGCCCAACACCACGACAATGCCATAGCATCCTACTTAAGCAAACTCCTACCGGACCAGAACGTCTCTTTTCCAGTATTTCCTATGGAGTTACTACAAGCCCCCACCACTGCTACAGCAAGCACAATGTCTCCCAGTGACCCCTAGCTCCGTCCCACCTGCTGCTAAGAAAAAGACTCCAAGAAAGAAAGCACCAGCAACTCCAACTGCCCAGCCAGAACAAGAAACTCCTTCTGGTCCACCCACTGTAGAAGAAATCGACCCAGCAGCCTCTCCGGCCAAGAAAAGGAAATGCACCAGAAAGGAAACTAATCCTAAACCATCACGACCAGAAAACCCACTTCTTGAGCCAGAGCACGTACCAAGTGATCCTGAGGAAACCCCTCAAAAGGAAACTGCTACAGCACAAGCAACTGAGCCGACACCAGCACAATATGAGGATGCTACATCATCCAGACTGAAAACTCGCATCAAACATACTGCTGGATGTGTCAGGCCCTCGTCTAGTGCTCAATCAGTCTCATCAGAGAGTGTGGACGATGTGGCAAACCCACACCACTACTCCTCTGAGACATCAATGGACAACACCAGCAGCACCACCTAGCCTCCGCACCCAGGAGGTAACTAACTTTTTTCTTTTCAATTTTTCATTTTTCATGGCATATAGTGTAGAATAGTTTATGCATTGCGGACACTGCATTTCTCAAGTTTAGGGGTGTTAGTGTTCATAGTTAATAATTTGCTTTAGCATATGCACTATAGGATAGAACAAAATTTTTACTATGGCATTCTGTTTAGTCTAGAGACAGCTTATGAATGTATTTATGATGTCTGACGATGAAATCTCTAAGGCCTGAACTAAGTTAGAAAAACACAACTAGTTGAGATCTGTATAACTGACTTTAGGATCCAGTTGTTAAAAATTTTGTTACATAGCTGCTCTCTTTCTATAAGTAAGTTTGTTAGAAATTTTTTTAGGAAAAACCCTAGTAAACTCTGATATGTAAACTCTAGAGAACTTAAAAGAAAAACTAGACGAACCTGTGCTAAAACAAACGAATAAATGCTACGGCATATCTGTAGAAGGACACTCCGCTTTGCTATAGCTTTTTCAGTGTTCATAAAAAAATAAACAAACAAGGAGAAAATAAAGCTTTGCTTTAGCATATGAGTGAATGAAAGTTGTCACGGGATGACTCTGCCTACTAGCTCGGGGGTGAGAGGTTTGATCCCTGCTCATCTAGAGTTAAGGACGGTATTTGTGATGAGCTGACACCCTTCGTAGCAGAAAACCTATATCTTTGGGAGTCTAAAAATTGGAAATGAACTAGAGAACATAATTAGGGTATAACTAGGGAGCTTCCTTAAAAATTTGTCTCACCAGCTTATGTATAGGAGGAAGGTAGCCACGCACACACGCACACAGCTTAATCCTAAGGAAGGTTCTTAAGGATCTCATGTCTGGTTGTGTATATTTATTTATCTGCCTAAGTTATTTCTGAGGACTGAACTATTGCCATAGCAACCCTCTAGGTTAAATCTTTGCCATAGTAGGTCTTTTGTTTTGTTCTATTCATTGCTTGAGGACAAGCAATAGCTTAAGTTTGGGGTGTGATAACAGCATAAATATCCTTGTTTTCATACCTTTTTGCTATAGCATTTGCCTGTTCTTGAGTTCATACCACAACATTTAGACTACATTTGGGTTACATTTTCTTCTTCTGGGTGCATCTTTATCTTTGCTGGTTATTGGTCCATATCGAGGGGTACTGCTCGGAAGGTTGGTTTTGGTTTCGTTGGTGCGCAGGAAAGGAGTCAAAAGAGAAAGCCGGTGCCGGGAATTGCTATAGCATGATGGAAGTGGATATTGGCCAACACGTGAGATACACGTAAGCTGCAGAAGCACGTGAAAACGCAGCAAAGGACGTTCTGACATGTGCAGCAGCCGGTACCCACCTGCAGTCTGTCCTCCTTGTCCCCTCGTGGCAGACCTTGTCGGTGGATATTCCTTGGGATTATCAAGGCATCTTTAGGGCACCACACCCTAGAAGCCTCCACTACATAAAGGGGAAAGAAGCTTGGAGAAAAGTGTGGTATATTGTGTTGCAAAAAGAGAGGCAGAAGAGAGAGAAAATGAGTGGGAAGTTTTTCACCTTCATCTTCTCCAGCTTGGTGTCCTCCATCGTTGAAGCTCCAAGGAGTGGCCTCACTGGCCTCGAGAGAGGCGGTGAGCCTAAGACAGTCGGCCAGTTTATGGCGAAGAAGGAGTTCACCTTTCTTTCTGTCGCTATAGCAATTTCTTGTCATATCTTTATATTTGGTGATGTTATCGCAATGATACGTTGGATGATATTACCCAGCCACGAACTGTTTTAGGTGGCTTGGGTTTGATGGATGATTTTTATTTTGAGTACTTTTTAATGCATGTTATGGCTTTTTCAGTGTTTATCATGATTCTATGCTTTGCTTATGCATTTCTCATTTCCTTAAAGTTGTAAGAGCTTAGGGTTGTAAGTGCTTTGAGAGATAGGCCCTACCTTAAGCGCCTTTGAGAGTTGGTCGTTCTTTAAGTGTATGTTGGGGTTAGTAATCGAGAGAGCTAGCCTTAGAACCCTCATAAGCAATGGAGTGACTGTTGAGAGGCAGACTCTAACCTACATTAGAGATAAGTGATAGGTTTCAAGGGCTAAAAAGGATAGTTCGTGAAGGGTAGGGGAGCGTTAAGAGTTTACGCCGAGAGGTATGGCTGTAGCATTTCTGACTCCCAGTTTCCTTGCTAGAGATAGTTTAGGAGCATTCTTAGCAAATCCCGCCTAGCATAGAAGATAGCTGAAGAGCCTTAGTATCGTTAAGAAGCTTGAGTTAGGTTGTCCATCATTCCCAGCCAGTCATTCCGTGGTGAGTTTTGCATACGAAAGGGGACTTGTCTATCATATTGTTATCTCATCTTCCTCTGCACTGTTTTGCTTTAGCATTATTTTACACCATTTCTTTTACTATAGCATTATCATCTGCAAAAAGTTCAATCTTTATTGATTGTTTACGGTTTTTGTTTTTATCACTTGTTCTTTTTGTTTTTGTACAAATTTATTTTAGGTTTTTCGTTTTTCTTTTCAGCTGTCTTGCTAGTGTATGACCAGAAGGCGACCTAGAGGACCCCTGCAATCACCTATTTCTGAGATCGAGCATTTCTTGAGACTTAGGAGACGTGTTCGACGAGAAGAGAATAGAAATATGAACGGAGAAATACCACCACCTCAAGGTAACGAAGATGCTATGGCAAATGGCCAGGGAGAAGTAGCTCGACCACGAGCTATTAGGGATCATTTAACTCCTATCTTGGATGATCTCTATCCCGGAATAGTAGCTCTAGAAATTCAGGCAGCCTAGTTCGAGCTTAAACCTGTTATGTTCAACATGTTGAACACTATTGGTCAGTTTGGAGGTATGCCTCACGAAGATGCAAGACAACATATATGTGCTTTCTTGGAAGTTTGTGACTTATTCAGACAGCAAGGAGTGCATGAGGATGTGCTAAAGCTTAAAATGTTTCCATATTCTTTACGTGATCGTGATAGAGCATGGCTAAGTGGAGTGCCAGCTGAATCAATGGAGACTTGGACAAACCTATGCAAAAGTTCAATCATTATTGTTACAGCAACCGTGAATACCTCCAATCCCTGTGGAGATGATACTCACGCATCACTTTATTACTCGTTCGACGTGTATACTTGCACTATTTGCGTATCAATTATAGTATTGCAAGATCGCGCAACAGTCGCCACCAATATTTTTTGGAAAAAAAGTGTGATTAGATCACTTTTTAAAGATAGTGTTTTTTTAATAAAACGTTTTTTGTTTTAATAAAACAACGGTTTTGGTCTGCAAAAATCAGAAAATAGGTTCGGGGGTCGGTTACGCGTGGGGAAGGGTTAGCACCCCCACGACGCCCAAAATTTGTACCTAATTGGTTTTAAAATCATTTTCAAATCTGAAATTTGCAAGTCAATAAAGGTTCGACTTTACTTGTCCGTTTAATGAATATTAGTCTATTTTAATGGCCTTATCACCCGGGAGATAAACTTTAATCACCACCAACATTTTTGGCACTAACCCCTCATTCTCATTTGATAAGACGCCACATTAAATTAATTTTACTTTTTTAAACAACAAAGAGATTTAGGTGCGTTGAGCATTTTATTTTTTATTCTAAGTTTGATTATTTAAAAACCTTAAAAACGTCTAAGTCTTTTATTTCTAATTTAAAGTTTAAGTATGCTTAAGTGTATTTTATTTTTTGTGAAGAACATTTTCGACAAAACATGTCTCTAACTAAGCTTTAGTCCCTAATCCTAAGTTTTCACCTATTTCTAAAACAAGCAAGCAACTTATTATTTTTTTTTGAGTTTTTTCCCTTTTATTATTCCTTTAAAAAACTTATTTCTTTTTTACTTCTTTTATTTTTAAAGTCAAGACCACTTTTTACATTTTTACATTTTTTATTTTTTATTTTTTTTACCATTTTGTGTTTTCCTTTTTCAAAACAAAGAATTTTCTCTCTTTTTAAATTTATTTTTATTTTTCTTATTTTTTAAGTTTTTCTTTTAAAACGACCCCTTTTCAAAATAAATTTTGTTTTTTCTAAAGAACTTCTTTTTAAGTTTTTTCCTTTTCAAAAATTTATTTATTATCTTAGACCCTAAACTTTTAATTAAAACCTTTTGTTTTCTTTTTCTTGAAAACTTATTTTTTTCCTTTTTTTCCTAAAAAATCTATTATTTTTTCTTTTAAAATCATTTTTTCATTTATTATTTAAAACTAAATTTCATAAAATCTTTTTATATTTTTTTAAATCAAGCCCCTTTATTATTTCACGCCTCATATTATTGTTTTTCCTAATTAAATCTCTAATTTCAAGTTTTTCAATTTAACCACATTTATTTAATTTATTCATGCATTTTAAATCTAAACATCTTTTAAATCAATTTATTCATTCCTAAAGATCAAAATAATCTTAACAACATTTTTTAAGCATGCAAAAATTTTTAAGATCAAACTAAAATTAAAACGGAATTTTAAAACGAAAATGTTACCGGAATCGCGAATGATTTTCCGACTTTGAGAAAACAACCTAAAAATTCACAAACAACACAAATACAAACACCAAAAATTCAGCCAAGAACAAACATAAAAAGAAACAAAAAAAAAGATAAAAATTTTACCGAGAAATTGACTAACGAAGAACTCGAATCAGGGCTTCTCGAAATGCTCAAAAACGCCTCCGAAAAATTGCTCCCAAACTCGAAATTTTACTCCAAAAATTTCCAGCAAACTCTTGAAAAATTCAGAGAATTTTTTAGATTTTTCCTAAGCTTTTTCTAGTTTTTTCTTCAATTTGTGTATGATGAACAAGTAAAAGGGGATGGGGTATTTATACTTGAATTTGAGCTTCAAATTCAAGCCAAATCGGGATTTAATCCCCAAATTGGAGCCAAAATCTGAGCAATGGCTTGATTCTCAGTAAAACCCCTCAATTCTCATCCGATTTGATCCAATATTAGACCTGAATTTTCCCTTTGATTCGAGCCTAGGGTTTGACCTCTTATCTTAGTGTTTTTGCAGATTCCGGCGAGCACGGGCGGCGGTGACGATCTGGGTTGGTGGTATTGGGTCGGCGGCGGCGAGGCGGACCGACCGGTACCAAAGGCGTCGGTGGTCGTGGCTTGTAGGCGCCGGCGGGCCACCGTGAAATCGCGGTAGGGGTTTGGTTTGGGGAACCAGCCCGCGCATGTAGCCCACGCGCTGCTTCCCTCTTTTTCCTTTTTTTATTATTTCTTTCTTTCTTTCTTTCTTTCTTCATTTCTTTCTTTCTTTTGCTGATTTTTGACTGCTTTTTTTTGCTGTTTTTTTTATCACATTTATTTTTCCACCTCACTTTATTTCCTCTTTTTTTCATAATTATTATACACCATAATTACATTTTTATCTTTTCTTTTTTTATCTTTTTTTCTTTTAAAAAATGGGCTTCAACATAAAAAAATGGGCTTTGTTCTCTTTATTTAAAAGTGGGCTTTTTGGAGATGCGTCTTTATTTATTTAAAAAGTGTGCCTTTAAAAGGAATTTTTTCTTTTTTTTTCTTTTTTTATTTGCTCTTTTTATATTATATATTTTCTTTTTATTCCTTTTTTTTATTTTCTGGTTATTAAAACTAAGGTAAAAATTTAGTGACAACACAAGCCCAGTTCTCCATTGGGTGAAACAATCAGACAAAAGAATCCTCGTTGGAGTTGCACCTTCGCAACTAAATCTCTGACTCTTTCAACTGGGTCGGTGTCCTCAACATCCACTCACGTTCTTGACAGGGAAGGGAGTCTTGACGACTCCTTCAAGAAGCATAAAGAAACACTCTGACAGTCTAGAAGCTCCCAAGAGTCGAAATATACACATTGGCGTCTATCAAACGGTCTAACATGTCTCATAACCCCGTTGTGTCATTCTCAAAATGATCACTACGAAAAATCACTGTAGAAGAGCAATAGTTCAACATTCTTATTACCAAAGGTTGGGTTCCTTCGAGGTCTCAAAGCCTCGAGCACAACTCTTGACATAACCAGCTAGCGTCACTCTTGATTAACCAAATCAATTCCCAAGGTGCAACAACTCTCAAGAAGGTAGCTCTATCTAACCTGTAGAACGCATAGCTTCGATTACAGTCAAGCGAACCATTGCTTCTTGAGTCCACTATTTCCAAGAACTGTTCTTTAGAAGGGCGATGATACTTCCCAAGTATCAGCAAGACTCCTTTTAAGCGAAAAAGGATCCTCCAACCAACGTGCATCCACTAATCGATTTTGAAATCAAGTTATCCATACCCGCATCACAAATTTTATTCACGCATAACGATGAAGATTCTCTACTGCAACTCTCATGACATATCTGAAGGCTTCGGAACGACTACAACAAGAAACGAAGACACCATTCAGGTGGTGGGAGGAGGATACATCCTCGACTTCGCCATCATTCAACTAACTCGCATCTCAACAGTCAACGGCGACCTCGCCCCCAGAATTGCTCCCATGACCGGCCCAACACTTAACTCGGCCCTCTCGGCTATGATCGTAACCATTTTAGTGTCGCAACATTGGACGCACCATCAGGATTACAGTTTTAAGAAGTACAAACTTAATTTAAGGGCTTGTATTCACTAGAAACCTTACTAATACACCTATATCACCCCCGAGGTTTCTTAAAACTAGCTAAACCTAAGCTCTAATACCACTAAAAGTAACACCCAGATTCTGATCTGTATCCGAAATACTACATGCGGGTTACCAAAAATCTAAACCAAAAAGTTTTTTTTACAAATCATATATTTAGCCTTTGTTCAAAATATTAATACATCAAATACTCTATATAATTAAATAAACAATATAAATCAATTTACAAAATAAGAACTCCAAGTTTATACATTGTATATCAAAATAATATTACAGACTCAAAAAATGTAAGGTCCTATGAATACTCCACCAACTAAATATAAGTATCGTACTCTAACAAACGTCGCTTGATGGAATCCAGTACAGACAGTGTTCCTCGATCCCGCGACCCCATGATCAACCTACGCACGAAAACAATAATTTCGAGCATTGAGCTTACAAAGCTTAGTGGTACACATCTACCATACTATACTTCATGCTAATCATAAACATAAGAATGCAAGATAGTACGAGCAATAAGGAGAGATAATAAACACGTGGCGCTACTACTAGTTACCTAAACACATGCACACAATATGCAAATCATCAAACATGGCACCTGAAGCCCAACCATACTCGGGATCGCACCAGATCATCCGAGCAAAAATACACAAGGTTCTAACCATAAAGGGTGGTAGCCAACCTTGTAAACGTGAGACCACCTAGACATCGTGTCATTCTTTGGCTACATACACGGAAACACCTAGCCATCGAGTAGTAGCATGAGTCATCTACTCGAAAACACATAGCCATCGACTAGAGGACAACACCTACTCAGAAACACACATCCACCGAGTAAGGGTCATCGCATACTCGGAAACACACAACCATCGAGTAGCGACACCTCGTATTCAGAAACACATAGCCATCGAATAACAAGCATCTCGTACTTGGAAACACATAGACATCGAGTAACGAGCATCTCATACTCGGAAGCACACAACCATCTAGTAGATTATGATGAACGAACACGTATTGTAGTACCATTATTGGGTATCTGGATCCCATCAATCGAATCGTGAAATCAATCAAATGCCTACACGACATAAGAGCAATGCGATCCCAAGGATCCCCCTATTGTTGCTAATCATCACACATCATTAATTTTACTTTACCAAGTTGTTAATACATTATGCAAGAGTATATAATTAATCTCATTTATTATCTCTATTAATTCACATTTTCACATTAATTAATAAATTAATCAACCCATTAATATTCCACTTCGATTCTCATCTTTAACTAGCATTGTAGTTTATTCAGTTCAGTGAGTACCGATACTCGAACACGAGTATCGGTACGATACCCTTAGTACCGGTACTCACACGCATACCGATACTAAAATTGCTTAGTGGAATTCTTGATTTTCCTTGAGTACTGTAGAGTTTCCATGAGTTCTATATTTTGTACACATTCCTGCTCGTATTATTGTTGTTCTTAAGCTCATTTGGGCATATTTAGGTGCATTGCATGCATTATAACAATATCTTCTAAGCCAAGATGGATCGCGATTTAAAGAGGGCAATTTTCTAAGCCCAATAAGCCCAGTCTTTCAATTTTCTAAAGCCTGTAGCAGTCAGTAGAGCTGATCCAAGACCGATAAGTAGGAGCACTTATCCTTACTTGCAGAAGAAGGCAACATCCAAAGAGTCCATATTTAAGTAATAAAGGAGTCTATATTTAATGTAATTTACTTTTAGAACTCCTACTTCGATGAGGACTCAAACTTAGGCCATGAGCCCTATATATACCCAATGTATGTAAGGGTATAGGGGCATGATGACGAGGGTGAGGGGATGCAAGCCTGAGCAGCCGCACAACGAGATGTAGTTAGATAGGTTAAAGTTGTTGGGGGTCGCGGCCCAACTCTCCTAGGGTTTAGACGCGTGTATGTAAAGTAGTTTGAGGGAAACAGTTGTAATAGTTTTGAGTTGTTTTCAATAAAATTCCAGAGTTTGCTTAATCTATGCTCTTTTTTCTTTCAATTAGTCTACACCAGTCAGTTGAGAGAAAATCCATTTGTCGGGCACGAAAGTGCAAGGCTCACAAAAGGGTTAAGCACAGTCACAACATACAAAGGCATGACTAACTTGGTTCCACACTAGTCCACAAGTTTCAGCGGCTAAGAGGGATCACCAATCGAATGAACTTGTCTGTGTTAGGTTGACACTAAGATTGCTAGGTATTGCCTACATCATGTGATTGTTCGAGCATCCTAACCTAGAAATAGGAGGGATCACTGTCGACTATCCCACCGAACTTTGGAATGTCTGCCAGACTTGCCGCTAGGACTCCTTTCCGTTCCACCTGCCGAGACAGAACACTCCTGCAGTGGCAGTGACCTGCTGCGGCCGTGTGATAGGGTCGTAATTTGCCGCCCGCCATCCCGCCGAGGCAGCAATTCATGGTAGCGCAAAACATGCTCAGACTTTACAATGCAGTCCACAGGCCACTGAGCTGCATTTGTCTTACCCAGTCTATCAACCTAATCTCTCCCTATCATTCCTCTTATCACTATCTTTATTTTTACTTGTGTTTTTATATTTCCAAATCGTGAGATTTAATTGCGCATTTACTAAATCTTTGTGCAGGAAACCATTCATAGGAGCTGCTCCAATCCCTGTGGGAGACGATATCTTTTATACTATAACTTGACAAGAGTGTGCACTTGCGCTCATAAATAGAGAACACCTAGACGCTCTACAAGTACCGATATGGTCTAAGTCCGTACTGATACGCTACTCACGAGTTCGTACCATTTCCTTGAATTACGATTTTACAATGCTTCATTCGATCCCTAAAGCTTGTTAAAGTCATTAGGGTTGTTTACTAACACATTTAATCATTTAATATCAATTCCTGAATTTATGATAATTTATTTGAATATTATCAATTATCAAGCCATCAAGTATAATCTCCATCGAACATGTCAAATTCATATCTCAAGTACTCAAGCAACACAACATATAAATCAACCAATCAAATAATCATACAAATATTCAAACGACCCTACACGGTCTCTAAAGCTCATACGAGTCTCAAAATATTGTTAAACTCATTAGGCATCTCATAATTACCAAGTCTCGTAATACCGGTCTCAACACATGCTTATTTCCATCTACCTATTTTGCAACCACTAACAAGCAAGACAATTACACTTATGATGCTCATGAAGCATTTTGGAGTTCAAGGTGTACTAACCTCAAGCAATAATGATAAATCCTCATCCAAGCTTCATGATACTCCACTTGGTCTGATATCCGATCTCAAATAATCCTCATATAAAAACAAATATGAAATACATAAATTTTATACATCTCCTATTCAAATCACAAGGTCAAACGCGTAAAAAAAGCTTATCGGGTTTGAATTTAGAAAAACTGACTACGCCAACGGACTCAAAATGTCGAGAAACCCCCAAGTAGGATCCCCCAGAAAAAGTCAACGGCCAGTCAACTCTGGTTAACATTGTAGGTGATCCTATGCGGCGTAGGTGTATGGAAGCTATTGTGCACCCACGTGCGATAATTCAGTGCAGTAGGGGACATGTGTACCCGGGCAGCAGGATCCACTGTAGCGCAACACACTGTAGGCGCGTGCACCCGCCAGCTGCTGCATACGCCTACTCTCGGAGGTGGCACGTACGGTGCCTTCTAGCGGTCAGACGGTGGCGGCGAGCTTTAGCCCCTCTATCTTGACGCCGGTGAGCACGTCGGTGGCCTCAGATTTCGATTTTAGCCACCGGAACAGCCCCGATTCAACTTTCCAAATCTTCTCTTCCCTCTCCCCGGCGAATAGCAATATGGTGACCATCGGCCAACTCGTCTCGGTGAGCTCTTTCCAACGATGCCGACAGTGTCACAAACGAAGGCTTGAACGACAGTAGATCGAGAATTAAAGCTCTCTCCCTTATTTTCTCTCCCACCTTTCTATTTTTCTCTCTCTCTCTCCATCATATCATCTTCTTATCCATGTCCTCTTTTCAGCCTTTTTTCTTATTTAAATACTCCCAAAAAAATGGGCAATCCATTTATTTGAACCACAACTTAAAAGGCCCAAAACTTGGGTTCAAGACCCGAATTTCCATTCGTTACAATTTGCTTCATTCATAACATCAAACTTTAATTCTCTTGCCTTATTTAAGAGATCTAACATCTCTTTTCACCAGAGTAACTAATTGTTAATAGATTTTGACCTTAAATTTTTATCTTCACATAAACATAGAAGAAAAACATATACTTTTTTAAGAAAGGAAGAAATATAGTTGAACTGATGCGGGTGAAGTAGAATATATATGGCATAGCTAGGGCCTAGGGGCAGGGGTGGAACTAGAAATTTATAAAGGGGACCAAAATGAAATTAAAAAAATTAGAAATTTATAAAGGGGCCAAAATGAAATTAAAAATTTTAGGGTAAAGTACACAGACGGTCACTGAACTTTGATAAAAGAACAAAATGGTAACCAAACTTTCAAAAATCACGAAGTAGCAATTAAACTTTAGATTTTGAAACAAAATAGTAACTGGGGCGTTAAACCCCGTTAACCTCTAACGGAAATCTGACTGGGTATGCCACATCCCCACCCAGTTTTCCACCTCATATCTAAAAAATAATTAAACCATATACCACATCATATTTAAAAATTAAAAATAAACCATTTTTAATCCCCTTTTTAAAGGATGAAACCCTAAGTTATCGACAACATTTCATTCTAAACTCTCTTCATTTTTTTGGGCATCTACGTAAGGTAGGAGAAGAAAACAACAAAGGGGAGAGAACAATGGATGATCCTATTCGAGACCATATTGTCACTATGACTTGCTAGCTGAGATGAAAATATCGTGGACATCTGGAAATCCTGGAAGAAGATTCTTCGGCTTCAAAAATTATGGCTCACGTAGGCATAAATCGTGTCGATTTATGCAGTGGTACGATCCTCTCATGACGCCTCGAGCAACAGTGGTTCTCAACGTGCTTCTTAAAAAGTTGAATGCTTTTGAAAGGGGGAGAAAGAAGCAAAGAATTATATGAGTTTGTTTCATCAGTTTAATGGTGTTATTTTGGATTTGTCACTAGAGGTATTTTAGAAGTGTTGTTTAGCGTTATGGGTTTTTGTTGATTGTGGTGTAATTTATGTAATTGAAAGTTGGGAATTTGAGATCATGCTTTCTAAGTGTGTTAAGGAACATGCTTTCATAGTTATGGGTTTTTGTTGATTGTGTTGTATTTTACACGTAATTTATGTAATTGAAAGTTGGGAATTAGGATTTTTCATAGTCTCCTTTGTTTTCTTTTGATTTCAAGTCTCATTTACTCGTAGTATATCATTATCTCGTTCATTTTTTTGGATTAAAATTTGTATAAAATGTTGTTTGTTGTTATATAGAGCAAGGCACAAAATAAGCACAAATATACCAAAAAATAAGATACTAATGTAGATTACTACCAGTACATAGAAGATAAATCACAAAATGTCACAAAATAAGCATGATCCACGTGAACAAGAGCAAGACAGTATACCACAAAGTCACAAAATATGCCACAAAATAAGCCACAAAATGTAGACAAAATAAGTCAAACAAATCCTTCAACCATGTGCATTAGAGGCTTGTGTTGGTGGGTTGGAGACAGAACTTTCTTGTGTAGACTTCATCCACCTTACTGTGGTAACTGAAGGAGTTTGGTTTTGCCCTCTTCTTGTTGGCAACTTTTTCCTAGAAGGTTGTCTTGGACCTTGGTGGTGCTGCCCTGGACCTTGGTGCTGTCTTGAAGGTTGCCTTGGACCTTGGTGTTGCCGTGAAGGCTGCCTTGAACATTGATGTTGCCTTGATGAACCCTATGTGGACAGAAATAGAACAAAATAATTAGTTTGAACTAAACATCAAGTACAATTATAAACTTAAATGTAATGTAACAAAACTTACAGATTTTTAGAGATATTTGTTTCCACCAATTTCCCCTTTGCAAGTTCTTATATTGTGGCCAGTTTTACCACATTTGGAGCAAGTCATTTGCACACCTTTTTTACTTATTTTTCCAGTAGTAGGAACTTCATCTCTTTCTAATTTTCTCTTTTTGTTTGGTCTTTCAGTTGGTCTTCTTAAAACTGGTGGAAGTATAGGTTCCATGCCTTCCACTTTGGTCCACTGATTAACACCTTTAATAGGGTTAATGTAGTGCCCATAAATTGAGAGTTGACTGTCCTTCTTGTAGCACGGATCGACAAATAAAATTACATTCATATTGTCGTTATGCATAACTGAAACAACATGATTGCAGGGGATTCCGGTGAGATCCCATCTTCTACATGTACATGTATGATTTTGGATGTTCACCACATGTTGTTCTCCTTGGCCACATTCAACTTGATATTGAAAGTTAACATATATTGGTCGACATCTATGAACACAATGAACAAATAATTTTGGTGTTAGTAGCTTTGAACATAATGAATATAAATAAAAAAGTTAGAATTGAAATATTAAACTTATATCAATGCTAACCTAACAGAGTTTTGAATTTGAATCTTAGGACACAAAATTCTATTGTATTTTTCAGCTTCTTATCTTCTTTGGACTATTCTTCTAATCATCTTGGTCCTAATAATTTCCAGCATTGTAAGTATTGGCTTGTCTTTTGCCTCCAGTATAATCTGCAAAATAAACAAAAAGTTCAGTAACCATTTTGTTACTTTCAGATAGTTCAGTAATCATTTTTTGTAACTTTCAGATAGTTCAGTTACCATTATGTAACTTTCAGATAGTTCAGTTACCATTATGTAACTTTCAGCAAGATTATTTCAGCTATGAAGAATATGATGCAAGGTAAACAAATGAATTACCTTGTTGAAACACTCTGACAGGTTGTTTAGCAGCATGTCACACTTACTCCTTGTGGAGAAGTATGATTTGGACCACATGGAGGGGGGTTTATCATCAAACCAGTCGTGAGCATATTTTGATATTGTTTTCATTTCATTCATGGCTGCATTGAATTGGGAGACACATGTAGATCTTGTTGCTTTCCAAAATGCATCTTTCAATGCCTTTCCTCTATTGGTTTCTTTTGTTTTGAAGTTTATGTACATGTGTCTGACACATTTTCGTTGTTCAGAATCTGGAAACAATTCTTCCCATGCTTCTTTGAGTCCCTACAAGACAAATACTGACAATAGTTTAGTATGAATTCCAGTATATTAATATTCAATAAAAAGAAGTAAGAGAATATAGTTTTTGTTTGTCTAACATAAAACTGATTTGGTTAGAATTTATAATCTTCATGTCATCTTTCAACAAATTAAGAAACCAATACCATGCTGAAAAATTCTCACTTTCCACAACAGCATATGCTATTGGATAAATACCATCATTAGCATCTATCCCAACAGCAGCAAGTAACCAACCAATATAAAGACCTTTCAGAAAAAACCCATCAACACTGATCATAGGCCTGCATCCAGCCTTATAACCATTTTTACATGCTTCAGGACAGATATAGGCCCTCTCAAATATCCTATCATCTAACTGACAAATGGTGGTTGTTCCAGGATTAGTCTCTCTAAGCTCTCCTAGGTACTCGTACAACTTTTTGAACTGGTCATTGTAACTTTCATCTATCATTTCTAGGGCAAGTTTCCTAGCCCTGATACATTTGGTTCCATTCAAAAGGGCCACATAATATTTTTCAACATCGCCTTCAATGAGCTAGGACCATAGTTTCTATCAGCTTGCCATTTGTGCAGGTAAGTCTTTGCAATGAACTTAGAAGTGATATTTGAATTCTTCATCACTTTGGCACATGTATGCACATCATTGAATGTCTTAATCTGAAAGGTATCACTGTCAGCATCTATTTTTGAAGCTCATATACTCCAAGGACATGTAACATCTTTACAAATTGCTCGAAGTCTTTTTTTTCATTTATGTCAAAAATCAAAAAATACCTATTTTTTCTCCCATATTGCTTTACAGCCTCTTTCAATATGCCTTTGTTAGGAAATAGTAAACCCACCTTAAACTTAGGGTTCTCCATATCACATTCTGTGTTAAACTTTGGCCATGTGGGACCATCACTGTCAGACCCCTGTACACTATGAAAGGAGTTCGAACCTTCACCATCAGTCTCATTTTCATTTAGATGTGTTCCCCAATCACCATAAAAACCCTCTAAGTACTTTACCACTCTGTTGGAGACATCCTCTTGAACAACTTCATCTTCACCAACATCAGCTTCACTATCAAAAAATCCTGAGTCAGCAACTTCTTCCTCTTCACTCATTTCAGTTTCTCCTCCAGCTTCAATGGAATCTGCATCTTCTTCCACTACATCTTCAACTTCAACCGAATCTGTTTTACATCTTGGTTTAGAAAATACATCTTCTTCCACTACATCTTCTTCCACTACATTTTCAGCATCATTTAGTACTGCATCAACATTTGTTGTTGCATCATTTGTTGTTGCTGCCTCATTTACCTCAGTTTCTTTTTCCATTGTTGCAACATTTGCCTCAGTTTCTTTTTCTATTGTTGCATCATTTGCCTCAGTTTCTACTGTAGCATTATTTTCTGGTTCTCCCACCTCTTCTTCATTAGCAGGGTCTTCTGCTTCATAAAGTCCTTCACCAACACTTTCATCTACTTCCTTATCAGCCTTTTCTGCTAGATAAATGTGTACATGATTTTTAGTTGAGATAGACTCTAACATGCCAACTACATCTGAATCAGTCTTCAATAACTGGACATTATTCACAGCCAATGCCCCAACTTCAGATTTTCAGTAAATTTCTAAACAACATTTTAATCCAACGTCATCAGCTATAGCACATATGGCAAACATTGACCATTTATCTTTACTGACCATATCATAACGCTTGCTTTGTTTCCCAGTAAACTTTAAATCCCTATTCATGACAAACTTACCACCATAATGAACTACAAGACTAAATGAGTCTGAATTAGGACCTACAAAAATAAGTAAGAGAATCAATAAGATATTTATGCTCATTTATATTAAAAAACAATATCTAAAATCATAATATAAGAAAAGAAACAATTAGTAATCCAAACCAAAATACATATAAAGCTATATGGGAATCAAAAAATTATATACTCATTTATATAAAAAAAAATAGTACCTAAACTATGTAGACAAACAGTTAGCAGTCCAAAGCACCTATAAAACTATATGAGAATTAAAAAGTTACATGCTCATTCATATTAGAAAAACAGTACTTAGACCATGTGCAGCTCATCTTGAACATTAAAAAATGCTGACTTATGTCTAAAAGTAACTTGGGATACAATTATGTCTAAAAGTAACTTATGGACCACATCTCTCTATACTAAGACCTTAAAAAATTATGTGCAGCTCATCTTGAACATTAAAAAATTACATGGTATATAATGCAAAATATACAATATTAAATTAAAAAGAAATATTTCACACATGTTTCTTTGCTGGAATCAGCCTACAAGCATTTCACACATATGCCATTTAAGATTCAGTTATCAATTAACCTTTTGGACCACATCTCTATACTAAGACCTTAAAAATATACTTCAAAATTCATTATCAAACTTGGCAAACAAAATTCAAAATTTATTTCAAAGTATATATATTAACCATGCTCATCTCCAAACAATTTTTATATAGCAGTATCATATAACTTGTTTATCCCACAACTCACCAAATATTCCTATTCCTATCAAGTTTATTTTTATTAATTTCTTGCTTACAGAAGACCACATTCCAGCAAAGAAAAATGAAATCGTGGGGAACTGAAATTGGTAAAAAAAAATTAAGCTATTCCACAGACCTTTTCAACAAATGCAAGTATAATGTTCAAAACTAAGCAATATTCTAATAGTCTCTGTGTATAGCATAGGGCGTATGAGAGAGAGTTTTGATTACTCCGACAATGGCGGTACACAACTACCTACCACTACCACTTAACAATGGTGGTCTCATTACCGAGTTAATCTACGAATTTTATCGATAGTTTCTAAACAAAAAAGGGGAATAAGGACAAAAGGTGAGAATAACGAAATAAAAGAAAAACAACAACAAAATCTTAGAATAATAACAATCCAAATGTATAGGACAAAAGATCTAAACTCAAAAAATATTAAATCCCTAAAAATTACTTAGATTAGGGTTTTACAAAACATTATCGTAATCCATAGCCTTTTGCTTACTCTGACGATTAGGTGAAACTATTGACAATCCTTTGCATTCACAAAGTACTGATTATAATTGTAGAAAGAATAAAAATGAAAGATTTGATTTGTGGGAAGGGGTTTGATTTCTTCAAAACAGTTGAAGAATTCAAAAGATTTCAGATGCTTTGAGTTTTGAAAAAAACGGGATTAACACTAACACTAGTTATTTGGGGGGGTTTTTATTTTTTTTAAACGTGATTAAAAATGATTTATTTTTAATTTTTAAATATGACGTGAAATATAATTTTATTATTTTTTAGATATGAGGTGGAAAACTGGGTGAGGATGTGGCATACCCAGTCAAATTTCTGTTAGGGGTTAACGGGATTTAACGCCCCAGTTACCGTTTTGTTTCAAAATCTAAAGTTTAATTGCTACTTCGTGATTTTTGAAAGTTTGGTTACCATTTTGTTTTTTTTTATCAAAGTTCAGTGACCGTCTGTGTACTTTACCCAAAATTTTAAGGGGATCATACTAAAATTTTACAAACTTTGAAGGTATTATAGAGGTAATTTTACTTTTTTCTAAAAAAATTTATCATATTCCTAATGGAAAAAAGTTGGCAAGGACCAAACCCTCTATGTTCTGCCACTGCCTAGGGGCTTCTAGTTGGCTGACAATATATACTACATTCGAACTGGATTCTATTCAAGGAATGAGACCATCATATATAAAAGAAATTAAAACAAACCAACATGGTTGGTCCAAGTGGTAAATAACTTGGTGTCGTTTAAGTAGGTCTCGAGTTTGAGGACTTGTGTATACAGAAAATCTTCGCTAAGAGACTCATCCAGCAAAACTAGGTGTGCAACGTCGGTCGATCCAGATTAGTCAGGGCAAAACTCTGAGAAACCGAGAGAGAGAGAAAAAATTAAAACAAAATAAGGTGGTAGTAGATTTATAATTCAAGTTTTATGTTAGATTTAAGATAAAGATTAAATTGCAGCTCAATTGACAATTAAGTATTAACTCATATGAGTGATGAATAATTATCACGTAAAATTAATTTATTTCTACTTTATATACTAAAACATCATAAAAATAACACTCATATCAAATAAAAAATAAAATGTTTATGTTTGACTCATTATATATTTCAAGCTTCTCATGTTCCACTAAAAATAAACTACCAATTCAAACTAACATACATGCGCACAAATTGTGTGTTTGAAAAATTGAATAAAAACTAATTTTATTCATAAAGGTTTATATAGTATCATGCTTTTGAAATTGTACCTTATTATTATTTTAGTATCTGAATAATTTTTTTTGTTAAGTTTGATATAAGCTTTTCAACATGATGCATGTTATCCCGATTCATTTTCATAAAAAAATCAAGTGACACTCTAATAACAATCCATATAACACAAAATTAAACCAAAAGATTGTTTAGGTACCAAAGTGATTATAAGATACGACTTTAGGAGTCAAAATACCATTCAACCATTTGTAAACTATGAACAACTCCAATCCAAGAGTCGAGGATTTTGGATCAATGTAATCTACTTCAAGTATTGTCAAGACTAGATATTTTACAAAAGTTCGGAGAATTACTTAAAATTTGTCTGCGTATTAATCCAAATATATCTAAAATTGAATTGACAAGAGCCTCAGAGATTATTGAGTTCTAATATCTTTATGTTGTTATAACTGGAACGGAAAGAGAGACGAAAACCGAAATAAAAGATAATCGGGAAAGAGACACATATAAACAAGGAGAAGCAAATAAAGAAGAAGAGTTATAAGCAAGAATATAAAGGATACGAGAGTGAGAATATAAGAGAGATAAAAGATATTTGAAACCTGATTTTAGATAGATGAGTTCGATCGTTTTAAGGGTTTGATTGATTTGATCTTAAAGAACGAATTTCATCTCCTTTTTATGATTGAACAAAATGAAAAACGTTTTTTAGAAGTTTTTATAATTAATATAGTGTTCTTGAGAATTTCTTCGAGTCCTTAGAATGTGTTTGAGATCTTGAAACTTCAATATCTCTAAAATATAGATATATGAGACGAAATTAAAATTAAATATTGAGATAAAAAAATTACAAAAATTCAAGATAATAGAGACTTGTTAAGTAGTTAATCTAAAAAATTGAAGGGATAAAAGTCTAATTTGATTTAAGTTTAAATTGATAGGGACCAAAAATTACGGACTGTTATCAAGGTTACTTAATTTTACACTTTAAAACATCTGAAATTATATGAAAGACTTTTTTATAGAGGATAATTTTTTCGTGCCAGTAATGTATGATTTCATTTGTTATTTATCTCATAATTCATTAGAGAAAACATAGTAGTATTTAATAGGGATGAAAATGTTAGAGATGTGGAACAAGGGAATCAAGATGAAATATCTGTGGAATAATGAAACGTGATTAAAGAACAAAGCACGTGAAAAAATCCACTACACTTATTCATGCTTTTGGGTTTTGGATTGAGATGTATTCCTTGTGTTTATTTTTTTTTTTTTAGTATCCACCAAAGTTATGGATAAAGCTAAACGAATATAATTTATATACATAAATGGTAGAATTATTCAATAGTCAAAATTTAAACAAAAATAATGTCGGTATTTGTGAATCCCCACTAGGCGAACAATCGCTAGCGTACACGTGCCGACAACTTACAGTTTACGAACGATTATCAGCGATTATATGTCAGTGATCGATTATTCGCGAACGGACTATAAAAATACGTTGTGCGGGAGATCGCTACCATACAAGTGTTGATTACCCACAACCTGCGAACACTTCTCGCGGATGATTTCGACGACCACATGTCAGCACGTGTGGTCTCAGTTGATGACAAAATCAATCTAGAACATCACCTCCTAGCATGTCTAATCAAAGTGCCATGATAACTATCCATTGACACGTGTCTAAACCAGTATAATTAGTCATGCAATAAAAAGAAATGACACGATCACTCTTATGTCAAAAAAACTAGACATTTGATCATCGGAACCATTATCTCTCCACCATCTACGGTCTTTGTTTACTTTAGCAGTAAATAAATAATTAATAAAATAATTTGATAATATTTATTTAATAATTTAAATTTTGAAAATGGACAGATGATTTCGAGCGAGTTGTTTTTTTTATATAAAGTTACGTTCTTTATATTGGGTCCGTGTTGGCTCACCCCGAGGAGTGATTGTGGAATCATCATGGTGCGCTTGTTTTTGGTATTGTGAATTTCATTTGACCTTAGTGTCACGGAGGGTGAATGTTGCGTGGGAAAAGCTGCCGCAGGGAGTGTTGAAGTTTAATGTTGATGGTTCGACAAATAAAAAACTGGGGAAGGCAGGTTATGGTGACGTCTTGCGAAATGAGCATGGAAGGATTTTGGCCATGTTTTTTAGGGCTATTTGGGGTAGTCGACTCCAATGAGGCGAAATTGTGAGCCATTTGCTATGCGTTGGAATTGGTCTGTGGGTCTAATTGGCGAGATGTTGTATCCATGATGATTGAATTGGACTCGACCGTGTCAGTGGCTTGGGTATTACATCATGAGAAACGTCATTGGTCGTTTTGGCAGTGGCTCTGACGGATAGATGACGCTTGTACTGATTTGGAGGGTGTATGTTTTCACCATGTTTTTTTCGAGGCTAATAGTTTGACGGATGCACTAGCTAGGAGTGGAGTTGATTGATCTTCCTAGTTTCAGATGATTAAATAGTTTTGATCGATATTGAGGTGTTTGTGTGCTTCTGGTGTTCGTTTTTTCCTTTTATACACTATCGTAAGTACTATTTTCTCTATTTAAACTTATGGAGATTTTTAACGAGACTTACGATAGTGTTGACCACATATAATTCTCCTATCTTAATAAATTATATGTTTGCCGGAAAAAAAATCAGATAAAATATGTGGGTTGGCTCAGCCTTTTCTCTATAAGGGAATATTAATAAAGAGAAGGAGAACAATTTGTACAAAAAAAGCTTGTACCACAACAACAATATTATATCTCTCAAGTGATCCCACGATCCGTTCTTGCATTGCGTATACACATATTTTTTTTCCTACAAAAGTTGACATTCTTTTATTTATGGAACCTTTTGCGACGAAACAAATCGACAATTTCGTCGGTAATACTACTAAAGGTGGCCAACGGGTCGTTTAGTAAAGGTTCGGGTTATTTTAAGTCTGACCACATTTTGTTTAAGTTCGGTTTAAATTCGGTTCGGTTGACCTTTGATTCGGTTAATATCAGGTCGGTTGATTTTGGGTCGTGTCAATATCGAGTTAATGGGAGATCGATCGATTTTAGTCGAGTTTTCAGGTTGAGTTAGTTTTTTTACTCTATATATGACTTTATTTAGTTTGTATATTTGGCTTTTTGTGAGTTGTGCGACAATTCACATCTCATCTTTCTTGATTTATTTTAATATTTTTTTCTTTGTTTCGGGTTGCATTCGGTTCAGGTGAAACCGGTTCGGGTCCATTCGATTCGGTTAAAATTCTGTTCGAGTCTATTTTCGGTTCAACTAAACAGTTTCGGTTCGATTTATTTCGAGTTTCGGATTAAATTTGAGTCATCGTGTTCGGTTCAAGTCTCGGATCAAGTTGACAGATAATAATAATAATAATAATAATAATAATAATAATAATAATAATAATAATAATAATAATAATAGTTGGACCAAAGTATCGACCGGAAATTTCCACCAATAAACCTGCATGATTTTCTTTATTTTTTTACCAATTAATAATAAATTTAGATTACTTACTTTAAACAGTAACGAGGCTATATGCATGCATGACTTATCACTTATGCAGAGCAATATTTATTTATATTTATATGCATGTGGGAATATATACAAACGACCCTACAAGAATTGGCTCTTGGCACTGCCATTTGGCCGAATATATATGTTCATATTTCCTTTATAGTCCGTGGCTTGTATATTATATGGTATTCATGTTCCATGTTTTCTAGGGTATGGTTGCCTGGACATGAAAATCACTAAACGTACGTATAGTATAAAAATATTATTTTTTTTCTTTATATATATTCCTACTGGTGACTAAGGAAGAAATTGAAGAAAAACTTTTGAAAATTTTGCTGGATTTCTCTAGAAAAAAGTTATATACATGGTCTAGAGAGGTGAGTATTCAATACAACTTTATATTCCACTAAAATATATTTATTTTCTAATTTATATTTCTATATAATTAAACGTGTGTTAATCGGATACTTTAAAAATTAAATAAACTAGTTTCAAGTATTTAAGAAATTAAATATATTTTATGACGAATATTAATTATATATTTAAAAATAATTGTGTAGAATAGAGGGCAGCTACATGAAATTTTCATCATCAGCCGCACTGTATCAATCGATGAGACATCATTCTCTTTGGTTGATCTATTGGAGATTTTGTTCCAAATGTCTGGATATATTTTTATTTTAATTTCACAATTCTTCTTTATAAAAATGAAATGCAAACTATATATTAAAAATTATTGCTGCATTAAAATCTATATAAATAAGAAATACACGAATTAATTTCTGTAACTTTTAAATTCTGATATCGTAATTTAAATTTAACACCATTTTTTAAAATTCTGCTATCATAATTCAAAATTTCTTACTACGTCACTAGATTAATGGATATGAACCTATAACTTATCGTTCTTGAATCCGACTGTTTCAAGTTGATTAGTACGTCTTTCTAAGTTTAATTTATTAGTTAATGAAATAATTAAGGGTAAATTACAACAAAGGTCACTCAATTACGGGTAAAATTACATTTGGGTCACTCAATTATGGGTAAGGTTACATTTAGGTCACCCAATTATTAAAGGTTACATTTAGATCACTCAATTATGGGTAAAATTACGTTTGGGTCATCCTTCATATTTAAAAAGAGTGCATCAATTTATGTATTAGATTAATTAATAATTTTAAATGAAGTACTCTAATGTTAGCGAGGATATACACGTGATTTCGAAGAAAAAATGATTAAATTGATGTACTTTTTTAAATATGAAGGGTGACTCAAATGTAACTTTACCCATAATTGAGTGGTCTAAATGTAACCTTTAATAATTGGGTGACCCAAATGTAACCCTACACATAATTGAATGACCCAAATGTAACTTTTAATAATTGAGTGACACAAATGTAACCTTACCCATAATTGAGTAACCTTCGTTGTAGTTTACCCAATAATTAAAAACGAGTTTAGTGGTTAATCCTATTGTCTCGAGCGTGGAAGGAATGAGATAATGTGGTATATATACAAAATCTTATCATATCAAACGGTTTCAAGTCTTGCATTCTCTTGTTGGCAAAGAATATATACTGCGTTCTGTATTTTTAGTAAAAATCCCACATGATTTTCAAATCACCACAATAAATAAGTTTTACACGTTTTTTTACTATTTAAATGAGTGAAATAGATGACTGAGATTAACTCATTATTTTTTCGAGCGATAATGTTCTCATATCCTATTATTAATCTCAGTCATTCATTTCACCCATCCAACGATATAAAAATGTGTAAAACTTAAAATTTTGTATATTGTGTAAACGGATCTTATCCCTATTCTTATCTCTCCTTCACATAGCTTTCTATTTTCTTTTTAAATGGGAATTGATACCCTTTCCTTTGATTATAACAAACAACAAAGGAAAGGTCCCAATTGGATAAATCCTACATTGCTTTCTCCAGCTTAGCAAGATGCCCTCCACGATAACCACACCATACATTATTACATAAAAAATACATACACAAAAAGTAATTGAACCCAAAAATTCGAGATAAATCAGAGCTTAATTTACATAATTTCGAAATTAATAGGGACTTTAACATATAGTTAAACCCTAAACCCTCCTACACTAGACATGGTTAGCTCATAAAGTCCAAATTTAGCTTAACTAGTTCATGCAATCCTTATCTGATTATGCCCTAAAAACATAATAATGTCTCACCCGTACAAAGGACATATGACTTTTAATTTCCGTATGCAATATAAAACAAATGGGGAAAAGAAAAGAGATTCGAGATCATGCAATTTCATTTTCCATTGCAATGGTGCTGGTCCCTTTGATGGTTTCCATAGATGATCTAAGAGAGAAGAATAGTGAAATTCGAAACCGACCCTAATCCCTAATCGAACATTCTTTCATTTTCGATCACTCAACCAAACGCCACATTTTCCCCTATATAAATCATTGTCAATTGGTGCGCCTTCAAAGCACACCTCACAAGCTCATCATCAACAACAAAAACAAACCCTATCTTTTTTTTCGGTGCATTGTTCTTTCGGTATCGTAATCGATGGAGAAGGTGACAAAATTGGTGTCCGAGCGGCCGGTGGTAATCTTCAGCAAGAGTTCTTGCTGCATGTGCCATACAATCAAGACTCTTTTCTACGAATTCGGAGCCAATCCCGCAGTTTACGAGCTCGACGAGATGCCAAGAGGACGTGAACTCGAACAAGCTCTTTTGAGACTCGGTTGCAGCCCTTCGGTTCCGGCCGTGTTCATCGGCGGGGAACTCGTCGGTGGAGCCAACGAGGTCATGAGTCTTCATCTCAATCGATCCTTGATCCCGATGCTCAGACGGGTCGGAGCCCTTTGGGTTTAAACCGTAAAAACTTTTACTAACTTGAGTGTCGAGGCAGTAATAAAGTATGTGATGAGATATAATAAAGCCACATTAGGGTTTAAGCTCTGATTAACAGTAGAATGTACGGTGGGATCGTAGTTTATACGGTCTTTACTGATTAACGGGATGCTTTTTTGGTAATAAAATCCATGAGTAGTGTCGATATTTCTCTGTTATAATGCTTCATTTGGATAGCCGATGTAGCATCATTGATCATATAAAATGCTTGATTTCTACATGAAAAATAATCTGCAAAGTTATTGATGTACGGCTCTGCCAAGAATCTTAATAAGTTTCATCGTGAAAAGTCTACGTAATATTATTCGCCGTGATTCGATAGATAATTTGGTACAACGACATTTAGATCTTTAATCTCTATAAATTTAAATATTAAACAAATTAAATCTCATCTTATTCTTAAATTTAGAGCTTAAATACTCAATAAATCAATATGTTTTTTAAGTTCAATAATTTGATTTACCCGATATCTGATCTGATTATGTTCCCGAAGAGTAACTATGTGAATTTATAGAGCTTGGATATCGATAAAGGTAAACTAGATACTGTACATGTTTATCATATTATGATTCTCGAACTAATTTGTTTTATTCATAATGTCGATATTCAATTGAGTCTCATCTCGTTAAACTTTGTTCATGGTGTGATTTCCTTAAAAGCTCTTTCAGATGCTTCCAAAAGGGTGTTTGTTTTTTTTCTGGCGTAGGCTTATTCATTGCAAAGCATTTTTGAAGAGTGACTCATTTGAACCATGTGATGTAATCGAATTTAGATATAAGTATCATAAATTTTTATTGTCAATTGAATTAATTAATCTTAATTAAAATATTTAAAAAAAAATATAAACACAATCACAAATAATACACGTTCTAATCAAAATCAAATCATTATAAAATACAATTAGATTAAAAATAAATAAAAATTATAATAATTGTAAAAGAAAACTCACATATGATATATTTATGAATATATAAATTCTATGAATGCAATTCTTACTTTATACCTAAATATGTTTGACACTACTTAAATACGTAATTGCCGTATAATAAGACATTAATATGGGTACATCCGTATTCAAACATATAAAATTTAAATATGTGTCAATATGTTTGGATACTGATGTATCCATATTCTTTATATATTACTTATTTAAATTCAGGCACCAAATAAATGTTGCCTTTGTATTTTATATATTTTTTTGAAAAAAAAATATTAATTATAAATTTATCTTCAATATATTTGGATATGGATGTACCCATATTCTTTTTTATATTTTACTTATTTAAATCCAGGCACCAAATAAATGTTGCCTTTTGTATTTTATATAATTGTTTCGAAAAAAAATATTAATTATGAATTTGTTCTCTCACCTTTAAAAATTTACGATTTATTCTCATCTCCGAATATTAGCTCTGTCCCTGCACGTGTGCCACCTTGTCTCATAGTCATCATGTTTTGTTGTTCCGCATGAAAATGTAAAAATTATTTTATATTTTTTTCATCACATCATTCATGATCTCTCTAATTAAAAATCATCAATCTCACAATTCTTTTGTGTCAACAATTTTTATGTCACTACTTTACAAGGAAAATACTTTGACACACAAACCTTTTAATTTTAGGATTTAAAATTTAGTGTGTAGGGTAAAGAATTTTAAGTTTAAGGTTAAAATTTAGAGTTTAAGATTTAAAGTTTAGGTTTTAAGGTGGTTTTAAGATTTAAGTTTTAAATTTTATAAAAAGATTGTGTAAATTTTTTTACACACATTGTGTATTAAAATGTAACCTTTTTTATAATTAGTTGTGTACCATCAATCTCACCGTTTCTACTTTGCGGGGGAAAAAAACTTTTATTTTTTATTTTTAGGTTTTTGAGTATGGTCAATAATGGCCAAAGCCTATTGTTTCGTGATAGTCCGATAATAGTTAAATTGTAACTTTCAAATAGCTACCAATTAAAAAGTTGACATAGAGAAATATAAGTAAAGATTCATGCATAAAACTGATAAAACTAAAAAAAAAGTTATGTAGATGGTTTTACCCTTTTAATTGGTGAGAACTGTGACTGTAGCGATAAAGAAGGGTTTATGGAATAATTTTTTGATTACACAAATTCTTATCAGTTATAGTAGGATGGTTTGACAACATTTATACATGTCAAATTTTAATGTTATGGCTAGGGGCGAGCAAAACTCGACTCAAAAAAATTAAAATTTTTAATTCAACTCGAGGTAAAAAATTCGACTCGTCTTGACTCTACTCGAAATTTCATAAACTCGACTAGACTCGAAAATATTTCAAATAAATTAGTTTGAGTTGTAAAATGGAAATTTGAATAACTTGAAATTTTTAGTAATTAGTGGATTGATTTTTAAGTTCGAGTCAAGTCCCTCAATTTTTCCTGGTATATGTATACCAATATAAAAAAATATGAAGAAATATATGCTACATATGAAAAATATGAAGAAATGTATATGGATATCTTATATGATTAGAGAAAGTCATTTACATTGGAATCAAAGTGTTACAAAGTAATCAATCCAAGACGATAATAAAAATAAAATAAAAGAAATAATTTTAATCAAATAAACAAGAAGAGAAGTATTATAAAACCAGATTAAAGTTGAGGCATGTGAAGAGCAGTTTCCTTAAGACAAATTTCGACCAGTCCGCGATGCTTAAGTTTGGTTGGTTGTTCGTCTCCCAGGATACAACAACAGGAAGATCTTTGACAGAAGCACGAACTGAAGAGATCTCGAACTAGAGCCTTGTCTTAGCCTATCACCGGTTAAAAGAAAACGAGAGAGAAAACAATTTTTGGAGTGCTTTGAAACTAAGGAGAAGCACGGTTTATATAGGGGAGTGGAGGAGGAAAAACATGGAAGGTAAATATTCTGAATTAAAGCCATTGACTTTGTATCCGAGCAAATTCGGAAATAATCAATTAATGCCTTATTTAAACGGATATATTTCTTATGAATTGATTTTAATATCTTTTAATATCCGATTTAATGAAAGTCACAAATTTTCTATTAAATTCGGAATATTCAAAAGATATGTTGTATATAAGGAAAAAATTTAATTCGAAGTGGGTAAAATATCCGCAGGTCCTAAGTAGAACCCGACCAGTCCGGACATTCGCGTCGCCCACGACGTGCGTGCGTGCCCTAACCCGAATGGGTTCGACGAGCTTCGATTTGCACCTCGCCTAGCGCCTGCGCGCGAGGCATAGTGTCCATTCAAGTCATTCAATGACTTCCAAGTGGGTTGGTGTATTTAAACCATTCCCAAGTTTGTTATCCCACCCATGTGGGATAAGGGGTTCATATTTTCCTTAACACAATTCATAACAACCTCACTTTGAGCATCAATTTCTCATTCATTTCTCAACCGTTTTGAGCATATGAGATACCGTTGTAAAGGTCCCATGGAGTAGAATATAAATTAATAAATTTATCATTCGAACATTCACCTTTACCACTAGAAAATATGGCTCAAAGTTTCCAATTTCTCACATTTTTCCAACAATCCCCCACATGAATGAAATTGATGTTTTTATCAAAATATTTTGACTCGATGTGGTGATAAGGTCTACGATTGATAGTTGCATAGGATAGGTAGGTTTCCTCCTTTGAACCTTCCCTTGTGAAAATATATTTACTTTACTAGCTAATCAGTAGACGTGATGTCCTTGAACTGTTCAGTTGTTTGTGTAAACGATGATATACTTCACACAACTATCTTTCTGACAAGATTATTAGTTCTCATGGTTATGTCCATGTGGCTGTGGGCATCGCCTGGTTCTGCAAGAGTTTGAAAGAACTATGCCTAATAGTCTCCTTGAAGCGGCCCCACTTCACTCTTACATAGGTGACTTATGTTGCTCGGCTCACCGAAGCATACAATGGTCATTAAAAGCTTTGCTTAACCTATAACGCTTTTTATCACTGTTTGCATCATAGGAATGGACTTGGGAAAAAATCCCCCACAGTGATCGCACAGGTCTATGTAATTAGGTTGTCCCTTTGAACCTAGATCTTGGGATCTCCAGTCAACTAGGTAGGGTTTTCCTTCACATAGTGCCTTTAATTCTCATGGGCTTTAGTCTCATTCCTTTAGATGTTTTCTCAACTTGATCTCGATTCAATCTTTTGGTTAGTGGATCAACAATGTTATCCTTTGATTTTACAAAGTCAATAGAGATAACTCCATTTGAGATCAGTTGTCTGACGGTGTTATGTCGACGGCACATATGCCTTGACTTACCGTTATACATGAAACTTTGTGCCCGAGCAATTGTTGCTTGATTGTCACAGTGTATACATATTGTGGGCACATGTTTCGACCATTCAGGGATATCCTCAAAGAATTGACGAAGCCATTCTGCTTCTTCTCCAGATTTGTCTAGAGCAACAAACTCAGATTCCATTGTGGATCTGGTTATAATAGTTTGTCTTGAGGATTTCCATGACACGGCTCCTCCCCCCAAAGTGAATACATATCCACTTGTGCCTTTGGTATCTTGAATATCAGATATCCAACTGGCATCAGAGTATCCTTCTAAGACAGCGGGGTCTCTAGAATAATGCAGTCCGTAGTCCTGAGTATATCTTAGATATATCAGTATTCTCACAATTGCTTTCCAGTGATCTTTCCCTAGATTGCTTGTGAATCTGCTTAAACTACTCACAGTAAAAGCGATATCTGGTCTAGTGCAGCTCATGAGATACATTAAGTTGCCTATGACTCTTGCATATTCCACTTGGTGGATACTTTCCCCACGATTCTTTGATAGATGTAAACAAGGATCTAACGGAGTTAAGGCTATGCCAGAATCCTCCTTATTAAATTTCTCAAGAATCTTATCCACATAGTGTGACTGACTTAATATGAGACCCTCCGGCGACCTTTTAATTTGGATGCCCAGAATCGTATCGGCCAGTCCCATATCTTTCATGTCAAATTTCGAATTTAACATGTTTTTGGTACGTTTTACCATTTCATTGTTGCTTCCAACAATAAGTATGTCATCAACATATAAACATAGGATGACATATCCAATGTCTATAGTTTTGACATATATGCATTTGTCACACTCATTTATTTTGAATCCGTTAGTCATCATGACATTATCGAATTTCTCATGCCATTGTTTTGGCGCTTGTTTAAGTCCATACAGGGACTTAACCAATCTGCATACTTTCCTTTCTTGACCTGAAACTACATAACCCTCAGGTTGTTCCATGTAAATTTTTTCATCAAGATCTCCATTTAGGAAAGTTGTTTTAACATCCATTTGATGTACTTCTAGATTTCGCAGAGCAGCTATTGCGAGTATCATCCTTATGGATGTTATTCTTGATACAGGGGAAAATGTATCGAAGTAATCAAAGCCTTCTTTTTGTCGGTATCCTTTGATTACTAACCTTGCCTTGTACTTATCAATTGTTCCATCTGTTTTTATTTTCCTTTTAAAAATCCATTTTGAATTTAGTGGTTTAATTTCAGGAGGAAGGTCCACTAATTCCCATGTATGGTTTTGCATGATTGAATCAATTTCGCTCTTAATGGCATCTTTCCATAAGGTGCCTTCAGAGGAGCGTATAGCATCACTATACGTTAGAGGTTCAGCCTCCATCATAAAGGTTAAGAAATCAGATTCAAAGGATTTTTCTACTCTTGCTCGTTTGCTCCTTCTTGGCTCTATTTCATTTTCAGCCTCTTGTTGATCACTTGGAATCATTTCATCCAAAGTTTGTTATGTTGAACTTTGATCAAGTTCCCTAGATTTATAAGGGAATGTATTTTCAAAGAATGATGCATTCTTTGATTCCATTATCGTGTTCTTGTGAATCTCAGGATTTTTTGATTCATACACAAGAAATCGATAAGCATTGTTATGTTCAGCATAGCCAATAAAAATACAATCCACAGTTTTTGGACCTATTTTCATTTGTTTTGGTAATGGAGCCATTACCTTGGCAAGACACCCCCACATTTTCAAGTGTTTGTAGGAAGGCTTTTGACCTTTCCACAACTTATATGGTGTCTTATCCTTTTCCTTTCGAGGAACCTTATTCAAAAGGTAATTAGCCGAAAGAACCGGTTCCCCCCACATGTTCTGTGGTAACCCAGAGCTTCCTAACAAAGCATTCATCATTTCTTTTAGAGTCTGATTTTTGCGTTCGGCTACTCCATTAGATTGGGGAGAATATGGTGGTGTTACTTCATGAATAATTCCATGTTGTGAACAATATTCACCAAATGGATTAACATATTCACCACCACGATCACTTCTTACCACCTTAATCTTTTTATTAAGTTGGTTTTCGACTTCTTGCTTATAGAGTATAAATTTCTCTATAGCTTCGTCTTTGCTTTTAAGTAAATATACATAGCAATACTTTGTGTTATCATCGATGAAGGTAATAAAATATTTATTTCCTCCTTTAGTTTGAACAAATTTCAAATCACATACATCACTATGTATTAGATCAAGTGGTTCTGTACTTCTTTCAATTGTTTGAAAAGAAGAACTTGTTAATTTTGCTTCTACACATGTTTCACATTTATGGTTATAATTAATGTGAAATGAAGGGATGTGTTCCAAGTTAATTAACCTACGTAAGGTATCATAATTAACATGTCCAAGTCTACCATGCCATAAATTAAATGATTCGAGCATGTAAACAGAAGAAGAAGCTGCATTCTTATTCATTATTTTGGATTTTACAGAGATAACATTGAGTTTCCACATTCCATTCAATACATATCCCATACCCACAAACATCCCCCCTTTTGACAGAATTAACTTCTGGGACTCAAAAACCATTTTAAAACCGTGAGCACTTAAAAGTGTTCCAGAAACAAGGTTTTTGCGTACGTCAGGCACGTACAATATATTCTGCAGCTTGAGTTCTTTTCCAGAAGTCATCTTCAAGATCATTGTTCCCTTCCCTTTGATCTTGGAAGTTGCAGCATTTCCCATGTAGAGCTTCTTCCCATTATCGCAAGGTATCAGCTCTGAGAAAGAGTTCTCGTCACAACATATATGGCGTATGGCTCCAGTGTCAAGCCACCATTCCCTCGGGTAAAAGTCAACCAGGTTGACTTCAAAAATTACTGCGCAAGATCTTCATCCTTCATAGCATTGGCCTCTTTAACTCTAGCTCTTTTCGGATGTCTGCATTCAGAGGACCTGTGCCCCACCTTTCCACAGTTGAAGCACGACCCTTTGAATTTCTCTGTTTTGGAGACTCCGCCATTAGGCCTCAGAATTGGCTTGGCCTGGTGATGTTGAGGTTGCTTACCCTTCTTGACTTCGACAACATTTGCCTTGGCCTCTTTGAAAGCAAGTTTCTTGGCATTACCTCTGTTGTCCTCTTCAATTCGAAGTCTGGTGATCAGTTCTTCCACTGACATTTCCTTCCTCTTGTGCTTCAAATAATTTTTGGAGTCATTCCATCCGGAAAGCAGCTTTTCCATGATGGCAGCTACTTGAAAAGATTCACTGATAGTCATCCCTTCTGCAATTATTCCATGAATGATTAGTTGGAATTCTTCAACTTGATTTACTACTGGTTTTGAATCAACCATAGTAAAGTTTAAAAATTTGGCTACTAAAAACTTTTTAGCCCCAGCATCCTCTACTTTGTACTTATTATCTAGTGTTGCCCACAACTGTTTTGCTGTTTTGTACACATCATATACCGGATACAACGAGTCTTGTAGTCCGTTGAGGATGTAGTTTCAACACAGAAAGTCAGCATTGTTTCAAGACTCTGTGATACTGAAGGCAGTGAGATCATTCACCTCCCATTCTCCATCCCCTACGGCAACAAATGGGGATCTTCTTTTAAATACTTTGCCAGATTCAGTATGGTCAGATAGAACAGCATCTTCTATTGCCATGTCTTAAAATTCTGTCCGCAAAATTTCGACGGCTTCTCATTGTGGCTCATTGCCACTGCCGTTGCATTCAGATTCGGTATCGGTTCTTTTGAAGTCTGTGCAGGTACAAGGACCTTAGCAGTAGAATCGACAGAATCTCTAACAGTCATTGTTTCTGTTCAAAAGAAACAAAGAGGAATTAAAATAAATTCCAATAAACAGAAAATTAATTTCTCGTTTATTACTGACAATTTCTGTAACCAGATTTGTCCAACTTTGAGATTTTAGCAAATCCGTTAAGACGACAGGATAAATCCTGAAACTAATTTATTTGCTATCTCTATCATGATTATATCGTCTCGGATTAGAAGAAAGGTAGAAGAAGAATTTGTCTTAAGATTGTTACAAAGTAATCAATCCAAGACGATAATAAAAATAAAATAAAAGAAATAATTTTAATCAAATAAATAAGAAGAGAAGTATTATAAAACCAGATTAAAGTTGAGGTCTGCGAAGAGCAGTTTTCTTAAGAAAAATTTCGACCACTCCGTGATGCTTGAGTTTTGTTGGTCGTTCGTCTCCCAGGATACAACAACAGGAAGATCTTCGACAGAAGCACGAACTGAAGAGATCTCGAACTAGAGTCTTGTCTTAGCCTATCACCGGTTAAAAGAAAACGAGAGAGAAAACAATTTTTGGAGTGCTTTGAAACTAAGGAGAAGCACGGTTTATATAGGGGAGTGGAGGAGGAAAAACATGTAAGGTAAATATTCCGAATTAAAGCCATTGACTTTGTATTCGAGCAAAATCGGAAATAATCAATTAACGCCTTATTTAAACGGATATATTTCTTATGAATTGATTTTAATATCTTTTAATATCCAATTTAATGAAAGTCACAAATTTTTCTATTAAATTCGAAATATTCAAAAGATATGGTAAAATATTCGCAGGTCCTAAGTAGAACCCGACCGGTTCGGACATTCGCGTCGCCCACGACGTGCGTGCGCGCCCCAACCCGAATGGGTTCGATGAGCTTCGATTTGCACCCCTCTGCGTCTGCGCGCGAGGCATAATGTTCATTCAAGTCATTCAATGACTTCCAAGTGGGTTGGTGTATTTAAACCAGTCTCAAGTTTGTTATCCCACCCATGTGGGATAAGGGGTTCATATTTTCCTTTATAATCCATAACAACCTCACTTTGAGCATCAATTTCTCATTCATTTCTCAACCGTTTTGAGCATATGAGATACCGTTGTAAAGGTCTCATGGAGTAGAATATAAATTAATAAATTTATCATTCGAACATCCACCTTTACCACTAGAAAATATGGCTCAAAGTTTCCAATTTCTCACATTTTTCCAACACAAAGTATACTATAACATGATAAACAATTACAATTAAATTTGTATAGGAACTCAAAAACTCGACTCAACTCGAATTTCATAAACTCGACTCAAATCGAAAAAAAATTCAAATAAAATTTAAGTTGTAAAACATGACGCGTCAACTCAAATTTTTTAACTTGACTCGACTCAACTCGATCGAACACTCACCCTTAGGGAGCGTTTGATTCGCGTTATCTAAGATTATAGGATGTGATCTTAGATTTTGGTATACTATTAGTCTATTATGATGTTTGATTCGTTAACATTATGGGTAAGTTGTAATCTAAAATTTTGGTCCAACTTACCCTTTATTCTTATTATTTTAAACAATTTAGTCCTTTTTTCAAATAAAATTTAAGTTTAATTAAAAACAAAAATAAACACCTCTTATCATGCATACTCTAATGATTTATTAATATATTAATTATAAATAAAATTTTTGTTTTATAATTTTTAAAATATATAACAAAATACTCTGTTACTTATTTCAAAACTCAATGATGAAAGCACCTCGATAGAAATAATCAAACCAAGAAGGTGTGGCAAAACCACATAAAATATTTAAATGAAAAAATTAATAACCACTCATTTAAGGATCATACTTGTGTTAAATAAAATTGTATATATAACCACTCATTTAAGGATCATACTCGTGTTAAATAAAATTGTATATAATTTTTTTAGACTCTATTTATAATCATTGTTGAATAAATTTTTAAAAATATTTTTTTAATATAAAACATTTTTTTTCACTCACATCTTCAATGTGACGAAATATAGTTATGTTATATGTAAACATATTTCATAATTAACAATAACACTAAAATAAAACTAAAATAATAAAGACTGTTGTTGAGTATTCATTAAAATCTTAACAAATATAGAAATTTGAGTCTTGTCAATAACTTTATATATTAAGTGATTTGTAACTATAATTGTTAAGTTTATACATAACATAAACCGAAATAACATTATAAGTAATTTATTAAAAATAATATAATTTCAATTTTGCCCAACAAAATAAATTAAAAATATTATCTACCATATAACCATCCCTTCATCACCAAAGGTAGAGAGCATGGAAAATTGCTTGGTTTATTTAGGCACTAAAATAATCAAAAGCAATATGATTTTGCAATAGTGGAAGGCCACAAGTGTATATGTTGACTGCTTGACTAGCCAAAAGGAGCCCAAACCATGAAAATGTTAAAGAAAAATCTCACCAAAAAGGGACCTGAAATGGATTTAAATATATTTCTTATTTGTGTGAATATAAAGTAATATTTTCACAAAATAATATAAATTATTAAATATAACATTTATATATCAGAAGAATAATAAAATATGAGAAATTATTTGATACATATGTTGTGTAAAATTTAGACTTCACAATATTACTTATTCAAATCTTAAACCTTAAGTCTAAAACCCTAAACTTTAAACATAAATGCTAAAGGAGACAGATGACATTGAAATAGACAAGATTGTATAGTCTAAAGGTGATTACAATGCAGTATTTGTTCATAGATAATCTTAATCATTTGACAATATGCACACCTTGCAAACAAAGCGATTAAACTCATATCTTATAGGACGAATATCATCAACTTTTCTATTAGGACCACTTGTTGAGTTCAACGTATTAATCTTATTAAATTAAGTTATATCATCCAATATTTATTAATCATATTATATTCATATAATATGATTCTATTGTATCCAAAATGATAAACTATTTATAAATTGGTTTTGGTATACTTTCAAGTCAAAATCCAAAAAGTTTCAAGGAAGAAACATTCATCTTTTCCCCTAAATCCCGGATTGCCTTTAACACTTGAAAATAAAGGGTTTTCTTTGGAGAATGTGCATTATTCTCAATTTGACCCCTAAATCCCAAATGGCCAAGCATTCTCCGATGGGACACTTTATTTTTAGGTGAAGTACACAAATCATCAATAAACTATGTTGAAATGATCTTTTTAGCCACTAAATTATTTTGATGTTACAAAATTGTCATTGAACTTTTTATTTGGTTGCAAAATGGTCCATCATTATCTCATAACCGTATAAAAAATTTAATGACGATTTTGTAACTTTTAAAAGTTCAATGACTAAAAAGATTATTTCAACATAGTTTAGTGATCATTTGTGACTTTACCCCTTTTCCCCAATAAAGGAAAGAAAACTTCGTAGGAAAGCTGGAAAGGTAATGAAAACGAGCTAAGAATTAAGAAAAAGGCATAATAAGGGCTTCCTTGTTAGTTTTCATGGAAGATGGAAAAAAATAAAACATTTGGTCTTGAAACTTTTCAATTTTCTATCTAGTCCCTAATTTTTTTTTGTCCATGTTAGTTTCAGAACTTTGATTCCCACCACACAATTTTGTTTTTTAGTGTTGCTACATAATGATGTGGCACTTTGAAATTCAACATGTCGTCACTAAAAATTTTAAAATATATAAAAATCAAAAAATATGAAATTATACATTTTTTAATATTTTAAGTTTTTATGAAGTGACACGTTATTAAAATAAATTAAAATATTTAAGAATACATTCAAGTTCATGGATTAAATTAAAATAAATTATTGAATTCAATGATTAAATAAATATTGTTTTATAAAAAAAATCACTTATTTGCAATGGTATTTTGTTGGGAGGCTTAATTCCTTGGTCTAACCATAAAGATACTTCACTAAATTATCATGTAATTGAAGTGTATCTTGATGATCTTAATTGCAAACCCAACAACAACAATAATAATAATAATAATAATAATAATAATTTAAAATGGAGACAAACCTTTTTGCTGATAGTTTATTCCTTTGTATATTGGCCTACATGTGATCAAATATTATGATCCCATGTTCTAAGTGGGACATTGATCTATTAAGATAGAATAAAATGAAAACAAATCCCACATTTATATGTTCCTTTCAAAGTCTTAGTGGAAGAGTCAAGGGTCATAGATTTTAATTCCATTAATATATGCCATTATTTTAAAAAAAATTATGAATTAAAAATTAATGACTTAATTTCATTAAAGAATTATTTGATATGCTAATAGTGATATTTTTTTCATAAGCAAATTTAATTCACTGTCATATGTTACTAATTAATATTTAAATAAATATGTAACACACGTGATCATAGATTAAAACTATTTATAGAGAAAACACTATCAACAATATATCAAGTTGTTATTATTTGAATATTCTAATGTGATTACATGGTAATATTTATTCTTTACTTTTAGTCTTTTAAAAATACAAATAAACTATATAAATAAATTGTTCGAATTCATATTTTCTAAAGATAACAACTTTTTTTCTACTTAAATCATTTAGTAATTTCTTCTTCTTATTATTATTATTAGATAATTTTTTAAGAACTCAAATGATGATAGTGAAACTTGATGAAGTGTCATTCTTTTTTCCCTATGTTGGTCCATAATTCAATTAGGTTAGACTATAATTATAATGACAAGTGACAAAGCATGTATTGTAGAATTGGGGAGATGCTAAAAAACAAGAAAAATGGGTTGACCCATTTGATTATGATTAGTCCTTTTTGCCATTCCCAATGCCATCTACACATGTGAAAGACTAATTGAAAAATTAAAGATTTATATATTTTTACACTTTCTCTGTTGGAACTGCTAAATCAATTCTTTGTCACTCCCCCACACTATATATATAATCCAAACTTGCTTTCTTTTAAGCCTTTAATTTGATTACCCTTTGGACTATAGCCATTTGTTTTCTTTTCTTTTTTGTTCTTGCTTTTGGAGGAATGAGAGACAAAAAAAAAGTGAAAGTCCCCCTATATTTCTCTTGACCAGATTTTTGCTGAATTTTGAGATAAAAAGACAGTCTGAAAAGGGATGGTTTTCAAGGAGCTCAAAAAAATATGGAAATGACCCACCATCTTTATCAACCATTTGTCTTCAATTTCACCTCCCAATTTTCATGTTCGAAGTCATTAAAATGTTTTCCTAATGAAATTCAAGGAACGATTTGTTAGAAAAATAACGTTAATAATCTAAAAAATAATAAATAGTAAAAATAAAATATTAAAACGATTATTGGTAATTCGAACAGATCATAAATTTAATACAAAAATATTTGTAACATAAATCGAATATTAAAAATAGTAAATTGAAACAGTTTACTTGTAGTAGACAGAAAAATCGATTAGTGGAAAATGGGTTGAGGCCTGCAATTACGCAGTTTCCTCGAGACAGATTTTTGGCTACTCCTATGATGTTTGAGATCATTGGTCGTCTGTCTCTTAAGATACAACAACTAGATGATCAGCTTCAAATCTCAAAAATTATCAATTTTTTCAACACGATTTCAGTGGTATAGGATGATTTTATTCCCCTCGGTGATGTTTGTTCAAATAATATTGTTTACATAAGATGAAAAAGAGATATGAATAGCATAGGACGCTCAAAATCAGTTTTTTTGACATCTCTTGATTTTCAATAATTATGTAAGCCTTGATTATATTTGAAGTTGAACCGAGCCAAACTATATACATGAAGATAAAACTCTTTCATTGTTCTTTTTATCTACAAGAATCGAACTCAAGATTTTACATGAAGGACATCAAATTTATTTCCCTAGATCCAACTAGAATTAGTGTTGTGTTAGTGAGTTGTTCTCTCGAAAAAATGACACATTCAAACACATTTGGGGGCATGATCACTAATGCAACACCATATTTTGTATTTCAAAGACCAAGTGGTCAACTTCTAGGATCATCAATTTTTTGTTTTATCGTAAGGGTAATGATAGAGGTGAAAACCCTATATTTTAAAGACTATATGATGACAAGTAGAAACAAAACAAAGGGGGTTTTGACTTATGGGGTCATTTGGTGGAGGGAACCTTTGGTTTTTGTACTTTGTTTGTGGAATTGTTTCCATGATTAAGGACAATGGAGCCATTACAAGAATATATTTATATATTATATATATTTGGATATTCTATGCTTAGTGATTAGAGATAATATCAACCACTCCCTTTGGGAATAAGCAGACAAAGAACTCGCAGGTCGATTAATTCATTAATTTTGCTTAAAATGTGGATTTGCATACAACATTTAAATCTTAAAAAAATAATTAAGAATAATTCGGGATATAATTCAATTATTATTGTTTTGTAGTTTTGATATTCAATTCTTACATTCTAAACCCCTACTTATAATAGGACTAAATTATTTAGTTTATATCATTATTTTTTAGGACGCATTTGAAAAGTGTTGACGATAAAATTATTGTAATGTAATTGGAGATTTATTTTAATTCTTGGAGGAGTGAGTGAGAATTGGTGTAATTACCCGTGTAATTACACTCTTTAGTTTTATATTCAATATTACTTCAAAATTTAAACTTACGAAATTGTGTAATAACAATTTATCTAAAAACGTGGCATAGATATTAAGGGGTAAAAATTATTTGTCTCTAATTATGTCTCATTCTGCTTAACACTAAAATTCACTTAAAAATTAAATTCTAAACCTTAACTCTAATTTTTACATCATAAACTCTAAACCATACACCCTAAAAAATACACTATACCCCTAATTTTCTAAACCCTAACTACAACCCTTAACTTTAAACCCTAAATCCACTATTTTAAAATGAGGGCATAAAAAGAGGCATTATAAGGGACAAACGATTTTGTAATTATACTCTAAAAATCAAATATGTCTCCAGAATTAGAATTCCTCATAATATTAGTTATTACATCTTCATACAATTACATTATAATGTCAAACACACCCTAAAAAATTATATTCAATAATTTTAATATTCGGATTTCATTAACCCAATCTTATTTCGGATTGTTAAAAGTTATCTCATACTCTAGTGAGAGTTTTAGCTTTTTACAAGATTTATAAAAAAAAAACGCATGCTGATAACTTTTCCTTTTCAGGTAGATCAATAGGGTTTATAATTTGCACGTGACTTGATCATAGAGTTATGATTCTTTTCCCTTATAATAATAGACTGAACCTTAATAGCTTAAGTTCATCTGATGTAATATTTACATCATTAACAATGCTAATCTTTTTATTTTAAATGTTAAAATTCCAATCTTAAATTTATTAAATATTCTTCTTCGAAATCGATTCAACCACTAAACCGAATTAAACTCGAATCCAAATCCCTCTCTTTAAAAAGACTTCCCCAACACTTGCATTCATTCAAAACCAACCCCTACACCTCTCCCGTAGCTACATTGTCTCCAAAACTCCATTAACGTATAGAGATGTCAACTTCAAAAACCATGGAAAACCCCTTCAAATATGAACCGATTGTCCAGACACAAGCCGGTTTCGCTTTGCTTCAAAGGAACCTATCCCCGCCGCAGCCGGGCGAGAGGCGAGGGAGACGAAAACAGACCGAACCGGGACGGTTCCTCGGTGTCCGAAGGCGGCCTTGGGGCCGGTACGCTGCCGAGATTAGGGACCCGACGACGAAAGAACGGCATTGGCTCGGCACTTTCGACACTGCTCAAGAAGCAGCCCTTGCTTACGATAGGGCTGCCATTTCCATTAAAGGAGCTCAAGCAAGAACCAACTTTGTTTATTCGGACAACTCTTGTTTCCATATTTTGTCTCCCTTTGATCAGTTTCTTACAAGCTTCCAAACCCAGCAACAACCAAAACCAGTAATCAATCATGTTGTTGTTAACAGTGCAACCCCATTTCCCATCAAACCTAATAATAATGATCCATCATCATCTTCATCATCATCATATGGTTCTTCAGTTGATGATAGTGGATTCTTTTTCTCTACTGATACTAACTCAGGTTACTTGTCCTCCATTGTTCCTAGTAACTGTTTGAATCCTCCTTCGAATCCGACAAGCTCCCAGGTTTCTTCTGTCAAACAAAACACCCATGAAAACAAATCATGTTCTGGTAATAGTTATGTTCTTCCTACAGATGTAACAAGTTTCGAGTTTCCTGGTTTTGATGATGTGATGAATCAGGAAAGGTTTTGGAGCATTGATGATCAACAACCATGGGAGCTCTCGGATATCATAAATCCACCATTGACGGATGAAGATGGTTGCATGAAAGCCTTTTATCCTTACAATGACAACCCCATGATTCCTCAATCTTCTTCAATGGCTCCTTTTGGCGATGTTTTCGACTTCGGGTATTCGCATTTCTGAATTGTAAAACGAACATGAAAGATAATAATAAAAAAGACGGTTTTTCTTTTTGTTGCTTTAATTTCAGAACATGATCCATTGATAAAAGCCTGTCATGTTGTTCGAATTAGACAGCAATCAATGTTAACTCCATGATTGTCTGTCTTTTGCGGCTATTTGTTCTACTTTTTATCAACAAAGGTCTAAGCCCTTTAACATAATCTGCATGAAAAAACACCTTACAAAAGGATCTTTCATTGATCACCATTAATTTTCATTGCTTTAACCTTAATTATTACCTTTGTGGCTTGTGATTTAATGGTTTAAAAACATCATCTCCCTGTCGGATTGTTACATTGTCCTTTTATTATTGCTCTGTTTTCATTTTTCAAAAGCATTGGGACACATTGTAAGCACTACAAAACAGCTAAAAAGGTGTTAAGACTGTAGGAAAAAATCGACAACTATAGAACATAAGACTGTCAAAAGTGTTCCTGTCTCTGTGTTTGTGTGTGTATGTCAGTACAAAAACAACATAACACTTCATATTGCACATTAATATTGATTCAGCACTTTAGGTAATGGGCAGACAAAGAAGATCATAATGGGAAAGTGAAGACAATACATGTTTCTTCATTTTTAGGAAGAAAGATTAAAGCTCAACTACAGGTGATGTTCAGAAAAATTGAATCAAAATCGAACAAGCTACTTCTTCAATTTTCAGTTCGATCAGAACTGATTACCAAATATACCACAGTATGAGAATAAGAGAGATTAGATCAGTTGAGTACATGAACAAACCGAACTAAACTCTAATTCAAGCAACATTCAAAAAGATATTCTCAGATATTCGTGTTTCGTAAGAAATTTATCGAACAATGTTGAGCATTTCGATTGTCAAAACATAAAAATATGTATCTAAAGATAGTCACATTTAGATGCTTCCTATAGAGTTGTTCATGTAAAGGGAAGAATGATGTGGGGATGGATCTTTTCGTTTCAAAAAAGATCGGATCATAAGCGAACTTAACAGACTCCGTAAAACTGAACGGGTTGACACAGTTCTCCCTAATGTAACTGAGGTTCTTCAGTGGTTCTTCAAAAGGTTTGCTGAAGTTTTTAGGGTATTCGGTATGGGCTTATTCGAGATGGAAGAGACGGCCTTACAAGGGTTATACGAACGTAGATGATCAAAGCCTGCCGTGATAACAAAATGAAGCCTCCTATATTTCGAAGACTTGCATAAAATAAAAATGTGTAGGTTCATGACCTTGATCAAAAATATCGGGATCTATTAGCTTGAAGTGTGGGTATCGGTGCTGCCGCTGCCGGTAGGAGGGGCAGAACTCTGACTAGACCGCGGTGTGCTTGAATGAGGAACTGATGCACCTTTAGAAAAAACCAAACCAACTGATTCACTCGCCAAGCTCACCGAGGATGACATTATGGTAGGTGCAGGGTCCTTGCTGGACCCAGAAAGAAGTTCAGGTCGTAAATCCGAAGAGGAAGATGACGGAGCTTGTGTAGCAATTGTAGATCCAACGGGGTAGGGTGCAACAGGCATATCGGAAAGGGAAGTCGTTGATGGACTGTAACTTAATTTTTCCATAGGATGATCAAATTTGCAAGCAGATCCGAACTTGCATACTCCACGTTGTGAAAAATGAGTACAAGTTGGTTCCCCCTGATACCATTAAGAAAAACAACAAATAAGTATATGAACAACAACTAAACAGGAAAAAGGCTCGTGTTATTTTTATGTGTGATTAAAATCGATAGGTCCTATCACAAATAAGACATTACGACCAAACTTATTACAGAAACATAATCGGTTGTTGCAAAAGCAATTTTAGCAAAGAAAACTCGGATTTATGCTGACCAGACTATAGGGCATTTTATGAGAAAATTTATTGCAGGACATTTTTAGAATCTAATCTTGTATAAGGCATCATATTTATAGCGCGTTCCATGAAATTCTTACCGGGCGTAGAGGATGACCGAGAGGGCCGAGGATGGCATCTTTTGGTGCAATCACTTCAGGTGGATGATGATACCTACAGGAGGATCCGTATTTACAATCACCAGTTTTCATATAATACTGACATTCAGGTTGGCCGGGTCTCTCGGGAAATGACTGCTCCTCCTGATTACTGCTTGAAGGCCCAACACTAGATGATACAGGTTGATAAGACCCGGTATAGGCAGGCGCTGAAGGAGATAGTGGTGTTCCCCGAAAAATTGAGCTAGATCCAATAGTAGACTGAGTACCAGAACTAACAGGTCCCTGCACCAGATGCGTTACAAAGTTAGAAATAAAAATTAGTAAAGTATAAACACCGTGGAGATTAACCGAATATAGTTTAAATTCTCCTACCGGATAGGGGTTCCAACTTGGAAAAGGAACCATGCCGGGGGAAAGCAACATAGGACCATAGGGGCCTTGGACATACGGGCCTGGAATTAGGGGAGGCCTAGCCATTACAACTCCGTATTGTTGAGAGGAAGGGCCGGACGGTGACTGCACCGTGGAATACAATGTAGGTGAAGGAACTGGTGTAGGAACAGGTGGAACTCGAGGAGCAGGAGATGGTGCAGGATGATGGAATTTACATGTCGCACCAAACTTACACCGCCCCGTCTTCACATAGTAAGAACACTCCTTTTCGCCCTGTTTTGCAGTATTCTTCAACTATTAAGCAAAACATAAAAATGCACATCTAAAAAGACTTAAACGTTGTGTGGAGTGATACAAACCGGACGTAATGGATATCCATAATAATTTAGTGGCACATGGACAACAGAACCACCTCCCTCCTTGGGATGATGGTACTTACAGGAAGAACCAAATCTGCATGTCCCCGTCCTCATATAATACTGCAAATCAAAAGAGAGGAAAAAGCCATAATCAAAATAATAAAAAAATCCGTTGGCCAAAAGTACATGACCCAAACTCGAACATTCAAACTTAAAAGAAGGTAGCATAAAGTTATCTTTACTTCTTTACCTACAAGACATTGTTGAAATCGTACCATCTAGATTCTAAAACTTATCAAAACTTCAAGAAACAATCTCATCAAAAGTACCTGACAAACCGGGTGGCCGACTCTCTCCGGATACTCCCCTACACCACTTCTTTCAGCTCCCATAACCTAAGGCAGTCCATTAATGGTCACCGTTATCGATTTTTTTTTAACGATCAAAACAAATGAGAATCCGAAACCAAGATTACTAATTTGAGTACATCTCATATCATTAACCTAAAATTCAAAACCACATCACTCTAAAGATCATGATCAAGCAAAAAAGCCAAATCAAAACCCTTCAAGGAAACATTGAATCGGATCAAAAACTAAGAACAATTTCAATCAAATTATCTATATGATTACCATAGCCCGGTCACGAGGATGATTGAACCGACACCTAGAGCCGTAGCCACAGAACCCGGTCCTCAAATAGTAAATACAATCAGCTTCGTTGGGTCTCTCCGGGTATGATTCCGGTTCAACCCCTAATCCCAACCGCCAAACCGGCTCTACATTTCGAACAAAAAACCTGTATCACATCCCACATTACACAAAAACAAAAATCACAGACCCCAGAATGAAAAGTTGGATTCTTCTTTTACCTTCGAGCCCTGTTTCGGTTCCCGGAGCTGTCCATTCCGGTTCCGGATCGGACTCAGGGCCCCGCTCCATTAAACTTACGGAAAATAACCCAATTTACTATCCGATCAAATGGGTATCTGTGTATTCTTCTCTAAACAGATAAAAAAAACAGAAACTTTCTCTCTCGTTTTTTTACCCTTACTTCCTTAAACACACACACACACACACGATGTTCTGTCTGTTATTCTTCTGGGTTTTGTTCGGTTTGGTGTTTTCTCTGTCTTTTTTTTTTCTCTACTTTCTCTTTCTTTCTTTCTGCTTCAGTTTCTCAAACTCGTTCTCGTTCTGTTTGATCTTGATCTTTCTATTAGCATGACTTTTTTTTATGGAACGGTTACCGGTATATATACGCGCCAACCAGAGGGAAAAGAATTACATAAATAAATAAAAGAAATAAAATAAGGGTAAACTATATTAATGGCCACTTAATTATAGGGTAAGTTCCATTTTGAACACTTGTCTATTAATTTTGTCAACTACACCATTTAACTATTAAAATATTATGAATTAAGCCATTTCCCGATAAGTTTTAACGAAAATTGTCACGTGAGAGTTAAAAGGAAATTGGTATTATTACATATTTGCTCTACGTTAGTTACATATTTTATTAATTTAGTTCTATTTTTAATTAAATTTAAAAAAAATATTTTTTCAATCAGATGATGACGCGTGTCACTAACGATAATACCAATCAAAATATATTCAATCAATATTTATGTAATTAGTTAAAATTAATTTATTTTAAAAACTATAAATAATCCCAAACGTGAAAAATATGTTTTTAAAATAAAAAACAAAGAAGCATGAGTATAATATTTGTCAATTTTTTTCTATGGCTAGTTGCATTAGATTTCTCCAATTATGGTCTAAATTTTAAAGTATCATCCTCTAAACTTTAATTTAGACATTAAATTCTAGCTCAAATTTGACATGAAATACATTTTAAACAAGCAACTAAATTTTAATTTTTTTATCTACTGCATGAAAAAATTGTATCTAACATGTTTAAGAAAAACATAGTCGTTGATTCTAAGAAGACCATCTATTTTTAGCATGAAAGATCCAAATTGCCCATACGACAGGTGTATATGTGTCTAAAATTTGATGTACTTATTTTAAATATATACATTAGATTCGAAGTAGCATTTAACATCATAATAATGGTAAAATTGATGTAAGAACCTGGTTGATAGATATTATTTATTTAAGGAATCAATCCGGACATTTCCAAGTTTAAGATTAATTCAAAAGTTAGATTATAGTTTATAGATTTCCAACATAATCAACTTTTTAAAACGATCAACTGATGTGGTGACTTGTGTCACTTACTAGTGATGCAAACTTTGTGTTTGGATTTTAAAAAAAATTCCGGACATATATTTTTCTCCAAAAGTTATTTATTTCGCATTTATTCATGGTAAGAAGTATTTTTTTTTTCAAAATCAATATTAAACGAGATCCACTCAACTTTTTATAACCAAGCATAATTTATATGTTGTATTCCAAATAGAAAAAAAAATTAATTTTTATGGGAAAGTATTTCATGCAATGACGGTGAAAACGAAAAGTTTTTTAAGCGTTTTAGTTCTAGAATTTAAAATTTTAGTTTGAGTTTAAGGGTTTAAATGTAGGTGTTTAAAATTTAAAGTTTATGGTTAAGGTTTAGTGTTAGAATTTAAGGTTTAGAAGTTAAGGTTTAGTTTTTAGGATAATATGGTTAGGGATTTAGGTTTTAACCTATAAAACTTAAACCCTCAATTCCAACCACATCCTTAAGTTCTAAATTTGTGCACTAAAACCCTTAAACACTAGGTCGTAAGCAAAATCCTTAAACTCTAAAACTAAGACGTTCGTTTAAACAAAATTTCTACAAAATACTTGTGTATGAAATAATTAGCCAATTTTTATATAATTGTTAATTTATTAAATTCATTATGAAATACAAATATGGATTGTGATAAAAATAGATTATAAATAAAAAACAATGTTGAAATCGCCTAAACTGGTGTGGGCATAGTTTTTTTTAGTCATAAAGTCAAAAATAGCTTTTACCGTTTGAGCTTTTGGTCAATTCAACACTTATTCTTTTTGTGTGCAAACAAGCACCTAACGTTTGATTTTCATTCAACTTTTACTCTCGTTAGATGGAAACAATTAGTCAACAGACGTTAACCGTTTGGGGCTGGCGTGGCACTCCAACGTGGCATATAGAGATGATGTGGTAGTGCCACGTGTCAAGTGACGTGTAAAAATATTTTTTTAATTATTTTTTCTATTTTTTAAATTAATTATAATCAATCGGATGATGACACTTGGCATCCTTTGAGTATGGGTTCAATTCCCACAAGCAACAAGACCTTATATTTCTTCGTTTCATTTCCTTTGTATTTAAGCTAATCAAATGATGCCAAGTGTTATTATCCGATTGGTAACAATTAATTTAAAAAAATTCTAGAAAAAATAATTTAAAGAATATTCTTTTACACGTCATTTGACATGTGGCATTGCCACGTCATCTCTATATGTCATGTTGGAGTGCCACGTCAGCCCCAAACGGTCAACGTCTGTTGACTAACGGTTTCCATCCAACGAGGGTGAAAGTTGAATGAAAATCAAACGTAAGGTGCTTGTTTGCACAAAAAAAAAAAAGAAAATAGGTGATGAATTGACCAAAAGCTCAAACATTGAGGGCTATTTTTGACTTTATGCCTTTTTAATGTGTTTAAACTATTTTTTGTCCTTTTTAGGTACTTAAACTATTATGTTTTTTCTTTTTAGGTGCTTAAATTTTTGTCCTTTTTAGGTACCTAAATTATCATTTTTTGTTAAAATAAGTGGTCGCCTCAGTTTCACCTTAAAAAGGGTAAAAAAAAATAATTTGGGCAGTTAAAAAAAGTAAAAGAAAGCTTAAACACCTAAAAGAAAAAAATCAAATTGTTTGAGCACTTAAAAAGAGTAAAAAAAAAATAAGCACCTAAAAAATATTATAATTTAGATACTTATTTTCGCAAAAAAATCTAGCACGTAATCTAACATCAGAAATCTAACGGCTAAATATACTCCCTCTGTCCCACTAAAACTGTCACATGTTGACTTTTTTGGGTCAAACTTTTTCAAGTTTGACCTCTTATAATTTAAAATTTATTATTGATAAAAATATGAAAAAATATATTTTAAAAACCTTGAATCAACTAATTTTTAAATATATTTTTTATAATTTTTAATTAATTAGAATATTTAAATAAATTATAGTCAAAGTTGAAAAAATTTGACCAGAAAAATGTCAACATGTGACAGTTTTACTGGAACGGAGGGAGTATTATTTACTCAAAAGAAACAGACGACTAGGATCACTTTTAATGTCATCATCCTTCTGAGAACCGACGCAGGTGGTGGAAGAGAGGGAAGATAGTGAAGACAGGTTACTGGACCAATCGGTAAAAAGGTAAAAGTACATTTTGTTGGACTTGGACAAGTTATGGCCACATGTGGGCAACTTTATAAGATTTTGATTCATTGCTGTGGTAACCAATACCATATCTTATCAACCAAATGTCGGCGAGGTTCAATTTTAAACCGGACAGTTCCTTTAATTATTATTAGTAAAAACTACATGGGTGATCACTAAACTATTACCTTTTTTTATGTTGGTCACTCAATTAAATTTTTCGTCAAAACTATTACTAATATTTTGTTTTGTTATCTTTTTAGTCTCCAGCCGTTAAATATTTAACGGAGATTGTGACGTATCATGGATAATAACAATTTTAGTCCCTAAAATTATTAGATTCTATTGATTTAATCATAATACAAAATAGCTCATCAATTATTTGGACTAAACCCCAAATTCCCCATCCCTTTCTTCTTCCTTTGCAGCGCTACTCTGAAAATGTCATCCCTAATAGGCTAATATCAATAATGGCTACACGTTTATACTAAAAAAATTCCATTATTTTAAAAGAATAAAACAAGGATAAAGTTGAAGAAGAGCTGAAATCCTCTTTGCTGCATTTTCCAGGAAACTAGTTGAGAGAAGCAACAAAAAAGTAGAAAAAAGGTCAAGATTTTGGGATTAAAAGAGCAGTCTTTGTCACTGTAAATTTCTGCTGAAATTAAAAAAGAATTCCATCATGAGGAGTAGAAGAAGAAGCTCTGCGAGGATTTTGCAGTTGCTTCAAGGTTGAATAAGTGAAGTGTCTCCTGTAATTACAACCCAAGAAGAAGCAAAGATGCAATTGAATTTGTTTCAGTTTACAATTTTTTGCTATCTTGTATAAGCAGTACCTCTACTTGTAATTTCAAATGATTTTTTCCTACACGCGCTTAAATTGAGCAAAATTCAAGGACCCAGTGACCTGGAATATACCAGGAAGATGAATAAAAGTTTGAAAAGGGTAGAGAAAAAAAAAGGCATTTTTGCAGAGTAAGAAGAAAGAGGATGAGAAATTTAAGGCTTAGTCTAAATATTTAATAAGTTATTTTGTATCAGGATTAAATTGATTAAATTTAATAATTTTAGGGATTAAAATATTAGGGTAAACTAATTTAGTGACCACCAAAATTTAGAGGCGTACTTATTTTGACCACCGAACTCGTCAATTAGACCATCAAACTTATTAAATTGACATATTTTGACCACCGCCATTAAAAAACTAACGGAAGGGTGACGGCAGGGTGACGTGGCAGTTAACAGAAATTTATAAATGTAACGCCCCGAGTTTAGGGGTCGGACGTTACTCAGGTAAATCGGGTTTTAGTCGTGAGCTCGATTTAATTAAAATAGACTTTGGTATTAATTTAAATGAGATTTCAAATTCATTAATGGTAAAAGTGTGATTTTTAAATAAGGGCAAAAATGTACTTTTCAAATTGAAGGTAAAAGATGATGAAAAGGGGGTTTTATTTCAAAAATGCTCATCTTCTTCATTCCAACATTTTTGACAACCTAAAACCTCTCCCAAACCCCTTGTCACTATTCCATTCATTTCTCCATCGAATTCAAGTGAATTCAACAAGGTAAGACCATTTTGACTTGTCCTTTCAATTCCTAACACATTTATGGTTTTAGATTTTAGAAAACACAATTGTAGGGAAATTTGAGTTTTCAAAGAAAAGGGTGGAACTTTAATGGATTTTCGTTTTGCTTTTGATATGTAGAGTTAAGTTATGAGTTAACCTAGCCCTAAGGTACATTATATATCATTTTGGTTGGTTTTTATTAAGAATGCCGAAATTGGGTTTTGGGGGTATTTTAAAAGTGTCAAAATTTGTGTTTTTGGTGTGATTTTGTGAAAGGGAGTTGGGCTGGTGCTATAGTGATACTAGAAGGGTGTTTTGAAGGTGTTTGGAGGTGTTTTGGGTATTGGATTTGGTAGTTTTCTGCTGGGTTATTAGGGAGTACGAAAATGAAGAAGTTTTGTCAACTCATGGTTTGTAAATGTGGTAAATGGGTCTTGAAATTGTGTTTTGATCGTGACAGTGGTTTTGGGGCTGAATGATTGAGTAAATTATTGTTTTCGATTGACTAGAATCAAGGGAAACCATCGGAGAAGCTTCGGGCACTATTCTGGGGAATTTGGAGACTTGATATTGGTGTTTTGGCTTCCGGTTGGGCTTCATCGGTGAGTGAAAATGTTTTGAACTTGTTTTGCTTTCGGAATGAGTTCTTGGGGGTTTGGGTGGAGCCTTGCGAGCTAACCTAAACCCAAGTGTAAGTTTACTAATCCTACCTTGTTGGTTAAGTGATGATGCATGATTAATTGTTGTGATATCATATGCATTGTGGATTGCTTTTACATCCGTTGTTGTGGTGTAGTCGTTGTTGGTGTCGAGCCTCACGTGATGGTTCTCATAACTACGGTGATGTGTAGTCCCACCGATAGTGACTAGTAGAAGAGTACTTTGATGTGTAGTCCCATCGGAAAACTACTAGTCGAAACGGTGATGTGTAGTCCCACCGTGTTTTAGGTTGTGCTTGTGCAAACCTTGTAATTGTGTTGTTGTGCTTCATTTCGTGCATATAAATGGTTTACTTATCTTTTAAGAAACGTGTTTTGAAAACTGCAATGTTGATGAGTTTTTAGAGCTTCGCTCACTAAGCTGTCAAGCTTACGCTCTTTTTTTTCAACATGCAAATCGTTAGAGTTCGGAAGGCAAGTGGGCAATGGATGAGCTTTTTGGAGTTTTCAAGTAGCTCAAGTACGATTTAAGTAATTGTAATAATGCCTAGACAACGGGGGTGTAGACTTATATGAAGTTGGTGCCAAACTCCTTAGTTTGATTATGTTGATGTCCAGCATGTTGAGTGATGTACATCGTTGAAAATGTTTACGCTTATATGTCGTGGATTGTGAACCATGTTTATTTTGTTGCTTAAATGCCTTGTGTTTGAAGGCTTAGGGCCATATTCCATGAATGTTATGTGTATTTGTTTAAAGGCATGTTGACTTGATATGTAATGCATTTGGTGAATGCTTGAATTCATTTATGGATGGCTTTTTATGTATGTTAAGTGTTCGGACATGTTTATAGTAGGGTGTATGCCTCTAGAGTATGTATATGCACGTTGTATCTTGATTCTTTATGTTTGAGGCATGTTGGGGACGTTCGGAGATGCCTAGAACTGATTTTAGAAACACACAGACTGCAGGCGTTTCAGAACGGGTAAGATTGTTTCGGAGCGGGTGTGGTTCCAGGGATACCCGTATCGGAATGCGTTCCGGAACGGTTTGGCTACTGTGAACCCCTGTTCCGATACGTGTACCGAAACAGTTTGGCTACTGTGAACCCATGTTCCGATATATGTACCAAAATGATTTGGCTACTGTAATGGCATGTTCCGGAACGTGTTTCGGAACGTCTAGGTGAAAAAGAACCCTGTACCGAAACGGGGTGGGCCATATCGGTACGGGTAGTCTGGCTTTTAAAACTGGGGCCTGTGTATCGAAACGGGCAAGCCTGTTTGAAACACAGGCTTGTAATTTGGGCTTTTGGCATCTTAAAAGGTCTCCAAGTGTTGTGTATTGGTCTTGCATGTTGTAAGTTTCTCCGTGAGCCCTGTTTGTATCCGTTTATATTTGGTCCGATCGCTTGTGCAATAAATCGAACTAACTTGATTACATGGTAAATTTATATCAACTTACGTCTCGTCTGCTTAGTCTCATCTTTGTTATCCGTTGTCGTTTCACACATAGGATTTAATGATCCATCTAGACAAGATAATTCAAGAAAATTTTCTAGGGTTGCTAACTAAAAGGGAGCCTTAACGGGTTTCACTTTGGTTTTCCCCGTGTGACCTGCTCGGACCGGTCAGTCGTCCAGACCGGGACGAGAGGGTTACATTTGGTGGTATCAGAGCCTGAGGTTTCCGAGACCTCGGGTAGGTAAGTGAGGTAAGTTTGATGTGTTATGTTGTTGCTTTGTATCGATGAGTGTTTTACCATGTATTGCTTGAAGTTTGCTTGCTAGTGGCCTTGTTGTTGGCCTGAGTGTTTTACCATGTATCGATGAGGGTTACATTTGGTGGCCTTGTTGTTGGCTAAAGGTTAGTCCGATGTCCCCATTGTTAGATGTTGTTGTAAAAAATGGTTTTGGTTTAACGAGCTTGAGAACCTAAGTCCTTGCCCTTTTGCTAACGTAACGTTTCTTGTGTGTTATGTGTTTGCTGTTTAGATTCTATCTTGATATGGTGAGACCGATGGGGCTATATAGAGCGGGTGACCAGGCACCCGGGGGTGAGCCTCATGTTCCTCTTGCTCCCGGTGGTAATGGAGTGGGTGGTGAAGGTAACGTGCCTCAGGGTGGTGTGCAAGTCGGAGGTGATGGTCATGGGCCTCAGGCCGGTGCTAACGTTGGAGGTGTTGGGGCTCAGGAGGGTCAGGGTTCAGCGGGCGCGGACATGACCCATTTGATTTAGACTATAGCCGGAGCTTTTCAGACAACTTTGGCCGGTATGCAAGCTGCATCACCACCTCAGGGTGCGGGGACAAGATTACCCCTAGAGAGGCTCCGTAGTTTGGGCGGAGTTGAGTTCCGTGGGTTAACTCTCGAGGGTTCAGAGGCGTGGCTTGAGAGTACTACACGCATCTTGGGTCAGATGGAGTGCTCAGACGCCCGTAAGTTGGGTTGCATTGTCTCCTTGCTTCAGGGGGACGCGTATACTTGGTGGACCACTGTTACTTCAGGTATGGCGGAAGCGGATATCGCATGAGAGTTCTTCAGAAATGCTTTTAAGAGGAAGTACCCCAGAATTCAGTATTTGGATGAGAAGAAGAGGGAGTTTATGGCTTTGGTTCAAGGTAACAGGACCGTGTCCGAGTACAAGGTTCAGTATTTGACTAGAGATGTGAAGACCTACATGCTTGCCTCTGACTACACTAAGTTTGATGTTTTGGTCTCTAGGGCCAAGGATATTGAGCAGAACTTAGGCTCTAGTGCTCGAGCTAGTGGGTTCGATTTCGGGAAGAGACACGCGAATTGGGATAGAGACCATGCCAAGAGGCATAGGGATAAGAGGTATCAGCCCGATTCGAGACATAGAGGTGGTAACTACGGATGGGGCCACTAGGGCCAAGGAGCTGTTGTGCACACTCCGTAGTGCACTAGATGCGAGAGACGCCACCAGGGCGAGTGTATGGGTATCTACGGGGTGTGTTGGAACTGTAGCTCCCGAGACCATTTGAGGCGTGACTGTCCACACCAGGCTAGTGGTGGACCGACTCCAGCTAGGGGTTTTGAGCATCAGAGAGGCTGTGGGCGCGGTCGTGGTAACTTTCAGCCGAGGGTCAGAGGAACTTGGCTCATGTGGTAGCAGTTCAGCCCGAAGGAGGACGACCGCTAGGGTGTATGCTCAGCGAGAGGCTGGGAATGACACGAATGTCATTGCAGGTAATTTCTCGTTACAGTCTTTGAGTTTGATTTCTTTGATAGATTCGGGGTCGACACATTCATACATTTTGGGTGAGCACGCAAGGTCATTAGGGTTACCATGTGAGTGGTTAGAGGTAGGTGTGAATGTTACTAGCTCTTTTAGTGATACAATGGTAGTTAGGAAAATGTATATGAGGTGTCCCTTGATGGTTCAGGGCTACGTGTTTTCGGTTGATATGATGGAGTTATCGTTCTATGGCTTTGACGTGATATTGGGCATGGATTGGCTCGTAGAGCATAGAGCTAGGGTTGACTTTGAGACCAAGAGAGTCTCCTTGAGGCTTACAGATGAATTTGAGGTTGTGGTAGTTGGTGAGAACGTTAGGTTCTTGTCCAATGTTGTTTCTGCTTTGGAAGCTCAGAAGTTGTTGAATTCGGGCTGTCAGGCTTATTTGGCTTATGTGATGAATCCGAATATGAGTGAGGTTAGACCACAAGACATCAGAATAGTTTGTGATTTTCCGAGAGTTTTTCCGGAAGAGTTACCAGGTTTGCCTCCAGATAGAGCAGTTGAGTTTGCTATTGAGACGTATTCCGATTCTGCACCAGTGTCTATTGCTCCGTATAGAATGACACCGAAAGAGTTGAAAGAGTTAAAGACACAGCTTCAGGAGTTGTTAGATAGAGGGTTCATTAGGCCTAGTATCTCTCCATGGGGTGCTCCGGTAGCATGAGGATGTGTATAGATTATAGGTAGCTGAACAAAGTGACAGTGAAGAACAAGTACCCTTTGCCTAGGATAGATGACTTGCTTGATCAGCTGAGAGGTGTTTCAGTGTTTTCGAAGATTAATTTGAGGTCCGGATACTATCAGTTGAAGGTGAAAGACGTGGACATACCGAAGACAGCTTTCCGTACACGTTATGGGCACTATGAGTTCTTGGTAATGCCTTTCGGGTTGACTAACGCCCCAGCAGCTTTCATGGATATGATGAACCGTGTGTTTCATGAGTTTTTGGACATGTTTGTGGTTGTGTTCATAGATGACATCTTAGTATACTCTAGGACCGTGGAGGAGTATGATGAGCATTTGCGATTAGTGCTTTAAACCCTATTTAAGAATCAGTTGTATGCCAAGCTAAGCAAATGTGAGTTTTGGATTAGGGAGGTAGTCTTCCTAGGTCACGTGATCTTGGCTAATGGGATTAGTGTGGATCCCAAGAAGATAGAAGCTATAGTGAGTTGGAAACAACCAAAGTCAGTGACAGAAATCCGTAGTTTCCTAGGCTTGGCGGGATATTATAGAAGATTTGTCGAGAGATTTTCTAGGATAACGGCTGCTTTGACTAAGTTACTTCAAAAGAATGTCCCATATGAGTGGTCAAATGCAAGACAACAAGCGCTTGAGAAGTTGAAGAAAGCTTTGATCGAAGCTCTATTTTGATTCAGCCTGAACGGGGAAGAGAGTTTGTGGTTTATAGTGATGCATCTTACGTAGGTTTAGGTTGTGTGCTTATGCAAGAGGGTAAGGCGGTAGCTTACGCTTCGAGGCAGTTGAAAGTTCACGAGAAGAATTATCTCACCCATGATATAGAGTTAGCCGCAGTAGTGTTTGCTTTGAAGATCTGGAGACACCATCTTTATGGTGAGAAGTGCACCGTATATACCGACCACAAGAATTTGAAGTACTTGATGTCTCAGAGGGAGTTGAACCTTAGACATCGTAGATGGTTAGAGCTTCTTAAGGACTATGACCTTACGATAGAGTACCATCCGGGTAAGGAAAACGTAACGGCCGATGCTCTGAGTAGAAAAGTGGCAGTTGAGTTGCGAGCTATGTTTGTGAGATTAAGCATGTCCAAGGATGGTGGTTTGATAGCTGAACTTCAAGTTAGGCCTTCGTTAGTTCAGTTGATTCGGGAGAAGCAGTTGCGAGACGAGTCTTTGGCACCTCGCGTGCAAGATATAGCCGAGGATAGGCCTACCGATTATTGTTTTGGTGAGGATGGGATCCTATGTTACAAGGATAGGATAGTAGTTCCGGAAGATGCCGAGCTGAGACGTACGATCTTGAATAAAGCTCATAACAGTCCTTTTGCTATGCATCCGGGTAGTACGAAGATGTATCATGGGTTAAAGGAAGTGTACTATTGGGTTGGATTGAAGAAGGATGTGGCCGAGTTTGTGAGCAAGTGTATGGTTTGTCAGCGAGTGAAGGCCGAGCATCAATTTCCTTCAGGGTTGTTACAGCCGTTGAAGATTCCGGAATGGAAGTGGGAATGTATCACCATGGACTTTGTGTCAGGATTACTGTTGACGCCTTCGAAGAAAAATTTAGTGTGGGTGATAGTTGATAGATTTACTAAGTGTGCGCACTTCGTACCCGTTCATACTACATACACCTTAGATAAGTTGGCCGATCTGTACGTTAGGGAGATAGTGAGGTTGCATGGGGTACCGAAATCGATTGTGTCAGACCGATCCGAGGTTTACAGCTAGATTTTGGGAGTGTTTGCATCGTGCCTTGGGTACTTAGTTGAACTTCAGTACTTCGTATCATCCGCAATCGGATGGTCAGTCAGAGAGGGTGATTCAGGTGTTGGAGGACATGTTGAGGTGTTGTATCATCGATTTTCAAGGGTCTTGGGAGAAACACCTACCGTTAGTAGAGTTTGCATACAACAACAGTTATCAGGCTAGTATTCAGATGGCACCGTATGAAGCTCTGTATGGTAGGAGGTGTAGGACTCCGATTTGTTGGGCCGAAGCCGGACAAAAGCTTGTACCGATGCTCGATTTGCTTAAGGGCACTACTGAGAAAGTAAAGTTGATTTGTGATCATTTGAAGGCAGCCTCAGACCGATAGAAGTCGTATGCCGACTTAAAGAGAAAAAAGATAGAGTATGCTCTGGGTGAAAAAGTGTTTTTGAAAGTCTCACCTTGGAAGAAGGTGATGATGTTTGGCAGGAAAGGTAAGTTGAGTCCGAGATTCATTGGACCTTATGAGGTAGTTGGGAGGATTGGTCCCGTTACGTATAGATTGAGACTCCCGACCGAGCCAGAGAAGATTCACGATGTGTTTCATGTGTCGATGCTCCGCAAATATAGATCGGATCCGTCTCACGTAACTCCCGTAGAAGAGATTGAATTGAATCCGAATTTGACATATGACGAGGAACCAGTGGAGATCTTAGCCTCAGACAACAAGGTGTTGCGTGGTAGATCAATTGTGTTGGTTAAGGTGAGGTAGCAACGTCGAGGGGTGGACGATGCCACTTGGGAGAGAAAGGAGGATACGGAAAGGCGGTTTCCTTATCTCTTTCAGTCAGGTAATTTCGAGGACGAAATTCCTAAAGTGGGGGAGAGTTGTAATGCCCCGGGTTTAGGGGTCGGACGTTACTCGGGTAAACCAGGTTTTAGTTGTGGGCTCGATTTAATTAAAATAAACTTTGGTTTTAATTTAAATGGGATTTGAAATTCATTAATGGCAAAAGTGTGATTTTTAAATAAGGGCAAAAAGGTACTTTTCAAATTGAAGGTAAAAGATGATGAAAATGGGGTTTTATTTCAAAATGCTCATCTTCTTCATTCCACCATTTTCGACGACCTAAAACCTCTCCCAAACCCCTTGTCACTATTCCATTCATTTCTCCATCAAATTCAAGTGATTTCAACGAGGTAAGACCATTTTTGACTTGTCCTTTCAATTCCTAACACATTTATGGTTTTAGATTTTAGAAAACACCATTGTAGAGAAATTTGAGTTTTCATAGTTTTCAAAGAAAAGGGTGGAACTTTAATGGATTTTCGTTTTGCTTTTGATACGTAGAGTTAAGTTATGAGTTAACCTAGCCCTAAGGTACATTATATCTCAATTTGGTTGGTTTTTATTAAGAATCCCGAAATTGGGTTTTGGGGTATTTTAAAAGTGTCAAAATTTGTGTTTTTGGTGTGGTTTTGTGAAAGGAAGTTGGGCTGGTGCTATAGTGATACTAGAAGGGTGTTTTGAAGGTGTTTGGAGGTGTTTTGGGCATTGGATTTGGTAGTTTTCTGCTGGGTTATTAGGGAGTACGAAAATGAAGAAGTTTTGTCAACTCATGGTTTGGAAATGTGGTAAATGGGTCTTGAAATTGTGTTTTGATCGTGATAGTGGTTTTGGGGCTGAATGATTGAGTAAATTGTTGTTTTTGATTGACTAGAATCAAGGGAAACCATCAGAGAAGCTTCGGGCACTATTCTGGGGAATTTGGAGACTTGAGATTGGTGTTTTGGCTTCCGGTTGGGCTTCATCGGTGAGTGAAAATGTTTTGAACTTGTTTTGCCATTGGAATGAGTTCTTAGGGGTTTGGGTGGAGCCTTGCGGGCTAACCTAAACCCAAGTGTAAGTTTACTAATCCTACCATGTTGGTTAAGTGATGATGCATGATTAATTGTTGTGATATCATATACATTGTGGATTGCTTTTACATCCGTTGTTGTGGTGTAGTCATTGTTGGTGTCGAGCCTCACGTGATGGTTGTCATAACTGCAGTGATGTGTAGTCCCACCGATAGTTACTAGTAGAAGAGCACTTTGATGTGTAGTCCCATCAGAAAACTACTAGTAAAAAAGGTGATGTGTAGTCCCACCGTGTTTTGGGTTGTGCTTGTGCAAACCTTGTAATTGTGTTGTGCTTCATTTCGTGCATATAAATGGTTTACTTATCTTTTAAGAAACGTGTTTTGAAAACTGCAATGTTGATGAGTTTTTAGAGCTTCGCTCACTAAGCTGTCAAGCTTACACTCTCCTTTTTCCAACATGCAGATCATTAGAGTTCGGAAGGCAAGTGGGCAAATGAGGAGGTTTTTGGAGTTCTCGAGTGGCTCAAGTACGATTTAAGTAATTGTAATAATGCCTAGGCAACGAGGGTGTAGTCTTATATGGAGTTGGTGCCAAACTCCTTAGTTTGATTATGTTGATGTCCAGCATGTTGAGTGATGTACATCGTTGAAAATGTTTACGCTTATATGTCGTGGATTGTGAACCATGTTTATTTTGTTGCTTAAATGCCTTGTGTTTGAAGGCTTAGGGTCATATTCCATGAATGCTATGTGTGTTTGTTTAAAGTCATGTTGACTTGATATGTAATGCATTTGGTGAATGCTTGAATTCATTTATGGATGGCTTTTTATGTATGTTAAGTGTTCGGACATGTTTATAGTTGGGTGTATGCCTCTAGAGTATGTATATGCACGTTGTATCTTGATTCTTTATGTTTGAGGCATGTTGGGGATGTTTGGAGATGCCTAGAACTGATTTTAGAAACACACAGACTGCGGGTGTTTTAGAACGGGTAAGGTTGTTTCGGAACGAGTGTGGTTCCAGGGATACCCGTATCGAAACGCGTTCCGATACGGTTTGGCTACTGTGAACCTCTATTCCGATACATGTTCCAAAATGGTTTGGCTACTGTGAACCCTTGTTCCGATACGTGTACCGAAATGGTTTGGCTACTATAATGGCCTATTCTGAAACGCGTTTCGGAACGTCTAGGCGAAAAAGGATCCTGTACCGAAACAGGGTGGGCCGTATCGGTACGGGTAGTCTGGCTTTTAAAACTGAGGCCCGTGTATCGAAACGGGCATGCCTGTTTCGAAACATAGGCCTGTAATTTGGGCTTTTGGCATCTTAAAAGGTCTCCAAGTGTTGTGTATGGGTCTTGCATGTTGTAAGTTTCTCCGCGAGCTCTGTTTGTATCCGTTTATATTTGGTCTGGTCGCTTGTGCAATAAATCGAACTAACTTGATTACATGGTAAATTTATATAAACTTACGTCTCATCTGCTTAGTCTCATCTTTGTTATCCGTTGTCGTTTCACACATAGGATTTAATGATCCATCTAGACAAGATAATTCAAGAAAATTTTCTAGGGTTGCTAACCGAAGGGGAGCCTTAACGGGATTCACTTCGATTTTTCCCGTGTGACCTGCTCGGACCGGTCAGTCGTCTAGACCGGGACGAGGGGGTTATAGTAAAATTACCTATTTAGTCCATGTTATTTACCTATTATATCAATTTGATCCTAATTTTAATTTAATTAAATAAAATATTTGATTTAATTTACATATGAAAAAATATTCGATTTAATTTACATATGAATAAATATTCGAATATTTAATAAATTGTAGATTTAAATTAAATCGAATGTTTGCGTGATTAGACACATCCCAAGTGATCTAGGTTCGAGTTCCCTTTCAACCATTTTTACTTTTTTCCCAACCGCATTATAAGATACGTATATAAAAGTGTGCAATATATATCATTAAGAGTAGCTTGGTGCTGTGGTAAAGGCATGAGAATTTCTTGCCTTCGTCCTAGGTTGAATCCCCAATCCCATATTTTCTTTCTTCTTTAATTTTCCTTTTGTTTTCACTAAAAAATAATGGTTTAATAAAATATGTTAGCAACCCATGTTAGATTGGCGAGCTTGGCTTAGCGGCCGAAGCATGGGTTTTCCATGCTTGTGACGCGGGAGTAAACTCCCATCTATTTTATTTCTTCCAATTCTTTACGGTTAATCAGATGGTGACACATGTCACCATTTGGTTGGTTAATTAAATTTATTAAATTAAATAAATTAAAACTTAAAAATAGATGGGACACGTGTCATCATTTGATTGATTCGTTAATTTTATTTAATTAAATTAAAATTAGGATCAAATTGATATAATAGGTAAATAACAAGGACTAAACGTGTAATTTTACAAAATTTTGTTAACTGCCACATCACCTTGCCGTCACCCTTCCGTTAGTTTTTTAACGGTAGTTGTCAAAATAGGTCAATTTAATAAATTTAGTGGTCTGATTGATGAGTTCGATAGTTCAGTGGTCAAAATATGTACTCCCCTAAAGTTCGGTGGTCACTGGAGTAGTTTACCCAAAATATTATTAAACCATGACACGTCACAATCTCCGTTAAATATTTAATGGCCGGTGACCAAAACGATAACGAAACGCAGTGACAATTTTGACGAAAAATTAAATTGGTGACCAAAACAGGAAAAAGGTGATAGTTGGATGACCACCCGTTTAGTTTTTCCTTATTATTATTATTATAGAAAAACTTAACCATTGCAGCTCTTCTCTCTACCCGCTTGTTTTCTTTTTATTTTTTCTTTATGCTTAAAGGTAAAATTGGTCCTCAAAAAAAATTAAAAAAATTAATTAAGCCTTTTATAAAAATTGTGCATCCAATTTAATCCTCATAATTAAAATTACGCTCAATTTGGTCACTCCGTTGGGTTGACCGCGTTGACCGTTACGGTCCGCTAACGTTCAAAGACGCAAGGACATTATCATCCGGTTCAACCTGCCATGTATGCGACGATGTGTATAAAATGCTGACGTAGACCGGTGACGTGTAAAAAAATAATATATATATTTTAATAAAAACACCTTAAAAAGACGAGTTATTGGGTAAAACCCAACATTAAGCTGAAAAACCTTTTCAGTTCTTAGAGTTAAACCCATGAAGTTCTTTGAAAGTTGTCGATCATAGTTTGGATTCACAGGCAACAACGGGTTTAATAAACTAAAATCATTTTGAATCGAAGAAAATTTTATAAAAATTTCAAGTTCATTTTGAAAAAGATTTTGAAACTTATAAAGGAAAATGAAACGCTTCTTTATTCTGAGAAAATCAAAAGATTTTATTTTTGTTGTAAAAATCGAAAGCTTCTTTTTTTTTTCTTAGAAAATCGACATTACATTTGTTATTTGAAAATCAAAACCTCCATTGTTTAGGAGTATATAGTTTGTACGAATTCGAACTGATAAAAAATCAAACCATAAATTATAAGTTTAGTCGATGATTTATGGAAACTTAAAATCATAATATTAATCCTTTTAAGTCGACACGTATTGCAGAAGTTGAAAAAAAAGAGAGGAATTTGTGACAGTAAAGAAAAAAATGAGAAGACAGGTACTGGTCCTATTTTTTTATAACTTTTTTGTTGAGTAGATCGAATAATCGGTTTAAGTCAAGAGTGGGAGTGAATTGGATCTTTAAGAATTTTGGTGGTGGAGTGGAAAATTAAAAATTGCTAGACAAGAGAATTTAGAGTGATTTAAGTTCCAATTGAACTCTACATCCACTACCTTACCTACCACTATGGATTTTTCAACAATCCACTAATTGCTCTTCCCCTTTTCAAGGCTTAGGAGGCAACCTTTACAATACCGGTCAAATTTTCTACCTAAAATTTGAACCAATCCTCACTCAAGAAATACAAACAAGTTTAAGGCTAAAGACTAGTATCTCTCAATACAAATGTAGCCCTTTTTTACAAGCACTCAACCCAAATTGGAAAATAAGATTGAAATTACACACAACACAATTTGGGGTTTACAATAAAATATGGGATTTTTGCACAATTGCTTGGATTTAATGTTTGGATAATTCTTTTGGGATCAATAGTTGTTGCTGGTGCTTTTAGAGGTCCCTTTTATACATTCTCATTGAATTCTAGCCGTTGGGGTTGTTGCCTTCATTATTATAGCTGTTGGGATGTTATCTTCCCTCCATAAATGCAGTCTGCAACCACCCGTTCTGAAATGCCCGAACTTGTTTCGAAACAGACCAAAATAGAAAGAGCCGTTGGGGTGTAATAAATAGGCCGTACTGAAACGGGCACGATCGTTTCGATACGATAAGAGCCTATTTTGAAATGCGTTTCAAAACATTTTGCCACTATCAAAACCTGTATCAAAACGGCTAAAAGCGTTTCGATACGCCTTAACAATAATTTTAAAATCAGTTATAAAACTTCAACGGTCATATTTTGGAAACCAAGTTTGAAATACGTTTCGAAACTTTTGAGGTCGTTTCGATACGACTGTATCGAAACGGTTCAAACCGTTTCGTTATTCTTCATCTGTTTCGAAACACAACTAGTTGTTTCGTTACGCCTGTATCGAAACAGGAAAGCTAGTTTCGAAACAGAAGTTAACAGTTTCAAAGTGTTCCGAAATGCCAAAGACCGTTCTGAAACGGCGACTCGAAAATCACTGTTTTGACTTGGTAAACACTTAGAAAATATTTGATAAGTTAAGGTTTTGACTTGTACATTTTTCTTTAACATATAGAGAGGTTTTGAGGACTTACAAATTCATTTTCTCTTTTTCAATTTAGTCCTTAAATCCTTTTTTATATCAAAATCAATTTATTAGTTTTACAATCTCTCTCTTTTTGATATAACAAAACCAAGTTTGAATTTTTAAGATTTTGAAATCTTTAAAACGTTCTAACTCCCCCTCAATGTAAGATGGGTAATTTGGCTCTTATATTACTTCTCCCCCTTTTTGTTAGATAAAAAAGAATAATAAACAAGGCTAATCATGAGAAGAAACAATGTTATAAGCAAAAACCAAACAACATAATATAGATAGAATTAAGTTCAAATAACCAAACACAAATACTTAAAGCAATAGAGTCTAAGCTCAATCCCAAACATAAAATAAGAAAAGCATAGGTTCTTAAAGCATAAAAAATTAAAAGGTGCAAACTTATTCCTAATATGATAGACTAATATGAGATGCAATGGAAATCCTAAGCCTCGTCATCATCGTCACCACCATCATCATCAAGAGAATCATCGTCTTTAGATCGAGCACGACGAAAGTTCCTCCATTCACCATAGAAGGTAGAGAAAGACAAGTCCATCGATGATTGTTGATTCTCAAGAGCGGTGAGATGATTCTCATTTCCAAGAACACGATCCTCCAAAGATTGCAAATGAGTGTTGATAGCACCAAATCCCGAAGCCATGTTCGTATCCATCGAGTTGAACCGCTCGGTAAGGAAAGTCATAAGAGCTTCGTTGTTAGGAGCCGGAGCTTGAGGTGGTGGCTCAACTTGAGGTGGCAGAGCTTGTCTATCAACCCGAACCCATTGGCCAAATGTGTAGCGAAACCCGGAATTAACAAGCGAAGATTCACCAGTTTTGCGCTTGCGGGGTTCCAGAGAATCATAAGTGCAATCAATGTTGAGGGTACCAAAAACATAACTTAAAACAGCTCCATAAGTAAAAGATGTAAGAGCATCAGTTTCGCGAATCTTCACATTATGGACCATCTCGGCGAACATGATTTTGACAAGATTTGGTTGTTCTCCACGGCGAAAGCACTCTATCAAAAAATGTCAACTTGACGAACATGGGAGAATTTACCTCCGAAAGGGCGGATGAACCAAGAAATCATCAAATAGAGGAACCGATCATGAGCATCCAATGAGAGAACGGATCCGGTGTGAGCACCAAAGTGGTTCTCATTCTCAAAACCTTCATCCTTTAGCCCGAGAGCATTCTCTAAAACATATATACTAATGATGAACTTCTTACCCAAAAGGTACGACTCAATGCCAATAACCTCGATATGATCTTCATTATCAACAAGAACGGCATTGGAGTAGAAAAGAAGGACCATATGCTTGTACACAATATCCGGAATGCTCAAAACGGCCAAGAAATTCCATTCTCGCAAACGAGCTAGATAGCAGAATTGAAAACGCTCAGAGTCAAGGAATGCGATATCCACAACACGCTCTTGGCGAACGGCTATATCTTTGAGGATTTTGAAACGGTTCTTTTTCTCTTGATTCCAAAGACTCTTTTGAAAAAGAAGGGTGAGGTTAGGACGAATGTTCAATTGGGTTGAAGCTTCACCTGTTTGAGTCGTATTGCGTTTCTTGTTAATGTTTTCCATTAGAGTCCTAAAAACATAAAGCAAGCAATTGAAAAATTAAATGTATGCATATTAATCCTTAATTCAATCCAATGAAAAATCCCATTTAGGTTTTAAATAAAAACACTTTAAAAACATATATACATATAACAAAAAGATTTTGTAAAAAAACAACTTTTGAAAAATAGAGAAAAAAATACGAGTAAAAACAAATATATTCGAATAAAAAAATTTGAGGTTTTGAAAAAAATTACAAATTTTGGAAAACCCAAGTTGCAAAACATATAAACTATACAAAATTAATATTTTAAAACCTAAGATTCGAATAAAATTAAGGGAAAAAGAAAAGGATGAAAAATACCTCAAATAGGGATTTTGGATGAATGAATGAAAGAAGTTGCACAATCTGGTTGAAGCTTGCTTAGACTTTAGTTTGTGAGTAAAAGCCCTCAAGATTTGATGAAAAACAATGAGGTTTAGAGGGTTTTTATAGGGAAAATCGGGTTTAGGGTTTTTGGGAGTTTTAATGAAAAGAAACTTTATCAATTAAAGCCCTTTAAAAAGCTATCCGCAGAGGCGTTTCAGAGCAGGCATGACCGTTCCGAAACGTGCGTATTGAAATGTTGACTGACGTTTCGGAACCTGTTGACCGTTCTGATACGGATTTGATCGTACTGAATCCCACGAGGTAATCCGTATCGAAACGCTTTTGGGTCGTTTCGGTATGATTCTTGGCAGAGGAAAAACGTTTCGAAACCCCTTTAGGCGTTTTGAAACATCTTGGTCTTAATTCATGCTTTTAAGGTACCCGTATCGAAACAAATTTACCTATTTCGATACGCCTAGGCCTGAAGGTGCAGATGAGGCTCTAATATTGCAGAAAAAATAAATTTTATAAAGTCCTAGATGCATAAATGATATGAATGAGCATGAATAACATGTAAAAACACAAACATACTCCCCATAAGTATAAGCATGGATGAAATTAGGAGTAAAAACACATAAGCATGACATTTTGCAAGAAATCAAGCAATTTAAGCAGAAAAAGGTCCTAAAAGGTCAAGATAGGCTAGTTAGACCTAACTCTCTCCTAAGGGACCAAAAACGCTCCTTATCTAGAGGTTTTGTAAAGATGTCCGCTAGTTGATTTAAGATGTCTACGAACTCTAAAACAACATATTCCTTAAGGACATGATCTCTAATGAAATGATGTCTTATTTCTATATGTTTGATTCTAGAGTGTTGGATGAGATTTTTAGTTAGGCATATAGCACTAGTGTTGTCACACTTAAAGGGTATGGTTTCAACTTTAACACCATAATCTAAGAGTTGTTGCTTTATCCAAAGGACTTGAGCACAACAACTCCCTAAGGATATGTACTCGGCTTCGGTGGTAGAAAGAGCTACACTATTTTGTTTCTTAGAGAACCAAGATATGAGCATACTACCTAAGAATTGGCAAGTGCCGGAAGTACTTTTCCTATCAATTTTACAACCCCCGTAATCCGCATTCGAATAAGCATGAAGGTTGAAGGTTGAGTCTCTAGGGTACCAAAGACCTAGACAAGGAGTATCTCTAAGGCACCTAAAGATTCTCTTAATGTCTATAAGGTGAGGCTCTCTAGGACTAGCTTGAAACCTAGCACACAAGCAAACACTAAACAATATATTTGGTCTACATGCGGTAAGGTAAAGCAAAGATCCAATCATAGAGCGATAAAGCTTAGAGTCAACTCACTTACCTCCTTCATCTTTGTCAAGATTTGTAGATGAGCTCATTGGTGTGGTTTGAGGCTTTGCATTCTCCAAGCCAAACTTCTTGAGCATATCCTTGATGTACTTAAATTGATTTATGAAGAAGCCATCCTTCATTTGTTTAGTTTGGAGTCCCCAAAAAATGAGAGCTCCCCCATCATGCTCATTTCAAATTCACATTGCATCAACTTGGAAAAATCTTGACAGAGCAATTCATTAGTAGAACCAAATATAATATCATCAACATAAATTTGAACTACAAATATATCTTTGCCATTGTTTTTAATAAAAAGTGTTGTGTCCACCTTTCCTTTCTCAAAACTTTTTCCAACTAGAAAACTAGAAAGTCTTTCATACCAAGCTCTAGGAGCTTGTTTTAAACCATATAAAGCTTTTGACAATTTAAAAACATGGTTTGGAAAAATTGGATCTTCAAAACCCGATGGTTGTTCCACATACACTTCTTCATTTATAAAGCCATTTAAAAATACACTATTGACATCCATTTGAAAAAGCTTGAAATCATGATAACATGCATATGCAAGCAACATCCTAATAGCTTCCATCCTAGCTACGAGTGCATAAGTTTCGTCAAAATCAATTCCCTTTTCTTGAGTGTAACCTTGAGCAACTAGCCTAGCTTTGTTTCTCACTATGTTACCACTCTCATCTAGTTTATTCCTAAATACCCATTTAGTTCCTATAGTAGCTTGATTTCTAGGCCTTTCAACTAATGCCCACACTTTACTTCTCTCAAATTGATTTAACTCATCTTGCATGGTCATAATCCAAAAATCAACTTTTAAAGCTTCTTTAATATTCTCAGGCTCAATGCATGAGATAAATGCAACATGATTAAGCATTTTAAGAGAAGAGCGAGTAGTTACCCCCTTGGATGGATCACCCAAGATTTCACCACCTTTGACATAGTTGTACTCCCTTGGGTAGCTCACTTCGTTTTCCTCAAGAGCCAAGTCCTTCAAGGCTTCAAGAGGTGGATCTTGTGCATCTTCTTCTTTAGTTGGAATCTCATCCTCCTTTGAAGTTTGTCCTCCATCAAAGGCATCAAGGATTCCTACATCATCATCATCACAAGATTCCTTCCTCGGAAAGAGGTTATCATCGAAAACAACATGAATAGATTCTTCTACTACTAAAGTTCTTTTATTAAATACACGATAGGCTTTAGAGTTTAAAGAATACCCTAAGAAAATAGCTTCATCACTTTTAGCATCAAATTTACCTAAGTTGTCTTTACCATTATTTAAAACAAAACACTTGCAACCAAAAGAATGAAAATAGCTAATGTTAGGCTTTTTAGATTTTAAAATCTCATATGGTGTTTTCTTTAAAAGTGGCCTAACCATTACTCGATTTACAATGTAGCAAGCGGTGTTTGTGGCTTCCGCCCAAAAATATTTAGGTAAATTGTTTTTACAAAGCATGGTTCTAGCCATTTCTTGTAAAGTCCTATTTTCCTCTCAACTACCCCATTTTGTTGAGGAGTTCGAGGTGCCGAAAAATTGTGGCTAATACCATTTTCATTTAAAAACTCTTCAAAACCTAGATTTTGAAATTCGGTTCCATGACCACTCCTAATATGAGAAATCTTAAGTTCAAGATCATTTTGAGTTAATTTTGAAAATGTGATGAATTTTTCTAAAGCCTCATCTTTTGTACTTCAGAATAGAACCCAAGTAAACATAGAATAGTCATCAACAAGTACAAAAGCATACGATTTACCACCCAAGCTCATAGTCCTAATAAGCCCAAATAAATCCATATGAAATAGTTGTAAACACCTACTTGTAGAAACATCATTAATGGATTTAAAGGATGATCTATGTTGTTTACCCTTAGAGAATGCATCACATATTTTATCATTTGAGAACTTAATCTTGGGTAAACCTCTAACTAGATTTAGGGAAACTATTTTTTTCTAAAACACTAATGCTAGCATGTCCTAGTTTCCTATGCCATAGCCATGCATCATTTTCATTTTGTGCAACAAAACATGCATAGGATGAAAGAATGTCATCTAGATGCACCATATATATGTTACCTATGCGATGAACAATGAGCATTATATTGTTTGATTTAATGTCAGCAATTTTGCACCCATTTTTATCAAATAAGACATTAAACCCTTTATCATTCAATTGACTAATGCTCAATAAATTGTGTTTTAGACCATCGACATACAATACATTTTCAATGAGTATAGTAGAGTGATTACCTATGGAGCCAATACCTTTAATGTGGCCTTTGGAGTTGTCACCAAATGTCACCACTCCTCCACTTTTTGGCTTTAAGTCCATGAATCGACTCTTGTCTCCGATCATGTGCCTCGAGCATCCACTATCAAGATACCATGAGTTTTGACTTTGTGCTTTGGCCTTGTATCAATGCTCCCCCTACAAACAAAGAGTTAAACTTTGATTTTTGGTACCCAAATCATTTTGGATCCACGAGTGTTAGCTCCCAAAAGCTTGGTTCCCTTAGGAATCTAAGGTGACATGATATCAACATTATTAGATTTGACAAGTTCCTTAGGAACCCATACACTTCTAATTCTTTTAGTTCTATTATGCCTATGGAAGCCATTTTGTTTGTAGTTATTGTTCTTTCTTTTAGGTTGGCTTGATATAGATGATTCACCTATTTCATTTTTCACATTACCAACACTCTTGAAAGACATTTTAAGCTCATTAAGCTCATTTAACACCTTTTAGTGTTCACTATTGCATTGAGAAATAAGATTGTTTAAGTCTACATTTTCATCTTGAAAGAATTTAAGCTCATCTTGTAAACCTAAGATCTTTTTCTCAAATTTCAAGTTAGCTTGAGAAAGTGAGTCCTTTTTAGCATTTAATTCTGAAATGATCTTTCTATTTTTTTGAACTGACTCCTTATACTTCTCAACTAACTCATCATAAACCTCTTGTAACTCATCATAAGCTTCATGCAATTCATCAAATGTAAAATCGAAAGTAGATGAGTTAGAGGTTACCATAGAATCCTCCTCCTCAAGAGCCATGAGGCAAAGGTTGGCCACTTCATGTTCCTCATCCTCGGATGACTCCTCATCACTCCAAGTAGCAAGCTTGGCTTTAAGCTTCTTCTTCTTCTCAAAGCCCTTCTTCTTGAGTTGATGGCACTTGGAACAAATATGACCCGATTTCTTGCACTCATAACATATGATATGATCTTTTTCTTCTTCTTTGTTTTTGGTCTTGAAGTCCATTTTTCTTTGAATCTTTCTACCTCAGTTGGACCTCATAAATCGTGAGAATCTTTTGGCTATCATAGCCAATTCTTCTAGATCTTCCTCCTCACTAGAAGTGCTCTCCTCATGTAGAGAAGCTTTGAGAGTCACTCTTAGCTTTTTCTTCTTGTCTACCTCAAGCTTCTCTACTCTTCTTTCTTCCTTTCATATTCCCTTCCTTGCTTCATGATCTCATGAGTTAGGAGAGAACCAACTAGCTCATCAAGCTTGAGTGTCTTCAAATTCTTATCCTCAATGATGGCGGTTCTTTTCCCATCCCAAGACTTGGGAAGTGAGTAGAGTGGCTTCTGGACTAGTTTGTCTTCCGTGATTATCTCTCCAAAACCCTTTAGCCCATTGACGATTGTTGAGAAATGATCGAACATCTTTGGAATGGTTTCGTCGGGCTCCATTTTGAAATTCTTATAGCTAAGATTGAGAGTTCCAATATTTGTTTCCTTTACATCACTTGTTCCTTTATATGTAGTCTCAAGTGTATCCCACACTTCCTTAGCACTTTCGATGGAGGAAACTTTGGAGTAGATATCGGGACCAAAAGAGCAAAATAACATGTGAAGAGCCTTGTCGTTGATTTGAATCTTCTTTCTCTCCTCTTCACTCATTTCATTTTTCCTTTTTGGCACAAGTCTTCCTTCGTCGTCTCTCTTCATCAGAATAGAATGACCATCTCCAATAGCATCCCAAACAAGATAATCATTGGATTTAATAAAGAGACGCAACCGGTTCTTCCAAAAAAGGTAGTTGTCACCGTTGAAGAAAGGCGATTTAGTGGTCGATTGAGACTCCTACATGCTTGACCCGGAGGTAGATGCCATGGCTTGCTTTGTAGTTGATCACACTTTTCCTAGAATATCCTCTTGTGGTTGTTAATCCTTCAAAGAGGTAAGTTCTGATACCAATTGTTGAGTGGATCGAATAATCGATTTAAGCCAAGAGGGGGTGAATTGGATTTTTAAGAATTTTGGTGGTGGAGTGGAAATTTAAAAATTGCTAGACAAGAGAATTTAGAGTGGTTCAAGTTCCAATTGAACTCTACATCCACTACCTTAGCTACCACTAAGGATTTTCCAACAGTCCACTAATTGCTCTTTCCCTTTTCAAGGCTTAAGAGGTAACCTTTACAATATCGGTCAAATTTTCTACCCAAAATTTGACCCAATCCTCACTCAAGAAATACAAGAATTTTAAGGCTAAAGACTAGTATCTCTCAATACAAATGTAGCCCTTTTTTACAAGCACTCAACCAAATTGGAAAATAAGATTGGAATTACACACAACACAATTTGGGGTTTACAATAAAATATGGGATTTTTGCACAATTGCTTGGATTTGATGTTTTGATAATTCTTTTGGGATCAATAGTTGTTTCTGGTGCTTTTAGAGGTCCCCTTTATACCTTCTCATTGAATTCTAGTCGTTGGGGTTGTTGCCTTCATTATTATAGCCGTTGGGATGTTATCTTCCCTTCATAAATACAGTCTGCAACCACCCGTTCCGAAACGCCCGGCCCTATTTCGAAACAGATCAAAATAGAAAGAGCCGTTAGGTGTAATAAATAGGTTTTACCGAAACGGGCACGATCGTTTCGATAAGATAAGAGCCTATTTCAAAATGCGTTTCGAAACATTTTGCCACTGTCAAAACCTGTATCGAAACGGCTAAAAGCGTTTCAATACGTCTTAACAATAATTTTAAAACCAGTTATAAAACTTCATCGGTCATATTTTGGAAACCAAGTTTGAAATACGTTTCGAAACGTTTGAGGTCATTTCAATACGGCTGTATTGAAACGGTTCAAACTGTTATGTTGTTCTTCATCTGTTTCGAAACACAACTAGCTGTTTCGATACGCTCGTATCGAAACGGGAAAGCTAGTTCTGAAACAGAAGTTATCAGTTTCAAAGTGTTCCAAAACGCCAAAGGCCGTTCCGAAACGATGACTTGAAAATCACTGTTTTGACTTCGTAAACACTTAGAAAATATTTGATAAGTTGAGGTTTTGACTTGTACATTTTTCTTTAACATACAAAGAAGTTTTGAGGACTTAAAAATTAATTTTCTCCTTTTCAATTTAGTCCTTAAATCCTTTGTTATATCAAAATCAATTTATTAGTTTTACATTTTTGGTTAAATATATATTGTTATTGTGTTTTTTTTATAAGATGGTTAATTAAACTCACGTTGATGAACCTCAAGTTGTATATGTTTTAGGATATTTTCATGGTGGAAAGTTTGTTTCATCTCTTAAATTTGATTATGTAGACTAAAAAGTAGATAGATTGCAAGTTAATTCTGATAGATTATGCTATTGGGATATATAGGCAATGTGAATGACTTGTGGTATGTCAATACACAAAATTTTGTTTATTATAGGATTCCTGTAGCGACATTCAATACCAGCGCTCTAATTTTAATACATGAAGATAACACTGTAAGAGAGGTGATTGAGATATTGAAAGATAAGGGCAATGTTGATTTGTATGTGACATTTATGGAGCAAATAGATAATGTTAATGATGGTAATGAAGGGGTTGGGAGTAATGATGTTGGGTCAAGTGATGATAGTGAAGACCATGGTGTTGGGCTTGATGATGGGCTAGAGTATGTTGATGTCGGGCCAGAGTTTGCTGATAATGGGCCAAAACTTGCTGATAATGAGACTAGTGATGATATTGGGGCAAACGATGATATTGATGGGTCAGGTTGATGTGAATGAGGGCAGGGCTTCTGACGATAAAGATGCATTCTTACCTCATATAGATATTGAGAGTGATGTGGATGAAATGGTAAAGTAAATCAGGGAAATAGGTAGAGGCAGAAGACGTGATGAAAAAACTACAAATGAGAAGTACACTATTGAAGATCATGAGGGTCAACCAATGCAACTAGATAATGTAGATGGAGATGATAGATTTGGTGACAGAGATGAAAAATTGAATTTTTTGAAAGTGATTACATTTCATCTTCTGATCCCGAGGAATATGAAGATAGTGAACAGTCAGATAATGATGCACCCAGAGTAAGTTAATCTCGTTTTCCAAAGTATGATTTCAACTATGTTATTTCTGTATGGGAATTAGATTTAAGGTTTTATGATAATAAATAGTTCAAATAAGCAGTGAGATAGTATGCTTTTTTCAAAAAGGGGTACAATTAAAAATTGTGAAGAATGAACCAAATAGAACTAGATTTCATTGTATGAAAGGTTGTCCTTGGACACTATTTTCTAGCATTGACAAGAAGTTTAGATGTCATACTATAAAAACTTATAATTCAGTGCACAAGTGCTATAGGACTAACAAGAACAAATTAATTTCTTCCAAGTAAATTCAGAAAGAGTTTAAGGATAAATATTAGTTGATCCAAAGATGAAAGTGAAGACATTAAAAGAGATGTGCAAAAGAAGGTTGGGAGTTTATGTCACCTTTAATATGTGTCAGAGAGCTAGAAAACAAGTTCTTAAGTAGTTTCGAGAATCATATGTAAAGAAATATACTAGTCTTTGGGGTATGCTGTTGAATTGATCAAAAGCAAACATGGGAGCATTGTAAGCAAACACGTTCATAGGAATGATGTTGGACAAGTTGTGTTCTTCAAATTTTATATGTATTTTCAAGCCCTTAAACAAGATGGATGTTGGCTGAAGATTGCACAAAAAGGAGAATTACTAGTTGTTGCTGGCAAGGATGCCAACAACCAAATGTTTCCCATAACATGTGCTGTAGTTGAAGTGGAATGTGCATCTTCATGGAGACGATTTCTGAAAAACCTTTTCACTGATCTAGACCATCCAACTGCTGAAGGCATTACACTTATGTTAGATCAACAAAAGGTATGTATGTGTTTACCTTTATTTGTTTGATATTTTTATGTGTCTGTTTAAAATATTTTGTCTTTCATGGTGTAGGAACTAGTGAAGGTATTGCTAAAAGATTATCTAGGCACTGCATATAGAATGTGTGCAAGACACTTGTATTCCAATTGACAAAAAAATGGAAGGGTATGAATATAAAATTGTGTTTTTGGAACTATGTCAGATAACATCAAACCCTTATTTTATTTTATTGTAATATTTAATGTTTAGTAAGTGAACTATGTCGTATAACTTTTTTCTAGCAATATTTGTATGCTCAGGTCAACTTATATTGAAGACTTTGATGACAACCTTCAGAAGCTTGAAAAAATAGTTCCTACTTCAACTGAGGATCTGTAACAAAATCCTGTCCAACATTGGACCAAGGCTTACTTTTCTGCAACATCAATATGTGATGTTGTAGATAATATGGCCGAGACATTTAATATTTGGATGCTAGATGCTAGATGCAAGTCAATCATTATTCTTTTAGAAGAAATCTGAGTAATGGTGATGAGTAGGTTGCATGTCAAGAGAGCGTGGGCATCAAAATGGAGGACACACATTAGTCCAAAAGCTTTAGAAAAATTGGAACACAATGTGAAACAAAGTACACATTGTAGACTAGTGTGAAATGGTGATGGAGGCTACGAGGTTCAGCATTGAAAAGACCAACATATAATTGATATGAAGCAATTAAAAGGCACATACATGACATGTGAATTTAGTGGCATTCCTTGTTACCATGATATTTGTTTCATGTACCAAGACAACAAGAGACATGAAGATTCTGTTTTCAATTGGTACACCAAAGAGAAGTACCTAGCAGCTTACAACCATGTATTACAACATGTAAGAGAAACAAAATTTGGCCTAAAACTTCTGATCCCATTCAACCTCCTTAAGTTAGAACACTACCAAGTAGGCCTAAAAAGAAAAAAAAGATAAGGATGAACCATAAAAAGGGGAAAACCAATGTTGTCAAACAAAGGCATTGTACCAAGTGTTGTCAATCAGGTCATAACAAGCTAAGTTGTCCAACAAAATATATCTCAGGTAAATTTACTTTTGGGGTTTTTCTAAAAAAATACAAATTTAAATTTTAAAAAATAATTTTTGCGCCTTTTTGTTGTAAGGATACAAATCAGAATATTGCATCAGCTTCAACAAGTCCATCAACAATATCTCATGTGACCAGAATTTAACCTTCGCTTCACAAACCATGTCTCATGTAAACTTATAAATGCATGTGAATTCTGATTTTAAATTAACATGAATTATATTGAAACTAGTATAAGCATTTTATGTCTTTTAGGGTACAAATCAAAACGTTGCATCAACTTCAATAGTTCCACCAACTACTCAGCTAAAACTTGCCAAGAAATTATACAAAAAAAGTCAAGTTGGAATTGGTTTGTACACTAATCTGAAAACTGAAGATCAAATTTGGAATGTAAGTCTAGTTAAAATTTAAACCAATTATTGCTTATTTCTTGACTGTATTAGCTTGCCTTGATTGATTTTTTACAATATTAATACTTGCAGCCTGGTACATCAATTGAACGTGTTGTCACAAGAGCAAGCAAAAAGAGAATTAGTGAGGCTGATTCATCTCAATTCTAACATCATTCGAAACGTAAAAGGTTGTGTTGGAAGGAAAATACTATTGTCACTACAAGACAACTTCAAGGAAATATTGATACACTAAGGAAGAAGAGAAAGAGGCCTCCTAAAAGTCAAACATTAGGCACACAATCAAGCCAAACTTATTGAGCGTGTTTAACTAGTTTGAAGTATGGTACTATGGTACTTTTATTTTGAAGTATGTTACTTTTATGTTTAAGCTTGTTTTGTGAAATGATGCTTCTCATGGTAAAGCCATTTTTAAGTTTACTTTATTAAAGATGTTTGGTAATGATGTATCTTCAAAATATTAATTTATCTATTATTGTAGTATGACAATGATGTCTTATAACTATGATAACTTTCAATTTGTCTCATTTTAAAGCTTCCTAAGTTTACATTATTTACGACGTTTGACAATGATGTCTCATATATTTTTAATATTCAATTTGTAAAATGCAACATTTTAATCTGTGCAAACTAGATCATCATTTAAAATGTAACATACATATGATTTTCAATCAACTTCATATACAGATTTCCAAAAAAGTTGTTCATCCATTACATCAAAAACCATTAATCATAGTAAATTAACACTAAAATAACTAGTTATTTTCGAAGAAACCACTTACCCCTACTATACTTATGATCCATTCCAATCAAGCACATATTCTTTTCCTTATTCAAACGCTTGAAATTTTGCCCTGCTAAACCCAGTTGGCCTTTAGTTATTCTCATTTCAACCTCCAACTTTCTTAATTCAACTTTCAATTCTACTAGTTCATCTTCTTTACTACTCCAACTATTGAAGTTTCAATTTTTTTTCTTAAACGCATCATTCTCTTTCTTCATCTCATGTAGTAAAAATTTAGTTCTTTCACTTAGTTTGTTGTCATGCCATTTGAAAAACTCACAATCACATACCTTAAAATTGGGACAACCAAAAAACCTTCTACCTATGTTTTTGTCTTCCATGCGATCCACATTGGACTTTTCCCCCACAGTAACAGAAAACATCACCCTCATACTATAAAGAACCTCTATGTTGAATGTTTCTATTAACAACAACTGATGAGGACGATGAACTCATTTTATATCAACTAAATAAAGATAAAATCTTTTAAGAACAAGAAGAAGAATCGAATAAAATAACCCAAACCAAAATATGATTAAAGATGAACATAATCGCATAAAACATTAAGAATGATGAGAAAAATCGTTTTATTTCTTTTACCCACGGCTAATAGAAGCCTACCCACTAATAATCAAAGTTAGTTGTTACAATCTTGAAAGAAAATGATAAAATCATGAAATCGTTTAAGAACTATAAGTTCTTATTTTCCCGCTTTCAAAACTTGTGTTCTCTTTTATACCCAATAACTCGTCTTTTTAAGTTTTTTTATTAAAATGTTTTTTTTATTTTTTACACGTCATCGGTCCACATTAGCATTTTATACACGTTAGCGCATACATGGCAGGCTAAATCGGATAATAATGTTCTTCCATTTCTGACTGTAGACAATCAACGCGGTCAACCTAACGAAGAGGCCAAATTGGGTGTAATTTAAATTATGAGGGCTAAATTAGGTGCAAAATTTTCATAAGGGCTTAATTGGTTTTTTGATTTTTTGTTGAGGGCCATTTTGACCTTTAAGTCTTTTTCTTTATTTAGTCGGTAGCGATAATAATTTTAACGTTGGTCGCTGATCGTCAGTGACTATATATTTTTTTGTTTTCTTATATCATTATTATTTGTTTTATTTTTAAAGTTTTTAATAAGAATCTTTTTGTTTTGTTTTCGTATTCTTTGCACATCTTGTTGCATTTTTCTGCATTTATGACATGTTTTTTTTGTATTATGGTTCTATGTATACATTTGTAATCGTTTGGTGCTAGTACAAAGATCAATAGTTTTTTATTTGGGATTGTCAGTGTCATAGACAAAGGTGGTTCTGGGCATGTGCGACATGTGCGACCGCACAAGGCCTTCGAAATAAATTGTTATTATATAATCATTTTTAAATAATTTACCAGAGAATCTAGATTTAATGACATTAGCTATTTTGGAAAATTAATAAGATGTATAAGATGTGTGTCAGTATATATGGTGGCAATTGAAAAATTAATAAGATGATTCCCTTAATTTCTTTTTTGAATGGTGATGGTTCCCTTAATTTTACATTTTTTATAAGCTTTCTTCAATTATATACATATGTATTTTTTAACGTCTACAACTCACTAATTTTATTTTAATGACAATTTAATAATTAATAAAAACATGGAAATTAAAAGCAAACTTTGAAACATGTAGATTATAAATGCTTATTAATTTTTTTTCAAACACTACATTCTTTTATCAATGGATAAATGGTAAAATTTGTTTAGGGTTAATATTCTCCTTTATATATGTGCGCGCGCAGTTTTACTTAAAAAATACACTTTTAATTATTTGTAATTTCATATTTTATGATTGGTAGCGAATTTTTTTCAAATAAGATGACGTTATTTGACGGCTTCTTGTTTCATTCTGATAAATTACATTTATTGGATGATGTTAATCTCAAATTTTATTGCAATAATTTTAAAAATGCTCTCAGGAAAGGTAAGTTATCTGATGTTGATGGAAATGAGTTATTTGTTGAATTAAAATTTTACTTAGAGAGCTTTTACACAAGGAAAAAAACAGGAGCTATGGATTTATTAAAGTTTTTAAAACATTTTAATTGCTTACCAAATTCGACAATTGCACATATAGTTTTATTGACTATTCCTGTTACTTCTACAGAATGAAGCTTTTCAAATATGAAGTTTTTGAAGTCATACTTACAGACAACTATGTTAAAAGAAATGAGACTAAATATACTTGTTTTGATGACAATTGAGACTGATCTTTCGGAAGAAGTTGATATCAAAAGCGTTGTAGATGATTTTGCTTCAAAAGGTGATTACAAGGTAGTATTTGTCCATAGATATTCTTAACTCTTTGACAATGCGCATATACCTTGTAGACAAAGCAGTTTGAACTCGTGTCTCTTAAAATGAACATCATTCACTTTTCCACTAGGACACTTGTTAGGTTCGTTTGTAAGTCATTTTATGTTGTGTAATCTAACATTTTTGTATTAAGGAAACTCCATTTGAAAAATAATACTTATATTTTTTTATTATAAATTAAGAGTCTCATTTTGATAAATTGCACAGGGCCTTTTAAATGTTTGAACCGCTCCTGATCATAGATAGCTTGATAATTCTAGTAGTTGCTTACCGATATAATTAGAACTGTGTAGCAGAACATCCTGCAAAATTGTTTGTTTTCGTTCACCGCTCCTACATCACCTCTTATGCATCTCGTTGGATAAAGAAAATGAAATTTTATATTGACTGATGGGTTTCTATTGTCTCAAGGGAAGGGTTCGATGTTCTTTATGCCTTTGAGTTTTATTTTTTATTCTATATGTATGAGCTTTTTGGTAGACATAATCCCAAAATCTCTCGTTATTTTTTTAAATATATAACTTCATTTACAATAAAAATTTAAAATATAGTAAGTAATTTTTTATAAAGAATACACATTCAACTAACAAAAATAGATATAATAAAAATAAGATTATCTTAACAAGACAATTGATAATGGATATATGGGGGAAATTATGCATTAATCAATTGGAGAAGCGACAGACAAAACAAATCTTAAAAATTATAAATTAACTTGTAAAAGCAAAACGACACTAACAATTATACATGATAAGACAAAAAAAATTACACGCAACAAAATAAAAATTCCACTACTTTTGTAAAAGATGGAAGACTTATTAAATGAAATTTTTATCTAAAAAACCTATTTTAAATAGTTATTTAGAAAAATTACTCCCAGCTAAAGTTATTTAGAAAAATGTCTCTCAAATCGTCCACGTACGACGAACTCACGTTCTACAGAAAGTGAGTTTCGAACCTCGCTTTCTACAAAGCGCGAGTTCCGTGTTGAATAAGTTGGTAAAAAAAAAATCCTCGCGTTTTTTAACATGAAACTCGCTTTCTGAAGAAAGCGAGGTTCGAAACTCGCTTTATGGGTAATTTTTCTAAATAACTTTAGTTGGGGTCATTAATAAAATATTGAAACATTATATTTTTTTAGTTGTACAACTGGCAGTTTGTTAGCTTAGTTATAGGGTTTACTTTCTTTATTTCTTGACTAATATATAATGTGTTTTCTGCAAAGTAAAAATACGTTGAATAATAATAAAGATTTCTTCATTTTTAATACATCGATTCATTTTTTCAAATTCCCAAACCCTTAAATTCTCGTCTTCCATTTTTACAACGATCTGAATCTCAATCCTCAGTCTTCCAAAAATCAATATGGTATCAAATGAATTTTCTGTTTCTCGATCGTTTGACGAGTCTTTTCTCTTCAAGAACGATGATTCGGTCGACAAATTTTATATCCATCCCAACAAAAATGTCGCGTTGGTGCTCACGTCTGCTATTCTCAATGGCAGTAACTACCATGCATAGGCGCGTTTCTTGCGAATGGCTTTGATTTCGAAGAATAAATTTCAGTTTGTAGATGGGTTAATTAAGGCTTTGATTTCTTTGTAACATTGTAATCTCTCGGCCATTGTTTACTATACTCGGTTAAAAATTTTGTGGGATGAGTTGTGCAACCTGAGGCCTTTATCTGTCTGTGATTTCCCTGCCATGAAATATAGGAAGCAAGAATTTTTTTCGCATTTTCTTACAGGTCTAAAGTGTGTTTATATCTCAGATTCTGATGATGAAGCCCCAGCCTTCGATTAATGAGGTTTTTGCAATTGTGATTCAACATGAGTGTTCTATTAATTCGGTGAATATTAATGTTGATTTTAATGTTTTTCTGGTAGATAGTAGTAGTAGTAGTAGTAGTAAATTTGGGGATTTTGGTTCTATTGCTATGATTGATACTAGATATTCTGGGCCTAAGAAGTTTTAGTCTAATGCTGGTAATAAACGTCCTCTTTGTACCTATTGTGGGTTTTTAGGGCATATTGTTGATAAGTGTTACTGTAAGCATAAGTTTTTTTCTGGGTATAAACAAAAGAATTAATCTAGTAAATCGAATCAAATTAGTTCTGTTAATTCTGAAGGTTCCTTGGTTTCTGATTTGGGAAAAGTGAGCAACATTCTATTGACTTTACTAAAAAACATTATGAGGGTTTGATGAGCTTGTTGTAAGAAAAGAGTCAATCTGTTAATTTTTCTGTCAATTTGATTTTTTCTGCCAATATTCTTTCTTCTACTTTTGATTTTGCTACTACTGATTATGATACTGGTAATGTCCTTTCATGTTCTACTTCTTTAGAACGATTTACTCCTTGAATTGTTGATTATGGTGCTATAGATATAGCTAACAATTTGTGTGTTTTTTTTTAAACTATCAACCTATTTATAATAAATTTGTTAGACTTCCTAATCATCAATCAGTTAGATTAAAACACATAAGTACTGTTCAACTCAATGATCAGTTAATTTTGCATAATGTGTTACACGTTCTTCAATTTGGTTTTAATCTTTTGTCTGTATCTGAGTTGACAAAAGAAAATACTTATTCTTTAATTTTTTTCTGCTGATTTTTGTTGTATACATAACATTAAGAACTGAAAGATGATTGGTTTAGCTAGAAAAGTGCATGGATTATATCATCTTCGAGTTCAGTTTGAGGTTTTTCATAATAATGTTTGTAATTCTGTTCATTCTATTTATTATTTAGTTCTTTGGCATTCTAGATTAGGTTATCCTTCTTTTCATAGGATAAAACAGTTTGTAAAAATAAATTCTAATATTCTTGTTACTTCTGTAAGTTAGAATTGTGATACTTGTCATTCGGCTAAACATAAGAGGTTAGTTAGTATTTCTATTTCTATTGATACCTTTGATCTTGTTCATGTTGATGTGTGGGGCTGTTTTCTCATAAAAAGTTTGTATGAAAATTTTTATTTCTTGACTATAGTTGATGACAGTAGTCGATTCCTTTGGGTATATCCTATGAAATATAAAACTGAAGTTAGGCCTTTATTGATTGAATTTTATCAGTTAATTGAAACACAATTTTTTAAGAGGATTAAGTGTATTAGAAGTGATAATCTAAAGAATTTGACATGGACACTTTCTTAAAATCTAAGGGAATAATACATCAAAGTTCTTGTACTTATACACCTCAACAAAATAACATTGTAGAAAGGAAGCATCAACATATTCTTAATGTTGCTCGTGCTTTAAGAATAGAAGCTAATTTACCACTTTAATTTTGAATTGATTGTGTCTTACATTCTGTGTTTTTGATAAATGTGACTCCTACACCAGTTTTGGACAATAAGACACCTTTCGAAATATTATATGTTAATGTACCTAAACTTAATCATCTTAAAGTTTTTGGTTGTCTTCTGTATGCCTCTATTTTACCTTGTGCCCCAACTAAGATGCATGCAAGATCTATCAAATGTGTTTTTCTGTTTTCCTAAAAATGTTAAAAGATATATGTTGTATAATCTAGATACTAAAACTGTGTTTATCTCTTGAGATGTGGTTTTTTTTCTTCTAAAAACAATTTCCTTTAAAAAATGTATCTTCTAATTGTATACCTATTGTTATTTTACCAGTTTGTGATAATAATATATCTTTGAAGGATGAGGCTATTTTACATATTAATAAAGATTGTTAGGAAATATTCTTGTAAATTAGGGAGATTATGTGTAGATAGATGGAATATCGTAGATTCTTGCTAGCTGTCACAATCCCTAACTTAAAGAGATTTTTATCTTTCTTAGAATTAGTATCTTTCTTAACTTATGTGTTTCCTAAGTTAAGGATATAAGTTGTATATATGTAGGCATCAAATACATAGAAAGTAAGTGAGTTTTTCACTAAATTTTACTCTATTTTGACATGGTATCAGAGCCTTATTAAGATTTTTTTGAATACTGACAATCTCCATTTTTAATAATATTTCTTTCTTCAACCACCTTCCTGTGAGTATCCACGATTAATCCAATAAAAAACATGGTTGAAGTGGTTGATGTGAGTAGTACTGAGACTATGCAAGGAGTTACAGTGAGTGAAGGAAGTCATTCTCAGACATGAGACTTGCAGAACATACAATCTGCCTATAGGTTGAATAGAAAGAACTATCTTAAATGGTCTTAGTTGGTTAGTACCTTTTTAAAGGGAAGAGGAAAGCTAAGTCATCTTCTTGGAACCGGACCAAAGGAGGGAGATCCTCAATTTCATGCTTGGGATGAGCGGGATTCACAAGTGATGTCATGGCTATGGAACTCAATGCTACTAGAAATCAGTGATACTTGTATGTTTCTCAATACAACCCAAGATATATGGGAGGCTGTCAAACAAATTTACTCGAAGGTCAAAGATGCTGCTCAAATATATGAAATCAAGACCAAAATTGTATCCACAAAGCAGGGAGGCAGATCTATCACAATGTATTCCAACTTGTTTCAAAATCTATGGCAGGAAATGGATCACTACTAGTACATCCAAATGAAGTGTAGTGAGGATGCAACAGTCCTGAAAAGGTTTGTTGAAAAAGAAAGAATTTATGATTTTCTGGCTGGACTAAATGTTGAGTTTGATTCAGTAAGAGTTCAGATTCTTGGAAAAGAGGACTTGCCATCACTGAATGAAACTATTGCCACCATTCGAGCTGAGGAAGGAAGAAGAGGAGTCACGATTGAGAACAATCAAGGGGAGAGTTCAACACTTGCCACAAGAGCTGTAATTTAGGGAAAATTGAATCTGGATTAGCAGGGTATTAAAGAGAATAGATCAGAAGGAATTAAGTACACAAATAGAGACTCTGTATGGTGTACCTATTGCAAGAAGTCTCCCCATACAAATGAAAGGTGCTGAAAACTTCATGGGAAGACACAAACAACAAGTAAATTTGTTTATGAAAGAGAAGGATCATCAAGAGGACAAGCGAGAGCATACAACACCAAACAGATGACTAATGATCCTCAAGAACAGTCCTTTGAAATCAACAGAAAGGAGATAGAAAAATTAAAGAACTTCCTAGGATCTCTAGAAAAGCCCTCTTCCACAGGTACATGTAGCTTGGCTTTCTCAAGTATATCTTCTTCTCAGAAATCTAAAGCCTCGAATTTTCCTGCTCAAAGTCCCTAGGTAATCGACTCAGGAGCTACTATCCATATAACCAATTCATCCTTCAGATTTACCAATTATACCCCTTGTCCTAGTAATAGGAAAATAACTGTTGCAGTTGGAAGTAAGATAACGGTGGCCGGTCAAGGAGATATTGTTATAAGTAACAACCTTACTCTTAAAAATGTCCTCTATATGCCTAAATTATTCACTAATCTTCTATCCATCCAAAAAATTACTAAGGACACTAACGGTTGTGTTCTTTTTTACCCAACTCAATGTGTCTTCCAGGAACCAGGAACGAGGAAGATGATTGGGCGTGCTAGAGAAGTAAATGGCGTATATTATCTTGAAGTGTAACCCCCTTGACCCGGCCTAGCCACCAGACCGAATCGCATGGGTTACACGGGGAAAACCGAAGAGAAACCCTAAACCATGACATACTTCAACTTTTTAAACATGTTAACAACAATAACAACCACATACGAGTTTGGACACCAACTCCCCAACACAAAAGCCTAGCATTCTCATTGCCTAAGTATTATTACAACAATGAAAACCATACTTGAGCTAGCAAATGAACTCCACGGTTCATCCTTTGCCCCGCTTGCCTCCTGTAGCCACTAACAATCTGAATTGTTGGAAAAGAGAGCGTAAGCTTGAGAGCTTAGTGGGCGGAGCTCAAAATCACAACAACAACAATGTAGTTTCAAAACATATAACTATTTTAAAGACAATGTAAAACATATGTTTGATTTTGATATAACAAAGTGTTTTAAGGACTAAATTGTAAAACTTAAAATGAATTTTTAACTCCCTTAAAAGGTTTAAAATCAACAAGGCTTTGCTCTAGTTTGAAAAACTCAAACTCCAAAATATTTTCTAAGTGTTCCAGGGGCAAATTGCTCAAAAACGTCTATGCGTATCAATACGTTTCTTACCGTATCGATACCTTTTTTCGAAACTTGGCTACTGGAGATAAACGTTTCGATATGCTCCTTACCATATCAAAACAGGGTATCGAAATAGATTCCATATGTATCGATACGCTCTCTCTATAAAATCACAAGGAGTTTGAATCAAGTACCGATACGGTCTCACCTATATCGATACGGTTTAAAGGTAATTTTAAAATTAGAGCTTTAAATATTTCGACCACTGCCTTGTCAGTTGGTAGGTAACCAAATTTTAAAGTGATAGTTAATGTGTATCGATACGCTATAACTCGTATTGATATGATTTCCTCTAGTGAGTTATGTTTGAAAAATTGCATCGGTACGGCCTTACCCGTATCAAAACGATTCCCTAACCTATACCGATATGCCTGAACGCATATCGATACGCCTCTTTTATATTTGTGCAACAACTCTTTCTTTTTTGAGACAGGTATCGATACGCTTCCTTGAGTACCGATATGGTAGGCTACAGAATTGCATTTATGGTGGAAAGAGAGGGTTCCAACGGCTATAATCAATTCCCTAACCACCCACACGGCTAGAATTAATCGAGAGAGTATAAAAACAAGTTTATTGAAGACCAACAACAACAATTGCATCTAAGAGAAACATCTACACACAAAATCCAAGCTCAAGTGCCAAAAGTCTTATTCTTGTAAAATCCCAAATTGTCTTTGAGTGTAATTCTTATCTAGTATTTCAATCTAGGTTGAGTGCTTGTATTCAAAAGGGCAAATTTGTATTGAGAGATATTCTTATTGCCTTCAATTTCTTCTTTGTAACCAAGTGAGGGTTTGGTCAATTTTTGGTAGAAAATTGACCGATTTTGTAAAGGTTTCCTCCTAAGCCTAGAAAATGGGAAGATCAATTAGTGGAACTGTTGGAAAATCCGTAGTGGGAGCTAAGGTAGTGGATGTAGAGTTCATTTGGAACTTGAACCACTATAATTGCCTTGTTCTTCATTTTTATTCATTCCACTTCACTTCCAAAATTTTAAAAACCCAATTCACCCTTCTCTTGGCTTTGATCAATCCATTGATCCACTCAACAATTGGTATCAGAGCTTACCTCTTTGAAGGATTAACAACCGAAAGAGGAGATTCTAGGAAGAGTGTGATCATCAACAAAGCAAGCCATGGCATCTACCTCCGGCTCTAGCATGTACGAGTCTCAATCGATCACCAAACTACCTTTCTTCAATGGTGACAATTATCCTTTTTGGAAGAACCGGATGCGTCTCTTCATAAAGTCAAGTGATTACCTTGTTTGGGATGCTATAGAGGATGGTCCCATCATTCCGATGAATAGAGACGATGAAGGAAGACTTGTGCCGAAAAGAAAAGGAGAAATGAGTGAAGATGTTTGAAAGAAGTTTCAAATCAACGATAAGGCTCTTCACATGCTATTTTGTGCTTTTGGACCGGATATCTACGCCAAAATTTCTTCCATCGAAAGTGCTAAAGAAGTGTGGGATACACTTGAGATAACCTATGAAGGGACAAACGATGTGAAGGAAATAAAGATTGGAATTCTCAATCTTAGCTATGAGATTTTCAAGATGGAGCCTGACGAAACCGTATCGAAGATGATTGATCGTTTTTCAACCATTGTCAATGGGCTAAAAGGTTTTGGAGAGATCATCCTGGAGGACAAGCTAGTCTTGAAGCTACTCTACCCTCTTCTCGAGTCTTGAGATGAGAAAAGAACCACTATCATCGAGGCAAAGAATTTGAAGACATTAAAGCTTGATGAGCTAGTTGGTTCTCTCCTAACTCATGAAATCATGAAGCAAGGAAGGAAAGAAGGAAAGATGAAAAGGAGAAAGAAGAAAGAAGAGTGGAGAAGCTTAAGGTAGACAAGAAGAAGAAACTAGGAGTGGCTCTCAAAGCTTCTCTACATGAGGAGAGCACTTCGTGAGGAGGAAGATCTTGAAGAATTGGCTATGATATCCAAGAGATTCTCACGGTTCATGAGGTCCAATCGAGGTAGAAAGTTTCAAAGAAATATGGACTTCAAGACCAAGAACAAAGAAGAAGAAAAGGATCCGATCATATGCTATGAGTGCAAGAAACCGGGTCATATCCATTCCGAGTGTCCTCAACTCAAGAAGAAGGGCTTTGAGAAGAAAAAGAAGCTGAAAGCCAAGCTTTCTACTTGGAGTGATGAGGAATCATCCGAGGATGAGGAACAAGAAGTGGCCAACCTTTGCCTCATGGCTATTGAGGAGGATTCTAAGGTAACCTCTAACTCATCTACTTTTGATTTTACCTATGATGAATTGAATGAAGCGTATGATGAGTTACAAGAGGTGTATGATGAGTTAGTTGAGAAGTATAAGGAGTCCGTTTTGAAAAATAAAAAAGTCATTTCGGATTTGAATGCTAAAAATGATTTAATTTCTCAAGCTAACTTGGAATTTGAGAAAAAGGTTTTAGGTCTACAAGATGAACTTAAATACTTTCAAAAGGAAAATGTAGATTTAAATTATCTTATTTCTCAATGTAACATTGAACACCAAAAGGTGTTAGATGAGCTCAATGAGCTCAAAAATTCTTTCAAGAGTGTTGGTACTTTGAAAAATGAAATAGGTGAATCATCTAGAACAAACCAACCTAAGAGAAAGAATTTTAACTACAAACAAAGTGGCTCCTATAGGCATACTAAAACTAAAATAATTAGAAGTGTATGGGTTCCTAAGGAACTTGTTAAATCTAATAATGTTGATGCCATGTCACCTTGGATTCATAAGGGAACCAAGCTTTTGGGAGCTAACACTCGTGGACCCAAAATGATTTGGGTACCAAAAATCAAAGCCTAAATTCTTTGTTTGTGGGGGGAGCATTTCTACAATGGCAAAACACAAAGCCAAAACTCATGGTACCTTGATAGTGGATGCTCAAGGCACATGACCGGAGACAAGAGTCGATTCATGGAATTAAAGCCAAAAAGTGGAGCAGTAGTGACATTTGGTGACGACTCCAAAGGCCACATTGAAGGTATTGGCTCCATATGTAATCACTCTACCATACTCATTGAAAATGTGTTGTATGTCAATGGTCTAAAACATAATTTGTTGAGCATTAGTCAATTGTGTGATAAAGGGTTTAACGTCTTATTTGATAAAAATGAGTGTAAAATTGTTGACATTAAATCTACTAAAACAATGTTCATTGGTCATCGCATAGGAAACATATACATGGTGCATTTAGATGACATTCATACATCCCATGCATGTTTTGTTGCACAAAATGAAAATGATGCATGGTTCTGGCATAGGAAACTAGGACATGCTAGCATTAGTGTTTTAGAAAAAAATAGTTTTCCTAAATCTAGTTAGAGGTTTACCCAAGATTAAGTTCTCAAATGACAAAATATGTGATTCCAAGGGTAAACAACATAGATCATCCTTTAAATCCATTCATGATGTCTCTACTAGTAGATGTTTACAATTGATTCATATGGTTCTTTTTGGGTCTATTAGAACTATGAGCTTGGGTGGTAAATCGTATGCTTTTGTTCTTGTTGATGACTATTCTAGGTTCACTTGGGTTCTATTCTTAAGTACAAAAGATGAGGCTTTAGAAAAATTCATCACATTTTCGAAATTAACTCAAAATGATCTTGATCTTAAGATTTCTCACATTAGAAGTGATCATTGAACTGAGTTTCAAAATCTAGGTTTTGAAGAGCTTTTAAATGAAAATGGTATTAGCCACAATTTTTCAGCACCTCGAACTCCTCAACAAAATGGGGTAGTTGAGAGGAAAAACAAGATTTTACGAGAAATAGATAGAACCACGCTTTGTGAAAACAATTTACCTAAATACTTTTGGGCGGAAGCCACAAATATCGCTTTCTACATTGTAAATCGAGTAATGATTAGGCCAATTTTAAAGTAAACACCATATGAGATTTTAACATCTCAAAAGCCTAACATTTGCTATTTTCATCCATTTGGTTGCAAGTGTTTTGTTTTAAACAATGGAAAAGACAACTTAGGTAAATTTGATGCTAAAAGTGATAAAGTTATTTTCTTAGGGTATTCTTTAAACTCTAAAGCCTATCGTGTATTTAATAAAAGAACTTTAGTAGTAGAAGAGTCTATACATGTTGTTTTTTATGATAACCTCCTTCCGAGGAAGGATTCTTGTGATGATGATGATGATGTAAGGATCGTTGAAGCTAATGATGGTGGAGAATCATCAAAGGTGGATGAGATTCCAACTAACGAAAAAGATGCACAAGATCCACTTCTTAAAGCCTTGAAGGACTTGGCTCTTGAGGAAAATGAGGTATCTTACCCAAGGGAGTTCAACTATGTCAAAGGTGGTGAAATCTTGGGTGATCCATCCAAGGGGTAACTACTAGACCCTCTCTCAAATTAATGAATCATGTTGCTTTTATCTCATGCATTGAGCCTAAGAATATCAAAGAAGCATTAAAAGATGACTTTTGGATTTTGGTTATGTAAGAAGAATTAAACCAATTTGAGAGGAGTAATGTATGGACATTAGTTGAAAGGCCTAGTAATCAATCTACTATAGGAACTAAATGGGTATTTAGGAATAAACTATATGAGAGTGGTAACATAGTGAGAAATAAAGCTAGGCTAGTTGCTCAAGGTTACAATCAAGAAGAGGGGATAGATTTTGATGAAACCTATGCACCCGTAGCTAGAATAAAAACTATTAGGATGTTGCTTGCATATGCATGTTATCATGACTTCAAGCCTTTTCAAATGGATGTAAAAAGTGCATTTTTAAATGGTTTTATAAATGAAGAAGTGTATGTGGAACAACCACCGGGTTTTGATGATTCAAAATTTCCAAATTATGTTTTTAAGCTAACCAAAGCCCTTTTTGGTTTTAAACAAGCTCCTAGAGCTTGGTATGAAAGGCTTTCAAACTTTTTAATTGAAAAAGGTAAGGTGGACACTACACTTCTCGTAAAAAGATATAAAAATGACATCTTAGTAGTGCAAATATATGTTGATGATATTATCTTTGGATCTCCTAACGAATGTCATTGCAAAGAGTTTGCTAAGTTAATGCAAGGTGAATTTGAGATGAGCATGATGGGGGAGCTCTCATTCTTTTGTGGGACTCCAAATCAAACAAAGGAAGGATGACACCTTCATAAATCAAGCAAAGTACATGAAAGATATGCTCAAGAAGTTTGGCTTGAAGCAAGCAAAGCCTCAAGCTACACCAATGAGCTCATCTACAAAGCTTGACAAAGATGAATGAGGTAAGTGTGTTGACTTTAAGCTTTATCGCTCTATGATTGGATCATTGCTTTACCTTACCACAAGTAGACCGGATGTATTGTTTAGTGTTTGCTTGTGTGCTAGGTTTCAAGCTAGTCCTAGAGAGTCTCACCTTATAGCCGTTAAAAGGATCTTTAGGTACCTTAGAGATACTCCTTGTTTAAGTCTTTGGTACCCTAAAGACTCAAACTTTAACCTTCATGCTTATTTAGATGCGAATTATGGGGGTTGTAAAATCGATAGGAAAAGTACTTCCGGTATTTGCCAATTGTTAGGTAGTATGCTCATATCTTGGCTCTCTAAGAAACACAATAGTGTAGCTTTATCTACCACTGAAGCCGAGTACATATCCTTAGGGAGTTGTTGTGCTCAAGTCCTTTGGATGAAGCAACAACTCTTTGATTATGGAATTAAAGTAGAAACCATACCCCTTAAGTGTGATAACACTAGTGCAATCTGTCTCACCAAAAATCCCATCCAACACTCTAGAACCAAACACATAGAGATAAGACACCATTTCATTAGAGATCATGTCCTTAAACACGATATTGTTATAGAGTATGTTGACACCTTAAATCAATTAGCAGACATCTTTATTAAGCCTCTAGACAAAGAGCATTTTTGGTCCCTTAGGAAAGACTTAGGTCTAACTAGCCTATCTTGACCCTTTATGACTCTTTTTGAAGTTAAAATTTGCTTGATCTTATGAAAGTTCATGTTTATGTGTTGTTAATCTTGATGGTAATCGTGCTTGTAGTTAGGGGGAGTATGCTTCTATTAGAACATGGTTAGATCTGCTCATACATCATATGCATACATATATAAGATGTTAAAGTCGAGCCTTTGGTTGTTCTAAAGACAAACAAATGCATTTCTGGGCATAGGGTATTAATACGACCTTATGCGTATCGATACAAGTACTTCATTAGCTTTCTAGATTGCATTTTTCTCTCTTGCGGGTATCGTTACAGTTAAATCTGTTTCGATACGAGTTGTGAGCGTTTCGATACAGATGTCTTCCATTTCGATATGGTTCCTTGATATGTGGTTCCAAGGAATTACCATTGTACCCCTATATCGATACACCCTTTAGGCGTATCGATACTCGATCGCGCAGAAGCTTTAATTGGGCATTAAAAGACTTTCACTATTACCAAAACTCCTTTTTCAAAACCCTAGCCGATTTTCATCTATAAAAGGTCCCTCAACCCTTCATATTTTCATCACAAAACTTAAAGTTTCTTGAGGGGTTTTCAAAAACAAGCCAAGTCTTAGGATCTCCATCAATTTAGTGCAAAACCTTCATACATTCCTCCCTCTCTCAATATCAAGGTATAAAAACTTTTTTTCTATTTTCTTTATTTTTCCGTTTTTAAATTTTTTGTTGTTTTGTTTGTTCTTTCAAAAGACTTTATTAAAAGTTTTCTTTTGTTTTGTTTTTCAATTTTTTTTACCTTGATTATTGATTTATCCATGGGGTTGAATGTGAACATTAATACATACACACATTGTTTTAATCAATTTTTCTAGACTATGGCACCTAAAAAGAGGGCACGCACTACAAGCGAAGTTGGTGAAGGATCAAATCCCGACGATGGCACTCGTCCGAATTTGACTCTAATCTATCAAAGGTGCTTTAGAACTCCCGGTGAACTCAACTATTTTCGATCTTTTCAAAACTACAGGATTCGACCGGAGAGGGTAATTTCCATTCCTTTTCTCAATTCGGAGCGTTTCAAGTTTGCTTATTTACCATTACTCCAAGAATGAAAGTTTTTGGATTTTCTTCAAATCCCGGGGTTTTTTTTCGAAATTTGGTTTTGATCTTTTATGCCAATTCCAAGTGTGTTGCCAATGCCGAGGGTAATGTCATTGTCGTTAATTCCTATCTTATGGGCAAGAAGATTACCATCGATGTCAAGACCCTTTGTGATATTTTTGGATTTGAGGATGAGGGTATTGATGATGAAGGTGAGCTTGGACATGTTTTAGGGGGATCCGTCACCGTTCTAAATGCTCATGACCGCATCTTAGATTTGATGATCACTTGGTGGTTTAGGCCTTCCGGAGGGAAATACTCAACAATCTGCCAAGTTGATAATTTTTGGATTAGATGCTTTCGCGAGAAAAAAAACGTCCTAACCTTGCTCGCATTATGTTTATAGAGATTGTCTTCCTCGTTCAACATCGTCACACCACTCATGTTACTTCATTCACCTATGGCACCACTTTGAGCTACTTATTCACTAAGAAGGAGATTGATTGCTCTCATGATTATCCGACAAATCTTACCAATCCGATTGATGAGAGGTCTCTATATCGGGGAAAGTTTCATTATTTCAATGGTAATTGGCTTCGCCTTTCCGAGCTTCCTAGTGATGTTATACCCGAAGAGATTGCAAATCCTACCGTAGCTCCTTAAGCTCCCCCTCCTCCTCCATCCATGGATTCTCTAATGACCTATCTTAATGAACAATTCACAAGCTTACGCACGAGAATGTGTTCTATTGATCAATTCATGAATTACGGGTTTGCCGCCATTGATACACGTTTCACAAGCTTAGAAGATCGCATGACTAATGTGGAGAAACATATCTCTTCTATTGATGCTGAGCAAAATTCGATGAATATCTCTCTTACGGCCTTCCATGATGAGTGGCGTCAATTAAGAAGGAATGATGATGCTAATGAAGATGAAGATGAAGACGATGGTGATGGAGACGAGACTTAGATTAGTCTTTGCATATCACTCATGTCATCTTAGAATTTACTTTCATGCACTTTGTTTTATGTTTTTAGGATTAAGTTTATTATTTAAAACCTATGCTTTGATTTCTATTGTTTGGAATTAAGTTTGATGTTTCTTTCGTTTATGAACTTTTTGTATATCTATTAAATGTTGCTTGGTTTATTGTTATACCTTTATAGCCTATGTCTCTTATTTTGATCTAACAAAAGGGGGGGAATTCACAAGCTCACTTAAACTTAAACTTAAACTTAAAATTTACCTTGCTAACATTAAGGGGAATTTGTTCTCCAAAGTTTTTCAAAAGACTTAAAATTTTAAGCTTTGTTTTTGTTATATCAAAAGGGGGGATTGTAAAACCTATGTTTGATTTTGATATAACAAAGTGTTTTCAGGACTAAATTGTAAAACTTAAAATGATTTTTTAAGTCCCTCAAAAGGTTCCAAATCAACAAGGCTTTGCTCTAGTTTGAAAGACTCAAACTCCAAAATATTTTCTAGATGTTCCAAGGCCAAATTGCTCAAAAATGTCTATGTGTATCGATACGCTTCTTACTGTATCGTACCTTTTTTTAAAACTTGGCTATTGGAGACAAACGTTTCGATACGCTCCTTACCGTATCGAAACAGATTTCATCTGTATTGACACACTCTCTCTATAAAATCACAAGGAGTTTGAATCGAGTACCGATACGGTCTCACCCGTATCGATACGGTTTAAAAGTAATTTTAAAATCAGAGCTTTAAATATTTCGACCGTTTCCTTGTCTGTTGGTAGGTAACCAAATTTTAAAGTGGTAGTTAATGTGTATCGATACGCTATAACTCGTATCGATACAATTTCCTCCAGTTAGCTATGTTGGAAAAATTGCATTGGTACGGTCTTACCCGTATTGAAACAATTCCCTAACCCGTACCGATACGTCTGAACGCGTATCGATATGCCTCTCTTATATTTGTGCAAGGACTCTTTCTTTTTTGAGGCAAGTATCGATACGCTTCCTCGAGTACCGATAGATAGGCTACAAAAGTGCATCTATGGTGGAAAGAGAGGGTTCCAACGGCTATAATCAATTGTCTAACCACCCAAATGGCTAGAATTAATGGAGAAGGTATAAAAACAAGTCTATTGAAGACCAGCAACAACTATTGCATCTAAGAGAAGCATCTACACACAAAATCCAAGCTCAAGTGCCAAAAGTCTTATTCTTGTAAAATCCCAAATTGTCTTTGAGTGTAATTCTTATCTAGTATTTCAATCCGGGTTGAGTGCTTGTATTCAAAGGGGAAAATTTGTATTGAGAGATATTCTTATTGCCTTCAATTTCTTCTTTGTAACGAAGTGAGGGTTTGGTCAATTTTGGGTAGAAAATTGACCGATTTTGTAAAGGTTTCCTTCTAAGCCTAGAAAAGGGGAAGATCAATTAGTGGAATTGTTGGAAAATCCTTAGTGGGAGCTAAGTTAGTGGATGTAGAGTTCATTTGGAACTTGAACCACTATAATTGCCTTGTTCTTCATTTTTATTCATTCCACTTCACTTCCAAAATTTTAAAAAACCCAATTCACCCCCTATTGGCTTTGATCAATCCTTTGATCCACTCAACAAAAACCATAAGGGGTGGAATATACTAAACCGAAAGCATAAGAACAAGTTCATGGAGTGCACATCCACAACCATTCTCGGTGGGACTACACATCACCGTTCACAACAACTAGCATATTTCCGGTGGGACTACACATCACTGTATTCAACAACACACTTCACATTAACCATCACGTGAGGCTTTGACAACGACAACATAACAACATTAAAAAGAAGGTAAAAATAAATCGTATTTCACCCCAAAACACGTATAATCACATACACCAACACTTAACGAAGCAAGGAAAAATTTGTTAAACTTACACTTGGGTTTAGGTTGGCCCCTAAGGCTCCACCCAAACCCCAAGAAAACCTCTTTGAAACATTGCAGGGCTTCAAAACATTACCACTCACCAGCACAATTCCAAAACTAGCTAACGGTCCACCTTTAAGCTTCTTCAACTCCCGGTGTAGCGTCCGAAGAACCCAAATCTTTATCCGCTGCTTCTACCCAAATTAAACCAAGGAGTTAATACACTTTTCAAAAATCAAACCCACTGAAATCAATCCTATCAAAATCCGACAACAACAAGTTTTCGACTCATATCCAAAACTAACCAAACCATCCTCATTTCTACTCTAACCATAAATCATCCATAACTTCATCAATCTAACATCCAAAACATGTTCAAATACCCCAAAAACCTCAACCCAACACCATCAAAACATTGGAAGTCCTTCCCCACCATTTCCAAGCCAAAAACCCAAATATCCCTTATCCAAAAATTACCTATTTTCCAAATTATGGAATTTCTTGATAAACACATTATCTTAACATCATTTTACACCCAAAATATGGTTTATAACTCACCCAAAACACTATCTTAACAGCATTCGCTTAAACCCTTCAAAACCCATTTTCTCCAAAATAGAGGAACTTTGAGAAATCTTTCAAAGTTTTGAAAGGAAATAGTTAGAAAATAAGGGAATATGAAGGAATGTTAGGAATAAAGCACTTACCTTGATGAGTCTTCAAAAATGGTGGAGTTTGAAGGAGGGGAGAAAAATGACGTGAAATGGTTTTGGGGAAGAAGAAGAGATGGTTAGTTTTGAAATATAATATTTTATTTGAATTTAAAAATCCATTTCCTAAAACCTATTTGTTACCCATTTTACCAAAAGCCCCTTTAAAACTCCCTTTTCTTCAAAAGCTTTCAAATTTGTTCATTTAAATTGTTTTCCCCAAAATTAGCTTAACCCGAATCGGCTTAACCAAACCCGAATATCTCCCGGCCCTAAACTCGGACGTTACAACTCTCCCCCACTTAAGGAATTTTGTCCTTGAAATTTACCTAAAGGGAAGAGATACAAAATATGTTTCTCCATGTCATCCTCTCTCCCAAGTGGCCTCTTCCACACCCCGATGTCTCCACAAAACCTTGACTAACTCAATGGTCCTCCCACGCAAAAATTTACTATTCGTAGCAAGAATCTCAACCGGTTCTTCATCATACGACAAATCTGGGTTCAACTCAATCTCTTCCACTAACATTACATGGGACTGATCTGATCTATACTTTCGAAACATGGAACACATCATGAATCTTTTCTAACTCGGTCGGCATTCTCAATCTATAAGCAACGAGACCAATTCTCTCAACTACCTCGTAAGGACAAATGAATCTCAGACTTAACTTACCCTTCTTACCAAATCTCATCACCTTCTTCCAAGGTGAGACTTTCAAAAATACATTGTCGCCCACAACATACTCTATCTCTCTTCTTTTCAAATCAGCATACGATTTCTCTCTGTCTAAGGCTGCCTTCAAGTGATCACAAATCAGTTTTACCTTCTTGGTAGTGCCCTTAAGCAAGTCTGGCATAGGTACAAGCTTTTGTCCGGCTTCGGGCCAACAAACCGGTGTTCTACATCTCCTACCATACAAAGCTTCATACGATGTCATCTGAATACTAGCATGATAACTGTTATTGTATGCAAACTCTACTAGCGGTTGATGTTTTCCACACGAACCTAGAAAGTCGATGATGCAACACCTCAACATGTCCTCCAACACCTGAATAACCCTCTTTGACTGACCATCTGACTGTGGGTGATATGGTGTACTGAAGTTCAACCAAGTACCCAAGGCATGATGCAAACACTCCTAAAATCTAGCTGTAAACCTCGGATCTTGGTCTGACACAATCGATTTCGGCATACCATGCAATCTCACTATCTCACAGATGTACATGTCGGCCAACTTGTCTAAGGTGTAAGTAGTATGAACAGGTATGAAATGAGCACACTTAGTAAATCTGTCAACTATCACTCATACCGAATTCTTCTTCGAAGGAGTCAACGGCAAACCTGACACAAAATTCATAGTAACCCGCCCCACTTCCATTCCAGAATCTTCAACAGCTGTAACAAACATGAAGGAAACTGATGCTCGATCTTAACACGCTGGCAAACCATACATCTACTCACATACTCGGCCACATACTTCTTTAACCTAATCCAGAAGTACTCATCTTTCAACTGACGGTACATCTTCGTACTACCCAAATGCATAGCAAAAGGGTTGTTATGAGCTTCATTCAATATATCACGTCTCAATTCGGCATCTTCTGGAAAAACTACTCTATCCTTGGAACATAAGATCCCATTTTCACTAAAATAGAAATTTGTGGGTCTACCCTCGGCTATATCTTGCACGTGAGGTGCCAAAGATCCGTCTTGCAACTGTTTCTCTCGAATTAACTGAACTAACGAAGTTTTAACCTGTAGCTCGGCTATCAAACCACCATCTTGAGACACACTTAATCTAGCAAACGTAGCTCGCAACTCAATTGCCACTTTTCTACTCAAAGCATCGGGGACTACGTTTGCCTTACCCAGGTGGTACTCTATCGTGAGGTCATAGTCTTTAAGAAGCTCTAACCACATACCCTGTTTAAGATTCAACTCTCTCTGAGTCATCAAATATTTCTAACTCTTGTGGTCAGTGTAAACTGTGCATTTCTCACCATAAAGGTGGTGTCTCCAAATCTTCAAAGAAAAGACTACCGTAGCTAACTCTATGTCATGAGTGGGGTAGTTCTTCTCCTGAACCTTCAACTGTCTCAAAGCATAAGCTACAACTCTTCCTTCTTGCATAAGCACACAACCTAAACCCACATACGATGCATCACTATAGATTATGAACTCTTTCCCTGGTTCAGGCTGAATCAAAATAGGAGCTTCTGGCAATGTTTTCTTCAACTTTTCAAACGCTTGATGCCTTGCATTTGTCCACTCATACGGAACATTTTGCTGAAGCAGTTTAGTCAAAGGTGTCGTAATCTTTGAGAACCCCTCAATAAACCTTCGATAATACCCTACCAAGCCTAGGAAACTACGGATTTCGGTCATTGACTTCAGTTGTTTCCAATTCATTATCGCTTCTATCTTCTTGGGCTCCACACTAATCCCATCGGCTGATATCATATGACCTAGAAAGACTACCTCCCTAATCCAAAACTCACATTTACTCAACTTGGCATACAACTAATTTTCAAGCAAGTTCTGTAGCACTAATCACAAATGCTCATCATGTTCTTCCTCGATCCTGGAGTACACTAAAATGTCATCTATGAACACTACTACAAATCTATCCAAAAACTTGTGAAACACTCTGTTCATCATGTCCATAAATGCAGCTGGGGCATTAGTCAAACTGAAAGGCATTACCAAGAACTCGTAGCGCCCATACCGTGTACGGAAGGTTGTCTTCGGTATATCCACATCCTTCACCTTCAACTGATAATAACCGGATCTCAAATCAATCTTCAGAAATATTGTAGCACCTCTCAATTGATCAAGCAAATCGTCGATTCGTGGCAATGGATACTTGTTCTTTATTGTTACCTTGTTCAACTGCTTATAATCTATGCACATCCTCACACTACCATCATTTTTCTTCACAAACAAGACCGGGGCACCCCACGGAGAAATACTAGGCCTAATGAAACCTCTATCTGACAGTTCTTGAAGCTGTGTCTTCAACTCTTTCAACTCTTTAGGTGACATCTATACGGAGCAATAGATACAGGAGCAGAATCTGAATAAGTCTCAATAGAAAACTCTACATCCTTATCTGGAGGCGAACTCGACAACTCTTCTAGAAAGACACTCGGAAAGTCACAAATTGTTCTGATGTCTTGTGGTCTAAATTCACTCATATTCGGATTCATCACATAGACCAAATACGCTTGACAACCCAAATCCATCAATCTTTGAGCTTCTAAAGCAGAAACAACATTAGACAAGAACTTAATGTTCTCGCCAACTACTACAACCTCATAATCATCCACAAGTCTTAAGGAAACTCTCTTGGTCTCAAAGTCTACCCTAGCTCTATGCTCTACGAGCCAATCCATGCCCAAAATCACATTGAAACATAGAACACCAATTCCATCATATCGACCGGAAACACATGACCCTAGATCGTCAAAGGACACCTCTTGTACATTTTCCTAACTACCACGGTCTCACCAAAAGAACTAGTAACATTCACACCTACCTATAACCACTCATACAGTAAATCTAAATATCTTGCATGCTCACCCAAAATGTATGAATGTGTCAAACCTGAATCTATCAATGAAAGCAAGGAAAAAGACCGTAAAAAGAAATTACATGCGATGACATATGTGTCATTCCCAGCCTCTCGCTCTGCATACACCCTAGCCGGTCCTCCACCCTCGGGCTGAACTGCTACCACATGAGCTACATTTCTCTGACCATCATTCCTTGTCTGAAAGTTACCTCGATCGCGCCCACGACCTCTTTGATGCTCAAAACCTCGAATTGGGGCCTGTCCGCCCCTAGCCGGGTGAGGACAATTACGCCTCAAATGATCTCGGGAACCACAGTTCCAACATACTCCAAAGGTACGCATACACTCGCCCAGATGGCGTCTTCCACACCTAGTGCACTCAGGAGTGTGAACAACAGCTCCTTGGCCCTGATGGCCACATCCATAATTATCTCCCCTATGTCTCAAGTCAAGCTGATATCTCCTATCCTTGTGCCTCTTGGCATGCTCTCTGTCCCATTCCGCATGTCGTTTCCCTGAATCAGATCCATTAGCACGAGCGTTCAAGCCTAAACTCTGCTCAATATCCTTGGCCCTAGAGACCAAAACATCAAACTCGGTGTAATCCGAAGCAAGCATATATGTCTTCACATCCCTAGTCAAACCATAACGGAAGCGCTCACATCGTTCTCTCTAATTGGGAACCAACTCGTGAGCATATTGGCTCAACCTCACAAACTGTACCTCATACTCTGACACCGTCTTACTACCCTAAACGAAAGCCATAAACTCTCTCTTCTTTTAATCCTGATATCGGACTCCCAGGTACATCTTTCTTAAGGCTGTTCTGAAGAATTCCCAAGTGACATCCGCCTCCGGCACACCCAAAATAACCGTAGTCCACCAAGCATACGCATCTCCCTGAAGTAAGGAGACAACACAACCCAACTTACGAGTGTCTGAGCACTCCATCTGACCTAGGATTCGTGTAGTACTCTCGAGCCAAGCCTCTGAACCCTCAGGAGTCAAACCACAAAACTCAACTCTGCCCAAACTACGAAGTCTCTCAAGGGGTAAACCAGTCCCCGCACCCTGTGGTGGTGGTGCAGCATGTATACCATCCAAAGCTGCCTGAAAAGCCCCGACTATGGTCTGAATCAAATGAGTCATGTCTGCACCTGCCTAACTCTGGCCAGCCTGAGCTCTATTACCTCCAACATTCGTCCAAGCCTAAGGTATATTATCTCTGACATTCGTCCCATTACCATCGGGAGTAGGAGGAGGCACATCCACGGGTGCTTGGTCACCCACACTAGACCTTTCTCTCAGTCTCACCATAACGAGATACAATCTAAAACAACAAACATAACACACGAGAAAACATTGAGTCAGCAAGGGCAAGGATCCAAGTGCTCAAGCTCTTTTATCCAAAACCATTTTTCAATAACAATACCTAGAAATGGGGACGCTCGACTACTATTCAAGCAAAAACAAGAACGAGAAATCATGCTTTCACACACCGTGCAATGGAAAACAAACCAAACAAATCATGCTTAAGGATAAGGCTATTTTACATATTAATAAAGATTGTTAGGAAATATTCTTGTAAATTAGGGAGATTATGTGTAGATAGATGGAATATCGTAGATTCTTGCTAGCTGTCACAATCCCTAACTTAAAGAGATTTTTATCTTTCTTAGAATTAGTATCTTTCTTAACTTATGTGTTTCCTAAGTTAAGGATATAAGTTGTATATATGTAGGCATCAAATACATAGAAAGTAAGTGAGTTTTTCACTGAATTTTACTCTATTTTGACATGGTATCAGAGCCTTATTAAGCCTTTTTTGAATCCTGCCAGTCTCTATTTTGAATAATATTTCTTTCTTCAACCATCTTTCTGTGAGTTTCCATTGTTAATCCAATAAAAAAAACATGGTCGAAGTGGGTGATGTGAGTAGTACTGAGACTATGCAAGGAGTTACAGTGAGTGAAGGAAGTCATTCTCAGACATGAGACTTACAGAACATACAATCTGCCTATAGGTTGAATAGAAAGAACTATCTTAAATGGTCTCAGTTGGTTCGTACATTTTTAAAGGGAAGAGGAAAGCTAAGTCATCTTCTTGGAATCGAACCAAAGGAGGGAGATCCTCAATTTCATGCTTGGGATGAACGAGATTCACTAGTGATGTCATGGCTATGGAACTCAATGCTACCAGAAATTAGTGATACTTGTATGTTTCTCAATACAGCCCAAGATATATGGGAGGCTGTCAAACAAACTTACTCGAAGGTCAAAGATGCTTCTCAAATATATGAAATCAAGACCAAAAGTGTATCCACAAAGTAGTGAGGCAGATCCATCATAGAGTATTCCAACTTGTTTCAAAATTTCTGGTAGGAAATCGATCACTACCAGTGCATCCAAATGAAGTGTAGTGAGGATGCAGCAGTCTTGAAAAGGTTTGTTGAAAAAGAAAGAATTTATGATTTTCTGGCTGGACTAAATGTTGAGTTTGATGAAGTGAGAGTCCAGATTCTTGGAAAAGAGGACTTACCCTCACTGAATGAAGCTATTGCTACCATTTGAGCTGAGGAAGGAAGAAGATGGGTCATGATTGAGAACAATCAAGGGGAGAGTTCAGCACTTGCCACAAGAGCTGTAATTGAGGGAAAATTGAAATTGGATTAGCATGGTATTAAAGAGAATAGATCAGAAGGAACTAAGCACGCAATTAGAGACTTTCTATGGTGTACCTATTGAAAGAAGTCTCTCCATACAAATGAAAGGTGCTGGAAACTTCATGGAAAGCCACAAACAACAAGTAAATTTGTTTATGGAAGAGAATGACCATCAAGAGGACAAGCGAGAGCATACAACACCAAACAGATGACTAATGATCCTCAAGAACAGTCCTTTGAATTCAACAGAGAGGAGATAGAAAAATTGAAGAACTTCCTGAGATCTCTAGAAAAGCCCTCCTCCACAGGTACATGTAGCTTGGCATTCTCAAGTATATCTTCTTCTCAGAAATCTAAAGCCTCAAATTTTCCTGCTCAAAGTCCCTGGGTAATCGACTCAAGAGCTACAGACCATATGACCAATTCATCCTTCAGATTTACCAAATATACCCCTTGTCCTAGCAATAGGAAAATAACTGTTGCAGATGAAAGTAAGATAATTGTGGCCGGTCAAGGAGATATTGTTATAAGTAACAACCTTACTCTTAAAAATGTCCTCTATGTGCCTAAATTATTCACTAATCTTCTGTCCATCCAAAATATTACTAAGGACACTAAATGTTGTGTTCTTTTTTACCCAACTCAAAGTGTGTTCCAGGAACCAGGAACGAGGAAGATGATTGGGCGTGCTAGAGAAGTAAATGGCTTATATTATCTTGAAGTGTAACCCCCTTGACCCGGCCTAGCCACCATACCGAATCGCACGGGTTACACAGGGAAAACCGAAGAGAAACCCGTTAAGGCTTCGCTCCAATTAGCAGTCCTAAAAATTTCTTTTAAATTAATCTTGTCTAAATGCCATATTTGATCTTATGTAAGAAGGCAAACAACGGAAAAGCAAGCATGAGTATGAACCAAGAAATACAGACATTAAAAGATAACTTTTAGCCAAATTACTTCAGGCCGTATCGATACGCCTTCAACGATCAACTTCCCAAGGTCAACTTCAAGAGGCCGTATCGATACTCTCCAAGGATGGTATCGATACGCTCTTAACGTTCAAGCTCCCAAAGTCAACTTCAAGGACCGTATTGATACGCCTAAAGCACGTACCGATACCCCAATTTCTCGCCAAAATCTCATATTTTCAGAGACAAAAAACGGTATCGGTACGGCCCCTCGTATCGATACGATAGGCTTAAAACATGGGACCATATCGATATTGCCCTTGTACGTATCGATATGCCCTGCACAGAATGATAGAATTATGATGTTTTAAGCACAAGGGGACTAACACAAACACGCTAAGCAAGCATATTAAACAACCCCTAACCACATTTGCGACTTTAGACAACCATGAGCATTCAACGAGACTCGATTCAACATTGGCATAATTCACTAAAGGAAACATTCATGCTTGGCAATCATAAAGGAGTCAAAAGACAAACCATGGCATACTTTGACTTTTTAAACATGTTAACAATAATCACAACCACATAGGAGTTTGGACACCAACTCTCCAACACAAAAGCCTAGCATTCCCATTGCATAAGTATTATTACATTCATGAAAACCATACTTGAGCTAGCAAATAAACTCCAAGGCTCCTCCTTTGCCTCGCTTGCCTCACGTATCCATTAACGATCTGCATTGTTGGAAAAGAGAGCGTAAGCTTGAGAACTTAGTGAGCGGAGCTCAAAATCACAACAACAACAATGCAATTTCAAAACATATATCTATTTTAAAGACAAAACCATAAGGGGTGGAATATACTAAACCGAAAGCATAAGAACAAGTTCATGGAGTTCACATGCACAACCATTCCCGGTGGGACTACACATCACTGTTCACAACAACTAGCATATTTCCTGTGGGACTACACATCACCGTACTCATCTACTAGTCAACTTCCGATGGGACTACACATCATCGTATTCAACAACAAACTTCCCATTAACCATCACGTGAGGCTTTGACAACAACAACGACAACATAACAACATTAAAAAGGAGGTAAAAGCAAATCGTATTTCACCCCACAACACGTATAATCACATACACCAACACTTAACAAAACAAGGCAAAATTAGTTAAACTTACACTTGGGTTTAGGTTGGCCCCTAAGGCTCCACCCAAACCCCAAGAAAACCTCTTTGAAACATTTCAAGGCTTCAAAACATTACCACTCACCAACACAATTCCAAAACTAGCTAACGGTCCACCTTCAAGCTTCTTCAACTCTCGCTGTAGCGTCCGAAGAACCCAAATCTTTATCCGCTGCTTCTACTCTAACCATAAATCATCCATAACTTCATCAATCTAACATCCAAAACATGTTCAAATACCCTGAAAACCTCAACCCAAATTAAAACAAGGAGTTAATACACTTTTCAAAAATCAAACCCACTAAAATCAATCCTATCAAAATCCAACAACAACAAGTTTTTGACTCCTATCTGAAACTAACCAAACCATCCTCATTTCTACTCTAACCATAAATCATCCATAACTTCATCAATCTAACATCCAAAACATGTTCAAATACCCTGAAAACCTCAACCCAACACCATCAAAACATTGGAAGTCCCTTCTCACCATTTTCAAGCCAAAAACCCAAATATCCCTTATCCAAAAATTACCCATTTTCCAAATTCTAGAATTTCTTGATAAACACATTATCTTAACATAATTTTACACTCAAAATATGGTTTATAACTCACCCAAAACATTGTTTTAACAACATTCGCTTAAACCCTTCAAAAACCCATTTTCTCCCAAATAGAGGAACTTTGAGAAATCTTTCAAAGTTTTGAAAGGAAGTAGTTAGAAAATAAGGAAATGTGAAGGAATGTTAAGAATAAAGAACTTACCTTGATGTGTTTTCAAAAATGGTGGAGGTTTGATGGTGGGGAGAAAAATGACGTGAAATGGTTTTGGGGAAGAAGAAGAGACGGGTAGTTTTGAAATATAATATTTTATTTGAATTTAAAAATCCATTTCCAAAAACCTATTTGTTACCCATTTTACCAAAAGCCCCTTTAAAATTCCATTTTCTTCAAAAGCTTTAAAATATGTTCATTTAAATTGTTTTCCCCAAAAATAAGCTTAACTCGAATCGGCTTAAACAAACCCGAATATCTTCCGGGCCCTAAACTCGGGCGTTACATAAAGATCCCGGTGGACAAGTCAGTGTTCTGAACTCTTCACTTTTCGCCTTAGCATCAGAACCTAAAACCAATAATGAACAGATATGGCTTCATCACCTCTACCTTGGTCACCCTTCATTTAATGTCTTAAAGCTCATGTTTCTTTCCTTGTTTAAGTCTTTAAATAATGAAAATTTTCATTGTGATATATGTGAGCTTGCTAAACACAAACGCACCTCCTTTCTCATAAGCAATAAAAGGGTTTCTACCCCATTTACTCTCATTCATAGTGATGTTTGGGGACCATCAACTGTTTTAAATATTCTGGTGCTCGGTGGTTTGTTTCGTTTATAGATGACTGTACTCGGGTGTCATGGATATTCCTTCTAAAACAAAAATCTGATGTCAACCTTACTTTTAAGACTTTTCACACCATGGTTAAAAATCAGTTTGGGGTAAATATAAAACGTTTTAGGTCTGACAATGCTAAAGACTACTTCAATCAAGTCTTATCCTCTATTTTCCAAGAAAAAGGGATCATACATGAATCTTCTTGTGTAAACACCCCTCAACAGAATGGTGTAGCAGAAAGGAAAAATATCCATGTTCTTCAAGTCACAAGAGCTTTTTATTTCAAAAAAAATGTTCCTAAACAATATTGGGGGGAAGCTGTGTTAACTGCCACACATATGATAAACAAATTACTTACTTAAGTTCTTGATTTCCAAAGTCCTATCCAACTTTTAACCAGTTTCTATCCTAATTTTAGTCCCTCTCTTCATCTTAAACCCAAAATTTTTGGTTGTGTTGCCTTTGTTCATATTCACTCTCAAAATAAGGGTAAGCTTGATCCAAGAGCTTTAAAGTGCATTTTTGTGGGATACTCATCCACTCAGAAAGGTTATAAGTGTTATCATCCACCTACAAGGAAACATTTTGTTTCTGCTGATGTCACTTTTGTTGAGAATGAAAATTATTTTGCTCGTCCTTATCTTGAGGGGGAGATTTTATTTAGGGAAGATAAGGACATGGATCATTTCCTTTTTCAACCTTTTTTCACTGATCAACAATCTGTCCAGCCTGTCTAAATCAAAATTGATCAGCAACAGTCTGCCCAAATTGACCAATCTGTCCAAATTGATTCTACCTAGCCTGTCCAAATTAATGGCCATCCTGTCCAAATTGATCAACTTGTCCAGCCGCCCTTTCAACCAGTCGTTGAACAACATATTACCTTCCAACCTAAATCCACTACACCTCAGACAGGAATTCTGAACACTACTCGTCCTCTACAGGTCTTCTCGAGAAAAAAGGCACCAGTGTAGGCTCAATCATCTCCCCCTTCTCCTATACAAACTGAAGTAATTACTAAACCCATCCTTGATCCAAGCACTAGTGAAATTTCTAATTCTAATTCTGATCACAGGGATTTTGAGTTTCCCATTACAATTAGAAAAGGAAAAAGGACTTCTACCACAAAAATTCTCCTTTACTTATTTATATCCTACAAAAATTTATCTCCCAATCATAAAGCCTTCCTTACTAGCCTAAATACTATTGTCATTCCTAAAAATGTTTTCGAGGCTTTAGACAATGAGAATTGGAAACAAGGTATGCAGGTTGAAATGGAGGCACTAAAGAAGAATGGAACATGGGACTTGGTAAAGCTGCCAGAAGAAAAGAAAACAGTGGGGTGTAGATGGGTGTTTACAGTTAAGTACAATTTGGATGGATCTTTAGAGAGGTATAAAGCAAGGTTGGTGGCTAAGGGGTATTCTCAAACCTATGGGATAGATTACTTGGAGACATTTGCCCCTGTAGCAAAAATGAATACTGTGAGGATTTTATTGTCGTTGGCTGCCAATCAAGGATGAAGATTACAACAGTATGACAACAAGAATGCTTTTTTGCATGGATATCTTGAGAAGGAATTCTACATGGACATCCCACTTGGATTTAATCCAAACTGTGAACAGGCTATGTGCTAAAGTGATGTTGAAGTTGGGATAGAAACAAAGTCAGGGAGGTCACACCTTATTTGTGAAGCATTCTTCAGGGGGAGTTATTGTTTTATTGGTCTATGTAGATGACATCATTTTCACAGGAGATGATTCGAGAGAAATTGATAACTTGAAGAAATGTTTGGTCAAAGAGTTTGAGGCCAAAGATCTTGGAAGACTGAAATACTTCCTTGGCATTGAAGTGACATATTGACAACAAGGAATCTTTATATCGCAACAGAAATACACCCTAGACTTGCTGACAAAAACTGGCAAATTAGGGTGTAGACCAGCGGAAACACCAATAGAAGCTAATCATAGGCTTGAAGATACAACAGAGGATGCAGTTGTGGATAGAAGTTCCTATCAGAGACTTGTGGGCAGACTAATTTACTTAGCACACACTCGACCAGACATTGCCTATTCAGTCAGAGTGGTAAGCCAAATTATGCACAATCCTAAAGAATCGCATCAAAGAGTAGTAACCCAAATTTTGCAGTATTTAAAGGGCACACCAGGTAGAAGAATTTTATTCAAAAAGGGGGGAAAAGTTGACTTTGGAAGCCTATACTGATGTAGATTATGCAGGGTCCTCAGTTGATCGAAGATCAACATCAGGATATTGCACTTTTTTGGGAGGAAATTTAGTGACCTGGAGAAGAAAAAAGCAAAATGTTGTAGCTAGGTCCAGTGCAGAAGCCATGTTTAGAGCCATGGCTCTTGGGATTTGTGAATTATTGTGGCTGAAGATTATTTTGGAGGATTTCAAAGTTAGGTGGGAAGGACCAATGAAGTTGTACTGTGATAATAAATCACCAATCAATATTGCACATAATCCAGTTCAACATGATAGAACTAAACATGTTGAAGTGGATAGGCATTTCATCAAAGAAAACTCGACAGTGGATTAATTTGTACTCCATATGTATCCACTGGAGATCACATTGCGGATATACTTACTAAATGGTTACCTAGGAAGTTGTTTCAGAAGTTAACAAGCAAGCTGAAGATGGAAGATATACATTCCCTAGCTTGAGGGGTGTGTCAGGAAATATTCTTATAAATTAGGGAGATTTTGTGTAGATAGATGGAATCTCGTAGATTCTTGTTAGTTGTCACAATCTCTAACTTAAAGGAATTTTACCTTTCCTAGAATTAGTATCTTTCATAACTTATGCGTTTCCTAAGTTAAGGATATAAGTTGTATATATGTAGGCATCGAATACATAGAAAGTAAGGGAGTTTTTCACTAAATTTTACTCTATTTTGATAAAGATGTTTCTGGTAATTCACAACTAAGTGGACAGTATTGTGTTCCTCATAATGTGTCTAATGGAATGTTTCAGAAAATGTCGTTTCTGATAATTCTTTCATTCCTCCAATACGTTTTGTTATGGATAATGTTGAAAATTAGTCTTCTGATTCTACTATACCTCCATCATCGAAACCAGTAAGGCCCATCAGACAGAGTAAGTTGCTAAAAAAATATAAGGACTATCAAGTTACTATGCCAATGTCAAAGATTTCTTATTCCATTGCCCAGGTGTTGTCCTATGATAAACTCTCACCTCAGTATAATTCTTTTATTAATTTTTTCTATTTTGAAAGAACCTAAGACATATAAGCAAGCTGTTATGTATGAATATTCGAGAGATGCTATGAATGTTGAGATTACTGCCTTATAGAATAACAATACTTGGACTCTAGTTACTCTTTCTCCTAATAAGAAAGCTATAGGGTGCAAATGGGTGTAAAAAACAAAACTCAAATCTGATGGCACATTAGAAAGGTATAAAGCTAGGCTAGTTGCTAAATGATATACTCATCAGCCTGAAATTAATTTTCTTAATACTTTTAGTTTTGTTGCAAAAATTACTACTATTAGGACTTTGTTTGTTGATTCTGCTACAAATAATTGGCATCTAAAGTAGTTAGATATTAATAATGCTTTTCTTCATGGATTTTTTGAAGAAGTTTACATGAAATTACCCCTTGATTTTCAATGTGATAAATCTGGTATAGTTTACAAGCTTAATAAGAGTTTATATGACTTGAAATAAGCTAGTAGAAAATGGAATGAAAGATTGACTATTTCTTTAAAAGAAAAAGGTTTTAAACATGCTTTTCTTATAATTCATTGTTTGTTAAGGGATAAAGTAGTTCTTTTATAGCTTTGGTTGTCTATGATGATGACATTGTTTTGACTAGCCCTAATTTAGATTTCATAAATTCAATCAAGTCTTATCTTCATGATACTTTTAAAACTAAAGATTTAGGAGACCTTAAGTTTTTTTAAGTTTTGAAGTTTCTCGTTCTCATTTTGGTATTAATTTGTGTCAACAAAAATATGTTCTTGATCTGTTAGAGAAGATAGGTTTCTTAGAATGTAAACCTGCTTCAACTCCTATTACTGTCACTAGTAAGTCTACGAGACTCTCTAAAACTATTAGAGTAACCTTATTAGACATCACTTCTTATAGGAGATTAATTGAGAAATTGATATATTTAACTAATACTATGCCTAATATATTGTTCGTTGTTTAACAATTGTCTCAGTTTCTTGCAGCACTTACTGTTGTACACCTAACTGCTGCACACAAAATTTTAAGATATTTGAAATGTTCTCTTGGTCAAGGTATTTTCTTTCATGCATATAATACCTTTCAAAGTAATGCTTTCTCTGATTCTGATTGGGCCTCATGCCCTGATTCAAGAAGATCCACTACTGGATTTTGTGTGTTTTTTGGGTCTGTCTTGGTGTCCTAGAAATCTAAGAAATAACAAATCATATTTAAATCTTCTAGTGAAGCTGAGTATAGTGCTTTAACATATGTTGCTTATGAAATACAATGGCTTCGTTATCTTCTTTTTGATTTACAAATTGATTTGTCCGCTGCTAATGTGTATTGTGACAATCAATCTTTTATTAAAATTGCAGAAAACCTTGTTTTTCATGAAAGGACTAAGAATATTGAGATAGAGTGCCATCTGGTCGGGGAGAAAATTCAAAGTGGCCTGGTGACGTTACTTTCAGTTACAACACACAATCAACTTGTTGATTGCTTCACCAAAGCACTCTAACATTCACAATTTCTGGCTTCCATTTCCAAGTTGGGCATTCATAATATATATGCTCCAACTTGAGGGGGGCTAATAAAATATTGAAGCCTTATAGTTTTTTTAGTTGTACAGCTGTCAGTTTGTTAGCTTTGTTATAGGGTTTACTTTCTTTATTTCTTGACTAATATATATTGTGTTTTCTGTAAAGTAAAAATACGTTGAATAATAATAAAGATTTCTTCCTTTTCAATACACCGATTCATTTTTTCAAATTCCTAAACCCTTGAATTCTCGTCTTCCATTTTTACGACGATCTGAATCTCAAACCTTAGTCTTCCAACAATCAATAGTCATTTTTTAAATAACTATTTAAAATGATTTTTTAGATAAAATGCCCTTATTAAATAGAGAAAAAGAAAATCTTAGATATGTAAAACAAATTATAGTGATGCAAAATAGAGGTCGTTGATGACCAAATCATCTGCCATCATCAATCATATTAGTACAGACGGTGAGTGAGTGAGTGTAAGAAAAGAACAGTGGGTCAAACTAATGGCGAATCTAAAAATTTTGGAATAATTCGAAAAAGTTCTTTTCAAATGAGTACATAAAAATATTAAAAAAATAACACTAAATTGGACTTGTTTTTATCAAAAATGAAAATGCATATCCTCTCCATTAGAGTTCATTGCATACGACCCTGGGTCAAACATATAAAAAGTGGAAAATAAATAAAAAAATATAGGGGAAAATGGAAAATGAAGGATGTAAGATGGATTGATTACGGCCCTCAAGCAGTCGACAATGATAATTGGTTAAAACTAATAAATTAGTAGTTAACTACTAATATTGTTGATCCATCTATATCAATAAATATTTTCCTATAGATTATATGGTATTGGTGTACATGGATTCAAATAGTGGTATGCTATCGTGATAACGGCCGCTATATAATGGTAGTGGTACCGTCCGAAATTATTATTGTAAAAAATAATGGTTTGTAATAACCACAATTCATTCCTCATTATTCGCAACTGCCATAAAGTGTTGCGATCGAAAAGCAACCACAACTTAAATCCTTGTTGGCGTAAACAATAAGATTTATACTTCACAAAATTTGAGACCTCATGCAATGACGGAACATATCTAGGGCCAGTAAAAAATTTCATCGATGCTAAGGTGTCTATTCAAGGGGGTGAGGAGTGGTACTGGATTTTTATTTATGGTCCCCCATATCGCGAGGAGAAACAAGTTTTTTGGGAGGGACTAACGAAGCTAAGGAGGTCCCCAACGAGAGGTGGTTTGTGATCAGCGACTCCAATATTGTGACTAGCCAAGAGGAAAAACTCGGTGGAACCCCTTTCAATCTTATCAAGGCCAAATGTTTCCTTGGTTTTGTTGACTTAACGCGCCTCATGGAATTGCCTATTAAAGGGGGCAACTTTACCTAGTCCAATCAGAGGAGTGAATACGACTCCATCCTCGAGAAATTAGACTGGGCTCTGTGTTCCACTGAATGGAGTAGTTCCTTCTCGAAAGCTCTGGGCATGCTTGACGTTGCTCTTGCTTCAGATCATGCTCCTATTATTATCCTTCCTTTGGGCTTATCTAGGATGTACAAGAAATATTTTAAATTTCAATCCAAATAGCTTTTGGATGAGAAGTGTGCTCAAGTTGTTCGTAAAGGTTGGGAACCGCTATCTCTTTAAAGGAAGTCTCATAGATTCGGAAGAAAGCTCAAACGAACCAAGTTCTCGCTAATCAAATGGAGCAAGTTTAAGTTTCGGAATAACAATCAGAAGAAACAAGAATTGTTGAATCAGATCAAATTCTTCCGAGGGAGAGGGCTAAGTAAATCAGAACTTACAAAATCCAAGCAACTCAAAAGGGAGCCTGATAAAGAGTGGGAAAGCGTGGAGAGACACTGACATCAACAGTCACATATTAACTTGCTTAACCTGAGGGACAAAAATACCAAATATTTTCATGCCACTACTTCACAACATAGAAAAATCAATTCTATATGTAGAATCAAGCATGATAATGGGGAATGGGTTGATGATCCCACAGAGATTGCCAGGTATTTGCAGCAGCACTTTCAAAGAATATACACTAAAGATTGTTCCATCAATTTCCAAAGCTTAGAAGAGGTTATTCCGGTTGTGGTATCCAATGATATGAACAGGAAACTTAGCAAAGAAGTTTCAGAAGAAGAAATTAAGAAAGTTGTGTTTAGTATGGGAGCATCCAAAGCCCCAAGGCCATATGGTTTTACTAGTTGTTTCTACTAGAACTTTTGGGAAACCATTAAGGGGGATCTCATTGCTATGGTGTCTACCTTCTTCAAATATGGTTTCCTAGATTATGGGATCAATAAAACTAATGTTGTTCTCATTCTGAAGAAGATGAATCCTTGTGAGGTCAATCACTTTCGACCGATAAGCCTATGCAATTTCTCCCTTAAGGTTATTACGAAGATTTTGGCCTCAAGAATTAAAGGTTTTCTCCCGAATACCATTTCAACTTCGCAATCAACCTTTGTTCATGGTCGAATTAATCAAGACAATATTATTCTTACCCACGAGGCCTTTCACACTATTAAGAAGGCAAAAAAAGGAACAAGGGCATCATGGCACTTAAGACCGACCTTGAAAAAGCTGATGACAAAGTTGACTGGGATCTTCTTCGCTTTGTTATGGTTAGAATGGGCTTCTGCGAGAGGTAGGTTCATGTAAAGTGTCCACAAGTTCTATATTTCATGAACATTTCATCTCATATTATTGTTATTTTTAGTACATTTTACGCATAATTAGGACCATGCATTGCATTTTACAGTATTTCTTTACCATGTTTTTCTAGATTATCCTTTGTTTGGTAAAGAAAGGTAATGTTTTAGTGAACTTTTTGTTTTAGGTACTAGAGGCTAACAGAGGAAAAGAGGAGCTGAGGACGTGATGATGAGACAGTGAACCTAGGAGATGTACTGACGCAGTTCCAGACAAAGACAACAGTTGCCGATTAGCTTTCGCCGCCTATCGTGTCGCCCAAGACAGCAGACTATGGAGTTGGAGAACTAGAGTGCGATCTGTAGAGTAGAAAATCCTGATTCTATCGATGTTGTCCACTCAAGTTTCTGAAGATTGTAGCAGCAAGTAGAGCCGTTGAATGTGAATCTCGAGATTGCTTACAGAACAAGGCAATGTGATAAAGTCCACATTCAACTCAAAGAAGTCAGAGTTTAAAGCCACATTTAATGTAAAAAGTTACTTTGAAGAGTTCTACTTCAAGAAGGACTAGACCTAGCTAATGCCTATATATACCCATGGTAATTATAGTTCAAAATAACTTAGGTTTTCCATAGGCATACTCTAGGTTTTCTTACCGCCGACATGTTCTAAATGTCTCCTTGGGTTTGGGTTATGTTGTAATTAGTTGTGAGAACGGTTGTTTAGGATTTCAAGTTTGTTTTTGCAAAAAAAATTACAAGGTTTACTTATTTCATATTCTTCATAGTTTTCAATTAAGGCAAAAGATTAGTTGAATTCTATCCATTTGTTCAGTATCGAGAGATTCGAACTCACGAAAAGAGGAAATAAGATTTCATCTATAGACACTGCGATCAATCTAGCTTAGACATAGGTTAAGGGTTTAAGGCGGCTAAAAGAGTTTGAATCAACATTGCTCTCTTTGCACGATTCACGCCGCGACTGGTATTATCTGCAGTGGGCATCAACAGAACTCTGACTTAGACATAAGCGGAGTCACTTTCAAAGTGTTCTGCCGAGACACAGTTCTATTCCCCCAGCAAGAGGGTCTCAGCAGTCTACCTGCCATCATCCGCTGAGGCATCAAAATCTAGCAGCGCAAAACAACTTGTCCTATTCAACACAGTTTCACACTAAGCAGCAGCATAACCCTGCCCTCTTTATCAATCTGATCACTTCTTCTTTAATTACTTGTGTTTTTATTTTACTTTTCTTCTCAAACAACCCACTTACTTGTGCATTTACTTTTCTTGTGCAGGAACAACAAATCGAATCAAGCTGTCCAATCCCTGTGGAGAAGGTATCTTTTATACTATAACTTGACAGGAGTGTGCACTTGCGCTCATAAATAGTGAACACCCAAACGCTCTACAAATTTTTGGCGCCATTGTCGGGGAATGGTAACAGCGAAATTCGTCTTTAATTTATGCACTTTTATTTCTTCTATTTTATTTTTATTTTTATTTTCAAAAAAAGAATTTTACAGTTTCCTTTGCTAGTGTATGACCAGGGCGAATCCAAAAGGAGAAATCCTATTTTATGATGATATCGAACGAAGAGCAAGAGAGCTCAATAAGGAAATCAGAGTAACCCTAGGGAAAACTAAAGAGGGGAAAAAGCAAAGGTAAACATGGAGAACGGCAACCCTGCCAACAATGCTGTGAACGACAGGGATGGGCAGTAAGACCCGCCGCTCAGAGAATAGCAAATGCCGCCCAATCAGCCACAATATGCTCAAACCACCAGGGATTATCTAGAACATGACTTTAGAGGGTTCAATATGACAGTGATAGAACCTGAGATTGAGGCAGATCACTTCGAACTGAAGCTCGTTATGTTTAACATGATCAACACGTTAGGGCAATTTGGAGGGACTGCCACAGAAGATGCTCAGAAGCACTTGAGAGGATTCCAGGACATCTGCAGAGCATTCAAAATACACGGGGTCCATATAGATGTACTGAGGTTGAGACTATTTCCCTATTCACTGAGGGAAAGGGCAAAACCGTGGTTAAACAACCAACTAGCAGGATCGTTTAACACATGGACATAGTTGTGTAAGGATTTCCTGGACCGATTCAGCCCGTCCAATGTCACAGACAGACTGCGAAACGAAATAACAGTCTTCCGACAAGGGGATGACAAGCCGATGTATGAAGTATGGGAGCGGTACCAGTAGATGCTAAACAACTGCATGCTACATGGTTTCCCAGCTTGGACACATGTATCAATGTTCTATAACGGGGTGAACTACCCAACACAGATGATGATTGATGTCTCAACCAATGGAATCATCCTCGATAGACCACCAGAGGAGGCACTGCGGACTCTGAACCAAGCCGCCAAGAACGACTACAAGTATCCAACAGCCCACCGGTGGCGTTAGGCGACCAACCATTGTAAATGAGGTAGAAGCCTCAGAATCTCTCAATGCCCGCCTTGACAAGCAGATAAAGCTGGTCATGAGCGTCATGAAACCTGTTGGGAAAGTCTATGAGGTAAAGGCTATAGAGCCATTCTGTGATGAGTGTGGGGGCAACCATGATTCCTCTAACTGCACTGCATCTGCCAACTTTATGGGAGGATACGAGAGGAACAAGAGACCTGCCCAAAACACCTACAACCCTAGATGGAAGAACCATCCCAACTTCTCCTGGAGCAACCCAAAGACTGCTGCAAACCCACAACAACAACATGGAGGTTACCAGCAGTACCTGTCACGACAGCTGCTTCAACAACAAGAAAATACGAACACTTCTTCCTTAGAATCTACCCTGCATACTTTCATATCTCGTACTAATGGTTTTATTTCTAATACGAATAAATTCATTGACAAAACTGAGTCTTTCATGGACAAGACTGAAAGTAGGATGAACAACCAAGAGGCAGTGATAAAAAATCTGGAGACCAAGTTCTGAAGGTTTGCTCAGGTTATCAACACCATCCCAATGGGTGTATTACCGAGTGACACTGAAATCACGAAAGGGAAATCCCATGAACAGTGCAAAGCTATAACAACCAGAAGTGGGATAACACTACAAGAGCCATCCATACATGCCGCAAGAGAAACAACAACTACCGAACCAGTTCAAGCCGTCGGACAACCTACCGCGGCAGCACCGGGAGAAAGCAATAATGAACCAGAACAAGAACCGACAGATGACACTAGGAATGAACAGCCGAATTCTGAACCAGTTACCTTTTCCCAGGATAGGATACCCCTCAAAGCAAAAATTGTCGCCCCAAAACCTCCACAACCATTCCCACAAAGATTGAAAAAACATAAACAAGATATATAGTATAAAAAATTCCTGGACATTCTAAAGCAAGTCAAAATCAATCTTCCACTGGTAGAGTTGATCGAACAAATGCCCAACTATTCCAAGTTCTTAAAAGATATGGTATCCAAAAGAACAAGGATAAGGGAATTTGAAACAGTGGCAGTGACAGAAGGATGCATGGCCCTGTTGCATAATAAGGCACCACCCAAACAGAAATATTTGGCCATCTTTATAATTCCTTGCAAAATAGGTAGCAACCACTCCGTACGAGCCCTATGTGACTTAGGGTCAAACATCAAATTAATGCCCAAATCTGTCTTCCATAAACTAGGAATAGGAGACGCCTGCCCAACAACAGTAATGCTACAGCTGGCCGACATAACATACGTACAACTAGAAGGAAAAATTGAGGACATCCTGGTAAAGGTGGACAAATTCATTTTCTCTGCCGATTTTCTAGTACTAGACTGTGAAGCAGATGAAAAGGCACCGATAATCCTGGGACGATCATTCCTTGCTACGGGCAGAACATTGATCGATGTGGAAAAAGGTGAACTTACAATGAGGGTCAACGATCAGCAAGTAAAGTTGAATGTCTTTCAAACCATGAGGCATGCTAATAATCCGAAAGAGTGCCAGCTAATGGAAGCCATCTCAGAATTCAACTTTGTAGCCAAAAGACCCTGCCTACAGCAAGACTGCTAGGGCAGCGACCTCGACAGCTGTTTCGGTAGCCATTTAGAAGCCTGCTCAGAAGATGAGCAATGCAGTGACTAGACAGAACAGGAAGCAGAGGACCAAGAAGAAGCGTATTGGATGGCAAATATGCCAGGTAAGTACTTCGAACCATTGAATTACACAGAAAGGGGGCAAAATGTTCAAACCATCTATCGAACAACCTCCCACTCTTGAATTAAAAGCCTTACATGCACAACTTAAGTATGTTTTCCTGAGACCTAATGATACACTGCCAGTAATAATTTCTTCCAAGTTGCAGCCTATACAAGAACAACAATTGACATCACTGTTACGGTAGCATAAAAAGGCAATAGGCTGGACCATTGTAGATATAAAGGGAATAAGCTCGACCATTTGCATGCACAAAATCCAGCTCGAGCATGACCAAAAGCCAACTATAGATGCCCAGAGAAGATTAAACGATGCCATGAGAGAAGTTGTCAAAAAGGAGATCATCAAATGGTTAGACGCGGGTATCATATATCCTATCTCTGACAGCGAATGGGTAAGCGCGGTACAATGTGTACCAAAGAAAGGTGGCATAAATGTGGTAAGCAATGACAATAACGAGTTAATACCAAATAGAACAGTAACTGGTTGGAGAATATGCATGGATTACCGCAAGTTAAATAAAGCAACGAAAATGATCATTTTTTGTTACCTTTTATTGATCAATTGCTTGAACGCCTTGCGGCAAACCTTTCTACTATTTTTTGGATGAATATTCAGGTTATAACCAGATCATCATCGCACCGGAAGACCAAGCCAAAACAACATTCACCTGCCCATATGGCATTTATACTTTTCGAAGAATGCCATTCAGATTATGCAACACCCCTGCCACATTCCAGTGATGCATGATGGCTATTTTGTCCGACATGATAGAAGACTTCATGGAAATATTCATGGATGACTTCTCTATCTTCGGCAGCAGCTTTGACAGCTGCCTCGACAACCTTGAAAAAGTACTCACCAAATGCGAGGAAACAGACCTGATGCTTAATTGGGAAAATGCCACTTATGGTCGATGAAGACATAGTCCTAGGGCATAAAATTTCCACACAAGGAATAGAAGTAGACAAAGCCAAGATCGAAGTGATTGCCAACTTGCCGCTGCCGACCGCTGTCAAGGGCATTCGGAGTTTCCTAGGACATGCAGGTTTTTATCGCCGATTCATTGAAAACTTTTCTAAAATCTCTAAACGGTTGTGTACATTGCTGGAACATGACAAATCATTCATCTTCGATGAGGCATGCCTAGAAGCATTCAAAACCTTAAATGAGAAACTAGTGACAGCACATGTGGTAATCCCACCTGATTGGAGCCAACCCTTTGAGCTAATATGTGATGCCAGTGATACTGCCATCAGCGCCGCCCTAGGACAGCGCAGAGACAAAATCTTCCATGTAATCTACTACGCTAGCAAAACACTAAATCCTGCCCAAACCAACTACACCACTATAGAGAAAGAGTTATTTGGCAGTAGTATTCGCCTTTGATAAGTTTTGGCCCTACCTAATTGGCACAAAGGTGATAGTCCATACAGACCATTCTGCCTTGAGGTACCTGTTCGCAAAGAAGGATGTAAAGCCTCGCCTGATCCATTGGATTCTACTGCTGCAAGAGTTTGATCTGGAAATTCGAGACAGAAAGGGCACAGAAAATCAAGTGGCGGACCATCTCTCTTGGGTTGAGAATAGACAAGAAAAGACTTCTAACAGTGAAATCCACGATGCATTCTCTGATGAACAATTGCTACTAGCCTCTACTCTAGTAGCTGCTCTGGAAGCTAAAGGCATCTCACTAGTCGCCCACGAAGAGGCTGCGGCAGCAGCATCGACAGCCACACCCTGGTACACAGACATTGTGAATTATTTGGTATATGGTGTTTTACCCTATGAACTTAACTTCCAAGGAAAGAAACGATTCCAACTTGATGCTAAGCATTATTTTTGGGACGAGCCTTTCTTGTTTAAAAATTGTGCAAATCAGGTTATCAGATGGTGTGTCCCGGAGGATAAACAGCAAGTCATACTATCATAGTACCACGCAGCACCATATGGAGGCCATTTTGGAGGACAACGCACGGTAGTGAAAGTACTCTAATCATGGTTCTTTTGGTCAACATTGCATAAAGACGCCTAAGCCTTCTATAAACAGTGTGACAACTGCCAAAGAATAGGAAACATATCGAGATGAAACAAAATGCCCTTACAAACCATCTTGGAGATTGAGTTATTTGATGTTTGAGGGATAGATTTTATGAGACCATTCCCATCTTCTTGTGGTAATATGTACATCCTTCTAGCAGTAGACTATGTTTCCAAGTGGGTAGAAGCCATTGCCATCCCGCACAATGATGCAAAAACTGTCCAAAGATTCTTACGCAAGAACATATTCACAAGGTTCGGAGTTCCAAGAGCAATCATTAGTGACGAGGGCACCCATTTCGATAATAAGCTAATTGCCAAGGTACTCCAAAAAGTTGGTGTCAAGCATAAGATTGTCGTAGCATACCATCCACAAACAAATGAGCATGCAGAAATTTCGAACAGGGAGGTCAAGACTATCTTAGAAAAAGTTGTAAACCCAAGTAGGAAAGATTGGTCGTTGAAATTAGACGATGCTCTATGGGCATATCGAACAGCATACAAAACACCACTCGGAATGTCCCCATATTGTCTAGTATACATAAAGGCCTGCCACCTCCATGTCGAAATAGAACACAAGGCGTATTGGGCAGTCAAGGCAATAAACATGGACTGGAAACATGCTGGCGAAAAGGCTACTAAATCTGATTGAAATGGAGGAATTCTGATGAAAGGCATACGAGAACGCCAAGTTGTACAAGGAAAAAGTCAAAAAAATGGCACGGCAACAAGATTCAACAGTGGCAGTTCCTACCCGGGAAGCAAGTGTTGTTGTTTAATTCCCGCCTCAAGCTATTTCCTAGGAAGTTAAAATCCAGATGGTCAAGACCATTCGAAGTAGTCCAAGTCTTCCCACATGGTACCGTAACAGTAAAACCAGTAAATGGGGTGGCAAAATTCAAAGTTAACGGGCAGCGATTAAAACACTATACATGAGATTTGTCCCGAAAGAACAGGAAGTATTCACATTGGGGAACGCCCACCCCAATGTAACATAATTTTATCTTTTCCATATCTTTACCGCTTTAGTGGGAGTAGATTTTTTAGAACTAGTTTTTTCATTTTCTTTATTATTTATTCCCATCTCACAATTAATTATATGGGTCCAAACCCTTAAAAATCAAGAACGCTAAGCACAGAAAATGGCAGCAATGCTAAGCCCACTACCGTAACCTGCAGATGACGTCAGAAAACTCCTCGAAATCCTATACACCATCTGACTAAGCCTAAGTCTTCCTCCCTTTTTCTTGTATTTACTTTTCAGCTTTTATCATTTTCTGTTTTATTTTGTACATTGAGGGCAATGTTCATCTCAAGTTTGGGGGGATAGCTCTCGCATCTTTTTTTTCTAGGCATACTTAGTAGCATATAGGTTGCATTATACTTGCCTTAAAAATAATCAAAACAGAAAAAAATATTATATAACTTGTGCCCATGATAGTTAGTCGATTACTTATTTTCGCACCAATAAATAAATTGAACTTAATATGTGAAAAGCATGCAAAATGACTTAAAATTTCTTTTAATTTGCCAAAACTGTCAATCAACATTGTTACTTACTGGATTTGCTAGAATATCTAATGAACATTGCCTGCTTTGTTTTTAGAATTCTTTGCAAAGTTCTAACAATGGTTCTAGGTAGTTGCCGAGGCAGAAAACAAAAACAGAAAAATACAACACTGCCACGGCAGCCAAAAGAAAAACAAAGAAATATTGTTGTTTTACCCTAAAGATGCCCGCAACAGGCTCTAGGAAGAATCATGTGCAAGGACACTCTGCTGCTATCAAAGTCCATGAATCTGAAAGTTTTGAAGTGACGGACAAATTAGCATGAGTGAATGAAAGTCTTCACTGGATGACTCTACTCCATGGGTTCGGGGTTTTGTAGTTTGCTCCAATCTTAATTTCAGACCTAGAAGAGTAGTTGTGATAAGCTGAAGCCCTCATTTCCATGATTAAATATTGTGCTTAATTGTGTTGCCTCAGCAGCAACCTTATATATCATAACAACATCTTTGTTTATCTAGTTATTCTGTATATTCAGTCTGTACACAGTCCTACACACACTGCACTGGCATTAGGAATTAATTCTGAGTTATTTTCTTGCTAAGTTCCCTTCACTAATTTAATATAGGTGCCACGGCCTTGAGGTATGAAATCAAGTTGAAAACAGATTTTTCTTTCTGGTCAATATAAGGGCAAGTATGTTTAGGTTGCATTGCTTGAGGACAAGCAATAGTTCGAATTTGGGGGTGTGTAAAGTGTCCACAAGTTATATATTTCATGCACATTCCATCTCATATTATTGTTGTTTTTGAGTATATTTTAGGCATAATTAGAACCATGCATTGCATTTTACAGTATTTCTATACTTTACAATGTTTTTCTAGATTATCCTTTGTTTGGTAAAGAAAATGTATTGTTTTAGTGAACTTTTGGTTTTAGGTACTAGAGGCTGACAGAGGGAAAGAGGAGATGAGGACGTGATATTGAGGCAGCAAACCTAGGAGCTGTACTGACGCAGTTCCAGACAGAGACAGCAGCTGCCGAGTAGCTGTCGCCGCCCACCGTACCGCCCAAGACAGCAGATTATGGAGTTGGAGAACCGAAGTGCGATCTCTAGAGCAGAAAATCATGATTCTATCGATGTTTTCCACTTAATTTTTTGACGACTGTAGCAGTGGGTAGAGCCACCAAAGGTGAATCTCGAGATTGCTTGCGAAACAAGGCAACGTGATAAAGTCCACATTCAACTCAAAGAAGTCAGAGTTTAAAGCCACATTTAATGTAAAAAGCTACTTTGAAGACTTCTACTTCAAGAAGGACTAGACCTAGCTAATGCCTATATATACCCATTATATATCTAGTTCAAAATAACTTAGGTTTTCCTTAGGCATAGTCTAGGTTTTCTTGCTGCCGACATGTTCTAAATTTCTCCTTGGGTTTGGGTTATGTTGTAATTAGTTGTGAGAACGGTTGTTTAGGATTTCAAGTTTGTTTTTGCAAATAAAATTACAATGTTTACTTATTCCATGTTCTTCATAGTTTTCAATTAAGGCGAAAGATTAGTTGAATTCTATCCATTTGTTCGGTATCGAGAGAGTCGAACTCACGAAAGGAGTAAGTACGATTTCATCTATAGACAGTGCGATCAATCTAGCCTAGACATAGGCTAAGGGTTTAAGGCGGCTAAAAGAGGACGAATCAATATTCATGTCTTTGCACGATTCACGTCGCGACTGATATTATCTACAGTGGGCATCAACAGAACTCTGACTTAGACATAAGCGGAGTCACTTTCGAAGCGTTCTGTCGAGCCTTGTAGTTCTGCCGAGTTTGCTGCCGAGACACAGTTCTATTCCCCTGCCAAGGCAGTGAGAGGGTCTCAGCAGTCTAGCTGCCATCATCCGCCGAGGCAGCAGAATCTGGCAGCGCAAAACAACTTTTCCAATTCAACGCAGTTTCACACTAAACAGTAGCATAACCCTACCCTCTTTATCAATATGATCACTTCTTCTTTAATTACTTGTGTTTTTATTTTACTTTTCTTCTCAAACAACCAACTTATTTGTGCATTTACTTTTCTTGTGCATGAACAATAATTCGAATCAAGATGTCCAATCCCTATGGGAGACGATATCTTTTATACTATAACTTGACAGAAGTATGCACTTGCGCTCATAAATGGAGAACACCCAATGCTCTACAGTTCACCGTGTTATGAAATGTGTTTCCCCTAATGCCTTTTCCCTTGTCCTTAATGGGGGAAAACATGAGGAATTCTTCTCGGAGAGAGGGCTGAGACAAGAGGATCCTCTTTCTCCTTTTCTGTTTACTTTCATTTCGAATATTTTCTCCTAGATCATTTCTAAAGAGGTGGAGTCGTCTCACTTTGATGGATTCAAGATTAAGAGAAGGTGTTCGATCCTCGGCTACTTAATGTTTGATGATGATTGCCTATTATTCTCAAAGGCTAATAAAGCCAATTGCGAAGCTATCTTACGAATCTTGACTTTTTTCAAAACTCAACAGGGCAGACGGTGAACTTTCTCAAATCCTCGATGTTCTTCTCCCCAGACCGGGTCGAGGGGATTACAAGAATCGAGCTGCGACTCATCGTCTAGTGAAGCTCTAAATAAGAAAAAATCCATTTGGAGTTCTATTTAGGGGTTGAAAGTGCCCTCGAAAATCAGATCCTTTTTATGAAAGTTGTGTCACGACATTGTTCCTACAAGGGGAATTTTAGCTGCACAGTTGTATGGGTCGTTCCATGCTTCTGATTGCTGCTCTCTTTGTGGGAATGCGGTTGAGAGTATTAAACACCTCCTTTTTTTGTCCTTTTGCACATTCCGTTTGGAGAGCATCAGAATTCAATTATTCTCCCTCGTCTTTTAGTTTTCTTGGGTTCGCTAAATGGTGGGAGAAAATCAATGGCTTTCGTCGGCATGGTAATTTTGATGAAGGATGTGCCCTTATTGCCTTTTTACTATGAGCTATGTGGAAGTCGCGAAATGCCTTTTTGTTCGAAGGTTTTGTGGATTTCCTGTGGGATGTGTGGCTTCAAGCGGAAGGTGCCTTCATGGATTTCTCTCAGGTTTTTATTCATGACCCTGTGAAAGTTTCTACCCGCTTCAACGAAAACAAGACATGGATCCCCCTCCAACTTGAGCTATCAAGTTCAACTGCGATGCGGTCGTTGACAAGATGACGGGTAAGGCCACTACGGTAGAAATTGCTCAAGATTGTTCTGATTCTCTCCTAAATGGAGATTCAGCCTCCCTTTTTGCCTCCTCAGCTTCATCGGTAGAGGCTTCTGCGATTAGGCTTGGCGTTTCCTTGGCCTTGAAAGCAGGTTTCAATCATGTTATTTTCGAATCCGACTGTCAAGCTGTGATTAAACGGCTTATTCCATGCTCTTTATCTGACTGGGAATCCTCGACTATTGAAGAAGATATCTGACCCTTGGCCACTTCGTTCTTGTCTTGTTCTTTTTCCTTTGTCCCTCGTTGTTGTAACCAGGCGGTCGATTGGGTCGCTGAGAATGCTCAGGGTCTTGGGTACTCGTCTGTTTGGGTTCCTTCTGTCTCTCAGGACTTTCCTCCTTGCTGTAATTTTTTCTTTTCTTCAATGAAGTTCTGAAAGTTTATTAATAAAAAAATCTAGGGCCATTAAACCTCGGCTCCCTAAAGTTTTGGAAAATTTTCATTAAGGGCTGTAAAGTTTTTGAAGTAATTCATTTAGGCCCCCTTATAATTTTTCAAACTTTTGATTAGGTTTCTAAAACTTTTTTTAATTATTAATATATAATTATGTGTATTTTTGAACTAATAATAATCAATGGTTTGATTGAATAAAGTGGAAAGTCCAAAATTACAAGAAAAATCTACAAAATAAGAATAGATTAATCGTGACGTTTTTTAAAATCATCTTAGTACAGTAACTTGTCACTTAAAAATAAAACACGACCAAAATCAAGTAAATGATTAAAAACTTAACTAAACGTCAAAAAAAAATGTTTGATACAAACAAACAATATTGTTGGTGATGAAGGATAAACACCATCAACACGAATATAAAAGCATATATAACAATGATGACTCATTGACAAACTGACATTATCATAATACAACTGCGACATATCTTTAGAGATTGTAAACATTTATCAATATTCAACGCGAGATCTAAAGTAGCGATAAATTAACAAAATAACATAATAAATGTCATCCGGAGGAATGTTATCAAATTTAACCCTAAGAATATATATATATATATATATATATATATATATATATATATATATCACACAAACAGACAAACAACATGTTACAATAGTAAATAAAATCATCAATCACTTTTAGAAAAATAATCAAACAAAATAAAATAATTTAAACTCCAGAGAAAAAAGGGAAAATGGAGAGAAGAAAAAATAAAATCCCTACTCATTTTTTTGTTTCTCTATTCGGCCACTCATTACTTAATTTTTTAATATTTTTCTCATCGGTTATGATGACATTAGTCTTAGGTTGATTGTTGATCTATAACTTTGTTCATTACATGTATTTCTTACATTATATTATATTAACACATTCAAAATAAATTTCTATGTGTATGCCACTTAAACTTATGCATTATAATAAAAAATAAAAAACATTAATATTTATAAATTACTATTTGATACACTGTCATTAAAAAATAATTTCAAAAATCGTGTTATGATGATATCAAATGTATTTTTAAATATATTTAAAAAACTCAAAAATAAATAATATGACACTCGATATCATCTAAATATCACGTATAAGCTTATTTTTTCACTAACGACATATCGAATAATAACTTTATTTAATATCATTTACAAACTCTTCAAATTAATTCATTCATCTTAAATGAAAATTAGCAATCATCTAAACTTAAAACTATTTTTTCTCTAAATATTAACTCTCACACTTAAGGCATCAAAATCTTCTTCTACCTTTGTTGTCATTATATCTTTACACTGGTCTTCATCTATTTCCATGTTCTAAACTTTAATTGTAAGTTTAGAACGAGTATTAAAGTATGTATTGATTGATTTGTATGTGGTCAAGCAGAAAAGGAAGGTGGAGTTGGTGATTAATATCAGCCGATAATTTACTTTGTGTTATATTTAATAAGTTGTTAGTGATTTTCTTCTTCTATAATTTATATTATTTCGCATTGTGTTTTTTTTTATATATAAAATGAGTAGTTACTAAATTATTGTTAAAATGATGCAATAAGAAAAAACGATTTATATTGTAGCTAATACAATGAAAAAACTTTGATAAATGTTTAGTTTATACAAACTTGTTAGATTTAAGGTATAGAGTTTGGAGTTTAGATTGCATGAATATAAGGTTCATGTTTTAAATTTAATAGTTTAAATTTTAAATTTTAAAAAAATAATTGTATAATTTTTTACCGTACTTATATACCAAAATATAATCCAATTATAATTGTCAACATCAAAAGAAAGATTCTTGTGTTTAGGCAAAACTAAAAAAGGATGAAAATTTAAAAACTAAAATTAAAATTTCAAATATATATTGAACTAACTCATTCCCCTGCCGTATTTTCTCTCTTCTTTTCCTTCCTCCTTCTATCATTTCATTTTCCACCCAACCAAACAAAATTTAAGGACGAAGACCGAAGAGAGTGCATACAAACCATATAATCTTTTATGCCTACACTTATTTCATACATTAGCGTTAGAAACTAAAAGTTTTCACAAGCGTCTTAATTTTAGTATTTATTTTAGGGTGTAAGATTTAAGGGTTTAGGCTTAAAGGTTTAGAATTTAGAGATATTGGTTAGAATTCTCATGGCATAGGGTTAAAATTTAGGGTTTATAGGTTAAAACACAATTTTTCACCATATTACCATAAAAACTAAACACTAACCTCTAAATCCTAAATTCTAACCATAAATCTAAAATTCTAACAACTATCCTTAAATTTAAAACCTCTACGCCTAAACCCATAAACCTTACATCCTAAAATGAATTACTAAACCCTAAAACTAAGGCAATTGTGGAAACTTTTAGTTTCCACTGCCATTGTATTGAATATAAATCTTTTTAGTTATGTTAGATTAATTTGAGTATTTTCTCCTTTATGTTAGAAATTGGCTGAGTCTTAAAATCTTAATTGGTTTAAGTTAAAAATTAGTTGGTCTCTTGACATCTTGATGATTATAGGCTTAAAATATATATATATGTAATAATATAAATTGTTAAATACTTAATGTTTCTATTAATTAACTAATTTCGAGCTGAATTAACCGATAATATAATTATAAAAAAATCTTTAATTATTAACCGACCGAATATCTAATTAATCTAAACTTTTCTCTTTCAAGAGAATTCACACCATGTCAAGCCTTGATAAGATTTTCGCTTTGCATCGAATTAAGCTACATACTTTCACTCTTTGTGCGGACCTCGTTAATTGCTTCGAGTTACATTCTTGCAAATGTACACCCCAAATGAGATACTTAACACATTAGCTACAACATTGCACTATTCAATAGCCATAACGCCTAGTATTCATAGTTTTTTTTATCATATAGTATCCATAGTTTATGACTAGAATTATTGAGATATTTAATTTCATTGCTACCTTAATTTTCGTTTCTGTGTGTTCGTGATGTAGTGCTTTCGTCGTTGTTGTTCTTTATGATCTTTGCACATTTTACCACTCCACTAAAAATTATCTCTACCCCACCGTACTACAACTTAATAGTTTTCAATGTTTGTCCAAAGTTGAGCCCTGGAATTTGACAGCAATTAACCAAAATAAATTTTGGTACGATCAGTTAATTTGATTTTAACCGAATAACAAACAACCTCTTATATAATAAAAAATAAAATTTAAAAAATAATTGCAAATATTGAAAGGAAAAATCTACAGCGTTCGACGAGCACTAACGACGAGCACCGATGATTACTTTTAATTTAATTTATATACATTTAAAATCTAAAGGACTCACTGTATAATTATAAATTAGTTAAAAAACAAAAGGTGAATTAATTAAAATATATTATTTTATTTTATTTTAATTTTATTTTAAAAATAATTAAATAAAAATACCTACACCTAAATTACAAAACTTTAATTTTTGTTCATTTGAAATTTAAGCCGCTGCCATTGTCCTGTCGCCGCCGCCCCATGGTGGCTCATCGGTTAAATGTTATTCATCGGTTAAACTAATATAAACGTAAATTAAGGTTAAGGGCCTGTTTTTGGTTGCGTTTGGCAACCAAAAATCACTTTTTTAAGTGCTTTTAGTTAAAACAGGTTGTTTTTGGTTGCTTTTAAAACTAGCTTTTCCACCCAAACCAAGAAGCTGGATTTTATAGCTTCTTGGGTGGAAAAGCTAGTTTGGAAATAAAATTACTTGTTTACCCTTATTATTTAATTATAATTTATTGTTAAAATAATATTTATGCATACATAATTGTAAAATAATATATATTTAATAATATTTATATTGAAAATAAAATTGTTTTATTTGTACTTTATTTTATATTTATTATTAATGTGTAAGTGGTATGCCCGTATATAATCTAGAATGTAGTTTATATTTTCAAATTAAATTTTATAAAAAAATAATTTTTTTATTATAATTGAAATTGATTTATTTCATAAATCATAACATTAATTAATTTGAACAATCACCCAAATTTACTTTTACTTTTCAATATCATGTCTAAAATAGACATTTTATCTCCTCAAAATCACTTTTTGACATCAATGACAAACACTAACCAGCTTTTCAAAACTACTTTTCAACATCTAGTTTGAAAATCACTTTTTTCACCGCACTTTTTAAAATCAACCAAAAACTAAGCCTAAATGAAGGAGGGATCTTGTCAAGCCAATGTTGTTCATTTGAACAAATCTTTAATTAAAGTTAAACTAATACGCTTTGTGCCGATATTGATTCCACCTTCAATCTTAAATTAGGGTTAAATGAAGAAAAACCACATCAGCTTAAATTTCAAATAAATAAAAATTAAGTTTTATAATTTAAGAGTGGATATTTTAATTTAATTATGGTTAAAATAAAATAAAAAATAAAATAATATATTTTAATTAATTTATTTTTTAATTTTTAAAATAAATTATAATTATATGTTCAATCTTTTAAATTTTAAATCTTTATAAATTAAATTAATAGTGTTCATCGATGCTCGTCGTTAGTAATATTCATCGGTACTTGTCGAACATTACATACTCATCTATATTGAAATCTAGAAACCTAAATTAGCGACCGGATGAATTTAAGTCTTAATGTAAGTTAAAACATAACTAATTTATTACAAAAGCGTAATTTAATGCGACTTTTCTAATTAGAAATCAACAAACCTATTTTTTAGTAAGGGAAATTAAAATGGCCAAAAAAAATCTAACTCCAACCCTACAAAATATTTTCCAGATGAATATTTTAGACGGTCCAGATTCACACTCATAATTTCATAAATCATAAAAAAAAATAAAACCGACGACCAATAAAAGATGGTTTTTTTCAATTGAAGTTTGCCTTTTTCTTTTTAATTTTTATTTTAAAGTTTCGCGGTTATATCCCTAAATTCTCCCATTTTCTTCTTTATCTCCTTCCATATTCAATCTCCAAATTCCAATAAAAAGCTCAAAATTAAGGGGGAAAACAATTTGCTCGTCGGATAAGAAGCTCGCTTTTACTTGATCGGTTCTTCTTCTTCTTCTTCTTCTCCATATATACTTTCTTCCTCAATGTTCTCGATCGGTACTTGGTAAGCTTTTTTCGTTTCCGTTTTTTTGAAATTATTTTTATTCACTTCGATTTCTTCTTCTCGATTCGGTTTTCTAAAGAAACAATTACTTTTTTTTTAAAATTTTTTTGGAGTTTTAATTGAATTGACTTGACAGTGAACTGAGTGAGCTTTTTCTGTGTTACCAGTGAAAACTTTTTTGTCTTTGAACTGCTAATTTTTCTTTTACAGTGTGTTTTCTTTTGCTTTCTTGGCGACCTATGAACCAAACATCACTTAATCGCGGCGGTACTTTGGTTAACTAAACATAGCTGACCTGATCTCCAGTACTTTCTTCTTCTGTAATTTTGTTGTTTATTGATTTTGACTTTCGTAGATTATGGATTCTTCGGTTTTGACAAAGTTTGAGTTTTTTTTCTGCGCTTCTCTTTTTAGAGCTAGAATGAATTTTTTGTGAGGTTAAATTTGAAATTCATATTTGAGTATTTTATTTAAAACTTTTTCCTTTTCTTTTTATAAAAAATGATTGAGATGAACTTCGGATTTCCATTCTGGAAATTGATTCGGTAATTTGTTGTTCCGGTTTTTTTACTATGTTTCAGATAATTGAGGAAGTCCCGCATGGCTCCGTCTAGGAAATCTAAAAGTGTAAATAAGAAGTTTTCTTATGAAGTCGCTTCTAGTAAAGATGGAGATAGTAGTTCTAAGAGAAGTGGGAAACGGGTGAGTTCTTGATTAGTTTTCAAATATTTTTGTTTTGATGCATTTATCTCTTTATTTTATATTCTTCCATTTCGTTAGATTATGCGGGTTCAGATTTTCTGCTCATTCTGCTTGTTGTTTGATTACATTTTTTTTACTATATACTGTTCTTGGAGGTCTTTTCTTTGAGACTGTGTGTAATCGGTTTTGGATTTGGTGTATTTATTCCTGGTTTACCCTGATGTGTTTCCTCCTTTTATGTGTTTTGGTATAAGCACATTTGGCAGCAAACTTTAAATTAGTTTTGAGTAAAGAGCGTTTGACTAAGTTGTTATGTTAAGATGTAATCAAGTGTGTGAACGATGAAGTATTGTTCATAAAGGGATCAACCACTAACCAGAAATTTAAGAGTTTCCACTGTGAGGTTTGCAATGTAAAATTTCGTTTTTGTCCAGCGTCTATTGATCTGGTACCGTTGCCAGATGGGAGTTAGAAATTCAGAGACTCACTATAACATTCTAACCACGTGCCGACTGCCGATAGGAAAATAAAAGGTTTCCTTTGCATGTCAATGTATTTCTTTAACATTTTGTTGAGATCTTTCTACACATAATGAAAAATGACTCTTGAAAAATTGTATTCTGGAATTAGTTATTGTTATAATGTTTATGTCTAATGTGCAGAAAAGGAAGTTATCTGACATGTTAGGGCCTCAATGGACCAAGGAAGAGCTTGAGCGTTTCTATGAAACATATCGTAAGTATGGAAAAGATTGGAAGAAGGTTAGTTATGATTAATGTACTGGGTTTCTTTATTGTTTGAATTGTGATTAAACTTCGTTTAGATGACCCATGTTCTAGGTATCACTATAATTTTCTCTCTCTACATATATAATTAAAAAGTCTACTTTAATATAGTTGCTTTTATGGTCATGTAGTTGGGACATCTAGCTTTTGGTTGTTGTGGTTTTACCATTTCTGCTTTTGCTTCTTTTGGTTTTCTAGGTTGCTACCATGATACACAATCGATCCGTGGAAATGGTCGAAGCTCTTTACACTATGAACAGGGTAAGCATGGCTTTACTATCATAATACTTGTGTATGTATATTTTTCTTTAGTTCGTGTAACTTCTTTGCCTTATGCATGTACTCTTTTTTCAACAGTATTGATTTCTTTCATTCCCTTTTTAACTCTCAACTACAAGACATTTGAGTTGCATATCTTGCATTAGCTTTTCCATGTTGCCATCTAGCCATCATCAATAAGCATTCTATTCTGACACAAAAACTGAAGTTACGCATCATATTTGATACATTTTTTTCTTAAATTTTATTTTAATCATATTATTATCATCTACCAATGAAGGGTTGCTATTTTTATCGTAATCATAATACCATGAAGGTGCTTAAGTGTATTTAAGTTGAATTCAAGCATCGAAATTTCACCATATTTTCAGGCCTACTTATCACTTCCTGAGGGCACTGCTTCGGTGGTTGGACTGATAGCAATGATGACTGATCACTATTCTGTTATGGTGAGTGTCTACTTTAATCTGGTGCGGTTATTAGATTTGCATGGATTGGAGGTTTTTGAATAGTTTCACTACTCTGCACTTTGACTATTCAATACTGTCTGTCACCTTTGTGACATTGGTTTGGTTCTTTATTGCCCTAATGTATACTTGTCCAGCTCTTTAGTTGACTGGCTTGTACTTTATGGTCTGGTGTTTTGGATTCTATAAATGGAGCATGGACGCATCTAGGAAATGCAACCAATTATGGAACTGAAGTTAGGAAATGCAATATTTTTAAGGTATAATTTTTTCGGTATGGCTTTTATGGAACTGAAGTTACTGGATTGTGAGATGGCAGGGAGGAAGTGAAAGTGAACAAGAAAGCAATGAGGGCATGGGAGTTTCTCGAAAACCTCAGAAGCGTAGCAGGGGAAAGCTTCGAGATCAACCTTCTAAAAGTTTAGATAATCCACTTCCAGATCTATTGCAATTCCATTCATCTGCATCAAGTTGCATGTCATTATTGAAGAGGAAGCGTTCCGGTAAGATCTCTATCTCACTCTCTTTCGAGTCTTCCTATGTATAAATGTTCTACATATATATTGGGGTTTGAGGTGGTATTTGCATTTTGGACTTAGAACTAGAAATTAGGCTAGTGTACTAAATCTTAGAACTAGAAATTAGGCTAGTGTACTAAATCTCTACTTTTTCAGCAATGGATACAATGCATTGAAGTCTAAGCTCTTAATATCAGACTGCTGTACTTGTTTCTTCCTATTAGTTTTTACTTGTTTTCTTCTATCAATTCAGAGAGTAGGCCCCGTGCTGTTGGAAAAAGGACTCCTCGTGTTCCTATTTCTTTTTCTCATGACAAAAACAAAGGGGAAAGATATTTTTCACCTATTAGGCAAGGAATGAAACTAAAGGCGGATTCTGTTGATGATGATGTTGCTCATGAGGTAGCACTAGCATTGACGGAGGCATCACAAAGAGGTGGCTCACCCCAAGTTTCTCGGACACCAAATAGAAAAGCAGAGACAGCATCACCTGTCATCAACAGTGAAAGGATGGTAATATATTTTTATTTGAATTTCCCAATGCTTTCCTCACTACTTCCTTACATTTTGAGGTTAATTATTTTCTTCCTTCAGAATGCCGACTCAGAAACTACTAGTGCCAAGATTCATGGTTGTGATGTGGATAAGGAGGCTTGTGAATTGAGCTTAGGAAGCACTGAAGCAGATGATGCTAGAGACAAAAACGATTCAAGGATTATAGAAGGCACTGGTACTGTTGAAGTTCAACAGAAGGGTAAAAGATACCTTAGACGGAAGCCAGAGGTTGAGGAAAGTGTAAATGATCATTTGGAGGACACAAAGGAAGCCTGTAGTGGGACAGAAGAAGGACAACAATTATGTGATTTCAAGGGAAAGTTTGATGCTGAGGTTGCAGATTCCAAAACTTCTAGAGCCTCGATTAAGGGTCCAAGGAAAAGAAGTAAGAAGGTGTTGTTTGAAGGTATGGTAGTTTTTGCCTTTTAAGAAAAGTATACTTTCCCTGTTTTCAATTCCTTTTATTTTTACTTCCGTGTCATGACTTTTATCCGCAAGTGATACTGTATCTGAGGTATTAGGTAACCCAATGATGTTGAATACATTATCTTTTGGTTATTGCCTAATTGTTTTAAGTATGGTTATGCTTCTTGTGCCTATGTTATCTGGAGATTGAATCTTGGCTTGTTTCTCTCAGAAAAATAATTTTCTAAGTCTCGTTTCTTAGAAAAAGAATTTTCCACATCCAGTTCCACGTTGATTTCCTTGCAACATTCAAAGATATTTTTTTCGAAATCTTGTTAGACTGTTAATCATACTTCACCATTTTTTCCCGGCTTTTCTCTGTGAATTTATTTGAGTGAGCTTTAATTTTAACCTTTATCATTTACTTTAATCTTTGGAGCTCTATGTCTTGTGTCATGATTTGTGCCCGACTCTTATTTTATTTTATATTGTAGTTGAAGACACTTCCTTTGATGCCCTGCAAACTCTAGCAGATCTGTCCTTGATGATGCCAGAGACTGCTCCTGACACCGGTAAGATACGGATCAATAAACAGAAACTTTTGAATAGGAACACTATTGTAGGATTTACTGTTGCATGAGCTGGTTTGTTTTCTCTTTGCTGATCTTACCATTTTTGTTGATCTTTCCTTCAAGGTGCACGGGCCTTGTTAGATGCATAAATGGTTTGTTAAAGAATCGTCTATCTTGTAGTTTAGCCAAACAACCGAAGTTAATGTATCTAATGAAACACCAAGCTATTAGATTGAATTTACAATGTGTCACCTTGTTCCATTATTTCTATGCATGTGACAGCCTTTATAGCTAACAGCTAGATGATACCAAGTTTGCAACTTCTGTTGTTTTAATAAGCCTGAGTTGCTACCTTGTTTTTGCCAGATTCAGCTTCTGTCATGCTTTATAGATCTGAATTGAAGTGAGTCATGAGTAATGTAAAACAATACCTGCAAGAGAAATGTTAGAACTTAGAAGGTTTGAGTGGTCAAAATATTTTGGGTCATTTATAAGCAGAATCTTGTGCCCAAAACGTTTTTTTTATCTTCCAGTATTATAGGTGTGACTCAAGTAAGATTACCAAATGGCTTGTTCATTCTCCAAATAAATTTTTCCTTGTGCAAGCTTGCAATCTTAGGAAAATATAAAAACCTATTCGAATTTTGAACATAAGAATTCCATTTGTACTCTCTAGCTTTAACTACCACCGTAAGTCCCTTCTTGATGCCTCAAACTCTTGAAGGTCTCTTTGTTCGGATGTCTTTATGTAATGTTTCATATCCCAATTGTTTTCCCCCCTGTCAGAGTCATCTGTGCAGTTTAAGGAAGAGAAAAATGAAGTTGAGAAGACTAAACTGAAAGGAAATCATCCTGTTCCTGGAGCGAAAGGCAATGCCTCCAAAACATCTAGATACGGAAAACTTTTTGGTCATGACGTTCGTTCTATTCCTGAAGCTAAGGAGGAAACACATCTGGGTAGTGTTGGAATGCGGAAAAGAAGACAGAAATCCTCACCTTATAAAGTAAGAGTTGATGCTATCTGTTTGCTTGTTTTTATTTTTTGTAGGTAAATCCTTCAATTTTTTATTCGTTTTGTTTTGAAAAAGACAGTTTCATTGGGTTAATAACATGAAACAATGACCATATGCAACTTGCTCTCTAGTTGCAGATTCCAAAAGATGTAAATGATTCTGATTCTCAGTTGGGTGAATCTCCAAACATCGAGGTTTGTATTTTTCTCTGGTTCAGCTTCAAAGAGTTGAGATGGCTCTTTTTGGTGCTTTTAGGTAAAAAGAACAAACATGATCTAAATGTTTAAGGTAAAATTTCATTTCAGTTCCCTAATTGATTGATATGCTGGGAATCTTAAGATATTTTTATTCTACAGAATGTGATGGGCATTTTACTAATTAAGCCTTCTTAATTCTGAGAGTATGTGTATTGAACTGTATAAAGTGGGTGCATGTATAAATCTCCTGCCTTTTTTGGTTCAAGTATATGTGGCACCTACAACTTGAGTTTGAATGTAAACAGAATAAGCAATATAATAATAAATGTTACAAGAGAATGCTATGAAAAGTATTAATAAGTCTTTTACGAAGTGAAGATAATGGGGGGATAAATTGGAAAGGAATAGTTCTCTCAAAATGGAGCCGTGCATTTGAGGTTTGAGTTGATGATGGAGACCATTTAGGAAGAATGTCTATTTTAGACCTAAATTTATGAAACAAGTAAATGATCAACTCGGTTTAATTTCAACCGAGTTGTGGGTTTTCCAAGGGCACTCAATGTGGTCTAGATGTCTAGCCTGTTTAATAATTGTTTTTTCCTCCCTCTGTCAACCATTGCATTTGAGGTTTTCTTTGTAAGTTAAATATCTACCAATTTGTTTGCATAGAAAAATTCATAAATGTATATGCTTTAGGTTCATGTTCTTCCGTTCATCACTTGTTACTGTTTGTTGATATTGCTATTTTTGTTTAGGCTTCTGATGAGGTAAAGAATCTTCTGAGCAAAGGTAAACGGTCTAATAATATTGGACATCCTAAGCAAGGGAAATCTTTGAGACCTCCAGAGTATGCGTCCTCCAGTACTGATCAAGGAAGGGACTTGAACAACTCAGCTCTGTCTACTATACAGGTTTCATCTGCTAACCAGGTCGACCTACCGACTAAAGTCACGAGTAAGCGAAAGATGGATGCAAGGAAACCAGCAATTAGGAAGGATATAAAGTCCTCTTATAATACTGTAAAGGGCAAAATTCGTAAGCCAGTCAAGTTATTCCGTAACAGGGCACTCAGTCTGAAGGTAACACTATTTACTTTAAATACTGTGAACTTGAGTTTCTATATATTGGGTTTTTTTTCTTTCTTCATGTATGTGTATTCTGTATGGCAGGAAAATTTTTGTAACTTCCTAAATTCATACCTATCACGGAGATGGTGTATCTTTGAATGGTTCTATAGTACAATTGATTATCCATGGTTTGCTAAACGGGAGTTTGTGGAGTATTTGGATCATGTAGGATTAGGTCATATTCCTAGATTAACACGTGTTGAATGGGGTGCAATAAGAAGGTATTACTTTCTACTTTGGAATCTTCATAAGGTTTTAAGTTGTGGTGCTCTACTTATACAATGTCATCTTGATGCAGTTCCCTTGGCAAACCACGGAGATTTTCTGAGCAATTTTTAAAAGAAGAAAGGGAGAAGCTTAACCAATACCGGGAATCAGTTAGAAGGCATTATGCTGAACTCCGTGCCGGAATTGGTGAAGGACTTCCAACTGATTTAGCTCAACCTCTATCGGTTGGACAACGTGTCATTGCCATTCATCCAAAAACTTGGGAGATTCAGGATGGAAGTGTGTTAGCTGTTGATTATAGTAGATACCGAATTCAGTTTGACAGCCCTGAGCTAGGAGTCGAATTTGTCACGGTAACTTTTTATTTTATAGGGTTGCTTCATATATGATAGCTGCATATTCATTTTCCTTAACTGCTGATGTAGATTATCATCATTATGGCCTCAGTCTGATGGATTAATGACAGGCTGAGGCTTTGGGAGGTTCCTTAGATCTGTTCTTTCCAAATACACAAGTTGATGTACTTATACCTGTTTGGTTATTTGTGTTTAATATATAATTCTCTGCTATTTAGCTTGTTCCCGATATACTTTTGTCCTTCTTTCCTATCAACTTTTACGAGTATGTTTTTTTTTGTTTCAGGATATTGATTGTATGCCTTTAAATCCATTGGAAAATTTGCCTGCTTCCCTTTTGAGACAAAATGCTGCCATCCGTAAATTTGTTGAGAAATACAATGAGCTCAAAATGAATGGGCAATCAAAAGAAAACAAGATGGAAGAGAACATTAAATTTATGCAATGTGATAACCTGGAGAATGCTAATAGTCCCTCTCGTACTTCCCCATCAACTTTCGGTGTTGGCAATTTGTCACAGCCAGTTAAGGCAAGTTATGACTGCAAAATAGTTCTCATTTCATGGATATCAATTATCAAATAAAATCAATTCTAGGTTGATTATAGCTAAAAGTTTTGATATACAAAACAATATAGAATCAGAATAACTGTTATATAATGTAAGGATAAATTGCTTTCGCCAGGCTGATTCATCAAGTCCCAATTTACAACTTAAAATTGGGCCTACTGGAACTGTTTATAGTCAACAAGCAATGAATTCTCAGCCTTCTGCTCTGTCGATGGTTCAGGCTAGGGAAGCTGATGTTGAAGCTCTTTCTCAGTTGACTCGTGCTCTTGACAAAAAGGTTCCTATTAGCTGTTATGCATTACACTTAATCCACTGGCGAACCTTTCTATCTCCCTTTCTACTTTTTAACTTTAAGTTGTGCAGTGTATGTTGCAGTCTTGTGCTGTGTATGTTGCATACTTTTAATACATGAGCATTTTTTCTTCCTTGTTTCTACTCTTTTAATAAAATGGTACTTTTAACTATCTTACCTCCAAAATTGATGTTGTGGCATCACTGTTGTGATTTTCATTGTTGTGTCGTGTTGTGTAATTTGTGTTCCATATCTATTGTATTTATCTGAGGTTGATATAGAATCTTGTTTGAATCATTTGGTTCGGTAATGCGAGAGAAGTGAACTTAAGGTTGTCTTAGCATTTGCAGGAGGCCGTGGTGTCTGAATTGCGACGAATGAATGATGAGGTTTTGGAAAACCAGAAAGTTGGAGACAACTACGTAAAGGATTCAGATTCTTTCAAGAAGCAATATGCCGCTGTTCTCTTACAGTTAAATGAAGTCAATGAACAGGCATGAGACACAGCTAAAGCCGTTTTCCTTTAAATTTCTACACTATTGTTATTTACCATTTTATCTTAACTTCTCCTTGCAGGTTTCTTCTGCTCTGTTGTGCTTGAGGCAACGTAATACATATCAAGGGACCTCCCCGGGTAAGTTGCTGAAGCCCTTGGCTAAAATTGGTGAGCAGGGCTCTCAGTTGAGCTCTTTTGATCATGTTATGCTACATGTTCAAGAATCTGTATCCCATGTGGCTGAAATTGTTGAAAGTTCAAGAAGGAAAGCTCGGTCCATGGTTGATGCAGCTATGCAGGTAAAAAAATGGCATTGAACTGTTTGTAGATAAATTCTTTTTGAGTCTAATCCTTTTCCCCCTTCTTAACTTTCAAGCATTTTGAATATTGTCCTCATCATTGGAACTTTATGAAGATAAACAGAAATCTGTTCTGTTGTTTTGATTAATGAGTAAAACTCACTCATACATAGGGTTACATACATTACATCCTTTTATAGCAAAGGACTTTGAATTGTATTAGGAGTCCTACTAACTATTAACTTCTAACTCTAGGTTTCGGTACATGACTTAAATAATAACTCTACTAGTATAGTTTAACTACAAAAATACTTCTAATACGTCTAAACTTACACTCCCCCTCAAGCTGGAGAATATATATCATATAATCCCAGCTTGAATAAAAACTTGTCGAAAAAAGCTTTTGGCAAAGCTTTTGTGAAAACATCTGTCACTTGTTCTTCAGTTGGTACATACACTAAAAAGGCAACTCCACTTATCAACTTCTCTGCTATGAAGTGTGTGTCAATTTCAACATGTTTTGTTCTGTCATGTTGAATAGGATTCTTGGCAATCTGAATAGTTGACTGGTTATCACAAAAAACCTGGAAATTTTCTTCTTGAACCATTCCCAGTTCTTTAAGAAATTTTACTTACAAGATACCTTCACACATTCCCAAGGCTAATGCCCTGTATTCTTCTTCTGAATTGCTTTTGGAGATCACACTTTGCTTTTTGCTTTTCCAAGTCACCAAGTTACCCCACACGAAAGAGCAGTAACCTCTAGTTGACCTTCTATCTGTCAGTTCACTGGCTCAGCTTGCATCTGTACAAACTTTAACAGTTTTATCAGTACTCTTCTTGAATAATAAACCAAGTCCAGGTGTACCCTTCAAGTATCGCAAAATCCTCTTTGTTGCTTCCATATGTTCCTGCTTTGGGTCTGTCATGTGTTGACTTACAATGTTCACTGGAAAGGCTATATCAGGTCTTGTTAGTGATAGATAGATTAATTTACCTACTAGTCTTTGATATAGATCTTTATCTGCTTTCGGACTGAGATCATCTCTGCTAAATTTTAAACTTGCGTCCATGGGTGTATCTGCAGTTTTGCATCCTAGTAACCCTGTTTCTGTGAGTAAATCCAGAACATACTTCCTTTGATTGATGACTAATCCCTTGCTTGACCTTGCTACCTCCATGCTTGGGAAGTATCTGAGTTTCCCTAGGTCTTTGGTTTCAAATTCTCTGCTCAACAGTGCCTTTAGTCGACTCATTTCTTCTTCATCATCACCTATTAGGATTATATCATCCACATAATCGATAAGAATAACCCTTTTGTTCGATGAGGTTACCTTAGAGAACAAGGTATGATTTGCCAGGGACTGTTTGTATCCATTCTTCAAAATGACCCTTGTGAATTTGTCAAACCATGCTCTAGGAGACTGTTTTAGGCCATAGAGTGGCTTGTCAAGCTTGCAAACTTGTCGATTCTGTCCAGCACCCTCTAGCCCTGGAGGAATCTGCATATAGACTTCTTCCTCAAGCTTACCATTAAGGAAAACATTTTTAATGTCAAGTTGGTGTAATTTCCAATCACAGTTTATAGCAAGACTTAATAAAACTCTTAACATAATTTAGTTTGGCAACAAGAGCAAATGTCTCCATAACCAATACCATAAGTCTGTGAAAAACCCTTGGCAACCAATCTGGCTTTATATCTCTGTATATTGCCATATGAATTATACTTAATGGCAAACACTCATTTACACCCAACAAGTTTTTTACCTTGGGGAAGGTCTGTAATGGTCTATATACCATTCTTTTCGAGTGCCTCAACTTCTTCTTCAACAGCTTTCTTCCATTTTGGATTCTGCAAAGCTTCCTCAATAATCTTAGGAAATTGTTCTTCATCTAAACATGTTGTAAAAGTTTTAAACGATGACATCAAATTCCCATAAGCAACATATCTCTGAATAGGATATTTAGTACACTGTCTCACCCCTTTTCTTTTAGCAATAGGTAAGTAGTCAAATTCAAGAAGGTGAGGAGGAATACTGGCAGAATCATTACCTCCACTGTCTTCACAAGTAGCTGGACTGAAATCCAATTCTTGGCAAGTACCAGATTGCAGAATGGTTTCTTAAATGATCCTCCTTTTTCTGGTATAAACCTGCAGTTGTTTAGGGGGCTGTGAAGAAGATTTGGTTAAATTTTGAGTTGGCGTGACAGTAGGTGAAGGATGGGGTGTAGATGGGATTGTAGGTGAGGAAATAGGTAAAGCATTAGAGGGAGAAAAAGAAGTCTGAGGCTCACTTGATAAGGGACAAGTAGGAGGTATTAAAGGAGAAGTAAAAGAAGAAGGAACATGTTTGTGAGAAGGCTGAAAATGATCGAAATTCTCCCCCTGAATTGCAGCCGCTGGAAAATATGGTTCATGTTCAAAAAAGTTAAGGTCCAAAGAAACAAAATAATTTCGAGAAGGTGGATGGTAACATTTGTAGCCCTTCTTTAGTGAAGAATATCCTACTAACACACATTTGAGAGACTTAGGATCAAGTTTAGACTTAGAAGGATCGAAGTTTCTAACAAACATTGTACACCCAAAAACTTTCAAAGGAAGGGTAGAGAACAAAGGTTTAAAATGAGGAAAACAGGATAAAAGGACATCTCTAGGTGTTTGGATTACCTCTAGTAGATGCCGATTCTTCCTTTCTGCTACTCCATTCTGTTGGGGAGTATCAACACAAGAATTTATTTGAACTATCCCTTTCTCCTTGAAAAAATCACCTAAAGATTTAGTGAAGAATTCCCCTCCATTATCAGACTTAGAGATTTGAATTTTTGAATGAAATTGGGTTTCAACCATGTTATAAAATCTTTCAAACACACTAGCAACTTCAGATTTTTCTTTCAAGAGATAAGTCCAAGGTTTTCTACTATGGTCATCAATAAAGGTCACAAATCATCTGCTACTAGTAATACTTTCACTTTAGAAGGACCCCAAACATCATTGTGGATAAGAGAAAAAGGATGTGAGGGTTTATAAGTAGACTGTAAGTAAGATTTTCTTGTTTGTTTTGCAAGTGGACAAATATGGCATTTAAAGGAAGAAGGTTTTTGATTAACAAATAATTGAGGAAAAAATTTTGCAAGATAGGAGAAATTTGGGTGGCCTAACCTAAAATGCCATAACATAACATCAGATTGTTCTAAGGAATTAAAACAAAATTTAGAAGGTGAAACTTTAGGATTTCATGTACTGTGAAGAACATATAAACCATTATGCAAGCGAGCATTGTCAATCCTCTTTTTTAAGTCCATTGCCTGTAAAAAACACTCAGAATCAGTGAACTGCAAAACACAATTTAAATCCTTGCATAGCTTGCGAACTGACAATAAATTACAATTCAGACTATGCACAAAAAGCACATCGTGAATGATTAAGTCATCAGCAAGAAATACCGAACCGCTGCCTTGAATTGCTGAGAAAGAACCATCAGCTAATTTGATAGAATTCTGAGAAGAGGAATTTTTAAATTGAAAAAACAATTCCCTATTACCAATCATGTGGTCAGAAGCACCAGAGTTGACAATCCATGCTGGTGTGATCGTAGTAGAAAGAAGTGCAGTCGATGAAGAGTTTGTCTGTGTACCATCATTGTCTGCGAAAGCCAGATTTCCTGCACTGCTCCCAGTGAATCTGTTGAACAGTTGCTGCAGGTGTACCATCTGTTGTTTGGTGAAGCCTCTAGGGGAAGACGGATTATCCATTGAAGAGGAAAAAAATTCGACAGGATTCAATTTGATCAATTGGAGGAAGAAAATTTATTGGAGGAAAGGAATTATGATTGGATCGATTTTAGACTGATACCATGAAGATAAACAAAAATCTGTTCTGTTGTTTCGATTAATGAGTAAAAATCACTCATACATAGGGTTACATACATTACATCCTTTTATAGCAAAGGACTTTGAATTGTATTAGGAGTCCTACTAACTATTAACTTCTAACTCTAGGACTTAATATATCACCTTTTATATATACATTAAGGCATCTGCCTAAAACCAATGAGCCATAGATGAAAAATCCCAAATAAGATACAAGGCCACGGAAATCCTCAAGTTGAACTTTATGAGATAGCGTTACTTACGTTGTAAATTGTATAAACGTGTACATGATTTTCGTGGTAGGGCTTGCCTCTACTTTATTAGAATATTTTTATTGCATTTTGGTGGCAGATTTTGCTTCAAAGATAATTGTTATGTATTCTTTGAAGGGCAAATCCTCGGCCTATACTTTGGTTCTGAATTCTGATAACTTTGGTTTTACAATCAGGCTATGTCATCTTTGAGAAAAGGGGGGAAAAGCATTGAGAGGATTGAGGAGGCAATAGATTTTGTAAATAACCAGCTTTCATTGGATGAGTTTAGCATACCTGCTCCGAGGTCTGCTGCCCCAACAGACTCAGTTTTCCCAAAATCACGTTCAATCCGCAGTCATGATCTTCTGTCATATCCATCTGCAACTAGTCATATACCTGAGACGAAGCTGCAAAATTTGTCCGACCAAGATGAACTCAGAATCCCTTCGGACCTCATTTCACATTGTGTAGCCACCTTGCTCATGATACAGGTAATTATCCGAATGGCTCCTTAGTATCAGTGGTTCTTAACAGAACCTTTTTTTTCTTTTCGCTATAATGGTAGTTTTTTTTATCATCTGAACACAGTTAAATTATCCGAACAGGTCTTATATCGTAGTCAAATGTGCAATTTAGTTCTTATACTATAAAATTAAGAAACTTTAATCCTTCTACATTTGATATAACCGCAAACTGGTTAAATTGATAACAGTGTTAATTAAAAACCATCTAAATACCGACATGAACTTCTGAAATCCGACAGAGCATGCTTTAATATGAGAAACTCTTTTGCTACTGTAGTTGTTAGATTTCAAAAGTATAAATAAGCAAGTAGATGGTTTTTCCATTAATATTTTATAATAGAGACTAAATTACATTTTTTAGACTTGTACAGACACCGTCTTGATATTTTAATCTCTAATTGCATGTCGATCTAAAGTCCGATTCCGATTATCTCACTCCCCCCCCCCCCCCCAAAAAAAAAAAAATGCAGAAATGTACAGAAAGACAGTTTCCACCGGGAGATGTAGCAGAAGTGCTAGATTCAGCTGTTACAAGTTTGAAGCCATTTTGTTCACAAAATCTACCAATTTACACAGAGATACAGAAGTGTATGGGAATGATTAGGAATCAGATATTGGCATTAGTCCCCACATGAAAATCAGGTATGTTGTCGTTCCTCCATTGTTGTTGTTGTAGTAAAAACTCCCAACACTCCCCTTATCCAAATTTTATTTACTCTTTTTTTTTACCCTTTTAATATGAATAAAAATGATACATGGATCAATTATTATCAAATTAACCAAATAGAAACTCAGTCTTTGCCTATCTTCTTATTTTCAGTTCTTATTAGCTGAATAACTAGAGCCCGGGAATTTGTGTATTCATGTCGTATTCTTGCGTATGGAAAAAACTTTGATACACAGGCCGTGTAAACTTTAGTTTACATGTGTCTTTTAGTTTTAAGGGTTAGGATTTTAGTTTAGGGGTTTAGGTTGCAGGGCTTAGAATTTAAGGTTAATGTTTAAAATTTAGGGTATATGGTATAGGGTTTAGTTTTTTAGGGTTAGGGTTAAGAATTTAGGATTTAGGTTTTATAGTGTAAAAATGTAGGCCTGTGTAAAATTAGTTTTTTACACAACAGCGTATCAAAATTTTACCCTTTTCCGTATTCCGTCACATCATAATCATGTTTTAAGATATTTTATATTGACACAAATTTTGATTTATGTCATAAAATTTTATATCTTTTATTTTATGTTCCTTTCAAATGAAAGAATTAGCAAAACCATTTGTATCAATCAATAATCCTTTGTGTACATCATATCATAGTCATGTTTTAAGATGTTTTATATTTATACAAATTTTGATAGGTTAATAAATTGTTACATAAATCTTGACATTTCGTCTGTTTTATGTCTCTTTCCAGTGAATGAACTACTTGCGGAATATTGGGGGAGGGGGGTCAAATTAGCAAAATCTTTCGTATTATCAAGAATTATTTTCACAAAATTGGTTGGTTCAATCGGAACAATTTTATATATAAACTAGGAAAATTAGAAGTTTCAAATAGGTAGGGTTATTGAGTTGTCTAGTTTAGGGTTTAGATTGTATGGTTTGAAATTTTGTAGTTTAGGATTTACATTTTATATTAAGTGGATAGGTTTTACATTTTTAAGGTAAATGTCAAGATTCGAATATATCAAGATAGAACAACATAAGTATCCTTAACTACTTGACTACATAATAGATTTCAATAATGAATTCCTTCTTCAATATACCCGATTGGTTCTCTTCCAAACTGATACTACAATTTTTCATCATTGAAAGGTGAGTTTCATCAAAATTTCCTTAATTATTTCCTAGTTTTCTAAAGAACTAACTTATCATTCCATTTCCTATTCAAATCCATAAAATAAGGACGTTAAATTTGTTTAATTATTTTGAATTAGGCTCAAACGGATAGAAAGTTCTTTTAATAGTCTTAAATATATTATTATACCAGTTAAAAAGATAACATAGTTATCTCCATTAACTATGTAACAAATAATAAACAATACAGAAGCACGTTAATAATTGAGTAATCAAATGGTGGCAATTTCAGAATTTTTTAGGGTGATCTCAAAATATTTGAGAATAGCATAAATAATAAAAATTTTATGGCGGACATAAGTCATGAAAGTTTTAAAAAAATTACGGATTAATTTATAAAAAAATTTTGGCTAAAGGGTTCTATAAGTTCCTAAATTTTTTTCATTCAGTTAAGCTCTCAAACTCAAGAAAAAAATTAGTAAATCTTCACTCGGCGTATCCGTCCAAACCAAACTCCCTTCTCCTTTCTCTGAACTTTATTCCAATGTCTCTCTGGACAAAACCTTTACCCTAATGGTAGAGAGTTTTCAAATCCTCGTTTCTTTGCGGATGTTTTTAAGAAAATTTTTGGGTTGAGTCCATGGTTTAGTTTCTGTCCTGTGGCTTGCTTCGGAGTGTAACTTTTTTTCTTTTCCTTGTTTTCCCTTTCAACCCTCCTTTTCTCTCTGTCCCTGTTATGCTTGTTTTATCATGAACTCGATAGTCCCGTTGGCGCCCCAAGGCCTTACAAGTGAAAGGGATGCGAGCCATGCATTTGTTCCCGAATCGAAAGTCAGCGCCAAAGATTCTCTCGAGGTTCTGGAATTAAATGAGAATAATGAAGTCAACTTTGCCATAAAGAACCATGCCTTGGTAGGTAAGATCCTTGCTGACTTCATGGCAAAACATAACATCATTACGACTATCCTTCAGAAAGCCTGAAACTGATGCGACTATGAGTGTCACGACCTAGGGAAAAATACATTCCTCTTTGTGTTCCCCACCGCTGACGACAGACTAAGGGTTCTGGGTCAACGTCCATAATCTCCATAAATGACCTTTGAAGAGATAGACTTCTCCACGGAAGAATTTTGGGTTCAGGTCCATAATCTCCTCTTGACCCTCATTACCACGAAGAACATGAGGAAAATAGGTATTCTTTTCCCAGTGTTTCGGTTCAAACCTGGAAATAGATAGCAAAGTTAAATGGGATGAGCAACTTAACATTAGAGTGGCAGTCAGAGTGGAAGACCTGTTAAAAATTGGGTTCTCCCTTAACCAAAAAAACGTCCACCCTTTAGAGGTTATGTTTCGTTATGAGCGCCTACCTAAGTTTTGCTATCGCTGTGGACAGCTTGGGCATGGCGAAAAGAATTGCTGGTTTGACATTTTCCCGTTCAAACATGCTGGTCGTTCGCGCTGCTCAGGCGTGGGAGCCAAAAAATGGAAAACATGGGAGGCAAGTAAAGAAGCCGGGAGATGTTCCCCTCCACTCGCCGTAACCACAAGCTTGGGGATGAGGATAAATTTTCAAATCTCCCAGCGCACCCCAGGATTGCCTCGATTCCCTCTCCCGAGGATACGAGGTTTCTCAAGTCAACCACTAGGAGTACTAGGGAGTACGACAATTCCAAGGATGTTTCGACTGCTGCGAACCCAAGTTATCTCTCTCCTGTAGTTGCGTCCGAATTTCAACAAAATATCATGTGTACACTGTACATTGAAATCTAAAGGAAAAGAAAAGGGACAAAATATTGAGCTGGTTACTGGCCATGACTATGTTCCTACAATTACGACTCCAAGTCTTCTTTCTCCTACAGTTTCTCTGAGCAACAATATCCCCCTACCATGTGAGCGCCAGTATCACGGAAGTGCAAGCGAATGGAGGAGACGGCGGAGTCCTTTGTGGCCCAACGAAGAGAACTGTGGAACTTCATTTCAAAAGATTCTTTCACCTTCTCATCTCCATTGATTAATCACTTGGAACGCAAGAAGAGAGGCCAGGCCTTCGGTACTAAGAGACTTACTCTTATTAAGCAAGCAGCTCGACGTAAACATGCGATGGAAGCCTCACGAGTTATGCTGGACGAGGGCATAGACCCAACTGGGTGAAACATCACAAAAAAGACTTCAATGATCGTGGGGATGACCTGGAGCTTAAAGAAGAAATCGTTCTCAGTGACGATGATTCAATGCATGATGGGTCGATTTTCCAACATGAGGTTTCTGCAATTGTCCCGCAACTGCCATGATCACTCATTTTCCTGCTACCTTCGCCGAGAAGGATCGAAGAGTAGTCTCAAAGGATAATCCTTCCCCATAGATCATTCGTTGGTTTTTGTATGCTTATGATCTATGGTCGATTCATGGTCGTTTTTCTCCCGGTAAAGATGATGTTTTCTCCCCCCAAAGATCCTCGCTTGTCAAAGCTCTAGGCAATGCTAGGCCTTTCATGCTCAAGCTTGATTCCTTTTTCACAACCTTGAAGATGACAAGACCCCCGACTCTTTCGACCGAGAGAGCCTGCCTCCGAAAGGAGCTCTCGATTGAAGGGAGTGGTTTTCATTGCTTTAGCATGGTTCTCTTTGCGTTTGTGCTCTTGTTGGTTTGGATGGCCCCTGCGGTTGTGAGTTGTCCATCCTTTGCTCCTTGCTTTGTTTACTGACTTTGATGTCGTTTTCCATGTTTTTTCTTTTGGCCTACGTGTTTTGGCTGGGTCTTTGACTAGTCCCTTTGAACTGTCTCAAATGGTGCATAGATTGTGCATGGGGGTTGGATCCATGCTTTTGTTTCCCACGTCTCGGGCCCCCCCAGTTTGTCGGTTAATAAATTTGAATTTTCTTTGGATAAAAAAACTCAAGAAAAAAATTAATTTAGTCATTTGACCAACGTTAACGGTTTATTTTTCAAAAATTTCTTTGACACGTTTTGCAATAGGATAATATCACTTGTTGTTTCTATGAATTTTAACAGTTTATTTAAAAACAGATTTTTTTAATTCCAGAAAATTATAAAAAGCATTTTAAAATATAAAAAAATAAATTTCGAAATTTATTTACAAAGAGTATTTTTCTATAAATTAAAAATTAAATATTATTATACAAGTATAAAAAATAATTTGAAAAAATAATAACAATAAAATTTATTTTGAATTTTAAAATATATTTAAAACTATATTTTAACAAATATTAAAAAAATTATTTTTAAAAATATAAAACAATAAAAGTTATTTTGAATTTTTTTTATAATTGTATAATAATAGTTTTTATGTTTTTTATTTTTTATTTTGTTAAAAACATTTTAATATTTTGAAAATTTATTATTTATTATTGTTAAATAAATTTCAAATTAATTTTTTATATAATTTTAAAAAAAATTTTAAAAAAATTCAAAATTTCAAAATTTCAAAATATTTTCTTTTTTATATATTTTTAATAAATTAGAATTTAACAATTGTGACATTATCATGTTGCGACATATATTAAAAAATTTTAAAAAAAAAAACCTTAACTGTCAAGGTTGGTTAAAGGGCTAAATTGATTTTTTACAAAAGTTTAGGGCTTATTGAGCCCTTAAGCCATTTTAAAAAAAAAAAATTAAAATTAAATATGTGTACTTTAAAATCTTCACAGTGGACAAGGGTGATAGACCTATCCAACTATATACGTGAATTCGCCGGTGATTAAATATATAATTTACCCTATTGTTTTTTTTTTTTTTTGGTATGTTTTTCAATCGAGCTGATGTTACTGAGTTAATAATATCAAATTTAATCAGACGCAGAGGTAAAAGATTATACGAACTGCCGGTTCTCTGTTTGATTTTTAAATATTGTTTTTAATTATGCTATCTAAAAATTAAACAAAAGTATAAGAATAAAAAAATCCGAATAAAAAAACATATTTATGCCTATATTTCCCTAAAAAGAAACATGTATAACTAAGACATTGAACCATAAAGGATAAACCAATATTTTGATTTATAATAATTCGTTTCTATTCTAATGTTAATACATTTTACGTCAGTTATTATATCTAAAATTTTCAAAGTGATATTAAATAAGAAAATACTTTGATAGTATGAACTTTACTTTTTACAAATGTTTTAATTTTAGGGTTTAGAGATTTAGGTTGTGGCTTAGAGTTTAAGTTGTATGGTGTAAATTTATGATTTAGGGTTTAGGCTTTAGGGTTAAAGGTTTAGGTGTTAGGGTGTTAGGGTTAAGAATTTAGATTTTATATTTTATAGTTTAAATATAAAAGACTTGTGTAAATTTTTTTACACAACTTGTGTATCAAAATAGAATCCTATTAAATAATCTTAATTCTTCTTTTTTAGTACAATACATGTCCATTTTATGGTTCATGTCCGGGATTCGTCCTTCCAACAATATCCTTCTTTTATTCAAAATTATCGATTTTTTCTTCAAAATTTTAAATTATTTTTCTTTCAAAAAATTAAATTATTTAAATAGTATTTAGAAAGTTTCACAATTTTCTAAAAAAGTTAGATAATTTCACTTTTTATCATTTTAAAATTATTTAATAATTTTCAGATTTTTTTGTAAATTTATCTTTTTTATATTTTTTATTTTATAATTTTAATTTTTTGTTCTATCTCTTATATTTATTTAGAATTGGGATATTAATAATTTCATAACCGAACTTATGTCAAATTAACTCGTGAGACCAATTCAATCGTCACTATATAAAAAGGGTAAATATAACTTATGAAACCTAACTTCAGCGTTTGTGTGTAATGTAATATCCATTTTTTGTGTAATTGGGTGCCTAAATTTATAATGGTGAAAACTTTTTCAAATGGTGCAATTATGTATCCAACTTTTTTGGTGGTGTAATTAAGTATTTAACTTTTATTTTAATGCAATTAGTACCCAACTTTTATATCTGGTGTAATTAGGTACCTAACATGTGACACCCTCGACTCGGATGTCACATTTGAGCCTCAAGCTCAATTCAAAATCATAAAATTTTTCAAATTGGGTTTAGCCCAACAAGGTATTTCTCAACTACATTTAAAATCCAACAGTTGAAAAAATAGTTAAATAATCAAAACGTACAAAGGAGCTTCAATTTATTTAAAACATTTGAATATTTGATTTGATTAATACAATTTTAAAATAAGGATTACAAACTTCACCACGTAAGGTCCTATGAATACATAACCCACTAAACATTAGTATAGTACTTTAGAAATAACCACCACATACTAGAATCACGTACCGATAGTGCTCCTCGATCCGACGATCAACCTACGCACGAAAACAGCGATTTCGAGCGTTGAGCTTACAAAGCTCAGTGGTACACATCTACTCTACTATACTTCATGCTAATTATAAACATAAGCATGCAAGCTAGTACGAGCAATAAGGAGAGATAAATAAACACGTGACACTACCACTAGTCTCATAAACACATGTTCTCACCATAGCAATCATCATACATGGCATACAAGGCCCAATCATACTCATAACATGACATCATAACATCATATAAATGCGGCGCTACCTCTAACCGCCTAACCATATAACATAGTAAGAAGGCACAAGCTTCTTATAGCATATAAGCATTATACAACAATATAGGAGTGAAGCCCCGTCCCACTAAGCATCAAGATCATACACTTTGAGTGAGGCCCGGTTTCACTAAGCATCAGGTTCATACACTCTATGGGGTGAGGCTCGATACCACTAATCGTCGGGATCATACACCTATGCTCAGAATATCTCATCAAGCATCTTCGAATGAGGCCCAATACCACTAAGCATCGGGATCATACATTTAAAAAATTTTAACCATGGTGTTGCAACACACTCTTTCTCACAATGGGTACCCAGATCCTACCAAACAATGGCAACTCAATCATCTAGGTGTCCATATCAGGACATAACAAGGACACGTCTACCACACAGCACACAACAGCACACGATCCACCAAGGATCCCCTACGGTTGCTATTATCGTAAAGTCACCCAATGTTTACCAAGTTACTACTCCCTTTGTCCCATTCATTGTGTCCAGTATTGATTTTTTTGTCAATTTTTTTAACTTTGACTCATATTACTTTAAATTTATTATTGATAAAAATGTGAAAAATATGTTTTAAAAACCTTCAATCAAGTAGTTTAATAATATTTATTTTATAAAATTTAATTAATTAAAATATTTAAAATAATTATGATCAAAGTTAAAAAAATTGACTTTTAAAAAGTCAATATTGGACATATTGAGTGGGACAAAGGGAGTAATTATTATGGGAGTGTACATTAATCATCCTCATTAATCCATATTATCTCATTTAACATCTCACGACAATTTTCATCTTTTTATTAGCATTGTAGATTCTTTCGTTAAGTGAGTACCGATACGGAGGGGTACCGTATCGGTACTCACACGCGTACCAATACCAAAATAGCTTATTGGAGATTCTTAATTTTCACAAGTACCGGTACGGTTTGATTCGTATTAATGCAGCCCCAATTGCGTATCGGTACGGCCAAGGCTCGTACCGATACCCTATACACGGGTTCACACCATTTCCTTGAATTGCGATTTTACAACACTTTATTCGATCCCTAAAGCTTATGAAAGTCATTAGAGTTTATTTACTAACGTATTTAATTAATTAATATTAATTACTGGCTTCATGATTATTTATTTGAATATTATCAATTATTAGCCTCTTTAATATAATTTCCATTGAACATGCATATTCATATCTCAAGCAACACAACACGTAAATTAACCAATCATGTAATTATACAAATATTCAATGACCCTATGTTGAGTGTATAAAAGTTCTATATTTTACCCCTCATTTACCCATATTTTTGCTGCATTCAAGCATAATTCATTGCATTTAGGATAGAGATTTGCATATACATCACAATTAGATAAAATAACACAGTTACTACTAATTTTGGTTACTTTTGTAGGTATATGCTGCGGCAGACTCAGGGCAGCAAAGGAGCAGAGGCGGATCGCAGAGCTGGAGTCGAGAAGCAAACGCTGTCGTGATTACTGCCGTGGCAGCCATGACGACAAAATGCTGAGGTGGAAAAGTGAAGTGGAGCTCGACAGATAGATGATTTCAGACCGGTCTTTCGTGAACCACTCCCATATTTTTCTAAGCCCTGAAGCAGAATGAAGGCCAAGCCTAAAGTTCAAGGAAGAAACTCAAGGCAAAAAAAGAGGACGGATTCAAGACAACTGCTCAGAAGATTTAATCTTAATTAGAGTTGCACTTTAATTCGAAATTGTATTCTTGCCATATTAGAAAATTTGAACCCAAGGCCTATATAAAGGCATGTAATTCGACCTAGGGAAGGATATCTCATTCCTAGTCGTCTTCCCCTAAACCCTTGTTGTTTCCCCTTCTTCACCATGTTCTAAACTCCCCCTAGGGCTAAGGGTTGATTCTGTAAAGTAATTGCAAGGATTGTATTGTTTTAGGAATTTTCTGTCAAGTAATAAAAGCTTCAAGTTTATTTATTCTGGTTTTCCATATCTCACAAGAGTATCAAGAGAGCATTGTGAGGTTATCCATTTTTTTGATATCAGGAGAGGCAAGCATACGAACGGAGTAAATACGCGTTTTCCAGCTTATGGTTAAACTATCTTGGCTTAAGGATAAGTTCAAGGTTAAGTGGCTAAAGAAGAATTCAACAACATTGGTGTTCACCCTTTGGTTCACGTTGGGAGGTATCATCCAAGAAGTGTTCATCAACAGAACTTGGGCCTAGGGATAGGACAAGTCATAGCAGGGATTCTTGCCAAGCTTAAAGTACAGAGTTGTTGATCGCTGTCGCGACGTCAACAGACCTCTGCCACGACAGGTGCTGTCGCGACAGGAACGACGATAGATAACAGAAGTTCCTCTAACAGTGCAACACTTACACTACTAAGCAAATCAATACCGGTCTATTCTTTAAATATGATTTCTCTATCTTTTACTTTAGTTGTTTCTCAAGATTACTTCACCAATTCAATTCAACTATTTCTTTCTCTTGTGCAACAAATCAAGGATATAGTTATTTTCAGTCCTTGTGGAAACGATATTCGATACTACAGTATCACTTTACTACTTGTGTCATGTACACTTGCACTATTTGTGATAGTACTCTTTTACACGCAACACCCTACACGGTCTCTCAAGCCTCCATGAGTCTCATATCGGCATCATGCATCTCACACAAATACCAATCTCATACTACCAATCTCCAAACATGCATATTCATTGTCTACCTAATTTGCAGATACTAACGCGCAAAGCAATCACACTTATGATGCTCATGAAGCAATAAGAGTTCAAGGTGTACTAACCTTAAGCCGATATTGCGGCAATTTTGGGTGAAAAACCCCTTTTTAATTATTATCTTTAAAAATGGCTCCCAAAAACTTTTATTTGGCAAAATGACCCCCTTTCTTGCCAGGTCGACAGACCTCGCGTTTTGTAGGACGCGAGGTACGATATCGCGTTCTACAGAACGCGGTTTTTATCGACGCGGCGTTGCAGTCCGTGGTAACGGTTTAACAGTACCTCGCGTTCTGCAGAACGCGAGGTCCCCGAGAAATTGAAAAGGCGGCTGGAATATATCGCACGAACCTCGCGTTCTGTAGGACGCGATGTCTGTGCAATTCCAGCCTGAACCACAAGCAAAAACATGCGTAAGTAGGCCTGTTCGAACCCAATTTCGAGCGTGTAAATGGTATATTTTTAGCGATCATCGAGTTTGGGGTCGTAGTACTGAAAATTGTCTATCGTATGATACCAACATGGTTAATTTCCGTCCATTCTACAAAGGTTTAAAATGGCTTCGAAAACCCTATGCTAGCATACTTTTTTTTGATTGAAGTTGTATTTCAACTAATGTCGATAGGCATGTTCGAGCAGAATTTCATACGTATAAATTTTAAATTATTAGGTAACATCGAGTTTGGGGTTGTAGTACTGGAAATTCTCTATCGTATGACACTGACACGGTCAATTTTCGTCCATTGTACACTACTTATAGTTGCTTCGAAAACACTATCATAACATATTTTTTTGAATGATTGAAAATATAAGATGGCGTACTGTATAAATAGAAGTAAACTGACTTTATTGATTCGATTGTAATGGGCGAACTCGCATATACAAATTAAAAATAATTAATTAATACGAGGGGCTGAGTGATTAGGACACTTAGGAGCTGTGTGCCCAGGATTTCGACATATAGAACAATGCTTCTTTTGTCCGGTTTTCTCTCGATGTTCGACCAAATCCTCGGCACAATATATTCTTGTAGAAGGTGGACGTCCTTTGGCTCGTAGTAGTGCTGGATTTGGGCGTATGATCGGTTCAGTGTCCACAGCATTTGGATCAACCTCATTTCCGATTGGAGGAAACTCTTTTTTGTAAACTTTAAGCACCGTTTCGAGTAAGTATACCGGATCAACCATATGCATGTATTCTATTCGTTGGTTAGTGCAAGCAGCAATGGCGTGCGCGCACGGGTATTTGAAAGTTTGGAATATTCCGCACTCGCAGGTTTTTGCCCTCAGATCTACAACGTAAGCGTTGTGCTGAATGCCTTCTATCTGCCTGGAAAATTCCGCAACACGAAACAAGTGTCCTTCTCGCGAGAAGAGAGTTGCTTGCACCTGTCTTGATTGAGCCAATTGATTATGCAATCTTGAGCAGAAATCTGGATGGACTTGGTGTCCACCTGCCATGTACTCAGCTGCTTGCCTGCCCAAGGTCGCAAAAAGGGTAGCTAAACGATAATAGGTGGCATTGACAATGGAAGTGATAGGCAACTGCCGAACTCCCTTCAGTGATGAGTTCACTGCCTCAGCCAAGTTTGTTGTCATGTGACCAAAACGTTTACCCTCGTTATACGATCGAAGCCATTTTTCCTTTGGGATTTTTTCAAGGTATTCAGCGCCATTTTTGTTTCTCGCTCTCAGTTCTTCGAGCAGTTCAGTCACCTCTTGTTTGTAGTGCGAGTTGCCTACGGGATGACAGTTGAATAGTTATGGGCGAAAAACACATGAAAAAAGGTCGTAAATTGAAGCGAGTAACAAGTAATATAGTAAATGAAAATGACATAAATGACGTACCCATATCGAGCACCATTTGACGTTCATCACGATTCTTGTATTTCAGCAAGTAGTTTGCGGCTATGTGCCGCAAGCAAAAACGGTGGTGAATGTATGGAGGCTTCCAATAATTACCTAAATTTTGTATCGCCCACAGCAGCGCTGTGCCTCTGTCAGAAATAACACACACCCCTTCATCCCTTCTTCTTCGTATTACAGGATCAAGGACATATTTTCGTAGGTTCGTAAGGAAGAACGTCCAAGACTCCATATCCTCATTCGGGACGATTGCGAATGCAACAGGAACGCATTTGCGATTGTCGTCCTGTGCTATAGCTAGAAGTAGGATCTGTGTATATTTTCCGTACAACCATGTGCCTTCGATTTGGACCATCGGTTTGCAGTGCTTGAATGCGTTGATGCACTGGGGGAAAGTCCAAAATAACCGGTGGAATTGACAAACACCTCGGACGGCACGATCATTTTCGTAGGCCAGAACCGTATCAAGTTTGACAACCATTCTGGGGATGTGTTTCTGCAGGAGATTAAGCCACGGGCGCAACTCTATGTAAGATTCCTCCCATCGGCCATACAATTCCTCTTTGGCCTTTTTCCTTGCATACCATGCTTTCGAATAACCTGGACGGAAGTCGGTGACAGCTTGAGCTGCAGCCTGACATGTGGGGACCGACACAGTGGGATTTGTTTTCACCAGTGTGGAAAAGATGTCCGCGAGGTACTTTGCATCCAAGTTCTTGTGATCCTGGTTGAGGCTAGAAATGGTGCATGTATGGGGCCCCTCAAGTTTTGTTATTTTCCAACGATTGCCTGACCTCTTCAACTCTGATATACGAATTTTCCATTTACAGCCTTGATCCTTTTGGACGCAGTGAGCCTTGTAGTATTTGGCTTGGGTTTTCTTAACCGTCGTCTCAACATTATGACGAAGGTTGTACTGCTTAACTGCCGCCACCGCAATTTCCTTCTTCGCGAACGCCATACCAATTCTTAGTTCACCATCAGAACGGTGGACTCGGCCATCTATTGTGTCGTCATGGAGAAAATCAGGGACATCCATTGCATCCATATCAACCGTTGTGAAGTGGGATGGTGGCTGGAACATAGAAATTGGTCTTGCGTCTACAGAAAAGTTGGTCGCAGTCGGTTCTTCGTCCAAATCTGGTGGTGGAACGACAGTGTCTTCTAGGTCTTCTAGTAACTCTATCAAGTCTTCTGGTTCGGGATAGAATGGCCCCAGCTCGTCTCCGTCTGGCCCGAGTTCTCTAATCGGTTCTTCGTCAGAAGCATCCTCTGGGAGCTGGAATAGTAGAGCTTCTGCAATCACTACCCTTTGAGGCGAGGATTGGGGTCGAGGAGCAGGAGACCTCTCACGAGATCGCTCAGGAACCTCATTTCCAAGACCAAAATCAAGATCACCATAAGAAGAATGTATTCCCATTGATGGTTGAACGTACTCCGTGCTAGGGACATACGTTGAGTGTCGTCCATATAATGAATCATGGTCGTGCATAGCGTAAGAAGACGACGCTCCCTCACCCCCAAAAGAAGAATGTCTCCCCATAGATGGTTGACCGTAGTCGGTGCCAGAGACATACATTGATTGCCGGCCATATGATGCTTCATGGTCGTGCGTAACGTAAGGAGCCGACGTTCCCTCCCCCCCAAAACTATAAGGATTGTATGGATTGTATGGACTGTACGATGCATTTGTTGGTGCATCGAATTCATCGTTTGGGGGTTGGTTCAGGTCGAACCCGATACTAGCTACGCATGACTGCCTTGGAGGAGCAGATGACGATGCACCAACTTCGTTGTCTCGACAGAGTAGGCCAAAATCACGTCGTAGACCTGCGGTCGGGCTATCAACGTTGGCATTCGGATCGAAGTCGAAATTCGCCCGGCCCCAGCTTGGTATTTCGACAACTGGATTAGACTCGGAGAACGATACATACAGCTCGAGGGCCCCCCCAATTGAATACTCGAAGTGGGCTTCCATCATCATTTGCACATCAGCATTTTGCGCAATTTGGCATACAGAGTACTCTAAAGGGTCTATAGATATTGGCACCCGATACTTCACGTCGGACAAACGATGATTATCGTAATGAGGAACTTTTGCCTCCAGTTCCTTGACCAACTTCTTGAACGATAATCTCTTCGGAAGCTTTATCGTTACCGGATCTTCGCAGTGAAAAAGGACGCCGAGTTCGGTACCCTCGAATATCTGGCCATCGTAGTAAACTTTCGTAGTAACGCCTCGTCCGGCCATTTGAATATTTTATGAAAGACTTTTGAAATTTTGATACTTAGAAAATTCTAGGAATTGATTGCCAATTGAAACTTATATTTTCGTTTGATGGTTCTTCTTCATATATAGGCAAAATTATTGGCCCTTGCAATCCAGGAGAATCTGGTTGTGTAAGGCAAATAATAGTTCATAGAGGTAACTTTGCTTGTCCATTACTTAAAACCGATAAGCAGGTTAATGATGAACAAGTCAAGAATGGCGTGTGTGTGCCTGGGAGGCAGTCCCCTAACTTTCGACAAGTAAGGGATAGATTTGATGGGAGGCAGGGTAAACCAGTACCTCGCGTTCTATAGAACGCGATATATGTACCTCGCGTTCTATAGAGCGCGATGTCACTTTAAATGATTTGTTTCAGATATTCCGTCAGAAGTTATAATAACCGTACTATTTACTATTTGTTTGTTTGTGTAATTGAGGACATGTTCGAGAATTTGAGACAATTGTAGTCTGGTAATTGAATACTACTACTGGTGCCTATAATGTAATTGAGTACTAGTAGTTTTACATAACTTGAAGTCCGTTTAACATTAATAAAGGATGAAATAAGACGTCATATAACATAATTGGAAGATAATTTCATAAGTTAATGGTTAATCCGAATCATCGTAGTCAGTGGACACGTCTGAACTTAGGTTTAGTTCTTCGATCATCTGTTGTTTTCTTTGTCTACGCCTGTACATAAAAAGTTGCAGCTCCTCCACAGCCGCATCAACATCCGGTGAAGACGGTGCGTGTTCAGCGTTCGGAGCAGGTTCTACGGGTGCAGACGTACTAGCTTCACCGGCGTTGACAAACTTAACATTGAAATCAACGTCTCTAGCTCCGACGGAATTGAGCCGGTCATACATGTTACGAACGTCTGTTTCGTTCGTAAGCTTCATAACGTAGTGCGTTTCATTAGCTGACGGTGTTGGGATTCGACATTCCATGGAAGAAATTTGTTTGTCGGTGTGTTTACTAACCTCGATTGTTGTCAACTGTATTAAATCTTTCAGTGACATTTTGCCGGTGATTGTTGACTCAAATTAAGTATCGAGAAAATAAAATGTTGCCTTAAATTTTGCCATAAGGTGAGCAAGGATTGGGTGTTTAGAGAGAATTTGGAATGAGTAAATGATGGTGGAATTCGTGGGTATTTATAGGAAAGGAAAAACACCACATAAGTAAATTTAAGTCGAATTTAATTTAACAAAACTTTCAACATGTATTCTTTAATAAGTAAATTGAGACAACTATATAAATTATCTATAAAATTCGAAACAATATATTCAGCAGCTCCGGCGAGCAAATTTGATCGGAGGTCCCGACTGAAAGAAGCAGAGAGCGAAATCCAGATGTAAATGTTGGCTGCCACGCCGCATCTGAAATGAGTTAATGGTAGCAGCTTTGATCCACATTAACAAATGTAATCGGCACCCGCCGCATCTGAAAATGTCGATCTGAATACGCCCCCGCTTCCTAAAAGTCGTTTCGTTTCAAAACTGTAGCCGGGGATCCTCTTGACGGCGGCTACAGAAGCTGCCATTGAAGCCACTACTGCAGCACACAACCTCCAAAATATTAAGGTACTGTTAAACCGTTACCACGGACAGCAACGCCACGTCGAAAAAATCGCGTTCTGCAGAACGCGATATCGTACCTCGCGTCCTACAAAACGCGAGGTCTGTCGACCTGGCAAGAAAGGGGGTCATTTTGCCAAATAAAAGTTTTTGGGAGCCATTTTTAAAGATAATAATTAAAAAGGGGTTTTTCACCCAAAATTGCCCGATATTGCTAAAATCCTCATCCGAGCTTCCTAAATATTCCACTTGATCCGATATCTAATCCAAAAAATCCTCGTATATCAATTAATAACATAAGTATCACTTAAACACATACTTCAATGAATTCGAAGGGTCAAAAGCGTAACAATATCTTACCAGATTCGAATTTGGCAAAAAGGACTGCGCCAATAGATCCGGAACGTCAAAAAACCCTAAAGTAGGGTCCCCCAAAAAAGTCAACGGTCGATGAAAGCCCTGGTGATCCTGTGCGATTAGGCGCATGGTAAGCTGGGTTCACCCTAGGAGCGGAATCATGTACACACAGGTGCATGAAAGGCTGCGGTGCACCCTAGGGAGCCAGATCTGGTGCGGTACGACACATGCAAGCCTGCATGCATCCACCCTCTACAGCTAGCGCACACCCACGTGCAAGCGATGGTGCGTGTGGCGCGTGCGGTGGCCTTCAATGACGGTAAGCGACCGACGAGCTCCAGTTCGATAGTTTGGCACCTATCTAGAACGACGGTAATGACGATTTTCGACGAAAAACGACGGATCGTGGCATTTTTCAACTCCTGAAACTTCACGAGCTTCACCCAACGAGTGGCGGCGGCGATAGTAACAGGGCGACTACAGATCGATTCGTCTCGATGGCCTGGAGACAATAGCGGCGACAGTGTAACATATGGTAGCTCCGACTGGGGCGAAATAAGGTTCAAAGCTTCCCCTTTACTGTTTCTCTCTTTTTCTCATTTCCCTCTCTCCAATAATATCCTTCTTTTTTCATTCCCCACCTACTAGCCACTTTATTTCTAATTTGGGTAAAGTTCACAAATGATCACTAAACTTTAGTTAATTATTCAATTTGACAGTCAAACTTTTAATTACTTTAATATTATCATGGTCGTCTCCGATATTTTTGAGGCCCGGAGTGAAAACTCAAAAATAGACCCCTATAGAACGAAAATATATTTAATATTTTTTTACTATTCAATCAATAAAGATTAAATAAAAACAGAATATCTTAGAATTTAAAACATTTTTAAGACCAATCTTCAATTATATTATAATTTATTTACTTTTTAAAGGTAATTTGAATTAATTCTTTCTTGTTTTTTAATATGATGATGTTTGTTTATAATCAGTTGTTTTATGTTTTAAATAAAGTTTTTATAAGTTTAAAATTTATAACGAAAAATATTTTGATACACAAGTTTTTTAATTTTGGCTAAAGGGTTAAATTTGCCCATATAGTAATCTGAAATCAGTAATGTTGCCCCTACTTTTTTCTTCGTAATTTTGCCCTCAAAGTAAGTCAATTGTAGCAATGTTGCCTTTTGACCGATTTTGACCGTTAAATGCTGACGTGGCAGTTAACGGTGCTGACGGGGCAATTTTACCCTCAAAGTCATTCATGCAATTTTTCCCTCGAAGTCATTAATTGCAGCACTTTTGCACTTGGTTTATTTAGTTTTTGAATAAAATTGGATAAATAATTTGGTTTTTTCGAGTTGAACTTTAACAAACAGAATATATGAAAAATCGATTAACAATTTGATGTAAATATCTTTTGAGTCCCTAGTAATTTTAAAAATAAGCAAAATGAGAACTCTCACAAAAAATCAAAATATTATTCAATTTTTTTTTAAAATCTATAAACTTAATAAAAATAAATACGATATTCAAAAAAAATTATTGAAAATAAACCAACGAGAAGCGTGTTAATTGAACGGTGAACGCGAACTATTCTATTCGAACGACGTTCGATTGACACACTTACCGACGATGGGTTGTTAGGAAAAAAATGTACGATGATCTCAGAAAACGACATTAGTGGTGTGTTGCGTGTAAAAGTGTCTATCGCAATGTAGTGCAAGTGTACACGACACAAGTAGTAAAGTGATACGTAAGTATCGGATATCGTCTCCACAGGAACTAGGCTAATAGCTTTAACCTGGAATTACTACACGAGAGGGAAAAGAAATAGTTTACTTGTTTGTCACGAGATAATAAAGAATACTGAAATAAAAGAGTAAAGAAATTCAGGATAGAGAGAATGGGCCGGTATTGAATTGCTCAGTAGTGTAGGTGTTGCAAAGTCTAGGAATCTCTGTTCTGTCGTTGCGCCTGTCGCGGCAGCGATCACACAACTCTGTACTTCAAGCTTGGCAAGAATCCCTACTGTGCCTTGGCCTATCCCTAGGTCCAAGTCTGTCGATGAACACGTCTTTGATGATACCTCCCGGCGTGAATCGAAGGATGAACACCGATGTTGTTGAATTCTTCCTTAGCCACTTAACCTCGTCCTATCCCTAGGTCCGAGATAGTCCAACCATAAACTGGAGAACCCGTACTTATTCCTTTCGTATACTTAACTCTCCCGATATTAAGTAAATGTGTAATCTCACAATGCTCTCCCGATACTCTTGCAAGATGTTGAAAACCAGAATAAGAAAACTTGAAGTCTATTTTATTGAACAGAAAAATTCCTAAAACAAATGCAATCCTTGCAACTACTTTACAAATCAACCCTTAGCCCTAGGGGAAGTTTAGAACATGATGAGAAGGGGAAAACGACTAGGGTTTGGGAAGGAGGCTAGAGAATAAGATATCCTTCCCTAGGTCGAATTACATGTCTTTATATAGGCCTTGGGTTCAAGTTTTCTAATATGGCAAGAATACAAGTTTAAACTAAAGTACAACTCTATTAAAGACTAAATCTTCAGAGCATATGTCTTTAATTCGTCTTTCCTTCTTGCTTGGAGTTTCTTCCTTGAACTTTGGGCTTGCCTTCATTCTGATCTAGGGCTTGGAAAAATATAAGGGTGCTCCACGACAGACTGGCTTAATTTTCTCTTTCTGTCGAGGCCCACTTCACTTCTTCCCTTCACCATTGATATCGTCCTTGGCTGCCATGGCAGCATCGTCCTTCACGTCTGCAATTCAGTTTCAGCTCTGCTTCTTTACTGCTCAGCGTCTGATTCTCCACTACCATCCACCTGCTACAACAGCTACCTACAAAAACAACCAATTTCAGTAGAAACTATGTCAATTGATATAATTGTGATGTATAAATGAAATCTAACCTAAATGCAATGAATTATGCTTGAATGCAGCAGGAATATGGGTTAAATAGAGGGTAAAATATAGAACTTTTACACACTCAACACGGTGTTCGGCGAAAACGGCATGGGAGATAAGGGCATGGGAGATAAATACAAGGATATCAAGAAGATAAAGCAGAATTCAACCTGAGCCACATTATTCGAGTTTACCGTACATTTTTTCCTAACAACCCATCGTCGGCAAGTGTGTCAATCAAACGTCGTTCGAATAGAATAGTTCGCGTTCACCGTTCAATTAACACGCTTCTCGTTGGTTTATTTTAAATAATTTTTTTTGAATATCGTATTTATTTTTATCAAGTTTATAGATTTTTTAAAAAAATTGAATAATATTTTGATTTTTTGTGAGAGTTCTCATTTTGCTTATTTTTAAAATTACTAGGGACTCAAAGGATATTTACATCAATTTGTTAATCGATTTTTCATATATTCTGTTTGTTAAAGTTCAACTCGAAAAAACCAAATTATTTATCCAATTTTATTCAAAAACTAAATAAACCAAGGGTAAAAGTGCTGCAATTAATGACTTCGAGGGAAAAATTGCATGAATGACTTCGAGGGTAAAATTGCCTTTTCAGCACCGTTAACTGCCACGTCAGCATTTAACGGTCAAAATCGGTCAAAGGGCAACATTGCTACAATTGACTGATTTTGAAGGCAAAATTACGGAGAAAAAAATAGGGGCAACATTGTTGATTTCAGATTACTACAGGGGAAAATTTGACCCTTTAGCCTTTAATTTTAAGGTTTAGATATTTAGGTTGTGGTTTAGGGTTTATGATTTTATTTTGTAGGGTGTAGAACTTAAGGTGTATGGTTAAAATTGATGGTTTAAGTTTTTAAGTGTTAACATTAGGGATTTAGATTTGGAAAATCCTTTGATACACAAGTTTGCGTAAACTTTAATTTACACAAGCCTTTTAATTTTAGGGTGTAGGGTTTTAATTTAGGGTTTATGGATTTAGTGTACATGGCGTATAATTTAAGGTTTATGGTTAAAATTTAGAGTTTAGGGTTTAAAGTTTAGGTTTTAGGGTGCTATGTGTTTGAGATTTAGGTTTTAAATTTAATATAAGGGTTGTGTAAAAAAATTTAGACAGCTTGTTTATAGAAATATAACTCTTTAGATTTTATAGCTTAAATATGTAGGGTTCTGTAATTTTTTCCACATAGCATAAATATAATTCTTTAAATTTCATATTTTATAGCTTAAATACGAAGGGTTGTATATCCCTACCACCCAATGCCAATAGTAAAAGCGGTAAAAGCAATAGACGATGACAACTAATAAAAGGTGGGGCCCGTATTATGAAAAAGTTTCAAACAAATATTTATTTCCCCTTTGGTTTGTTGACAAATTGATTTTAAGAAATTTAGTTGGTCTAAAACATTAACATTTAGATCATGAAACAACGTATTTAAGAGGCCCATGACGGTGGGGGCCTTGAGCAAGTGCTCAGGCTGCTCCTGCCGTTAGCCGGCCTTGAATATTACCATCAAACTTTGTGTTTTACTTTAATTTAGTCTTATTTTTAATTAAAAATAATTTAACCCTAAATTTTAAATCTATAATCCCAAATCAAAAACCTTGAACACAGAAACTCAAAGCCTACACACTAAGCCTTAAAACCACTCCAAACGGCCGATCCTCTCAAGTTTTCAGTGAATCCGACGAAATCCAATTCCTCAAATGTTTAATCAGAGCGACCAAATCCATATCTCCACCAATCACAACCGTGGGTACCCCAACAATAGACCGCATCATCAAGCGTTTTAACGGCAAGTTATCCCCTACCCAAATCAACGGCAAGCTCCGTAGACTTCGAGACAAGTACCACAAGCATGCAAGAAACAAATCTCTGGTGAGAACCCACCACGGCTGAAGAATATTCAAGTTTTTCAAAAGAATTTGGGGCAAGAAGACAATACCCGGAAAGAAGAAGAATGAAATGGGAGACGGGGTTGAGAATTTAACGACTTTCCCTTACTTGGTGACTGAGTTTTCGAGGGTATTGCTTGAAAATGAGGTTTGCAAAGAGAAGATGATGGCATTAGAAGAGGATAAGGATCAAGATTGGGTTTTTTCTCAAGGTTGAAGAAGCTAAATTGGTGGCAAAGAAAGCTGAGTTAATACAACAACAAATTATGGAGGTAATTGGGAAAACTGGATCCGCAAATGGGGTTTAGCTAGTTTCTTATTCTCCTTTTAATATAATACTTCCAATTGCTTCTGTTTAATCCACATCATTGTTTTGGATGGCCATAGATGATTGAACTGCCAACTGAGGAACAAATATAGAATATAATGTGATTTTAAGGCTTAGTGTTTAAGGTTTGAGTTTATGTGTTTAAGGTTTTTGATTTGAGGTTTATTGTTTAGTCTTAAATTATTTTTAAGACTTAACTACAAAAATAAGTGTCCAAACTATGCTTCTTTTTTGCAATAGGTGCTTAAAGTATTTTTTGGCTGAAATAGTTGCCTAAACTTTCATTTTTGGTTGAAATATATTCTCAAGTAGGCCAAAAATGAAAGTTTAGGCATATATTTCAGCCAAAATATAGTTTAGACACCTATTTCAACCAAAAAATACTTTAGACACCTATTATAAAAAAAGAAACGTAATTTGAGTACTTATTTTATAGTTTAAAAGACCAGGTTGAAATAATATGAAATATTGTGGGTTAAATTTATTATTATTTTTTAAATTAGGAGTAAATATTGTGGGTTAAATTTATTATTATTTTTAATTATACAAAATTTGTTAACATCCACGTCACTTTCTTAACGTTCGTTAAGACCTCGGTGACCAAATTGAAGCAAAACACAATATTTAATGGTATCATTGAAGCAATTAGAAGTATGGTTATTGAATAATTAACAAAAAATAGTGACCATTTATGAACTTTAAATACCCGGATATCCTAACCCAAAAATCGGGTCGTAAACATTTCTTAAATTACATGTGTTGATACTTGTAATTTTAATACCTAAGTTTAAAATACGTAACACATATTATTTCTTTAAGTTAAAATTACAAGTATAAATCGTGAAATTACCACCAGGAAATGCATGACCCAAAACCTCCCAGAAAAACCCAAGTAGTTATAAATAACAAACTTTGAAACACACGGAGAGCATGAGTGAAGTTTTCCTATGACGGATCCATCCCTATTAACTGTCTTCACACGCTTCTTTAATCAAAACATCCGGATCCTCATTATACATCAATACCATATACGATTCCTCTCTCAGGAACTTCACATTCTCTGAGCAAAATATAAGACTTCTCATAAAATTGAGGTAATTAAATTGTTTATTATTCTTTAATTCTAAAATCAATTTAATGACATATAGTTATATCATTGATATTTTTGCATAAATTATTGTTAATATTATTATCTCATATAACAAATCTGAATTTTATTAATCATAATAAAAGATAATATAATATAATGCATCAAAAAGAGAAAAAATGAGACAAGTCCACTAAAAGTCTCTTACAACGGTGCAAAGAAAAACAAACACTTCCATCAAGATTAGCATATCAAAATCCAAAAATATTCGTGAATCTTTTTGTCTTTATCCAAACGAGACACTTTACGAGGTGAAAAGGAGTGGTGAGCGAACTAAGCTATCAGACATATTGCTCCGCTACCCAGGTCTGATTACATCGACAACTAACCATCAACCGAGTGGGGATCCATTTTTTTAAGACCACCGACAGAACTATAATCAGAAATTAGCGTCGTGAAGATCTTTGTACGAGCACCAACCGACCACTAAAGTATGCTGAAATCATGCCACAAGGACAGATGAAACGAACCATAAAAAAAAATCAAAGAAAAACGTGTCACAATGACAAATGAAACGCGTACCACAAAAGTAGAGATTCTTATTAAAATATAAAAAAAAAACAAAAAAAAATCCGATAATAACAATTAATACTAAAAATAATTGTCGACTACTAATAAAAAAATAAAATTACAAGCGACAGAAAAATTTAAGATTTGAGAGAGCCGCTAGGGTTTCAAAACGTTAAACGATTATCTCATGTCACAATTTTTACATGTATGCAGTTGTTTGTTGCCATTATTCATGACTTTATGTCCAATATTTCCATGGTTCACCGGTTTTAAGGCAAGACGGCAACGATGGCGGATCTAATTTTTATCACCAAGTTAAGAGCACTATTTCAGATCAAAGCAATGGTGTTGTCAAATTCAACGTAGATGGAGCAGCGAATTCTGAATCAGTAGGCTGTGGAGGAGTACTTCGTGCTAATGCAGGTTCCATCCCAGCTATGTTTTCTGCTCCTCTTCCTTCTTTTGCTGAAGCAATGGCCATTCATACGGCCTTTGTGGTGTTTATCAAACCAAATTGGATTTGGAAAGCTACTCTTATTGTCGAATCTGACTCAATACTGGGTGTTGAATCCGACGCAAAGACCTTTGGAACTGCGATCGTATGGTAGGAAAAATTAAGCAAGCTCAATTTCAGCATACTTCAAGATTAAACAATACATTGGCTAATTTTCCGGCTTGTTCAAAGCCTGGTGGTAACTTAGTTGCCCAAATTTATGTATTTCGAGAACTAATCTGTTTTCTGGTGTGAGTTATGTTTGCTTAGTCTGGATTGCTTTGTTCCCATTTATTAAACAGCAAAAAAATAATAATAACACATACATTTTTCGAGCATGAACTTTAAACAATCTTGGATCAAAAAAAAAAAACTTTAAACAATCAAACCACATAAAACAGTCACAGATGCTGCTAAAAACAAGTTGATCCATGGCAAATTTGAGAACATCTTATCAAGAGAAACATTATTTCAAAAAAGAGAAAAATAAAATTCGAGTCCGACTCCGACCCAATCACCTTTTTATATACTTATATAAAAGTAGACTATATTTATCACTTGCACCGAGTTGGCGCTTTTTCTTGTACAGCTTCAACAGCTCCGGAGATCTGTCTTCGTATCGATCAACAAACATCCGAACAAACTCCTTTTCTGAAGAGTTGAACAAGGTTGACAAGTTCAACTCCTCGATTAAACCTTGCGACAACAGCTCTTTAGCGTACAAACCCCTCGGGACGATCAATTTCCGGAAGTCCAGACCGAAAACAATCGGTTGATTAACAATGACAGAAGGCTGAAACCCCATTTCTTCCACCAGGAAATGCCAAACTGCCGTGCTCACGGATAACACTTCAATGCTCATAAGCAAGATAGTGCAGCTCCTGCATATCATTTTTACTAAACGCACTGAGAGCATGAAGGAACTTTTCCGATGACGGACCGATCCCTATTTTCTTAAGTTCCTTGACTCTGCTCTTGAAAATAATCGGGGGATGGATGAAAACTTTGTGATTCTGATTAAACATCGATATGGTATCGGATTCAGGCACTACATCCTCTCTCAAAAACTTGACATTATCCACCATATTGGCGAACCTGCCGGAGTCCTCTTTTATGAAACAAATGGCCTTCGAATCTGACTGGAAAAGATTGCTCAGGTGATTGAAACAAGGGATTATACACTCTTCCAAGCTAATATCCATAACACGGGTGGATTTAAACAAGATCTCGAAAATATCAGGGCCCGATGCGCCTTTGGATTGAAAAAACTGGATCTTGGGCAAAAGAGATTTCTCATCGAATTTATGCCGGATGACTGAAGGTTTCTTTTTAATGGCTGCAATGGCCTTTGAATCAGACTCAAGAAGGCTGCTAAGTAGATTGAATCGAGGGAGTATCTGTTCTTCTAAGCTGTAACCTATGAGCTTGGATGTAAACAAGATCTTGAAAATATCAGGGCCCGATGCACCTTTGGATTGGAAAAACCGGATCTTGGGCAAAAGGGTTTTCTCATCTAATTCACGCCAGACGACAGACGGGTTCTTTTTAATGGCTGCAATGGCCTTTGAATCGGACCCGAGAAGGGTGCTAAGTAAATTGAATCGAGGGAGTATCTGTTCTTCTAACCTGGAACCTATGAGATTGGATTTAAACAAGATGTTGAAAATATCAGAGGCCGATGCGCCTTTAGATTGAAAAAACCGGATCTTGGGCAAAAGGGTTTTCTCATCGAATTTACGGCAGACGACAGAGGGTTTCTTTTTAATGGCTGCAATGGCCTTTGAATCGGACTGGAGAAGAGTGCTAAGTAGATTGAATCGAGGGAGTATCTGTTCTTCTAAGCTGGAAGCTATGATATTGAATTTAAACAAGATGTTGAGAATATCAGGGCCGGATGCACCTTTGGATTGGAAAAACCGGATCTTGGGCAAAAGGGTTTTCTCATCGAATTCACGCCAGACGAGAGAAGGTTTCTTTTTAATGGCTGCAATGGTCTTTGAATCGGACTGGAGAAGGGTGCTAAGTAGATTGAATCGAGGGAGTATCTGTTCTTCTAAACTGGAACCTCTGAGCTTGGATTTAAACAAGATCTGGAAAATATCATGGCCCGACGCACCTTTGGATTGAAAAAACCGGATCTTGGGCAAAAGCTCCTTCTGGGCAACGGAGCGGAGCAGAGGTGGTATTGAATCTGAATCTGGGTTTTCTGGGGTGGAAGCTTCGACCAGAGGTGGTATTGAATCTGAATCTGGGTTTTCTGGGGTGGAAGCTTCGACGGCGTAACTTTTGGAGATGTATCCAACAGGGATGGAATGTAGTTTGAAGGAATGGATTGAGCGTAAAGTATTAAAGAAGCTGGTTTTGATACCAGGATTCCACATTTGTTTTCCCTGGAAATTGAAATCAAACTATCCAACTTAAGATGCATCTTTCATGATTCACCCAACTATCTCGTTTTTCGCATAAATTTTCACTGTATTTCTGTTATGCTCATTTTAACTTTTTTTAAATTTGGGTAAAGAGTTGAGTATAGTAATATTTAGGTTACTCGATTATTAAAAATTATATTTGGGTCACTCAATTATGGATAAGGTTATATTTGGGTCACTCAATTATGGATAAGGTTATATTTGGGTCACCCTTAATATTTTAAAAAATTCATTATTTTTTTCTTCTAAATTACTTGTATACCCTTGTTGACACTAGAGTACTTCATTTGAAACCATTAGTTAATCTAATACATAAATTGATATATATTTTTTAAATATGAAGGGTGACTCAAATGTAACATTACCCATAATTGAGTGACCCAAATGTAACATTACTCATAATTGAGTGACGCTCATTGTAGTTTACCCTTAAAAATTTTAAGTTTATCACTAAATTTTCAAATTTCACCCGTTATAATCACTCAATCGGTATGTGTTGAACACCAACACCAAGACATTGTGATTTAGGGCTTTTCATTTCTGAAATCGATCTAAATTTTTAACTTTCTTCTTGTCCATGGTGGACATCCTCTACCATCGTTTGATCTAGTAGCAGAACTTAGAGTAAGAGTTTGGGGGGCTAAAATATTATTTTTTAAAACTTAAAGGCTTAATTTTTTGAGGGTTTAACTAATTTTTTTTAATAATTTTGAGAGATTTAATCACAATTTTTAAAAATTTTAAGAGAGATTTTAATTAAAAAATATTCAAACGTTTGAAGCTTAATATAACTTTTTAAAAATCTAGAGGGGGCCAAATTAAAATTTTAAAAAATTTAGAGGCAAAATTCAAATTTCTCAAATTTTTTGGGGCATAGCCCCCTTTATTCCCATAGAGGTCATGCCTCTAGTTTGATCAACACTGACCATCGTTTGCGACGTAACTAGTACCAAAACATTATCATTTCTCTTTTTTTCTTATTCTTCTCGGTTAGGTTTTTCTCAAAACCGAAAAAATTAAATTAAAAAATTTGACATTATCTTGCTTCGATCTGTAATATTCACTGTCTGATCAGTGTGAAATTAAGTCATACTCCGTTCAAATTGTCTTTTGTTGACATTTCACGTAATTTTATGAAGAAAAGATTTGTTTAAGAAATGTATTGTAAAATAATTAAAGTAATAATTTCATTATTGAAAAGTTAAATTTTGTTTTGTTGGAAAACTAAAAAAAATGATAAAAAGAAAAAGGGTAAAATACTTAAATCATTACTCATCTTTGGTCCCAGACCTATTTTGGTTATTGAACTTTCAAAACGTTCAATTTACTCGCTGAACTTTACACATTGACCTATTTTGGTCACTCCACCGTTAAATCTCTAACACCGCTATGACGTGGAAATAAAAAATAATATATATATATATATATATATATATATATATATATTAATAAATAATAATAAAAACAATAAATGATTAATTAAATTAAATTCTGTATTTTAAAACCATCGGCCGACTCCACCGTCAATTTATTTCCTCTCCCCTTTCTTTCACCCCACCCGTCACTAAACTTCACCACTCCAATGAATTTTTCGACGAACCAAAACCACCAATAGACTCCTCTTCTTCTCCCATTTCCTTCTACCGGTTCGTTTTTCTGAAATCCACCCTCAAATTACCCAACGTCTTGGGAGTGCGATTCGCCATCATCCACTTTCCAATCGGTCTGAAACTGAAGTATGTTGATCTTCTCACCAAGGCACCTCAAATAACCATTGGGATTCACCGACTGACGCTCAGGTCACCAAAACCGAAATGGGAAAGTTTTACCTTTTTTTAGATTTCAGTTTGATTTTTTCTTTTCTTTTTGGATATGATTTGTTCTGATTTCCTTTGTTTTTCTTTGGATTTTTGTTTTTTTAATTTGTGATTGAGGGGTGAAAGGTGATGGTGGTTCGAGTTAACGGTAGTGGATGGTTACAATTTTTCCGTTTCGATTAATTAAACTCATCTATTTGTTCCCAGACGTTGAGTTATTTTCTCAAACTTTTCTAGTTTTTAAATTGTTTCTTTCCTCTTTGTTTTTAAAGGGGGGCAATTTATGGTGGTTGGAGGTGATGAATGATGGACGTTGGGATTAAAGATGAAGGTACATGGTGGTGAAGGGTAAAACTCGATTAAGGTTGGTTGTGAGAATGGAAGACCTCAGTTGAAGGGGTATTGGATTGTGAAGATGGAATTGAGTGACGGTGAAGGGTGAGCAGCTTGATGTCGACAATGGTGAAGAAAATGGAGTGGAAATTTGGTTGTTGATGAAGGTGAGAAAGGGGTGGGGTAAGGGTGAAGGTGAGAGAGGTGAGATAAATTTTAATTTTTTTTAATTTAAATATTTTATTTATTGATGTGTATTAATATATATATACATATATTATTTTTTATTTCCACATCATAGCGGTGTTAGAGATTTAACGGTGGAGTGACCAAAATAGGTCAATGTGTAAAGTCCAGTGAGTAAATTGAGCGTTTTGAAAGTTCAGTGACCAAAATAGGCATGGGAGCAAAGTTGACTAATGATTTAAGTATTTTACCCAAAGAAAAATGTGCCTAATAAAAGTTGTCAAGTCTTTTAAAGAAACAATTTAAGTAGAATAATTTTAAAACATAAAAGGGACAAATTTAATAGACAGAGGTAGTATTATTTTTCTCTTTCTTCTCGACCTTCTCACCATTTAAATTTGGAAGAGAAACACTTCGATGTCATTGAATCAAAAGAAGCCCAAAAATTTGAGGTTGAGAGAAAAGTTTCATAGACTTTATATAAATTTACCGAATAAATTAGACGAGGTTAAAGTTTTAACAATTGAGTGCTTAAAAGAGCGAAATTTGAAATATTAATTTTAAAATTTAAAATTAGGTGACAAAAACACATAATTGTATGACTTAAAAGTTTAATTCACATTAATCTTTTCGTAAGAAAAATGATATATTAATAAAAAAATAAATTAATCCAAATTCTACCTTTAACCTTCAAATTGAATCTTGAAATTTGAAAAGCCGATATGATTTTAGTATAATTGGCATGATAATTCGATCTGAATATAATTACATGTAATTGTTAAAATGCTACTTGATTATTCATTATAATTTGTAAGTCTCGTTAAATCAAATGTAATTAAAGTATTTTGAGAAATAAATATGATGGCGGATGGTTTAGCTAATTTGTATGACTTAATTAATAATCTCATGGTGATTCATGCAACCATCTCTTGAAGCCATGTAAAATATTTTTGAAAGGTACCTTGTTGATGTAACACCCTTTACCGATCTGGTAAAGGTCCATGTCGAAGATGTCACCGATGACCAATATCAAAATTGTACAGTGAAAATCGATGCGGTGTACGCAATGATTCAGTCAATGAATGATATTAATGATGTGTTCAGTAAACATAAACATAGGACTTTCGATTCATGAGTCAATTGACCAATAAGTATTAGAATGCAATGAATTCATTGTTCATGGACTAAACCGCAAAACTTGATAATATGAGGTCTTTATCAAAATTTAACAATATCAATACCAAATTAATGTTATGTTATAGATGTGTGCCAAGTTTCACCAAGTTTTAAGGTCAATAACATCTTCAATTAACCCAGACAATTTTTAATGTTTTATAAAGTTTACAAAACCATTTCAAGCCAATAACAGAATTACTTACCTTGGTATCGGTACTCATGAGGATGTACTGATACACTTAGTCGTTATTACCGTCGGGTTGAAGTAGATATCAGTATAGAACCATCTGTACCGATACGTAATACCAAACTCAAATTTTAGTGACGAATTCTAGTATCGGAACGGACCTAGCCGTACCAGTACTAAGTTGTGATCAAAAGAGGGGATCTGTACGAAGCCAAACTGTATCGATACCCAATCTATTTTCCAAATTCCAATAACGAATTTTCGTACAAGTACCTCTGTTCACGTACCGGTATTGCATGTCCTGTATGTTCATAATTGATTAACCGTATCGATACGCCATCACCCGTATCGGTACTACCTATTTTGTAATGATATATTTTATCCGGTTTTTCTTCGATTTGAGTCACCCAATGATGTCCAATGGCCTTAAGTTTTTACATGCATCTTACCAACCCGACCTGAACTTGGTTTTTTTTATTAAAAAATTCAACCCGATCGAGTCGGGTCGGAACCCGACCGGATCAGGTAAAATGTCCATCCCTAAACAGATGCCACTCAATTATGGGTAAGATTACATTTGGGTCGCTCAATTATGGATAAGGTTACATTTGAGTCACCCAATTATTAAAGATTACATTTGGGTCACCCTCCCTATTTAAAAAAATACATCAATTTCATCATTTTTTCTTTCAAATCACTTCTATACCCTTGTTAACACTAAAGTTGTAACACACTAAACCCAAATGTCACATTTGGGCCTTAAGCCCAACCCGCTTACATAAAAAAATTCTCAAATTGATTTAGCCTAAACAATGTATTTTCCAAAAACATTAAGCAACCCGCTTACATAAAAATTTCTCTATCAACATTCACAACCTTTTACATACTCATGGTAATACATCACTCTACGTTGGATCCCTTCAGAAAACCTCACAGATTTGTCTTCAGAAAAACCGAAATACTTATAAATAACAAACTTCGTCTCCTTGTGATAAAAGCCCTCAGTTTTAAACACACAGAGCATGAGTGAACTTTTCCGATTACAGATCCATCCCTATTCTCTTAAATATCTTCACGTGTTTCTTAAAATGAAACGGGATCTCGATGAAAACATTTGGATCCTCATTAAACATCGATATCATATCTGATTCAGGCACTCCATCCTTGACATTGTCCAACATATGATCAACCTTATCGTCTATATGCAAAATATAAGACTTTTCTTTTAAAAAATTAACAGCCTTCGAATCCGACTGGAAAAGATTGTTCAGGTGATTGAAACAAGGGATCATATGCTCTTCCAAGCTAGTATTCATAACATAGGCGGATTCAAACAAGATGTCGAAAATATCATGACCTGAGGCACCTTTGGAATTGGATCGAAAAAACTTGATTTTGGGCTAAAGGGTTTCCAGATCGAAAAAAAGTGGATGTTGGGAAAAAGGTGTTTCTCGGCATGAGAAGAGAGCAAAAGTGGTTGAGACCGGATGATTGCTTGGATGTGGGGTTTGGAACAACCTTGTTCCTCCAAAAATTCAAGGGTTGAATCTGGGTTTTTTGGGGTGTTGCGTTTGAAATACTCTGAAGCTTCCACGGTGGGCAAGCAGCAGCCTCAAATTCAGCTGTAAGTCTCAAACAGTGAGGAATAGAATCCACCCGTTCAACATAATCCATGTCCAAAAGCAGGCCAAACCTACAACGGTTGCCACATAAAAGCAGCTAAAGGTTGCCATATAATTTCAAAATCATATGGATATTTTGGGTGTATCAAAATTAAACGCTTATTTTTAATTATTTTATTTGAAAATTAAATAAAAGATAAAGTACTCAAATGGTCATTGAACTATCCTGAAAAAACAAAATCATATTTAATCTTAATTCAAAATCACTTTAATTTAGTCCTTCTCCATCCCTTCATCTTTCCATTATCTCTCTTACCGTCTCATCTTTTTCTCCATTTATTTATCTGGTCTCTTTCAAAGGCTTGAAACCTTACTACCCCTCCAGTTTTTCAGAATTAGGACTAAATTATAACAATGTGTAAAAATTGAAGGTTAAATTCATTGAATTTCTTCAAATTATAATTATTCAACAATTGTATTATAATAGTAATAAATAAAATATAATTAAATAAATTAAAGTTTAATAAATTAAAAATTTTATTGTTTTCATTTTTTAAATTCATTTTCTAATTTTACAACTAAATACATTTTTTTCAATTTTTTTTATTTTTCAAGAAAAAAAAACAGCTTATATTTTATGGAACCAAACGCATCACCATCCTATTTAAACTTTAAATTGTATCTTGAAAAGTTAATAAGGTTCTAGTATAGTTAGCCTTATAATTGGATCTAGATCTAATTACATGTAGTTGTTGAAATGTTACTTGATTATTCATTGTAATGTGCGAGTTTCATAAAATTGAGTGTAATCAAATCTTTTATTATTCTTTTCTAAAATCAATTTAATTAGACATATAATATTTTTGCATAAATTATTGTTAATATTATTATCTCATGTTACAATTTGTATTTGTTTGTTGCTATTATTCATGACTTGATGCCCAATATATTTTTTCACCATTTATTTAAGAAAATAACACCATTTTCATATTATTTTCACCGAGAGATGAACATGGTGGCTGATCGTATGGCTGCTCTTAGTCGTGGTGCTCCGATAGGCGTTACTATATTTCATTCCCCACCTGTGCTGCCAGGGAGTTAGTGGCTTTCTTTGGTGCTTTATTGTTGTTGTAGAGTCTTTGTATTTCATTTGATGCTTTGTTCTCGGTTTTTATCTTGTTTGTGATAAGTTTATCTCGTTTTCTTTCTGTAATGGTACCTTGAGTACTCTTTTTTTTAATTAGGGTTAGGGAGTTCTTAATAAGGCTCCTAGACAAACGGTAAGCTTCCAAATTTCTTAAGAGATGGCGAGTATCCTCTGCGATTGCACCAATTTCTGAGAAATCATTCTAACAAAATTGAACATTTTTCTTGTAATGCAGTGTCGTCTCAGAGGGGAGAACAACATGAGCACCTGCTCAAGACCCTCATTTTCTAGCTTTATAGCTTCAGTAAATTTGAAGTGACAATCTTGTAAGTTTAGTGGTTGAACTTTATTGTTTTAGTTGTATTTAAGATGTTTCCTTAACAACACAATTAAAATAATGTGTTTGACAAAGTTTGATCATGTTTATATGGTTTATTAATGAAATATTAAATTAATTGTTTAAAGTAATGTCATATACTTTTTATTTAGGGGTCTATTTTTAAATTTTTGCTCAGATTCCCAAAACTGTCTGAGACGGCTTCAATGTCCACATCGTTTTAGTTGTCCTTTCGTATCTATAAAATTATCCATATCTTTGTGAATCTTAGTTGAATGAGTCGATCTTTTAAATCTCGACGCAATGAAAGATATAGAACGATCGTAAGCTCAAAGTTATTCACATTCCACTCCCTTTCATTAGCAATTGGAGGGAACTCATACTCGTATACCTTCAGGACTGTTGATAGTCGATATACATTATCAACAAACTGTGTGTAATCTACAATGACATGTGAACATGTGACAATGACGTAAGCACAAGGATATTTGAATGCTTGAAAGAACCCGCAATCGCACGTATGTTCTCATAGATTCACTCGATATGTTTGAGATTCTAGACCTTCTAAGCAATGGTTGTGGCGTGTACATCTATCTACGTACATGTAGTTTGATGCCATAGCTTTCGCTTATAGGCCATCTTCAAGTTTTGGATGAAAAACATGTCCAACAGTCATCCAACCAACAACTTCTCTCCCGATTTTCGCAAACAACTTATTCAACAGAAAGTATGTTACTTTGACGAGAGCAGTCATGGACAAATGATGTGTACTCTTTTAAGGATGAATTAATTGTCTCAGCCAAATTGGTAATCATATGTCTATATGTTAGGTCACGCCGGTACACCATATGGCGCAACAGAAAAATTATCTGGCGATCACCACTAGAGATCCATGTACGAGGAACGAATCGAGGTAAATAAGCGTGAAGAATTACCTGTTTAAAATCTGGAATTCTGAATTTAGAGAAGATGCGCATCCAATCACGATTCCACCATGTCGATTCTTACGCCGCAACGATAACGCTTCGACCTCTACGTAGTTCACCTAGTTGAAACGAGCATATAAAACTCTCTAAACTATTTACAAGGTTTTTCCCAAAAGTATTAATGATTGCTAGATCTTTCATGCCTTTATATAGATAGCCTTTCTAATCCTAATTCAACTCATATTAGAATTTCAATATATACATATATATATATAATTCCAATTTAACTTTAATTAGGATTTTAATATATATATTCAATATATATAATCTCAATTCAACTTAATTAGGATTTCAATATATATATATATATTAAATATATATAATCTCAATTCAACTTAATTTGGATTTCAATATACATATATATATATATATATATTAAATATATACTTTAATTAGGATTTCAATATATAAATATTAAAGACTAAAGGGGTTATTTTGCCCCCCGAGTTCGACCCAAATTAGCAATGTTGTTCCTCGCGCGAAAACGCGTTCAATTAGGTCCTTCAGTTCGCACATTGCAGCAAATTGATAAGGTGAATCTACCAAGACCGACACTACCATGGAATCTGCTAAGGATGTTCAGAAGAAATCCGTTGCCCCTGTTGAGTCTTTCGCCACTCCTACCGCATCGAAGCCAGTGCGGATTGTTAAAGAAACATCTACATCCACTGTCGCCTCGAAGCCAGTCATGACGAGAGTGAAACGCAAAGCCCCTAATCGTGAAAGCTTTGTTAAGAGAAAGACCCATGTCACTCGTGAGGAAGCCACACGGGAGGAAGCCTCCGAGGGGGAGTCATCTTCTTCTTAAAACTCCTTTACATTTCATTACATTGCATTTTCATGTTCATGTATTTTTTATATTTTTAATAGTATATATGTGTTGTTTTCATGCATTGATGACAATGCCCATCTTGGGTTTGGGGGTGTGCATTTCCTCACATTTATCCATACAGTTTCAAGAAGAAGATTTTAAAATCCCAAGGAGTTTGAATCGAGTACCGATACGGTTTCACCTGTATCCATACAGTTTAAAATATTTTAAAATTTTAGAGCTTCAAATAAATCGACCGTTGCCTTGTAAGTTGGTAGGTAACCGAATTTTAAGTGGTGCTTAATGAGTATCGATACGCTATAACACGTATCGATACGATATCCTCCAGTGAGCTATGAAGGAAAAATGGCATTGATGCGGTCTTACCCGTATCGATATGCTTCCCTAACCCGTACCGATACGCCTAAATGCGTATCGATACACCTCTCTTATATTTGTGTAACGGCTCTTTTTTTTTAGACATGTATCGATACGCTTCCTCGAGTACCGATACGGTAGGCTGCAGAAGTGCATTTATGGCGGTAAGAGAGGGTTCTAACGGCTATAATCAATTCGCTAACCACTCAAACGACTAGAATTAATGGAGAAGGTATAAAAACAAGCCCATTGAAGATCAGCAACAACTATTGAATCTAAGAGCAACATTCATACACAAAATCCAAGCTCATGTGCCAAAATTCTCATTCTTGTAAAATCCCAAATTGTCTTTGAGTGTAATTCCTATCTTGTATTTTAGTTTGGGTTGAGTGCTTGTATTAAATGGGCAAAATTGTATTGAGAGATACTTCTTATTGCCTTCAAATTCTTCTTTGTAATCAAGCGAGGGTTTGGTCAATTTTGGGTAGAAAATTGACCAGTTTTGTAAAGGTTTCCTTTTAAGCCTAGAAAAGGGGAAGATCAACTTGTGAAGTTGTTGGAAAATCCTTAGTGGGAGCTAAGGTAGTGGATGTAGAGTTCATTTGGAACTTGAACCACTATAATTGCCTTTGTCTTCAATTTTATTTATCCACTTCACTTCCAAAATTTTAGAAACCCAATTCACCCCCTCTTGGCTTTGATCAATCCATTGATCCACTCAACAATTGGTATCAGAGCCTACCTCTTTGAAGGATTAACAAACGAAAGAGGAGATTCTAGGAAGAGTGTGATCATCAACAAAGCAAGATATGACATCTACCTCCGGCTCGAGCATGTATGAGTCCCAATCGATCACTAAATCGTCTTTCTTCAATGGTGACAACTATCCGTATTGGAAGAATCGGATGCGTCTCTTCATAAAGTCAAGCGATTTCCTCGTTTGGGATGCTATAGAAGACGGTCCCATCATTCCGATGAAGAGAGGCGATGAAGGAAGACTTGTGCTGAAAAGAAAAGTAGAAATGAGTGAAGATGATCGAAAGAAGCTTCAAATCAATGACAAGGCTCTTCACATGCTATTTTGTGCTCTTGGACCGGATATCTACTCCAAGGTTTCTTCCATCGAAAATGCTAAAGAAGTGTGGGATACACTTGAGACAACCTATGAAGGGACAAGCGATGTGAAGGAAACAAAGATTGGAATTCTCAATCTTAGCTATGAGAATTTCAAGATGGAGCCCGACGAAACCGTATCTAAGATGTTTGATCGCTTTTCAACCATCGTCAATGGGCTAAAATGTTTTTGGAGAGATCATCCCGGAGGACAAGCTAGTCCGGAAGCTACTCTACTCTCTTCCCGAGTCTTAGGATGGAAAAATAACCGCTATCATCGAGGCAAAGAATTTGAAGACGTTGAAGCTTGATGAGCTAGTTGGTTCTCTCCTAACTCATGAAATCATGAAGCAAGGAAGGGAAGATGAAAAGAAGAAATAAGAGTGAAGAAGCTTGAGGTAGACAAGAAGAAGAAACTAGGAGTGACTCTCAAAGCTTCTCTACATGAGGAGAGCACTTCTAGTGAGGAGGAAGATCTTGAAGAATTGGCTATGATAGCCAAGAGATTCTCACAGTTCATGAGGTCCAACCGAGGTATCAAAGAAAGATGGACTTCAAGATCAAGAACAAAGAGGAAGAAAATGATCTGATCATATGCTTTGAGTGCAAGAGACCGAGTCACATCCGTTCCGAGTGTCCTCAACTCAAGAAGAAGGGCTTTGAGAAGAAGAAGAAGTTCAAAGCCAAGCTTACTACTTGGAGTGATGAGGAGTCATCTGAAGATGAGTAACAAGAAGTGGCCAACCTTTGCCTCATGGCTATTGAGGAGGATTCTATGGTAACCTCTAACTCATCTACTTTTGATTTTACCTATGATGAGTTACAAGAGGTGTATGATGAGTTAGTTGAGAAGTATAAGGAGCCCGTTTTGAAAAATAAAAGAGTCATTTCGGATTTGAATACTAAAAATGATTTTATTTCTCAAGCTAACTTGGAATTTGATAAAAAGATTTTAGGTCTACAAGATGAACTTGAATACTTTCAAAAAGAAAATGTAGATTAAATAATCTTATTTCTCAATGTAACATTGAACACCAAACGATGTTAGATGAGCTCAATGAGCTCAAAAATTCTTTCAAGTGTGTTGGTCCTTTGAAAAATGAAATAGGTGAATCATCTAGAACCAACCAACCTAAGAGAAAGAATTTTAACTACAAACAAAGTGGCTCCTATAGGCATACTAAAACTAAAAGCATTAGAAGTGTATGGGTTCCTAAGGAACTTGTTAGATCTAATAATGTTGATGCCATGTCACCTTGGATTCCTAAGGGAACCAAGCTTTTGGGAGCTAACACTCGTGGACCCAAAATGATTTGGGTACCAAAAATCAAAGCTTAAATTCTTTGTCTATAGGGGGAGCATTGCTACAAGGCCAAAGCACAAAGCCAAAACTCATGGTACCTTGATGGTGGATGCTCGAGGCACGTGACCGGAGACAAGAGTCGATTCTTGGAATTAAAGCCAAAAAGTGGAGGAGGAGTAACATTTGGTGACAACTCCAAAGGTCACGTTGAAGGTATTGACTCCATAGGTAACCACTCTTTCATACTCATTGAAAATGTGTTGTATGTCAATGGTCTAATACATAATTTGTTGAGCATAAGTCAACTTTGTGATAAAGGATTTAATGTCATGTTTGATAAAAATAGGTGTAGAATAGTTGACATTAAATCTAATAAAACTATGCTCATTGGTCATCGCATAGGCAATATAGATATGGTGCATCTAGATGACACTCATACATCCTATGCATGCTTAGTTGCTCAAAATGAAAATGATGCATGGTTATGGCATAGGAAACTAGGACATGCTAGCATTAGTGTTTTAGAAAAATTAGTTTCCCTAAATCTAGTTAGAGGTTTACCCAAAATTAAATTCTCTAATGATAAAATATGTGATGCATGCTCTAAGGGTAAACAACATAGAACATCCTTTAAATCCATTAATGATGTCTCTACTAGTAGGTGTTTGCAATTAATTCATATGAATCTATTTGGGCCAATTATGACTACTAGCTTAGGTGGAAATCATATGCTTTTGTGCTTGTTGATGATTACTCTAGATATACTTGGGTTCTCTTTTTAAGCACCAAAGATGAGGCTTTAGAAAACTTCATCACATTTTCAAAAATAACCCAAAATGGTCTTAAACTTAAAATATGGGTTTTGATGAATTTTGTAATAAAAATGGGATTAGCCATAATTTTTCGGCTCCTCGAACTCCTCAACAAAACGGGGTAGTTGAGAGGAAAAATAGAACTTTATAAGAAATGGCTAGGACTATGCTTTGTGAAAATAATTTACCTAAGTATTTTTGGGCGGAAGACACTAACACCGCTTGCTATATTATAAACCGAGTAATGATTAGGCCAATTTTAAAGAAAACTCCTTATGAGATTTTAAAATCTAAAAGGCCTAACATTAGTTATTTTCATCCTTTTGGTTGCAAGTGTTTTGTTTTAAACAATGGAAAAGACAATTTAGGTAAATTTGATGCAAAAAGTGATGAAGCTATTTTTCTAGGTTACTCTTTAAACTCTAAAGCCTATTGTGTGTTTAACAAAAGAACTTTAGTTGTAGAAGAATCTATTCATGTGGTTTTCGATGATAACCTCCTTCCGAGGAAGGATTCTTGTGATGATGGTGATGCAGGGATCATTGAAGCTAATGATGGTGGAGAATCGTCAAAGGTGAATGAGATTCCAACTAAAGAGGAAGAAGCACAAGAACCGCCTCTAGAAGCATTGCAAGACATGTCTCTTGAGGAAAAGGAAATGAGCTACCCAAGGGAATACAACTATGTCAAAGGTGGTGAAATCTTGGGTGATCCATCCAAGGGGGTAATTGCTCGCTCTTCTCTTAAAATGCTTAATCATGTTGCATTTATATCATGCATTGAGCCTAAGAATGTTAAAGAAGCATTAAAAGATGATTTTTGGATTATGGTCATGCAAGATGAGTTAAATCAATTTGAAAGAAGTAAAGTGTGGACATTAGTTGAAAGGCCTAGTAATCAATCTACTATAGGAACTAAATGAGTATTTAGGAATAAACTAGATGAGAGTGGTAACATAGTGAGAAACAAAGCTAGGCTAGTTGCTCAAGGTTACACTCAAGAAGAGGGAATAGATTTTGATGAAACCTATGCACCCGTAGCTAGAATGAAAGCTATTAGGATGTTGCTTGCATATGCATGTTATCATGATTTCAAGCTTTTTCAATTGGATGTCAAAAGTGCATTTTTAAATGGTTTTATAAATGAAGAAGTGTATGTGGAACAACCACCGGGTTTTGAAGATCCAATTTTTCCAAACCATGTCTTTAAATTGTCAAAACCTTTGTGTGGTTTAAAACAAGCTCCTAAAGTTTGGTATGAAAGACTTTCAAGTTTTCTAGTTGGAAAAAGTTTTGAGAAAGGAAAGGTGGACACAACACTTTTTATTAAAAACAATGGCAAAGATATATTAGTAGTTCAAATTTATGTTGATGATATTATATTTGGTTCTACTAATGAATTGCTTTGTTAAGCTTTTTCTAAGTTGATGCAAGGTGAATTTGAAATGAGCATGATGAGGGAGCTCTCATTCTTTTTGGGACTCCAAATCAAACAAATGAAGGATGGCATCTTCATCAATCATGTTAAGTACATCAAGGACATGCTCAAGAAGTTTGTCTTGGAGCATGCAAAGCCTCAAGCTACACCAATGAGCTCATCTACAAAGCTTGACAAAGATGAAGGAGGTAAGTGTGTTGACTCTAAGATTTATCGCTCTATGATTGGATCATTGTTTTACCTTACCGCAAGTAGACCGGATATATTGTTTATTGTTTGCTTGTGTGCTAGGTTTCAAGCTAGTCCTAGAGAGTCTCACCTTATAGCCGTTAAAAGGATCTTTAGGTACCTTAGAGATACTCCTTGTTTAGGTCTTTGGTACCCTAGAGACTCAACCTTTAACCTTCATACTTATTCGGATGCGGATCACGGGGGTTGTAAAATAGATAGGAAAAGTACTTCCGGCACTTGCCAATTCCTAGGTAGTATGCTCATATCTTGGTTCTCTAAGAAACAAAATAGTGTAGCTTTATCTACCACCGAAGCCGAGTACATATCCTTAGGGAGTTGTTGTGCTCAGGTCCTTTGGATGAAACAACAACTCTTAGATTATGGAGTTAAAGTAGAAATCATACCCCTTAAGTGTGATAACACAAGTGCGATTTGTCTCACCAAAAATCCCATCCAACACTCTAGAACCAAACACATAGAGATAAGGCATCATTTCATTAGAGATCATGTCCTTAAACAAGATGTTGTTATAGAGTATGTTGACACCTTGAACCAATTAGCGGACATATTTACCAAACCTCTAGACAAAGAGCATTTTTGGTCCCTTAGGAGAGAGTTAGGTCAACTAGCCTATCTTGACCCTTTAGGACTCTTTTTGAGGTTAAAATTGCTTGATCTTGTGAAAATTCAAGTTTATGTGTTGTTGATCTTGATGGTAACCATGCTTGTAGCTAGGGGGAGTATGCTTCTATTAGAACATGCTCAAATCTGCTCATTCATCATTTGCATACATTTAGAAGATGTTAAAGTCGAGCCTTTGGTTATTCTTGTGACCAAATATGCATTTCTGGTCATAGGGTATCGATACGGTCTTATGCATATCGATACGCGTACTTCATTAGCTTTCCAGATTATATTTTCTCTCTTGCGGGTATCTATACAGTTAAATCTGTATTGATACGAGTTGTGAGTGTTTCGATACGTATGTCTTCCGTATCGATACGGTTCCTTGATACGTGGTTCCAAGAAGTTATCTTTGTACCCCGTATCGATATCGCCTTTAGGCGTATCGATACTCTATCGCGCAGAAATATTAATTGGGCATTAAAAGACTTTCACTTTTACCAAAACTCTTTTTTAAAATCCTAGCCGATTTTCATCTATAAAAACCCTCTCAATTTGGTGCAAAATCATCATACATTCGTCCCTCTTTCAATATCAAGGTATAAAATCTTCTTTTTTTTTCTATTTTTTATTTTCATTTAATTTTTTTTTCTTTTGGTTTTTGTTTTTCTTTTTCTATTCAAAATCTTGTTTAAAACTCTCTTTTTTTCAAAAACAATTTTTTTTCTCTTACCTTGATTATTGATTCAATAATGGAATTGAATGTGATATTGATGCATACATTGTTTTAATCAATTTTTTAGATTATGGCACCTAAAAAGAGAGCACGCACTAGCGAAGTTGGCGAAGGATCAAATCCGGTGATGGCACTCGTCCGAATTTAACCTTAATCTATCAAAAGTGCTTTCGAACTCCCGGTGAACTCAACTATTTCTGAACCTTTCAAAACTACAAGATTCGACTGGAGAGGGTAATTTCTATTCCTTTTCTCAATTCGGAGCGTTTCAAGTTTGCTTATCTACCATTGCTCGATGAATGGAAGTTTATGGATTTTCTTCAAATTCCGGGGTTTTTCTTTAGAAATTTGGTTCTAATCTTTTATGCCAATGCTAAGTGTGTCGCTAATGCCGAGGGTAATGTCTATGCCGTTAATTCTTATCTTATGGGCAAGAAGATTACCATCAATGTCAAGGCTCTTTGTGATGTGTTTGGATTTGAGGATGAGGGTATTGACGATGAAGGTGCTCTTGGACATGTTTTGGCGGGATCCATCATCGTTCTAAATGCTCATGACCGCATCTTACATTTGATGATCACTTGGTGGTTTAGGCCTTCCGGAGGAAAATACTCAACAATCTGCCAAGTTGATGATTTTTGGATTAGTTGCTTTCGCGAGAGGAAACGTCCTAACCTTGCTCGCATTATGTTTACGGAGATAGTCTTCCTCGTTCAACATCGTCACACCACTCTTGTTACTTCATTCACTTATGGCACGGCTTTGAGCTAATTTTTTACTAAGAAGGAGATCGATTGTTCTTATGATTATCCGACGAATCTCACTGATCCGATTGATGAGAAGTCTTTATCTCGGGGCAAGTTTCATTATTTCAATGGTAATTGGCTTCGCCTTTCTGAGCTTCCTAGTCATGCTATACCCGAAGAGATTGCAAATCCTCCCATAGCTTCTCAAGCTCCTCCTCCATCCATGGATTCTCTCATGACCTACCTTAATGAATAATTCGCGGGCTTACGCACAGGAATTGGTTCTATAGATCAAGTCATGAATTCCGGGTTTGCCGCCATTGATACTCGCTTCACAAGCTTGGAAGATCGCATGACTAATATGGAGAAGCGTATCACTTCTATTGAGGCCGAGCACAATTCTATGAATATCTCTCTTACGGCCTTCCATGATGAATGACGTCAATCAAGGAGGAACAATGATGCCAATGAAGATGAAGATGAAGAAGATGGTGATGGAGACGAGTCTTAGATTAGTCTTTGCATCTCATTCATGTCATCTTAGGATTTATATTTATGCACTTTGATTTATGTTTTTAGGACTAAGTTTATCATATTAGGATTAAGTTTATCATTTTAAAATCTATGGTTTGATTTATGTTTGGATTTTAAGTTTGATGTTTCTTTAAGTTATAAACTTTATGATTATATATTTAAATATTGCTTGGTTTATTATTATGCCTTTATAGTTTATGTATCCTTTTTGATCTAACAAAAATGAGAGAGGGAAGTTCACAAGCTCACTAAACTTAAACTTAAAATTTACCTAGCTAACATTTAGAGGGAGTTGTTTTCCAAAGTTTTTCAAAATACTTGAAAATTTTAAGCCTTGATTTTGTTATATCAAAAAGGGGAGATTGTAAAACCTATGTTTGATTTTGATATAACAAAGTGTTTTAAGGACCAAATTGTAAAACTTGAAATGAATTTTTAAATACCTCAAAAGGATTCAAATCAACAAGGCTTTGCTCTAGTTTGAAAAACTCAAACTCCTAAACTTTTTTGAAGTGTTCCAAGGCCAAATTGCTCAAAAATGTCTATGAGTATCGATACGCCCCTAAGGGTATCGATATCTTTTTTAGAAACTTGGCTACTAGAGACAAACGTATCGATACGCTCCTTACTGTATCGATACGGGGTATCAAAACATATTTCATCTATATCGATACACTCTCTGTAAAATCCCAAGGAGTTTGAATCGAGTACCGATACGATTTCACCCGTATCCATACAGTTTAAAATATTTTAAAATTTTAGAGCTTCAAATAAATCGACTATTGCCTTGTCAGTTGGTAGGTAACCGAATTTTAAGTGGTGCTTAATGAGTATCGATAGGCTATAACACGTATCAATACGATATCCTCTAGTGAGCTATGAAGGAAAAATGGCATCGATACGGTCTTACTCGTATCGATACGCTTCCCTAACTCGTACTGATACGCCTGAACGCGTATCGATACGCCTCTCTTATATTTGTGTAACGGCTCTTTTTTTAGACATGTATCGATACGCTTCCTCGAGTACCGATATGGTAGGCTGTAGAAGTGCATTTATGGTGGTAAGAGAGCGTTCTAACGGCTATAATCAATTCCCTAACCACCCAAACGGCTAGAAATAATGGAGAAGGTATAAAAACAAGCTCATTGAAGACCAGCAACAACTATTGAATCTAAGAGAAACATCCATACACAAAATCCAAGCTCAAGTGCCAAAATTCTCATTCATGTAAAATCATAAATTGTCTTTGAGTGAAATTCGTATCTTGTATTTCAGTTTGGGTTGAGTGCTTGTATTAAATGGGCAAAATTGTATTGAGAGATACTTCTTATTGCCTTCAAATTCTTCTTTGTAACCAAGTGAGGGTTTGGTCAATTTTGGGTAGAAAATTGACCAATTTTGTAAAGGTTTCCTCCTAAGCCTAGAAAAATGGGAAGACAACTAGTGAAATTGTTGGAAAATCCTTAGTGAGAGCTAAGGTAGTGAATGTAGAGTTCATTTGGAACTTGAACCACTATAATTGCCTTTGTCTTCAATTTTATTTATCAACTTCACTTTCAAAATTTTAAAAACCCAATTCACTCCTCTCCTCTTGGCTTTGATCAATCATTTGATCCACTCAACACTATCCAATGAAAAAAATTTAAAATCTTTTGATGCCTATGCCAACAGAATAGTAATGCCAAGCCGCTTGGCAATTGATCTCTAGTTTAGGGAAATAAAATTTCACTTAACACGTAGTATGCATCTACCTTAACAAACTTAAAATTTTTGAAACTAATCTCAGAATAAAAAAAATGATGCCATGGTAAAAAGAAACTAATAAGGCAGCAATGTTCTGCCAAGGCAATGAAAAAAATATGAACTCTCCTCTACCTTATAGATAATAAGTTACTTGGGGCTTCGTGATTTTCTCCCTCTTAGTTCTCAAGTCCAAAACTTTAAGATATGAGTTGAAGAGAAAACCTAATGATATTTGGATTAACGTGTGGGGTTCGTGATATGCTCCCTCTTATTTCTCACGCCAAACAATGTCACGAAGCAAGCTTAAATTAATGCCAACAAAAAAAACCTTGGCAAGAAAGAAAATCTGAGCTTAAGTAGTAAAATTAACTAAGGGAGTAAAAGGATACTTGATGCATATTGCCTACACATCATGCACTCTTCAAGCCCATAGACTAGAGTTATATTGTTGCACTTGAATTTTTTATCTGCTTAACATTATTACACAAGGATACATGATGACAGAAATAGAGCCAACTTCTGCTTGCCAGCATTTGTAAAATAATTCAGCACTTAGATAATTAGAAGAAGAAGAAGATAACGGCCATATCATCACAATGTTAATGATTTAATGAGCCAGTGACCAAAATCATAAATACAAAAAGTTAAATGGTAAAAGTAACCCAGCATATGGTAAAATAATTCAGTAAAGTTATATCTCATCTCCGCATCTTTACTCATAGCTTTGAAGACAACAATAAACTAAAAACAATTACATGTACCTCCCACCACATGATGACCATATATCTACCATGGTGAAACAATTGGTTTGCAAGACATGGATGGATGAACAAATTTTGCATAAAAAATTATGAAAATTATCTTAAATTTACAAATGATGCCCTCTTTGGCCTAAAATTCTAGAAAAAAATATTAATGTGCAGGCAAAAAAGCAACAGGTCAATTCCAATAGTTGAATGAGATTTTGATTGGACTAGCTCGATTCACCGGTGTGAAGTATTGCAGTCTCTTCGGAACAATGGGGGCTTGGAATTGCACATGAACGTGGGAGTCCAATGTCACTGCAAACCCTCACCCCTCCTTGATACTTCATCAGTTATCATTTCGGACTAACCAAGCAAGAACCTGAAAACATCGGTCAGCGAGATAACGCCTTCTACACGATTACTTCCGGCTTCCACGATGACAAGCCGTCTGACACCTGAATATAACATTCCAGGAAAATAACATCATATGTCAGATACTTTTATCACAATTGTAATGATACCTAACGGATCTAAAAGCTCATTCTCAGTCTTCAAGACGGAAAGCACAAACGTAATGGAGTTTAAGAGAGGGAGCGAGAGAGTCACCAGGGTTTGCCAATTGTTCCATCACTTTAAGCAACGTATCAGTACGCAAACACATCTGACATCTTTGACTTCTCAGCTCATAAGGAGTGCTAGAATCTTGTCCCAATTGCAACGCCTAATGAATAAATAGACAAAAAGGATTAGCTAACAAGTTTTCTGCGATATAAGAAGATTATCAGTTCCCAACTATTAGGATCGGCTCTGCATTTAGCATCGGATAGACCTCATACAATAACTGTCCTAGCTCGACCGTATCTTTTGTTTCATTTCTTCTGGAACAAGCACAAAGACACTTGATTATGGACATACTACCAGAAATTCAATGCCTAAACTTGGTAAAATGAAATGGTTGAATAATTGGATAATGAAGTTCAATGCTAGCCAGATTAGGCAAAATTTATATGTTTCAATGCAACAACAATATGTTATTTGTAACAAGTAGTTTTGTTGGTCGGTTAATTGGTCATTTTATTCATGAAATTGGTTGGAGGTATTAACTTGGATACAACAAAATAATTTTATTAGGTCTAATCTACTTATTTGATCTGGCTAAGCATCTTATATCAGAATTTAGAAATTCCATGGCTCGAATTTTTACTATTTAGGTATATTGCCGTCGCCCATTCTAACTAAGAGATTGAAAGGAATTTCAGAAGTGGGGGAAAGCAGGGAAGAAAGAAACATAGAAATAGAAACTATTTCCGAAGTACATTAGTTGGAATATGGGAACTAATCTTAGTTTTCACCTATGTTATTTAAGCTATGGAGTGAATGTAGATATGGGTATGTATCCAAACACGGATATGCTCAACCTTTTCCAATCTTTTTCATATATTTACAGAATTATACCCTCATACCCACGTCCAAATACGTGTTAGAAATTAGTGTAAGACATGGATACATCAGGAAAATTGAAGAGTCAAAACAACATAGGGGGGCAAGACAAAAGGAGAACAAATTCAAAATTTGGGGGTAATCATTTCTTGAGTAGAGTATTTGGACTTGCCCCAAATAGTATCCACTCCGGCCCTAAGATTTCAACACATCCAAATGCATAAACGATAGAAAAGGAAAAACAGAAGTTACACCAGTTACCTGATAAACAGTCATGTCATTTAGGTTATGAGTATAAGCTCTTCCTTTTGCCAAAGCTGTTATGTCACTGAAAAAGAAAATTATGAACGAAAATCACCTTCAATCCAAGTTGATTGTAAGTTTTGCATGCTAGAAAGATAATCAATCAAGAACATCTTACCTCCGAGAATATACATCCAGTAATGAGTCATTATCGTCAACTATAGGTATTGAACTTACTCGAGCTGAGAACAAAAACAGCAAAACCTTATCATAACAATATATCACACATAAATACGAGAATATCTCTCATCAATTTGAGGTGGCCTCTTAAGGAATTAAACCTAACCCAGTTCTCCTTATCACTCCCTTACATATCGTAAAATGTTGACAAAACAGGAAACATACCTTGAACTAGCATATTTAATGCTGAACTAAGAGAAGCATTAGGTCTCAGCATCGCAAATGGCCGACTGTTGGATTCTCCGATTCTTGGTACCCATGTACCGAGAGGGATAGCACAAATTGGTAATTGTAGCATGGGGAAAGAGCCAGAACAATGTTTAAAATACCTGCATACACCTAGAAATCAAACCCCATTGGTCAGGGAGAAAGAAATCATTTATTTTTCAACAAATAAAGAGAAAAACACATTGTTAATCAACAACACTATGAAAAGGCGCACATTTTAGTATTCCAGAAAGCGACGCGAGATGTAATAACTGGGGAAATGAACCATCTTCTGAGGATGAATGGATGACAGGAATTGTGGCGACACCATTTTGCAAAAATTTCAAAGCTACATCCTTCAAATTATCACATGGCCCAGCCTGCATAACCAAAAGGGGTCAATAACACCACTCACATATCCCTGAACGTAGCATGAACTTGTTTTCTCATTGAATATGATTCATAAAAATGCACTACAGCCACATTGGAAGTTGAGCTGAAATAAGATTCTGGCAAGACATCATAGCAAAACAAATATCTAGTTATAGTGGTCACCATCCAGACCTCGACTCACACTGCACCTAGATAATGTATGCATACGCCAATACTAAACACAAACATAAAAACATGAATGGAGAAACAGCTCACTTCATTTGCGAAAACAAACAGAAAACATATGGCAAAGTACTAAAACACTAACAAAGATAATTTGTCTTGGAATTGGCCTTCCATGCCCGTCAACTTGCCCATTCATGTATGCCTTTCCTTCTTTCCAAGCAGAAATAGTGTGTGTTTCAAGCTCTTCCTCTGTCAAATTTGATCCATGATTTCCAAGCTGCATAACAACACGAGTATGCATTAAGTGAATATGCAAAAAAACAAAATCAATTTATCAGACTATTATTTAGTTTAATATTGAGGAACTTTCTATAGTTAGTTGGAATCGGAAGAAAATGAAAAATCTCAGTCAAGTTTGGAAGACTTTCCGGCTAAAAAATACTTTATAAAGCATTATGAACATACCTCTCTAAGAATCAAAATAAAATCCGAAGCACTAATAACTCCAACAAACTTCCCCTTGCTTAAGTCCCAAAGAGGAGCCACAGGGATACCCTGAAAACAGCTTGACACAGAAAAGATAAGTATCCAAGCTCTTTATCAGCAACAATCAAATAGACGTGAATGTTACCAAGAATGCAAGAAAGGTCCATGGAGAAATCTAGATACATCTACAGCTAGAAAAGGGTCTAAGAGGCAACGGTTAGCAAAGGAAAAATACAGACATTTCCTCCCTATCTTTCGGAACATATCTTAACCAACAAAACGATCAGGAACCGCACAGATATCCCAAAAACAATAACTAAATTCTAACCTCTGAATAAACTAAACAGATACCTGCTCAGCCAGAATATGAAATGCTTGTTTGACAGGCAAATCAACAGCCAAGGCGACAACCTGCGGGACAGATCTGCCTAAATTAGCGAACTGGAAGTAACATGACAAGCAGAGAAATGTGTATATCATGGAGGAAGGCCAATAGGAATGCATCCAAACCTTGCCTGACTCAGGTAGTAACTCATAAGCCGTATGTGCGGCCAAGAAGGCAGATATTTGACGACGGGCAGCCTGTACATCCTCTTCTGAAATCCTAGGCATTGCTTGATTTAATATAACCGCAGAAAGTTGATGCTGGTGTGGCAAAAAGATATCAAAATCCACTTACACAAGAAAGTAATCAGAAATAATAAATGAATAAATAAATATATGATGTATGTACTGAGCGTCCATTAAGAACTAAAATGAAAGCATCAAAACAGAAAAGACTACATTGCTTGCAATGCCTGTCTAATCTCTGACAAGTTTTAATATAAAAAAACAAATCAGTAGTGTCCATTTGACATTGCAATTGGAATTGCATTTGACTGCAAACTTAAGCCAAACCAGGTCAAATTTTTGACATCCATTGCAGAACTAGGCTAAAAAGGGAAAAATAGTTCAGGAAATGTTATGTATAAATCTGTACTATGGCACTGTAATACACTTGCATGTTATTAAGAATCTCTGAAAGAGGTTATACCTGAGGGACGACCTCTGCAGGTACAGGTCGAGTGTCGAAAGTGTTAACCATTCCATATTCACCATTCCTATGAGGTTGTTGGTCATCATGTCGCCATTCACCATCAACAAGAAACTTGTACTACACGTAAGAACCAACACAAATGATCAAATAAAATACAAACAACAAGGTCATAGCTAAGAGATTTGGATTCACATGCTCAATAAGTTACTCAGATTCAACTGTAAGTATCAAACACAGGTAAGTTTCTAAAATGTGTATTTGGAGTGTGCTTGGAAGGTTATATCGTCGCGCCACGTAGCCATATCCAAAAATGCATCAAATATGGGTATCGGATACGGATAATTCAAGAAAAATGAAAGCCGCAGCAATAATGATCAAAATTACCAATGTTTCTAAAAGTTTGAATTCCCAATTCCTATAGAGCAAACTAACCACCAACCTCATGAGAACCATGTGGCACGGCACAAACAGCTTTAAATACATTGGGGGAACCTTCAACCTGTGACATTCGCACGAGCTCAGTCCACCTTCAATTCCAAACGATTAACCATTAATTCAAATACTAATCATACACCTAAATACCATATCAATAACATGTTAAAAGAAAGAGAAATGATTTAAAGTCTCACCCATTGAAAGAGCCGGATACGGAGACACTTCTTCCGCCATACGGCCATGTAAATTGAACTGGAAACAACACCATGCCTGCTGTGGAAACTCTGCCGGCATCCCTCGCCGGATTCATATCGGAAGCAAACATTTGGCAGCCGCCTTTTTTAATTGAATTAATCCTTTTTAACAACCAAAGGGGAAAAACACTTTTTTTAGCAATCAACACCCTTTTTATCAATTTTCTCTTCAGCTATCACTGCAAATAAAGAAAATTAAAAGGAAAAAAAAAAGTCAATAAAGCAACAATAATAACATCAAAGACTTACCTTTTACTTGATTGCACGGACAACCCGAATTTTTTAGGAAACAAAAAGGTGAGAATTGGAAGTCGACAAACAATGGAGGCAAAAGGGTCGAATTTGGTGGGGGAAATTCTGTTAAATTTAAGGGATAGATAAATAAAAATCCAAATCTGAAAAGGGGTTGCAAAAAGAAGAAAAAAGATTGAATTTTTCCTGAATTTATTGAATGTTGGTGAAAGCCTGAAAGGATCGAGATTGGGGTTTTTGCGATATGACCGAATCTGTTTGTTTTTGTTGTTAAATGATAAAAATTTTGCAAACCCTAAGGAAGAAAATATGAAAGCTTTGAAAGGGACGTTGAAGGGTAAATCATCGTCGTTGTCTTCGGGTAAAATATAAGGAGATTTCGATGCTGAAAGTGAAAGGGGGCCTCTCTTTTTTATTTTTATTTTTATTTTTTCCTTGTTATTTTTGTTTGATTTGATGATTGTAGAAATACATTGAATGTGATGACTTAAATGAAGTTTTGTGATATTAATTATAAATTAGATTATGTCGGATGAATGAAAATATTTTATATGATCATGTTTGATAATTAATAGATAGATGGTAGTTGATAATAGATAATATCAAGGTATAAAGTTAAAAATGTATTTGATATTAATTAAATAGTCACTTTAATTTTTTTTTAAATAATTTAACTTTCAACTTTTCATTTTAAGTCAAATTATTCTCTTTATAGATAAAAACTCTTAATCAAATAACGGTAAAATGATATGACAGGTCTACATAGAAGTGCACGCTATCATGACAGTATCATACAAACAAATGTGTTACTTGAAAAATGTAGCATCTGTCAAAAAATAATGTTATAAAATATAAGATTGTTTTTTTATTGACGTGTCATTTAGTCAAATCCTTTCAAGTTGTTTATGTTAATTGACCAACAATTTTCATACGTAGAGAGATCATTTTAACCCAAAATAAAATATTGAGAGTTAAATTACTCCCAAAAGAATGTAGATCAAAGTGACTACTAAATTCTCTAACTTTGCCCAGCTCAACAATCTAAATTTGTCCCATATTAATTTTTTGGCTCAATTATTTTAACTTTGTCTCATTATTATTTAAAATTTATTATTGATAAAAATATAGAAAAAAAATATTTTAAAAACCCTCAATCGAGTAGTTTTAATATATAATTATGGTAAAAAATAATTATTGATAACTAAAAAATAATTATTTAAATAATAAATAATATATAGATCATTCGTATATGCTTAGTAATATTATGTTAAAAAAAATTTATAATTTAATTAATATTAATAGATACTATAAAATACTGATAATTAAAAATTTATTCAAACAAGTATCGAATATAATTATATTATTTTATGTCATTTTGCTTGTTTAAATAATCAAACATCTATAAGCTATCAATTAATTTTATCAAACACTATACAATCAGTTAATATAATTCGCTAGTTAAATAAACTAATATTATCTACTTACAGTTAATGTAATCTGATATCAATTATCCGTTAATTATCAAATAGAATGAGATGACGTATAAATTGTACCGTGGACGTAGATATAAATTCAAACATGCAGAACACTATTTTTCTGTCACTGTAATAACTATAGATACGTGTATTATATCCGTATAAATGCTCAAAACCTTTCCATAAAAAGATAAAATATTTATGTTCAAGATATTTTTATTTAAATATATTAAAAATTAATTATAAAAAACAACAATCTCTCAAAATTAATTTTTTTAGAACAACTCAAGATTAATTCTTGAAATAACATCATTTCATATACTTAAACGAAGACGCATCACGTTATTTACACCATCTAAAATGCGCGTTTGATAATTATGATTGAAAAAAATCTTCTTCTTACATAGAAGGTGTGTTTCATCATCCGCGTCTTTCAAGGATTTGAACAAATAAATTAAAAAAAGTGTTATACCGCACGTGTAGTTTTTTTACTTCACATGGATCCAATTAAAAAAATTAAGGGTAAACTATACTAATGACCACCGAACTATGGGATTGATGTCGATTTGACCACTATATTTTTAATTGTGTTAAATATACCACATAACTATTTAATTGGTTGGTTCTAATGTAGCCACTTGTCGTTAAATCCTAACGGAAAGATGATGTGGCAGTTAAAAACAAATTGGTATAATTACACATTTAATCCATATTACTTACGCATTCTATCAATTTAGTCCTAATTTTTTTTAATAAAACAATTAATTATTTAATTAAGTGATGTCATGTGTCACCACCTCATTGGAGGACTTTAACTATTTATATTTGGGTTAATAATTTTATTTTACCCTCCAATGAGGTGGTGACACGTGTCACCACCCATTAAAGGAAGAAAATAAAATTTACTCTACAATGAGAGTAGCATAGTTCAAACCAGGGCCCTCTTGGTGAGAGGTGCGCTTGTTTACCACACATTTGTGATTTGTTGTACAACATTTATTATTTATCCTTACTGCAAGCAGCTGTGTGTTGAAGAATGACCAATTGTTGATGTTTCCATTTGAGTTAATAATTTTATTTTACCCTCCAATGAGGTGGTGACACGTGTCACCACCCATTAAAGGAAGAAAATAAAATTTACTCTACAATGAGAGTAACATAGTTCAAACTAGGGTCCTCTTGGTGAGAGGTGCGCCTGTTTACCATCAAGTCAAACACACATTTGTGATTTGTTATACAACATTTATTATTTATCCTTACCGCAAGCAGCTGTGTGTTAAAGAATGACCAATTGTTGATGTTTCTATTGACAAAGTTGAAGAAAATATCGATGCATCCTTGGCAAAATACAGAAAGCGTCCATCAGGTTGCATCATCCAAGATAAATCCAATGCCCATTGCAAGGTTTGTGTGTAAATCTTTTAGGGGAAATTGATGGTTTGCCAAAAAATTAAGATCAATTTTAGCTGATTTTCAGGTGATTTGGGTGGAACACCTTGAGTGCCAGAAAAGTACTGCCCATACCTTGTACCGTACCATTGTTAGCAGTGGTCTGGCCTTTGGTGCAAGGCATTGGATGGCAACATTGCAACATTAGTGTGAAAGGCTCGTTTTCTTCATGGCAACCAATGTTCCTACTAAGGATTCAACTAGTAAGCTTAAGTTGTGTCCATTTTGTTAACAATATGTATGTTCTTTTTCGGTCATCAAGGAAAGTTCTCGGACTAATGCTTGAAATTTTAGGAGTTGCAACACTAGTTGGAAGGAAGAGCATTCTGAAGTTGGCCCAGAGAATGACGTGGAGCTTTTGTCATGCAATTGGGGCATCAAGCTATCATACCTGAATAAAGCCACTAGCAAGACAGGGGAAGACATTAGAGTTTCTTCCAGGAAAAAACTTAAATGACCTCGGTGAACCTCTTGGGGTCATCGTTTGTGTCATCTCTTCTATTTGGTTTCCTGTCTCTCCGACTCTTTTGTTTGATTTCTTGAGAGACGAATCTCGTCGCAATGAGGTACTTATGTCAATTAGATTCATAAAACAAGAATCGGTGTGAATACTCATTTGATGATCTTTTCTCTGCAAACTTTAGTGGGATATCATGTCAACCGGAGGTCTGGTGCAGTCCATTGCGAACTTGGCCAAAGAGAAAGATCGTGGCAATGCAGTAACAATTCAAGTACGTTCCTTAGCCCCCCCTCCGAATCATATATAACATTCTAAGTTGAATCATGTTTTCTGTTCAGATAATGAAGTCAAAAGTGAACAGCTGGGTGCTCCAAGATAGTTGCACCAATTCTTTTGAATCCATGGTGGTCTTTGCTCCTGTAGACATAACTGGTATACAATCGGTGATCACATGATATGACTCCAGCAACATGGCCATATTACCTTCAGGGTTCTCAATCCTTCCGGACGGGCTTGAGTCAAGGCCATTAGTGATCAGTTCTAGGTACGAGAAGAGCAATGATACAATGCGTAAGTAATAGGGATTAAATGTTGTACAACAAATCACAAATGTGTGTTTGACTTGATGGTAAATAGGCGTACCTCTCACCATGAGGACCCTCGTTCGAACCCTACTACTCTCATTGTAGAGTAAAAATTATTTTCTTCCTTTAATGGGTTGACACATGTCACCACCCCATTGGAGGGTAAAATAAAATTATTAACTCAAATATAAATAGTTAAAGTCCTCTAATGAGTTGGTGACATATGGCATCACTTAATTATATAATTAATTGTTTTATTAAATAAAAATTAGGACTAAATTGATAGAATGCGTAAGTAATAGAGATTAAATGTGTAATTTTATCAATTTGTTTTTAACTGCCACATCATCTTTCCGTTAGGATTTAACGGCAGTGGCTACATTGGAACCAATTAAATAATTATATGGTATATTTAACACAATTAAAAATATATTGGTCAAATCGACATCAACCCCATAGTTCGGTGGTCATTAGTATAGTTTACCCAAAAATTAAAATTACATAAATCTAAATTAGATCGTGTCGGCATGTGTCATCACTTGATTGGATGAGAAAAATAAATAAAAATAAATAATTAAATCCCTCCAATAAGGTGATAACACGCGTAAGCACCTAATTAAGTGATTAATTTATTTAATTAAATTAAAATCATGACCAAATTGATATAATAGGTAACTAGCATAGACCAAATGTGTAGTTATACAAATTTTCATTAACTGTCGCGTCGCCCCTCCGTTAGATTTTAACGTTTGGTGATTTGATTATAACCAACTAAATAGTTCGATCGTCAAATTTTCAGTTTTTTAGCTGGGTGGTTAAAATAGAACAGATCGAATAGTTGAGTGGTTATCTAAATAGTTTACCCTATATTTTAAATGACGCGAAGAAAAATTAAAATTTCCTTTGAACACGACCTTCAATTTCCTTAGAAATCCAGCAACCATCATCAAAATCTTATTCTCACTATGCAACTAGATGCTTATGTAGTGATGTAAGAGAGGTAATGAACATAATCAATCTTGCATATATACTCCGATCATAGTTATGATTACGTCGATAAATTATTACAAAAGTGATATAATCATATTAGACCGTCAACATTCCCTGATTAGGGTCGTGTGCCGCGATGGCTACATGAATGCAAAACAACCACAAATGTTGTAGATGTGAACCCTGCCACAAGATAAAAAACGCGTCACAGACAGAAAAAATCGTATTACAAAGACAGACGAAACAAATACAACATGCGCGTAAAAATGATAAATTGAAGACAAAAACATTTTTATTGGGAACTAAAAAAATAAAAATAAAATAAATTATTAGCTATCGACAACCAGCACATAGTTGATGTCGTCACTGACAATAAAAAAGAAAAAAATTAAAAGAAAACAACTATAAAAAGAGAGCTGTTAGAGTTTAATTACTTTGTTGAGAAAAAAGTTATTTATGATATCTTTGTTCGTGTCACAATCATGCTAACCTTTAATTTGTAGACACGAAGTTTATCAAATCATTCTTACTAATGTATAAGCAAACAGTAAAATCTGCTAGCATCAATAGTAGTTCCAAATCTAACACATGCAACTGAAGCTTCCAATCAGTGAAGAGCAAGTCATTGTAAATTGTTCAGCTTCAACATAAATAAAACTACATATTGTATTTTTTTTGTGAGCATGGATAAATATATGGGTGTTGAGAATAGTCGCACTCTTTACATGAAATCGTACACATGTCCCTAAGTGTGAATTTTGGTATCATAGTTTTAACTGCAACGGCATCCGTTGATGGCTTGTATGTTCCCTCAAGAGTAAATATTTAAGTAGTATCCATTTTTACAGATGAAAATTTCCCCAGTGTCATCCTGTCACAATTACAAATTGGATATGCATTATATACATTTGTTGTGTTGTTATAAAAGATTGGGTCATTAAAGTTCAACATATTTCTTGTGAGAAAAATATGTGTGACGACCACTCGGCGTAGGATCAATGTGATGCCTTATTAGTTCTTGAAGAGCCACATGCAAGTTTAATCTTTCTTTTTAAACAAAACAATCTAAAAGCATTTTCACACTACACTTCTCAAAAACAATGTCAAAATGGTTGCTTTTGAAAAGTACATTTAGATTCAAAAGTATTTTTGAGGTCAAAAATAATACAAAGATGGTAGCTTTTCAAACCAAAAATGCATTTTCAAAAGTTAAAATTTCTAATTTTTTAACTTTTTTCAAAAATACTTTTGAGTATAATTACTCATTTGTCCTCGTTTATATAACCATTTTTTATTTCTTTAAAAATAATGTCTAAAATAAATATTTTATCTACTTAAAAGTATTTTTTGACAACAATATGAAGTACTTCTATTTTAAATCAACCAATACATAAAACACTTTTCAAAAACAATTCTCAAAAACACTTTTACACCCCACTTTCTAAAAATAATACCAAACTGATTGTAAGAAAAATTAAGATTAATATTCATAGGAAAGTAAAGTTAAAATCAATTTACTACAAATTTTAATGAATGGTTCTAAGTTATTTTATTTAAATGTTATTTAAAATAAAAAATACCCTTATAAAAAATATTAGTTATCCTTTAAACAATAAGTAGTTTGTCTTTTAATAATTAAATACCCTTTAAACAGAGGCTATTTTTCTCTCTTTTTAACTTAGTTGATGTCCAATTAACTAATGATACTAATTCAATCATTGGTTTAAATATAACATAAATAATCGATGTAACACCATCGACCCGAATGTCACATTTAGAACTCAAGCCCAACCCAAAATCATACAATATTGTAACTAGATTTAGCTCAAACCACATTCATTCATAAATTCATTAAATTTGAAACATTTCAAAATAGAATAATAGTTAAAACGTTACATGACGAGCTTCATTTAAAAATACATAGCTAAAGCATTCGACACTTAAGTTAAAATCACAAATATGAGTTAAAATACAATCATAGAGTCCTACGAATACAAAGCTCAAATAATCTAAGTATTGTACTCGGACAACAAGTCGATGCCAAAGTCCTATTCCGATGGTGCTTCGACGATGCACGTCAACCTCCTAACCTGCGAATGAAAACAACAATTCCGAACGTTGAGCTAATGAAGCTCAGTGGATACACTTTCACTCAATCATGCTTTATGAAAATCATAAATAAGCGGATGCAACTAAAGATGATAACATGTCAATGCCATCATATCAATAGGGCGCAACCTCTAACTGCCTAAACACGTATATCAATAATAAGAATGTAAACAATCTCACATAGCAACTATATGTATAATACCAACAAACCTAGAGTGAGGCCCAGTTCCACTAAGCATCAGTGTTGAGTTGATCAATTTAATGTGGTTTGGCCAAGAGGGGGTGAATTGGCTATTTAAAATTTATAGAAGCAAAAAGGAAATTGAAAAATGGAGGATAAGGCAATTTATAGTGGTTCAAGCTTCTAATAAGCTCTACATCCACTACCTTAGCTCCCACTAAAGATTTTCAGCAACTTTCACTAGATATTCTTCCCCTTTTCTAGGCTTAGAAGGTAACCTTTACAATTGGACAATCGTTCTACCCAAATATTGACTCAAAAGACTCTCTTTACAAAGAAGAATTTGGAAAAAGAAAATATCTCTCACAAGATTGAATATTTTGCCCAATTACAAACAAGCACTCTCCCAAACTTGAACTAAAGATTGACAATAGGAATTTCAACAAGTTGGGTACAAGATTTGACTCTATTTAGCACAAGGATTTGGAATATAGCTTGGATGTTGCAAGAAGGTTCAATGGTTGTTGTTGGTGCTTTGGAGACTTGTTTATATACCATTGCATTGATTTCTAGCCGTTCTGGTGGTTGAGATCATCAATTGAGCTGTTGGGCTTCATTTTTCTCGCAATAAATGCACTTCTACAACCTACCCTATCGATACTCAAACAACCGTATCGATACTTGTCTCAAAACAGAAAGAGTCGTTGTGCGCATTTAAGATGGCATATCGATACGCTATAAAGGGCGTATCGGTACGAGCATATTATAAAAATAGGGGCGTATCGATACTCTATGACCGTATCAATATGAATTTTGCTAACTAAAATCCTGAGAAAAACTTTTGTAAAAAGTGTATCAATACGCTATATGGGCGTATCGATACGATCTAACGACCGTTTGAATTTTGCTAAAATTATAACTGACAAGCAACAGTCAAAAACTTTAAATGCAAAGATTAATCGAATCAGATCAAACCGTACGATACGGGGACTAATCGTATCGATATGTTATGCCTTAAAGTTAAGCCCAAATAAAATACCGTATCGATACAGGTAAAATCGTATCGGTACGCTTTTGTTGATTAAAATTCTAGAACCTAAAAACCATATCTATACAGTTATAGCGCATCGATACGCCTTGGCGTCCAAACATGTTTTGGGCTATTAACACTTAGAAAATTTTTCTTGAAACAATTTATTTGACTTAGAAATATTTTGGTTCAAGTTTTCTTGTCAATTTGTGAGATTTTGAAATACTTAAAAATTTATTTACTTTTACATGTAGGTTTAGACTCTTTGTTATATCAAAATCAAATTAGGTTTACAATCAAGTACACCCACTATGAGTGAGGCCCAGTCCCACTAAGCATCGAGTTCATACACTCATGCTTAATATATTTAAAAAATTTTAACCATGGTGTTGCAACACTCTCTTTTCACATGGGTGTTCGAAATCCCATTAAACAATGTGACTCATCCATAATAATGCTCGTACATGGCATACATTCATTATTAGATCCACCAAGGATCCTTATTAATACAACACAACAAGTCACCCAAGTTTTTAATTAAGTTATTACCCAATAAGCTTGTATATGAGGTTTAAAACTCAGTTTCTCGATTTTACTATTTATTTTACCACTTTAAAAACCCATCGGGCCTTAGTCCTCGAATTATAGGTCCCTCGAACTCAAAACATATTTTTCGGGCAGATTGCCTAGTGAGTACCGATACTCACCAATGCATACCAATACACTTTGGGTACCGATACCCATCCCAAATGTACCGATACTCAAGTACCACTCAAAGGGGGTTTGTCCTTTAACCCTGTACTGATACACGAGGTCGTGTACCAATACCCATATTGTACCGATACACTTTTTCATCACTAAAATTTGGATGGAACAAGGGGTACCGATACTTCATTTGGGCGTATCGATATGCCTTTTAAGAAAAGTTTGGTTTCACCAGTTTTAACACGGGTACCGATACGCGTTCAACCTGTATCGGTAGTCGAACCCAGAACTTGCTTTTTAGAGTTTGTAAATCACATCCTTAGCCTCCAAAACCCAAGGTTAACACTCTAATGCGAACATACAAATTATGGGAGGTGGTTTAAGTGGTTTCCTACCATTTTAAGATATATTAACACCAATCTTAGGATTTACCATTTTAGAAGTCTCAAGCATTCAAGCAACCAAAATATCAACCAAACCAAAAAGCAATTAAATTAATGATTTCCAGGAATACCTCTGAAAAAGAAGCCTTTCCCTTAGCTCAAGCCTTCCTCTTTTTTTGGTCCTTGGAGTGCTCTCCAACCTCCTTAACTATAATCAAATATTGTAAAATGAGTTGCAATACCGCTGACAGATTAAAAGGGTTTAAAAGTATAATTCTACAACAAGGAGTGGAGTCAACACCCCTATTCTGTTCTCTTGTTTAACCCCCACCAAAAACTCATCCTTCACCAAACTTAATGAATCTTACCTTAAAATATAAATCTTTGGCAGGTAATAATAACACTCTTAAATGGAAATCTGAGATTCACAGCTCAAAACACAAAGATTCAACTTTTCTCTTTGAGGTGGGAGCTAAAAGATCAAGGTGGATGAAGGTAGAAGACAAAGAGAGATAAGGATGAGCTTATTCTCTTACTTTTCTGCAAAGAATTAAAGAGTTATCTTTTCTTCATTCTTCAAAAAAAAAAGAAGAGAATTTACCATCATACTCTCCCATCATTTTCTCAACCCAACACCCAACCAAGAACTCAAGCCCAAAATCAAAATATTAGCCTACTAAAGCTCACAAAGGCCCAAACTCCTAGCCCAAACGCGATGCCCACACTTCGAGTAAATTCAACCTTCGAATTCTAAAATTCGGGTCGTTATAATCGATAATACTGACTCGATCATATGATTAAATATAATATGAATAAATAATTTTTTATATAGACAAGGGCAAAGCTATTAACAGAATGAGAGTGACATGTATCTCCAAATTTTGATAATATAAAAATTAATAGCATAATTTGACGTAATAACTTTTACAAGTATTGTTTGAGGTAAGACTGAAATTTTAAAATTTAAAAAATATATTGACCAATTAGAACTTTCACACAATTATAAAGATTATTAGAAGAATTTGAAAAAAACACACACCAAGGACATATAGAGGGAAAGAGTTGCCTTCATGTGGAAGAAAAAAAAATCCCTTTTGCACCATAAAATGCGAAAGATTTGGTATGATTACAATCATGGGAGCTTTTTTATACCTAACCACACACAAATAAAATCCGATAAACGTTGTCGTTTTGCACGAGTTACAAACTGTCTCAAGTTTCTCACGCTCCTGCCTCCCACGCGCCATCAACGGAATTTTGTATTTTACTGTTTTATTTTTAATAAATATATTTTTTTAATTTTTAGGACGAAAGTGTGAATAAATTTTCTGGAACCAAAGAAAGGGACCGAAAAAACGAAACTCGGCACCGCGTCGCGGAACGAGTCATTCCCGAGTCGGCGCCACACTCGTCGATCTTTACAATCTCCGTCGTCTGGTTATCGATATCTCTCTGATCGTGAGTTAAAAGAAATAAAAGGCAAAAAAGAAGAATATTGATTAACGGATTTTGTCAATTTCGATTGATATTAGAAGGGATTGTTTATGTAATATATATGTATATATATATTTCTTTTATTTTTCGTAGGATTCGCGTCGATTTTGGGTGATTTTTCTGTGGGTTTTGTTGTTTTTTTTTATATTTTATTTTTAAATTTTAGTGATGTTGGATTTCCTGAAAGGTGCGGAATTTGAGGGGTTAAGGTTTTTGCGAGGTTAGGGTTTTTGGAGGGGTGATGGGTTTGGTGATGGATGAAAATTCCGAGCTTGAAGAAGGAGAAGCTTGCTTTCACGAAGATGAAGACGACAATATTAACCCCGATACCGCGTTCTCTTACATTGTAAGGGTCTAATTTCTGGAGAAAAATCCAATTATTTTTTGCACCTCTTTTCTCTTTCCGAAACTTGTAATTGTGCCATTTGAGTTTTGGGTAGGAATTAGGCTGGATTCAGAGGTCCATTACGCATTTATGATACTCTGTAGGCAATGCAATTGTATTAAGCTTTGTTGCAAGTAATGGTTAGTTTGAAATTATGCTTAGTTTTTAGGCAATGTACTTATCAGCATAAGTTGTGCCTCTCAATGTGCATTAGGGTTCTGAGGCTTTAAGTTTGAATTTATTTGTGGTTTATGACCATTGATTCACTGATACAATTTGTTGGTTGTGAAATGGTGAAGACTGATGATGGTGAATGAGATGATATTTTTCACTTCTTTTGCATACTTAGTGGTTGTCTAGGTTAATTTTTCATCAGTAGGAGTGTTAAAAAAACAACTAAAAGGGTGTATTTTTAAAAGACTGCTTGATGCCTTTGCACGGTTTTATAGCTAGTTATGCGATGTGACATGATAATGATAAACTAGACCATTGTAAATCATTTCCTAATTTATTACAAGTTTGAAATCAGGTTACTTTATTACTAATAATTTTTTGACATATTGCTTGAGAAAGCGGAGGCTGAGAAAAGAAAGTAAATGATAATCTGAACTTCATAAAACACTGGTCTCTCAGCAGAAATTGGCCTGTATGATCTCCGAATTTTCCTCAACACTCTTGATTTTTTTTTATGTTGATACTGTTTGCTGAATGCCCAATTAAATGTGATTAACTTTATTGTTTACTTAATTTATTTTATCTAATTTGTATTTGAAATGTTGAACTGTAATCAGTTCATATGTTATTGTTAAACTACTGAAAAGAATGAACTTCAAGATGCTTATAACAGTTGTTTTTTCGTGCTTATTATAGATGTACTTCAATCTGGTCTATATGTCAGTTTTAATTTACATTAACTTTCAAAATTCTCCACGTTATTCTGGTAGTAATATGGGACATTAATTATGTCTTAAAGGATGAGAAGATTAAAAACGTTTTGGGCCATTTTCAAAAAGATTTTGAAGGTGGAGTTTCTGCAGAAAATTTGGGTAAGTGGTTGATCGCTGTTTTAACAAAATTGAAGTTATATTACAAGCTCAATGTTTTTCATTGAAGATGATGACTTGGACTTAAATTATGCTTTCAGGGGCAAAATTTGGTGGATATGGCTCTTTTTTGCCTACCTATGAACGTACTCCTCCAAGATTATTACGTCCGAAGACGCCACAGAGAAACTCCTCAACCAAAAATTTCTCTATGGAGGTATACGGATGATATCCTTGCTATAGTTTGGTCATTTCTTCGGAAAAAGATGTCCCTAGCTGTTGCTTTGACAACTTAATAAAGTTCTAGTTTACTTGAGTGCTGTGGGTTGTGTTACCATACAGGGTGCATCTCAGAATTTGAAAGCTCCTCCAAATGCACCCCCAACTGGGAGACCAGGGAACATCTCCTGGCCAAGTGACAACATTGCAGCTGAACATGATACACATTTGACTTCTGCTCAAGTTGCTAAGAAGTCTTCCTTGAAGGATGAGAGTTTTAATAGAGCAGGGAACATCTCCTGGCCAAGTGACAATATTGCAGCTAAACATGATACACATTTGACTTCTGCTCAAGTTGCTAAGAAGTCTGCCATGAAGGATGAGAGTTTTAACAGAGCAGGGATTCCAAGTGACCAGAAGACATTGAAGTTTCGAATTAAAATGAGGTCTGATAAAAAAGAACAAAAAATTGCTGCAATCTATAGCGGTCTTGGGCTTGATTTTTCTCCATCTTCGTCATTGGGGAACAGTCCTAATGAAAGTGGAGGATCATTAAAGATATCTCAAGAAACCACTAGCAAATCACCCTCTAGAATTCTTCAGGTAGAGGTTTCTTTTGGTTGTTTTCAGGTCTGCATATGAACTAGGGAAGGATGGATTGATATTTTCTGCCTTTAAACAGGTTATGACTTCCAATCATGTCCCTGGTGGTGTGCTCATATCTCCTATTCATGAAAGCCTGCTATGCTTATTAAGAAGGGAAATGGAAAGACCTTCTAGAGAAAATAAACCTATCCCATTGCTCAAGGCATGTCAAGAACATCCTTCCGTGTTAATAGATGAGTCTGTTTTGGGTAATAGAAAACAATTGAATGAGAAGAAAACAAAATTTTTAAACGGGAAAAGTGAAGAGCTGGTGGAATCAAAGCATGGAAATTGCATGAATGTTGAGAGTGGCAATACATTGCACGTAAAAAAGAAGAATGAAACTGAGATTGCAGGAGGGGGGTCATTGCCCAATGACTTGAAACACACAGCTCCATCTAGTTCAGAGAATATTGCTATGGAAGCCACCGCCAGGGTATGTGATGTCTCTGCAGAAGCTAATCAGAATGCATTGAGGGGTAGATTGTTTTCCTCTGACTCTGCAGAGGAGGATTCTTTGGAGTCAATATCTGGAAGGAGCAGATTGAGTGGCAAGAAAAAGAAGCGGGATAAGCGGAGTAGTTTGGATGAAAAGGGTTGGGAACAAAGTGTAGATAATTCCAATAAGAATGCTTCACTCGACCTTGGGGACAATGTTGGAAGCAAATGCTACCAAAAGTATGCTCCTTCCAAACTTGGGGAAGATTCAAAAACAAAGGTTGGTCAGATAGCTACATTTTGTGAACAAAATAAAGTAAGTATTCCCTCCAAGAAGGAAAAGACATTGTTTCAGGTCAAGAAGTCAAACGGTAGCAAAAATACAGGAGAAGTTGCTGATTTGATGAAGGAAAGCTTGAGACCTGATGTGGGTGCGACCCTTAAAGATACCACTAGTTCTAGTCAAGGTTTTCCTTCAGGTAAAGAAAAAAATCGGAAATTGAAGTTACAAAAGGATATTAATAAGGGCCAAGATAATCATAGAGATGCACTGGAAACAAATTCTGAACAGAAAAGTGGCCAAATGGAGCCAACAATGAGGCATTTTCAGAATAGGCCAAAAGGTTATGGTCCAATGGATTTTGAGAAGGAGCATGATGGCTATTTGGATAAGTCAAAGATAAAATTTAGTGGTAGAATGGTTGATAACCAGCTGTCTGGAGTGGATGCTCCAGATGTGGTTCCTCACCTCAATGATAAGAGACTTGCCTCTCAGACAGCTGCACCAGCTGCAACTGCTCCTGTGGTCATAGAAGAAAATTGGGTTCAGTGTGATCGTTGTCACAAGTGGCGACTTTTGCCTTTTTATACTAGACCAGAACAACTCCCTGAGAAGTGGTTGTGCAGCATGCTTAATTGGCTGTAAGTTATTTAGATAAGCATCTAATATAGTTTTTGTTGAATATATGTCTGTTTGAGCGCATGCTATGCGCCTGTTTATCTTCTTGTGTGCACATGGTCCATGCAAACAATTAGAAAAACCTGGTGAAACTGAACACTGCTATGTGTGCATTGTCCATGTGTGTGAACATATGCATTTATATTTTGCTTTTGCTGATTCTGTTGTTGAAATCATTGTGTAGGCCAAGAATGAACCGGTGTGACATTAGTGAGGATGAGACAACAAAAGCTCTCTATGCATTATTCCAGGTTCCAGTTGCTGAGAATCAAAATAACCCACAAAATCATGCTAATGGAAGTATGTCATTCGTTACTTCAGCTCAGTCTCAGCATCTTGATCAGAACAACTCTAGTTTCAATTCGCAGGCTTTATCTGTTCAAGGAAAGAAGAACCATGGTCTTAAGGAAGTGCAGAAAGCGGGTAGCAGTGGCCTGAATCAGATGTTAAACTCTAAAAAAAAACAACAGAAGGAATCTTTGAAAAGTAAGAGTCTAAATGACATGACTCAAGCCCCTGTTGAATCAATTGTCATGAAGAAATCCACCTTTAAAGAGAAAGAAAGGCTTCTACTCGGAGGTATTTAGTTGATATTGCAATATGCATTTCACTAGTAGTCGTACTTTTATATTGAGATTTGAGGTTATTGTTATTCAATTTGGGCATTGGCTGGTTGTAGGTGAGACCAAGAAAGCAAAGATGAAAAACAAGAGGGGGTCTGGTCCTTGTGCATATGAAGGTTCAAAGAAAATAAAAGCAGAAGTAGAATACACTACTGGTAAACATAACAGTTCTAACTTAGATCACAGAAGGGTGGGCCTTAATTCAAGCACTGGCTTGCCAACTCAAGCAAATGGAAGAAGCATGCAGAATTATATTGGAGCCCCTAATTCTGGGGAAATAAAACATGGTATTAAAGAAAAATCAGTAGCTTCTGTGAAGAAACTTGTGGGTCAAACTCAGGCATCATCAGATGGTGGATCACTAGACATGAGAGTATGTGATAAAAGGGCACCTGTGAAGAAAAGGAAATTGGAGGACTGGCAGGACAGTCGAAATGGAAATGAGTCATGCATGAAGGAAGAAAGTAATGAGAGTGGTTTTAGGAATGAAAAAAAGTTACGGATTTCTAAGATTGAGCGGAAGCAGTTCAATGGAAATGATATCGATGGTACACCAAACAGGAAAAGTATGGATCATTTGATTGGTGGCATTGAAGAAGTCCGTTGTATTGATAAGAACCAGAAATTAAGTATGCACAAGAAAAAGTCATCATCTCAAAACGATTTGGATGGCCTTGATTCATTAAAAAGGGATTCTGGAACTGGACAAATTTTGATAGCAGCAACTTCTAGTTCTTCAAAGGTTTCTGGTTCTCGTAAAACCTGGGCAAATTTTGAAGAAGCAAGAAGTTCGCCGGTTGAATCAGTTTCTTCATCTCCAATGAGGACCTCATATCCAGAAAAGCTTGCATCAACTGCTGGTTCAGGGAAGGATGCTGCAAATGGTGACATTCCTTCAAGTGGAAATCTTAGAAGATGTTGGAATGGGGAAGGTACTTTTGAGCTTGCTCAATCTGGTACAGAAATGAAAGAGAAAGTGCCAGGTGGTTTTAACACTGGATCCCATAAATCTTCTACCTTGGATTATCGGGATAAAGATTCTATGTGCAAAATCAGCATTAGATGTAAACCTTCTTCTAGGTTGGGGAATAGCCATGTGCTCAATGGTGATTCTCATTCTACTGAAAATGTACAGCATACTGTAGAACGTTCCCATAGTGAAGATAGACTGAACAAGGATAGCGGTGGCAATTCATTTTCTCAGAAATCTAAGAAGGTTTCTACTTCACAGAGAAAAGACAATAAAAGAAGTTCTGCTTCAGATAAAATGAAATGTAGTGAGGGTGAGAATAACTATTCTGGAAGGAGGAATCCTTCAGGACAACCATCAAGTGATAGTAGAATGGGGACCCAATCAAATCTAAAGCATGCTGAACTTGATGAAAAATCTGCTGCTCCATGCAGCAAACAGGGGAACAATGCCCCTGAGCAAAATGTGATCCAGGATTTTAGTGGTCAAACTAAAGTGATTCAAGTAGAGGTAAGAAGCGGGATGCCAAAATCGTCCTTGTGTTCTGAAACTGAAAGTTGGCAAGAGAAAAAAGGTCGTCGAACGGTATCAGAAGCAGAACAGGGAGTCGTCTCTGATGGGGTTCTAGCTAATGGCTCTTCCAGCATCGATGCATTGAAGGCTTTAAAACAGCCTGGAAAAGCTAGCAGCAAGAATGCTTGCAGTCCTGTTAAAGAAAATTCCTCCAGTCTGACAGTAACAAATGCATTGAATGATGCTAAAGGACTTAGAAATTATGCTGATCGTCTTAAGGTTTCTTTGCAGCTTTTGTCCTTACATTGATAGGCCGCTTTAATAAAAGTTATAACAGAAATGGTGTTGCTATTCTAACTGTTACTACCATTTCATTTTCCTTTTTTCAGACTTCTGGTTTTGTTTTTGAAAGCAATGAGATTTACTTCCAAGCTGCTCTTAAGTTTCTTGGTGTTGCTGCCCTTCTAGAGACCAGCAATTGTGAGAGTGGTAGACATGGAGACATGAACCAAATGCAAGTGTACAACACTGCCACTAAACTTTGCGAGTAAGTGAATGTTTCTAAAGTGAAGGAAACTGTTGTTTCCTGAACTTGAATAGATTTTTTTTGTTTGTTTAAATTTACAGTATCAGTGTTGAAACATCCATATCTTGCTTTATCTTGAAATTCTCAATTTGACAGAATGTGTGCCCAAGAATATGAAAAATGCCAAGAAATGGCTGCTGCTGCTTTGGCCTATAAATGCGTGGAGGTAGCGTATATGAGGGTTGTTAACTGCAAACATTCTTCTAGCAGCAGAGACCTGAAAGAGTTGCAAGCAACTCTACAGATGGTCCCTCAAGGTAAGAAGTCATTGGAGGAATGCTAAGGCTTCCCCTTTGAGTTATTGCAAATCCCTTTAGATGGTGTGAACCTTCTATTTTGTCATGTTTCATTTTAAAATCTAAATTATTTGCAGTAGAAGTGTTATCTACGGGGCAGGAGCTCTGTGACTGATTTGTTTATTTGAAAGTCAGCAGGGCATGTGGTCATTTTAGGATCCATTTGAAGCCTTGTAAATATTTCATATTTGGTTTTCCCTTCCCACTGAACCCTCATTGGGCTAGTGCCCCAATTGTAATTGCATGTCATGCTTTGAGTCTAACATAAAGTATTCACTGTACGTAGATGCCTTTTTGTTTTGGTTAAGGTGCAACTTCAGTAGCAAAATTTATTTCTTCCATAGTCATTAGTAATCTCCCTTCCATGTTGCAATTCTCAGATTAAGTACCTCCCAACATCTTTTCAAATGGCCTCTTTCAGGTGAATCTCCATCATCTTCTGTATCAGATGTTGATAATAACTTAAATAATCAAGCAATTGTGGACAAGGCTCCATTAGCCAAGGGTAATGTTTCACATGTCACCGGAACCCATGCTGCCGTTGCTAGAAACCGCCCAAGTTTTGGACGGCTGCTTGACTTTGTAAGTTAATTCTGTCTGAAAGTGGCAATTCCCCCCCCCCCCCCCCCCCCCCCCCCCTCTTGCTTCATCATTATTTTCTATGTTTTATTAGGCAAGTGATTAGGCAAACTCTCAATGTCTATGCTAGCTGATTAGGCTGTTCAATTAGGTAAATGTGTTAATATTCTGCAGACACAAGATGCAAGTTTTGCAATGGAGGCCTCGAGAAAATCCCAAATATGTTTCGTAGTTGCTACTTCATCCCTGGAAGAAGCACAGGATGTAGAGTGGATTACTTCTGTTAAGAAGGTGATTGATTTCAGCTTTCAAGATGTGGATGAACTTATATCTTTGGTTCAGCAGGCTACGCTGGCCATAGGTCGTTCTGGTTAGGTAGTGCTAGAGATTAAGCTACCCCTGTATATAGTGTTTTTCGGTTTATAACCCCCAATGTGCATATTGGAGAAGAAACTTGAAAAAGATGCCTACTCCGACCTGCATTCGGAAACAAGCAAAGACGTAGTTCGCCAACAACCTATTGCCTCAGTGTACATGTGTATAAAGTGATTGATTTACAGGTTTGCAATGTATATATTGTTCACCTTCTCATTGATAGGAGAGCACAGGATGAACACCATTATTTCGGGCCCCGAGTAAAAGAATATATAGAGTTTAGAATTCATTAGGCAACCATTTTCAAGAGGTTGAATACTGATGTAGTGTCGAGAAATAATCAATTTATCCACAAACAGTTCCCTGTTCTGTTTAAAATTCCCCCCCCCCCCCCCCCCCCCCCCCCGAAATTCTTTTGGAATTGAAATTTATATTATTTTTTATCGAAAAATTTAATTCTTTTGGAAGGTTCTTTTGTATTTTTATTGTTGTCAAGCTTGAGTTTGATTTAGATAACGCTGCAGGTTTCCAACACAGATTTTTGTGCTGCTTGTTTCTTCCTTTATTGTTCTGCTTTGTTTTCACAACTCTTTTGAGAACTTTGAGAATTATGACCCTAAATTTGAATTTTAAACCTATAAACCTAAACATAAACTTTAAACACTTAAAATCAGTCCGTTTGATTAAATAATTATTCGATTGACACTACTCAACAACCAAACAAGATATTTGATATGAAGTAAGATTAACATGAAAGTCTGTTCTCTTTAACATGTTTTATACTCCTGTCTCATAAAATTTGAACTTATGACTTTTTGTGGTTATTTTTTTTTCAAGTTTAACTCATATTTATTTAAAATTTATTATTGATAAAAATATAAGAAATATATATTTTAAGAACCTCTAATATGTTTTCTTATAAAACTTAATTATTTAAAATATTTAATATAACTACAATCAAATTTAAAAAATTAATAAGAAACAATTTCTGTGAGACGAAATTTTATCATCTAAAAGATTCATCATGTTTCTTCTCTTTTATTTCAGTTTTATAAACAGATATCACCCAATATTCAATAACCTCTATACTTTAACCATCTGAAAAATGGAAATCAAACAAAGAAAGACCTATGTTAGTAGTACATAAACGTGAGTGTTGGCACGACATAATTCCGACACGAGTACGAGCAAATAAAAGAGAAGTAAATAGAAAAAAGATTATTATTTCATATGCGGGAGGCGATTTTTTTAAATTTTTACAAGTGACTCAATTTTAGAGTTAGAGTTTTAATTTAAGATTTAGAGTTTAGGGGTTTTAGTGTAGTGGTTTAGAGTTTAGGGTTCACTGTTAGAATTTAAAGTTTAGGGATATAATTTAGGGTTTATGGTTAGGGTTTAGGTTTAAAGGTAATATGATTAGGAATTTAGGCTTTAACTTATAAATCCTAAATTTTAATTATAAACCCAAAATTCTATCAACAGCCCCTAAATTACTACATTTAAACCTTAAATCCTAAATGAAGTCCATAAACCTTAGAACTAAGGTGTTTTGTGCATGGAATAATTACCCATAAAAAACCTCAAAAACCATAAAACATAACACCCTAAAATAAGACATATAACCCCAAAAGTTCTCGGTGTAGTGGGATAACAGTGTGTTTTAGCCTTTTTAGGGTTATGATAGGCTTAGTTCGATCGGATTTTAATTTTTATAAATAGTTTATAACTATTTGGTTCGAACCGGTTATATTTTATTTTTTGTATTAATTTTTATTTTGATTTTTCGAACTTTATTTTGTGATATTTGACATAATTTAATAACATTTTAAAGTTTTCCCATAGATTAGACCTGGCAAACTTGACCCGAGACCCGAAACCCGAACCGAATTACCCGAACCGAAACCCGATTTTGACCCGAACATGATGATTCGAAGTTGACCCGAAACCCGAACCGAACCGAACCGAAAATTTTTGTTGAACCGAAATGGACCCGAACCGAAATAGACCCGAACCGAATAGACCCGAACCGAATGGACCCGAACCGAATGCTACCCGAACCGAAAGCTGAACCGAAAGCTGAACCGAATATCGACCCGATTTTAACCCGATTTTAACCCGATTTTGACCCGATTTTAACCCGAATATCTATTGTTAACAATATAATAAATAATAAAATGAAGTATAGAAATTTGAGATCTTGGTGACCAATTTTATAATTTCATCATAAAATATAGCATAAAATTGAAATTGTAGACTAAATTGACAATTTGGAAGTGGAGAAATTTGAGAGTCCAATGATCAAATTTGTAATTATATCATATAAATAAATAGGGGTCAATTTTGGCTAAAAATTAAATATTTGAAATTAAAATGAACGAAAATATAAATATATTAAATTAATAGACTAAATTACAAAGATTAGTCAATTTCAACTAAAAGTAAATTTTTAAAGACTAAATATCACTACGGGGAGAGGATTTGTATATCCGAAGTCTAAACCGTGGGAATACTTGTGACTAAATTAAATTAAACTAAAACTTAAAGTTGACTAAAATGTAACATTTTAAATGCAACATGACCTAAAAAGTAATTAATCTCTAGCTTAAAAAATTGGTGGCTTATTTCCCTCCAAAATTTTGTCTTTTCTCTCTCTATTTTTTCTAATTGTCTTTTTCTTTTTTTTTTCAATCTAGCTTAAAAAATTGGTGGCTTATTTCCCTCCAAAATTTTGTTTTTTCCCTCTCTATTTTTACCAATTGTCTTTCTATTTTTCTTTATTTAATTGAGTTTCAATTTAGATTAATTTAACTGAAATTTCACATTTAGTTTTAAAATTATTTTAATTATGTCCGTGATTTATGCTTTTAGATTTTAGTTAATTCAATTAGATCCTAGGTTTAATAAATTAATTCATTTCAGACATTATTATTATTATTATTATTATTATTATTATTATTATTATTATTATTATTATTATTATTATTATTATTATTATTATTATAAACTTTGATTCAATATAATTATACAAAAAAAATTATATGGATACATGAAGCTTTGATTTAAATATTTAATCAAATTCAAATGCATAGATTGACAAGTTGAATTAGAATTAATCTCATACATCAATAACTCTAAACCCTAAACCATAAATACTAAACCTCAAACCTTTAACCCAACTCAAATCAAATTGACCCGAAAATTTAAATGTTGACCAGACCCGAAATTGACCCGAAATTGACCCGATTTTAACCCAAACCGAAAGCGACCCGAACGACCCGATTTTGACCCGAACCGAAAGCGACCGATCCGATATTGACCCGACCCGAAAATAACCGATCCAATTTTGACCCGATCCAATACCCGAACTGAATCCGACTCATCACAGACCCGAATTAAACCCGAACCCGAACCGAACCGACCCGAACCGAATCTAAACCGATTCTAGATAGACCCGAAATGACCCGAACCGAAACGACCCGAACCGAATGACCCGATTGCCACCTCTACCATAGATATTTCAGGGAAAAAAACCAATGGCGGATTTACTTGACTTGAAGGGGCAGATTTACGTACCCCCACTTGCCATAAAAAATTACCAGTATTATATGTTTTAAATTTCATGTAATTTCATTTTTTAATCTGATACATATCGTACTTTCTAATAGTTAAAATGATCCCACTTGAAAATAAAAATGCCCCCATTGTTAAGTTATTTATGTATACTGTATCGTATATAGTATTTTTAGTTATTTGACTATTTAAAATACCGTTGGCTGTCAAAGTGAACAAGAGTCGAAGACGGTGGTCCAATGGTAAATCGAGTGGTTGTTCTCCGTCTGAGTTCGGGATATGACTTCCTTGGTGTGGATGATTATGCTTATAATGGAAGAACCCTGCTTCCCCTGTTGCACGTTCCTTTTTATACTACTCGGACATGTGTCATGATTAGGTTGTCGTGGCATGCTGATGGGACTGACTATGACTTGACGTCCTAGGTTTACATTGCCATCTTTAGCGATCACGTGTGTTGTTACGTGATTGCTAGATGCGATATCGTTCGTAGTCTTGCTTGTTCGTCGCAACCGCGTGCGTTGTCACGTGATCGCTGGATGCAATGTTGTTCGTGATCTCGCTTGTTCGCCACAGGTTGCATGATCATGCTAGCGGGCTACGTAGTCTTGACACATGACGGTGAGTGTTTGCAGGTACTAACAATTGCCCTTCAAGTGAGGGAAGGTTATAAAGTGACCTTGGCATACCTGAAGAATCTAGAGAGGGCTCCTAAGGATTATAAAGGCTACATACAGCGTTAGATAATAAATCTTTTTAATGAGTAGTCCAATTTTCTTTGAAGAAAAACCATTGCATGGGAAACGTCACATAAAAAATCTCTCTATTAACGGAGTGTGTCGAGAAAGACACGGTTCTTGGTTATAAATAAACTTTGTTGGTATTTTTTAGATTTTATTTTGCTTATCTCACTTGTTGCTTTTGAGTTTTCAAGAAAAATGAAAAGAAAAGCTTTTGAAAAGGAAAACACAATTGTTTTTGCGCTGATGGCTAGTTCGTTTGTTGTGGTGAGTGATGAATATCCTTGTACTACTGAACCATGTGAGTTTTTGAAAACGCTAGAGTGTCAGGGCCTTCTTGTTGTTAACCATTTTCGTTATTGGTTTAGTTTGCTGAAGGGGACATTTCTCCTGAGTGCATGTTCCGATAAGGGAAAGTCGCGGTGCTTGATTCATCTTTTCGCTTTTGAAGCCGAGTTCTATTTACCATTGCATCCTTTTTTTTTGTAAATTGGTTAAATTTGTTTGATGTAGCACCAAGTCAATTGAGTGGAACTAGCTGGTGGACTTTGATGACGTATTTTTTAAATTGTAAAATTCATGGGGATGAACCTTCTATCGACGTATTCCGTTACTTTTATAATGTAATGCCTGACCACTACAAGAATGCAAAGGGTTTTGTAACCATTGGTCATCGCAAAGGGAAAGTGCCAGTAATGAGTAATCATGCTGATAATCTTCGCCTGGATAGGACGATGTATATCAAGGTGGAGTGTAATGTTGGAAGTTTTTTGGTCCCCATTGCATGGCATCGGCCAGTGAAGGATAGAGTTGCGTTGCCTAACGCGGGGGAAATGTCATCTATTGAGTTGAGGCTTCTCAGAAGGCTAGAAGGTGATCTACCCTCTCATTTTGAAGAGGTATGCACTCTTATAAATATTTGGGGTGGATTGTCTAGAGGGGAAAAGCCCCAATGGATGGAATGAAGAAGATTTCAATGTGTTTCCAGAGGGCTCTTTGGCAAATGAGCCTACTTCTGTGAAAGCTTGGCTCTTTGGTGAAGGGGGCGATGAACGGGCGGCGAGGATTCTTCTAGGTAATGAAGATGAACTAGAGAATTTCTTTTTTGAATACACTGGCGTTTGTACTCACCCCTAGAAATATCGTGGAGAAGATGTCCCTCCAAGTGGGGTTAGTGGGGAAGCTGCTCCTGTTGCCCCGAGGAGTTGTACTATTTTCAGCCCATTCGATTTTGATCGTGATAAGAAGGGGAAAAACGGGTAATTTCAAGTTCGCCCGTCGTGTCTAGTTCGGAAGATGAGGGAAGTTGCCTATGTTTGGAACGCAGGACAAAGAGGCGAATGGATACATGTATTAGTTTGTTATAGCCTTTGAGAAGAACAAATTTCCTCCGTTTATATATATACATTTGTTTATATATTCTGTTATGTGCTTTGTAGGGAGTATTGATTTCACCTTCGCAGGCCGTAGGTGACGAATTGAGGGGTTTGGCTGCGGTGTCAGATATAACTCTTTATATGTCTAGTATTGAACAATCAGGTTCGCAAGGGTTGGTGAAAGTGGCGTCTTTAGAGGCTTTTAATAGCGGAGAAATAAGTTCGCCCTGTGTTAGCTTTAACCACTGCAGCGAAGTTGTAGAACTAATGTTTTGATATAATATTTGAAAAATGTTTTGGACTAAATTGAAAAGAATTTAAAATATGTTTTTAGTCAAAAACAACTTGAAAAATATGTTTAAAATGTTTTGACTTTGCACCTATATTGAATATACATTTTAAAGTCAAGAAAATGCCCAAAATACATGTTTTTAGAAGAAAGTTTCGAAACCTTAAACAAGGTATCGAAACTTATCTGGGCAGTAGCCCCTGTCTTTGGAAACCTAAGCAAAGGTTTCGAAACTTTGGCTCAAAGGTTTCGAAACCTTGTAAAGGTTTCGAAACTTTGGCCCTGTAACGGCTACAAACGGCTATAAAACGGCTAGTTTTTCTAAACCCCTCTTAAGGTTTCGAAACCTCTTCAAAGGTTTCGAAACTATAGTGCAGGTGAGCATTTAAAGCTCAACTTAAATGGCTTCCAACGGCTCCTAAACATCTCCAACGGCCATAAACGGCTAGAATATCATTCCACACTATAAAAGCAACCTTGGGACACTTGAAGATGGTAAGAGACAACATCCAAGCAATATGGTCAAGAGAATTAGAGTGTAAATCTTTATTTTACTATTCTCTTGTACATAGTCTTTAGAGAGTGCTTTATTGTAAATTCTTTGTACACTCTTGTGAGCTTAAATTTGTGTAAACACCCACCTAGAGAGGTATTTAGTTTACCAAACAAATCCCTTATAAAGGAGAGGTTCTAGTTTAGCCTTGAGAGAAAAACTAGAGTTGGTTCTCTCTTAGCCATTGAAAAGATAGGGTTGTAACGGTTTCCTCCTAAACCGGGAAAAGGGGACGAATTCATTGTTGAGTGAATTGGGAAATCCTTAGTAGTGTGTTAAGGTAGTGGATGTAGGTGCTTGTTAGAAGGCCGAACCACTATAAATCTTTGTGTCAATATTCTTTTTAGCTTCCTTAACCCTTTCACCCAAATATTCACCTCTCCACCACTTGGTGAGCATAATTGGTTGATCGAATCGAGCTCCACACAACCCAACAATTGGTATCAGAGCCTCGTCTCCATCGAAGGACTAACATCCGGGAGTAAAGATCCAACGCTCGAAGTCCACCGTTCAAGAAAATGGTAAGATTTGAAGAAGGCCGCTCTATCTCGTGTCCTCCGCTCTTCGAAGGAGAAGCATACTTCCAATGGGCAAATATCATGAAATTCTTCATCAAGTCTCAAGACTATGAGGTTTGGGACATCGTTGAAGATGGGTATTTGGAAGCTCCAAAGAAGAAGAAAAAGCAAAGGAGTGCCAATGACACGAAGGCAAAGCTAAACACCAAGGCGATGCACATTCTCTATTGTGGCCTTAACGAAGAAGTTTCCAAGAAGATCTCCACATGCAAAAGTGCCAAAGAATTATGGGAGAAACTTGAGAAGCTTTATGGCAACAAGAAGGGAGAAAAGAAAGATGATGATCAATCATGTGCAAACCTTCTCTCCAATCCAAAGGTGGATGGTGTTTTGGCTCTCGAGGAGCCTAAGGTATTTTCTAACTCAAATGAATTAAATTCATATTCTTTTGATGAGTTACAAGATGCATTTGATGAATTATTTTTGGAATTTGAGACCATGAATTCCAAATTTAAGAAAATGATTTCTAAACTTGAATTTGAAAATGATTTTCTTTTGAAAACAAAATTGGATTTTGAAAAAGAAAATGAGATTTTGAAAAATGATTTAGAGTTTTCAAAAACAAGCAATGAAATTTTAGAAAAAGAAAATCTTGATTTGAAAGTTAAGCTTGAAAGCTTAGCAAAAGAAAAAGAAATTATTTTTAATAATTCATCTCATCCCATAATGACAAAATGCTCACATTGTCATTATCATGGTCATTCCTTGCATACTTGTCCTATAAAGAAGAAAAAATCTTATAGGATTAGACAAGTATGGGTTCCTAAGGGAACTAGAGACATTGAGATTAACTTTAATGGATCCAAAGCAATTTGGATACCAAAATCCAAGTAAGTGTCTCTTGTAGGTGTGTTGGAGCAAAGGCAAGAAAAGCAAGAATCTCAAATGCTCTAGTCACACAAGTGAAGAAGAAGGGTAACCTCTAATCTTAATGCATTTGATTTTAAATCATTCGGTTGCCTACTTTGATGATAAATGTTCATGCATCATTGCTTATTTATATTTATAAGTGCATGACATTTTATGATTCTTTATGCATATGAATCACATTGTTTCATTCATATGTTTGCATAAAGTTTTAAAGTCTTGGATAAATTGAGTTTCATGTGTTTTAAATTGATTTGATTCAGTGGTGAAATTCAATCTCTTAAGTGTCAAGTTTTGTGCTAAAAAATTAATGGAATGCTTTAGTAAGGGGGAGTTTTATTTTTCAAATTTTTTGGTACTTAAATTTTTTTTAACTTACTCTCCATTGTTATTATGTACTATAAAGATTTGAATTATTTTTTATATAACAAAAAGGGGGAGAAATAAGTGAAAAAGTAAGGGGGAGCCAATTTTTAAAACCAAAATTTTAAGTGTGTCAAATTTTTTTTTGCCTCCTATGTTATCTTGAACTTAAATGTCATTTTAAATTCCTTTTGATATAACAAAAAGGGGGAGAAATTGGTTTGAAAAATTGAATTTTCAAATGAATAAGGGGGAGCTTTATTTGATTTCATATATTTAATCTCTTATTCACATTTTTAAAGTTAAAGGGGAGAATCCCAAACAATTTTTCAAGTTAGTTTTATTATATCAAAAAGGGGGAGATTGTAGAACTAATGTTTTGATATAATATTTGAAAAATGTTTTGGACTAAATTGAAAAGAATTTAAAATATGTTTTTAGTCAAAAACAACTTGAAAAATATGTTTAAAATGTTTTGACTTTGCACCTATATTGAATATACATTTTAAAGTCAAGAAAATGCCCAAAATACATGTTTTTAGAAGAAAGTTTCGAAACCTTAAACAAGGTATCGAAACTTATCTGGGCAGTAGCCCCTGTCTTTGGAAACCTAAGCATAGGTTTCGAAACCTTTACAAGGTTTCGAAACTTTGGCCCTGTAACGGCTACAAACGGCTATAAAACGGCTAGTTTTTCTAAACCCCTCTTAAGGTTTCGAAACCTCTTCAAAGGTTTCGAAACTATAGTGCAGGTGAGCATTTAAAGCTCAACTTAAATGGCTTCTAACGGCTCCTAAACATCTCCAACGGCCATAAACGGCTAGAATATCATTCCACACTATAAAAGCAACCTTGGGACACTTGAAGATGGTAAGAGACAACATCCAAGCAATATGGTCAAGAGAATTAGAGTGTAAATCTTTATTTTACTATTCTCTTGTACATAGTCTTTAGAGAGTGCTTTATTGTAAATTCTTTGTACACTCTTGTGAGCTTAAATTTGTGTAAACACCCACCTAGAGAGGTATTTAGTTTACCAAACAAATCCCTTGTAAAAGGAGAGGTTCTAGTTTAGCCTTGAGAGAAAAACTAGAGTTGGTTCTATCTTAGCCATTGAAAAGATAGGGTTGTAACGGTTTCCTCCTAAACCGGGAAAAGGGGACGAATTCATTGTTGAGTGAATTGGGAAATCCTTAGTAGTGTGTTAAGGTAGTGGATGTAGGTGCTTGTTAGAAGGCCGAACCACTATAAATCTTTGTGTCAATATTCTTTTTAGCTTCCTTAACCCTTTCACCCAAATATTCACCTCTCCACCACTTGGTGAGCATAATTGGTTGATCGAATCGAGCTCCACACAACCCAACAATTGGTATCAGAGCCTCGTCTCCATCGAAGGACTAACATCCGGGAGTAAAGATCCAACGCTCGAAGTCCACCGTTCAAGAAAATGGTAAGATTTGAAGAAGGCCGCTCTATCTCGTGTCCTCCGCTCTTCGAAGGAGAAGCATACTTCCAATGGGCAAATATCATGAAATTCTTCATCAAGTCTCAAGACTATGAGGTTTGGGACATCGTTGAAGATGGGTATTTGGAAGCTCCAAAGAAGAAGAAAAAGCAAAGGAGTGCCAATGACACGAAGGCAAAGCTAAACACCAAGGCGATGCACATTCTCTATTGTGGCCTTAACGAAGAAGTTTCCAAGAAGATCTCCACATGCAAAAGTGCCAAAGAATTATGGGAGAAACTTGAGAAGCTTTATGGCAACAAGAAGGGAGAAAAGAAAGATGATGATCAATCATGTGCAAACCTTCTCTCCAATCCAAAGGTGGATGGTGTTTTGGCTCTCGAGGAGCCTAAGGTATTTTCTAACTCAAATGAATTAAATTCATATTCTTTTGATGAGTTACAAGATGCATTTGATGAATTATTTTTGGAATTTGAGACAATGAATTCCAAATTTAAGAAAATGATTTCTAAACTTGAATTTGAAAATGATTTTCTTTTGAAAACAAAATTGGATTTTGAAAAAGAAAATGAGATTTTGAAAAATGATTTAGAGTTTTCAAAAACAAGCAATGAAATTTTAGAAAAAGAAAATCTTGATTTGAAAGTTAAGCTTGAAAGCTTAGCAAAAGAAAAAGAAATTATTTTTAATAATTCATCTCATCCCATAATGAAAAAATGCTCACATTGTCATTATCATGGTCATTCCTTGCATACTTGTCCTATAAAGAAGAAAAAATCTTATAGGATTAGACAAGTATGGGTTCCTAAGGGAACTAGAGACATTGAGATTAACTTTAATGGATCCAAAGCAATTTGGATACCAAAATCCAAGTAAGTGTCTCTTGTAGGTGTGTTGGAGCAAAGGCAAGAAAAGCAAGAATCTCAAATGCTCTAGTCACACAAGTGAAGAAGAAGGGTAACCTATAAACTTAATGCATTTGATTTTAAATCATTCGGTTGCCTACTTTGATGATAAATGTTCATGCATCATTGCTTATTTATATTTATAAGTGCATGACATTTTATGATTCTTTATGCATATGAATCACATTGTTTCATTCATATGTTTGCATAAAGTTTTAAAGTCTTGGATAAATTGAGTTTCATGTGTTTTAAATTGATTTGATTCAGTGGTGAAATTCAATCTCTTAAGTGTCAAGTTTTGTGCTAAAAAATTAATGGAATGCTTTAGTAAGGGGGAGTTTTATTTTTCAAATTTTTTGGTACTTAATTTTTTTTTAACTTACTCTCCATTGTTATTATGTACTATAAAGATTTGAATTATTTTTGATATAACAAAAAGGGGGAGAAATAAGTGAAAAAGTAAGGGGGAGCCAATTTTTAAAACCAAAATTTTAAGTGTGTCAAAATTTTTTTTTGCCTCCTATGTTATCTTGAACTTAAATGTCATTTTAAATTCCTTTTGATATAACAAAAAGGGGGAGAAATTGGTTTGAAAAATTGAATTTTCAAATGAATAAGGGGGAGCTTTATTTGATTTCATATATTTAATCTCTTATTCACATTTTTAAAGTTAAAGGGGAGAATCCCAAACAATTTTTCAAGTTAGTTTTATTATATCAAAAAGGGGGAGATTGTAGAACTAATGTTTTGATATAATATTTGAAAAATGTTTTGGACTAAATTGAAAAGAATTTAAAATATGTTTTTAGTCAAAAACAACTTGAAAAATATGTTTAAAATGTTTTGACTTTGCACCTATATTGAATATACATTTTAAAGTCAAGAAAATGCCCAAAATACATGTTTTTAGAAGAAAGTTTCGAAACCTTAAACAAGGTATCAAAACTTATCTGGGCAGTAGCCCCTGTCTTTGGAAACCTAAGCAAAGGTTTCGAAACCTTTACAAGGTTTCGAAACTTTGGCCCTGTAACGGCTACAAACGGTTATAAAACGGCTAGTTTTTCTAAACCCCTCTTAAGGTTTCGAAACCTCTTCAAAGGTTTCGAAACTATAGTGCAGGTGAGCATTTAAAGCTCAACTTAAATGGCTTCCAACGACTCCTAAACATCTCCAACGGCCATAAACGGCTAGAATATCATTCCACACTATAAAAGCAACCTTGGGACACTTGAAGATGGTAAGAGACAACATCCAAGCAATATGGTCAAGAGAATTAGAGTGTAAATCTTTATTTTACTATTCTCTTGTACATAGTCTTTAGAGAGTGCTTTATTGTAAATTCTTTGTACACTCTTGTGAGCTTAAATTTGTGTAAACACCCACCTAGAGAGGTATTTAGTTTACCAAACAAATCCCTTGTAAAAGGAGAGGTTCTAGTTTAGCCTTGAGAGAAAAACTAGAGTTGGTTCTATCTTAGCCATTAAAAAGATAGGGTTGTAACGGTTTCCTCCTAAACCGGGAAAAGGGGACGAATTCATTGTTGAGTGAATTGGGAAATCCTTAGTAGTGTGTTAAGGTAGTGGATGTAGGTGCTTGTTAGAAGGCCGAACCACTATAAATCTTTGTGTCAATATTCTTTTTAGCTTCCTTAACCCTTCCACCCAAATATTCACCTCTCCACCACTTGGTGAGCATAATTGGTTGATCGAATCGAGCTCCACAGAACCCAACAGAAGTCTTCGATAAACGTAATTCCCGCTGCCCCTCACCCGAGACTTCCCATGGTACTCAAAATGTCTTCGCATGGGTCTCACTATATATTGTAGTGGTAGCACATGAGAGTGCTTCGAGACAAATGAGGACTTATAGCTCGAGGAGGCATCTTTTGGGTGTCGAGGATAAGATGTTGGGAGAAAGGCCAACGTTTGATGTTGGAATTGTTGGGAATTTGTCTGGTTTGAACTCTGATGTTTCCCTCATTTCCTTCTAACTACATAGTTCCTCTTGTGTGGTTACAACTAATGCTGTTGTGACCACTGCTTCTGTTAGCTTGACTACTGCTCTGCATGTTTTCTGTGTGCCTTCAGGTGTTTTAAGTGGTGTGTTGTTGCATTTAGTTTGATAGTTTTACTACTTAATTTGCAATAAGATTTTGTTTATTGGTATCTTTGCATGAGTAACTGTTACGGATTTCATTCTTGTTCACTGTTCCGCCAAAGATACACCCCTTGTGGTCGCACCAGTTGAGACTGTGACTTTTTCAGAAGCTGCGGCGACTCGTTTGATGCCGTTGTCCGTTGGTGTTTCTCCTAGTGAAAGCTGTGAACCTTTCGCTACATGGAGTGCATTCTATCGTTGGAGGGAGTTTTCGGAAATAAAGAACTGGCTTCATCCTGAATCTGCTTCTAGGAGGTTGTTCGAGTTATATTTAAATAGTTATGGTGCCTCTAAACCTTTAATAGTATTAGGAGGACTATTGAGGGAGGTTGGGGTCTTATTCAGGAACTAGGTTGCGTTCCATTTAACATGAAGAGAAACACAAAGGGCATTCTTAAAGAAAATGCAAAGTTGCGTTCGCAAGTGGAATGCTATAATGCTCTTCTTGAAGAAAATGAAAAAATGCGTTTGAAAGTGGAGGGTTACACTTAGGGATGGCAACGGGGCGGGACGAGTTTTTGGCCGCCCGAACCCGCCCCAATCTATAGGGTATTAAACCCGACCCCACCCCGCCCTGAATTAAAATATTAATTTACCTCCCCCGACCCGAAAAATTTTAATCTTCGTCGACGATAAATGTTAGATTCGACCAATCTTCTACCACAATCACAAATTATGGTTTCAATGGATTTCAAACTTATATAAAAAATAAAATAAAACCAATTTTAATTTACCCACATGTTAAATTACATATTTAAAAGAATAAACTTGAATCATTGACCGTTAGAATTGAATATATTAAAACTTGAACAACTTCTAACAAAATTTTACAATAGGCACGAATCAAAAACAAAAACAAAAAATAGCTTTAAACTCATAAAAGTGTTTATATATATACTGATATTTTTTTATAAATATAATAAAAATATAAAAATGTACCGGGGCGGGGTGGGGAATTTCTAGCAAATAGCCGAACTCGCCCCGCCCTGACTTCATGCTTTTCATGCCCCGCCCCGATCCCAAAATTTTAGAAAAATAACCCGGTCAAGTCGGGGCCAGGTATTTTTGCCATCCCTAGTTACACTGCTAATTTAGAGGAGCTGCAAAAGAAACATGATGCGGACGTCTGGGCGCGAGTAGGGAGTTGCACAAAAGGCATGTAGAGGAAACCTATAAGAAAGAGGTTGAGGTTGATCGCACTCTTAGGATAAAAATTAAGATGGTTGCAACTATGGAACATAGTTTCGGGACTGAGATCCAAGGTCTTAAGGAAGAATTGGAGCAGACAAAGAATGCAGTAGATGAAAGTTTCGTGAATTTCACAAGGAGATTAACTGAGCTAAAAGAATCTCATGGGAATAAGATGATGGTGCTGAAAGCTACTCACGACGTTGATGTAGCTGAGAAAGTTAAAGCAGCTACGGATGCGACCTCTGTCTTTATGATTGAAGGAATGGATAAATCTCGAGATCCTGCCATTCTTAGCTTTCAGTTGGCGCGTGGTCCTTTTGATATTAGCGTTGTGGATTTTGACACTCTTTGCGATGTGGTTACGGACTTCGACGTGAGGAATCCTTCTGGGCCTTCTCGGGAAAATTTTGCTACCAATTATAAAGGCATTGTGTGTCCTCTTACTTTTGAGCCGAACACTTCCTCTTCTTTGAACGATCGCGGTGCTGTTGCAGACATAATAGATGATAGTAATGTGTTGGGTGATTGTAGTAAGAATATGTAATTGTTAGTATCGTCTATATATATATTTTGTATGAAGACTTCTTTTTGAAGGCTAAGAAATTACTTTGATATTTTCTTTTGATGTTATCACGAAGTTCTTTCATTTCTTTAATTGTCAAGTCCTTGGAAACCGTATTCATATCATCCTGGTCATTAGGGTGCTTAGGCAAGATATGATTAATAAGCTTCTCGCGGCCCTTATGTTACATAATCTCTAATTTTACTTTGCTTTATTCACTTTTAATTTTCTTCCACCGAATAGATTTCTTGTTGGGATTTGAATTGCTAGAAGAATTAAAATCATTTGAATAACCTAAAACTATTTGTGCTTTCAGTTTCTTCGCAGCTCGTCATGCTTTATCGTTTGCTCTCTCAATTAACTTTGTCAATCAGCAAAATTGTGTAGCGGAAATTGTCTAATGTGATGTTGCTATTATCGTAATCCAATTTAGCTTACCAAGAATTTGTAATTTCTTATTTTTATTTGTAATATTCTTTTCAAGGTTCGATTCCTTGTATGAGGTTTGTAATTGTACTTTGGCTTTTGTGCGATGGTGATACAAAGAACTTTGGGATGTATTTCTCTTTTCAATATAAATGGATATTTATTATACTTTCTTTTATGTTCGCATGTTTATTTTGGATAAGAGAATTCTGATTCCGTTTGAAAAAGGATTTGTGGAGAGTAACTTTGTTGTTTATCATGCCGTAGATTGGGGGGTTCTCACTCCCCGGTTGTGATATTCTTGATCGATGCTGTACTTATTTGTTATCTCCATTATTTGTAATCGTTTATTGCGTTGACAATCGCCATTCGAGTTAGGGGTCGCATAGCAAAGATTGTCTAACTTAATGTACGCAATCCTTGCTACTACTGTAATCCGATATGGCTTATTTTACTACTCCATTGATTGTGTTGCTTTAGTTATAATCATTTTCTTTAGGATTCATGCATTATGCTTGGTGCCTATTAGTTCTTTATGGTGATTGGACAATTCAAGGCAGACCGTGATAAAAGAGAAAGTTTTTTATTGGCTGTGACAGATGCATGTGCCTACACGTGCGTTTATTGACTACAAGTTGGAAGGTTGCATGATTTTAGTGGTTTGCTCGATATTTTAGGATCTGAGCATTAACTGTTCATCTCAGTAGCTTTCCATATATAAATTTGAAACGTCATCGCTTGGTATCCTCATTTTTTACTATATATAAGGCTCATTTGGGTCTGTATTCTCATATGCTAATTTGTGAGTGGCTTACTCTGTTTGCTGCTTTCTTTTTACAAATTTGCCTGTGTTATTTTGAGAATAAGGAAAGAAAATATGTTTGTGGTGATGAGTGATATGCAGAAACTGTGTTGTATAGATCCCGAGGGAGAGCTATTTTTGTATTTCGATTATTTGTGTCGACAAACAATAGTATTGAGAAGGCTATGATTAGCCATTTGTAGTGAGGAGTGTCAACAAACAATGTATTTGAGAAATCTTGAGTGCAAGATTCTCCGAATACTATTGTTTGTTGGTGTTCGCTAATACATTGAGAGTAGGCAGCCAATGCAGAACTGATTGTCGAAGTTGTTGATTTGGGTTGGAATTTGATCATTTTCCCTATATTAATCATCAAGGTGGTTGTTTGTTTGTTAGTTGTGGTGCTGGTACCATGAAAACAAACGGCTGTCCCGAGATGATTCCTGGGGCAGTGTAGGAGTGACTGAAGCTGAAATGGGAGAGATGTTTGTCATCTCCCTATATTCTGCCTGTTACATTAAGGAGGCCACTTTGTTATCTTAACAGTGGGGACTGCTTCATGGGCTTCTCCAGATTGAGTTCACCAGGAAAATTCTCAAGTGTTTCTCTATTCCCCTTATATGGACTTATAATTGTAATATTTTGTTTTTCTGTTTGTATGAGAAAGCTTGTTTTTTAGTATTTGAAGTGTTATGGTCACTTGGTTTGCATTGATTTATTCATATATACATTAATTTTCAAGGATTGAACTTTTGCTTTCTGCGTACCATAATTCTTAATTACAATATTCCAATTTGCGTATTTGTATTTGCGAACATGATTATTTTCCTGGAGTAGATTATACAAATACTTCTTCCCATGAATTGCGTATCGCTTAACGACAATCACACTTTCTCACTTGATTTGGTGACAACATATGTGTGGAACACCATTAAACGTAGTGATGAGAGTGGCAATCGATCGAATAAAACCAAGAGGAGTGTGAATTGGACTTTTAAAAGATGGTGGACACTAATTGCAAAGGAGGGAAAATTGTAAGATGATTTAGAGTGGTTCAACTCCCTTAATGGAGTCTACATCCACTACCTTAGTGACCACACTAAGGATTTTCCACAAATCCACTAATTTGTCTTTCATTTAAGGATAAGGAGTAACCTTACACAATTCAATAGACTTATACCCCAAAATCTATTGAATCCTTTCCCCAAAACAAATACAAAGAAGCAAACTAGAAAATCCCCACAGGGAAGGTTTTTGCAAAGTTGAAGCTCTCTCACACACCTAAGAAACACTAGGAAATTAATTACAATGAAGAACCACACTAGTGTTTACAAGAAAGATGGAAGAATTTAGTACAAATTGGAATTTGAGTGCTTGGAAGTTTGGATAGACTTTCATGTTACTTCATTACTGTTTGGAGACCCCTTTTATTGGTTTTGATCTTTTCTAACCATTGGGAGACTTTGGAGGGAATTTGGAGCCGTTGGAAGCCATTAGAACCAAGCATTAAATGCTTACATGCACAGAGGTTTCGAAACCTTAAGAAAGGATTTGTAAAAACTAGCCGTTACAAGGCCAAGGTTTCGAAACTTTTCTTTAAAAATCCAAGTTTTGGCCATTTATTGACTTTTAAAATATGCGTTCGATATGGATACAAAGTCAAACCTTTTCAAAATATTTTAACAAGATTAAATCGAGTTTTTGACAAATTTATTTTGTGAACTTTACTTTACAAATTTGCCCTTAAAAATTAAATTTAAGTTATATCAAAATCAAAATAAGTCTAACAATCTCCCATTTTTTGATATAACAAAACCTTTTGTAAAATTTTGTTTTTTTAATTTATCAAACTTACAAATCTCCCAATTAAGCTCCCCCTAAATAAATGTCTTTGTAAAATCTATGAGAATTAAGTTTAAAGACATTTGTTAAAAAAATTTGAGAAAAAACAAATTGTTTGATTTTAATTTTCTCCCCTTTTTGTTATAGCAAAAAGGATAAAAAATCTACAAAAAGAACAAACGTTAATAGAGGAAATAGGGCATTATCCAAAAAATAAGATAAACCATAATGTTCATAGCAATCACCCATCATAAAATTTAACAAAAAAATCCATTGGCAAAAGATATCCAACAAAGAACATAACAAAAGTCTAAAACAAAGACCAAAGCCTAAATTAAAATAAGTCCAAAAGTACCATAATAATACTATAAAGTTATACTAAAATGCATAAAAGACTAAATATTCGGTGCATCATGAGGCGATGAAGGAGGGAAAAGATGTCCATGAACAAGATGCATATCACGCTCAAGAGATGTCATATGTCCGTCCAAGCCACGAAGCAACCCGGTAGTCTCCTTACGAGAACTACGAAGATATGCATCTATGTTGTCAAATTGAGTGACCATGGCCGCAAACATGGATTCCATAGTCAAAGGAGCCGATGCATCCTCATCTACGAGATCCTCGAGAGCCTCCAAGTCGACCTTCTTTACTCCTCATCGGTGAACCCAACGGTTAACTCCAAGATACCATTGAGCTTTGTGGCAAGATTTGATATCAATCTTGCTCTTGTTCTTCACTTGAGGATCAAGAGAGGTATCAATGTTGAGATTTCTAAAGATGCGGCCAAGCACACATCTAAAGGAAAGAGAAAAAGAGGTGGGGTTGGATATGACTTTTACGAGGTTAAGGAAAATGATGGTAGCAATATCGGGTTGAGACCTATCACGATATTGGCGAAGCCACCAATAATCAATAACCCTCATAAAAGCGACTTTTCCGCCGGAAGAACAAAAAAGCAAGTAGTGAGAAGATGAAAAGACGTTCCTCGAGAGGAAGATGAGTGGGGCGGCCATCTGAAAATAAAGGAATATTATGAGGCTCATACTCATTGGATTTTCCACCAAGGGGAAAACCTAAATGGTTGGCAATGGATTGAGGTGTCAACTCAAACTCGGTACCCATGAGAAAAGATAGGATACCGATGATAGGATTAGAGCCATTAAGAAACCGAATAAGTTCGACATTAGCATGAAAAGCACAAACTAACTTACGAGTGTAAAAGGTGGAATACTCAAGTAGTCAAGCCATTCCCATTCGGTGAATAATTTAAAAAGATCAAAGTTGTGCTCGGGAGACATAAGAAAGGCTAAGTCTATGGTTCGCTCGGCTCTAACTTCTTTGGATTCATAGACCCTAAGGTATCTATTATGGTGAACATCATCTTTAAAACAAAGATCCTCAAATTGAGGATTAGGAATAGGGACAAGTTGATTATAACCGAAATGTTGACCTCTTTCAACACGAGTACATTTGGCTCTAGGAGGCATGGTTCTAGGAGGCATGATTAAGACAAAAAAAGATTTTTGGCTTGAAAGATTTGGTTGGGGAATTTTATCGAATACTTTGTGGGCAAGACTTTAAACTAATTTTGACAAGGGTTTTGGATGGATTGGGTGATACCTCCTGCAAAAACATGACATGTAACATATAAAATATCAACCCAAAGTGATACATTAAGCACAAAATATGATATTTACTTTGAAAATTCGAATTGGCCAAAAAAATAATTTTCAGAATTCCCAAATATGTTGAAAAGAACAATGGGTTTTGTTTAAATCATGTTTAAAAGTATGAAAACTATAAACAAACATGATTTATATTAAATTCAAGCATAAAAATAATAATTTTGAACCCAAAAATCAAATAAATTTTGGAATAAAAAAATAGAATGATAAGATTTAAGATGAGATTACCTCAAAAGATTGATGAAGATGATAATGAGAACCCAAAAGCTTGATAAAATTTGCAAGAGAGAGTCAAAATTTTTGAGGATTTTTGACTCCCGAAAGAATTGGCTAAAACCTATAAAATGATAGACAATTTGCACAAGAATTTTAGAGTGATTCGACTTTCTAACCAAAGCTTACATCCACTATCTTAGCACACCACTAAGGATTTCCCAATTCACTATGAATTCTTCTCCTTTTCTAGGCTAAGGAAGCAATCCTTACAACCCTATCTTTTTATGGCTAAGATAAAACCACTCTAGTTTTTGTTTAAGGCTAAACTAGAACCTCTCCTTTTACAAGGGATTTGTTTGATAAACTAAATACCTCACAAGGTGGATGTTTACACAAATTAAGCTCACAAGAGTACAACGAATTTACAATTAAGCACTCTCTTAAACACTATATACAAAAGAAATGAAGAAATAAGAATTGGACTCAAATTCTCTTGATCATATTGCTTGGGTGTGTTCTCTAACCATCTTCAAGTGTCCCAAGGTTGCTTTTATAGTGTGGAGTGATATTCTAGCCGTTTATGGCCGTTGGGATGTTTTGGAGCCGTTGAGAAGTCATAAAGTCGAGCTTTAAATTGTCACATGCACAGAGGTTCCGAAACCTTTACCAGAGGTTTCAAAACCTTAAGGAGGATTTGAAAAATATAGCCGTTACAAAGCCATGATTTCGAAACCTTTATAAAGGTTTCGAAAATAAAGGTTTCGAAACCTTTGCTAAGGTTTCAATTCCGGGCTATTCTACCTAAAAGGTTTCGAAAACTTATAGGGATGATTTCGAAACTTTCACTTAAAAACCCAATTTTGGCTAATTTTTGACTTTTAAATGTATATTAGATATAAGTGCAAAGTCAAAACATTTTAAACATATTTTTCAAATTTTGAGGACTTTTGAATTATTTTTGAAATCTTTAAACAAGTCCAAAATATTTTTTTACATAATTGTTATATAAAAAATTTCTCAACAATCTCCCATTTTTGATATAACAAAACTTCTTTGAAATTTGTTTTTGACAAAAGCTCCTCCTCAATTTTTCAATTACTTCTCCCTTTTTGTTATATCAAAAATAATTCAAATATTTATAGTACATAATAACAATGGAGATTAATTTAAAATAAAAAAGTTGAAGTATAAAACATTTGAAAAATAAAACTCCCCCTTACTAAAGCATTCCATTACATTTTTAGGACAAATTTTGACACTTAAAGAGATTGAATTTCACCATTGAATCAAATCAATTTAAAACACATGAAATTCAATTTATCCAAGACTTTAAAACTTTATGCAAACATATGAATGAAACAATATGATTCATGTGCATAAAACATCATAAAATGCCATGTGCTTATAAATGTAAATAAGCAATGATGCATGGACATTTATCATCAAAATAGGCAACCAAATAATTTATAATCAAATACATTAAGATTAGAGGTTACTCATATTCTTCACTTGTGTGACTAGAGCATTTCCATGTCTTTGCATTTCTTTCCATTGCTCCAACACACTTACAAGAGACAATTACTTGGATTTTGGTATCCAAATTGCTTTGGATCCATTAACATTAATTTCAAAGTCTCTAGTTCCCTTAGGAACCCATACTTGTCTAATCCTATAAGATTTTCTCTTCTTTATAGGAGAAGTATGCAAGGAGTGACCATGATAATGACAATGTGAGCATTTTGCCATTATGTGACAAGATAAATTATTAAAATTAATTTCTTTTTCTTTTGTTAAGCTTTCAAGCTTAACCTTTAAGTCAAGATTTTCCTTTTCCAAAACTCCATTGCTCATTTTTGAAAACTCTAAATCATTTTTCAAAATCTCATTTTGGTTTTCAAAATCCAATTTTATTTTCAAAAGAAAATCATTTTCAAATTCAAATTTAGAAATTATTTTCTTAAATTTGGAATTCATGGTCTCAAATTCCAAAAATAATTCATCGAAAGCATCGTGTAACTCGTCAAATGTATATGAATTTAATTCACTTGAGTTAGAAGATACCTCGGGCTCATCGAGAGCCAAAACACCATCCACCTTAGGTATTGAGAGGAGGTTTGCACAAGTTGAAGCACCATCTTTCTTTTCTCCCTTATTGTTGCCATAGAGCTTCTTAAGTTTCTCCCAAATTTCTTTAGCACTTTTGCATGTGGAGACTTTCTTGGAAACATCTTCATTGAGGTCACAAAGAAGAGTGTGCATCGCCTTTGCGTTTAGCTTGGCCTTCGTGTCATTTGCACTCATTTGCTTTTTCTTCTGCTTAGGAGCTTCAAAGTAACCATCTTCAATGATATCCCAAACCTCAAAATCGAGAGATTTGATGAAATACTTCATGACATTGCTCCATTGAAAGTATGCTTCTCCTTCGAAGAGCGGAGGACACGAGATAGAGCGGCCTTCTTCAAATATTGCTATTTTTCTTGATCGGTGGACTTCGAGCAAATGATCTTTACTCCCGAATGTTATTCCTTTGATGGATACGAGGCTCTGATACCAATTGTTGGGATTGTAACACTCTCGAATTGATCTTCCGAAACCGTCAAGAGGGTTGGATTGAACTCCTGAAAGAATTGGCTAAAATCGAAAAAAATAATAGACAATTTGCACAAGGATTTTAGAGTGGTTTGACTTTCTTACCAAAGCCTACATCCACTACCTTAGCACACCACTAAGGACTTCCAAATTCACTATGAATTCTTTCCCTTTTCTAGGCTAAGAAGGCAACCCTTACAACCCTATCTTTTAATGGCTAAGATAAAACCACTCTAGTTTTTGTCTAAGGCTAAACTAGAACCTCTCCTTTTACAAGGGATTTGTTTGGTAAACTAAATACCTCACAAGGTGAGTGTTTACACAAATTAAGCTCACAAGAGTAGAAAGGATTTACATTTAAGCACTCTCTTAAACACTATATACAAGAGAAATGAAGAAATAAGAATTGAACTCAAATTCTCTTGATCATATTGCTTGGATGTGTTCTCTAACCATCTTCAATTTTCCTAAGGTTGCTTTTATAGTGTGGAATGATATTCTAGCCGTTTATGGCCGTTGGAGATGTTTTGGAGCCGTTGGGAAGTCATAAAGTCGAGCTTTAAATTCTCACCTGCACAGAGGTTTCGAAACCTTTATGAGGATTTGAAAAATATAGCTGTTACAAAGCCATAGTTTCGAAACCTTTATAAAGGTTTCGAAACCTTTGGTAAGGTTTCAATTCCAGGCCATTCTTCTCGAAAGGTTTCGAAACCTTATAGGGATGGTTTCGAAACTTTCACTTTAAAACCCAATTTTGGCTAATTTTTTACTTTTAAATGTATATTCGATATAGGTGCAAAGTCAAAAAATTTTAAACATATTTTTCAAGTTTGAGGACTTTTGAATTATTTTTGAAATCTTTAAACAAGTCCAAACCATTTTTTACATAATTGTTATATCAAAATATTTTCTCAACACGTAGTTTGGAGGCGTTCCGAGCGATGAGGGAGAAGGGATATATAATTGGAATGGGATTCAATGGTACTAAGAATTGCATGATCTTTTGATTAAAAAAAGAATTGCTTGACCTTAGCGAACCTGGAAATTAAAATGGAAATGTGGATCACAATTTTTTTTGTCTATTCGCAGCTTTGTATCATAATGATATGTTATCTTTCCTTTAGGGTGAATTCTTGCACCATAATGATGAGAAACTTATGAAGAGTTAGTTATAAAGTTGGAATTATGCTTGTGTTCTAGTGTTCGTATTGCACTTCTCTTTCTTGCCCCCTTTCATAATTAGTTTGCTGTAGGGTTCACTTTATGTCATTTCTAATGGAACGACATCACTTTCTCGGAGCAGATTATGTATTTGCGCTCTTACTTAGAGTAGGGAGGATTTTTCCCCCGGGTGAGATATTCTCGATTGTTGGTGGGAATACTTTGCCTCATCTTCTCTCATTTTTTTTGGTTCGTAGAATGCCAATTATTGTGTAGCATATTTTGCGTATACATTTGTCATACTACGAACACCGTATTTTCTGGGAGTGTAAAATGATACGATTATTTCTAGAACTTTACTTGAGAGTGACAATCGTTTATACGATTTATAGTCTTATGCCTACTTACATTGTCCGCGTGGGGCAGGACTGCTTGCTTGGGTTGGCATGAGAGTTTTCTTTTATATTTCTCTCTTGGAGCAAATTACATTATATGTATTCATATAACTACCTTGAGTTGGGGGGATTATTGCCCTCCGTGTGAGATAGTCTTAATTGCTATACATTTATTCGTTAATTTATTGATTTATTATTTATCATGCTTTATTTGGGAGCATCGAATACTTAGCCTTCTCTTTAAATTTATGGCAAGTGTAGTTTGAAGAGGTATGATATCGATGCAATACGTTTGCTAGTGCTATAATTTTACTCTTCTTGTGTGTAAATAGTTAGGGGATCATTTTTTCTTTATGCACACTCACTCTAGGAGCAGTGAACGTTAAGCTGATTTCTTTATGCACACTTCTTGAAAGTGGTGAACGCTTAGACGATCATTATTTTTTATGCGCACTCACTCTGGGAGCGGCGATCGTTAAGCTGATTCCTTTATGCACACTTTTTGAAAGTGGCGAACGCTTAGACGACCATTCTTTCTTTATGCGCACTCACTCTAGGAGCGGCAACCGTTAAATTGATTCCTTTATGCACACTTCTTGAAAGTGGCGAACGCTTAGACGATCATTCTTTCTTTATACGCAATCCAATTATCAGCACCCCTTGTGGGAGGATGACCTCCTAGGGTCGAATATCCCTTAACATAGGAAAACAAGCTCCAAGGTGCCAAGAATATTATTGAAAGTACTATTTTATTCAAGATAGTAGCTCAATTAGTAACTAATTCATTAACCGGATGCATACCATTTACACATCAATTTGTTAAGTGGATCAAGCGAATCGAAAATGGCCAAGAGGGGGTGAATTGGCTTTCTAAAATTGAAGGAAGCATATTGAAAATGTGAAAATTGAAGACAAGACAATTTACAGTGGTCCAATCTTAGAACAAGCTCTACATCCACTACCTTAGCTCCTACTAAGGATTTTCAACCAATTTTACTAAAAATTTGTCCCCTTTTCTCGGATTAGGAGGAAACCTTACAAATCGGTTAATCTTTCTACCCAAAGACTAACCAAGACTCTCTCAATACAAAGAGGGTTTTGGCAATTTGAAAAACACCTCTCACTAGGTTGATATATTTCCCAATTACACTTAAACACTCCCCAAACTTGAAAGAAAATGATACAATGAAGAATTACACAAGTTGGGTTACAAGAATTTGACTCTTTAAGCTCTAGGGTTTGGATATGTGCTTGGATTGTTGCAAATAAGTTCAATAGTTTTTGTAGCTTTGGACGCTTGCTTATATACCCTTGCATTGATTTCTAGCCGTTCTAGTGGTTGAGATCATCAATAGAGCCGTTGGGCTTATTTTTTCAATAATAAATGCACTTCTGCCACCTACCGTATCGGTACTCGAACAACCGTATCGATATGTTGAGTTGAGAGGTGCTCGATTCGATCAATCGATGTTGCTCACCAAGTGGTGGAGAGGTGGAATTTTGGGTGGATGTGGTGTGGAAGCTTAAATGTAAATGACACAATGAATTTAAAGTGGTTCAACCGTCAAATCAAGGTCTGCATCCACTACCTTAGCTTCCCACTAAGGATTTCCAATCAATCCACTATTGATTCGTCCCCTTTTCTAGGCTTAGGAGGAAACCCTTATACACCGATCAAGCTTTCTACCCAAAGCCTTGATCAAACCCTCTTATACAAAGAGATAATAAAAGCAAACACAAATCCCTTTAATAGGTGCTTGTTTGCACAATTAAAGCACTCACCCAAAACCTAAAACACTTGAGCAAATTTGATAATTTTGGCTCACTAGTGTTTGTCTATACAAGAATTGACAATTTAGGCACTAAGACAATATTTGATCATTTGTTGATTGACAATATGAGCATTAACCTAATCTTGATGCTTGGAGGTCCTTTTTATACTCCTTGGCGAGTTTATGGCCGTTACTAGCCGTTGGGGTTGATTTGGAGCCGTTGAGGACTTTAATTCCCACCATAAATGCACTTCCACAGCTCACCGTTTCGAAACACTCATGCCCGTTTCGAAACACCCTTTAAGTAGAAAGAGCCGTTGCAGTCTGATGCAGCAACCGTATCGAAACGCCTTTGGCCGTTTCGAAACCCGTATCGAAACGCCTATCCCCGTATCGAAACGATCTGCATTTAAAAGTTAGTTGGGAAATAGCCGTTGGGGTTTATGACCGTTGTGGTCGATGCCACGTAGGCGTATTGAAACGGCATAGCCCGTTTCGAAACGTTGGGCAAAAATCTCATCCAGGGAGTGCCCGTTTCGATACCCGTATCGAAACACTTTTGCTACTGGAATGCACCGTATCGAAACACCCTAAGGTGTTTTGAAACACCTGGAAGGTTTTGTGTAGATTGGCTTTTGAAAACATGTGAAAACCTTTTAAAAACTTCCCTAAACATAGTTTCAAGTTATTTGGACTTTGGAAATAGTTTTGAATTCTTTTTAAATAAGTCCAAAACATTTTTCAATTATTATATCAAAACATTAGTTCTACAATCTCCCCTTTTTGATATAATAAAACTATCTTGAAAAATTGTTTGGGATTCTCCCCCTTTAACTTTAAAAATGTGAATAAGAGATTAAAGATATTAAAAAAAATAAAAGCTCCCCCTTATTCATTTGAAAATTCAATTTTTCAAACCATTTCTCCCCTTTTTGTTATATCAAAAAGAATTCAAAAGACTTTTAAGTTCAAAATAACAATAGAGGTAAAATTTGACAAAAATAAGGATTTGGTTTTAAAATGGCCCCCCCTTACTCAAAACATCATTAAAAGTGTTAGTCCAACAAACATGATCATCTAGTTGACATAAATAAAAATAAATCAAATGAAAACAAAAAGCAACTAGATTTTACCACACTTGAACTCAAGGGAGGATGTGAAGCCTTCCTTCTTCAAGTCTTCTTCCTTAGTGTGCATGGAGCTCCCCCTCAAAGTTTGACTTGTTGATCACTCTCCATCACACCTAGCAAAAGACAATCAAGTGATTTTGGTATCCAAATTGCTTTGGATCCATAGACGTTAGTAGCACAAACTTTAGTCCCCTTAGGAATCCATCTTTCAATTTCATCCTTTTTAGTTGAAGTGGTTAGTCATTTTGGGACCCAAACACTTCTAAAACATTTACCATTTTGAATCTAGGGGCACTAGATTGTCTCACATAAAAATTTGATTTTCCAAAATTGTTTTTCTTTTTAAGCTCTTTGGAAATCAAATCCTTTTCTTCTTGAACTTTTTGAAGCAATTTTTGTAAATCAAAACATTTTAGTTCAAACTCCTTGAGTTTTGCTTCAAGTTCAAGTTTGGTTTTAGAAATCAAATCATTTTGAATTTTCAATTTTGAAATCACTTTATTGTTTTTCAAAATGTGATTTTTAAAGTCTAAAATCAAATCATCGTAGGCATCTTGTAATTCATCAAAAGAGTAAGAACATGAATTAGATGAATTAGAAGTTACCCTTGAATCTTCTTCGATGGCCATAAGGCAAAGGTTGGCTTGTTCATCATCGGTGGAGTCCTCATCACTCCAAGTAGCCACATGTGCCTTCTTCTTATGGCTTGAAGTACTTGCCCTCTCCTTTTTCTTGGATTCTCGTTCAAGCTCCCTCAAAGCTTTCTTCATGAACGGGGCACACTTCTTGAAGAGATGAACTATCTCTTCTTCTTCATCCTCCTCTTCACTTTAATAGACATGATGGCAAGTGGAGGACTTGAGAGCTATGGCATTGGTGTTGATGCCAAGCCCCTTGAGCTTCATCTCTCCCATAGCTCTAATGTCTTCCCTCTTCTTCTCATCTTCTTTGTTCTTCTTCATGATTTGATGAGTAAGGAGTGACTCCATGAGTTCATCAAGCTTCAAGGTCTTCAAGTTCTTTGCTTCAATGATGGCGGTCCTTTTTGAGTTCCAAGACTCGGGAAGTGAGTAAATGAGCTTTCGGACAAGTTTCTCCTCCGGAATGGATTCTCCATAGCCCTTGAGACCATTGGTGATTGTGGAGAACCTATCAAACATCTTCTCAATGTTCTCTTCCGGATCCATCTTGAAGTTCTCATACTCTAAGGTTAGCAGCCCAATCTTGTTCTCCTTGACTTCATCGGTTCCCTCGTATGTGACTTCAAGCTTGTCCCATACCTCCTTGCACTCTCACAAGAAGACATCTTCTCATAGATGGATGGGCCAAATGCACAAAAGAGAATGTGCAAGGCTTTGCAATTTAGCTCCATCTTCTTGCGATCATCGGCACTCCACCCCGCTTTGCTTCGTTGAGGCACGAACGGACCATCTTCAACTATGCCCATAGTTTGTAATCTCTAGACTTGATGAAGAACTTCATCTTTGTCTTCCAATGAGCATAGTGAGTTCCGTCAAAGAAGGGTGGTTTGTTGATGGATTGTGCCATTGAGCCGGTTGTGTGAAATGATGATCGAGCTTGCCGAATCTTCTCAATAGGATGTGAATCCCCTTTGATTGAGCCAAGCTCAGATACCAATTGTTGAGTTGAGAGGTGCTCGATTTGATCAACCGATGTTGCTCACCAAGTGGTGGAGAGGTGAAATTTTGGGTGGATGTGGTGTGGAAGCTTAAATGTAAATGACACAATGAGTTTAAAGTGGTTCAACCTTATAACCAAGGTCTACATCCACTACCTTAGCTTCCCACTAAGGATTTCTAATCAATCCACTATTGATTCGTCCCCTTTTCTAGGCTTAGGAGGAAACCCTTATACACCGATCAAGCTTTCTACCCAAAGCCTTGATCAAACCCACTTATACAAAGAGATAATAAAAGCAAACACAAATCCCTCTAATAGGTGTTTGTTTGCACAATTAAAGCACTCACCCAAAACCTAAAACACTTGAGCAAATTTGACAATTTTGGCTCACTAGTGTTTGTCTATACAAGAATTGACAATTTAGACACTAAGACAATATTTGATCATTTGTTGATTGACAATATGAGCATTAACCTAATCTTGATGCTTGGAGGTCCCTTTTATACTCCTTGATGAGTTTATGGCCGTTACTAGCCGTTGGGGTTGACTTGGAGCCGTTGAGGACTTTAATTCCCACCATAAATGCACTTCTGCAACTCACCGTTTCGAAACACCAGTTCCCGTTTCGAAACTCCCTTTAAGTAGAAAGAGTCGTTGCAGTCTGATGCAGCAACCGTATCGAAACGCCTTTGGCAGTTTCAAAACCCGTATCGAAACACCTATCCCCGTATTGAAACGATCTGCATTTAAAAGTTAGTTGGGAAATAGCCGTTGGGGTTTATGACCGTTGTGGTCGATGCCACGTAGGCGTATCGAAACGACATAGCCCGTTTCGAAACGCTGGGCAAAAATCTCATCCAGGGAGTGCTCGTTTCGATACCCGTATCGAAACACTTTTGCTACTGGAATGCACTGTATCGAAACGCCTTAAGGTGTTTCGAAACGCCTAGAAGGTTTTGTGTAGATTGTCTTTTGAAAACATGTGAAAACCTTTTAAAAACTTCCCTAAACATAGTTTCAAGTTATTTGGACTTTGGAAATAATTTTGAATTCTTTTTAAATAAGTCCAAAACATTTTTCAATTATTATATCAAAACATTAGTTCTACACGATACTTGTCTCAAAATAGAAAGAGTCGTTGTGCACATTTAAGAGGGCGTATCGATACAAGTATAGTGTAAAATTAGGGGAGTATCGATACTCAAAGATTGTATCGATACGATTTTAGCTCACTGGAATTTTGAGGAAAACTTTAGAAAAAAGTGTATCGATACGCTATATGGGCGTATCGATACGGTCCAAAGACTGTTTGAAATTTTGCTGAAATCATAACTGACAAGAAACGGTTGAAAACTTTAAATGCAAAGATTTATCGAATCAAATCAAACCGTATCGATACGGGGACAACCGTATCGATACGCTATGCCTTAAAATTAAGGCCATAAAGAATATCATATCGATACGGGTATAACCGTATCGGTACGCTTTTGTCATTTAAAATTCCATAACCTTAAAACCGTATCGATACGACTAGAGCGTATCGATACGCCTTAGCATACAAGTAAGGTTTGGGCTTGAACACTTAGAAAAATTTTATTTGAAAATTTTATTTGGCTTAGAAACAGTTTTGGTTCAAGTTTGCTTGTCAATTTGTGAGACTTTGAAATACTTAAAAATTTATTTACTTTTACAAATAGGTCCTTAGACAATTTATTATATCAAAATCAAATTAGGTTTTATGCAATTGTTGTGAATTTCTTTTCTAATAACGTTTTAGGCGAGATCATGATTATACATGCTTTTGTTAATGCAATCTTTGAAGCAACATATTTTTCTAAGTTTACATCATCATTACTAGATGTCTAGACGAATGGTAGTTTATCATAGATATGAGACTCGTTACAAATATGCATTTTCTTAAGTTTCCTTTGTACAAAACATGTAAGACCATGGAATATGAAAATATGATATTCCAATATGCATGGGAAAACTAGATCCATGAAGCAAATATCTCAGGAAACTGAAGAAGCTTTAAAGCAACCATATATAGGATATAGTTGTGATTAGAAAAAAAGGAGGAAGTCAAGACGAGTCGAGTTTTTTTGCCTCAAGTCGAGTAGAAAATTTTGGTTTTCTGAGATATTTGCTTCATGGTAAGCTTCATTATCCCGCAGCAACCTTACCAACCTTCTTCTATTCTGCTTGTCCAGCCCTGCCATAATTCTGGTAAGCTTTGCAGGCTCATCCAAGTAAATTTCCACCATCTCCATTACTTCTATCAGCTATAGTTTTACAAATTTTTCACTTTCTCTAAGGTCTATGCTTTCGACAATCATCATGGTTTTATTTAAGATATTGACTTCATGTCCTCTCTACTGGGACGAGGCTTCTCCATTAGTGTGGTCATGACCCTTCTGCTTCTGCGCTAACTAGAGTGAAAGGATGTGGCACTGTCTTGATGTCTTTTGGTCAGCCTGCATAAAACCTTCCCCCAAGGGTAGGGGTGAGCGTTCGATCGAGTCGAGTAAAATTTTTTCGAGTTATTCGAGTTGATACGTCATATTTTACAACTCAAACTTTTTTTGAAATTTTTCCGATTCGAGTCGAGTTTTCGAGTTCATATACAAATTTAATTGTAATTATTTATCATGTTATAGTACAATTTTATTCCAATTTAAACGACTTTCTCTAATCGTATAAGATATGCATATATATATTTCTTCATATATTTTCCATGTGTGACATATCTTTCTTCATACATACATACATACATATATATATATATATAAGGGACTCGACTCGAACTTAAAAATCAATTCACTAATTACTAAACATTTCGAGTTATTTAAATTTCCATTTTCCAACTCAAACTTTATTTGAAATTTTTTCAAGTCGAGTCGAGTTTATGAAATTTCGAGTCAAGTCAAGACGAGTCGAGTTTTTTGCCTCAAGTCGAGTAGAAAATTTCGGTTTTTTCGAGTCGAGTTTTGCTCACCCCTATCCAAGGGTTTGGGGAACTTGACTTGTAGACAGAAAGGGGCTGCCATCATTTTAGCCTTTCTCATTAAAGGTCCTGAAGATAGAGTTGAACGCAGACGAGTTATTGATGACTAGAAAATTGCCATCCACGTGACATTATTATCACCATCTCCTATAGTTATGGGAAGTTGGATGGAGCCCTTCACCTCAATGGGTTGGTTGCTAAACCCATACACTGGGCTTGCCGGCTTTAATTCCGAACTTAGAATTCCCATTTGCTTTAACATATTCCAGCCCAACACTTCTACAGTACTATCTGTATCAACCAAAATTCTCTTCACAGTAAATCCTCCTATCATAGTTGTAACGAAAATGGGATCATTGCTTTCTTCGTCCAGAATATCGTCATCTTACTTCTCTAAAAACTAGACTCGCCATGAGTCTATGTTCTTAAGCTTTTTCATCATTCTTGCCGAAATTGACATTATTCCTTGCATGTGTGCCTTGCTTTTGGAGCTTGATTGGTTCCATCTTTTTTCTATTCCAATTATCATATGTATAGTACCCATATTATCCTGATTATTTCTTCTATTGTCCTGCGGTCTCGGCTGCTGAGCCTCTCTATTATCTCCGGCTTGTCTGTAACAAGAAACTAAAAATCTTTCTAGTTGCCCTCTTCTCACCACGGATTCAATCACGTTCTACAAATGTACGCAATCATCCATACAGTGACCTTGAGCTTTGCGAAACTTACATCTTCGTCCTGAACGCTCCTTGTATTCGCTTTCCCTCATCGGTAATGGGGGTCTCAAGATTCCCATGTGCTCAATCTGGTGTAATATTTGCGAAGGTGATTCTGTTAACTCGTGATAAGTTCTGTACGCATATAACCTTTCCTGGGCTGATTCTCCCTGTTGACCATCATGTGCGTACCGCTATGATTGACCACTACTCTAAGCATACTATGGCCTGCGGTGGAATTGTTTGCTTCCTCTATCAATTCCCTGATGAAGAAGGGGATTGCCACGTCTGGGACCGCGATCATCTTGCCTTCGACACACATGCTGCGAACCGTGTACCATATCCCTCATGTTGTCTGTCTCCTTATTTTCAGTGTACGACTGAACCTTCTCATATAATCTGATAGCGTCGTTGGCGATCAGTCTAGTAAATTATACTTAAGATGCTGATGTGAAGTACCGTTGATGAAAGTAGAAATAACACACTCATTGGAAGCTTCTTTGGTTTGCATGGTTGCAGTGTGAAATTGCTGGACAAACTCTCGCAAAGGTTCGCCTGACTTCTTGATGACAAACATGAGATATGTTGTCAACCTTTTCAATATCGTGTTCGCTAAAAAATGGCTCATAAATAGATCTGGCAGCTGGTCAAAACTGGAAATTGAATTCGCTGGAAGCTGGAGATACCAAGCTTGAGCTGAATCCTTGAGGGTCATTGAGAATGTCCGACATTTAATTTGATCAGAGGCACCAAATAAATTCATATAGTTCAAGAAGTGCAACAGGTGTTCTTGAGGTTGCCTCTTCCATTGTACATTAGTTTCGGGGACCTTAAAGGATGCAGATACATGATGCTCTCGGATGTCTATATATAAGGGTTCATTTTTGTACCATCTTGGATTTCGAGAAAGATCATCCTGCCGAAGACTCTGGATGTTTTGAAAATTCTTCTCTAGCTGCTCCATCTTTTCCCTTAATGCTTGCTGCTCATCGTCCTCTATGGGATTATAGTCCATATCATCTGAATCTTCATAATCCTCCTCCAGTTCTCGAGGCTGCTGCCCCCTAGTTTCTTGTTGGGGAAGAGCCTATTCCTCTTGAACTACCTTACCTTTGCTCTTTCTGGACAATTGTCTGATTAGTCTTTCGCTCTTCTCCTCTGTAATTCTATGTTGCTCAGTTTGGTCCCACATGAACTTTTGTTGTTGCTTATATTGTTGTTTTTAAAGCAACAAAGATTTCTCCATGCTCTTAATCTTTTTGTGCATTTCTAGGAATTGCTGGTTGTTGTCCTCTAACGGTGATGCTCCTCTCCTTTGTTGTGTACCCTGCCCCGCCGCAAATCAATGGGGTGTTGGATTAAAATCTTCAATTGTGGGCACATATGTAAAATGTATGATGCTATTATAAAGTATGACACAAAATTAAGTGACCAATTATGTTAGGCGTGTCATGGGTATTAAAGTGTCATGGAAATAAAAGTGTTGATACCATAAGATATATTTATAATTCAATGAGAGGCAAAGTTATAAATATTTAATAGTTGATTTAATAATCAACTATATAAAGAGGTCGTGGTCCCCAAGAAATAGGTTAACTTCTATTACTCTTGTCTCCGTCAGAGAGTTCTTACGGCAAGGGCTAACCTATCTTCTTGGAAGATCAATACCAAAGATTTGGAATTTCAACATGAAGATTCAAGGTTTTCAATCGATCGATTAATTCAGGTACGCTTCCGCATTTAGTTTATTCGATTTATTGTTCTTGATGATTTGGCATGATAGATCTTGGGTTTAGATTTCATATTAATTTATAATTTGGTTTTAACAAGTGGCATCAGCGCCTCGTCGTGTTGAATCATTAAGAATTACTCCATCCGTCCCATAAAATATGTCCCTTATTGACTTTTTGAAAGTCAAAATTTTTAAACTTTGACTATTATTATATTAAGTATTTTAAATAATTAAATTTTATAAAATATATATTTAAAAACTACTCGATTAGAGCTTTTAAAATATATTTTTTTATATTTTTATCAATGATACATTTTAAATAATTATGAGTCAAAGTTGTAAAAAATTGATTAAAAAAAATCAATAAGAAACAAAAATGTGGGACGAAAGGAGTATTTGATATTCTTTATTTTCTTGACTGATTCATTATGGAGATTTTAGGATTTTGTTTTTTCGTCAACTCTTCCCCTAAATTTCCTATTACAATTATTAGGTTATTAACCTTATTTGAATTTGTACTACAGTAACCCTATTTGTTTTTTTTTTTTTTTTTTTGGGGGGGGGGGGGGGGGGGACGATTAGTAGTTATTACACAGTATATATATTTGGGTTGTTCGAAAACACAAACACTAATGTCATCCATGTTTGTTGCATTGTTCAAGGGTTTTCGATATTCTTTAAGAAACATTGGAGTTTTGATGCTTTCAATCCAATTGCAGATCACAATTGATGCTTTCAATCCAATTGCAGATCACAATTGATTTTTTTTAATATCATGAGTTTTAGAACTATTAAAATTATAATGTTTCTTTATCGATATATTTTAAAGTTCTAATCAAGGGTTAATATGTTTGTTTCGGATTTAGTATAAAATATACATTGTTATTAATTTATAAAATATATATTTGATTTAAAATATATATTCAATTCAGTTTGATCAAAATTTTAGTTTTGATGTTAGTAATTAAGAATAAAAAAAGTTTGACTTGAGCTTTGTCGTGGTAAATTTACCGTTACTTAGAAACTTTATAATTAGGTTAGCTCTCGAAGCTTTATATTCGGTTTACATCTAATAAATTATGGTTGAATTTTGTTAAATCATGTTTAGTTTTGTACAAAATATTTTGGTTAAATTTGTTTAACATTATGCTTAATTATGTCGTTAATGTTATCTACGGAATATACATATTTGCATTTGGTATTGATGTATTTTCGTTTCAGTTTGATTAAAATTTCAATTTTGATCATTAGGTTATTATGGATATACTAAAGTTTTATGTGATTATTATATAAATTATTTATTTATATGATACTTTTAATTTTGACTTTTAGTTAAAAATTAGTTGTTTTGAATTCGACTTTAATTTTGGCAAATGCATGCTTAAGGAATTTTTTTGAGAAACAGTCAAAGATTTCGGTTTATTCGATTTCTGCTAGCCCCATTCAGACAACCTTATTTTGGATTATTTCGGAAACTTAAGTGTTATCAAAAATTTCAGTTTTGACTGTTACAAAATTTTAAATTTGGATATTGGTATATTTATTGTATATATTTTAAAATAATTTAATTAAATCATTAAGTCACCAAAGTGACCTCTATTGTGGAAATTATTTTATTTTAAAATATAGAAGGTTTTGTGCATGTAAGTCGGGTTATGTTAGTATTAATCGGCCCAAAAGAAGGTTAATAATTGACATTATTACATGTGCAACTATGGTAATAAACATATGATAATTATTCGGTTTTATATGTGAGCAATAAATCGGCCCAAAGGAAGATTTTTGTTTGACATGTTCTTATTATCAATGTTTGATTACTATACCAAGATATCACTTGCAAGTTAATGTTTTGTCCAAAAATGAAATATTAATGGAGTGTTTGGTATCTTGATATGAGGTTTACCTTTATTCAAATTTACTATTATTTTGCTTATCTTTTAATTTGATTGAAAGATAAAATTAAGACAAATATTTTGAAACAATTAAATTCATATTTTGGCTTCGGATGTCTAATATTTCAATGGATTAATTAAAACATAATGTCACCAAAGTGACCGTTTTTGTGTAGATTAGTTCATTTAAAATATTAAGATAATTATTGGTTTTTGTAATTCATGCGTTTATTAATTGACCCAAAGGAAAGTTAATATTTGGCTGAATTACAACGACAATTGTGGCTATAAATGTGTGACAATTATAAGTTATTTTATGTGAGCAATACGTTAGTCCAAAGATTAGCCTATTGTTTGACATAGTTTATTGTCAATGTTTGATTGCTACAATAAGAGTACCGCTTACAGTTAATATTACTGTCCAAAGACTTGATATTAATGTTATGCTTGGTACCTTGAGGGGAATTAGCCATTATTTTGAATTTATTTGTTTACTTACGAATATTTATGTGAGCTTGTTTTATTTTATTTTATTTTTGTTCTATATTTAGGTAATTTATCTTTGTTATCACAATATTTGTTAAATACATTCTACACTCATGTTTAGTGAAACTAATTTTAAGGAATAAGAAAAGACGCTTACATATAGTATTTGGTTGTATGAACTTAGACTTTGCACTAAGGAAAGAACATTTTGCACCTCTCACAGCGGTAAGCACCCATAAAAGGTATTTTGAGAGGTGAGATCGTTCGAATTGCATGAGTCTAATGATCATAAAGCACAACACTTTAGATGTCTTATGGAGCACAAATCTAAAGAGATTACTCATATTAAGGGTTTCCTTGATGAAATTAAGAAATGTTTTACCCAAAACATTAAGGTTAAGATGACATCACTTATGCTTTCTTTGATGTCTATGAAGTATAAGGGTCAAGAAAATGTGAGAGAGTAGATTATAAAAATTCTTTATATTGCTTCAAAATTTAAGGCACATAAGATCAAACTTTCTAACAATTGTTTGTTCTTGTAACACCCGTGTCTTGGGCCTAGGAGTTAACCGGGTTTTAGTTCGAGTTAAATAAAATTTAATTAAAATAATTCAACTTTAAATAATGACCTATTTGAACCTTAATAAAGAGGGAGGGACCTATATCGTGATTTCACCCAAAACTTTTAAAAGCAAGACCACTTTATTGTAAAGTGTCTTCTCTTTCCCCATTTCTCTTTGTTTTGACGTCAAACCCCTCTCCCCATGTTCAAACTCTCCCAACTACACTAGTTACTATTCCATTCATCCTCTTCTTCAATACAAGGTGTTTTTCAAAGGTAATTACGTTTTCTTAATCTCCTCTTTATCCCCTATCCAACCATTGTCTTAAATTTCAAAAATATGGGGTTTTGGAAATTAGGGTTCATATTGAAATTTGGGTTTTAATGGGGGTTTTTCAATTTGTTTTGAGAAATTGTGTTGGGGTTTTGCTTAAACATAATGAAATACACAACATATATTAATTTGGTTGATTTTGGATGAAATTTCGTAGTGGGTCCTTAGGGCAAATTTTAGAGTATGAAAACTTGGGTTTTTGGTGGGTTTAATATTGAAATTGAAGGGCTGATGGTCTACCTATGTTAGGAGGGTGATTTGGGATGTTTAGGAGGTCATTTGGATGCTTGGAAATGGGTATTTCAGCCAATGGTTGTTGGAGTCCGAAAATTGGGTTTTTGAGATGTTATGTGGTTTGAGAATTTGTGAAAATTGGGTTGTGGTTGCAAAGTAGGTTGATGGTTGAATTAGCATTGAATTGGGGAGTAACGTATGTGTTTTGTTTGACTAGAAGCAAGAGGGAACGTTGAAGAGGCTTTGGGACCGAATCCGGGTTCGTAGGAGGATTGGTTCGAATTGCTAAGGAAGGGCGGTGAGTGGTCTTAACTTGTTTTAAAGTTTGGTTCGAGCATGAGTAGTGTGTGTGTGTAAAGTGTGCTTGGTAGGCCACTTTCTTATAATCCAAGTAGTTAGTTTAGTCTTGTTTTCCTTAAATGCTAATGTGCTTATGACTATGCTCTTGTACTTGTGATTATATGGTGCATGTATATATATATCATGATGTGGATATATGTGATGAGCATGAGTGTGTTGTTGATATATGATTGGTGATGATAATTGGCACTAAATAATTACCGGTTGTAAATGATCGATCATTAGGATAGTGTGCACACAAATTGAGTCAAAACGTACGTGGCCTTGATGGCGTTAAGTCATCAAGGAGGAGTACGGTGATGTAACATTCCACCGGAAGCTTTTATTTATTTCTATGGGATGATGAGTGGAATCCCATCCGTAGGGCATGTGGCGATGAGTGGAATCCCGCACATGCAAGGTCTGGTGATGAGTGAAATCCCACCGAGGTAAAGTGTTGTTAAGGTTTATATCCGCACAATCGGGGTAATTAAAGTGGCCAATTAAACTTGTTTATGTATTGTGATATACGATGGTGATATATGGTTGTGTTATATGTGTTGCTACATGAGATTGATATTGATGTTTGAGCTTGATAGGATTGAGAGACCATATATGCCACTTGAAAGACTAGCTAAGTCTACTTGATTTTTATGCCTATGCTTGATGTATGTAAGACTAGGATTAACATGCTTGGACCCTGTATTGTTGATGTTTTTCGTTTTAGAGCACCCTCACTAAGCTTATAGCTTACGCTCTCTATGTTCAACAATGCAGATCATTAGCGTGGTGTTAGCTCGAGGCAAGGCAAGAAGGGCTTTCTAAGTTGTTGCTCAAGTATGATTAATTTTGTATTAGTTAGCAATGTGGCAAGGGTTGTGTATGAGCTTGTATGACTCATTTATATGTGTTGACGTTAAGTTGACTATGGTTTGTAAGCATGACTTGCTAAGATGAACTTTGTGTGTGTTAGCATGTCTATCAATGTTAGGTTACCTTGATGTGGGTGTAAACCTCTTATATGCTTGTCTTGTGCCTTAGAGGCTTTGAGTTCCTTGTATGACTTTAAATGTTGAGATGCCTCTTGTTGGAATGCCTTGCTTGAAAGCTTATGTTGCTTATATGTTTGAGTCATCACCATGTGTTGAAATGTGCCCTTAGTTTCAATTTAAGCATGCCTAAACTCTTGGTTGACATAGGGTGCATGTTAGTGTGTTAGTTGAGGTTTGAGAGGGATTTAAGGGCCACCTTGTGCCTTAAACCAGCTCAAACCTGTGTTTTCGTAGCAGGGGTATCGATACGGTTGGTCCCGAATCGATACGGCCTTCATGATTCAGGCCTTGTGTTTCGATACGCGAGGGGGCGTACCGATACCATTTTGGCCACTGGAGTTACTGTCCAGTTCGGTATCGGTACGGGCCTTCCTGTGTATCGATACGGTTACCTTAGCGTTGACCGTGGAAAGTCAACATTTGGGGAGGGTATCGATACACTCCTTGGGTGTATCGATACGGTCTCCACGGGTTGACTTTGACCAGTCAACCTGGTCAAGGGGTATCGATACACCCCTTAGGTGTACCGATACCGCCTGCAGATCAAGTTAAAAATTGGACTGTGAAATGTTAGGTTGAGTTCGGTTGTTTGTCTCGTGATTGTTGTTCCGCTGTATGACCACATAGGATTAAATACTCATCTAGACAAGATTTAAAATGAAAAAAAGAAAAATAGGGTTGCTAACCGAGGGGGAATCCTTTAGGGGTTTTCACTCGGTTTTCCCCGTGTAGCTCACTCGGACCGGTCATCCGACCAGACCGGGACGAGGGGGTTACAGTTCTTATAGGTTTGGCACTGCTTCCTATACAATTTAACCAATTCAAGTTACAATTTTCAAAGGGAGAAATAGACTATATTTGAGCTCATTTTTCCATTGTGTTCAAGAGGAAGAAAAGTTGAAGCATTATAAGTGTAAAAGTATTAATTTAATTAGTGCTCATTTAGTTAGTGTCTCTAAAAATAAGGGCAATAAAAGAAAATATTAGAATGAAGTTGCTAAGGGTCCTAGTCAAAAGTAAAGACAATAAGTTTTAAAGTGTTGATTCTTTTGTATAAGTTAGGACACATGTAAAGAAATTAAACTTCAAAAGAGAGCAACTATTTCGGTTATTTTGAGTGATCCATGGGCTATAAATTTTATGATCCCACAATTAAGATTATTTTAAGGAGAGAATTATAAATTTTTTAGGATGTTGAGTTTGGAGGGAGAAATAAGGTTAGACACATTGCTATTGAGGAGGAATTGGATTGTAATATAATTCCTACTATCATTTTGGATGATGTTTAGGTTTTCACACCTATCATTAATCAAGAAGTGAATCAAGTACCTTAGCAAAATAATGTTGAACAACTCTCATTCAAGATAAGATAATTGTTTCAGAAGAACAAACTCAACAACCCTAAAAAAACAAGTGTCATTAAAGAGGTCCACGAGAGGAAGATGAAATACTATTCCAAATTATTATATTGTATTTTTTTAAGAAAATAAGGTAACAATGGAATGATAGAAAATGACTCAATCATTTTTATCAGACCATAAAAGTTATAACTCTCAAAAGTGAATTGATGTCATTCAAGAAAAGTATAATTTTATGCAAGACAATAAAGTTTAGGAACTTGTCTCATTACCTTAAGGTGCAAACCAATTGGTTGTAAATGAATATTTAAAATCAATAGGGATGGAAATGGTAATGTGGATAAGTATAGAACATGTCTTGTATCTAAAGGATATACTCTAAAAGAAGATATTGATTTTTAGAGACTTTCTCTTCAGTCTTATTGAAAGACTCTTTCAAGATAATTATTACACTTGTTGCTTGTTTCAGTCATAAGCTACATTAGATAGATGTTAAGCTTTTTTTTCAATGGAGACATTGAAGAAACTATTTATATGGTACAATCATAAAGTTGTGTCTTATGATACAATATCAATGATATGTAAATTAAAGAAATCTATCTATGAGCTTAGGTATGACTCTCATTGATGAAATTATAAATTTCATGTTGATTATCTCATTCAGTTTTTAGATAAATTTGGTTGACAATTGTATGTACTACAAGTTTAGTGGGAGTAAACTAAGTGGTACTCATATTGCTAAAGAAGACACATATTGTCTTACTCAATGCCCTAAAAGTAACCTTGAAATTTAGAAAAATACAGAAGATTCCACATGCATAAGCTTTTGAGAATCTAATTTATGCTCAAGTATGTATGCGTTCGGATATTGCGTACATTGTTGGAATGTTAGACAGATATTTAAGCAATTATAGTATGAACCATTGGATATCAGCCAATAGGTTATGAGATATTTATTAGAGAACAAAAAATTACATGATCACATATCGAAGTTCTGGTAAGTTAGAGATCATCAGGTTTACAGACTTCGATTCTAAATAGAATATTGATGCGAAAGAATTTTGTCACTTGAGCTGCTAATTGTAGATTGAATAGAAAGACCACTTCAATTGTTTTGTTACAATAAATATGCATTCATTTATTCTATAAACAATAGGAACACTTCAAATTTGAAGCACATAAATATTAAGTTCCTAGTTGTTAAAGAAAATTCAGAGTGGTTGTGTGTCTATAGAGCACGTTGGTGCAAACTCCATAATTGCACGCATCTTAAGAAACTATCACCCTAGGCCTTTCATGAGCACACTACTCATGTGGGTGTAATGTTATTTAAGGAAATTCAGTTTTAGTGGGAGTTTGTAATTTTGAAAAATGCTCATTCATTTTAGACACAATTTTGGTTCCTTCAATTTAAGGATATTTTAAGATTATTTTCTGAAGAAATAAAGTTCTTTTGGTTTATGCACACTCTGAATTCAGTAAAGTTTATCTCACTAAAGTTTAGGAGGACCAGTTGGAAATAGACATGTACGGTTCACATTTCATGTAATTTTCCATGCTACGCATCCATGATTGATCTATGTCATTTGACTATGTATGTATATGTGACCATTGATGGGTCCAGTCATGATTGATATGGCAAAGACCGCTTTGATCTTATATGGATATAGTTGATGGACGAGATTGTTATAGAATACCTATTATATAATAGCAAATTTTTGAGCTCACAAGGTTGTACATTTATCAGGAAACATATGTTGCCCAAATGGGAAATTGTTGGATTAAAATCCTCAATTGTGGGCACATATGTAAAATGTATGATGCTATTATAAAGTATGACATAAAATTAAGTGACCAATTATGTTAGGCGTGTCATGCGTATTAAAGTGTCATGAAAATAAAAGTGTAGATACCATAAGATATATTTTTAATTCAATGAGGGGCATAGTTATAAATATTTAATAGTTGATTTAATAATTAACTATATAAAGAGGTAGTGGTCCCCAAGAAATAGGTTAACTTCTATTACTCTTGTCCCCGTCAGAGAGTTCTTACGGCAAGGGCTAACCTATCTTCTTGGAAGATCAATACCAAAGATTTGAGATTTCAACATGAAGATTCAAGGTTTTCAATCGATCGATTAATTCAGGTACGCTTCCGCATTTAGTTTATTCGATTTATTGTTCTTGATGATTTGGCGTGATAGATCTTGGGTTTAGATTTCATATTAATTTATGATTTGGTTTTAACAGGGGGTTGGTCCCAAAATTGTTGTCGAAAATTCTGATGGAATTATCGTAACTGTTGCATGGTTGCTGTCATCGGCTGGTCCGTCAAGATATCGTCCTCTGCTACTTTGTCGCCCGGGGTGTCTTGGTTATCTCCACCCATCTCAAGGACTTTCAGGCTTGCTGAAGAACCTGAAGTCACGTGCTCGTCCGCGCTCACCGCATCAATTTTTGACTGTTAAATTGAATATGAGTCAGAGGCGGTGGTATGATGGTGACTCGAGTGGCCGTTCTCAGTCTGAGTTCGGGTATGACTTCCTTGGTGTGGATGATTATGCTTAGAATGGAAGAACCCTGCTTCCCCTGTTGCATGTTCCTTTTTATACTACTCGGACATGTGTCATGACTAGTTGTCGTGGCGTGCTGATGGGACTAGCTACGACTTGACGTCCTAGGTTTACATTGCCATCTGTGGCAATCACGTGTGTTGTCATGTGATTGCTGGATGCGATATCGTTCGCAGTCTTGCTTGTTCGTGCGACTGCGTGCGTTGTCACGTGATCGCTGGATGCAGTGCTGTTCGCGATCTCGCTTGTTCGCCATAGGTTGCCTGATCATACTAGCGAGCTACGTAATCTTGACATGTGACGGTAGGTGTTTGCAGGTACTAACAAATATAAAATACTAATTTATTATATTTAAAAAATAAAATTAATTATAAATCAAATAAAATAGAATATTGTTAAATTCAAATAATTTTTTTTATTTTCTCGGTTTCTTTGCTCACGAGTGTGTTTCATCGAACGTGGTAGCTTAAAGTCGTACTGGTTGGATATCAATGCGATTCGACGCGAATATATCCGATTTTATTTTTCCAATTTTTTTTTCTTATATTTGAAAGTAGAGCTTGCACACGTTCCATAAATGTTGGAAATGAACGAAGAACTTCAACTATATATATTATAGGGAAAACTACACCAGTGACCACTGAAGATATTGGGGATACCTATTTGAACCACCGAACTAAAAAAAACGTCAATCACACCACCAAACTTATTAAATCAACCTATTTTGACCACCGCCGTTAAAAAATTAACGGAGGGGTGACGGAAGTGCCACGTGGCAGTTAACAGGATATTTTTAAAATTACATGTTTAGTCCCTGTTATTTACTTATTAAATCAATTTGATCCCAATTTTATTTTAATTAAATAAAAATTAATCAACCAATCAAATTATGACACGTGTCATCACCCAATTGGATTAATTTAATTTATTTTGTTTAATATTTAATATATTTTTTCTTCCAATCAGGTGGTGACACGTGTCACCACCTGGTTAAAGGAAATTTAAAGAAGAAAATGAAGATGGTGTTATGGTGGTTCAAACTTGGGACCAAGGGGATAAAACCCTCAATCTTTAACCATTGAACCAAACTGCTCTTAGTGCTATAATTTGCACCTTTTATATACATATCATGGACCTACTGAAGCTCGTACTGACAAAAAACAATTCGAACATCCTAAAAATATATGTTGAAGATTCCTGTTTGCATAAAATGGCAAACATATTTCATAGGAAGGAATAAACAGCAGACCCACTGAAGCTTGTACTGACAATTATGATAAAAGAAACCATTGTGAACATGTTTCCCCCTTCTCCTCCTCTTGCATTCTATAGCTGTTATTTTATTTTCAAGCTACAGCAATCATTGACCTACTCGAGAATCGAGATTAAGGAAAACATAAAATTTGATAAAACTGAAGTACCAATGCAGCATTTTCATAGGTTTCTGTCAGGCCAGGCAGTTGCCTCAATCCACCACCAGCAGTCAGTGCAATTTCTCCGCTTGCACCTTCAAAGACATTACATTGAGCCTGTAGTAATATGTCAATGATCACCATGGTTAATAGGAAAATGGTTAAGCTTGATTCAATGGAAAACCCAGCGCAACAATTAGATAAGCATTCAAGGAGGCAAGAAGGAATGAAGATCTACCCAAAACCATTTTCTAGGGAAGGCTCCACCCCAATTCTTTTCCGAGTATGAAGGGGCATCTTGAAACTCAAACCTTTCACCATCCCACTCTATCCAGCCTGCAACCCAAAGTCATAACTGAGAAAATATTCTCAACCGAAAACATGGTTTTCTTAAGAAATCAAATTTCAGTTATGGTGATAGGAAATGATGGTGAACAACATATTACACTGCGCAAATATGCAGACTAAAGGCTAAAGAGAGACATGAGGAAAGCAATTCAAAGTTTAATTGACAATAGGATGGAGACAAGAAAGTGCCTGTTGAAAGTCCACCAGCCATGCAAATTTGCCAATGGGGTTCAAATATGGGAAAAGCAGCAAGCCAGCCAGCTGTTGACTTCTGCTTGGACCCAACATCACTCCATCCATAGACGGGACGAGTATTGTACTCCCAACGAGCAGTTTTAACAGTATTTGCATAATGCGTCCTGCGATTAAAACCCAAATCAAGTAAACATGATTGCTGAAATCACTGGTAGTAAGTGAGACATTTTGCTTATGGGTCTAATATGAGGAGGCACCTGCCATCATCTCGAATAAAGCCTTGATGCCCAAGTGGGCTAACTTGGAAGCCTTCCAAAACTTTGCTATTGAATTCCTACAAGGAAATATCCCATATCAGCTGCATTAAGGTTTGTTTCGCAAGGATTTTACTAAACTATAAGATATGTATATAAAAGGTGCAAACCATAGCACTAAGAGCAGTTTGGTTCAATGGTTAAAGCTTGGGGGTTTTATCCCCTTGGTCCCAAGTTCGAACCACCATAACACCATCTTTATTTTCTTCTTTAAATTTCCTTTAACCAGGTGGTGACACGTGTCACCACCTGATTGGAGGAAAAAATATATTAAATATTAAACAAAATAAATTAAATTAATCCAATTGGGTGATGACACATGTCATAATTTGATTGGTTGATTAATTTTTATTTAATTAAAATAAAATTGGGATCAAATTGATTTAATAAGTAAATAACAGGGACTAAACATGTAATTTTAAAAATGTCCCGTTAACTGCCACATGGCACTTCCGTCACCCCTCCGTTAATTTTTTAACTGCGGTGGTCAAAATAGGTTGATTTAATAAGTTTGGTGGTGTGATTGACGTTTTTTTTAGTTCGGTGGTTCAAATAGGTATCCCCAATATCTTCGGTGGTCACTGGTGTAGTTTTCCCTATATTATAAGGTTTTTATTGGACACACCAGCCATTTAAAAATAGGGTAAACTACACAGTTTACCACCGAACTATGGGGTTGGTGTCGATCTTACCACTATTTTTTTTTCGTCTCAAATACACCACACAACTATTTAAATGGTGCCACGTTTGCCACACGCCGTTAAAAAAAACGAAAAAATTGACGGAACTGTTAAAAAAATTGGTATAATTACACATTTGGTCCTCTATATTTATACAATATATCAAAAAAATTAGTATAATTACACATTTGGTCCTCTATATTTATACAATATATCAATTTAGTCCTAAATTTAATCTAATAATATAAATTAATTATTCAATAAGATGGTGACACGTGTCACCACCTTATTGGAAGTCTTTAATTATTTTTATTTAATTAATTTAATTAATTTTCCACCTCCAATCAGGTGATGACACGTGTCACCCAATTGGAGATGGAAAATTGAAAGGAACAAAATTGCCCATACTAGGATTTGAACTCAAGATCTCTGGGTAAAGAGGCTGTGTGCTTGCCACTGAACCAAGCACACTTTTGTGCTATAGAGTCATTAATATATGTATTTAATGATTGTTAATGCCCAGAAAATTAAAGAGAAGAAAATGCAATTGCAAGGATTCAAACCAAGGACCTCATGGTTGAAAGGACATGTGCTTGCCACTACACCAAGTGCATTTTTTGTGATATAAAGTACAACATTTAATATATGTCTTATATAGATTTTAATGCTTGAGAAAATTATTATTTTCACGATGTGCTTGCCCTCGAATTCGGTTAATATTAAAATAAATCTAACCCAATTAAAAAAATCTAATAACTCTAATAACTAATAACTAAATTAATATTAAAATTATTATTTTCACGATGTGCTTGCCCTCGAATTCGGTTAATATTATTTTCACGATTAAATTTTTAATAAATATTAAAATTATTAATTAAGTAAAAAAAACTCAATTCAACAATTATATACGTGGAATTATAAAAATAAATCTAAAATTGAAAAATATATTAAATTTAGTTTAAAATATAAAAATTTTAAAATAATATTAATTTAGTTATTAGATTTATTTAATTGGGTTAGATTTTTTTATGGATCATAAAAATATTACATTCGAATTTCTTAAAACTACATTTCATTTCATTCGAATTTCTCAATTCAAGCATTAAAATCTATATAAGACATATATTAAATGTTGTACTTTGTATCACAAGAAATACACTTGGTGCAGTGGCAAGCACATGTCCTTTCAACCATGAGGTCCTTGGTTCGAATCCTTGCAATTGCATTTTCTTTTCTTTAATTTTCTGGGCATTAACAATCATTAAATACATATATTAATGACCCTATAGCATGAAAGTGTGCTTGGTTCAGTGGCAAGCACACAGCCTCTCTACCCAGAGGTTTTGAGTTCGAATCCTGGTAGGGGAGATTTTGTTCCTTTTAATTTTCCATCTCCAATTGGGTGACACGTGTCACCACCTGATTGGAGGTGGAAAATTAATTAAATTAATTAAATAAAAATAATTAAAGACTTCCAATAAGGTGGTGACACGTGTCACCATCTTATTGAATAATTAATTTATTTTATTAGATTAAATTTAGGACTAAATTGATATATTGTATAAATATAGAGGACCAAATGTGTAATTATACTAATTTTTTTAATATATTGTATAAATATAGAGGACCAAATGTGTAATTATACCAATTTTTTTAACAGTTCCGTCAATTTTTTCGTTTTTTTTAACGGCGTGTGGCAAACGTGGCACCATTTAAATAGTTGTGTGGTGTATTTGAGACGAAAAAAAAATAGTGGTAAGATCGACACCAACCCCATAGTTCGGTGGTCAACTGTGTAGTTTACCCTTAAAAATATTATATAAACAGTAGAAATTGCCTGGCATGGCATCTTTAAATGCACACGAAAGATTCCATTGCTTGGTGTCAAGGTGACAGTTTAAACAGTAAATATATGTATTTATATGAAAATTCGAATCTCTTTATCATCGTTGAATAAAAACATTGAGATTCGAATTTCAATATAAATATAAATAAAAATAGGCTTAAACGTCAGATAGGTGCCCAAACTATACCCTTTTTTCCAGTTAGGTGTCTAACGTTTGTTTCGGGCCACTTAGGTGCCTAACGTTTCATTCCGTAATTTATTTAAGGTTTTAGCCGTGACGGACGTTAAAATTTTCCGTTAAAGGACACGTGACATGTTTTTAGATTTTCTGATATTAAAAATAATAAAAAAATAAATTAAATTAATTAAAAATAGAAATAACTTAGGTTAAATTACCTTAAAGCCATAAACCCATCTTCTTCCCCTCCCTTCCCCCGCCCCCTCCCAAAAAAAAGTGCAGGGGATTGTGTTTTCTTAAATGCTTATTGTTAAGTAACGGTGCTGTTATTGCCTCTTTGCAGGTTCTGTTGTTAATGAGAAACCTCTCAGTCAATTTGACAAGCCCTGAGTTTGAGGATCATGTAAATTCTCTTCTCTTATCTTCAGCTTGTCTTATATTCAATGTTAGCTCTTACAATTCAATTTAGTCATGAGACAGTTTTTGATGGAAAAGTCTACACATCTAGTGGTGAAAAACCACATTTTAAGTTTAAATCTGAACTGATTACTTGATCTCCTATCTGTGTTTTAGTTGTCTTGTATAGCACCTTGTAATATTGCTTTAGAGTTATCTGTTACCCCATTTCATGGCTTCTCTTTTGTTTTGGCTTCAAGTTTTAAGCCAATAATTTAGCTATTATTGCCGCCTCTAGTAATAACAAAACAAATATTTGCAAAAGAAAATTCAAACCGGCCGGTACGGAAAGATCAAACACAACTTCTGTCATCTCGATGTATAGGTCTGATTCTTTACTGACGAATAAAAAACCAATGCAGAGAAGGTTGCTTTCGACATATGATTCAGAGTCCAAGGGTGTTAAACATTTGTACAATGACATTCACTCTCTAAAATCAGCAAGTGCAGTTCCGATGACTTAACAAGGTAAATTTTTTGAAACGGTGCAGTTCCGACGCTTTAAACAACTGGGGGGACGGTTTGATGGGGAAGAAGATGGGTTTATGGCTTTAAGGTAATTTAACCCAAGTTATTTTTATTTTTAATTAATTTAATTTATTTTTTTTATTATTTTTAATATCAGAAAATCTAAAAACATGCCACGTGTCCTTTAACGGAAAATTTTAACGTCCGTCACGGCTAAAACCTTAAATGGGTTACGGAATGAAACGTTAGGCACCTAAGTGGCCCGAAACAAACGTCAGGCACCTAACTGGAAAAAAAGGTATAGTTTGGGCACCTATCTGACGTTTAAGCCATAAAAATATAAATATAAATATATTATCTTAAAAAATTGTATTGAGAGAGTCGAATAACCTCGGTGTGAGTACTTTCCTTTTATGTTGAAAATAAAATATTATTGTGTTTTAGGGCAAATTTGGCCAGATATTCCCCTTTGGGGATTTATCTGGAAAAACATCTCCAACGAGAAATATTTAGAAAAATACCCCCATTTGTCCCACGCCAGATCGCGTCTTGCAAGGCGCGATATCCTAAATCACGTTTTTCATTGCGCGACTTCAGTCCGATGTGGATTATATTATCCGGTTTTGAATTTATAAAAAAATATTGAAGTCGCGTTCTAAGGACGCGACTTCCTCGAGAATTTCAAACGACTCGTCGCGAATTTATCAAATGATATGAAGAAGTCACGTTTTGCAGAACGCGACTTTTGCGTAATTCTGCTATTTATACAATTCTGGATAGTGTTGTTTAGGATAAATTTACATGGTCTTGGGGGGATAATTTTTCATGATTTTAACGTTTTACCTCATAGTAGTGATGTTTCTCTTCAAAACAGTGTAAAAATCGGCATATATAAAGTATCAGAAACGTTGTTTAAATCGCATTAAAAACGCTACCTTGCCATGTTTCCATGATTGAAGAAAATGAGAACATGGGTTGGTAGGGTTGTTTAGGGTTAATTTGCATGGTCTTGGGGGATAATTTTTTATGGTTTTAATATTTTACCTCATAGTAGTGATGTTTCTCTTCAAAATGGTGTAAAAATCAGCGTATATAAAGTATCTTAAAAGTTATTTAAATCGCGTTAAAAACGCTACCTTGCCATGTTTTCTTGATTGAAGAAAATGGGAACATGGGTTGCTAGGGTTGTTTACGGTTAATTTGCATGATCTTGGGGGATAATTTTGTATGATTTTAATGTTTTATCTCATATTAGTGATGTTTCTCTTCAAAACGGTGTAAAAATCGGCGTATATAAAGCATCGGAAACGGTGTTTAAATCGCGTTAAAAACGCTACCTTGCCATATTTGTTTGATTGAAGAAAATGAGAGCATGGGTTGGTAGGCTTGTTTAGGGTTGATTTGCATGGGAATTTCACGTTTTTTGTTATTTAACTTTGACGTCGTAGTACGGGAACACATGTTTACAATGATGCAAAAATTGACGCGTAAAAAAGGCATCCTAAAGAGTGTAAAAATTGTGTTAAAATGCTATTTTGGTATATTCCTTTGCATTAATAAAATGGAAACATGAGTCGATATTCATGTTTTAGTCGATTTTGTTGTTTTAGTGTATGTTTGTGGGGTTTTTTGTTATATAACTTTCATGTGGTAGTACGAGAACACATTTTTAAAATCTTACGAGAACACATGTTATTTAGGATTAAAACATTAGAGTTACATATTACAATTAGTTGATTCGAGGCCGGCTCTTAAAAGGACATTTTTTGATGTCATGTCCAGGGTTCCTACAACTTCCATACAACTTAGGTTGGCTGGTCGGTTCTCGAGAAACCATATCCTCTGCACAATGAATCCTAGTTGACTTCGGGCGACCTTTTTTTTTGCGTTGCAAGGATTCATTTGGCCGAATCTTAGGTTCATTTTGAACCACATCAAGATGACGTTCATTTCCGATCAAAGGAAACTCGGATCGGTATACCTTGAAAATGTTTTCAAGTTTGTATACAAGATCAACGAGTGTCATTGCGTCGAGATGAACAAATGCACATGCAGCAAAGGCGTGAGCACACGGGTACTTAAATGTCTGAAAGACTCCCCAATCACATGTTCGCTCTTGTAGATTAACAACGTAGTTGTGGTGCATAATTCCTTCAAGTGGTCGTGAAAATTCAGTAACTGTAAACTTATGTTGGTGATGTGAGAAGCATGTGGCACCCATCGTGTTTGCTTGCGCACGGTATATCTGAAATTTTTGTTGGAGATCTGGATGAAACTTATGGCCACCTGCCATCCAGTTCATAGCTTGTTTCCCGAGGGTTGCAAAAAGGGTAGCTAGTCGATAATATGTTGCCTTAACAACTGATGTGATAGGTAAATGATGTGTTCCCTTCAGAGATGAATTGATCGCCTCATCCAAGTTCGTCGTCTTGTGACCATATCGACGACCCACATCATAACATCACAACCATTTTTCCATCGGGATATCAAGAAGATAATCATATCCAAATTGGTTTCTATCTCTCAACTCTTGTAGCTGCTCATGAACCTGCTCTACTCGGTGTACGTTGCCTATTTAATAGTGTAGAACTAAGTGTTTTGATATAATATTTGAAAAATGTTTTGGACTAAATTGAAAAGAATTTAAAATATGTTTCTAGTCAAAAACAACTTGAAAATATGTTTAAGAGTTTTACAAGGCTTTAGAATGATTTAAAGTAGTCAAAACCGTGTTTTTCAAGTACCCGTACCAATACGGTTTGGTACCATACCGATACACCCTAGGGTTTCAACTACAATGATTTTCCAGTAGCCAAAACCCGTACAGATACGCTTTGTCGTATCGATACAGTTTGTTTTAAAATGCCCAACGGCTAGTTCACGTACCGATACGGTTGTATCACGTACCGATACACCCAACTACCCCAACGGTCACTTTCCCAACGATCTTTTAATTTGCAGGAACATACCGATACGCTAGCCAAGCGTATCGATACACACCAGCTGAAGTGCTCAACGGCTACTTCCTTATCGAGACCGTATCGATATGGTTTGAGGAGTATCGATACGCCAATTTGCATAACTACATTTATGGTGGGAAATAAAGACTCCAACAGCTCCAAAAACAACCCCAACGGTCCTCAACGGCTATAAACTCAATTGCGAGTATAAAAGGGACCTCCAAGCATCAAGAGATGGTTAATGCTTCAATTGTCAACAACATAATGATCAAGAAATTGTCTTAGAGCTTAATTGTTCATTTTCTTGTATAGACAACAATAGTGAGCTAAACATTGTTATATTTTCTCAAGTGTTTAGGTTTTGGGTGAGAGCTTTATAGTGCAAACAAATACCTATTAGAGGGATTTCAAGTTTGATTAAGAATTTCTCTTGTAAGAAAGTGTTTGATTGAGCTAAGGGTAGTTAGCTTAATCGTTGTAACGGTTTCTTCCTAGGCCGAGAAAAGGGGACGAAATTCAAGAGTGAATTTGTTGAAATCCTTAGTGGGGAGCTAAGGTAGTGGATGTAGACCTTGGTTAGAAGGTTGAACCACTATAATTCCTTGTGTCATTTATCCTATTTTTTACCTCCCACTAAAACACCTAAAAAATTCAACTTCTCTACATTTGGCGAGCTACAACGGTTGAATGAAATCGAGCATCTTAAAAACCCAACAATTGGTATCAGAGCTTGACTCAATTGAAGAGGATTAACATCCTATTGAGGTGATCCAGCAAGCTCGATCAACATTTCAAACAACCAGTTCAATGGTGCAATCCATCGACAAGTCGTCCTTCTTCAACGGGACCAATTATGCTTATTGGAAGACGAGGATGATGTTCTTTGTCAAATCCAAAGACTACAAGCTTTGGGATATCATTGAAGATGGCTCGTTCGTACCACAAGAAAGCAAGGCGGAGTGGAGTGCCGACGATCGCAAAAAGATGGAACTAAATTGCAAGGCTTTGCACTTCATATTTTGTGCACTTAGCCTCAACATGTATAAGAAGATGTCTTCTTGCGAGAGTGCCAAGGAAGTTTGGGACAAGCTCGAAGTTACATACGAGGGAACAAACGAAGTCAAGGAGACCAAGATCGGCCTCCTCAACCTAGAGTATGAGAACTTCAAGATAGACCCGAAAGAGGACATTGAGAAGATGTTCCACCGATTCTCCACCATCACCAATAGACTCAAGGGCTATGGAGAAATCATTTCGGAAGAAAATCTTGTCTGAAAGCTTATCTACTCCCTTCCCGAGTCATGGGACTCGAAAAAGACTGCCATCATCGAAGCCAAAAATCCCAAGACCTTGAAGCTTGATGAACTAATGGGGTCACTTCTCACTCACCAAATCATGAAGAAAGAAAAGGAATAGGAGAAGAAGAAGGAAGAGATAAGAAAGATAGGGAAGAAGAAGTTCATGGAGCTAGGCATCAATGCAAGTGTCGTTGCTCTCAAATCCTCCACATGCCATTATGTAGAACTAAGTGAGGAGGAAAGTGAAGATGAAGAGATGGCCTATCTCTTCAAGAAATTCACCTGATTCATGAAGAGCGAGATGGATAAATCCAAGCATGAATCGAAGAAGAATATGAAGGATTCCCACAAGTCCAACAAAAAGGGACCATCTTCAAAGAAAGTATACGTGGCGACATGGAGTGATGAAGACTCCACCGATGATGAGGTAGCCCACCTATGCTTTATGGCTCTCAATGAGGGGGAGGTAACTTCTAACTCATTTATTTCAAATTCATATACATTTGATGAGTTACAAGATGCCTATGATGATTTGCTTTTGGAATTTAATGCATCATTTTCAAAGAACAAAAAGTTAGTTTCAAAATTGAAAAAGGAAAATGATTTGCTTTCCCAAACAAATCTAGAGTTTGAAGAAAAACTTAAAGATTTTGAAGTTAAAGTTTTAGATTTACAAAATTTGCTTCAAACGATAGAAAAAGATCATCAAAAGGAAGTTTATGATCTTAAGAAGAAAAAAGATTTGATTTTCAATGAACTTCAAAAGAAAAACAATTTAGGAAAAAACAAATTTTTATGTTAGACAATCTAGTGCCCCTAGATTTTTAAATGGAAAAGTTTTTAGAAGTATTTGGGTCCCAAAATGACTAAGTACTTCAACTAAAAAGGATGAAACTGAAAAATGGATTCCTAAGGGGACAAAATTATGTGCAACTAACGTCTATGGATCTAAAGCAATTTGGATACCAAAAATTACTTGATTGTCTTTTGTTAGGTGTGATGGAGAGTGATCAACAAGTCCCAATTTGAGGGGGAGATCCATGCACACAAGGAAGAACACTTGAAGAAGGAAGGCTTCACATCCTCCCTTGGATTCAAGTGTGGTAAAATTTAGTTGAATTCATTTATCTTTCATTTGATTTATCTCCCAACGGCTAGTTCGCGTACCGATACAATTGTATCACGTACCGATATGCCCAACTACCCCCAACGATCATTTTCCCAATAGTCTTTTAATTTACAGGACCGTACCGATATGCTAGCCAAGCGTATCGATACGCACCAGCTGAAGTGCCCAATGGCTACTTCCTTATCGGGACCGTATCGATACGGTTTGAGGGGTATCGATACGCCAAGCTACATAACTGCATTTCTGGTGGGAAATAAAGACTCCAATGGCTCCAAAAACAACCCCAACGGTCCTCAACGGCTGTAAACTCATTTGAGAGTATAAAAGGGACCTTCAAGCATCAAGAGATGATTAATGCTTTAATTGTCAACAACATAATGATCAAGAAATTGTCTTAGAGCTTAATTGTTCATTTTCTTGTATAGACAACACTAGTGAGCTAAACATTGTTATATTTTTCTCAAGTGTTTAGGTTTTGAGTGAGAGCTTTATAGTGCAAACAAATACTTATTAGAGAGATTTCAAGTTTTCTTAAGAATTTCTCTTGTAAGAGAGTGTTTGATTGAGCTAAGGGTAGTTAGCTTAATCGTTGTAACGGTTTCCTCTGAGGCCGAGAAAAGGGGACGAAATTCAAGAGTGAATTTGTTGAAATCCTTAGTAGGGAGCTAAGGTAGTGGATGTGGACCTTGGTTAGAAGGTTGAACCACTATAATTCCTTGTGTCATTTGCCTATTTTTCACATCCCACTAAAACACCTAAAAATCTAACTTCTCCACACTTGGCGAGCTACAACTGTTGAAGGAAATCGAGCATCTTAAAAACCCAACAAATAGAAGACATAATAATTAACGAGATGTAATAATAATTGGCAATGTAATTTATAATTTTGAGAGTGAAAGGCGTACCCATGCGAAGAACCATTATACGCTCATCATTGTTCTTAAACCTCTGATAGTAATTTGCAGCAATGTGCCGCGGGCAGTACCGATGATGAATATATGAAGGTTCCCAAGATTGTCCCAAATGTTGGATTGTTCCCCAGATCCCTGCACCTCTGTCTGAAATAATACATATTCCGTCTGGTCTTGCCCGTAGTACCCGGCGAAAGACATGGGTTCACAGGTTGGTAAGGAAAAATGTCCACGAAGGGATATCTTCCTTTTCAACAATGGCAAATGCTACCAGAATGCATTTTCTGTTGACTTCTTGTGCAACTGCCACTAGTAAGATCTGGGTGTATCTACCGTACAAGAATGTACCGTCGATATGCAGCATCGGCTTGCAGTGGCGGAAAGCTTTAACGCATTGCGGAAATGTCCAAAATAGGCGAATGGCACGATGTCTTGCATACCAATGTAAATGAAAGAGTGAGTTCAAACTTGACGTAGGGGGTCTATTTATAGGGTGTAAATGAACCAATGCAAATGAACTGGTGTTCTTTCAAATTATTGTTTTTATAAAAGACAAGCATTTAAACAAGTAAAATATTGCATAAGAATTACATATGCAAATTGTATTTTTATTTTTTGTATGTTAAAAACAATTGTCACCAACACGACACAAATGTTACCAACACCGGTGTTATTCCACGATACATATGTCACCAACACCGTTACATGCATAAGAACCTTCTGCAAACTTTTTCTCAAAAGAGAAACCTTGGTCGGCCTATGTATGTATGTCAGTTCGAGGGCCCTCCTTATGCGGGTCTTAACATAGCTTCCAAAACACCGGAAATGGTAGAAGCTTTGACCCGCTTTATCAAATGTAATCGGCATGCCCCACCGAAGAAAAGCCTAGACATGACAACTCATGTTTCACCCGGCATTATTTCGCGGTACCGAACACTTTCGTGGCACACCACCACACGTTTCCTAATATTGTGATTTGTCGATCATCTTGCACCATGAGCCACTGCATTATCTTCTTCACTAACAAGTTCAACAAGAAGATCATCTTATAGGGTAAGATAAACACATGAAATTCGTGTTTAACTACCCCGGAAAAAAGCAGCAAGAATTTCCTAATATTGTGATTTGTCGAGGCATCATACTTTGTCCAGGTTGTTGGAAAAATTCATCTTGAACGCCACATATGTCACAAACACCGGACACTTTCGTGGCACACCACCCCGCGTTTCCTGATATTGTGATTTGTCGATCATCTTCAACAAATGCACAGAACAAATATCGCACCATAACAATTGGTATCCAGCCACCCATAACTCGCAATATAAATGTGAGTTTGCCAGTAAGGTTCGCAAGGGGAGGGTATATATAACATAAAAATCGCGTTCCACAAAAGGCAACTTTTGCCATGATTCTTGACGTGTCTGGAAAGTCGCATTCTGCACAACGCGACTTTTCCAGGATTCTTGACATGTCAGGAAAGTCGCATTCTGCACAGCTCGATTTTGCCAATGTTTCTGACGTGTCAGGAAAGTCGCGTTGTACAGGGCGCGACTTTTCCACTATTCCTGACGTGTCAGGCATCTTGTGTTCTGTATAGCGCGACTTCTGCTCCTATTTAAACTCCCACGGTCGACGGAAGCCCACACCACTCAGTCGAAGAAAAAAAACTACATTCTGAATTAGTGGTTGAAGTTTTCGAGTGTAGCTACTAATGCCAACAAATCACGTATCAGGAAAATTTATTTGCAAACTGATTTTCCTAATATTGTGATTTGTTGCTATTGGTAGTTGCATATATATGTTAAGTAGCTGTTAACAATATCAGGAAATTCAAGGGCTATTTGAATGGCAGACAAATGACAATATCCAATAGACCTCTGAGATTCAAGACAAGCACTGGTGCTTAACGTTTTGCGTTAAGAGGGGGTACCTTCACAAATCTGGCCTTTCAAATTAAAAATAAAATTAGTTCTCTTACCATATGTAGTTGATTAGCTGAAATGTATTTTTCCTCTAATCTAAGCAGGCCCAACAATAGTACGTTGTTCTAGTTAATTACATGTAAAAGATTACTAATAAATAATTAAACTAATTAAAGAAAGGATACTCGAATTATTAATTCAAATATAATACAAAGTAAATAAAAAAGAAAATAAAAATTAAAAAACAAAATTACAAATTTTTATTAAACTAAAATATATATACATACTATTTTAAAAAATAAAATAAATTTAAAGTTCAAAATTTCTAAATAAAATAAACAACAAAAAAACTAATGTCGCCTATGTCCACCGGTACCACAAGACGGTGCACAACAATTTCGGTCCGGATTGCGTCGGACGAGAGCCCCGTCACCACCAGCACCACCACCATCACCATCATCATCATTATCATTATCAGTATCAGTATCATCCCCAGTTCCAACAGCTGCAGTATCACTCAGGGCCCACTTAGGTTGAAAATCGACTGTGGTGGCGTTTGTTGGACAATCTCGGATCCAAATACGACTGACATCGGGGGGAATGGCATCAAGGACACATAGGGCATATAGCCTGCAGGATAGCTAGAGGCACCACTCATCATCGCTAAAAGTTGAGCAAAGTGGCCTAACATAGAAGAAGGCGTTAAATAACCTTGACTTGGACTTTGCGTCAACTGTGGCCGCATCGGTGGTGGGGTAGCATCTGATGGTGGCGATGGCGGTGCTACGGATGAAGGGCCAGCACTGAAGGTGTTCCGTGCTTCTTTTCCCCTCGAACGTTGAGACCGTGGGTGGTTTTGTTGCTGGCGTCGATACACGACCGCTGCCTCCTCTAGAGTCAAAATAGACGGCTTCCCATTTGCCCTAAACCACTCGTCGTAATCATCGCTCACCATCGTATCAAACAAAAGATAATCAGTCTGAGGTTGCCAGTGCTGATTGAACCTATCCCTCAAGTGAGCGATATAAGATTGGTGGTGCACCGACCAATCAACCTACAAGACAATCAAACAGTTGAATTATTCTTTTTACAAATAAATTACGTTCGAATTAATAAAAGAATACGGTAAGTATATAAATATTTATTACCTCGGGCTTCCCTTGTCGAGTGTGTTTGTGTAACTTATCCAAATTTGGAGGCTCGGGTCGGATACCTTGGAAACAACCAAATTGTCGTAGGACGCGGTCGGTCGGATGCCACTCAACTGTGGCATAGCAGATGAGTGGTACAATGGTTGTCCAAACAAGCCTCGTCTCGTCCGAAAATATCGGGATGCAAAGCTGCAAGTCTATATGAGAGTACGGCGTCCATAAAAACTGTAGAATATATAAAGCGTATATTAGAAAAAATGAATTATGTATAGTTAAATATAAAATTCCAGCTTCGAATAAATACACCAAAGTGTTACATGATCTTTTGAAAAATTCTCAATATCTTGTTTGATAACCGACAGGCCCTTCGCAACACGAACATGGGTTAAAGGAGCGGTCTACCTACAAAATATGAAGATAATTTAAATTAATTTAAATAATACGTCTATTAAAAAAATAACAACTCTTTCCTTACCTCCGAGCTAGCGGAAAAACATGTGGAGTAGGCTGTAGAAGCTCAGGGCGTAAAAATGGCATTCTCCACCACGCCCAAGACTGGAGCAACACCAAACAACCATCGATATGGCACTTGTCAAGATCGGTGTTCTTGCAGAGCTCCCTAAACAGAGTGGCCAAAACTGCGGATCCCCAACTCAGTTTACCGGCTTCTTCAAATTTCTACAAATGACGCAACCAGATCGTATGAACCTTGTCCCGGGTTTTGTCAGGCATCAATACCCCGTCGATCATCTGTAATATATAAGCGCGAGCATATGCCTACAATACGAATATATATATATATATATATATATATATATATATATATATATATATATATATATATATATATATATTACCATATGTTAAAAAATTATTATTTCAATAATATTCACTAAAAATTTATTTTTACCTTCTTCACTCGCGTCAACGGGTACGTTACCAAAATTATCACGCAGCCATGCTAATCGTATTTTTCCGCCGTAAAAACGATCCAGTGCTGCCCCTAGCTCACTAAAACATAAGTCGGACCAAGCATCCGAACCGGGACCACTAATAGCCTTTCCATCAACAGGCAAACCTAGGATATGCGACACATCCTCTAAGGTAATCGTCACTTCTCCGCAACCAAGGTGGAATGTGTGTGTCTCCGGTCTCCACCTCTCCAAAAGAGCGTTTACCAAATCAACATCTATTTTTGCACCTCCAACAATTTTGGATGCGTGCAAAAACCCGACCTTCTCTAAGTACGATTCTATCAGAAGGTCCGGTAATGTCGTCATCCGGTTGTAAGAAACCTCTAAACGTCGTTCCATACTCTAAAAAAATGAACACATAGGTATAAATTAAACTATATAAAAATATATAAAAATACGTATCTACTATTAACAAAATAGAATAAAATTATCAAAAATAAACGAGATAAAACTTACATATCTTCAATGATAATCGAACACGTGCTTGTGATCCAACCTTATCAAACCCGTCATTATATCAATCACGAGAAATCAACCAAGAAAGAAGATTTGAGAGAGTTAATTTTTTGGGTGTGGGGTAGAAGGAGTGATGGGAACAATTTATAGTGGATATCGCGTTGGTTGGGGTGCGATTACTGAATGAAAATCGCGTCTTGTACAACGCGATTTTCAAAAATCGCGTCTTACACAACGCGACTTCTTCATAACCATATCGCGGTAATTTAATTTTCAACCGTTCCAATTTATTACCGCGGGAACCGCGCCTTACACAATGCGAGTTCATCTTATCGCGACGAGTCGTTTAAAATTCTCGAGGAAGTCGCGTCCTACAAAACACAACTTCAATATTTTTTCTTATAAATTCAAAACCGGATAATATAATTCACATCGAACTGAAGTCACGCAGTAAGAAATACGAGTTTGGATCTCACGTCTTGCAGGATGCGATTTTACCTAACGTGGACTAAATAGAGAGTATTTTTTAAAATGTTCCCCGTTAGGGGTATTTTTCCCAATAATTCCCCAAAGGAAAATATCTGGCCGAAATACCCGTGTTTTAGAGTTTTGGGGGGTTTCCCCAAGTATCCAATCTGTACGGACATGCAATGATTGGAGCATATTTTCTAAGTCTACATATATAATACACACATACGACATACATACATACATATTCGCACATATTTCTAATATATTTTTCTTATTGGGAAGTTAATATTCTAATGAGTAGCAGCTGTATGCTCCAACCAAAGCCCGTAACACATACATACATACACTGTAAAGTGTAAACCCTAGAAGCTTAAGCTTGAACTGAGGCGAAGACATAGAAAGTCAACGCGACAGTAAATAAGATAGAAACAAAATGACCCAACTCATTAAACGAGACCAATTATGTCAGGTTTGTCCTTGATGTTTGTTTTGGATTTGAACAGACATCGAGCCAAATGATGATACAGAGCTATATATATATATATATATATATATATGTCTGCTGAAAAATGGTGGCTCCCTAGATCTCTGCAACGAGTTTAAAGGAACCCTAACCTACCCAAAAAAATGTTGGGTTAAAAAGGAAAGAATCCAGATTCGGATATAAAAGATATGAACATAAATCGTAAATTAATAGACATGAACGGTACTAAAAACCCCTAGCCCTAAATACAAAGTCCACATCGACTAATCAGCTATATCTGGTATTGCTGATACTGGGTGTTTGACCTGGAGAAATTTCCCAAATAAGAGCGAGAAATTGAGTAAATTGATGTAGAAAACTAGCTCTGAATGTGAAAAGATAAACCCAGATTATACACTAGACTCCTACAGGAAGCTAAAAGCAGTCATGTTATTCGAATTCGGATGCAAGTATTCGGTCAGATTTTTCTAAGTATCTCCTTACATAAGATATGAATATAAAACATGAAATGAAATTCCTCCCCTAATTCCCAAAGCTGAGATTGATTTGCTTAGCAGAAAAACAGCAAAAAATTTGCAGAAATCGGGTGAAAACATGAAATAAAAAGCCATATATCAAAGAAATCATGTAATAATAAACCCCAAATCCAATCTTTGATGTTTGAAGTTCTATTATAATATATCATGGTTAAACTCTAAGAAGAAAACCAGTTAAGTTCATTTCAACCAAAGGGCCTGAAATTAGAATCATTACTACTGCTACCGATGAAGCTGAACTTCAATGGATTTTGTTCATCTTCTTCATCCTTGCCGTTAGCCCTCATCTGGTTTGCCGCTTTGTCGCCTTCCAGCTCTCTATACTTATGCAAGTACCGTTTCAACGGCGCTTCATAGTTTTCCAAACCTAGCGTCGCCAGAGCCCAGCAGATGTCGTCGCCGTTAACGGTCTTCCGCCTCTCTTTCCTGCATTTCTGGGAGGCTTCGCTGGTGACGAAGCTGATGAACTCCGAGACGCACTCTTGCATGGTTTCCTTTGCTTCTTTCGAGATTTTGGCGTTCGGGGGGACGATTTGCTTCATTATTCGGCCGATGTTGGCGATGGGGAGTAACCGGTCTGGTTCTTTGAAGCCGTGAGGCGCTCCGATGATGTTTTCCGCCATTGAAGAAACCTAGCTGTTGTTGTTGCAGCTCGAGGTCAAAAGGTTAGTTGTGTGAATCTATGTCGAAGTACTAATATACATGCTGGAAAAACTTATATGGATGAAAATTACGTACATACATCATCATCTATCTATACATGTATGTATGTATGCATGTATGACTTGTGTCTTTCTCGATATGGATGTGAAATGTGATGAATCTGATCATCCAGTGGGTGGGACCATGTCTACCGGTTCATGCCCCATAGGTCAAATTTTATAAAACGTCTTGTGCCATGCGTTGTTGACGAATTTAGTAAAAAGATTGAACTGATATTTTTCATTGGAACTTTTTTTTTTTCAAAATTTTCATTGTTTACTATGGGGCTGGCTCTTTTAAATATAAATTTTCTGTTTATTTTTTATGTTTTTATTTTTCCATCATACTAAAAAAATTAGGTTTAGAGTTAGTGTTAAGGTTTAAAATTAGGGTTTAGGTTTAGGGAATTACGGGTAAAATATATTTTAGGGTTTAAGATTTAGAATTTAGGGTTAAAGTTTAAATTTTGAATTTTTTAGTATTGAGGCATGAAAAGGAGCACCGAAAAAGGGTAAAGAATTTTTGTCAGACTCTTCTTATAATGTTATTCTATTCACAATGTTAAAATTTGAATCGGATCTTGTTTAAAAAATCTAGCATCTTATGTCGTCATCTCACTAGACTAACTATTTATTAGCATCAATTTTAGAAGATGTGTCATATTATTTATCTTCATAATCGTTTTACACTTAATTATATTCGGATTTCAAACAATTGTTATAAATAATATCATATCCAAATTTTGAATATACGTTCTCTTTATTACGAACTAAATCGTTAATGTTCCTTAATTTGATATAATTGTCTGGTTCTTGGATCAATTTCTTTTTAGATTTTGGCTGATGACACCAGATCTGATTCTTGCAAGTGGATCTTTAATATATAATCTACTTAAATTATATTAAAAAAATATCATTTTTACATTATTTATAGCCATTGGATTAAAATAAATGAGTGGTTGAAATAAAGAATTTGTGATTTTTTTAATTTTCACGGTAAAAGCAATGGAACTCGTTTATTTATTTATTTAAAATTTCCACGCTTTCTTAATATTTCAAATTCAAAGTTCCAACACTATTGGAATCCTCAGTCTATGGACTATAAATAAAATAATAAATAATATGTTTATATTATTGGGTAAAGCACATAAGTAGGCACTAAACTATGAAAAAGTATTATTTTGGTTACTAATATTTCAAAAGCCATTAAATTTACCAAATTATTACAAAATGGTACAAAACAATCGTTAAATTAATTGAATCGTTGCACTATTTTATAACATTCAATGATATTTTTGTAACAGTTCAATAACGTAATATCTATTTTGCATTTTTTAAGGTTAGTGACCTAAACAATTTTTTTTTATAATCTGATGACTATCAGCATACTTTACCCTGTATTATTTCATAAACAGCTAATTCGTATATTTATTATTTTTGTTGTTGATAAACTAGGTAAAATTATTTTATTAAAACTTTCTTATAAAATTAAACTAAAAATAATAATTTCAATCACATAACATCGTATCTTACATTTTTTTAAACTTGAAACCAATCAACTTTATTAATAAACAAAAAAAAATTAAGAATATAACATTTGTTGTGAATAAAATAAAGAAGAACAAGAATAAGAACAAGAAGAACAAAGAGATGAGAGAAAGAGGGAGATTTGTATTATTCTCAAAATATATACTTGTATACAATGCCTTCAATGAATCATCTATTTATAGGCATAAGAAGTACATAATACATTAAACTCTAATTCATAGAGATAATATTCCTAATAATAAATAAATCAAACTCATCTGATAAAGTTCTAATCATGATAGACATCCACATAGATAAATATTCATAACACTCCCCCTTGGATGTCTATGAAGATAATGTGCCTCGTTAAAACCTTACTAAGATAAAAACCCAGTGGGAAAAAAATTCTTTAGTGAAGGAAAAAGAGTACACACATCTTTGATACGCATAACATGTTGCCTCATTAAAAACCTTACCAGGAAAACCCATTGGGACAAAACCTCGGTTAAGGGAAAAAGAGTGCAACGCGTATTTACTCCCCCTCATGCAAACATCATAGAAGATCTTTGAATCTTCATGATTTAATCTTGAATATCATTTTTCTAAAGATCGTGAGGGATGAAAACTTTGGAGTAATATGTTCTATGATGTATCCACTTTCAAACTGATATATGCATCTTGTGTTATCTTCACACAAGATAGCTTTTATCATATGTTGTAAAAGTAAATCCACATATTTTTTTTGGATATGTTGGGTCAATAGTCTTAGCCAAACACATTTTTTTGCTTGCCTCGTGCATAACAATTATTTCTACGACATTTGAGGAGGCATCAACGAATGTTTGAAGATCTAAATGTAATGATCTTTGTATATTCATAGATATTTATTGACCAACTAATATGTAGTACTTCAAGACCAAAAAAAGATATAATTATCTTTATTCACATCCAACAATCTTACAACTATTGGGATACTCAATAGATATGCTCTATTCATATTGAATCTTCTTTAAGATTCTTTCAGCTTATGTATATTCATAGACAAAAGAAATATATAAAAATGCTTGATCTTCAGGTCGAGATAAACTTGATGTCAAGATTCAAGTACTTGTATTGAAAGTACTTCATGAGTTTCCAATTTGAAGCTCTTTAGGAGTTCTAAAATTATCATAATGGATATTGATCCAAACTCCTTTATAAAATACATAAGGAAATCTGATCATTCTTATAGTATTTTCTCAATTAGTATTCACTAAGGCGATTATACCAAATGCGCCAAAATATTCATGAGACATGTCTAAATAAATTTCCTCAAAAATTTTCAAATGCTTATAGCATTTTAGATCCTTCAAGGATAAATATGGATCCACAAATAATTAGACGCATGTAAAATTTTCAAAACTGCCAAAGTAATTGCATCCACCATGAAGTAATTAAAACTTTTCATAAATCATAGTTCAAGTCGTATTTACGACTACTTATTTGTGCATCACTTGCATTACACCTTTAGGTGTTTGGACTGCTGGTCCAAATACTTCTATTTTAGAAGTTCAAAGCGTCTTTCAACATTGGCCAATTTAATATCTATACTTCTGGATAGATTTTATACAAGATCATCGATTTCTTTCTTTACTTCTATAGAAGTATTTTTATGTAAAATTGTTTGTAAAATCGTTGTCGACAACTTTCCAATTTTCTGGTTCCATTCTCGTAATGACATAACTTATCGAGATCTCTTCAAGATTTCAATCTTTATTTCAGGTACCTGAAACTCTTCTAGAGTTTTATTATTTGTTATGTCTTGGGTCTCTTCAAGAGCACCCGCCTCCAATATATAACCATCTCATATTACTTTCTATTTACGAGAATTTTGATCATTGGAACCATTTCAACTATCATGCTTCAGGCATGATTTACATTCTCTCACTCTAACATGTAATTTAAACTTAGAGCGTTTCAGCTGGTATATGAGACTTAATTACTCTCATTGGGTCAGTAAATATTTCTGGCAGTTGACATGTAATAACATGAATTATCTTATGAACTTCTAGTTCATATACGATGATCTAGATAATGATAATTCATTTTCCTCTATCCAGCTGATTATTATCTCCCCCTGATGTTGAGAAAAATCATGTCATAAATGATTCTCCAATTAATGTTTAAGAATTTAAACATAAAAGGAGACTCGTACTCAATATATATTCTCAACCTTTTTTATTTACCTATTTTGTGCGTTACGGTGGAGCAATTCATATCGCACATTCAAAAATCATAAAATGGGAAATGTATGGTTTCTGACCAAAAACCAATCATAACGGGGAGTTTATTATAACTCGTTGGCTTGATGCGTATAAGTGTTGCTATATGGAAATACCATATAAATAATAACTCTTTTGTTCTCATAGTTTAGCTATTAAATAGGAGGCATTCAATTGAAATTTTGCTAAACTATATTTTTCATAATCAATAGGCTTTGTAACAACTGATATAGCCTAAAATATAAACCCACTAGTTTTTCAAGACGAATAGTCTAACTGCATAATCTGAATCTTTTAGAATCAATCTCACAGACTTCTGGTTGTAAGTCGATAAAACAATGTAGATGCATCTACTAAAATCATATAAAATTTTCCACATTTGTGGATATATGGGCCCATATTTCGTTCAGATATGCAAGACATGCAGTCTCAACTTCAATACAAGAACTTTAAGTTCTAATTCTTTTGGTAAGTGTGATCATCTATATCCTTTGAGAACAAACAACACAAGAACTTCAGGTTCTTTTAGTAAGTAGAATTAATCAATTCCTTTAAGTAACACAAGAACTTCACGTTCTTTAATAAGTGGAATTTAATCCATTCCTTTGAGAATAAGCACTACAAGAACTACAGGTTCTTTTAATACACGTGCATGTAAATCTCAATAATTTCTGCACCATTATTGATCAGGATGGTCTAACCGATCATGCCAACTATATATATATATATATCTGAATTTGTAAACTCCTTGTTTACCATAACATGTAATTCAATCTCACTCGTACATGTCTAGTACGACCATCAAAATTGTTCCTTTAAATAGGAATATATTTAGCTCTTTCGGAGCTTTCAATTGAAATTATCTTTTGGTAGCAATATATAGCTCTTATAGAGCTTTCAACTGACTTTTTGGCTACCAACACTTATATCCATATTGGCTTATTTCAAATGCCAATTGATAACATATGTTATCTATAATTCCCAAAGGGATAGTTTGCGAACTCATATTGCTCTCTTTATGACTTTGACGAGTATAACGCACTGTGAATATGGAATAAAGTTCCATTTGACAATAACATATTTGCTCAACCAGAGCCTTTTGTGATATTAGTACTTCCGGATATAGTACTCACATTATTCCCTTGCATTTTAATCGAGAAATGCATAATTGTGCACCTTTCAAAATGTGCTTTGTTTCATTTACTTCAGGTAATGAAAATATGTACTTTGTATCATTCACTTCGAGGAATGAAAAATATAAAATATAGCACATCATATCAAGTCGATTATCTATCAGAGATAAACTTTCAAGTGCTCTTCTGAAGTATTGATATTTTAGTACTTTGAGAAATACTACTCATATTTCCCCTTGCATTTAAATGGGAAAAATATTTCTTATGCTTAAGTACAATATGAGTACTTGTATTATCTGCTAGGCATAAATAGCCACAATTTTAGGCATAAATATCCACAATTCATTGTATATTTTATTCCGGAAGTAATCATATTCTTCAAATAATAAATTAACATAAAACGTAAATAAATAATATGTGAAATAAATAAACATAAAACAAACTAACATAAATAAATAATAAATAAAACGAATTAACATAAAAAAATAAAAATAATAAAAAAACAATTATTCCTGTTAGAGGTTATAAGGGAAATAAAATAAATGGTAAATTATTCCTTTCAAGGGTTATGAGAAAATTAACAATATCCAATTGAGTTGGACCAATAACGCCATAATTATTTTCGCCATAAACAAATTTTGTTTATATTTTATTTCATTTATCATTCATGATTATGGATAAAGTCCATAATACTTTGGCGTTTGACAAGTACGAAACCAATGGTTTATAACATCACATTGGTAAAATGATTTCACTTCCTTAGAATGATCTTTATCACTCTTGTCATCCTTATAACTTCGCTACCAGCGGGTAGAAGTATTCTTAAAATGACTATATTTTTCATGTGTATATTCATAGCCTCGACCACGACCACAACTTTTAATGTGATTTTTTATTCCTTCCATAATATAATCTCACATTCACTTCAGGGAATGGAGTAGAGCCAGTGGGCCTTTAAAACTTTTTTCACATATCCTTATCACAGAGAACAAAGATTTAATCCTCGTACGCGACATTGTTAAACCTATCCACAAGGTCCTTTAAAAACCTCCTTTGAGACCAGTAGCCTCGTAGAACGGGATGTCCAGCCAATTATACTTGGATTATATCGAAATTATGTCTCTAATTGAATAATGATTTACCATGTTTGCATTCACTCCAGGGAATGAAACGGATCCAATAATCGCATGGAATAAACATCATGCTTGCATTCACTTCAAGGAATGCCCCATCATTGATAATTGCATGGAATAAACATCATGCTTGCATTCACTTCAAGGAATGCCCCATCATTGATAATCACATGGAATAAACATCATGCTTTGCATTCACTTCAAGGAATGCCTCCCATAAAACTTTTTGGATCAAGAAGAATTTTCGTAACTTGAAATTGGGAGAAGTCTATGGTCAAGTTTTTCAATGAAGAAGAAACATTGCTTTCGAGAAAATATAGACTTTATAATAATCTTCTTGTAAATTCAAAATCATCATGATTTATCGCACTTTAAAATAATAATATAAAGAATAAAAATAAAACCAAAATTTACCGATATTGATTTTTCTCTCGTGGACAATGGAGACATAGCATATGACTGAGATAGCTTCTCATAGTCCCTTTATATCGCATCTCTTTCCAAGCCATTTAAGCATATCATGTAAAACTCAAAACACGGTTAAAAATATTAACTTTTACCAAATAAAATGACATAAATAATAATATAAAAAATATCAAATATAGTCATATAAGTAAAAGTATGAATAAGCATACCACTAATTAACCCTTTTAGGAACAAGAGAAAACACATGTAATTTACACCAAACGCAACCTCTTCGTCTCTGTCGATTCGTCTTTTGGTTTGTGAGAAGCCACAAATTTATCTCTTTCCAATGTTCGAATAAAATTAAACATACTTCCAAAATTTTCAAAAATTAAAACAAAGTTAAAATATAAAGAGAAAGACAATCGATAACTAAAAAAACAAGGAAAAAAAAACTTATCTTTGGTTTATTCTATAATCGAATTCTTCCCGGTAACTTCTTTTGAATTATAACGATGAAGACCTCAGTTGATTAGAGTCTCGTGCTGATAACGTGTTGTGAATAAAATAAAGAAGAACAAGAATAAGAACAAGAAGAACAAAGAGATGAGAGAAAGAGGGAGATTTATATTATTCTCAAAATATATACTTGTATACAATGCCTTCAATGAATCATCTATTTATAGGCATAAGAAGTACATAATACATTAAACTCTAATTCATAGAGATAATATTCCTAATAATAAATAAATCAAACTCATTTGATAAAGTTCTAATCATGATAGACATCCACATAGATAAATATTCATAACAACATTTCAAATGTTTCAAACATAAAAAACCAATAAAAACAACATATCCAAAAGAAAACTAAAAGGTTGTTCCGTCCAAAATAGACACTTCATCTTTGTACCAAGTAAATTTCTGAAGTCCATTGTAGGAAGAGTCCCCTGAGGAGTTGTCAAAACATGAACTAAATGAAATCTCAAATAAAAAAAACTGTAAATATCATCTACGTCGGTTCCATAGGCTCCGATCCGCTACATAGTTCTGGTTACATCGGCAAACAACCACAAAAGGGGATCAAGCTATCCAAGACCACCGACAAACCCAAATCAAGAATAAATGTCGTGAGAAACACTACACGAGCATCAAGCGGCTACAAAGGTATCCAAAAAATGTGTCATAAGACAGAGACATGTCATAAAGACAGAAAAAATACGTACCACAAAGGCAGAAAAAAACAAATGCAATAAGATTTGCGAGAAGAAAATAACCACAACACGTAGAATATTATTAAAAACTAAAAAAAATTAATGCTAGATATAAGAAAATATGGAGAAGATTGAACACCGACTATCAACGACCAACACTAAGATTAATATCGCCGATCGTCAGCCAAAACAAGATAAAAAAATGCAAAACGACATATTTAAGAAAAAAAATAAGCAACTACAGTTTATGAGTTTGAGAAAGTTAATATGATTACAATTTTAAGATAATGAATTACTTACCAATGTTGGATATAATGATAAATCACATTATACTTTCAAGAAAAAAATTGAGTTTAAGTTATATATATATATATATATATATATATATATATATATATATATATATATATATATATATATATGACATTATTAGATTAATATAAATCTTATAAGTCCACTCGTAACTTGCTTCTAAGCACTAAAATTATTTAATCATTTATTTTTATCAAATACGCATGCATAGCCAATTGACGAGCCTAGTTTATAATTGATTAATGAACCTTTTCTTCTAGTTTCTAAGGAAACAGTTTATTACCTCATGTAACTTATCAAATAGATATTTTAATTATTATCGATTGTCGGTGGTCATAGATAACTTAATTCTCTTTTATAATTGTTTATCGATGTAATCAGAACTGGATAGTGTAGCAGTCTATAAGATTATTTGTTTTGCTCACTATTTTTACATCACTTCTTATACGTCTCAATGGATAGAGAATGAGATTTTATAACGGTTCTTGTGTTTCTATGGTCTCAAGGGAAGATTCCGATATTATTTGTGCATTTGCGTTTTATGTTTTATCCGTATGAGGTTTTTGGTAGACATAATCCTCACATGTTTTATTATATTTAGATACATTGTATTTATTGAACCTTTCATTGTTTCTTATAAAACTTAATTAATCATGTTAAAAAAATATCATTGAGTATTTGTATTAACTGTCACAATATTATTTTAGTTTAACTAAGATTTAAATTCGAGATTCCAAGAATATTACAATAGCGTTATATTCTTAATGGAAGAGTTTACTCATCTTCGCCGGTCATGCACAGCTCGATGGGTTTAGTTTTACAATAATTTATAACTACTATATTTATTTATACTATATAAAATAAATCGAAAAAGACTAATGCTAATGCACAAAAAATAAATATCAACCATTGATTTATTTTAACACAATAGTTATAAATCAATGCATAACTAATGAATTTTAAGTAGTATAAAACTAATGATTATATATGTGAGAAATTATTCGATAGACTAACGGTAAAAAAAAGTTTTTACAAGTGAAAAAAATTTAGGGGTTAGAGATTTAATTTAGGATTTAGACTTTAGGAATTTATGTTTAGGGGTTTAAAAATTAAAATGTGGGATTTATGGTTAGAATATATATATATATTTGATGCACTACCAGTGTAAAACAAGTTTACACAAGCATGCATATTTTCAAGTATAAATCTAAAATCTAAATTTCTAACTTTAAAACCCTAAAAATCTAGCCACAAATCCTAAACCCTAATTTCTAACCATGAATTCTAAATTCTAAATCTTACAACCTAAACCCCTAACCTCTAAATCCTAAACCCCTAAATAACCCTGCTTGTGGAAACTTTATTTTCCACCGCCAGTGTATAGGTATATATATATATACATATATGTATATATCCTTTTACACCATGTAAAACTTGAAAGTTTTACTCATTTTTTGGACCATTTGATGAAGGTAAATAGATGACTGAGATTAACAGTAGAAAATGTGAAAATTATCACATGAAAAAGAAGATAATGAAGTAATTGAGTTTTTTTTTTTGCTCGGCAACGTAAGTTTTATTCAATATAGCTTAAAAGCTTTCGCCCACGTTGCGTGCCTTGTTAAAAACATCTCTAAACCTATACAGAGGAAAAGACTACACACAACGTAGAGCATAAATCGCAACAAAATCAATATTCACCACCCAAACCACCCTAAAAAATAAAATCTGTAAAACAAAAAAAAAACAGTAAACTTCCTAAAAAAACCTGAATGAAAACAAACTTTACTACCCCAGCCTAATCTCCAAGACCAAAAAGCCTAAAGTAGTACGTAATAAAATTGTCAACCAACACACTGAATCACTTTAACCCGACAACAACCACAGTAGGCTTGCATCACCAAATCTTCACACTCAAAATCTAACAAGAGAATTGACTACCTGCACTTTGAGAAAATACAAGAACCTCAAGCTCCTGCTTTGCAAATATGTCTTCAAGTAATTGCGTTTTACATAGTGTAAGTGGATCATATATATATATATATATATATATATATATATATATATATATATATATATATATATATATATATATATATATATATATATATTTAACTAAGTATACATATATGAGATAGGATCCACTTATACAGAATATAACTCAATTAATCATCGAAGTCATTTCTGAGTAAAAGTGATTTCTTAATAATCTAAGACCCAAGAAAACTTCAGTGGAAGCAGCAAATCCTAGAAATAAGTTCTAGAGAAATGCATGTTGCTGGAAATTTATATATATTTGAAAATTTCATACAATTAAATAATAAATAACAATTATAAAAGGATATAATAGAGCCTGTTAAAAGTTTCGAATTTTATAATTTATAAGCATAAAATACTTTAAATGCATAATAAAAATATAAAAACGACATAGATATACGATAAGAATGATAATTCAAGACTCCGTCTAATTCAGGTAAAACTTGTGAATATTGATAATTCAATCATTTTTAACTACTCTAGTTAGTAGGTAGGATAAGAATGACTAGGTTTCAAAGATGTGGGTCATTGATTATTGATTGCCCAAATATGTTTTTTTGGTTGCACCGGTTATCAGGACTTCGTCTTGATTAATCTAGACCGATTCGCGTCGCACACCTGATTTTGTTGGGTGAGCCTTCTAGTGAGAATTTTCTGCATAAACAACGCCTCAAACTCAAAACATACTTAAATAATATCAAATTACTTATCACTTGAACTAACTCCGTTGATTTAAATATTTTTTTATTTATTTTTATAATAATAATAATAATAGTAATAATAATTTAAATGTTTATTACGTAGGTTTAAGTGGTTTTCCATAAAGCCTGTGGGCTTTTGGTGGTTTGGATAGTGGTTAATAAATTGCTTAACTTAGATCGAGAGTTCAATTCTCGCCTCAGATATTATTAATTTTTGGTCGTTTATTTTTAATATAAGCCAATAGAACACGGAATTTAAAATAATTGTTGATTAAATTACTCACGTAATCTAATCACGTTGTATTCGAAATTAACAATACTGGTATCATTGTGATTCTTTTTATAATCATATTTAAGTTATATTTTATATAAATTTTGACATGTTAGTAAAATTTTCTTATGTGAAACTTTAACACATTCGCACGTTTATATTATTTTATGACGTTTTTCGTATAGGGTGGTATTAAAGTTACTGTTAGCACATTATGTTAGAATCAAACCATAATAGATACGAAATTTAAACTCATGATTTATCATGTCAAATCATCAAGAACAATAAACTGAAAGCGAAAGCGTATCTGAATATATTTGTAAACTAGAAATCTTGAATCTTGATGTTGAAAGCCTGAATCTTTTGGTATTGATCTGTAACACCCGGGTTTGGGGGCCGGGAGAAAATAATATTAAAATATTGTTTCGGGTTTTGGTTCTATAATTTAAAATAATAGTTTAATATTTTGGGTTCATATATTCGAAGCAAACAATTATATTGGATTTAAATTGTTTTGGGAATCAAATTACATGAATTTTAGTATAGATATGGATGACCATCTCATTGGTGGCACTTTTGTAAATAATGAGACTTGCAAAATAAAAACCCTTTTTATTCTAAATCATCTATTTTATTATCATCTTCCCCCACCCTCTTCTCCATTTTCACGGTAAGCTTCCCCCTTCCCCCTTTGAGCTTTGCCACTCGATCCTGCCTCCATTTTTGGAGCTTTTTGAAAGGTAATCCCATATTTGAACTCCCCTCTTCATTTCCTATCTATCTATGGTTATAGTTTTTAAAACCATGAACTTTTGAAAATTAGGGTTTGGTTTAAAGTTTGGATTTTTTAAGGGGTTCTTCATTTTATTTTGATAAATTGAGTTGGGGTTTTAGTTAATCTTGTTAAAAGGTGTAACATATATCAATTTGGTTGAAGTTGGATGAAAATTCGTGGTGGGTCTTTAGGGCAAGTTTTAAGGTATCAAAATTTGGGTTTTTGGTGGGTTTAATGTTGAAATTGGGGGGCTGATGGTTAGGGTATAATAGGAGGGTGATTTGGGGTGTTTTGGAAGTCATTTGGGTGTTTGGAATTGGGTGTTTCAGCCTAGGTTTGTGGGAGTACAAATTTGGGTTATTTGGGGATTTATCTTGATTGGAAAATTAGAGTGAAATTGATTTGAATTCAAAGGTTGTGAGATTATTGAATATTAGCATTGATTGTGGCTATCGGTTGTGTTTTGGTTGGTTAGAGGCAAGAGAAGACGATGGAGAAGCTTCGGGCTCGAATCCGGAATTTGGATGCTTGGTAGGCTAGTCGGCTTGTGCTATGAAGTGGTTGGTGAGTGGTTAATGTTTTTAAATGATTTTAAACATTGGTTCAAGCATGAGGACCTAGGTTAGGCTTGGTAAACCCACCTAGAGTTGAGGTTAGGGTGGTAGCCTAATCTCAAGCTTAAGTTTAGGAAACTTTGGTTGAACTTCTAATTGCTTGTTATGCCTCTTAGTTATATGTGTTTATGGTGGTTATGTATATTGTGTTATACATGTTGTTGAGGCATGATTTGATGCATTGCTATGCATGTGGATTGGATTGTGAATTATGTATGATGAGGATCATGGTGAGTACATGCTAGGCATGGTATTGGGTTGTGAAATACATGTAAGTGAGACATGATATTTGATGCTTTGTCATATGCATGTAGCTACGAAAAAATGGATTGCGTTTAATGTTGGCACTAGTATGCTTGGGTACAATGATCGATCATTAGGATGAGTGTGCAAACAAATTGAGTCAAAACGTACGTGGCCTTGGTGGCGTTAAGGCACCAAGGAGGAGTACGGTGATGTAATATTCCACCGGAAGCTTTTATATATTTCTACGTAATGATGAGTGGAATCCCATCCGTAGGGCATGTGGCGATGAGTGGAATCCCGCACATGCAAGGACCGGTGATGAGTGGAATCCCACCGAGGTAATGTTGTTGTTGGAAATGCGTTCCAACGGGTTATCCGCGTATTCGAGTCATAGCTAGGTGCCAATGTGAGGTTGTATGCGTAAACTAATATGAGATTATGTATACATGCTTATATGATACGAATGTGACGCCTTTATGAATTGAGATGTGTTGCCAATATGATATTAAATGTGAGTTCCATATGCTTTGAGATACGTTGTTATTAGTACATGGCTATATGTATCTTTGTAAGTTGATCTTATGTGTTGTTGAGCATGGCATAATGTTGACTATATGCTCATGCATCATGTTCATCTTGGCTTGGCAGACCGGAGGTAAGGCTATGCATTTCATCATGGAAATAACTCGTGTTTGGACCCTGCATTGTCGAATGTTTGTTTTATGAGCCACCCTCACTAAGCTTTTATGCTTACGCTCTCTTTTGTTCGACAATGCAGATAAATGACTTGTGGGTGGCAAGGGCAAGGAAAGGTCTCCAAGTGTTGCTTTTGGTGAGCTCAATGTATGAATTTTAAGTGATAGAATGTAATAGTTAAGCAATGGGATAGGTATTGTTGTCTGAGTTTGGATGTATGTTGATGTTTTGATTTGGCCTTGGTTTGTAAAGCATGTTATGCTTTGATGTATGCTTGTGTATGGTGGCATGTCTATAGACGTTTAGGTTGCCTTGTTATAGTGCAAACCTCTTTATGCTTATCATGTACCTTTTAAGGCCTATGAGTTCTATGTATGCCCTTATATGCTAAATTGCCCCTTTGTAAGGCCATGTATGGATGCTTAGATGGTGTTAGATTGCTAAAGTTGCTTGATTGTATGTGTGCCTCTTCGTGTTGTTTAATGCCCTTGGTTCTTGTGGAAGCATGTTTTATGGTTGGTTTGCCTTAGGGATTGATGTTAGTGTGTTGGTTGAAGTGTTAGAGGGATTTAGGGGCCTCCTTGTGCTCTAAATCAGCTCAAACCTGCAGATTCGTAGCTGGGGTATCGATACCGTTGATCTGGTATCGATACTGCCCTTGGGTTTCAGGCCTCGTGTATCGATACTCGAGGGGAGTATCGATACCTTTTTGGCCACTGGAGCCACTGTCGATTTCGGTATCGATACTGGCCTCTAGGGTATCGATACCGTTGTCTTAGCTTTGACCGTGGGAAGTCAACTTTTGGAGAGGGTATCGATACCCTTGAGGGAGGTATCGATACTGCCTCCTCAAGTTGACCAAACCCTGTTGACCTAGTCAAAGGGGTATCGATACCCCCTTAAGGGTATCGATATCGCCTGCAGATTAACCTTAAAAATGGGCTTTTAAATGTTAGTTTGGGTTCGTTTGACTGCTTCGTAAATATTGTTCCGCTGTGTGATCACATAGGACTAAATGCTCATCTAGACAAGATTTAAAATGAAAAAAAATAGGGTTGCTAACCGAGGGAGAGTTCCTTAGGGAGTTTTCACTCGGTTTTCCCCGTGTAGCTCACTCGGACCGGTCATCCGGCCAGACCGGGACGAGGGGGTTACATTTGTTGGTATCAGATCCTAAGGTTACCGAGACCTTGGGCAGGTAAGTGAGGTAAGTTTAAGTTTTGAATTGATATGCACGGTGTTTGCTTGCATTGTAAGTATGATTGCTGGTATGACAAGTATGTTTATTGTTCGTTTAAAAGCATGTTGCTCGTTACCCGTGTATGATGTGATGTGTGATTGTTTGATTGAGAACGTATGTTGTTTGATCGTACGCATATGTTTACTTGTTTAGCAAGTAAGCCTTGTTATACGCATGGTTGAGCATGTATGTGTGTTGATTTGTTTGAAACGTGTTTAGTAGAGTCCCATTGCTACTATTACATCGAAAAAGAGATTTTTAAGTGGGGGGAACATACTTGAGCCACTTGGAAGCCTTGCCTTGCTAACCCAATCGTGTATGTTTTACTGTTGATATTGTTGTTGATTTAATCGCTTTTCGGTAAGTAAAAGTTGTAGTTTTGGAAAAGGTGGACGATGTAGAGAGAGTCCATCACCTCAGTTAGAGAGGTATGGTTGTACCAGAATTGAGGTACAATTCGTCTGTTTGAGACAGTGTGTATATGGGTTGATTCTTGTGGATGAGGGGTGGTGTGATCAACTCTGGCATTAGTTAGTAAGAAGAAGCGAAGGCCTATGGGCGGGGGGTCAGAGTAGTTTCGATGTTTTATCGAATGAGCCCTTGGTACAGTATCAAGTTGTTTCCTCCAGTTGATTCTGAATCCGTATCTCTGTACGTCGTTAGCAAGTATGCAAGTTTGAATATGCCCGGTGAAGTGTTAGAGGTAGGTGCGAGTACCTTGGTCCTTTTAGCAAGATCAAGGTAGGAGTCTCACGTGAGTAATCTGAAATTTCGGAAATGTCAGTTGGTGACCGTTGGGGTTCGGCCTATGATTTTAATGCAAGACAGCCGGTCAGTGTCTGAGAATGGGAGCTAGTTTGTGTAATTGGGTTAGTGTACGTTGAGTTGTTTTCCAACAAGCGGAAGAGATGAAGTCACTTCCGATATAGTTGAGCCGAGAAGGGAGCCTTGAGCTTTGACTTCAGGATTGTTTGGTAGGGGTAGAACAAGTCCAGCAAGACTGTTTGTGTGCGATCAGAATTGAGTCTTGAAGTTACGAGATGCTCTAAGAACAGTTTAGAAGAGTCAGATTCTGTTGAAGAACCAGTCTGAAAACAAGAGGACCGAAGACTATCAGTTGCGTACATGTGAAGTTGCAATTTCTGCGAATACCTCCTTTTGTGTGAGCATATAAGAAATTTGATATCCTTGTTGGGACCTTAGATGTAGGGGCACATGTGACTAGCCTTTTGAGAGATAGTAGTGATCAGAAAGATGTACAGAAGATGTTTGTTGATGGTCTAGAGTTACTAGTTTCTAGTAGGTGTGAAGCGATCGTCTTCCTACGATTTTGATGTAACTTTTGACAAGGTTCGGCTTGAAGAGCACGGAGTTAGTGTGTACGTTGAGATAAAGAGAGAGTTGCCTTGAAATTGTGGATTTCTGTGTGACTGTAGTAGTAGGTGAGGAGGTGAACTTCTTGTCGAATGTTGATTGAGTTTAGTTGGCAGGCTTGCTTAGCAAGTGTGATGAATTTGATTTTGAATGAAGATTAGACCGCAGAATGTTAGAATAGTTGTGCTTTCTTTGCCTAGAAGTGTTTGGAAGAATTGCCGGTTTACCTCTTGTTAGAAGAGAAAAGTATGTTATTGAGACCGTTTTCGAGGTTGCTTCAGTTTTGTTGCTCTGTAATTTATGAATTCCGGAAGAATTGAGAATGTTGAAGAATTAACTTCGAGACTTGTTAGACCTTAGATTCATTAGGCCTAGTACGTCATCTTATAGTATGACAGTACAATTTGTGAAGAAGAAAGAGTGACAGTACGAGAATGTGTATAGAATTCAGACAGTTAAAACAAGTGACAATGAATAATTAGTATCCGTTTTCGAGTGTCAGTGGTTTGTTGGTCGGATAGTGTGTGCTTCAGTCTATTTGAAGATTAATTTGAGATCCGTTTGCTACCAGTCGAAAGTGAGAGAAGTTGATGTACCGAAGACAGCTTTAGGGACAAGATATGATCGCTTTAAGTTCCGTGTTATGCCACTTTGTTTGACTAGTGTATTAGTTACCTTCATAGAGATGTTGAGCAGAATAATTTTCTGAGTTTCATGATCAGTTGTAGTAGCTCTTCTAGATGTCACGTGAGTATGTTCGAGTACCGAGAAAGATCATGGCAAGTTTTGAAGTTAGTATGGTAGATTCTATCAGAGAACTGATTGTACACCAAGTTGCGCAACATGAACTTCGAGTTATTGAAGATGTTCTCCTAGAACGTGCAGATCATCCGAGTGTATTAGAGTAAATCTCAAGTAGGAAAAAGAAGACATGAGTTGAGAGAAAATGAAGACTGTGACAGATATCTATAGTTCCTAGGTCTAGCATTGTTACTTTCAGAGAATTGTAAATAGTCTTTTGAAGATAGTTGCTCGATTGATAGATTGCTACAGAAGAATGTTCAGTTGTGTGGTTAGATGCGAGACAATGAGCCTTTGAGAAACTGAAAGGAACTTTGAAGAGAACTTCGACCTTGAATCAACTTATATCAGAGAAAGAGTTGCGAACCATAGTGATGCATTACAGGTAGAGTTAGGTTGTGTACTTATGCAAGATAGAAGATTGTGGCTTGTTCATCAAGATAGTTGGAAGACCGAGAGAAGAGTTAATCGAAATGAGACATAGAGTTACTTATAGTTGTGTTGCTCTGAAGACTTAGAGACAAAGCTGGTATAGTAAGAAATGCACAATGTGTACGTACATATTATTAGAACTTGAATTGTTAGACAACTTAGGAAGGGTTGAAACTTGAACAACATGAGTAGTTAGAATTGCTTGAAGACTGTGATCTCAAGATTGAGTACTATCTGAAGAGAGTCTACGTAGCAACCGAGTTCCGAGTTGTATTTGCTGTTAGATTAGTAGTTGAGTTACGAGTTGCAATTGCCGAATTCCGTATATCAAATGATAGTAGTTTTGTGGCCGAGTTTCGGGTTGAGACTATTTTGAGTCAGAATGTTTGATGAGAAACAGTTGCAAGACAGGTTCTTGGCACCTCACGTGCAAGACATAGCGGAAAGAAGACCTTCAGAATACAGTTTTAGAGATGATAGAGTTTTGCATTTCAGAAACAGAATAGTTGTACCGATTGACCTAGTGTTTTGAGACGTATTGTTTTGGCCGAAGCGCACGGTGGTTCATTTGTATTGCACCTGAGTAGTATGAAGACGTATTGTGGGTTGAAGATGAATGCTTCTGAATTGAGTGGATGAAGAATGTGGTTCAGTATGAGACTAAGTATGTAAATTGCTAGCGTGTCAAGACCGAGCTTCAGTTTCTTCTAGTTTGTTACATCCGTGGATGGTTCAAAATGGAAGCGAGTAATAGAGATTCGAGATTTCAACTAGAATAATTTTGAAGACGTCTGTATAGTGTTTGGTTAATTGATGAAGACAGAGGATCAATCAGAGAGAGTTATGAGTCAAGTGTTCAAGCAGTATTGTATGAGTTTGTGAATCGGGTTAGTTCTGTTGTTATCCGTTGCGGTTACCACCAGAGTTAGAAAGGGGTTCGAGATGTGTTCGGTGTATCTATGATTCGGGAGTGTGGTCAGACATGTTCCGTGCTATGCTTGTTGAAGAGATTGAGTTGAGTTTGAAATTGGCATGCCTTGAAGAATCAGTTGGGATCTAGGCGTAAGATGGCAAGTGTTGTGTGGTAAGTCTACCGAGTTAGTGAGTATGTTGTAGTGAGAAGAGAAAGGAAAGTGTGAAGGAGCAGTTTCCGTGGGTCTTCATGTTCGATGAATTTCGGGGACGAAATTCCTTAAGTGGGGGAGAGTTGTAACACCCGGGTTTGGGGGCCGGGAGAAAATAATATTAAAATATTGTTTCGGGTTTTGGTTCTATAATTTAAAATAATAGTTTAATATTTTGGGTTCATATATTCGAAGCAAACAATTATATTGGATTTAAATTGTTTTGGGAATCAAATTACATGAATTTTAGTATAGATATGGATGACCATCTCATTGGTGGCACTTTTGTAAATAATGAGACTTGCAAAATAAAAACTCTTTTTATTCTAAATCATCTATTTTATTATCATCTTCCCCCACCCTCTTCTCCATTTTCACGGTAAGCTTCCCCCTTCCCCCTTTGAGCTTTGCCACTCGATCCTGCCTCCATTTTTGGAGCTTTTTGAAAGGTAATCCCATATTTGAACTCCCCTCTTCATTTCCTATCTATCTATGGTTATAGTTTTTAAAACCATGAACTTTTGAAAATTAGGGTTTAGTTTAAAGTTTGGATTTTTTAAGGGGTTCTTCATTTTATTTTGATAAATTGAGTTGGGGTTTTAGTTAATCTTGTTAAAAGGTGTAACATATATCAATTTGGTTGAAGTTGGATGAAAATTCGTGGTGGGTCTTTAGGGCAAGTTTTAAGGTATCAAAGTTTGGGTTTTTGGTGGGTTTAATGTTGAAATTGGGGGGATGATGGTTAGGGTATAATAGGAGGGTGATTTGTGGTGTTTTGGAAGTCATTTGGGTGTTTGGAATTGGGTGTTTCAGCCTAGGTTTGTGGGAGTACGAATTTGGGTTATTTGAGGATTTATCTTGATTGGAAAATTAGAGTGAAATTGATTTGAATTCAAAGGTTGTGAGATTATTGAATATTAGCATTGATTGTGGCTATCGGTTGTGTTTTGGTTGGTTAGAGGCAAGAGAAGACGATGGAGAAGCTTCGGGCTCGAATCCGGAATTTGGATGCTTGGTAGGCTAGTCGGCTTGTGCTATGAAATGGTTGGTGAGTGGTTAATGTTTTTAAATGATTTTAAACATTGGTTCAAGCATGAGGACCTAGGTTGGGCTTGGTAAACCCACCTAGAGTTGAGGTTAGGGTGGTAGCCTAATCTCAAGCTTAAGTTTAGGAAACTTTGGTTGAACTTCTAATTGCTTGTTATGCCTCTTAGTTATATGTGTTTATGGTGGTTATGTATATTGTGTTATACATGTTGTTGAGGCATGATTTGATGCATTGCTATGCATGTGGATTGGATTGTGAATTATGTATGATGAGGATCATGGTGAGTACATGCTAGGCATGGTATTGGGTTGTGAAATACATGTAAGTGAGACATGATATTTGATGCTTTGTCATATGCATGTAGCTACGAAAAAATGGATTGCGTTTAATGTTGGCACTAGTATGCTTGGGTACAATGATCGATCATTAGGATGAGTGTGCAAACAAATTGAGTCAAAACGTACGTGGCCTTGGTGGCGTTAAGGCACCAAGGAGGAGTACGGTGATGTAATATTCCACCGGAAGCTTTTATATATTTCTACGTAATGATGAGTGGAATCCCATCCGTAGGGCATGTGGCGATGAGTGGAATCCCGCACATGCAAGGACCGGTGATGAGTGGAATCCCACCGAGGTAATGTTGTTGTTGGAAATGCGTTCCAACGGGTTATCCGCGTATTCGAGTCATAGCTAGGTGCCAATGTGAGGTTGTATGCGTAAACTAATATGAGATTATGTATACATGCTTATATGATACGAATGTGACGCCTTTATGAATTGAGATGTGTTGCCAATATGATATTAAATGTGAGTTCCATATGCTTTGAGATACGTTGTTATTAGTACATGGCTATATGTATCTTTGTAAGTTGATCTTATGTGTTGTTGAGCATGGCATAATGTTGACTATATGCTCATGCATCATGTTCATCTTGGCTTGGCAGACCGGAGGTAAGGCTATGCATTTCATCATGGAAATAACTCGTGTTTGGACCCTGCATTGTCGAATGTTTGTTTTATGAGCCACCCTCACTAAGCTTTTATGCTTACGCTCTCTTTTGTTCGACAATGCAGATAAATGACTTGTGGGTGGCAAGGGCAAGGAAAGGTCTCCAAGTGTTGCTTTTGGTGAGCTCAATGTATGAATTTTAAGTGATAGAATGTAATAGTTAAGCAATGGGATAGGTATTGTTGTCTGAGTTTGGATGTATGTTGATGTTTTGATTTGGCCTTGGTTTGTAAAGCATGTTATGCTTTGATGTATGCTTGTGTATGGTGGCATGTCTATAGACGTTTAGGTTGCCTTGTTATAGTGCAAACCTCTTTATGCTTATCATGTACCTTTTAAGGCCTATGAGTTCTATGTATGCCCTTATATGCTAAATTGCCCCTTTGTAAGGCCATGTATGGATGCTTAGATGGTGTTAGATTGCTAAAGTTGCTTGATTGTATGTGTGCCTCTTCGTGTTGTTTAATGCCCTTGGTTCTTGTGGAAGCATGTTTTATGGTTGGTTTGCCTTAGGGATTGATGTTAGTGTGTTGGTTGAAGTGTTAGAGGGATTTAGGGGCCTCCTTGTGCTCTAAATCAGCTCAAACCTGCAGATTCGTAGCTGGGGTATCGATACCGTTGGTCTGGTATCGATACTGCCCTTGGGTTTCAGGCCTCGTGTATCGATACTCGAGGGGAGTATCGATACCTTTTTGGCCACTGGAGCCACTGTCGATTTCGGTATCGATACTGGCCTCTAGGGTATCGATACCGTTGTCTTAGCTTTGACCGTGGGAAGTCAACTTTTGGAGAGGGTATCGATACCCTTGAGGGAGGTATCGATACTGCCTCCTCAAGTTGACCAAACCCTGTTGACCTAGTCAAAGGGGTATCGATACCCCCCTTAAGGGTATCGATATCGCCTGCAGATTAACCTTAAAAATGGGCTTTTAAATGTTAGTTTGGGTTCGTTTGACTGCTTCGTAAATATTGTTCCGCTGTGTGATCACATAGGACTAAATGCTCATCTAGACAAGATTTAAAATGAAAAAAAAAATAGGGTTGCTAACCGAGGGAGAGTTCCTTAGGGAGTTTTCACTCGGTTTTCCCCGTGTAGCTCACTCGGACCGGTCATCCGGCCAGACCGGGACGAGGGGGTTACATGATCTTCCAAGAAGATAGGTTTACTCTTGATGTAAAACTCTCTAACGAGAAAGGAGGGAAAAAATAAGTTAACCTATTTCTTAGGGACCACTACCTCTTTATATAATTGATTTAATAAATCAACTATTAAATATTTATAACTCTGCCCCTCATTGAATTATAAATATATCTTACGGTATCTACACTTTTATTTCCATGACACTTTAATACCCATGACACGACTAACATAATTAGTCACTTAATTTTGTGTCATACTTTATAATAGCATCACACATTTTACATATGTGCCCAATATTGCGGATTTTAATCCAACAATCTCCCACTTGAGCAATATATGTTTCCTGATAAATGTACAACCTTATGAGCTCAAAATTTTTTTATTATGTAATAGGTATTCTATAACAATCTTGTCCATCAACTATATTCATATAGGATCAAAGGAACCTTAGCCATATTTATCATGACTAGACTCATCAATGGTCACGTATACAAACATAGTCAAATGACATAGATTGATCATGGATGTGTAGCATGAAAAATCACATGAAATGTGAACTGAACATGCCTATTTCCAATTGATCCTCATAAACCTTAGTGAGATCAACTTTACTGAATTTAGAATATGCATAAACCAAAAGAACTTTATTTCAGCAGAAAGTAATCTTAAAATATCCTTAAGCTTAAGTCATTAAAATTATGTCTGAAACGAATGGGATTTTTTTTAAATTACACTCCAACTAAAACCGAATTTCCTTAAATAACATTACACACACATAAAAGACCCAATGTGATAGTTTCTTAATAAGTGCGCAATTATGGAGTTTGTACCAACATGCTCTATAGACACATAACCACTCTGAATTTTTTTAACAACTAGGAACTTGATATTTATGTGCTTCAATTTTGAAGTGTTCCTATTGTTTATAGAATAAATGAATGCATATTTATTGTCACAAAATAACTAAAGAAGTCTTTTTATTCAACCTATACTTAGCAGCTCATGTGACAAAATTCTTTTGCATCAATTTTCTAATAAAATTGAAGTTTGTAAACTTGATGATCTCTAACTTACCATAACTCTGACATGTGAGCATGTAATTTTTGTTCTCTAAAAATATTTCATAACCTATTTGCTGCTATCCAATGATTCATACTAGAATTGCTTAAATATCTATCTAACATTTCAACAGTGTACCCAATATCCAAACGCATACATATTTGAACATAAATTAGATTCTCAATAGCTTATGCATATGAAATTATTTGTATTTTTTAAATTTCAAGGTTACTTTTAGTCATTGAATAAGACTAAATTTGTCTTCTTTAACAATATGAGTATCACTTAGTTTACTCTTACTGAACTTGTAGTATATACAATTGTCAACCAAATTTATCTCAAAACTGAAAAAAATAATCAATATGAAATTTATAATTTCATTAATGAGTGTTTTACTTAAGCGCATAGATACAAATCTGGTAAAAGAGAGAAGATATGCTTCACTACAGGACTTCCAAGACAAAGCTTTAACCGAAGCTAAGAGGAAAAAGAGAGATCGAGCCCAAAAAAGATACAAGAAAAATAGAAAATCAGCGGACAAGTCTGAGTTGGAAGGAAGGTCGCTATCGGATTCGGACATGCAAGCGAGACGGGATAATTACATGAAAGAAGCTAGGGAAGCACTAAAATTGAGGAAAGAGTTGGGCATCGAAATCCAAGGTGATGAACAAGAAGTTGTGGAGGAGATGGCTCGACTAGAAGAAATTGACCATTTGAATAAAGGTATATAGCAGTGAAGATTACAATAACCTGGATGAGGATTCTATCTTGGATTATAAAAGGGTTGGATTCGAAGATGAAGTGCCAAATGGGAGGAAGATTATCCGAGTTTATTAAAGTGGAGATGGTATTTTTTCAAGGAACGAAAAAGGAAAAGTTCAGTGAAAACGTGATTGAGAGTTATGGTGTGTTGGTGAATCTAGCTATAAGTTTTTGAGGCATCGGGTCGATTGGGGGAATTATTAGTAATTTAGGACAAATACAAAATTGAGGAAGAAAAGAGCTTAACGACATCTTGTTTCAGTAGAGTATTTCCAGTGTAGTTTCCCAATGTGGTTTTGTTCGCAACCGAGATTAGCATGTGTAAATTGTTGTTAGCATGTGTATTTTCATGATCTTAGTCTTAATCCAGTTTTGTGCATAAAGCGTTGTTGGTAAAAAAAGATGGGGTTAGTGTTCATTGTTTTGAATTGAGGATATGTATGGTATCATGGGTATTTGAAAACTGCAAATTTGATGCATTGGGGCGACGCGCCCAGGGAGCTTCTGAGATTTTGGGTGTTAGCTCTAGCAATTCAGAAACGTGTCTTTCGTTTTGTCTAATGGATGTTAGTTTGTTGGTTAGGGTATTTTATTTCGTGTGTCTCCAAAAATGAGGAGGCTGGATGCAGGGGTGGTGTTGCGAACATGGGAGGGCACCATGAAAGCAATATTTGTGGGGCGTGTGGAGGGACTCGGTGTGGGTTATGATGAAATTTCTGCTATAAAAATGGACCTCGAGGTGTTCCTAGAGACTATTTGGCCAGGCAACGAGATACTTGATTTCGAGTCGACTTGTTGTTGGTTTTGAATTGGATAAGCGTTAGTTCTTAACATCCATGGCGATGGTGGCCAATCTTGCCGGATCTTGACATCTTGGTGCACACATTGAAAGGGTGCAATAAACTCAAGTTTGCAAACAATGAAATACTATGGCGGATTCCTTGGCTATAGATGGATTGAGGCGTTCAAATATTTTTAAAGCATGGAGAGACAGCATTGGAGGCCTGATCGTGAAGTTGGATCCGCTAATCATCCTTAGTTGGATTGGTGACCCGATCCATCGACCTTGGATTTGGTGGGAGCTGTTCCTAGTTATTGATAGAGCAACCAGGTTGGTGGAAATGGTTCAGCTCTGCTATGTTCCTTGACAAAATAATAGACTCGAAGATGGCATAGCTAAAGCTGGAATGGTTTGGCAGGATTTAGTCAAGGTTTGGTGGTGAGCTTAACCGAAGGCCCCCCTAAGGCACTTGTAATTTGTTTGGTGGTAATTGGCATTGAAAAATTGGCATATGAGAAATTGGCGTATGAGGGACTGTTTTTTTTCTACAGGGAGGTTCAGGTATAACAAGGTTAGTAGTTTTGTGGGTGGAGTCTGTAAGTTGGGTTTTATTTTGGTTAGTTTGTTGGGTGCGATTGAAATGTCTGCTATGTAAACTCGCGTGGTGATTTTGAGTTCGGACAAGTTGTAATTCCCTGCATTGAGTGTACTCTTTTCCTCCATCTAGGTTTAAGGAGGTTTTTAACGAGGCATTCAATGCGGGAGTAGGCTCTAAGTTATAATAAAAAAACTTAATTTGCCGAGCAAAACAAAATTCTTTAACTTACATATCATTGATTTTGTATCATAAGATGCAACTTTTTTATTGTACCATATAAATAATTTCTTCAATGTTGCCATTGAAAAACACAAGCTTAACATCTATCTAATGTAGCTTAAGACTAAAACGAGCAACAAGTATAATAATTATCTTGAAAGAGTCTTTCAATGAAACTTGAGAGAAAGTTTTTACAAAATCAATTTGTTCTTTTAGAGTATATCCTTTAGATACAAGATATGTTTTATATTTATCTCCATTACCATTTTCATCTCTATTGGTTTTAAATATCCATTTACAACCAATCGGTTTGCACCTTAAGGTAATGAGACAAGTTCTTAAACTTTATTGTCTTGCATAAAATTATACTCTTCTTGTATGACATAAATCTACTTTTGAGAGTTAGAAATTTTTATGGTTTGATGAAAAATGATTAAGTCATTTTCTATCATTCTATTGTTATCTTTATTTTCTTGAAGAAATACAATATAAAATCTAGAATAGTATTTTTCCTTTATCTCGTGGATCTCTTTAAAGACACTTATTTTTAAGGGTGTTGAGTTTGTTCTTCTGAACAATTACTTTATGTAACCCCCTCGTCCCGGTCTGGCCGGATGACTGGTCCGAGTGGGCCACACGGGGAAAACCGAGTGAAACCCGTTAAGGTTCCCTTCGGTTAGCAACCCTATTTTTTTTCTTTTTAATTTAATCTTGTCTAGAGGGATATTAAGTCCTAAGTGATTCACAACAGCGGAAAACAAACGAAGGAAAACACATACGAACCACGGCCATGCATAAACAGTCAATTTTAAACTTATAAGGCAGGCCGTATCGGTACCCTAGCTAGGGGTATCGATATGCCCTGTCTAGGTCAACCCAAGGAGTCAACCCCGGGAAGACCGTATCGATACAGCCCTTGAGCGTATCGATACGCCCTTCTCGGTCAACCCTCCTTGGTCAACAGAGTAGACTCGTACCGATACTCGTGCACCCCATATCGGTATGCTCTATTCTCACTCAAAACTCCAAATTCCAGTAACTTTGGAGGGTATCGGTACGCCAGGCAAAATCTGTGGCCTTTGGGCAAGACTGTATCGATACGGCCCTGAGGCGTATCGATACGCCATGCACTGCAATTCCACAAATTCTAACTTAAACGACCCCTACACGACTCTAAATGCATTACTCGACTCACCTAAGCGTATACAAACATGTAAGCAAACATACTTAAACCGAAAGAAGCATTCATACATGAAACAAAACATTCATACCAAGCATTCCAATTAAAGAGCAATTTAGGCAATATTGGCATGCATAAAGACTCAAAAGGGTCTTAAAAGGCACAAGTCAATCACAAGAGGTTTGCACTCATACACAAGGCAACCTAGACATTCTAAAGCATGCCATCACACACACCAACATTCATCATAGTATTACATGCTTACAATCCATAATCAAACTCAAACATCCACATTCAAATGAGTCATACAAGCTCATATAAAAACCCTTGCCACATTGCTAGCTAATACAAAATTGATAACCGTACTTGAGCCACAAAACTTGGAAGTCCCTTCTTGCCTTGCCTCGAGCTAACACCACACTAATGATCTGCATTGTTGAACATTGAGAGCGTAAGCTATAAGCTTAGTGAGGGTGCTCTAAAACGAAAACATCAACAATGCAGGGTTCAAGCATGTAAATCCTAAACTCACATACATCAAGCATAGGCATATAATCAAGTAGACCTAGCTAGTCTTTCAAGTGGCATAATATGGTTTCTCATAATCTACTAAGCTCAAACATTAGTATCAATATCATGTAATAACACCATATACCACAATCATACATCACAATACATGAACAAGTTTAATTGGCCACTATTAATTACCCCGATTGTGCGGATTTAAACCTCAACAACACTTTACCTCGGTGGGATTACACTCATCACCGGACCTTGCATGTGCGGGATTCCACTCGTCGCCACATGCCCTACGGATGGGATTCCACTCATCATCTCGTAGAAATATATAAAAAGCTTCCGGTGGAATGTTACATCACCGTACTCCTCCTTGATGACTTAACGCCATCAAGGCCACGTACGTTTTGACTCAATTTGTGTGCACACTAATCCTAATGATCAATCATTTACAACTGGTAATCATTTTAGTGCCAATCATCGTTATCACATCACATATCAGTAACCACACTCATGCTCATCACATATATATACACATCATGATATATACATGCACCAAATAACCACATTCACAAGAGCATAGCTAAGTAAGCACAATAGCATTCATGGATATCAATGGTTAAATTAACAACTTGAATTAACTAGAAGTGGCCTACCAAGCACACTTTACACACACACACTACGCATCCTCGAACCAAACTTTAAATCAAGTTGAAACCACTCATCGCCCTTCCTTAGCAAATCGAAACAATCCTCCTACGAACCCGGATTCGGTCCCAAAGCCTCTTCAACGCTTCCTCTTGCTTTCAAAAACACCCTGAATCGAAGTTGAAATTAAATGGAATAGTAACCTTAGTTTGGGAGGGTTTTTGAAGAAGGGTTTTGTGCTTTCACGTGGGGGACAATGGGAAAAGGGGGAGAAGATGACAACTTTGAAAGTTGTCATCCTTTTTAAAAACTTTTGGGTAAATTACAATATAAGTCCTTCCCTTTTTACTAAAGCTCAATTAGGTCATTATTTAGAGTTGTATTGATTTAATTAAATTTCATTGACTCGAACTATAAACCCGGTTAACTCCTAGGCCCAAAACACGGGTGTTACAACTCTCTCCCTCTTAAGGAATTTCGTCCCCGAAATCACCTGACTGAAAGAGATACGAAAACTGCTTTTCCATATCCTCCTTCCTCTCCCAAGTGGCCTCGTCCACACCTCTACGTCGCCACCGCACCTTTACTAACTCAATCGATCTACCCCTCAACACTTTACTGTCAGAAGCTAAGATCTCCACTGGCTCTTCTTCATAAGTCAAATCCGGATTCAATTCAATCTCTTCTACGAGCATAACATGTGATGGATCGGACCTATACTTACGAAGCATCGATACATGGAACACATCGTGTATCTTCTCTAGCTCGGATGGCAAACGCAACTGATAAGCAACGGGACCAACCCTCTTCACAATCTCATACGGCCCTATGTACCTCGGACTCAACTTCCCCTTTCGGCCAAATCTCATCACTTTCTTCCACGGAGATACCTTCAAGAATACTTTCTCACCCACTAAGAACTCAACTTCCTTCCTCTTCAAATCAGCATAGGACTTCTGCCTATCTGAAGCAGCCTTCAAACGATCACAAATCAATTTTACCTTGTCGGTCGTCCCCTTGAGCAAATCCGGCATAGGTAACAATTTCTATCCTACCTCGGCCCAACACACTGGAGTTCTACACTTCCGGCCATACAAGGCCTCATAAGGAGCCATCTGAATGCTCGACTGAAAGCTATTATTGTACGCAAACTCTACTAGAGGCAAATGCTTCTCCCAAGTACCCTGAAAGTCTATGATACAACAATGCAACATGTCCTCTAAGATCTGAATAACCCTCTCTGACTGACCATCTGACTGAGGATGATAAGAAGTGCTTAAGTTCAAACGGGTACCCAAAGCTGTATGCAGACACTCCCAAAATCTAGAAGTAAACCGTGGATCTCTATCTGACACAATGGACTTTGGCACACCATGCAGTCTCACAATCTCGCCAATGTACATATCGGCCAATCTATCTAAGGTGTAAGTAGTGTTGACTGCCAAGAAGTGAGCACACTTCGTAAAACGATCCACTATCACCCAAACTGAGTTCTTCTTCGTAGGAGTCAAAGGCAAGCCCGAAACAAAATCCATGGTGATGTTCTCCCATTTCCATTCCGGAATTCTCAACGGCTGTAACAAACCTGAGGGAACCTGATGTTCCGCCTTCGCCCTCTGACACACTAAGCACTTACTCACAAAGTCGGTTACATCTCTCTTCAAGCCAACCCAAAAGTACTCATTCTTCAAATCATGGTACATCTTCGTACTTCCAGGATGCATAGCAAACGGACTACTGTGGGCTTCAGTCAAGATCGTACGTCTCAAGTCACTATCCTCTGGCACAACTATTCTATCTTTGAAGCACAAAACCACATTAGTACTGAAACTGTAGTCTGAAGATCTACCCTCGGCTATATCTTGCACGTGAGGTGCCAAAGATCTATCTAAGATCTATTTCTCTCTAATCAACTGACCTAGAGTAGGTCTAACCTGAAGCTCGGCTATCAAGCCACCATCTCCGGACAAACTCAATCTAGCAAACATAGCTCTCAAGTCCACGACCACCTTCCTACTCAAAGCATCGACCACTACATTGGCCTTACTCGGATGGTACTCAATAGTAAGATCATAGTCTTTTAGCAGCTCTAACCACCTACGCTGTCTGAGATTCAAATCTCGTTGAGTCATAATGTATTTCAAACTCTTGTGATCGGTGTACACTGTGCATTTCTCACCGTACAAATAATGCCTCCAAATCTTCAAAGCAAACACAACTGCAGCTAACTCTATGTCATGGGTCGGATAGTTGCGCTCATGGGTCCTCAACTGTCTTGAGGCATAAGTCACTACTCTCCGATCTTGCATAAGAACACATCCTAGCCCTACATAAGAAGCATCACTGTAAACTACATAGTCTTTCCCGGACTCAGGCTGAATCAAAATCGGTGCTTGGGTCAAAGCTTCTTTCAATTTCTCGAAGGCTCTCTGTCTTGCATCTGTCCACTCAAACTGAACACTCTTCTGAAGTAACTATGTCAATGGAGCGGCTAACTTAGAGAAACCCTCTACAAACCTCCTATAGTATCCGGCTAAGCCTAGGAAGCTACGTACCTCGGTCACAGACTTCGGTTGCTTCCACTCAACAATGGCTTCAATCTTTTTCGGATCAACTCTAATCCCATCGGCTGACACTACATGTCCTAAGAAGACTACCTCTCGGATCCAGAATTCACACTTACTGAGCTTCGCATACAACTGATGATCTAGCAAAGTCTTCAAAACAAGTCTCAAGTGTCGGTCATGGTCTTCTTTAGTTCGCGAGTACACCAAAATGTCATCAATGAATACAACTACAAACTGATCTAGATACTGATGAAAAATCCTATTCATCATGTCCATGAAAGCAGTCGATGCATTAGTCAACCCAAATAGCATGACCAAAAACTCATAATGTTCATACCTAGTCCTAAAGGCCGTCTTCGGTACATCAACCTCTCTTACCTTTAGCTGGTAATAACTCGATCTCAAATCAATCTTCGAAAAGACAGATGCTCCCCTCAACTGATCAAACAAGTCATCGATTCTAGGCAACGGATATTTGTTCTTCACTGTCAACTGATTTAACTGCCTGTAATCTATACACATTCTCATGCTTCCATCTTTCTTCTTCACAAACAACACTGGTGCACCCCAAGGTGAAGAACTAGGCCTAATAAAACCTCTATCTTTCAATTCTTGCAACTGAGTCTTCAACTCTTTCAATTCTTTCGGTGCCATGCGATACGGAGCAATCGAAACATGAGCTGAATCATAATAGGTTTCAATGCTGAACTCTACCTCTCTGTCCGGTGGTAACCCTGGCAATTCTTCCGGAAATACACTAGGAAAATCACATACTGTCCGGATGTCTTGAGGTCTAACCTCGCTCATGTTAGGGTTCATCACGTACGCTAAGTATGCTTCACACCCCAACTCAACTAATCTCTTAGCCTCTAACGCTGAAACCACATTGGACAAGAACTTCACGTTCTCACCCACCACTACAATCTCATAGTCATCTGTGAGCCTCAAAGAAATCCGCTTAGTTTCAAAATCTATCCTAGCTCTATGCTCCGTGAGCCAATCCATACCCAGAATCACATCAAAACCATAGAAAGGAAGCTCCATCATATCCACTGGAAACACATGCCCCTGAACCATCAACGGACACCTTCGATACATCTTCCTAACTACTACCGTGTCCCCAAAGGAACTAGTAACACTAACTCCTACCTCTAACATCTCACAAGGCAAATTCAAAGACTGTGCGTGCTCACTCAATATATAAGAATGTGTAGACCCAGAGTCAATCAAAGAAAGCAAACCCAAAGACTGTATCGAGAAGTTACCTGCGATCACATCGGTGTCTTGCTGATCCCCACGCTGAGCATAAACTCTGGCCTGACCTCCACCCTCTGGCTGAACTGCAACTACATGTGCTATGTTCCTCTGACCATCGTTCCTTGGCTGGAAGTTACCTCTACCGCGCCCGCGGCCTCTCTGAAAGTCATTGGCTCTAGCAGGAGCCTGAGCTGGTGCCTGTCCCACCTGATGTGGACAGTCACGTCTAATGTGGTCTCTAGCCCCACAACTCCAACAAGAATGATAATTCCCCCAACACTCACCGGTGTGGTTCCTCCCGCAAGTAGCACATGTGGGCAACTTCCCACCAGCTCTCTGACCCTGATGGTCCCTACCGTGGTTACCGCCACCACGCCTATGATCAAAATGATGTCTGTTGTCCCGATGCCTCTTGGCATCACCTCTATCAAAGTTGCTGGACCTCTTACCCGAACTAGATCCACCTGATCGCCTGGTCAAACTCAAGCTGTGCTCTAAGTCCTTGGCCCTCGCGACCAAGACATCAAAATCAGTGTAGTCCGAAGCTAGAGTATACGTCTTGATCTCTTCACTCAACCCATAACGGAAGCGGTTACAATGCTCCACCTCAGTAGGTACAAGCTCAGGTGCATACTGACTCAATCTGACAAACCGGATCTCATAATCGGTCACGGACATATTCCCCTGAAGCAATGCTATAAACTCCCTCTTCCTCTCATCGAGGTATCGCGGACCCAAATACTTCTTATGGAAAGCCGTCTCAAAGAACTCCCAAGTGATCTCGGCCTCATCCATGCCCGTAGTGATGGTGACCCACCAAGTGTAGGCATCACCCTGAAGTAGAGACTCAACACATCCCAACTTGCGCTCACCAGTACATCCCATCTGAGCAAGAATACGGACAGTCTTCTCAAACCATAACTCTGATCGCTCTGGAGTAGCCCCTCTGAACTCTTCGGCCCCAAGGCCCCGAAGTCTCTCTAAAGGTAATCCGGTGCCCTCACCTTGATGGTGTGCTGCCTGACCCCCAGCTACTGCAGCCTGAAATGCCCCGGCTATTGCCTGAACCAACGGAGCTAAGTCAATCTCGGCCGGTCCTTGGCCACCTTGGCCACCTTGACCTCCTTGTGATCCCTCTCTTTCGGCCTCGGCCTCACCTCCCACTCCCGGTGGAGGAGGTGGTGGTGGTGGAGGTGGTGGAGGAGCTCCAACTCCGACCACAGGCTCTCCCACTTGAGCCTCAACTCTCACTACTGGCTCAACTCTCGGAGCCGCTGCCCGTGGTTCCGGTCGAACCATCCTAGGCCTCTCGCGTGGTCTCATGCTACAGCTAGCAAGGTATAAACTACAACAAGAAACAAATAGGATTATGTTAGCCAAAGCAAGGGTCCAATAGGTGCTCAAGTACTCCTCTTTCCAAAAACCTTTTTAAATTAAGTAATAGTAGCAATGGGCACACACTCTACACCAGACACAGCAGTTCATGCATTCAAAACATCATACGATCAATCAAGCATCAAGGATCCATGGCAAAACATGCATCGAACAACACGATCATTTAATACATCAAGCTTACCTCACTTACCTGCCCGAGGTCTCAGTAACCTCAGGCTCTGATACCAACAAATGTAACCCCCTCGTCCCAGTCTGGCCGGATGACTGGTCCGAGTGGGCCACACGGGGAAAACCGAGTGAAACCCGTTAAGGTTCCCTTCGGTTAGCAACCCTATTTTTTTTCTTTTTAATTTAATCTTGTCTAGAGGGATATTAAGTCCTAAGTGATTCAAAACAGCGGAAAACAAACGAAGGAAAACACATACGAACCACGACCATGCATAAACAGTCAATTTTAAACTTATAAGGCAGGTTGTATCGGTACCCTAGCTAGGGGTATCGATACGCCCTGTCTAGGTCAACCCAAGGAGTCAACCCCGGGAAGACCGTATCGATACAGCCCTTGAGCATATCGATACGCCTTTCTCGGTCAACCCTCCTTGGTCAACAGAGTAGACTCGTACCGATACTCGTGTACCCCGTATCGATACGCTCTATTCTCACTCAAAACTCCAAATTCCAGTAACTTTGGAGGGTATCGATACCCTTAGGGTATCGGTACGCCAGGCAAAATCTGTGGCCTTTGGGCAAGACCGTATCGATACGGCCCTGAGGCGTATCGATACGCCCTGCACTGCAATTCCACAAATTCTAACTTAAACGATCCCTACACGACTCTAAATGCATTACTCGACTCACCTAAGCGTATACAAACATGTAAGCAAACATACTTAAGCCGAAGGAAGCATTCATACATGAAACAAAACATCCATACCAAGCATTCCAATTAAAGAGCAATTTAGGCAATATTGGCATGCATAAAGACTCAAAAGGGTCTTAAAAGGCACAAGTCAATCACAAGAGGTTTGCACTCATACACAAGGCAACCTAGACATTCTAAAGCATGCCATCACACACACCAACATTCATCATAGTATTACATGATTACAATCCATAATCAAACTCAAACATCCACATTCAAATGAGTCATACAAGCTCATATAAAAACCCTTGCCACATTGCTAGCTAATACAAAATTGATAACCGTACTTGAGCCACAAAACTTGGAAGTCCCTTCTTGCCTTGCCTCGAGCTAACACCACGCTAATGATCTGCATTGTTGAACATTGAGAGCGTAAGCTATAAGCTTAGTGAGAGTGCTCTAAAACGAAAACATCAACAATGCATGGTTCAAGCATATAAATCCTAAACTCACATACATCAAGCATAGGCATATAATCAAGTAGACCTAGCTAGTCTTTCAAGTGGCATAATATGGTTTCTCATAATCTACTAAGCTCAAACATTAGTATCAACATCATGTAATAACACCATATACCACAATCATACATCACAATACATGAACAAGTTTAAATGGCCACTATTAATTACCCCGATTGTGCGGATTTAAACCTCAACAACACTTTACCTCGGTGGGATTACACTCATCACCGGACCTTGCATGTGTGGGATTCCACTCGTCGCCACATGCCCTACGGATGGGATTCCACTCATCATCTCGTAGAAATATATAAAAAGCTTCCAGTGGAATGTTACATCACCGTACTCCTCCTTGATGACTTAACGCCATCAAGGCCACGTACGTTTTGACTCAATTTGTGTGCACATTAATCCTAATGATCGATCATTTACAACCGGTAATCATTTTAGTGCCAATCATCGTTATCACATCACATATCAGTAACCACACTCATGCTCATCACATATATACACATCATGATATATACATGCACCAAATAACCACATTCACAAGAGCATAGCTAAGTAAGCACAATAGCATTCATGGATATCAATGGTTAAATTAACAACTTGAATTAACTAGAAATGGCCTACCAAGCACACTTTACACACACACACTACGCATCCTCGAACCAAACTTTAAATCAAGTTGAAACCACTCACCACCCTTCCTTAGCAAATCGAAACAATCTTCCTACGAACCCGGATTCGGTCCCAAAGCCTCTTCAACGCTTCCTCTTGCTTTCAAAAACACCTTGAATTGAAGTTGAAATTAAATGGAATAGTAACCTTAGTTTGGGAGGGTTTTGAAGAAGGGTTTTGTGCTTTCACGTGGGGGACAATGGGAAAAGGGGGAGAAGATGACAACTTTGAAAGTTGTCATCCTTTTTAAAAACTTTTGGGTAAATTACAATATAAGTCTTTCCCTTTTTACTAAAGCTCAATTAGGTCATTATTTAGAGTTGTATTGATTTAATTAAATTTCATTGACTCGAACTATAAACCCGGTTAACTCCTAGGCCCGAAACACGGGTGTTACACTTTATCTTGAATGGGAGTTGTTCAACATTATTTAGCTGAGGTAGTTGATTCACTTCTTTGATAAGTGTGAAAACTTAAACATCATCAAAAGTGATAGTATGAATTAAATTATAATCTAATTCCTCCTCGATAGCAATGTATCCAACTTTATTTCTACCTCTAAATTCAACATCCTAAAAATGTTATAAATCTCTCCTTAAAATAATCTTAATCGTGGGATCATAAAATTTATAGCCCATGTATCACTCAAAATAACTGATGTAGTTGCTCACTTTTAAAGTTTAATTACTTCACATTTGTCCTAACTTGTTACAAAAGAAATCAACAATTTGTAACTTATTTTTATTTCTATTGAGTTGGACTTCAGTAACTTTATTCTAATATTTTTATTGCCTTTATTCTTAAAGACACTAACTAAATAAACACCGATCAAATGATTATTTTTACACTTGTAATGCTTCAACCTTTCTTCCTCTTGAACACAATAAGAAATGAGCCTAAATAGAGTTTATTTCTCCCTTTAACAATTGTAACTTGAATTGGTTAAACTGTATAGGAAGCGGTGCCAAAACCATAAGAACAAACAATTGTTAGAAAGTTTGATTTTATGTGCCTTCAATTTTGAAGCAATATTAAACATTTTCGTAATGTACTTTCTCACATTTCCTTGACCCTTATACTTCATAGATATCAAAGAAGACATAATTGATGTCATCTTAACCTTAATGTTTTGGGTAAAACACTTCTTAATTTCGTCAAGGAAACTCTTAGTATGAGTAATCTCTTTAGATTCGTGCTCCTAAAGACATCTAAAATGTTGTGTTTTGTGATCATTAGACTCATGCGATTCGAATGACCTCACCTCTCAAAAATACCTTTTATGGTGCTTATCGCAGTGAGAGGTGTAAGTTGTTCTTTCCTTAGTGAAAAGTCTATGTTTATACAACCATCAAATACAATATGTAAGTGTCTTTTCTATTCCTTGAAATTAGTTTCACTAAACATGAGTGTATAATGTATTTAACAGATATTGTGACAACAAAGATAAATTACCTAAATATAGAAAAAAAATAAGTAAATAAAATAAAAACAAGCTCGCTTAAATATTTATAAGTAAACAAGTAAATTTAAAATAATGGCTAGTTCCCCTCAAGATACCAAGCACAACATTAATATCAAGTCTTTGGGCAGTAATATTAACTGTAAGCGGTACTTTTATTGTAGCAATCAAACATTGACAATAAATTATGTCAAACAATAGATTAATCTTTGGACTAACGTATTGCTCACATAAAGTACTTTATAATTATCACATATTTATCGCCACAGTTATTGTTGTAATTCTGCCAAATATTAATTTTGCTTTGGCCCAATTAATAAACGTGTGAATTATAAAAACTTATAATTATCTTAAAATTTTAAATAAACTAATCTACACAAAAGTGATCACTTTGGTGACATTATGTTTCAATTAATCTATTAAAATATTAGACATCCAAAGCCAAAATATGAATTTAATTATTTCAAAATATTTGTCTTAATTTTATCTTCCAATTAAATTAATAGATAACCAAAATAATAATAAATTTGAATAAAGGTAAACCTCATATCAAGATACCGGACACTCCATTAATATTTCATCTTTAGACAAAACATTAACTTGCAAGTGATATCTTAGTACAGTAACCAAACATTGATAATAAGAACATGTCAAGCAGAAATTTTCCTTTGGGCCGATTTATTGCTCACATATAAAATTGAATAATTATCACATGTTTATTACCACAGTTGCACATGTAATGATGTTAATTATTAACATTCCTTTGGACCGATTAATACTAATATAATCCGACTTACATGCACAAAACCTTCAACATTCTAAAATAAAATAACTTTGACAACAGAAGTCACTTTGGTGACTTAATGCTTCAATTAATTTATCTTAAAATATATAATATAAATATACTCATATCCAAATTTAAAATTTTATAACAGTCAAAACTGAAATTTCTGATAATACTTAAGTTTTCGAAATAGCCCAAAATAAAATTGTTTGAATGGAGCTATCAGAAATTGAAAAACCTAAATTAACAATACTTGTATCATTTTGATTCTTTTTATAATCATATTTAAGTTATATTTTATATAAATTTTGACATGTTAATAAATTTTTCTTATGTGAAATTTTAACACATTCGCACGTTTATATTATTTTATGACGTTTTTCATATAGGGTAGTATTAAAGTTACCGCTAGCACATTATGTTAGAACCAAACTATAATAGATATGAAATTTAAACCCATGATCGATCATGCCAAATTATCAAGAACAATAAATCAAAAGTGGAAGCGTACCTGAATATATTTGTAAACTAGGAATCTTGAATCTTGATGTTGAAAGCCTGAATCTTTTAGTATTGATCTTCTAAGAAGATAGGTTTACTCTTGATGTAAAACTCTCGGATGGGGAATGAGAGAAAAACAAGTTAACATATTTTTTGGGGACCATTACCTCTTTATATAGTTGATTTAATAAATCAACTATTAAATATTTATAATTCTGCCCCTCATTGATTTTTTTTATCTGAAGAGTATGATTTTATTATCAACAAATCATACAAAAACACGAACACGCGCCTCATTAAAAACTTCCCTAAAACTTAGATGGAGGAAAAAAGTACGACGTGAAAGTGTACAAAAAGCCAACCAACACCCAGCAAAACACCATCCACAAATCACCCCATGTGGCATGCTGCATACAAGCCCCTAGAAGCACACTCCCAACACCAAACCAGCAACGCCCAGCCATCACACATCCCCCTCAACCTCAAAAAACTAGTCAGCACTGCCTCGAGAAAACACACGGTACCAAGATGCTTGAACCACCCCACCTTTCGCTAAAACATCCACTACACTATTAGCCTCGCACAAGACATGATTAAAACACACACATGGTAAGCGTCAGCATGCCTCATCAATCAAATGAAATCAAGACCACAATTTTCACGGCCTCGTGTCAAATTTCATCACTCATGTCATAGCCACTTGTGAATCGGACTCAATGATAATGGAAGATACCGGCAAATTCAATTCCAACAACATACTTAAAGCACCTGCAATAGCACACAATTCCGCCATGTTGGAGTCCATCTCACCTAAAGGACCGGAAAACATAGCTAAAATCTTCCCATTCGCATCCCTAAGCACACCACCACACCCCGTCAGCCCAAGTTTGCCTCGTGCCGCTCCATCCACATTAAACTTTGCCGCCCAAAATAAAGGCGGTGACCATACCATCGTTGGCCGCGTCACTCCTTCTACTACTGACGGAACGCACAAACGTGGACAAAACCACCAAGTAGCCTCTCCAACCAATTGACCTTTATGTGAGACTTTTATCCAATGGAAGGATCAAAGTTTAATTAAAAACATGATTTCTCCCACCGGCAACCTTTTCTTATTAAAAAAAACCTCATTTTGAGTTAACCAAACGGACCATAGCACTGTCGCACACCCCGCAATCCACCATTTTCGCATCAGCCCCCTAAAACACCCTCGTAACACTGTCGAATAAACTCTTGTATTGTCTTCGGTCGCACCACAACAAACCCCCACCATTGAAAGAACATGTCCCAAATTCCCTCCATTATCAGACAAGAGAATAAAATATGGTTCAATTCATCTTCCCCCACCCACACACCACACACAAGCAATCGACGTATCTAGTAACGGAACCCCCCGATCACATAAAAAGTACAACGTTGGCAAACGGCTAAGAATAATGAACCAAATAAAGCATTGTACCTTAGGCGACACATCGATTTTCCAAACCATAAAAGTCTCCATATCACTTTCCTCAACCCTATAAAACGTCATCAAATGCAACAACTCCTTTGTCGAAAAAACGCCCCTTGAATTTAGACACCAAATCAGCTTGTCCTCCTGCCCTTCAACCAGCACCCACCTCCTCAAAGCATCCCTCAATTCAAGCAATTTAGCTTGTTCAAACACACGTAACTCACGGAAAAAGGAAGTATTCCATTTGTCATGCTCTAATGCACCTCCCCTTGAGTAATCAACCAACAACGCCATTTTGTCAATGACCGAGTGAAACAATCTCGGAAATGCTAATTTCAAAGGCACGTCCAAACACCAAGCATCATACCAAAACAACACACGCGAGCCAGTCCTTGCAATTCATGTGAACCGACCCTCATCCATAAAACGATCCACTCGTTCATCCTAGTGCACCTCTACAATTTGTCTCCAAAGTGCAGACATTCGATGCTTGTTTGCGAAATTAAAACACCACTTAAGAACTTGTTCCTCGTATTTCGCCACAATCAATGTACGCCACAAGGATTGATGCTCTGTCGCAAAGCGCCAGGCCTATTTGGCCAATAATGTTATATTACGCAAATGCAAGTCCACTACACCCAAACCTTCTAACCTTCATGGCCGACACACACGAGACCAACTAATGCGACTCATTTTTCTCTTCAAATCAGTGTCGCCCTATAAAAAAGCACGTCATATCTTATCAATCTTCGACATAACACCCTTTGGGGCAGCAAAAACACCCATATAATATAATGGTAAAGCGGAGAGGACCGAATTTACCAATACCAAACGTGCTGCAAAAGACAAAGACCATTTCTTCTAACCTGCTAATTTGTGTCGAACTTTCTGAATAACCGGTTCCCACATCGCTAAACCCCTCGGATTCAGGCTGATAGGCATACCCAAATAAGTAAATGGCAATGTCCCCGTTCCACACCTTAAAACCCATGCCATTTCATTCAACACACCTTCCTCTACTCCCATCACATAAACACAGGACTTGTAAAAATTAATGTGCAACCCTAAACCATATTGGAAACTCATCAAAATCCTTTTGATCTGAATAGCCTCGTCCACATTCCCACTGAGAAATATTAATGTGTCATCGGCAAATTGTAAATGTGATATCCGAAACCCTGTAACGACAGTGATTCCTTGAATAACCCCTTGCGACATCGCCTCCTCCATTAACCGATGAAAAACCTCCGCCACCACCACAAACAACAACGGAGATAGAGGGTCGCCTTGTCGAACCCCACGCTCCATCGGAAAATATTTTGCCGCACTCCTATTAAGAAGAACCACTAAATGAGCTGTCCCGATGCATGAACGTATCCAACTCCTCCAACGATGTCCTCATCCCATATTATCCAAAATACGGTCCAAATACTCCCAATTTAAACAATCATATGCCTTTGCGAAGTCAAGCTTCAATAAAACACCCCTGTTTCTCGTTCTCGCCTTCTTTAAAGAATGAACCACTACATTAACAAGAAAAACCCCATCTATTATTTGGCGACCTTTAATAAACATCGTTTGGGTGTCGCTTATCAAATACACCGCCACCGTTTGAAATCTATTAGTGAGCACCTTCGCAAAAATCTTATAGCCTGAGTTCAACAAACATATCGGCCGAAACTCGCTTACCTCCCCCGCCCCTTCTTTCTTTGGAATAAGCACAATGTAGGAATAATTTATTCCTTTCGGTAAGCACCTTGTATTATAAAAGTCATGAAACAGCTTCATCACATCTTCCCTTACAAATGACCAACATTTGTGATAAAACTCGAACGTAAAACCATCTGGCCCTGGTGCTTTGTTGCCATCACATCCCCAAACTGTTATCTTCACTTCCTCTTTAGAAGAAAACCAGCTCGAGCCTGTGGCATTGCAGCTCACTTAATCGGTTAAACTTCAAATCTGTTCCAAAAGAACCATGTTGTTGTTTCTGCGCAAAATGGGCTCTAAATTCAGCATAAACATGACATTTCAACATGTCCAGATTCGAAACCCGCCACCCATTAATTCCTAATCTTGATATGTTATTTCTCATTCCTCGGATCTTAGCCGCTCGTTGAAAAAATTGAGTATTCTGATCTCCCTCTTGCAACCATATTGCCCTCGATTTTTGTCTCCACATAGACTCTCAGAATCTGCATAATCTCTATAAATCCGATTTTAGACGTCTCTTTTCTTTGATATCTGAATCCGACAGACCCACTTGATCCATATGACTATCTAACTCCTCAATTAACAGAGTCGCTGCTTCAATTTTTGCTTCATACTACCAAACGAAGTACGATTCCAGACACGAAGAAAATTGCGCAAACTATCCAACTTATCTTATAATGAGAACGACCTACCAACAGAACTTGGACTAGCAAATTTCGCCCATTCACTTTCCATAACTTGAACATATGCCTTCCTCTCTAACCAACAATTATAAAATCGAAATGGTTTAGGTCTCCAATCCATCTCTTCACAAGCCAACTTAATCGATGCATGATCCGACAAACCTCTCGGCAAATTATACTGAATCAAACAAGGAAATTTCTTCTCCCAATCCCCACTAACTAGAAAACGATCCAAACGACTGTATTTGTTACCAAACTCAAACCAGGTGAACCTTTTTTCTGACATTTTAACATTAATTAAACCAACCATTTCAATGAATTGCACAAACTCTATCATACCTCTATTCGAGCCGTGGCAACTATAGTGTTCCTCTCTTGATTTCACCACATTAAAGTCACCTGCAATGCACCATGGCAACGACAAAGTACTCAGTTGAACCTGTAACAAACCCCATAAGGAAATTTGACCCTCCACCGTACAAGGCGCATATACATTAATCATGCCACATCACCAATCATCCATCACCCATCTACCCCAAAACACCACAAAATTTTGTTGAATTTTCGCCGCCTCCAACTGAAAACGTGATTCTTCCCATACCACCAACAAACTCCCCGAACGTCTAGCTGCCGCAGAAAATAAAAAACTCATAGAAATCTGAGTGTCATACCTTTTTAACTACTTGATCGGTCACCACCTCCAAATTGGTTTCTTGTACGAAAACCATCTCACAACGATGTTGTCTGAACAAGAATTGAATCGCTTTACATTTTGAGCCCGAACCCATACCCTGAATGTTCCAAGACATCACCTTCATCTTGGATTGCTAATGTATACGATCTTGCCGATGCAACAAATCGGCAATATCTCTAACGATATTGTCCTCGTTCCCAATTGTGCTTGCTCCTAAAAGTTTACTCAAATCCACTGTTGCTCGAGCTTCCTATACAAAAAAATAGTTGTTTATTTTCAGTATCTGTCACACCCGGAGTTTCTTTTCCACTTGGTCTCTTTAACTTATTTGTTTTTCTATCCTTTTTAATCGATTTGGACACTAAATCCTTATTCCCAGCAGGTAAAGTATAGTCCAACTCAAACTCCACTACTTGACCAGCCCGCTTATCTTTCATACTTGGCTCTTCCTTGTTACCATCAATAACCTCAACATCTAACGTTTGAGTCCTCACCACGTTCCCACCAACCAAAAATTTCACTGGACATTCCACCAAGCATGGATCCTTTCCATCATTACTATAACCCAGCCCCTGTTGAGCATCATCATTATAAATATATCTTATGGTATCATTTTTATTTTCATGACACTTTAATACCCATGACATGACTAATATAATCACTTAATTTTGTATCATACTTTGTAGTAGCATTATACATTTTACATATGTGTTCACAATTGTGAATTTTAATTCAACACATTATATTTGTATCATCGTGTTATTTTCCTATAATCATATTTAAATTATAAATGTTAATATTTTAATAATTTTAAATATAAATTTTAACACATTCATGTATTTATATTATTTTACGATGGTTTTCGTATAGTGCAGTACTAAAATTAAAGTTAATCCATTGTGTTTGTATCGCAAATGAATCATATTATATAAACAATTATCAATTCTAATTGCTATAATCAAATAATACGTATTTTTCCATGTGTGGTATAATGATTGAAATTATCGTTTTGTTTGTATTATCTTTACTCCTTTTTTTTAATCTCTCTTTTCTCAACTTTAATTTTCTTTTCCTGGCCTCAAGTATTTTTTATTAGCTAAAACCAGTATATTTAATTTGCCATCACTCATCATAGATAATCTAAAAGCCAATCGTTGGTCTCTTCCATTTCTCCAGTCTTTTCTCTATCATCTAATATATAAGTGGTTTAACAATCTATTAAAATGAGACTGTCAAGTTAAAACAAGTAAATATTTGGTATTGTGTTGCGTGTGACACGCTAATTTTTGAATAAATGAGTATAATATGACTCAAAATCTATGAAATATAATGTTTTTTTTTATTTTTCTCATGTTCTTTATTATTAGTTCATAATTAATTTTTTATTTTTTCCTTGTATAAATATTGTGTTGCGTGTGACACGCTAATTTTTGAATAAATGAGTATAATATGACTCAAAATCTATGAAATATAATATTTTTTTATTTTTCTCATGTTCTTTATTATTAGTTCATAATTAATTTTTTATTTTTTCCTTGTATACATTTAATTTAACTCACTTTGAGGCATTTTTTACGAGATCCTGTGAGACTATTTATATTGTACATGTTCGAAACCACCCTTGTTTTTATTTCATCTCTCTAGAATTTGTTCTGCATATATGAGTTTTTCTTTTCTTTTCTTTTATTTAGTGGATTTTTTTATTTTCTTATAAAATTTATAGATGTTTTTGTCTGCTCTTGTCATACATTTTAATTTTGTTTTTATAAGTTTTTCCTTCTTCTTCGAGATTGAATTTAACATTGAATGGCCAGTTCACTAAAATTGTTAACTTTTAACCTATAGAAATTAATCTAAAATCAATAACCCAAAACCATTAACACTAAGGCCTAAACCATAAACCATAAACTAAAATTAGAGACAATTTTTACAATCTTACCATAAAATATAGCTAAAACTAGAATTAGAGACCATCTTGACAATTTGAAAGTAGAGAAATTTGAGAGCTTGATGACCAATTTTATAATTTCACCATAAAATATAGCATAAAACTGAAATTGTGGACTAAATTGACAATTTGGAAGTGGAAAAATTTGAGAGTCCAATGACCAATTTCATAATTATACCACATAAATAAATAGGGGTCAGTTTTGGCTAAAAATTAAATCTTAGAAATTAAAAAGAACAAAAATATCATTATATTAAATTAATAGACTAAATTACAAAGATTAGTTAATTTTGACTAAAAGTAAATTTTTAGAGACTAAATATCACTACGGGGAGGAGATTTCTATATTCGAAGTCTAAATCGTGGGGATACTTGTGACTAAATTAAATTAAACTAAAACTTAAAATGAAATATTAGTACTAAAATGTAACATTTTAAATGCAACATGACCTAAAAAAGTAATTAATCTCTAGCTTAAATAATTGGTGGATTATTTCCACCCAAAATTTTGTCTTTTCCCTCTCTATTTTTACCAATTGTCTTTCTCTTTTTCTTTTTCTTAATTTAAATGAGTTTCAATTTAGATTAATTTAATTGAAATTTCACATTTAGTTTTAGAATTATTTTAATTATGTCCGTGACAGATTCCTCATCTCGCCTTCGCTCAGTATTTTAATCCCCAGCCTTGAACAGAAATTGATCGACTTGTCCCTATCAGATCATCACGCCATAGTGTTGACTTCAGAGTACATAAATTGGGGCCCTAAGCCCTTTAAATGTTTCAATTACTGGTTCAATGTGGAGGGATTCGATGAAACAGTGGTGAAAGCGATCAAGGATAGGAGTATTAGTGGTGGGCAAAAAGGAATTGGAGCGATCCTCAAAGGTTCTAAATCAGCTATCAAAGGCTGGTTCGAAAGAAGTGTCCCAAAACCGGACCTTAAGATAAAGAGAGTAGAAAAGGAGATATCAGAGATTGAATTGAAAATTCAGAATGGGGAAGTTGACATTTCTTTTTGGGATAAACTGCGTCAATTGAAGTCGACCTTGTGGTCTTTGTATAGGCAAGAGGAATCAGAGTGGCACCAAAAATCTTGGATACGTTGGCATTTGGAGGGCGACCGGAATACGAGATTTTATCACCTGACGGTAACAAAAAGGAAACGATGCAACACTATTTCTCGGTTAAGTGTGGAAGGCCGAAGCTCCTCTAATCCATCGGAGATTAAAGCTGTGGTAAGGAATCATTTTAAGGAAATGTATAACAAGCAGAATTCAATCGAAGTTATAAACATGAATTTGGATTTCAAGCATCTGTCCGCGGATCAAGCTGAAACACTTCAGAGACCTTTTTCGGAAGAAGAGATTCGGGCGGCCTTACTCGCGGCTGACAGTAACCGCGCTCCAGGGCCGGATGGTTTTAATATGGGTTTTATCAAAAAATTCTGGACGGAGCTGAAGAGCGATATCATGTCTTTCTTTGATGATTTCTTTCATGGAAGGGAGTGGGATCTTAGAACTAATCACTCATTCATAGCGCTAATTCCTAAGGTAACATGTCCGTCATCCTTGGACGAGTTTAGACCGATCAGTTTGGTTGGGATAATGTATAAATTATTATCGAAGGTGTTAGCTAGAAGGATGAGTGAAGTCATGAGCTTTCTTGTGAGCGAAACCCAGTTCGCTTTTATTCCAGGGAGGCAAATCCTGGATTGCGCTTTGATCGCAAATGAAACCATTGATTCGATGAGGAAATCGGGTAGGAGGGGTTTGGCATTCAAAGTGGACTTCCAAAAAGCCTATGATACGGTAAGCTGGGATTTTTGCTTCTCGCCCTTGAAAAGTTTGGGTTTGGTCTCAGATGGCGGGATTGGATACATAAATGTATTTCTACGGCTTCCATATCGGTTCTAGTAAATGGCTCTCCGACAGAGATGTTCTCCATTAGCCGTGGGTTAAGACAGGGCTGCTCCATTTCTCCTCTACTTTTTAATTTGGTGGGTGAAGTGCTCAGCTTAATGCTAGCAAAGGCGGTCAACATCGGGTTATTTGAAGGTTGCAAGCTCGGAAGGGGTATTGATTCTGTAAACATTTCCCACCTCCAATTCGCGGATGATCTTCTCATCTTTTGTGGAGGATCGGAGATGCAAATCCGGAATGTTAAAAGAGTTTTAAGGGTTTTTGAGCTAGCTTCGGGCCTCACTCTGAACCTCAAGAAGAGTAAGATATTTGGTATTAACATACCAAATAACTCTCTAAAATTATGGGCTGATGCAGTAGGGTGCGCACACGGTCAATTCCCGACGGAGTATTTGGGCCTTCCGTTGGGATTAAAACGGAACAACGTCGCACTTTGGGAACCAATTTTCAAGAAATTCTCCTCATGGCTTGCTGGTTGGAAGAATAGGTTTCTCTCATTTGCAGGGCGGTTAGTCTTGTTAAAATCCGTACTCTCTAGCCTTCCAATTTACTACTTATCTCTGTTTAAGATGCCAGCACAGGTAGAGAATAAACTTAACAGCACTATGGCAACGTTTCTATGGGGAGGATCTGCGGACAAAAGGAAAATACATTGGGTGAAGTGGTCCCATATTTGTTTACCGAAATCAAAAGGAGGGCTAGGAGTGATCAATCTAAACATCCTAAATCAAGCTCTTCTTCACAAATGGTGTTGGAGATATTGTAGTGAACCTAATAATTTATGGAGGAGGGTTATTGATGCTAAAGCACATGGTATTAATTCCGGATTACTCCCTCGATATTCAGCGTCAAGTAAAACATCGTGGGTGTGGAATGGCATTTTTAAAGAATATGGCACAGAGAGCAGGGTTGCTCAAACTTTTCGATCAAATCTGTCTATTCAAGTCGGAGACGGGAAGCGGATTAGGTTCTGGACGGATATATGGGTGGGAGATTCCCAGCTAAAAATTCGTTTTCCTAGGATTTTTGCTCTGGCAACTAACAAGTCTAGGTTTTTGGCAGAATTCGGCACAAGGACCAACTCAGTTTGGGTTTGGAATATCCAGCTAAGGAGGAATTGCTTTGACTGGGAAATTGAACAGTGGAATGATTTTATGAACTTATTAAACAACTTCAGGGATAGTAGGCTTGACTCTGACTGGGTCAGTTGGAAGGGAACAAGTGACGGGGTGTTTTCTGTTAAGTCTCTGAGATTGCAGCTGGAACAGGATACGCCCGAAGGGTTGGTAGGTTCAGGATCGAAAAAGATTCTATGGATGGGCTTGGATCCTCCTAAGGTGGAGTGTTTCATATGGTCGTTGATTAAAAACCGTCTGCCAGTGAAAGTGGCTCTTTTTAGAAGAGGAGTTCGAAGCATCACTGAGGTTGCATGTCCCCTGTGCAACAACGCATCTGAAACCATATCCCATTTGTTTTTCTCTTGTACAGGGGTGTGGCGAATATGGTGCAGGATCAGCAGTATGATAGGCGTTCAAATGGTATTTCCGGATCAACCTGCTCAATTTGTCGAAGCCTGGATCGGTTCGGTTCCTGCAAGAGATGAAAAATGGGCCTCTTTACTGCTCTGTGCCACAATTTGGTCAACTTGGTTGATTAGGAATGAAATTGTATTTAAGAACAAGTCTATAGATTTGATACAATTGTGGTTCTCTATCAGGACCAGGTTTGCGTTCTGGATGAAGGCAAAATTTTCGGGAAAGGATACGTCTATGGATGAGATTTTTGCAGATTCGTTGGTGGCTAAAATCCCTTTCTACAAAGCGGGTAGCTCAGAGGCTATGGCTTGTTGGAGCCCACCTCCTTCTGGCTTTCTCAAATTGAATGTGGATGGCGCCGTTACTCGAGGGGAGCCGAAAGGAGGTATTGGAGGTGTACTGAAAGATGAGAAGGGTGCAACTTTGATGAGTTTTGCGGAACCATGTGGTGGTGCTCCGGTTTCTCTGGTGGAATTCCTTGCAGTGAAGGTTGGGATCTCTAAATTCCTTGCTTCGAGGTGGGCTAGTAACTCTCGGCTTATCATTGAATCGGATAGTAGACAGGTGGTCCAATGGTTGTCCGTGGAATTAGATCATCCACAGGACGTTGGTGAGAGGGTCCAGGAGCTAAGAAAAGTGATAATGGAGAAAGGGTTCTTGGTACGGAACATCCCTCGCGCATTAAACATCGAGGCGGACGCATTGGCTAAGTCCGGGATTGGATAGGCTCTATAGAGGTACGGTGGAAGATTAACAGTGAGGCGAATACTAGAGATGGAGTGAAAGCCTTGTACTGCTTAAAAATTGGTCATAATGTAACATGTTTTGCCTCCTAATACGTTAGCAAGGTGCGCTCTTTTTCCTCCAGTTAGGATTAATAGGGAGGTTTTTTAACGAGGCCTTTGCTAACGTTAAACATTGATGAATAAAGCTTACCTTTCAAAAAAAAATATGTCTGTGATTTATGCTTCTAGATTTTAGTTAGCTCAATTAGATCTTAAGTTTAACAAATTAATTCATTTCATCATCATCATCATCATCATCATCATCATCATCATCATCATCATCATCATCATCATCATCATCATCATCATCATCATCATCATCATCATCATCATCATCATCATCATCATCATCATCATCATCATCATCATCATCATCATCATCATCATCATCATCATCATCATCATCATCATCATCATCATCATCATCATCATCATCATCATCATCATCATCATCATCATCATCATCATCATCATAATTATACACAAAAATTTGATATGGATACATGAAGCTTTGATTTAAATATTTAATCAAATTCAAGTGCATAAATTAAAAAGTTGAATCAGAATTAATCTCATACACCAATAACTTTAAACTAAACCATAAATACTAAACCTCAAACCCTAAACCCAACTCAAACTGAATTGACCCGACTCTAAATTGACATGAACGACCCGATTTTGACCCGAACCGAAAGTGATCGATCTGATATTGACCCAACCCGAAAACAACCGATCCGATTTTGACCCGATCCAATATTCAAACCGGATCCGACTCATCACAGACCCGAATTAAACCTGAACCCGAACCGACCTGAATCTAAACCGATTCTAAATAGACTCAAAACAACCCGAACCAAAACGATCCGAACCGAACCCGAACCGAACGACTCGATTGCCACCTCTAATTAGAAGACCGGTCCATCATGGAACAATGTGAAAATTTTGACCATGATTTTCTTATTAATTGGAAATTGGACAGTTTCGACTCTCTACTCTCTAGAGCTCTTTGATTTTGTCTTTAAAAATATTATGTTATATTAATATCATTTTAAATGATAGGTTGTGATTTAATTCTAATTAATAATATAAACGTCGATTAATTAAATTCATAGTATAACAACAAAAGAGATGGTTTACTAAAAATTACATTTTAAATAAATAATTTTATCAATAATAACGAATTGCACGTTTTTTTCTCATTTCTTGACGCAAAAAAAAGAGATGTTTACTAAATATAATATTTATTTAATATTAAAAATAACATTTAAATAAGTAATATTATCAATAATGATAAATATTGGACTAGAGTATAAATTTAAAAAGAAATATAAGCTAATTTTATGCAAAAATAAACTTTTCAGTGATTAAATTAAATTTTCCATTAGTTTCAGACAAATTTTGAGTATCTAAATTATAGATAGCATTTTTTCCACCAGGTGATGAAATATTTTTAAATGAAAAATTATAAATGTAATTTTTAAAACTAAACCTCTAAAAATGAGAGTTTAGTTTACACAGCCCGTCTAAGACAATTTTTAATAATAAATTATAAATTTCATAGGACCAAGTACAAATTTATCATAGTATTAACTTACAATTGTTTATATAGTTTTTAAAGGATTAAATATAATGTCACCATTTTATGGGTACTAAGGCTTGTACCTAGCCACTTTGACGCCCTTCCCTAGTTAGATGCAGGTGTGTATTTTCGGATATCGAATCAAATTTAGTCTGAAAAATTGAATATTCGAAAATTTGGATCGATAAAATAGTAATCTGTATTCGATCTGAAAAAATTAGATATTTGAATAGGATATTCAAATATCCGATTATCTGGATATATAATTTGGTTTAAATATGTTATTTAATTTGGCGGTCGCATCTGTGAAAATTTCAGATTTTTGAATATAACAAGCATCAAATTACTAAATATAACAAGATTCATATCTATGAAATTTTAAATTTTCAGATATTTCAGATTTTCAGATAACCAAGAAACTTGAAATATTATGATATGTATCCAATCTAAAAATATAAAATCAGATGAGATATCCGATCCGAAAATAAAAATCAAAATAGATATCCGAATTTTCGAATCGGATCAATAGATAATAATATGAGATCTGTTAGATTGAATATTTTTTCACACGCTGTTTGTGTTGTTCAATGAATTGGGATTTTCTTTTTATGAAGTAGGTTCAGTTGGATTACAGCTTCTTCAGAGTCGAAATAGTTAGCATCTAGTGTCTTTATGTTCCTGAATTGGTTGTTTATTTTTTTAATTAAAAATAGGTTAAAGGGGTTATCTTGCCCCCGAGTTCGATCTAAATTAGTAATGTTGTCTCTCGCGCGAAACATGTTTAATTAGGTTATTCAGTTTGCACATTGCAGTAAATTAACTCTTTGACCAACGTTGACCGTTACAGTGCTGACGTGGCAGTTAACGGTGCTGGCATGACAGTCAACTATGATGACATAGCTGTCTATGATGCTGGCGTGGTAGTGTATTGTGATGATGACGTGGCAGAGGGGATGAATTGATTTTTTAAACCGAATTCGAGGGCATAATTAAATTTTTTTAGCAAGTTCAGGGGCATAATTCATTTTAATTGAAAGTTCGATAACTTATTTAATCTTTAAGTTAAAAAATACGAATTTAAGAAATTATTAAAATTTAAAAATAGATAAATAATTTGTTTAAATTTTAAGTTAATTTAATCAATTTATTTAGTTTTTAATAAAATTAGATAAATAATTTGGTTTTTCAAGTTGAACTTTTACAAATTGAATATGTAAAAAATTGATTAATAAATTGATGTAAATATCCTTTGGGTTCCTAATAATTTTAAAATAAGCAAAGTTAGAACTCTCATAAAAAATTAAAATATTTAAAATTAGATAAATTTTAAAAAAAATTATAAAGTATTTAAAATCGAACACTTTCATCGAAAAAGCCTTTGACTTCGTCAGTCCGAGTTTTACCATTCGTTAAATAAATTTTCATTGGAATCAACCTTGTATTAAAGTAACAATAAAACTTAAATTGTCTTTTGTTTTTCTACATCAAATTGATGCTTATTAATATTTGATGTAGAAAAACGAAGGAAAATTTTCGTTTTTTCTACTTTAATAAAAGGATGATTTTATTGAAAATATGCTCAAAGAATATTAGTAGGTTTAACATAGCTAAAAATGGTCGAAGACTTTTCTAATGGTTTATAAATATTTTAAAATTTTGAGTTTTTATATTTATAAATTTTCATATTTTTAATTTTATTTTTTACTTATTTTTTTCATTTTATTATAGTTTTTAATGTTTTATGAGTATTTAAATATTTTTAAATTTTTAGTAATTTATTATTTTTTAGCTTAAAGATTAAGTAAGTTATCAAACTTTCAATTAAAATGAATTATGCCCCTAAACTCAGCAAAAAAGTCAATTATGCCATCGAATTCAATTTAAAAAATTAATTCAGCCCCTCTACCACGTCATCATCACACACGCACTATCACATCAGCGTGGTGGACCGCCATGTCATCACAGTTGACTGTCACGTCAGCACCGTTAACTGCTACGTCAGCACTGTGACGGTCAATGTTGGTCAAGAGACTAATTTACTGCAACGTGCGAACTGAAAGACTTAATTGAACGAATTTTCACACGAAAAGTCAACATTATTAATTTGGGTCAAACTCGAGGCATAATAACCCTTTTAGCCTTAAAAATACTGTCTTTTGATGATGATTTCTTTTACATTAACCAATCGTTAAAGGTTTAATCATTGTTTTGAACGGTAACAATTTTAGAACTTGTGGCAAGCATATACTGCAAACATGAAAAGTAGTAATCAGTTAGCTCACTCTTATCAAACACAATGCTAAATTCTCAAACAAGCGCCTAACTGTTGGGTTTGAAGCACGCTTAAATTGATCACCGAAATCTGTTAAGAGGGTTGTTTTTGATCTTTGGTTGAATTTACTAAAACTGATATAAAGATGAATAATTGCACGATGATTCTAGAGTGCTTCGACTACCTAATCGAGTCTACATCCACTACCTTAGCACACCACTAAAGATTTCTCAATTCATTATGAATTCTTTCCCTTTTCTAGGCTAAGGAGGAAACCCTTACAACCCTATCTTTTAATGGCTAAGATATAACCACTCTAATTTTTGTCTAAGGTTAAACTAAAACATTTCCTTTTACAAGGAATTTGTTTGGTAGACTAAATACCTCACAATGTGGGTATTTACACAAATTAAGCTCACAAGAATACAAAGGATTTACAATTAAGCACTCTCTTAAACACTATATACAGGAGAAATGAAGAAATAAGAATTGGACTCAAATTCTCTCGATCATATTGCTTGGATATGTTTTCTAACCATCTTCAAGTGTCCCAATGTTACTTTTATAGTGTGTAATGATATTCTAGTCGTTTATGGTCGTTACAGAGCCATGGTTTCGAAACCTTTATAAAAGTTTTGAAACCTTTGCTAAGGTTTCAATTCCAGACCAATCTGCCCGAAAGGTTTCAAAATCTTATAAGGATGGTTTCAAAACTTTTACTTAAAAACTTAATTTTGACTAATTTTTGACTTTAAATGTATATTCGATATAGGTGCAAAGTTAAAATATTTTAAACATATTTTTCAAGTTTTAAAGACTTTTGAATTATTTTTAAAATCTTTAAATAAGTCCAAAACATTTTTTTACATAATTGTTATATCAAAATATTTTTTAACGCTAACCTTTTAAGGGTTACTTATACAAGGGTCTAACATTTCAAACAATTGAATAACAGTCCAACGTTTTAATTATGCTCAAATAAGGTTATAAATTTTCGAAAGCATTGTTTTAATTGCACTTATTCGAGTTAATTTAAAACATTAAGCCATTATTTGAGCAAATTCAAAAAAGTTTAAACACATTTTAAAACATTTAGTACTTATCTAACTATTTTAAAAGATCAGATTTTTATTTGAAAAAAAATTAAACTATTCTTCAATCAGGACCTTACGTGAATAATCCCTAAAAAAATAGGTCCTTATTTAGCTGTACTTAAATTAAAGAGTAAAATACACAAATAGTCATTAAACTATCCTAAAACTACAAAATTGTCACAAAACTTTCAAAAGTGACATAATAAACATTAAATTTTAGTTTTTGTTACAAAATGGTCACAAAGATGTTAACTGTCATTCATTGAATGACGTGACAGTTACAAAAATTTAAATAATAACACATTTAATTCTCCATATTTACACATTCAATCAATTTAGTCCTAATTTAACCCTCCTTTTTGATGTCTAAATTGATTAAATGTGTAAATATTTAAGATTAAGTGTGTTGTTATACAAAATTTCGCAACTACCATGTCACCTAGTTAACAACAGTTAACGGCTCAGTGACCATTTTGTAATAATAACTAAAGTTTAATGTCTATTATGTAACTTTTGAAAGTATGATGGCCATTTTGTATTTTTGAGATAGTTTAGTGACCGTTTATGTAATTTACCCTAAATTAAAACAAGGCTACAATGAAACTAACGTTGTATCATAAGAAATCACCACGTGGCAAACCAGAATCAACCTTCACTCTCTTATATAAATAAAACCAGCGCGTGGTCTCCACACATGATTTACCCTCTTTTTTCTTCTTCACTCAATCTCTGAACAAAGCCGCATAAAACCCAGAAAGCTCCTTATTAGGGTTTTTAACGACCGTACAGTTTGGGAGCAATGATATAGAAGTCAAATACCAATCTGGGTCTGTTCTTTTATGCCGGAAAAGCAGAAGGTTATAACTAAAAAGGGCGGAGAAATAAGCGAGAGAAATGGGTCAGGCATTTCGTCGAGCGACTGGTAGGCTTCGATCGGTGGACCAATCACAGCCCACAAAAACAAGGAGATCTTTGGGACCCACCGATGAACAGAAAATATCCAGAGCTTCCCAGCATGAAGATATCGATCATGGTAATTCATTTCCCTATTCGAATAAAATCAAAGTTTGAATTTTTATTTTGAGTTCTTGTTTTTTGGGTGGGTGATTGAATTTGAATTTTGGGGTTTTAAAGGAAGGGTTACAAGAAGCAATCCTGAGAATGTACTGGAAGAAAGAGATCCCAAGTATGATGCAATGCTTAATCAAATGGTGGGTAGGATTTCAGCTAAGTCTGGTGGCAAGCTTGAGATGGGTGAGGTCAGTTCATCAAAGTTTTTTTTAATTTGTTTTTTTAATGAATATAACAGCTTAGTAAAAAGGAAATTTATAGATGTAATGGTGTTCGATAGAATCAAACAATGTCTTAGATGATTATTTTTCTCAAAGGTTTCTACGTGAAGGAAATGGAAAACTAGGAAACTATACAAGGAATTAAGCTACTGAACAATTTTGGGCATGTTTGAGGTACAGTTACTTAGAAGTTTGATTCATGGACTGACTATTCCATAGAATAGCCATTTCAGTCTGATTATCCGAAAACATGGAATGGTCTTTCTAGGATGATTTTGCTCACTCATTTTATGTATTTCTAGTATTGTCCATTCTTTATCAATTTTTTGTTCTGTTAGTTGGATAGTCCATTTCTTTTGAAATGAGAAGTGCCAGAATGCAAGTTCATGTCAAAAGAGGGGTTGGTTTAGGACCAATCTTAAGCAACATTCACATTCGGCCCCTCTATTGAGCTTGACTGAGAGCCTAAGAACCTTTTTATTCTTTAAAAATTTAAGAAAGTGACTCTGAAGTGCCTATGCTATCTCATCCAGCTTTTTTACCCATCTTATGCTGTTTAACCCTCTGCCTTTGCATCACTTCTAGTTCCATTTCTATGATAACAAAGATTGGAGGATTTGATGAAGTTTAGAGTCTTAAGAACTCCATTTGACCTGAGATTTGTCTTGTTTTCACTGAATTGAATAGACTATGATCTTCATTTGGATAGAGGGATGAGTGGCTAGTGTAAAGATTTAGTAAAATGATTCCACTCGGTCTTAACCGGGTGGCATCAGGTTAGTCCTGCCCCTTCTTTTCTTATGTTACAGTTTTGGTTTTAGATGCACCTGATACAGTGATTGCATATGCTAATGGTGTTGGGGGGAATGTTTAACTGTGTTTTTCTAATGTTGGTGAATAATTAACTTCCTTCTACTGCAGGCATTTGTGGCCGAAAATCCTACCAGACCCTTGCCAAAACTGCGGAATACAACTCCTGAGTCCGGAAGGTATGAAGAAAGGCCCACACCTCCAGGAACCTTGAATGTGAAACAGCTACACCACATCATGTTATTGCATCAGGGCAAGGCTGATGATCATGATGGTCCCATGGACGTTAACCGGATTGCAGAGAAGTTCAGACTGGAAGTTGCTCAGGTCCAAACGATCTTGCAGTTCATTTCCCTTCCGCCAGAGGACAACACTAAGCCCAAAAAACAACAATAAAGAACTCTGACTTCCATTTTCCCCCTATTTAGAAGTTGGATATTGTGTGGAATAACGTCTCAGTTCATGTGATATGAGAATTTGAAGTTTATCATTTGACAAAATAGTTCGTATTTAGAATGTTTTGATGTTCACTCTGATAGGTACACTGTATGATGAATTTGTGATGTAATTTTTTGAAAAAATAATGGAAATATGGTGGTTTTAGAATGATGTTCATCCGATTCTTACATTTCAGAGAGAGTTAACCACTCAAATCCCTTGAAATTGGTTAATGTCATATGAAGAGTTCCAACATTACAAAACAGAGTTATTGGTATAGGTATCATATAGAATTAAATGCCAGCTTCAAGTATCGATCTATATTGATATGATCGAGCAACTTTGCATCAATTCAATGATTTAAAGAAATAGCATTTCCACGAGTTTCAAACAGAGATACAATACTAGCTTCAAGTATCAAAGCTTCAAGTATCATTTTGGTTCGGGTATCGATCTATATTGATATGATCGAACAAGTTTGCATCAATTCAAATTCACCGATTTAAAGAAATAGCATTTCCATGAGTTTCAAACAGAGATACAATAAGTTACTCTACATCTTTATTTTCACCACTGAATCCTATACTATAAACAATATCAACTTCCTGTAATTAATGACAATTGAATGTAACAATATGATGAAACCTTACCCCATTTTCTTATCCTATGAGGACCTTTACAACACCCAGGGAAAAAGATTGAATTATGTCATAGATGAGAAGGAAAACAAAAATGAAAACCTAGGTCAACCTCAAGTCAAAATGGATTCTAACCAATCTGATGTAAACTCATAAGCCACAAATGTCACAGCACCAGCCGGTGCAGCTTTGATTGTTGACGGAATAATCCCCTTGTAAAGACCATGCCAACTCTCTGACTTCAGAATCCGGTTTAAGGCATCAAACATGTTCCTGTAAGCACGATGTTCTACTCGGGCACCGTACTTCGGGTGCCGCTGTAGTCCTTCAATCTGCAACCAAGCAATAACATTAAAGTTACGTAATGCATTACCATTATCTAAAAGGAAATGAGAAACACTATACAACACCTTGGATGAAAGATCTAAAAGAAAAATAGACAGTTATATAATCCCGATATCTACCTGGAACCTTTTCTTGACTACATCAAGCGGATGACAGACGAGTTTTGCGCAAGTACCAGCTGCTAGCCCACAAATGAAGAGTTGAAAACTTGAAAGGCTATCATCTATGGTTGAGCTTGAACCGGATGATCTTGACTGATTCCAAGCCTAAGATGATGACATAAAAACCAAAACCATACATCAGAAATGGTTATTTCAAAGATACATGTATTTAACCTTTCAAACTACAGCTAAGGATGTATCAAGAGCAAATCGATATTGCAATATATTCAAGAAATTTCATTTTATTTAATATAATCTAATATTTAACCAGTATCACACTAAGTGAAAGAACAAAAACCTCACCACGCACCAACGCTTAAACGTATCATAAGTGCCAAATTGCAAGCCAGCATAAGGAATAATCTCAACCAGAGTTGGTGACAATCCGGCATACAATCCTCTGAAGCCACGAGTTTTAAGTATATCAGATAGTGCTGATTTCATGTTGGGATATACCTACATGAAATCAGGAGGCGCCAAATAAATGAGCTACATTGAAGAAATTAAAGCCGTTGCAGCTAAGAAGTATGAGGATACAATGGATGAAGTATCCGCACATCACTTCATGAGTTCAGGGATACAATTTAAAAAAAATTCCGAAAAGGTGAACATGTAATTTTGTCTAGGGATTCAAAAATATATTTCTCACAATTGAATGAAATGTTGTCAAAGCAGAAAATGACATAACAGCATTAAGCAATTTAATACCTTAGGTTCACCTTGTGAAGCTAATATTGTCCGTAGAAGATCAAAAGGATAAGATCCAACAGTAGCTGCACAGCCTGCTAAAGCCCCGCTGATGTAAGATAGGTAGGGGCTTATATTAAGATGATCCGCTGATCATCACAAAATCAAAATGTAAGAAACAACATAAGGCTGTCATCTGAAATAATAAAGCCAACTATTAAAATACCACATATAATGGTGGACATCAGGGACAAAGTATATGTACGCTTCTATTTAACTAGCTGTATGTTCCAGATTACTGTCAATATATAGCGTAACCTGAAACTTATTACTTTTTAAGAAACGACATTGTGCAATGTAAAGTACCTGTATGAGAAGAACCAGAAGCAAACGTTTTCAATTTGTGTAAGACTGCAAACTGTATGGCAGTATATGGCATAACCATAAGTAAAGCTGGGACGTTACCACGCCAAAAGCCCTGCCATAAACAGGCATAGTGAATAAGAAAAAAAGAAGAATTGAATCTACCAAAACTCAGGAAAATCAGCAAACAGAAAAGAAAGGCTAACTAACAATACAGCTAACTATAGAAATTAATAAGCACTATATAAACCATTCACAAACATAATTGGTAAAATAAAAGAGGAAATAAACATACAAGTCTACAAGAAAATGGCCGTCATACCGGTAAACCCTCTTCCCTGAATATCTCCTTTGTTGCTTGAAACATTCCAGTATATTTTGATGATCCTGAAAGATCTTTCCGAATCAAATCCCATGAAGATGTAGGCTCCAATTGAACCTACTGGCATAAGTGAAATAAAAACCTTAATGTTGGCAACAAAGGATTAATATATACTGACACCTGCCCAGAGCTGAAATGAAAATCCTCATAAATGAAAGCATTTGGGACAAGATGGAGGCTGCATGTCATACAATGTGGATTAAACTAGGAAAACATCTTTAAGATAATTAAACATGGGAAAAGGAGACAAAACAATGCTATGGTGAGAGAACAAGTATGAATAGAACATTTTGGTGGACAACCAAATAGAACATGGTTTGAAATTATACAGGAAAAAATGGGGTTTTTAACAACTAAATGCTTCTAAGCACCGTATAACTATACATAATGATTCATAAAACATTCATGACATGGTGCGAGAAAGGTTCGGTTTTGCAGCTGTTATCCGATACTCAATGGCATGAATTTATAGGCCAAGTATGAAGATATATATATATATATTCCCACAACAATTACTTAATACTTATCAATCAAGTGAAGCATATATTTCAAATTCCAACATTGCAAACTAAACTCGGTTGGATTCACCTAACACTCTACCAGGCCTAACAACTTGTTCTCTGAGATTTTGCTTGGTAGCAAGGATTGGAAAAGGTTGTTAATCTACAAAGGAAACATATAACATGAACCCGAACCATTGGGTTAACAAGTTATTGATCCTTTACCTCTTTCAATCAAATCCCACCAAGCAAAGCCTAAAAACAGTTCAATTCATAGAAAAAAAAAAACCCAGCAAAAATATCATAAATACAACAACACATACAGTAATTCCAATGCTCCTCATATTAAAATAAACAACAACATTAATAAACCCTCGTTTCACCTGGAATCTTATCTTAATAACATCAAGAGGAGAAGTAACTGTCCGGGAAATTCCGCCAGAAATAGCGCCTGCACTGGCATCAAGTAATGCCCTTTCAAACTGCCCTGGCTCTTCCATTGCCAGAGCTTTGTTTTTTGATAAGGAAACAACAACAAAAAACCTTTTTTTTCCCTCTCGCCCTCTGGATTTAGGCTACCAAATTGGAAACCCAATTTTCAGAAGGGGAATGGATTAGAAAGATAGGGTCAGTGAAAGAATGCGTGTAAAGAAGAGGAAGAATAAACGAAAAGGTAGCTGGAAAATTTGGAAGCGCATGACAAAGGGAAAGGTTACCATCGAATTAAAACTACTTTTTTGATGAGAAATTGAAGAAATTACAGATATGATATTATAACTAAAAAGAACAAATTTTCACTTTTTGCCGCCTCCTTGTAAAAACTGAGAACACAGAAGATACTGAAGATTGAGAGAATGATATTTTGGGTGATATGCAGGAACGATTCTGGATTAGAAAATGAGGGTAAATTTGTTCAAATTTAAAATTAATAAGATCTGTTTAATGTAAAATTTAAAGAGATGAGATTTAGTTTGACAAATATTCTAATTAGTAGGGATTAATATTATCATTAAACAAAAATAAATGTACAAACCCCTGGACGCTACGGTTAAAAAAAACCGTGGACGCTAGATCTGGCAGACCCGAGACTCAAACCGATTTATTTGATCTAAGACTTGATATGGACCCAAATATGATGGTCTAAACTTGATCTAAACCTGAAATAAACTGAACCGAATTTTAGTTGAATTAAAAATCAACCTGAACCAAAAGTAACCACGACAGAAAATAACTGGAACCAAAAGCAATTTGAACCGAAAATCAAACTGAACTGAAAATCAACCCGAAATTAATTTGTTCAAATATGTATGTTTTAGTCTCCTTTTATATTATATTATTAATTAACAACCACCTTTAGTAATAGTTTAGTGGTATAATATAATCTTTTTTGCTTTAAAAAATCATATTCATATATCGACTCAAATAAAAAATCGTCTCATCCAATATTGACCATACCCAAAGAAGCAACTGATCTGATATTGATATGAACCGAAAATCAGTTGATCCGTTATTGACCTGACTCAAAAATTCAACTGATCTGATATTGACCCGACCCGAAAAATCAGTAAGTATGATATTGAACCAATTTGATACCCTGCCTGACCCGAAATAACATAGACCTGAACAAAATCTGAATATAACCAAATCCAACCCGAATCGGATCTAAAATGAAATCAACTCAAACCAAAATAAACTGACATGAGCCCAATTCGAATGATCCAATTGCCACATCGACAAACCCCTTTGGTTCTCTTTTTTTTGTTCAAAGATAAATTTATTTCATGGATCAAAACGGATACAGAAGATGGGGAGGGAATGTGTCGGGTCCCCAGAACAAAAGACACTCTCGGTCTTTTGTATACTTAGCAAGCCAGTCGGCTGCCTGATTACATACTCGAGGAACAAAAGAAGAAATACAAGAGGCAAAAGATCTCGCTAAAATCCTAATGTCCTCCTCTACGGCCGATGTCACCCAATCAGACGGGGCTCCAGTACTGAGCCTACCGATAACCACTTGGCAACCCGCCTCGATAATAATCTTGTTAAAACCATTACGGAGAGCCATCTCTAAACCTTGTTAAAACCATTACGGAGAGCCATCTCTAAACCTAGCCTTATGGCCAGGGCTTCCGCTGCTACAACAAAAGGAGCAACAAAATGTGTGGAAACTCCTTGTATTATCGACCCTGAGCAGTCTCGTGCGATGGCTGCTCTAGAGGCTTTTCCTGAAATCCCATCGAACGCAACATCGCAATTGATCTTAGTCGTGTCAGGAGGAGGTGTTGTCCACTGCCTCGGTTCCTGAAGGGTAAGAGTCTTCTTCATATGATCGGTCGTGGTGGAAAGGTGGAATTCCGTAAAGGCTCGTTCCACCCTCAGCCATACATCCCAAGGAAGGTCTTGCCTCCCCTAAAAAACCAAGGCGTTTCTCGACTTCCATAATGCCCACAGAAGAAAAGCAATGAGATCACATCCATCTTCAAATTTTCCTAATTTACGGAACTCATTAACTTTAATCCACCATTTTGGAAAGCCCGGAAAACCCAGAGAGGAGGGGGAATAATTGAACCCAGATGCCTTCCAGACTGTCTGTGCGAAAGGGCAGAAAAAGGAAAAGTGTTCAATAGACTCCCCTTTACTTCCACATCAAGGACAACAATCAGAGTCCCTGAACTTGCCATGAAAGCGGGCCGCCAGGATACTCTTAGTAGGGACAATATTGTGGAACAATTTCCACAGAAAGGGCCGAATCTTGGATGGAACTTTTAAATTCCAAATTGAATTCCAAAGCTCCTTTCTCACCTTTGGGTATTCGCTAGATGAAGGACTTGAAAGATTATCAGAAGTCTCCTCGATGAATCTGTACCCCGACTTGGACGAATATTTTCCATTCTTAGTTCCGGCCCAAATAAAGGAGTTCTGTACCTGAGGCCCTCCGATCGGAATAGACAAGATTGCATTGGCTTCAATTGGGGAGAACAAGTCATTTATCTTGGATTCATCCCACGATCTATGATAAGGATTCATAAGGCAGCTGACAGAAGGGGAAGGCAGGTTCGATGGTGGCTGAGAAGAGAGCCGGTACTTTGGGAGTTTGGGGATCCAGTTGTCATACCAAGTTGAGATGTGACTGCCATTTCCAACTCTCCAAAGAGCTCCCTCCTTTATCACCTTAACCCCTTCTCTAATACCCGTCCAGGCCCAGGAAGGGTTTGTGCACTTGGGAGCTTCGAAAATGGCAATATGTTCAACCATAAACTAGAGAAACCGTACTTATTCCTTTCGTATACTTAACTCTCCCGATATTAAGTAAATGTATAATCTCACAATGCTCTCCCGATACTCTTGCAAGATGTTGAAAACCAGAATAAGCAAACTTGAAGTCTATTTTATTGAACAGAAAATTCCTAAAACAAATGCAATCCTTGCAACTACTTTACAGAATCAACCCTTAGCCCTAGGGGAAGTTTAGAACATGATGAGAAGGGGGAAAACGACTAGGGTTTAGGGGAAGACGGCTAGAGAATAAGATATTCTTCCCTAGGTCGAATTACATGCCTTTATATAGGCCTTGGGTTCAAGTTTTCTAATATGGCAAGAATACAAGTTTAAATTAAAGTACAACTCTATTAAAGACTAAATCTTCAGAGTAGATGTCTTTAATTCGTCCTCTTTCCTTGCTTGAAGTTTCTTCCTTGAACTTTGGGCTTGACCTTCATTCTGATCTAGGGCTCAAAAAAATATAAGAGTGCTCCACGACAGACCAGCTTAATTTCCTCTTTCTGTCGAGCTCCACTTCACTTTTTCCCTTCGACATGGTTGTCGTCATTGGCTGCCACGGCAGCGGCCATGGCAGCATCCTTCTTCTCGACTACAGTCCTGTGTTCCAGCTCTGCTTCTCCACTGCCTTGCGCCTGCTACAACAGCTACCTGCAAAAGTAACCAATTTCAGTAGCAACTGTGCCATTTAATATAATTGTGATGTATGAATGAAATCTATCCTAAATGCAATGAATTATGCTTGAATGCAGCAGAAATATGGGTTAAATAGGGGGTAAAATATAGAACTTTTACACACTCAACACACCCCCAAACTCAAGTTTTTGCTTGCCCTCAAGCAAATATTACCTAACTTAAAATGAAATATTTTTTTCTTTGGCTAAAAGCAGTGAACTCTACATTACCTACCACTTGTATTCTATCAAGAGTGGTACCTTGTCGGGCATTTCTGGATTCATTCAGAACCATGCTATAATTCTTGTGCAGTGTGTGCAGTTTTGTGAACAATTATGCATCTAGACTACCTTAGTATACCAGAATAGTTATTTCTACAAACTTGAGGTTATGCCATTTCAATTTTTTCTGGAGGCAATTCTTAGGCTCCTTTAGTTTTTTCTAATTTAGCTCAAAAAGAAATCTCCTAAAATAAGTGCAAGGCAGTTTTGCAAGCTATTGAGTCTGAATATTTTTTTCCTTGTTTTCCTAGAGCCAGTGATAGGCACCTCTATGGGCAGTTTCAAGCGGGTAAACATTCTTATTCCGGTGTACTAAAGTAATCTAAAAAGCATAAGAGTCACAAAGAGTGTTTTACAGGGTAGAATCATAGCAAGGCTCTAAACAGATCCTAAAATTTCCTAAATGCACTGTCACGATAGCATATGTCGTGGCAGGTAAGTGAAGTTCAAAGACTTAAGCCAATTTTTTTTTTTATTTTTTTGGGAAAAAATAAACTAAACACTTAGACACAATTTCTAGACATAAAGACACTTCATTAATGGAGGGATGCCACCCCCAAACTCAAGGGTTGCATTGCCCTCAATGCATGATGACAAAATGAAGAAAAGAAAATAAAAACATCACAATTATAACAAAATAGCAGACAACAAAGATAAGATAAAAACTTAAATTTTAAGTGTTGTCGTCGCTGCTACTACTGCTGTTGATCTATATCTACCGGCGGGCAGTGACCTTCATCGTCGGTGCCGGAAGATGGCTTGGAGAGGCAGAGGCAGTCTTTTTCTTTGCTTCCCTCGGAGGCTGGATGCGAGTAGGTGAGATCTGGGGTGGTTTCTCCAGCACTTGAATCTCCTCAGAAGAGCTGCTGCTGCTGTTACCACTACTGCTGCTGCTGCTGTCAGACTTCCTTTGGCCGGATGGTCCGTCTCCGGTGTTGGGTTTCTGCCGCTTTATCTGAGTGAATTCTTTGGATAGGTTCCTCTTGACAGAGGGCTCACCATCAGATTCCTCCCAAATTGAGGAAGAAGAGAAACCATCAATGAATTCGTCGAGGTCGGACGGGGGCTCCTTTCTCTTTTCTCCCCGGGCAGAGGCTGTGGCAGTGTGGCTGCCACCTGCAGCTATCGCGGCCAGGGTTGGAGTGGACGCAGCAGAAGGTGTTCTCGGTGTGGCAGCAGAGGTAGGGGTGTGGGCATGTGTGGGGGCAGCAAAATAATGACCGGGGAAAGCAGGAAACAGTACATCTGGAAAATTTAAATTGCTTTTAATGAAATGTACCGTTGCTGTTGTGAAGTCGCGGACAAAACTCATAAGACCCAGCTGCCGTTCCTCTATTTTCTGCAGGGTAGCCAGGATTTGGGTGGAGGAGTCTGCTGTGAGAGCTGCTGCCGTGGGCTACCTCTGTTCTGTGGTGGCAGGCTCTGTTTGGGTAGGCTCTGCTGGCTCACCAGCCGCGGCAGACGGGTTGAAGCAGGAGATTGGTGTTGCGACTTTCAGCTCCATTAAACTGAGGATATTCTTCTCCATCCATCATTTTCCTCGCACCTTCAGATCTTCAGCAATTTTAGGGACATTATGGCCACGGCAGAGTGCTGTGATGAGGTAGGGGAAGACAAGGGGTCCCGATGGCCGTAATGCACAATCCAAAATCCCTTCTCGAATATATCGACCAACATTAATAGGCCTCTCGTTTAAAATGGTATGAATGAGAGCTAACCTTGGTTGATCCATTGTGCTGTTGTGTGAGGATGACATAATCCTCTTTTTCACGAATGCGTTCCACAGTTTGGCTTCGGGGGTGAGTTCAACTCGTTTCACCGTCCTTGGTGTTTGGGGTCTATACTCCACTGGGTTCCTTCCTCGGTGAGTTCTGCCATGACAGCATCATAATCTGCTGCCTCCAAGCTCTCCACGAACCTCTTATGCTCGTCTTCCTTTCTGCCGACGTAGAGTCCGTAAAGGGTGTTAATGTACTCCGGCTCAAGAGGGACTTCCTTACCACGAACTGTCACTGCTGTCGCGTCTCTGCTGTCGACGGCAGCATAAAATTCTCTGACCAGGGTGACGTTCATCTCCTCAGGTTGCTCAGCAAACATCTGTCAATGAAGTGCTCTGATCTTACGGGCAATAAATGGTTTGAGCCCAAGATTCTCTATTCGTTTGCTGTAGATGAACCATTTCTCTTCCCACATATCCTTTTTCTGAAAGGACGTGTAGTATCGGTCATTGGACTCTGCGTTGGAAAATCGGTTTGGGATTCTATCGTGGTTGGGAGTGGCTGTTGCTGCAGCAAAACTTGAGGTAACACTCCTTCTAGTGTTTATGTTACTCATAGTTGCAAGAGACTGTAGAAAGATGAAAGAAAATATAAATCTAGAGAGAAAGCAAGAAGAGAGAGCAAAAGTGAAGTGAAAAATGAATAGTAAAACGGGGTTTATATAGATGAGGAGTTTGCTGCCCGTTGGAGCTGTAACGGTAGGCGCGAATAACGGGGCCAGCTGTTACGCGGTTTTTGACGCGTCTGTCATGCGTTTCCGTGTCTGCTGCGCGTCTGTTACGCGTTTGCGTGTTCGCCGCGACAGCGTGTTGACATGCTGTATTTTCTGCGTCTATCACGACAACTGTTGACAGGTTGTGACGACAGACTCCTCCTTTGGGCTTTTTTGGGCTGCTGGTGAGATAGTGGGCTAGTTCACTTCTTCTCCTCTCCTTGTCTCCTTTATTTCCTAAAATTAATTAAAATAAAAACTTAATTCCTAAAAATAAAATAATTCTAATTACCTAATAAATATATATATATATATAAATAATAAAAATTAAAATTAAGTTAAATTAGGGATGCCAGGAGGGGCATCTCCTAAAGTAACCACTTCCTGCATTCTTGGGGCTTCAGTCCCCTGATAATGCTTCAGTCTCTGTCCGTTGACTTTAAATTGGTGCCCGTCTTTTAAGGATTTGATCGTGATGGCACCACGAGGAAAAACTTGCACCACTTGAAACGAGCCAGACCATTTAGATTTCAACTTCCCTGGGAAGAGTTTCAACCTAGAGTTGAATAACAACACAAGCTGCCCTGGGCAGAACTGTCGTGGCAGCAGCTTCTTATCATGCCACTTCTTTGTCTTGTCCTTGTAAATCCTTGCGTTGTCATAGGCCATTGCTCGAATTTCTTCAATCTCATTCAAGTCAAGTAACCGCTTCTGTCCTGCCTTTTCCAAGTCCATGTTCACTGCCTTGATGGCCCAATATGCTCTGTGCTCAATCTCAATAGGTAGATGGCATGTTTTTCCATAAATCAGCCGGTAGGGTGAGATTCCCAATGGAGTTTTAAATGATGTTCTGTAGGCCCATAGTGCATCATTGAGGTGTAGGGGCCAGTCCTTTCGAGTTGGTTTAACCATATTCTCAAGAATGTTCTTTACCTCTCTGTTGGATATTTCGGCCTGTCCATTGGTCTGAGGGTGATAAGTTGTTGCGATTCGATGTTTGACACCATATTTCTTTAAGGCAGCAGCTATTACCCTACTGTCAAAATGCCTCCCTTCATCACTGATGATCGCCTTCGGGTTGCCAAATCTAGAAAAAATGTTCTTATGTAGAAATCTCTGAACGGTCTTGGCATCATTTTTCTGCATGGTGATCGCTTCAACCCACTTGGACACGTAGTCTACTGCCAGGAGGATATAAAGATTCCCACATGATGCTGGGAATGGTCCCATGAAATCAATCCCCCAAACGTCGAAGATTTCGACTTCAAGGATGTTTTGCAGCGACATCTCGTGTCTCCTTGAGATGTTTCCAGTCAGTTGACATTTATCACAGCTTTTGTAGAATTCTTGGGCATCCTTGAACAGTGAAGGCCAATAAAAACCAGACTGCAAAACCTTGGCAGCAGTTTTGTTACCACCTAAGTGTCCTCCATATTGTGAAGCATGGCAGTGATGAAGCACAACTTCCTGTTCATCCTGTGGTACACACCTCCTGATAATCTGATCTGCACAATTTTTGAAAAGAAGAGGTTCGTCCCAATAATAATGCTTAACATCATTTTGGAACCTCTTCCTAGCTTGATAATTAAGATCAGGAGGAAATATTTCGCTAACTAAATAATTAACGAAATCAGCATACCAGGGGAGTTCAGAAAACTTACATGCCGCCATGGCTGTCGCGGTAGTGCTTGTGGCAGCGAACACTACTCGTCAGGGAAGGTCTTCAATATGTGTGTCTCGTCCGTTGGGAGACTCTTTCCCTTTTCTAATCTTGACAAGTGACCTGCAACTTGGTTCTCTGTCCCCTTTTTATCCATGATTTCTATGTCGAACTCTTGCAGCAGCAGAATCCAACGAATCAGTCTAGGCTTTGCGTCTTTTTTAGCAAACAGATACTTCAGTGCAGAGTGATCTGTGTGGACCACCACTTTCGTTCCAAGTATGTAGGATCGGAACTTGTCAATTGAAAACACCACTGCTAACAATTCCTTCTCTGTTGTGGTGTAATTCACTTGGGCATCGTTGAGTGTTTTGCTAGCGTAGTAAATTACATGGAATAGCTTGTCCTTCCTCTGCCCAAGTGCTGCCCCTACATCGTAATGACTAGCATCACACATAATTTCGAATTGCAACTTCCAGTCTGGTGGCTGTACAATTTGGGCTGTTACTAGCTTCTCTTTCAGACTTCTGAATGCCTCAGTACATTCAGTATTGAAGTCGAAGGGACGATTCTGCTCTAGTAGGTGGCATAATGGCTTGGTGATCTTCGAAAAATTTGCTATAAACCTTCGATAGAACCCAACATGCCCTAGAAAACTCCGAACTCCCTTGAATGTGGTGGGAGGTGGCAGCTTTTCAATCACCTCAATCTTGTCTCTGTCGACTTCTATGCCGCGACAGCTTACCTTATGGCCTAGGACTATCCCTTTGTCCACCATTAAGTGACATTTCTCCCAATTTAATACTAAGTTCGCTTTCTCGCGTCTCTCGAGCATTTTCTGTAGGTTGCCTAAGCAGCTTTCAAAATTATCTCCAAAGACAGAGAAATCGTCCATAAATATCTCTAGGAAATCCTCCACCATGTCGGAGAATATCGCCATCATACACCTCTGGAAGGTTGTTGGTGCGTTGCAAAGTCCAAATGACATTCTCCTAAAAGCGTAAGTACCGTATGGGCAAGTGAAAGTCGTTTTCTCTTGATCCTCCGGTGCGATGGCTATCTGGTTATAACCTGAGTAACCATCAAGAAAACCGTAATAATGCTTTCCCGCTAATCTATCAAGCATTTGATTAATAAAAGGTAGCGGAAAGTGGTCCTTCCGGGTAGCTTTGTTAAGCTTCCGGTAGTCCATACAAACCCTCCAACCGGTCACAATCCTGGTTGGGATTAACTCATTTTCTTCATTGGTCACCATGGTTATTCCTCCCTTCTTAGGAACGCACTACATCAGGCTCACCCACTTACTATCCGAGATAGCATAAATTATCCCAGCGTCTAGCCATTTGATAATTTCTTTTCGAACCACTTCTCGCATAACATCATTCAAACGTCTCTGGGCATCAATGGTTGGCTTATGATCATCCTCTAAAAGAATTTTATGCATGCATAGTGTCAGACTGATGCCTTGGATATCATTTATCGTCCATCCAATAGCCTTTTTGTGCTACTGCAGCATCCCTATCAGCTGATGTTCCTGTTCCTGTATCAACTTGAAAGAGATGATTACGGGCAATGTATCATTTAATCCAAGAAAAACATATTTGAGCTACCCTAGCATGAGCTTAAGATCTAGAACATATGGTTCTACAGTTGATGGCTTTTGGATGATATGTTCATTCGAGGTATAGTTTAAGGGCTCGAATAACTTACTGGACGATTTCCTATCCAGTTTACCTCCTCATGACCTTCAGTGTCAGATATGTCAGAATCTGAGGAGCTGTTGTCGTCGTCCCTGCCGTGACAGTCTTCTAGATGGCTGCTTTGCCAGTGGCCAAATTTGATGTCATGGCAGTCCGACCTGATGCAGGGTTGGTCAAGGATTACTTCAATGGTAGCCTTGCATTCTTCTTCTGTATCAGCGTGTTTTATTGCTTGGAGAACATTTAATTTGATCTCTTGATCGTTTACTCTCATAGTGAGTTCTCCCTTTTCTACATCAATCAGTGATCTGCCTGTGGCTAAGAAGGGTCGCCCTAGGATGATTGGTGCATTCTCATCTGCTTCAAAATCTAAAACAAGAAAGTCAGCAGGAAAAATAAATGTATCCATTCTTACCAGAATATCTTCAATCTTCCATTCTGGTTGCACGTAAGAGCGGTCTGCCAGCTGCAGCATAACTGTCGTGGGTCGTGCTTGTCTAATACCTAATTTCTGAAATACAGATTTTGACATTAAATTAATACTAGCACCTAGATCACAAAGTACCTTACCCACGAATTTATCACCGATTATGCACGGTATTATGAAGCTTCCAGGATCCTTCTTTTTCTAGGGTGGATGCTTGTGCAAAATAGTCATGCATCCTTCTATCAGTTTTACCGTCTCAAATTCCCCAAGTATGGATTTCTTTGACATAGCATTCTTGAGAAATTTGGCATAACCGGGCATCTCCTTGATGGCATCTAACATCGGAATATTAATGTGGACTTGCTTAAAAATATCATAGATCTTTTTAAGCCGGAACTCTTGTTTCTGCTTTTGTAGCCGCTGTGGAAAATGAGGTGGAGGACGATAATCTTCAATGCGTTCTTCCCATTTCATTCGGATCTGAGGAGGATTAGGTTCTTCATCCTTCTCCTCTATCCCTTCTGCTGTTGTGATAGGTGTGGCGGCAGCAGACTATTTATCGTCTGCCAGGGCAGTGTTCGCGGCAGTCGATGCTAGGGCTGGTTCCTTAACTGGTTCAGCTTCCTTCTCTGGCCCTGATAATTTCTTCCCACTCCTAGTTGTGATAGCTTTGCACTGCTCATGCGTGGGTCGTCTAGCGACCTCAGTATCGCTAGGGAATCCTCCATTCTGCCTGGGCTTAATATGCTGGGAAACCTGACCCATCTGTGTCTCTAGTGATTTTAGAGTAGCTTCATGATTGGTCATTCGCATCTCTGTTTTATCCATGAACGACTCAGTCTTCTTGACGAAGTGATCCATATTTGCTATGTAAGTTCATGTCTGAGACATAAAAGTGGCCAGAGTCTGCTCCAGTATACTAGGTGTGGCTGTCGGCGGCTGTTGTGGCTGCTGTTGCGGTTGCTGCCGTGTTAGAAGTCTAGGTGCCCCCTGGTTTTGAATGTTCTGTACTTAAGGATTCAGGGCATTGTTTGGGTTGCTCCAAGAGAACTTGGGGTCTTTCCTCTAGTTGGGATTGTAGTTGATGGAGTCATAGTTCCTTTGCTTGTTGAAGTTTCCAACATACATCCCTTCCTCTAGCTGTAGCGGGTAGTCTTCTGAACTATGATTCCCACTGCAAGTTTCACATACCTTTTCTGCAGAGTAGACAAGTTTTGAATCCTTCTTCAGCAAGTTTTCTACTGCCTTTGTAAGATATGCAACTTGTGTCTTTAAGGAATTATCAGCTTCGTAATCCTTCACAACTAGCACTTGTTTACCTCTCCTTGATGTGGGGAATTGCTCTTCATTCTTCGCAAAATTCTTTAATACTACCATGGCTTCATCTGGATCCTTGTCCAACAGCAATCCATTGGCTGCTGAATCGATTCTCATACGAGTCTGTAGGTTGGCAGCATTTTAGAATTTGATGACTTGATTCCAAACAGGGAATCCGTGCATCGGGCAATTCCTCAGAAGAGTAGTAAACCTGTCCTATGCCTCGTGCATTGGCTCGTCATCTTCCTGTTGAAAAGTAGCAATTTCGTTACGTAATCGCTCAGATAAATGGGAAGGGTTAAAACGAGACAAAAATTCACGAGTTAAATCTGCCCAAGTTCGTATTGAACCCAGCGTTAGTTTGTTCCACCAAGTTTTAGCTCTGTCCCTCAATGAATGAGGAAATAACCGAAGCCTCGGTATCTCCAGATTTACTCCTGATAGTCTAAACGAACCACAGATTTCTTAGAACGTTTTCAGATGTTCCCTAGCATCCTCTGTAGCAACACCACTAAATTGGCCAGCGAAATTATTCATGCTGAACATGACAGGTTTCAGCTCGAAATTTTCAGCTTCTACGTCTGGCAGGGTGGTCTCTAGTTCCACATGATCATTGGTCATGTAATCACGGTATGACCGGCGTGCGGCTCCAGCAGCAGGAGGAGCGGCAGGCCGTCCGTTTCCTCCATCTCCAATAGGATCTTCAGGACCTTGGGGATTCCCTTGGTTGTTCATGGCCTCTAACTGTTCTTCAAGGTAATTGTTTCTAGCTAACAAGAGTCGGAGTCAGTTCCTAAGATTGCACGAGCGTTCTATTTCAGGATCTATCTAATACTCAGGTTCCTTTCCTCGTCTCGATCTGCGCATAAGCAAACGGAAAACCTTGTGAAAAGCACAGGGTGAACAATCCAAGTAAAAACAGAAAAATTAAAAAGTGCAGTAAAAGTAGGGTAAAGATATGTTGCCAGTCACCGGCAACGGCGCCAAAAACTTGTTGCGTGTAAAAGAGTCTATCGCAATAGAGTGCAAGTGTACACGACACAAGTAGTAAAGTGATACACGAAGTATCGGATGTCGAATCCACAAGGACTGGAAATAACTTTAACCTTGAATTGCTGCACAAGAAAGAAGATAATTTTAATTGTTTGTAAAGGAATATTAAAGAATATTGAAGATAAAAGATTGAAGGGATCATGATAGAGAGAATGGGCCGGTATTGATTTGCTCAGTAGTGTAGGTGTTGCAATGTCTAGGACTTCCTGTTCTGTCGCTGCTCCTATCGCGGCAGCACCTGCGGCGGCAGCGGTCTGTATTTGTCGCAGCAACGATAACACAACTCTGTACTTCAAGCTTGGCAAGAATCCGTGCTGTGCCTTGTCCTATCCCTAGGTCCAAGTCTATCGATGAACACGTCTTTGATAATACCTCCCTGCGTGAATCAAAGGATGAACACCGATGTTGTTGAATTCTTCCTTAGCCACTTAACCTCGTCCTATCCCTAGGTCCGAGATAGTTCAACCATAAACTGGAGAACCTGTACTTATTCCTTTCATATACTTAACTCTCCCGATATTAAGTAAATGTATAATCTCACAATGCTCTCCCAATACTCTTGCAAGATGTTGAAAACCAGAATAAGCAAACTTGAAGTCTATTTTATTGAACAGAAAAATTTCTAAAACAAATGCAATCCTTGCAACTACTTTACAAAATCAACCCTTAGCCCTAGGGGAAGTTTAGAACATGATGAGAAGGGGGGAAACGACTAGGGTTTATGGGAAGACGGCTAGAGAATAAGATATCCTTCACTAGGTCGAATTACATGCCTTTATATAGGCCTTGGGTTCAAGTTTTCTAATATGGCAAGAATACATGTTTAAATTAAAGTACAACTCTATTAAAGACTAAATCTTCAGAGTAGATGTCTTTAATTCGTCCTCTTTCCTTGCTTGGAGTTTCTTCCTTGAACTTTGGGCTTGGCCTTCATTCTAATCTAGGGCTCAGAAAAATATAAGAGTGCTTCACGACAGACCGGCTTAATTTCCTCTTTCCGTCGAGCTCTACTTCACTTTTTCCCTTCGACATGGCTGTCGTCATTGGCTGCCACGGCAGCGGCCATGGCAGCATCCTTCTTCTCGACTGCAGTCCTGTTTTCCAGCTCTACTTCTCCACTGCCCTGCGTCTGCTACAACAGCTACCTGCAAAAGTAACCAATTTCAGTAGCAACTGTGCCATTTAATATAATTGTGATGTATGAATGAAATCTATCCTAAATGCAATGAATTATGCTTGAATGCAGCAGAAATATGGGTTAAATAGGGGGTAAAATATAGAATTTTTACACACTCAACAGCATGATGTAGGTAGGGATAGCCTGAGCCACTGCCTTGATGAGGACTTCCTTTCCAGCAACACTCAAGAATTTAGCTTTCCATCCATTTAATCTATTTTGAACTTTCTTTAATGAACCCCAAGGCTTCTTTTTTGCTTCGTCCCCAAAAATAAGGAAGCCCAAGATATCTAGAATCCTCCTCCATATGTTGGAAACCCAACAAATTAGACAAGTGAGCTTTGAGACAAGTGCTGACATTGGGGGAAAAGTAAGCTGAGGTTTTCTGGAAGTTTACCGTCTGCCCATTAGAACTCTGAAATAACCAGAGGATGCAAAGAGCAGCTGCACAGTTTTCTTCATTCGCAACTGAGAAAACCAGGCAGTCGTCAGTAAAGAGGAGATGACTCAAAACTGGGCATCGTCTCTTGATTCTCAGACCTTCAAAACCATCCATCTCGATTTCCTTTTCAATGATCCAAGACAGAATACTTGAAATGAAGGTAAATAAGAAGGGGGATAAAGGGTCTCCCTGCCTCAAACCCTCCCCGCTTTGAAATCCCAGTGCGTTCACCATTCAATACTAAGGAGAATGAAACCGAAGTGACACATCTCATAACTCTGTCAACCCACCAATTACAGAAACCCAGCCTGCTCATAACATAGTGTAGCAGATCCCAATCCACTTTGTCATAGGCTTTCTCCAAGTCAATCTTTAGGGCCATAAGCCCTTCTTGCTCTTTCTTGCCCGTTTAATTGCATGGAAGGCTTCATTTGCTATGATTATATTATCATGGATGGATCTTTCTTGCACAAAAGCTGACTAATATTGTGGGATGATCCCTGGGAGGAGAGCCTTCAGTCTCGATGCTAAGATTTTGGTGATAACTTTCAGAGAGAAGTTGCAGAGACTGACCGACCTAAAATGAGATACTTAAGTGGGATTTGCCTTTTTGGGGATAAACACAATATTGGTCTTGTTGAGTCCAGGTTCCATGAGGCCATCCCGGAAGAAAATAGAAACCATTCCGATAAGATCCTCTTTCACTGTCTCCCAGAAGGTCTGATAGAAGCACCCAGGGAAACCATCAGGGCCCGGGGCTTTAGTGGCTCCCATATGAAAGACAACTTTTTTTATCTCCTCTTCGGTCACATCTTTGCTTAGTTCAGAATTCATCTCTTCGGTTACTAGACTGGGATATAATCCCTGAGACATAGGAAGTTCACTGAATGGTCTTTAGTGAAAACCTTCTGAAAGTGGTGCTGCTGATAGGAGGCTATATCCTCCGATTCCTCAAGCCAAGTTCCATCGACCTTTTTGATTTTAACGATGTAATTGGTTCTGCGATGTTGTATGGTGGTAGCATGAAAGAACTTTGTATTCCTATCTCCCCATTTCAACCAGTTAACCCTGGACCGTTGGTGCCAGTATCTTTCCTCACTTTCCCATTCTGCGTCGAGCTTCTTTTTGAGGTTTTTATATTCCTCCAGTTTGGAATTTATGAGCTTTCTTCCCTGAAGGAGTTGGATCTTGGTCGTCAACCTCTGTCTCTTCTCATTTTTCTTTTTCATCTTCTCCTTATTCCATTTAATAAGGGCAGATCTGGTACTGCGGATTTTCCTCCTAAATCTAGAGACCACTCTTTCCTCAGGTGAAGTATCCCACCCTTCGGAGACCATCTGGGGACACTCCTCATCTAGAAGCCATTTGGTCTCAAATTTGAAATCCTTTTTTATATTTTCTGGAAAAACCCTTTGTGAGCAGGACTATAGGGACATGGTAAGAAGAAACGACAATCTCCATTATCCCCAAAGCTTTTGAGAAAGCCAAGCTCCATTCAGTAGAGCATAAAATGCGGTCCAGTTTTTCAAGAATGGAATGTTCCCCACTTTTCTGGTTGAACCAGATAAAGTTACCTCCCTTGAGAGGCATTTCAACGAGACCAGAGGAGTTTACAAAGTCTTCAAACCATTTTGCTTCATCAGGATTTACCGGGTTGCCACCTTCCTTCTCCTCTCGTCTAGATACTATATTGGAGTCTCCCATTATGAGCCATTTGTCATTTGCAGAATCCCTAAGCTTTGAAAGATCTTCCCAGAAAGCTGGCCTTTCCTCTTTATGCGGTGGACCGTAAATAAAAGTGTCAAACCAAGCATCTCCTTCTTGTAGGACTACTTCCGCATCTATGAAATTCTTTTCATATTTCAGAATGTCGCACTTTACATCCCCTGTCCACCAGAGAGCAAGTCCGCCCGCTAAGCCTTGTGGTTCCACATAAAATGAATGTTCCATTTTCATCTTCATTTTGATCTTCTCGAGATAAGATTTTTTCTGCTTCGTTTCACTTGAGAAAAATTATAGTTGGTTTGTGTTTAAAAACCGAATTTTGGAGAGCCCTGACAGTCTTTCTATTTCCTAGGCCACGAACATTCCAAGCCATAACCGACATGACTTTGTTATCAACTTCCTTCAAACATGCACTTTCCAACTCAAGTGAAAATCGAGCAAAAACAGAAAAACACGATAATCGTCTTGGCTTTAAGCAGCGAGCTGTAGCCCCGGATCCTCAGATTCCAAGAAACAAGCAGCCAAAAGAAAGGCAATATAGACAGAAAAAATAGACCAAGAATGGCATCAATTCATCAATCTGTATCTTGAAAAGAAATATAAATCTAATCCCAACCAGCATCACAATGCATCAAGCCAAAAAGCAACCGATAAAGGGAACGAACAAACTCAGGCGACAGATAAACAATCAGTAGAAATCGGAAAACCAACAAATGAGTGCACTCAAAACAGATCAAAGAAGGTGATAACTCCACAAGAAAGCGATCGCAATGATGGGAAAGAAGAGGAAAAGTCACAAGAAAACGGGTCGATAGAATTTTCAGGGGTAAAGAGAAAGACGGTAAACCTGGTTGGGCAGAAGGAAATTCGGCAGTCGTGTGGTCGCTGGCAGCAGAGAGACAATTTCCGGAAAGCTATTTCAAAAAACCAGCACTCAGTCAAAGATCATTAGCTTCCATTGACATAACCCTAACAAAAGATGATCCGACTTAATGCCACAGATGCTAGGTTCAGACCAAAAAGCGGTTCTTTTTTTCGTCTTTCACCGGCAAAGGCCGTTTCTTCACCGATCACAGCCACAGGCAAGAGAAAACCCCCGGTCAATCCCCACAACAATCCACCACCGTAAAACTCTTTGAGCAAACCACCAGGCGCTGTCGTCCACCTTGAGCTCCGGCACGTTGAGACCTACTGACGGGGATCTACTCCACTCTATCAAGACGGCACCCGAACACTACTGGAGACGGAGAATCGAAATGGACGTCTAAGACTCCTAGGTTTCGGACGAGAGGAAAGTTTTGGGGGCGCGTGCCTCTCACGCGTTATGGGTCTTCCAAAGAGTAATTAACCCCTTTGGTTCTCTTAGTTAATATGTTTTTGGTGGGCTAAATCATTCAAATATACCCTAAAAATAATTAACTGAATATATAGTTCTCTTTGAAGACTATTTAGATAAATATCTCTTTCAACCCACGTAAGACAAACTAGCGTCTAGTACAACGCAAGTTCTGTGAAAAATAAACGTGATAAATTAAATTTCTTTTCTTCTTACCTACCCACTCAACACAAAACTTGTGTTTAGTGAAGCGCGAGTTCGTAACTCGCTTTACATAAAATGTGAGTTTGTACTACATGGACTAAAAGGGGCATTTATCTAAATAGTCTCCAAATAGGGTTATTATCTAATTAATTTTTTAAGGGTATATTTGAATGATTTAGCCGCTTTTGGTGATATGAAGAAATTATTATATGGACTCGTCTCATCACATTATCCAATCTTATTTATTAAAAATTAACTAATTAATTCTTTTTTCTTCCAGGTCATTAATCTACTCATAATTAACTTCTAAGTAACCACTCACTCTCTATTTACAAAAAAGTGAAGATTCATCTTTAGATAAAAAATAACATGGAGAAAAACTGAATGAGGTGGTTGATTTTTAGTGGATGAAACCATGAGTGACGTGGTGAGCTTGATCCATATAATAATTTTGGGTAAAGTACGTAAATAGTCACTAAATTATACCCGAAAAAATAAAATCGTAACCAAACTTTCAAAAACTACACAATGGCAATTAAACTTTATGTTTTGTTACAAAATGATAATTGTGTCGTTAAAGAGGTAACGTAACTGTTAACAGTTTTTGTATAATAGCATGTTTAGTCTTCTATAGTTACACATTCAATCAATTTAGTCATAATTCGAAGAAATCCAATAAATTTAACCCTCAATTTTTACACATTATTATAATTTAGTCCCAATTCTCTAAGCCCTCGATTGGTACATAAAGATTTCAAAACAGCAAACGTTCTTGTAGATGAGAATTTTATAGCCAATGTTGCAGATGCCGGACTACGTAATTTTCTTGGATGAATTGATATTGCGGGACCTTCTTCTCAAGTGACGACCGATGAGGTATTTCTTGCCCCTGAGTACACCTCTCTTCACTTTGTGACTGTTCTGATGATTTATCATTCATAAGTCTTACCTGCATGCATTGACTAATGCAGGGTAAGGGAGTTTAGATGTTTTTCTGAAAAAAGTGATGCATATAGTTTCGGAGTATTCCTGTTGGAGTTAGTAAGCGAACGGGAAGCATCAAAATTGCCATCTTCAGACTCCATGGGGAACCTTGTTGAGTCGGTATAACATTGGCTCTACTTGTGCCCATAATTTATGAGTTTTCGAAATATTTTCTTGTTGTATACGGAAATAAAACTCTTAACCTTCCATTTCTTTGTGGGAGATCATTCTTCATGTGTTTCACTTCCATGGCTTCATTTGTGCCTATTTGTTGTTACGATGCAAACGTAATCATGCATCTCTAAATATCGTATTCACAAACCACCCAATTTAATAGATAGGTGCTGCTAATAAAGATCATGGTTACCGGTAAAATACTACTGAAAGATGCAAGTTTGCAATTTCTACATGAGAAGTATTCGAGCCTTAGTTTGTGTCTACTTGTGTAGTTAAATAACATAATTTTCCCAAGGTACCAAAATTGGCTGATACATGTGTTTTTGGAAGGTGCAAAATAGCCGATTACACCAACATTTCCAGTATCATCGATCCAAGGTTGAGGTTGGGGAGTAGCTTCACTGCTGAAGGTATGGAAGAATTCATAAAGCTAACCGTCCGATGTTTGGACCCATCGAGCAAGAGGAGACCGGCCTTGACCCATGTTGTAACGGAATTTGATCGGATACCCGATAAAGAGATAAGCTTGACGACGGTGATGGGGGGAGGAAGCCCAACTGTGACCCTTGGAAGCCAGCTAAATGAAAACAAGAGCAAAGCTACAATTGAATATTCCAATCTACCATGAACGAGAGATAATGGATGAAGAGGGACTAAATTGAAATAATTTCGAAATATCAATGGTTAATTTCTTAGAATTGAGACTAAATTATAATAATGTGTAAAAATTGAGGGTTAAATTTATTGAATTTCTTCGAATTATGACTAAATTAATTAAATGTGTAACTATAGAGGACTAAACATGCTATTATACAAAAACTTTTAACCACGTTACATCTTTAACGACACAATTATCATTTTATAACAAAACATAAAGTTTAATCGTCATTTTGTAGTTTTTGAAAGTTTGGTTACCATTTTATTTTTGGGTGTAGTTTAGTGACCATTTGCGTACTTTACCCAATAATTTTTTAGTGATACGAGTTAGATTTTGGTTTTATAAACGAGCTAACTATAATATGTGTCTCCAAATTATGAAACTCATTGTAAATTGGTCCTTTCAATTTGTTTTTTAAAATTATGTATCTTATTTTAAATTAGTCCCTAAACTTTTAAATATTTCAATTTCATCTCAAACTATGACCCTTATTCTAAATTGATCTCTAAACTTTTAAACATTTCAATTTAATCCTAAAGTATCAGTATATACAACATTAATTATCGTTTATATCACATCATATTATTACAAAACTCAAACAAAAATTGAAGACTTCATTATTATTAACACAACCAATATCCCATTAACAACAAAAAATTGAACTAAATTTATAAAAGAATCACTTGCATCCCGCATCTTTAAATTTTGTCATTTTCATTTCAAGTTGATCTTAAACTTTTGAATATTTTATCCTCAAATTGTGGCTCTCATTCTAAATTGGTCCCTAAACATTCAAATGTTCAAGTTTTATCTTCAAACTATGGTCCTCATTATAAATTGATCCTTAAGCTTTTGGACATTACAATTTCATCATCAAAATATCATTTATGCCACACATAATATGCATCAGTGTTTACAGTTAATAATTTTTATACCGATTTAATTAATATGGAATATGATTAGCATATATTAAAAATTTCAGGTCGGGTTCATTTCAGGCCAGATTTATTTCAAGTTGGGTCAAAACGACTCAGGTCAGAATCAGATAATTGATGGGTTAATTCGGACTCGGATGGACTTCAGGTCGGGTTCATTTCAAGTTGGGTAATTTCAAACATAGATTTTACTTTTAATATTGTGCAGGCGGCTGTTAGTTATGCAATTGGGGTTCTTTTCAGGTTAGTTGTTACATTTCTAATTCGATCATTTCTGTTACATCAACTTTGATGAACTGAGTGTAGCAAGCCTGTGTTTGTAGTAAATTTCTAGAACTAAAGAGGTCATTAGTCAAGGTTTAAGCCCTCATCTTTCCACATATGGTATATTTGGACTGAATGAGCTTCATTCTTATCTTATTCAAAGAATAAAACATCACAATCATGGTTCATCCGCTGGAGTAACATGAGGATGGTTTAATCTAAGGCACAGTGCCTAATAATTTTTTTATCCTCAAAAATAATTTCTGCATGGAGTTTGACTCGGAAAATCTGATTAGTATCTTAGTTGATGATATCTTAGTTGACTCGGAAACCTAAAAATAATTTTACCATCATCGATTCAATTCATCGATTAATTCAATTCAATGAATTGAATTAATTATGATTAATTATGATGGCCTCTTCATCTCAAATAAAATGATAGTGTTAATTCTAGGAGATTCAAGTGTAATTAATTTTGATATATATATATATATATATATATATATATATATTGAGTCCTTGAGATTTTTAATCTTTATTAATCAATTTAATGGTGTTCAACGATGTCCAATGTTAGTGATGTTCAACGGTGTTCGTCAAACGTAGTAGGCTCATCCATTATGATATAGGTATAAAATCATATCAATAATATATTACAATCGTTGTTCTAGATTAATTATCACTTAAATTGTTATAACTATATACCAATTAAAATTTAGCATTATAAATAGCATCAATTTATTATGTATTTTCAATCAAGCATCGTTTAAAAAAATTAGAAATAAATAAATGTCAATTTCAAATTAAATTAATTATAATTTTAAATCTTAATTTCATTTTCTCTCACTTTTTCATTGTACAAAGAAATTTAAAGAAAAATTTATTTTTCATGCTCTCAACCAAGCACGCGAAAAGATAAAAAATCATCTCTTCAATTTTCATCTTTCCAATTTTCTTTCATCTATACCAAACAAGGCTTAAGAGAAAAGAAAATAAGATTGTTAACATCAAGAAATTAGAAATATCTGAAAGAGAATGAAGTTTCAAAAAGTATCTGTAATACCCCAATTTAGGGGTCAAATGTTTATTATTGATGAGTTAATTGAGTAATTTGGACATTGGGGTGCGAGTGAAATAGTGGGGATTTAAGTTGTAATTTCTCCATTATCTAGAATATATGTACTATGTTTTTCAATTTTTGTGCGTGGTTTGCCTTAACCAACTCTCACCGAATTCTCTCCTTTCCCAAAACCAAGTTGTAATTTCTCCATCTGCCAACATGAAATGAATGAAACTTTGGCACTTTCTTGTTGCCGCCATTTGTCTTGCACACAGTCACGTGTGGGCCCAACAATAACCATGACTCGTGTTGTTGTCTGGATTGGAAGCCGTAGAAGAAACCATGTGTTTTGCAATGGAGGTATTTGCCTATTTGGTGGTACATGAATTGTTTACATGGAATCAAGGGTATCTGAAAATCTGAATTAAATACCGTTAGAGACTCACAAGGAACATTGATTCAATAAATGCTTACTAATTTGATAGCAGGTGTGTGTGTCTCGTCTCTGTTAAATTAAATTATTCTGTGTTGATTATTATTGTGTATTGTTTGTTTAGGACGTGTTTACCAAGGTAATGTGCTCTTTTTTCTTTATATTAATGGTTGCCTATCATGTGTAAATTGTATGTCTGCACTGACATACTGAATACGTTGAATTTGACTGAATAAATTGTATCTTTGAACTGTCTGTATTACCGTTTAATATATACGTTTGAATTGTTACTGTTATGAATTTCTTACTTATCTGTTACTGCCCCGAATACGATAAATCCTGGTAATTATGTTCTGTTAGAGAATTCGTGAATGATGTTTTATAATCTGAATGTCAATAAACATGTATGTTTATATGAGTCTGTACATTATATGAATGTGAATGATGTTTTATAATCTGAATGTGAATAAACATTATATGAGTCTGGTAATTATGTTTTATAATCAGTCTGTACATCATATGTGAATAAACATGTATGTTTTTGTCTGTTTGAGTATAATGAATTTCTGACTAATTTGTATTTGTTTTGTAATCTGAATGTCCGGTACATCTGTTTGTAATCTGAAAGTCTGATACAACAGTTTTATAATCTGAAAATCTAGTAGAAATGTTCTGTTTTCAAAGTCTGACATCTTCGTCGTGTTCAAAAAGTCAGTATGTATAGCATTCTGCACTATGCACTACATGAGAATTGTGATATTAAGGAGGAAGAATTATATGAAATCGTGTTACGACGCTCATATATCTGTATCTGTTAATAATATGAATAAAAGATGCTATCATTTGATGTGCATGGTTGGATTTGAGTTTTGGGATAACTCGTGAATGATGTGTAGCGGATGAATGGGTTGTTAGGGGGTTAGTATCTCGAGTTTGCATCTGTTATGTCTTGTCTTAGTCTGCATTTGTTCTGTCTGGTCTGAGTCTGTATTCGTTTTGTATTGTTTGATTTTGTTTTTGTTCTGTTTTGTATGTATCTGTTCTGCATTATCTAATTTCTTATATGCTATATATTATCTGATTTTGAATGAACAATCTGATATTTGATTGAATTTCTATTTTCATCATAATCTTTGGTTAAAATCTATACATGTTGGTAAGTGAACAATTGTTAAGGGCAAGGAAAATAGGCTCGGCAAGAGAGCAAGGAAAAGTGAGAAATAGTGGTGCGGGAAAATAGGGGAAAAAAAGAGAACAATTGGAAGAAAAATTCGATTCAGTGATAAGTTGGTAAGCCCGAATTTTTTGTTTAATAAATTTGAGTCCTTGCTATCTTTGGGTTCAAGAGGTCGATAAAAAACAACCTTCGTCTCCTTCGAAAATCAAGAGTAAAAGCGCTGTTATTCGAGAGTCTTAAAAACGTCGGGTTGTCAAAATAAGTGTAGTTGTGTAAGGGATATAGGCTCGGCATCGTCCCGTTGCATTATTTTATGGTTATGTTTACATTTGTTAAGGGCTCACGTAGAGCAACTATGTTTGAATGACAAATTTTATAAGTGCCTTGCATTGCTTTGATATGGCTATTAGTATTTATGAAACAATTAAAATATGTGATTCGGTATGAATTATTTATGAACATGCTATGTTATGATATGAATATGATGTGGCATAATACGAATATACTATGATTTGATATGTGGGCTAAGACTCAAATGTGATATTTAATACGATATGATATATGCTTGTTGAGCTATTGGTAATTAAACTTTGGGATCAAAGTATTGGATACAGTTGGCATACCATAGAACTCATGAGCTCATTAGTACGAAGTTTTGTGGTGTAGTGGAGGGATGTGATATGTGTTGGTCAAAATCGGTGTAGCGGAGGTCAAAACGATGTAATGGAGGATATTGAGATCATGTTTGTTAATTGTTGGTGTAGTGGTGGAATTCATGTATCCAAATACGGTAATCAATCAAAGGAAATTATTAATTATTGATATTGTTTTTGTTATGATGCTTTGATATTAATTATTGAATAACATGCTTTATTGATGTCATGATAGTTATTGTTGTTAGTAAGCATAAAAATGATGTGTACGTTCATGATATATCACTTGATGATATTGAGACATGTTGTATTACATGATATATATTCATTACATTTGTTATAACTACCTCACTTAGACTATGTAAGTCTAATGCATTCATTCCATAACATTTCAGGTTAAGATAGTGCTTAGTTCGAGACTGGAATTAGTTGGAAGATCGACAAGTCACTTGATGTATTTTGTCCCTATGAACTCCTAGTATGGTGGCAAAGTAGTTAAAATAATCAACTTTGGTTATTTTGATATGTGTATAAAGGTTGTATAACGTGTAAAATTTAAAGGCCTTTGAATAGTATATTATGGTGCAATGATATATTTCAGCTTAAATAGTGAAAACTTAGCAAATGGATTCAAAACATTTTAAAATTTTGTATTCTATTAAAAATATGATTTTTAATATTGCTGGTAAAATTTGATAAGGTTTAAAATTCGTTTGATAGATTAATTTGAATGAAAACAGCTTTTTTAAATAATTTACAAAATGGTCACTAAATATTGCAGTCTAATCAGATAGGTAAATGACCCCTGTTAGTAATGAAACTTCACATGATAATAATTAGTAAGTTTAATTTTAGTATGATAACATAAATGTCAGCTAAGGACCCCTAATTTGTAAAATTTATATTTTAGTCCCTAAAACTTGTAAAAGTTATATATTGGTCATAATTGAATAGGCATTGTTTCATGTTGAAATAATTAGATATTTTTTGTTTAATAATGTTTTCTAAGCATGCTGGCATTAAAATATTGATTAAAAAGTTTTCGAACTCCGATTTAGCTTTTGAACTCTGATTATGTTTTCCGATAACGCTCTCTGACCCGGTTCTCTACCATGCCGGGAAGGGGGTGTTACAACATTGCGCTTCTCAGAAGTATTTTTGGGAGCAATTATCTTATTTGGCACCTGGATCAGGTACTCTGTGGGTTCTCGAAGGTGACTTTAACGTTATTCTCTCTCTTAATGAGAGGATGGGAGGCTCGGTTCAACATATTAACGGGAGTAAACCCATTGCGGATTTCTTTTCTCATTCGAGGTTAATCGATTTTTGGTACAAATGACCTTCATTTACTTGGTCTAGGGGTAATTTGCACGAGAGGCTTGACCATTTCCTTGCGAATTCAAGTTGGTTATCACTCTTTCCTGAGTCTCATGTCCTACATCTTGATCGAACAAGATCAGATCATCGCCTGTTAGTTATTATGCTCATTGAGGAGAAGTGTGAGGTTCCTTCTCGGCCTTTTCGGTTTATATCGGCTTGGTAGCAACACCCTGATTTCCACCAAATTTCTTAATTTAACTTGGACAGATGGGGGTTTGGTGGATAATTTGGATATTTTTCATTTCGAAAGCCTCTATGTGGAATAAGCATGTGTTCGATCATATTGGAGAGCAAAAAAAGAGATTGTTAGCTCGTATACGAGGGATCGATCAGACGCTTCTTGTTTCCCATTCGGATTTCCTTGTTCGATTGGGTAAGAGGTTACGAGAAGAGCTTGATAGTCTCTTAGAGCAAGAAGAAAGTTTCTGACAGCAAAATGAGTGTACGCAGTGGGCTCTACATAGGGATCGTAATATAAAATTTTATCATGCATCTACTATGGCTCAGCGTCGTAAGAATGTAATTAGTGCTTTGAAAATTGAAGGCGGGTGTTGGTGTAGTGATCAAGATGAACTCAAGCTTACTGCCATCGATTTCTATAAGAAGTAATTCTCTGCGGGTGGTCCGGACACTTATGGATATGAGACTAGAGGTTGCTTTCCATTGCTTCCGAATGGTCTTTTTAGTGATTTGGCGCGCCCTTTGCTGGATCAGGAAGTGAGGCGTGTGATTTTTTGGATGACCCAGTCAAAGGCCCCAAGTATTGTAAGTTATCCGAGAAGTGTTAGATCAGTAGTTTAGATTTACTAGAAGTCTTATTTAAATTAGGAGTAAGTATTATTTAAATTAAAGATAAAAGTATAGTTTTAATTATATTAAAACTATATATCAACATATTTAAAGGCTTACTTTGTATACATTTGATAATTAAGAATAATAAGAAAACATAGAGAAACACATTGTTCTCTCTGGAATATATCATGTTCATCTTCTTCAAACAACAAATCTTTAACCACCAATCATACACAAACCACCAGTAATCATTGCATCTTCGGCCACCATGGCCTCTTTCTCACATGGTATCATGAGCCAACAATGGTCTTAATGTCGTCACCATTGTTGCCATCTCTAATCTGAAACAGATCGACGACGATCTGATTTTTCAGATGCACATCATTTTTCTTTTTCGCTTCTATCATTAGGCCACGCTCGTTCCTTGGCTTCTCCTTCATTGGAATCTTACATCTCTGGTGAAATTTCTACTCGTTTAATTTTGTTGTTTTGTTCTCTATTTAATGGTTCTATCTTAGCCAATCAAAAAGATAGATGAAAAGGTTATAGTTTGGCCTTAAAAACTATTTGATTTTATCTTAGCCATCCATCCTAAAAGATAGGAAAGAGGTTCTATTTTAACCTTAAAAACTAGATAATATTTTTTAAGGGATTCTACATTAAAGATTCAAGCTGGAACTCTAGTCTGTGTAACTACCAGCTTGAGGGGGAGTGTAGATTCATGTGATCACTTCCTACATCGTTCGCATCAGACCTTTTAGTCAGGAAAGGCATGCTGGAGTCGTCTTTGTATTTCAAATGATGCATCAACCTTCAACAATTGATGCACAAGAACATTATGGTTTTGTCCTCACTTTTCAAATCAAAGACTCTCGAGAACGGGGAGCATTTTTCTCTAAGAAACAACAGAAGAAATATGAGTAGGGCATCACATCCAAGATCCAAGCTGGTGCTCTACTATGTTTGCTCACCAGCTTGAGGGGGAGTGTAAGTTATCCGAGAAGTGTTAGAGGTTGAGGAGGAGTGTAAGTTATTCAAGAAGTGTTAGATCGGTAGTTTAGATTTACTAGAAGTCTTATTTAAATTAGGAATAAGTATTATTTAAATTAAAGATAAAATTATAGTTTTAGTTATATTAAAACTCTATATCAGCCTATTTAAAGGCTTACTCTGTATACATTTGATAATTAAGAATAATAAGAAAATACAGAGAAACACATTGTTCTCTCTAGAAAATATCTTGTTCATCTTCTTCAAACAACAAATCTCTAACCACCAATCACACACAAACCACCATTATTGATTGCATCTCCGGCCACCATGGCCCCTTACTCATAGGTATCGACGGGATTAATGTGGCTTTCTTCTAAGCTAATTGGGATATTTTTGGCAGTGCGGTTTGTTCTTTTGTGAGGAAAGCATTTGTGAAGAGCACTATATTGGAAACTATTAATCGTAGTCCTCTAGTTCTTATCCCCAAAGTTCCTACGCCAGAATGTTTGAGCCAATTTCAGCCAATCAGTCTTTGTTCGGTTCTTTATAAAGCTATAACGAAGATAATTATTAATCGTTTGAAGTCGCTCCTTCCGAGTTAGGTTTCGGATAACCAGACGAGTTTTATGCCAGGTCGGGCCATCACAAATGACATTATTATTATCTAGGAGGTTATCCATTCCATGAGACGAAAGACAGGGAAAAAGGATAGATGACCATCAAAATTGACCTTATGCAAATTACGTGGAATGGGTCTCCTAATGATTCTTTTTCTCATTCACGTGGTATTCGATAAGGAGATCCACTATCTCCTCACTTGTTCTTTTTATGTATGAAATGATTGGCTCAAACTATTCAATTGGAAGTGGGCAGTGGAACTTGGAAACTGTTCAAAACCTTGAAGTTTAGTTAGGTGGTGTCCTACTTATTCTTCGCCGATTATATGATCTTGTTCGCTGAGGCCTCTCTTGAGCAATTACATATGATTCGATTGGTGTTAGAAAGATTTTGTATTGTATTTGGACATAAAGCAAGTATCGCTAAAACTACTATTTTCTTTTCAAAGAACGTTGTGGAAGATTTACGCCTATATTTCAGCTCTACCTTTGGATTCACCGAGGTTTTGGATCTTGGGCGTTATCTTGGGGTTCCTTCGTTGCACAATAGAGTCATCGTGGCTTCTTATGAGTATTTGCTTCAGATGATCAGGTGGAAATTGATTGGATGGAAGGCGAATGGATTATCTATTGTCAAAAGGATTACCCTTGTTAAGGTTGTCCTTATGGCTATACCTCCGTACACAATGTAGGCAGTTTTGCTTCCGAAGAAAATATGCCATGAAATTGAACGACTAGTTCGTTGTTTTATTTGGGGCATCACTACGGTGGGAACTGGTGTACATCTTGTTAAATGAGATGAATTATGTAAGCCGACGTCCTATGGTGCTCTTCGTTTCTGTCACTAAGAGACTCAAAATGAAGCTTATTTTATGAAGGAAGCCTTTCAATTACTGGTCCAACATGATGTGTTATTAATCCGGCTTCTAAAGGACTAAGTATAAATGTGATACTTTGATTCCACTTGGTCTAAATAAGCGAAGTGGCTCTCAGCTATGGAAGGTTCTGGGGGTGGTTTGGAATGATATGCGGGATAATGTTGTTTGGAATATTGGAAATGGTCGTACCATAAAGTTTTAGCATGATCCTTGGTTGGGAGATTTCGGTCCCTTAATTAATTATGTTACCACTAGCATAGGGATGGCTTTGTCACAGGCTTCAGTTGCGGACATGGCTGATTGTACATGTAGTGGTGTTGGGAGGAGTTCCAATCCCTTGTTCCCTAACATATCCTTCTTTGAATTGCAGCCATCAAGGGACCAGTTTCGTGGCAGCCTAATGATTCTATGGGTTGGAAGCATTCAAATGGCATGAGATTCTCGGTGAAAGAAGCCTATAATGTGAGGCTTGGAAACCTTATACATGACAGTGAAACTATGTGGAAGGTCATTCATGTTGGAGAAACAGAGACAAAATAAAAATAAAGACGGCTATAATGAATCAGGAATGTTGGCTTTTCGTTCACACAATAAACAAATACCTAATATGCCTTATATAGGCTTACAATAAGAAATGACTTTGCTGAAATAATAAACCCACGATTACATGACTTCACTAACTCACCCACTAACATGTAATCAACTCTCCACTACTGAAAACACTAACATCTTATGAGTCATCAGAGATCTATTAAAATATGAACTTATACTAAGACCACACAGTAAAAAATAAAATTGCCAATATTACACCACGTGTTTTTGAATCATTCTTCAATACTCCCTTTTGATTCAAATTTGCTAATACCCACCAAAGTTCTAAAGTAGCAGAACTTCTCTTTCGACAAAGCTTTCGTCAGTATATCAGCCCACTGCTAGTGTGTGCTACAATATGTCAGAGAAACCTCCCTCTTCGCAACCAAATCACGAATGAAATGGAAGAGAATATCAATGTTCTTTGTCCTGCTATGAAAAGTCGGGTTCTTCGTCATTGAGATTGTTGCTTTGTTGTCGTAGAATATCTCCGTTGCTCCCTCTTGCTCTTGTTGAAGTTCAGTTATCATTCTCTGAAGCCAAATTGCTTGACACGCTGCCGAAGTTGCTGCAACGTATTCCGCTTCCGAAGATGACAAAGCTACTGTTGCTTGTTTCTTCGAGCTCCAAGTGACAACGCTTGACCCAAGAGTGAATACATTTGCTGAAACACTCCGCCTATCATCCAACGAACTCGCCCAATCGCTGTCCGTGAACCCCCATAGCTTAAAATTTGAAACTTTAGAGTACCAAATACCATACTCCATGGTTCCAACAATGTAGCGCATAACCCGCTTCGCTGCTCTGAAATGATCCCTTGAAGGACATTGCATAAACCTGGAAATTACACCAATAGAATACACAATATCGGGTCGGGTGTGTGTTAGATAAATCAAGCCTCCAACAAGGCTTCTGAATCATTGTGCATCAGCCATCTCTGCGCCATCATCTTACTGAAATTTCTCATTCAAATTCATCGGGGTAGTTGCTGGCTTGCAATTGAGCATGCCGAACTTGTTGAGAAGATCCTTGGCATACTTCCTTTGTGAAATAAATATCACACCATCAACTTGACAAACTTCTAGACCAAGAAAGAAGTGTAGCAAACCTAAATCTGTCATCTCAAACTCATTCTTCATATGTGATTTGAATTCAGTGAGAAGGGATTTTAAGGAACTAGTATAAATGATATCATCAACATAAAGACAAACAATGATGAAATCATTTTTACCTCCCTTTTTCACATACAAAGTAGGCTCGTTTGCACTCCTCATGAACCCGTTTTGCTGAAAATACCCATCAATTTTGCTATACCACGCCCGAGGGGCTTGCTTCAACCCGTACAACGCCTTTGTCAACTTATACACCTTTTCTTCGCTGCCTTCTTTGACAAAACCTTCCGGCTGTCCAACATAGACCTCTTCTTGTCATTCTCCATTGAGAAAGGCTGACTTGACATCAAATTGATAAACCGGCCATTGTCGTTGTGCCGCCAATGCTAGAACAATTCTCACAGTTTCAAAACGAGCTACCGGAGAAAAAGTCTCTTCGAAATCAATACCATGTTGTTGCGCGTATCCCTTCACCACGAACCTAGCTTTGTGCTTCTCTAAACTCCCATCTGCAACAAATTTTGTCTTAAAGACCCACTTTAAGCCGATTGCATTTTTCCCTTCCGGTAAGTCAACCATCTTCCATGTCCCATTCTTCTCAATCGCTGCAATTTCTTCCTTCATTGCTTGCTGTCATTCTTCTTTGCTCGCTGCCTCATCATAACACACCGGGTCTGAGACCATAAGAGCAAATTGACAAGAATTATATATATTAACCAACGATCGGAACTTCCGAGGTGGTGTCTCATCCAATGTTTCATCTTGGCTAGATGAAGAGTGAAAGCTTTGCGGTGTTGATGGAGAACTTGATAGAGGTGTTGAGGTAAGTGACCCCGTCGAGGATCCATCCGAGTTTTCAACCACCGTTTGTGCCCCGTCACTTGCCGATTCACCATCCACCAAAGGAACCACCAAAGGAACATGTTCTTCATTACTTTGCCAAACCCAACTTGCATTCTCATCAAACACTACATCTCTCCTAGTGAGAACCTTGCCATTAAGAGGGTTATACAATCTATATGCTTTGGATTGAGTACAATAACCAACAAAAATGCATTTTTCAGATTTTCCATTAAGTTTTTGACGAACTTGAGAAGGAACCAAAGCATAAGAAATACAACCGAAAACTCTTAAATGACTTATAGTGGGTTTTTTGTTACACCAAGCTTCAAATGGAGTCATGTTCATAACAGCCCTCGTTGGCGAGATGTTCAATAAGTAGACGGAAGTCGAGACCGCCTCTGCCCAAAAATGATTCAGAAGTCCTTTTTCTTGCAACATGCTTCTCGCCATCTGCACCACAGTCTGATTCTTCCTTTCGGCGACCCCGTTTTGCTCCGGAGTGTAAGGTGCTGTCAACTCCCTATGAATGCCATTTTCTTCACAAAAAAACTTAAACTCATTTGACAAGAATTATCCACCTCTGTCACTGCGAAGAGCTTTGATGCATAAGCCACTTTGCTTTTCAACCTTCGCCTTGAAGGCTTGAACTTCTCAAAAGTCTCCGACTTGCTTTCTAAAAAATAGACCCAACTCATACGGCTATAATCGTCAGTAAAAGGCAAGAAATAAAGACTCCCACCAAGAGACTTTGTTTGCATTGGCCCACACAAATCAGCATGAACTAACTCAAGACCCTTCGAGGCTCTCCAAGCTTTCCTGATAGGAAAAGACTTTCGAGTTTGTTTTCCATAAATGCACCCTTCACACACATCAATGGCACTAATTTTCGGTAACCCAAGAACCATACCTCGTTGGTTTAGTAATGACAACCCCTTGATGTTGAAATGCCCGTACCTCAAATGCCAAAGCTTCGAGTCATTTTTTTTGTAGCAGCGAGAGCGAAATTTTCCACATCCGTGACTTCTAGCGGGAACATTTTCCTTTGAGTCATCTTGATTTTTGCCATAACTCGACCTGTTTTCTTATCTTTAATCATACAAGCACCACAATCAAACAAGACAGAGTGCCCATTATCCATTAGTTGTCCAACGCTCAACAAGTTATATCCAATATCGGGCACAAATTGAACATTAGTGAGAATCCTTTTACCATGGCTAGTTTCAATACCCACCGTACCTTTGCCTTCGACTTGTAGCTCCTTCCCATTTCCGAGCTCCACCTTTAACTTTTCTGCCTCGTTAAGCTCCTTGAATATAGACTTCAATCCCGTCATGTGATTCGAACAACCGCTATCTACAAACCACACCTCGGCTTTCTTTTGATCACTCGGTACATGAGCCATGAAAAGTTTACTTTCGCCGGCTCCTGCATTCTCTGATGCTTCATTCCCCGCTATGAAATTGGCTCGCTGATTTTTATACCAACAATCTGCCCTTATGTGACCAAACTTCTTGCAATGGTGGCATTGAATCCTAGCCTTGCTGCTTGTTTGTTCTCCGGGCTGCCTTTGTTCTTCAATTCTGCCGCTTCTTTTTCCGAAACCACGACCTCAACCACGATATCCTCCTCTTCCTCGACCTCGACTTGCCGACCGATCACTGTCGCCATATTTTGGGGCTGAATCCTTCACCTAAAACGCTTTTTCCTCGTTCCTTTCCATTGATCTGTTGATTCTCGACTCATGTGCTTGAAGAGATCCCATTAATTCATTAAATGAAAAAATAGACAGATCCTTTGATTCTTCTATGGCAGCAACTACATGATCAAATTTTGGAGTCAAGCTTCTCAATACCTTTTCCACTACGGTCTGATCCGTAATCGTTTCGCCGTAGGTTCGCATCTGACTGATAATTGTCGTTGCTCGTGACAAAAAATCAGCAATTGATTCTCCATTCTTCATCATCAAGGTCTCGAAGTCTCGCCTAAGTGACTGCAACTTTACCACGAGGACCCTTGAATCGCCTTGGAACTCCTTTTGCAAAATCAACCACGCTTGCTTTGACGTCGTCGCTGCTGCAATTCTCAAGAAAACGCTGTCGTGGACTGCTTGTTGAATGATCACCAAAGCCTTCGAGTCCTTCTTTATGTTCTCCCGCAACTTGCCTTTGTCGTCGGGATCCGCATAGCCTTGTTCCACCAAGTCCCATAAGTCTTGAGATCTGAGAAGAGTCTTCATACGAATGCTCCAAAATGCATAGCCTTCTCCTTTGAAGATAGGAATGAGTGGTTGTGCAGTACCCATAGCATTGCCGTTGCTACCCATCTTTACTCTTAGTGTGTTTACACTCAACTCACTCTCTCGAACCTAGCTCTGATACCAAATCTGTTGAAGAAACAAAGACAAAATAAAAATAAAGACGGCTATAATGAATCAGGAATGTTGGCTTTTCGTTCACACAATAAACAAATACCTAATATGCCTTATATAGGCTTACAATAAGAAATGACTTTGCTGAAATAATAAACTCACGATTACATGACTTCACTAACTCACCCACTAACATGTAATCAACTCTCCACTATTGAAAACACTAACATCTTATGAGTCATCAGAGATCTATTAAAATATGAACTTGTACTAAGACCACACAGTAAAAAATAAAATTGCCAACATTACACCACGTGTTTTTTGAATCATTCTTCAATAATTCACAAATATAAGGGCCTTCAACGTGTTAAAATCTTTCTTTGGCTTGTTTGTTGCAATAAACTATGACTAATGAAGAGCGAGTTCGTCGACATTATGTGTCTGATGCACGTTGCCCTTGCTGCATTTTTCACATTGAAACTGTGAGTCATGTTCTACGGTCTTGCCCGGTAGCGACTTTAGTTTGGTCAGCTCTGGTCAAGCATGATAAGTTGGGTGAATTTCTTACTATGGGGATAAATGATTGAATTCTTAATAATCTCAACAATCACACGTACTTTGCAAGGGAAGCGGAGAATTGAGACTTGATGTTTGGAGCGACTGTCTAGAACATTTGGCTTCATAGGAACGCAGTGGTGCTCGGGTCCGATCTGGATGAGTGCGGGTTTGTGTTGGAGAGGAGTCGTTGGCTACAAGCTGTCTGTACCAAGGCAGTGATCCGTGAGGCCCTAAAGCACCCCGGGTGTTGGTGTTTTGGCCCCGGTGTCGACTGGTTAGAGTGTTTCGCAAGTGTGGTGGCTAAAATTGAATATCGATGGATCCCGCAGGCCAACTAATGGTTCAACTGCTTGTGAGGGTGTCCTCTGAGACCACGAGGGACTATGGATCAGAGGCTTCGCTAAATTCATTGGTACCAATTCGATTTTAGAAGCTGAGTTGTGGGGTATTCACCTTGTTAAGGAAATGGCATGGGATTATGGTTGTCGTCGAATCGTGATTGAATCGGACAGTAGGGATGCCCTTTGTTTGATTGTTCAACAAGAGTCACGAGGGAGGGCTTGTTCCTTGGTTCTCCATATTTTAGAGGCTTCTTGTAGGAGGTAGGAGGTGGTGTTTCAACATATTCTGCAAACCGGCAATAAGGTGGCCGATGGTCTTGCTAGGCACGCCCAGTTTGAGCGCATGGATGGTGTCTTTTACGATGTGTCTCCGCATGAGAGCCTTGATGCCCTTCATGGGGATGGTTTTATTTAGGGTGCTTCCTTTGGTTTATTTTTGTTGCTTCAGTTTGCCTAGTACTTTGTCTTTCATGTCGAGGTTCTCTCGTTGGATTTTTATGTTTATTTTATTAGCACGTGTACTATTTTCTTCTATTTAAGTGTAGGGAAATTTTTAACGAGGCACGTGTTAATATTCCCTTTTTATCAAAAAGAAAAGATATATATAATAGTTGGTAATCATATAAAATATCATAAAAATGATCAAAAGAGAATGGAATAAAGTCAAAAAAAATCCATAATGTTTGATTGGATAATCGCTTTGGTCACTATTCTTTTTCTTGTAACACTTTAACCATCAACGTTTCATTTTTAGTCAAAATTACCCCTACTTAGATGAAAATTGTTAGTTAAAATACTAATGGCAAATGACTTGAAACTACGTGACAAACCTACATGGCAGTGCACGCTGACATATATATTAGTGTCATATAGAAAAATGTGATGACTTAATAGAATGACACACCAGTCAAAAATAATTTTATAAAATTATATAAAATATAAAATTATTTTTTCTGCTGATGTGTCATTTCCTCAAGTCATTTTAAGATGTATATCGTTAGTTGACTAATAATTTTCATTCACAGATGTGTCATTTTGACCTAAAATAAAACATTGACGATTAATGTGCTTAAAAAATAAAAACTAAAATAACTACTTAAGTAAACGTTAAGAACATTTTTTGACATTACGAAAAATAAAATTGGTCCTTACTTACGTGCATGCATATATAACACAACAAAAAACGAAAATAAATAAATTTTCTAATAAGATTTCCACCGCACCATTCCCACTGAATTATATGCCAAAAACTTTAATTTCACTTTTAATTGTTTTCTATATAAAAACGAATATAAAATCAGGTTCCAATCTCCGTTATTTACGCAGTGTAACAATTTATAAGTTTTACACTTTTTTGGAGCTGTATAAATAAAACGAATGTCTAAAACAATATAATATGCGAAGATTATCACTTGGAAGAAAAAATAATGAGTTAATATCATTCATCCATTTTACTCATTTAATGATAAAAGAACACGTAAAATTATAAGTTTTATATGGCGTGTAAGTCCAGACTATAAAAAAAAGGATAACTACCTATTTAGTACCCCACTTATTCATGTTTTTCTATTTTAGTACCCACCTAATTTTTTTAACAAAAATGCACTTAATTTTATCTTTTCTTAACATTTTAGTACCACGCCGTTTAAAATTAACGGAATTAGTGACGTGGACCTATTTTTTAAAAGCCACGTGTTTTTCTCCTCCACCTCAGCTATTCCATGTAAGTTGGCCAAATAAAATAATAATTAAAAAATTTATTAAAATAAAGTGGGGTACTTAAACTTATCTTATCATCAAAATTACCCGACGTTTGCCTTTCTAAGGTTCTCAATTTAGGGGAAATATTTTCTTCGGGAGTTCATTGCTGGAAAAAAAAAGAGAAATCAGATCCGATTAAGATAAGTGGTAGGAGGCGTAGAGAGAAAGGAATACCAAGCCCTCTTTATGGTACGCTATTTTTTGCCACTCTTAATTTAGGGATTCGATTATCAGGCAATTAGGGTTCTTGATTTAGGGGATAATTGTGTATTGAGTTCCTATTAAAGTGGGCAATGGAGTTTTTAGGGTTTAGTGTTTTATTGATTCTTCTACTTAAAGGGACGTTTGTATGATGTCTTTATTAATTCTTATTCTAATTAAGGTTCTTGATTTAGGGGACAAATATGTAAATTTGTTTTGATGGTAAAAATTTAGAATGTTGATACGTTATTGATTCTTCTAGTTTGTCTTTTACTGTTTAGGGTTTGTTTATTACTAATATTATATTGTCATGTTGGTAGAATTTGCATGCACTGTCTTTAATTTTAGATGGAGTGGTACAATGTCTTTATTAATTGTTGTGTAGGATTTGTTTACTACTATTTTTTCTGGAAATCTCGTATTTTAGTTAGTTTATTCATTCTTCTAAAAGTGTTTCACTGAATATTAGTCATGTGGGTAGAATCTGTAACTGTTCATTTGACATATTTAACTATTGTTATTGAACTATGTGTAAGTCTATTTGTTTGCTTTTTTTATTTGTTTGGTGCTTTCACACATGCATAGAAAATTAATTTAGTTTTGTATGTCATGTGCAGCTGCAAATTTAACCAAATTTACGCTTGTTATGCATTATGGTGGATATTTTCTCAAATCAGGTTCTGGAAAATATACTAGAAAAAAATTGAGTATTTTAATTTTTGTGATGTGGATGATATGTCTATGTTTGAGCTGGTAGATATCGTTCACAATTTAGGGATGAGAAATGTTGTAAAACTTTTTAGGATTGCATCAGATGGTTCACACAAGATATTACACGTATCTAGTGATATTGATGTTGTGAACATGTTAGCTGATCTACCTAGAACCCATCATATGCACTTATATATGGTTGAACAAGAATTTGAAAAACAATCTCAAAATGAACCTGAATTTAAACCTATTTTTGAACAATCTAAAATTGAACATGTGTTTGAACAATCTGAAATTGAACCTGCGTTTAAACAACCTGAACCTGAACCTTAAACTAAACAACCTAAACCTGAACCTCAAGCTGTTAGTGAAGCCACCATAGAATCTGAACCTAAACTTCAAACTGAACAACCTGAACCTGAACCTCAAGCTATTAGTGAAGCCACCATGAAATCTAAACTTGAACCTCAAAATAAACAACCTAAACATGAACCTCAAATTGTTAGTGAAACTACTATAGAATCTGAACCTGAACATGAACTAACACTTGATGAGTGTGATGACTCTGAAGATCTTGACTATAATGGTTCTTCTGAGTCTGAATCTAAAATATATAGATTTGATGATAGTAATTTTTCAGTTGAGGGTGTGTCTCAATTTTGTGTTGATGTTGAAATAGATTTTGAGAAAAATTTTAGGACAAAACTTAGTGCTGGGAAAAGAAGGGTAGAGACTGAGTTTGACAATGATGTTTTTGACTCATTACACAGTGTAGATGAGTCAGATTCAGGTTTTGATACTTAGAAGAGAATAAGGTTTTCAGAGTTTAACTCTGCAACTGACGTGGACAATCCTGAGTTGAAGGTGGGCATGCTCTTTAGTAGTAGGGAAATTTTGAAAGAGGCAATAAAATATTCAATTTACAGAACAAGTACAAAATCAAACTGAAGTTTAATGATAAGAGAAGAATTAAGGTAGTTTGTAAACATAGATGTCCATGGGTGTTATGGGCATCAAGATTGAACCCCAAAGATCCCTTAGATCATACTCGACAGATCAAAACATTAAAAAGTGAGCACATTTGTAGCAAGAAATTTAAGAATATAAACCTGACAAGTAAGACCATAGCTAAAAATATTTACATTTGTTTGTGGCTGATAAAAACTTTAAACCTGGTGCACTTAGAGAAGTTGTAATGCATGACTATGTTTTTCCTGTGCCCGTAAGCAAGTGTTATAGGGCAAGGGACTTTGCAATTGAAATCATTGAGGGCAAACACAAATCCCAGTATAATAAGTTGTATGATTACCTAGCAGAACTGAGTTTGAGTGATCCTGGCACAAATACTGCCTGTAAACTGGATGATAGAGTTTTTGAGAGAGTATATGTTTACTTGCAAGCATGTAGGCCTATTATTTGTCTTGATGGCTGCCACCTTAAGGGAAACGACTAGGGTCATATCTTGGATGCTGTTGGGATTGATGTCAATGATTGCATCTATCCAATTAATTTTGTAGTAGTTGACCGTGAAAATCACTCTTCATGGTCTTGGTTTCTTGAAATTCTTGCTCAAGATTTGGGGCTGACAAACTGATACAATGTGTCATTCATGACAGATAAACAAAAGGTAAAATTTAACAACTTATTTATTCAACTTTCACTTATTTAATATCATTATTTCTAACTTAACAAATGCTTATCTTCTATGTGTAGGGACTGGTTGAAGTATTAGCAGAATTGTTCTCTCATTCTGAGAGTAGAACATGTGTCAGATATCTATATATGAACTTCAAGTTAAAGTTTACTAGAAAATCATTGAAAGATGCTTTGTGGAAAGCTGCAAGTGCGACCTACATGAGGGAATATGAGGTAACTTTAGCTGAAATGAATGCTCTGTCAACTAAAGCACATGACTAGTTAGTGGAGAAAGACCCAAAAAATTGGTCGAAATCACACTTTTCTTGTAACAGTAAATGTGATATGCTCCTCAACAATTTTTGCGAGTCTTTTAACAAGGTATTGGACATTCAAATTTTTACATCTCTTTTAAACATTAATTTACTTGTTAATTGATAGTAAATATGCTTTGAATTTTTACAATTCATACTTGATGCAAGAGATAAGCCCATTATAACCTTACTTGAAATCATTCAACCAAGATAATGCAAAGGATTGCTAAGAAGAAGGTTGAAGCTGATAAATAAACTACAACTATTGTTTGTAATGCTTCAAGTGTTACTAAGGCCATATCCCACATTGGTTGGGAAAATGGTTAGTGAAGGGTATTTATACACATGCTTCCTCCCTCCCTTGTTGAGTGGGAAAGAACAAGGGAAGTCCTCGCGCGCCGCCGCCGCCGCCGTCCGGCCCGCTTGGCTCGGGCTCGGGCTCGGGTAACACGTGTCTTTGACACGTACACGCGTGGTTCTATTCTTTTTGGAGAAAATTCGTATGGAATTTTCTTAAGAACAAAAGATTATATGTGAAAGAATTTTTTCTTATTTATAGGCTTTTGAGAAAACTGTTCGAATCAGGATTTATTTAAATTCATATCTGAACTGCAACGTTCAGCATAATTGTTTGATTCGAACGTTTTGATTCAGCTTTTCCAGTACAGCTTATTCGAATATGAACAGTCTGTTTAATGGATGAATTTAGACTGTTATTCAGTCAAATTCAAGGTGTAACAGCACTGTTTATTGCATGGTTATGGAGGCTGTTACAGCATAATTGTTTTTGCTGTTATACAGAATTAATTCTGTAATAATTTGGACAGTGAAATGTCTTTTATGACCTTGATGTCCAGCCTATAAATAGAGGTGTTGCATACACCATTTGATAAAAAAACACATTACAAATACATCTATTCTCTCTGTTTCCTCTATTGTTTGTTCGAGCAGTACCACTGTTGTTCACTCCGGAGTCGAGTGTACGGTTCTTGGAGCGTCCGTGTGCACCTCGGGGGACATTCTGCCTGTGAAGCGACTACACTGTTCGGGGCAGTTTTATTTCTAAGGCAGTGGCCACCATACCACGACACGGTTCACATTTTTGTTACTGTTTTTTATAATTACCAGTCAGTGCTAACAGCCGGTTTTGCAGTTCAATTTTACCAACAATTTAGAAACAAAACTATTCTCCGATTCTGCAAAATGGCTTCTTCATCCGCACTACTAAGCAAGCTCATTCCCGACCTTTCCAAACTCGATGCATTGGATGGCAGCAACTATCGAAGGTGGTCCCAGCGCATCTTGATTTTCTTTGAGCAATTGGACCTCGACTATGTGCTGCTCAACGAACCACCAGTTGCTCCACATACCGTTGCTGTTCCTACCGATAACCAAGGGCAAATTGATGCTACCGTCGATGCCCTTGTTACTGCCAGCTTTGCCAAATATGAGAAGGACAACAAGATGGTCCGTGGCCATCTCCTAAGTCACATGTCCAACAAATTATTTGACATGTACCTAAAGGAGAGGAGTGCAAAGGCGATATGGGATTCCTTGGACACAAAATATGGCACCGATGATGCGGGGATCAAAAATTATGTCGTGGGCGAATGGTTGAAGTTCCAGATGACTGACAACAAGCCCATCATGGACCAAGCCCATGACTACGAGAATCTTGTCTCGGACATCATAGCAAAAGGCAAGCAGATGTGTGAGGTTCTGCAAGCAAATGTCCTTATCGAGAAGTTGCCAAAATCTTGGTCCTATTATCACAACTCCCTCAAGCACAAGAAAAGGAACATACCACTTCAGGAGCTGATCGGTCACATGAAAATCGAGGAGGCCAACCGTTTGAAAGATAAGGTTACGAACAACTTTAGTCACTTATCTTTTAAATCTAACACAGTTGAGTCTAGTGGTGCTTCAGGGTCCAAAAAGCCCTTTAAGAAAGGCCCTCAGAGCAAAAAGCCCAAACCACAGAAGACTACCAACTTCAAGAAACCGGTCAAGGCTAAGCCCGACGTGAAAACCATGAAGTGCTATGTGTGTGGGCAAGCTGGCCACAAGGCGTACCAATGTCAGCACCGTTTGGACCGCCAGAACGAGACTAGACCACACATGCATGTGGCGGAGGACATGGATGATGACGTCATAGTCGCGGTGGTTTCGGAGGTCAACCTTGTAGAGAAGAACACCGAGTGGGTCGTGGACACTGGAGCTTCTCGACACTTCTACGCAAAGAAGGAGCTCTTCACCGAGTTCGAGGACGTGAAAAATGGTGAACGTGTGTACATGGGGAACTCCAGCAGCTCTCAAGTGATGGGCAAAGGCAAGGTTTTACTCAAGCTGACTTCCGGTAAAACTTTGGCCCTTAACAATGTCCTATATGTGCCTGCCCTGCGTAGAAATTTGATCAGTGGTGGCCTCTTAAATAAGGCAGACATTAAGTTAGTTTTTGAGGCAGATAAACTTGTACTTTCCCGTAATGGTGATTATGTCGGGAAAGGTTTTTTAAGCGGAGGTTTATTTGTCATAGAAACTCAACTTAATGAAAATAATAAAGCTACCACTTCTGCTTATATTGTTGAGTCTGTTGATATGTGGCATGCTAGATTAGGACACGTAAATATTCAATCCCTAAAGAAAATGATGAATATGAATATTTTGCCTAAACTAGACATAACAAACTATAATAAATGTGAAGTTTGTGTAGAAGCCAAGCATGCAAAACCTACCTTTAAAAATGTTTCTAAAAGAAAGACTGAACTGTTAGAACTTATTCATACTGATCTAGCAGACTTTAGAAACACTGAAAGTAGAGGAGGAAAACACTACAACATAACTTTTGTAGATGACTTCTCTAGGTATACAAAAGTTTATCTCCTAAGAACTAAAGATGAAGCTAAAAATTTCTTTCTTATTTATAAGGCAGAAGTTGAAAATCAGTTAGATAGGAGAATAAAACGTGTTAGGTCTGATAGAGGTGGTGAATATGAATCTAATTTTCTAAAAGAGGTTTGTGAGACGAATGACATAATACATGAAACTTCAGCCCCTTATTTTCCTCAACAGAACGGTATAGCCGAGAGGAAAAACAGAACTTTAAAAGAGATGATGAACTCATTGTTGATAAGTTCTGGGTTGTCTGACAACATGTGGGGGGAAGCCATTCTATCGGCTAATCATATTCTGAACCGAGTACCTCATAAGAAAATTGATTCTACCCCATACGAATTATGGAAAGGGTATGCCCCAAATTTACAATACCTGAAAGTGTGGGGGTGTTTGGCCAAAGTGGGGTTGCCAGACTTCAAGAAGTCCACCATTGGACCTAAGACCGTGGATGCAGTGTTTATAGGCTATGCTTCTAACAGTGTCGCATATAAATTCATGACTTTACAAGACTTCTCTATTTGTGAATCTAGGGATGCTGTTTTCTTTGAAGAAATCTTTCCTCTCAAGAAACCTAGATTAAATGTTGAAACACAAATAGAAAACTTGCCATCCACTTCTTCTAGTGTGCCTGTTAGGTCTTCTCAAGAGATTGAATTTGAGCCTAGAAGAAGTAAGAGACAAAGAGTTGAAACCTCTTTTGGACCAGACTTCATAACTTCCTTTATTTCTGATATAAATGATTTAGACACTCTTTCTGATCCTATTGCTCAAGCTTATTTGTTAGATAAGGATCCTAAAACTTACGAAGAAGCTATACGATTTATTGATGCTAGTTTCTGGAAAAGCGATATATAAGATGAACTAGAATCAATAATGTCTAATCATAGTTGGGAATTAGTTGACTTGCCTAGAGGATTTAAAACCATCAACAGTAAATGGGTCTTTCGAAAGAAACTTAGACCAGATGGTTCTATCCAAAGGTATAAGGCAAGGCTAGTAGTCAAAGGGTTCACTCAAAGATTTGGTCAAGACTTCTTTGATACTTACTCTCCTGTCACAAAAATCTCAACGATCCGTGCATTGTTTGCACTAGCCTCCATTCACAAGTTGCAAGTACATCAAATGGATGTAAAGACTGCATTTTTGAATGGGGATCTAGATGAGGAGATCTATATGGAGCAACCTCTTGGCTTCGAGGCGCCTGGTATGGAAGGCAAAGTATGTAGACTTAAAAAGTCATTTTATGGCCTGAAGCAAGCTCTTAAACAGTGGTATGAGAAATTTCATAAAACTATTCTTAGTTTTGGTTTTGTTGTGAATGGTTCAGATGCATGCGTGTATTCGAGGATGTTTGGTACTGATTGTGTCATCATAAGCTTATATGTTGACGACATGTTGATTTTCAGTACTAACATTGAGTCCATTAACAAAACAAAAAGTTTCTTGTCCACTAAGTTTAAGATGACTGACTTGGGAGAAGTCGATGTAATCTTAGGAGTCAAAGTAATCAAATCTGAAAAGGGATTTTCTTTAAGTCAGACACACTATATCGAGAAAGTGTTAAAGAAATTTGACAGTTTTGATGTCGTCCTTGTTCGAACTCCTTATGACTCTAGCATACATCTCTTTAAGAATAAAAGAAGTAGCGTTTCTCAAATGGAATATGCCAAAATAATTGGAAGTCTGATGTTCTTAATGAACTATACTCGGCCAGATATTGCCTATGCTGTTAGCAGACTCAGTAGATATACTCATAACCCTAGTGGTGAGCACTGGGTTGCTCTTAGACGCTTACTTAAGTACCTTAAGGGTACTATGGACTAGAGACTTGAGTTTGTTGGCTTTCCTGCTACATTAGAAGGATATTGTGACCCCAACTGGGTCTCCGATAGTGATGAAGTAAGCTCTACGAGTGGGTATGTATTTACTTTGGGAGGAGCAGCAATTTCTTGGAATTCTTCAAAACAAACTTGTATTGCTCGCTCTACTATGGAGTCAGAGTTTATAGCTCTTGACTTAGCTGGGCAAGAAGCTGAGTGGCTAAGGAGTTTGTTAGCCGATATTCCGTTGTGGGGAACTCCGACTCCTCCTGTTTCCTTGTTGTGTGATTCACAAGCTGCGATTTGTGTTGCCAAGAGTCAAGTTTACAATGGTAAAAAGAGACACATTCGCATAAGGCATGAATCTGTTAGACAGTTAATAAGGAATGGAGTACTCTCTTTAGAGTATGTGAAGTCGGAAAGAAATCTAGCAGATCCGCTTACCAAAGGGTTAAGTGGGAAATTGGTCCTAGATTCGTCGAGGGGGATGGGTCTAAAGCCCATTGGTTGAGGAATTCATGGTGGATACCCAACTTAGTTATCTAAGTTCAATGTGGTCAAACGAAACCATGGAAAGACTCATAGTGTACATTTCTCACTGCCTATCCCTATGACGAATGATGTACATGTCCATGTTGAGTACTATTACTCTTAATAAATTCATAGCCCATGTTTTGGGTGGTCTTTGTGAGAAAGACTTGATGAATTTACCGAATCATGGTTGAATAATTATTCTTAATAAGTTCATAACACAAGTATGCATGTGTTGTCCTATTGAGAAGGACAAGATGAACTTACCGCCAGAAAAGGTTGAGTTTCAAGAAACTCTTAATGAATTCAAAGTTTGAATGATCCTATTGAGAAGGACATTTTGAATTCACCGATAATGAGGTTGAATATTTATTCTTAATGATTTCTTATCCCAAGACTGGGTGGTTCATTTTAAATGGACTTGAAGAAATCACCATATGTCTATAAGAGGTTGAGTCATTACAAATGGTTCTTAATTATTTCATAGCCCGATTTCAGGGTGGTTTATATCGAGATAAACTTGATGAAATAACCTATGTAAGTGAGAAGGATTAGCCACCTTCTGTGAAAAATGTTAGGTCGTTTTTCTAAAAACACTTACTAGAATCCTGAGGGTAAGATGGCCAAATATACACTTGTGTATCTATATCTTACACATCGAGAACTTCGGTGGATGAAGGAGTTAGTTGTGTGTTATGAGTTTACCCACATCTTAGACAATTCAAGACTAGTTTCACTTATCTAAGAGAAGGATCGCTCATCATCACTATGTACTAGTTCAAGATACGTTCACTAGTGCTTAAGCAACTAATTCCGCTATTGCTCGTCTGAGGAGGTTTGTGTTTGAGATACAGATGAATTCTTTCGCATTAGTGGGGGGAATGTTGGTAATGCTTCAAGTGTTACTAAGGCCATATCCCACATTGGTTGGGAAAATGGTTAGTGAAGGGTATTTATACCCATGCTTCCTCCCTCCCTTGTTGAGTGGGAAAGAACAAGGGAAGTCCTCGCACGCCGCCGCCGCCGCCATCCGGCCCGCTCGGCTCGGGCTCGGGTAACACGTGTCTTCGACACGTAAGCGCGCGGTTCTATTTTTTTTTGGAGAAAATTCGTATGGAATTTTCTTAAGAACAAAAGATTATATGTGAAAGAATTTTTTCTTATTTATAGGCTTTTGAGAAAACTGTTCGAATCAGAATTTATTTAAATTCATATCTGAACTGCAACGTTCAGCATAATTGTTTGATTCGAACGTTTTGATTCAGCTTTTCCAGTACAGCTTATTTGAATAAATTCGAATATGAACAGTCTATTTAGTGTATGAATTTAGACTGTTTTTCAGTCAAATTCAAGGTGTAACAACACTGTTTATTGCATGGTTATGGAGGCTGTTACAGCATAATTGTTTATGCTGTTATGCAGAATTAATTCTGTAATAATTTGGACAGTGAAATGTCTTTTATGACCTTGATGTCCAGCCTATAAATAGAGGTGTTGCATGCACCATTTGATAAAAAAACATTACAAATACATCTATTCTCTCTGTTTCCTCTATTGTTTGTTCGAGCAGTACCACTGTTGTTCACTCCGAAGTCGAGTGTACGGTTCTTGGAGCGTCCGTGTGCACCTCGGGGGACATTCTGCCTGTGAAGCGACTACACTGTTCGGGGCAGTTTTGTTTCTAAGGCAGTGGCCACCATACCACGACACGGTTCACATTTTTGTTACTATTTTTTTATAATTACCAGTCAGTGCTAACAGCCGGTTTTGCAGTTCAATTTTACCAACAACTATTTGTCCAAAGATTCAGCAAAAGTTAGATGTTTCCATTAAAATGTCTATTAGGTAAAAATACTACTTGTTATTTGATAATAAATTGCACGTGCTTTCAAATTTTAAGTTGCATGTGATATTACATGTGTTTAATTTGAAACATAAAATATTAGATATAGATGTTGGAGCACTAATGCTAGTGGTTTTAAGTTCCAAGTTGCATGTGGACCACACACCCAACATGCAATGGACTTGGAAAAGCATACTTTCTCATGAAGAAAGTGGCAATTATCAAGTAAATTTTTTCTAAATTTTATTTTTTTGTTATTTATTTACTTACTAACTCGTGTTTTATCATAGGGATTTCATGCAACCATGTTGTTTCATCAATATTTTTCATCGATCGAAGACATGATGAATTCGTAGATCAGTGTTACAAAATAAGCACACAACAAGCAATATACAGTCTATGATTGAACATATTAGAAGTTTAAATCAATGAACTCTAGATGAAACTTGCATGTCGATCTTACCTCCAGTCTTAAGATGACCCCCTGGCAGACCTAAAAAGAATAAAAAAAAAAGAAGCTGATGAAAGATGTGATCATACTGAAAAGGTTGGAAAGAAAGGGTTGAAGATGACTTGTACCAAGTGTGGTAAATCAGGACACAATGTCAGGACTTGTAAAGGTTTAATTGGAAGAAATAATCGACTGAATCGTCGTCAAACTCAACCATCAATAGGTAACTTTTTTGTTCGTCCTCAAACTCAACCACCAAGAGATAACTCTTTTATTCATCCTCAAGCCCAACCATCAAGAGGAGAAAAAATTCCTAAACTGCCAGTGAGTATTAATGCCTCCTTTATGTTCTACAACCTCAATTTAGTTCTTTTAATATCATGTTATGCTACTAAATTGTATGTGTTTTTATACAAGTTAAGAGACCCTTTGGGGGAATTAGGAAAAAAGTTATAAATCCACATGTTTTTCATCACTAAAAAACTTCAACACAACCATCACCAGTCAATATAGTTAGATGGATGTTGAACACTAGAGAAAGTTCAATGAGCCAACCCACACCAACTACAACTACAAGTTTAGATGAATGATCAATGAGTTAATTAAGTTGTGGGAATTCGAAATTTTTTTGTGTTTTCTTTTGCACATTCACAAGTGTAGGTTGGACATTAAATTTGGTTTTTTGTTTGGTCAACATTGGCAATGTAGTTTCTGCTAATTAATTTTATTTTGTGATTTGGCTTGTGAATGTGATGTAAATTGGAACAAGTTGTTACTAAACTGGCTTAACAACTTGTACCATTTTTTTGTGTATGCACATTGTTAGAGAATTGGAAGTTAATGAAAGTTATGAAATTTACTAACTTTTGCCAATTAAGTTAATTGTTAGCAAATTGTCATATTTTTTAATTGTTAAGTCAAATTATGTATGCACATTTTTTGATGTATGCACATTGTTGGAGAATGTGTGCACATTATTATCAAATTATGTAAGTCAAATATGCATATTTAACCATAACAAAATATTAACATTTTATAAAATTTCAAATACATTAACAAACACAAGGTTCAACAACAACCTAAACAAAAATCTCCACCCTTACCTCAAAAGATGGCAGTTTTGTCATAAACCAGAAATTTCAACAATTTTTCCAAAAGATTACAATTATCCCTAAACCAGCAACACCAACTGAACTATCCCAACCATTTTTCACCCCCTTCACTAAACATTAAAACGCTAAATATGCACAAAAGGCAAGATAAATAATCCAAATGATTCGCTCATTCTTCCTTGTTTTCTCCATTGCTCCCTTCGATTTTAATAAACCAACAATTACAGCTCTTGGACGATCAGGTATTTCAGTATCAAACCACCTGAAAAAACGACAATTTCTTGTTTTTTTCTAAAAATTAGGCACCCTAAAAACCTTCTATCAAGATTTTTTTTTGTCCAAGATGTTCTCAACGCAGTTGGAACACCACAATGACAAAAAGGATGGGATTTGTTGTCTCCATTTGCTCCAACTTCAGCTCTTTCATCTACGTCTTCAACCTTGCTTTCTCCAGTCGGAATTTTGTTTGGTCTGAGAAATAAGAAGTAGATTTCCATTTTTAATAAAACTTTTAATTATTATTTTATTTGGTCAACCTACATGAAATAGCTGAGGTGGAGGAGAAAAAGTGTGTGGCTTTAAAAAATAGGAAAAATAAGTCCACGTCATTGGTTCCGTTAATTTTAAAAGGCGGGGTACTAAAATGTTAAGAAAAAATAACATTAGGTGCATTTTTGTTAAAAAAATTAGGTAGGTACTAAAATAGGAAAACAAGAATAAATGGGGTACTAAATAGGTAATTATCCCTAAAAAAGTATACATTATATATGTTTTCTTTTGGGAAAAAAAGAACTTGATTCCTGCTAAATTTGTTAGTCAATGGGTGAAAAGAGAGGAGATTCTCCATTAACACATTGATTACTTTATACATTGGTGATTAAATTTAATGACACATTAGATGCATGTTAATAACTGGAAACAAAATAATACCACTTGTCATGATATTCCATTCCCATCCTTTAAGTAACGTGTATTTATTAATGAGAGATATGCTGGGTTTCTTTTTGCCCATTTGATATACAAGACTTTGCCCTGATAATCTGGATCGATCTGCGCTACATGCTAAATTTTGTTGGGTGAATTTTTTAACAGAATTTTTTTGTATACGCAAAACTCGAACATTAAATCTACTTAAACGATATTAAGATGTTTATCATTTGGATCAACACATTAACGTTGGTTTTTAAATATATTTATCAAATTTTAATTAATAAATTTTCATCCATGGAGCGATGAAGAAAATGACGATAAATTTACGGGTCACGTGTTTGATTTTTGTGTAATGATTTTTATTTGTTTTATTTAACAATACATAACAGTATAAAAAATATCCTTATAATATTATCGATAAATAAATATGATTTAACAATAATTTCTCAATTAAATTTAAGTAAGGGTGAATATTGTTAGGGATAAATTTGTTATTATGAGCATTTTGGAGGCTCGAGGTAAATTGAAAAATTAGGCTCTAATAATATTATTTTTTGAGTGCCCTTATTCAAGTAGAGTTTGCGAAGCCATTCTTCATGCTTACCGAATCACCAAAATTGTTCGTGGATGGGATGATGAGATGCATTGGGCAATTACATGTCTCAAAGGCAAATCACTCTTAGTTACTATTCTTCGATTGGCCACTTTAGGGGATTGACAAATAGTTCAGATAGAGTTTTTTTAAAGTATTCATGATATTGTTAGAATCCGACTACATGGGAAAAATATTAATAGACTAAATAATGCATGTACTTTGATTTGTACAGAGTGGGGCCTGATATGATTTTGTACAGACATTTTATACGTGCTACATAGCAGTTTGCTGCTTCTTGGGTAATAAAATTACAATTATCCAAAAAATATTTAAAAAGTTTTGAATTTTAAGAATAATCCCATAATAATAAATATTGGGAAAAGTTGAGCCTCTAATAACAATTATTTAAAACTTTTGGCCCCGATAAAAATATTAAAAAATGAATTTAAGAGTAGGCCCCTAATAACAGTTATTGAAATAATAATAATTTTAAGTGTATGCTCATAATAACAAATATCATGAAAAAAAATGAGCATCTAATAACAAGTATTTTTAAAAAAATTGGGTCTCAAATAACAAGTGTTAAAAAAATTGGATCCATAATAACAAATATTAAAAAAATAAATTTTAAGAGTATGTTCTAATAAGAAATATCAGGAAAAAATAAGCCACTAATAAAAAATATTTAAAAAATTGGGCATCAAATAACAAGTATTGAAAAAATTGGACCCCTAATAACCAAAATATTAAAATGAATTTTAAGAGTAGACCCCTTATTTACAAATATTTAAAAAAATTGACCCTTCAATAACAATTATTGAAAAAAAAAATAAGTCACAAACATTAAAAAAATGAAGCCTTAATAATAAATATTAAAAAAAAAAGAAAAAACTAAACTAGAATATGAGAAAATATCATGCTATCATTCAAATCTCAATTATGATACTAAAGTTCATTCATGTTTAGACTAAACAACAATTTTATTAGGGATTGTAGACTCCTTTAATAAATATTTAAATTTAAAATTATATATATATATATATATATATATATATATATATAATTAAAAATATAAATAATGGGTCGGGTGGGCAGTGGGTCCTGGGCGGGCGCCCCTCCTGTCCACCCTCAGGGCCGACCCTGACTATACAGTCAGTGTAAAGAAACATTTACACAAGCATGCATATTTTCAAATTAAATTTTAAAATTTAAATTTTAACCCTAAAACTCTAAATTCTAAACACTACCACCTAAACTCCTAATTTTTAAACTCTAAACTACTAAATAACTCTGCTCGTAAAACTTTATTTTTCACTGCCAGCATATATGATAATCCTTTAATAATAATATAGATGATGGAATTACAATTACATGTTATATAAGTATAATAATAGTGAAAGGATTAATAATTATAGTATATCTAAACCTAAAATAAATTTGAACTAACAATTGTAACATAGATTATGGTAAAAATTAATCTTAAATGCTCAAGGTTTCAAATCTCCAACACAAGCTCACGACCAATTAGGGGGGAAACGTTGTAGGGAGTAGTGGGTTGTGCCCTAAAAAATATTAAAAAATTTAGGGTAATCTTCACAAATAGTCACTTTCGTTTAGGGTTTGTTTTACTTTAGTCACCGGAATTCAAAATACATCATTCTCACCACGTACGTTTCAAATCATTTCTGTTTTAACCACTGGGCTGTTAGTCTCCGTTAGTGGCCTAACGGGCAGCTGACATGGCCGTGAAAAAATTAAAAATAAATCCACGTGTATTATACACGTGGAATAGACATGTTTAAATTAAAACACCTTGTCTATATAACCCCTTTCACTTTAATATCTAACCCTAAATCAATTTGTTCCTCTTTTAACTCATATTTTTCATCTTTTTCTACCTATTGTCGAAATCAACGGAGACTAACAGCCCAATCATCCGACCGGTTCCTCGGCATTTACCCCCATTCGCCGCTCTCCAACAACCCTTCCCAATCTTCCTCCGTCGCGGAAGAGCTCAGTGAAGATGATATTTTCTTATCCGGTGACTTCTCCGACTAATCCAATGGCTCCAATTCCGCCGCCGGCCTCCCGAATTTCCACCCCCAAAAAACGTCTCCTTCCTCCACTCCCTTTAACCATAAATCCTTCCCTCACTCCGAGAACTTTGGAATCCTTGCTGCCATCCGCGACCCTTCACGCCCCCAATCCCATTTTTACCAAAAGCCCTCAATTTCCACGTCGGCATCGTCTTCCTCCTCAGTCACTTCAGCAGCTTCCTCCGCTCGTTCAATTCCTTCGATTCCTAAACCTCCACAAGAACGAATCCCGGTCGTTTCGTCTTCATCTTCTTCTTTAGGAAGGTTTCATCAATCAGCGCCTGTTAACGTGCCGATGTTAGCGAAGCCGATGAGGAAAAAGCTAGATTTTGACGATTACTACGACATGGAGCTGGAGGAAGAGGGGGAAATGTTGCCACCTCATGAGATTGTGGCCAGGAGCTTAGCGCAGTCCCCTGCATTGGCTTGTTCAGTGCTTGAAGACGTGGAGAGAACCCTAAAAGGAAGGGATCTGAGGCAGGTAAGGAATGTTGTTTGGAGACAAACTGGGTTCCTTGATTAATTGAAGAAGGATATTGTGTTTTGGATTTTTCCCCTATAAAAGGGGTTAGGTATGAGTTAAAAGAGGAACAAATTGATTTAGGGTTAGGTATTGAAGTAAAAGGGGTTATATAGACAAGGTGTTTTAATTTAAACATGTCTATTCCACGTGTATAATACACGTGGATTTTTTTTTAATTTTTTCACGGCCATGTCAGCTGCCCGTTAGGCCACTAACGGAGACTAACAGCCCAGTGGTTAAAACAGAAACGATTTGAAACGTACGTGGTGAGAATGATGTATTTTGAATTCCGGTGACTAAAGTAAAACAAACCCTAAACGAAAGTGACTATTTGTGAAGATTACCCAAAAATTTAAGCTGAAATAATAGTAAAATTGATATTTTTGTCATAAAAATATATAATTTATTATTGTCCCAAATATTTAATTTTTTTTAAATAATTCCTCCTACAAATAACGTTGAGTTCGATCACTACAATCAATATAATATTATTAGGGGTGGATGTCAAAAAATTGTGGGGATTCGAACCAACGGGTATGTGGAATAACTGAAATCATTACCCACGGAGACGGAGACGAGAAGTTTTATCACCGAAGCTCAAATGGTGATGGGGACGAGGATTGCTATATCCGAACCATAACCGTATAAATAACTGGGGGATCCCCAAAAAATATCTGCAAAGGTCCCGATATTTTACGAGATTTAAAAAATGTATATACTTATTTATTTATATACCCCTAATATATGTATCTTAATAAAAAATCATAGCTATATTATTCTCCGTTTAACTTTCTCTCAAACCTAGCCACACTTAAGTTTCTCAACATGTTTCTATCTTAGTTTTTAGATATAAGTTAAAACCCTCGTCTAAATCTTCCCCAACACAACACCCTTTTAATCTTCACCATCTCGTAACTGCTTCCAATCGAAGTATCCAAACTTAATATTTTAAACTGAATTGGTCATTTATTTTGGTCAGTAAAATAGTAATTTTATTTAATATTTTAGACATGTGGATTTCTCGAAAACCGTCGAGATCCGCGCGAGAAGGGTATGAAGACAAAAAATTCTTAAATCATTTAATAGGGTTTCCCCGAAATCGTAACCACAAATATTAGAGACGGAACGAAAAATGTAAAACCATGCCTACCCCACCCGATTCCCACCCCTAAACATTATCTTCTTAAAATCAATTTAAATGGCATAATTCCATATTATTTTTAATAGAAGATGAGCATCAAAGCTATATGGTTATTATATATCCACGGTGGATATATTCTTTAAAAAGATTGTAATATATTAAATAATATAACGTGGGATCCCCATCCCTCATCTCTACACTCGCAATAAGGCCTCAAATAACCTATATATAAACCCTAAAATCCCATAACCCCATGCAACCCATTCCCAATAGATTTTCAAAACTTGTTGTATTAACTAATAACTAAGTTTTTCTCTCTTTTTTCATAAAACAAAATGAGTGGTGTTTGGGTTTTTAAGAACGGTGTAGATTGTCTCGTCGAAAACCCGGCGGCGACGACGAAGAGACCATCAAAGCCAAAATCAAAGAACAAAGTGCTTGTTTTCGTTCCTTCAGGTGAAGTTATCGATTTCTATTCGATTCTCGAAGCTAAGTTATCGTCTTTCGAGTGGGAAAGGTATTACGACGGCGACCCCGATTTCCTTCGGTTCCACAAAAGCTCCTCTATGGATTTGATCTCTCTTCCCAGAGACTTTACCAAATTCAACTAGATTTGCATGTACGACATTGTCCTAAAAAACCCTAACATGTTCCATGTTAGGGATATATGATTATATTGTATCAGAAGCATATCCAGTACTGATGTCCATCTTTATGCTTATATCTATGGTGTGGGGTTTGGTATTTAAAATAAAACTGGGTTGTGGTTGATTAGCAGCTAATCCTTAAGAAGATAATAAGTGATTGAGATCTTTGCTAGATGTGACTTCACTTAATTTGTCATCTCATCCTTTTATGATTTATCAATGAAAAATTTGGTGTTTCCTTTTCGGGTTGTAGAATTATGGTTTGTTAATTTATAAATTGTTGGGATGTTAAAATGGTTTTTAAACATTCGTTAGAAAGTGCAATTGGTTGGGAAAGATGAATAAGTGAAACAAAAATCATCCATCTTTTTAGTGTCTCTATGTATGTTCCAACACTAAACAAAATTAAACCTAAACACTAATCTTAAATCCTAAATAACACTAAATCCTAAAAACTAAACCATATACCATAAGTATAAAATCATAACACTACACCTTAGTCTAAACCCTAAACTCATTTTTTTAGTGTTAAAACATACATAGAGGCGCCAAAAAGAGACAAAAGGATTTTTGTTAGAATAAAGGAGAGTGTTTTAAAAATGTCATATCTAAAATTGTTTTTAGTTAATTACACAATATGTTTCCCAAATTTTTGAGCATTCTAATTACACCCTCAAACTATGAAACTCATTTTAAATTGATCCTCTAATTTTTGAACATTATAATTTTATCTTCAAATTATCACTATATCCTATATTATTTAAACTGTTATAAAAATGTCAATTGTCATGTAGACACTATTGATCAGTAACATTAGGGTTTAGGAAAACAACACTTATTTTTGCATTCTTCTTTTGAATGATCCTATGTATTAACATGATGGTTGAATCATTCTATTTTATAACTCGAAAAAATCGACTCGAAAATTTGAATGATTCTATACCAACTCCATAAGACAAACATCTTTCCTACTCTTCATCAGTGATGTTTGAGTGGTAGAACTCTCACCTGCCTCTGTTATCAGGCTTTGGGCCTGTGTTCCAATCATCTCTGAGCCCAACTTGTGAGATAAGCATTAAATAATATAGCCCTATTGCCTGCTGGTGAAGGTCTCATGAGCCCATCAATGGAATTCTAGGTTTAATGATTACTAGGCATCGGGTGATTCAAAGATTTAAGGAGTTTTGTGTAATTTATGAAAATAAAGTCTTTAACTTAAAAAAATAAATATTTGTTGATTTGTTATGTACTTGCTTTGAATACAAAAATAAGTCTAATAAGACTTAAAATCCATAAAGTAAATTTTTTGGTTATCCTTATATACTTTATCACTATACCAGAATTAATCTCTCTTTTCCCTTGCAAGCACTTATCTAAACTCATTTTTAACTCTCTTTTTCTTGAGGCTCTATATTTTCGTTCCTATTGCACATGTCCAAAATCATTCATGATGGTGAGCAAAACTCGACTAAAAAATTGAATTTTTTTCTTTGACTCGAATTTCATGAACTTGAATCTAATAAAAAAAATTCAAATAAAGTTTGAGTTATAAAATAGTACTTGAACAACTCTACAATTTGAATGAACATTATTTCTTGTCATCAATTCATTTGACTCTTTTATACTCTTATCAATATTTTATACTTGAAATCCTTTCTTTAAAAATAGTATTATAAATATAATATATATTTTAGATAATATTTGATTTATTAAATAACATTGCAAATCTTACTCACACTTGTGAAAATAAAATATGATGAAATATATGTGTATATCATATTTGGTTATAGAAAAAAACATTTAAATTGAAAAGAAATAGTAAAATAATATTATAAATATTTACAATTAAATTTGAACAGAAACATGAACAATTCGACTCGAATTCCATAAATTCAAATTGAAAAAAATTCAAATAAAGTTTGATTGATGAAATAAGACTCATTATTGTCGTCAACTTGATTAATTTAAAATTTTTAACTTGACTTGACTCGATCGAATACTCACCTCTAATCATATTGTAATATTTGGATTAATAACCTCAGTCAAGGAGTCGTCAAGGATTATAGTCTAGTATAGGAGGTGATACGTATGGTCCCATCTTGGGATTGGATTGTACATGAAACTTAGGCTTAACAACCAAGTTTACACGGGAAGAAAATTTTTGGGGAGTATAGAGTTTAACAACCTTGCTCTCCATTAACTAGATAAAAGAAGGTATTTTTTTTCAAAATAAGGCTTCAGATTGTATTCGGAAGTTCGCAACTTAATCGTCTTGCTCTCAACAAAAAGAAAGATCGAATAAGTGGTGAAAGAAGACAATAAAGATGAAGAAAGAAGAGTTTTCAGAAAGAGAAAAAAATCGGATGAAAATAAACTATAGGATAGAAAAGTGAGTAACGAAGAACGAAAGGATGAAGAACACATTTGATTCTTGAAAATCACCAAATAAGACACACAAGGTTTTTTTAAAGGAATTTCAAATGAATAAAGAATGAAAGGTTTTTTTTTGTTCTGTTTATATTCTGATCAAGAATCAACTCATTGAACCAGCTCAAATTTCTTTCTGCTTGAAACGTCAATTTGAAGAGATCAAGGGGTTGAGAAAACGGGAAGAATGTTAAGCATTAACATTCAAGTTAATCAGTCTTATATTAGTTTAAAGTTAGTTAGTTTGCTAGGGAGTTATAAGTTTGTTAATTTTAAGTTTATATAATGTAACACCTTAAACTCGGATGTCACATTTGAACCTTAAGCCCAAACTGTTTTATAAAAATTTCTCAATATGGTTTAGCCCAAATAAAATACGTTATGAAAACATTTAAAGCTCACTATTAATATATATATAATTAAAACATTACAAAGGGAGTTCCAATTAAATTAAAATATTTGAACATTTGATTTGATTAATACAATTTGTAAAATAAGAATTACAGATTCCACCATGTAAGGTCCTATGAATACATAGCCCACTAAACACAAGTATCGTACTCTGGAGATCACCACATTCTAGAATCTCGTACCAATAGTGCTCCACGATCTCACGATCCAACGATCAACCTATGCACGGAAACAAAGATTCTGAGCGTTGAGCTTACAAAGCTCAGTGGTACACATCTACTCTATTATACTTCATGCTAATCATAAACATAAGCATGCAAACTAGTACGAGCAATAAAGAGATATAATTAAACATGTGGCGCTATCACTAGTCACCTAAACACATACTCTCATCAAAGTAATCATCATACATGACACTCATGGCCCAACCAAGCCCGAGGTCTCATCAGATCATCTAGGCGAAAACACACATCAACAACAACAACTCTAGAGTGAGGTCGGATCACGTAGCATCGAAAAATACACTCCGGGTGAGACAAGGTCACATAGCATCGGATCATACACCCATGCTCAGAATCCCCCATCGAGCATCTACACTCTGGGTGAGGCCGTGTCACCTAGCATCGGAACATACACCCATACTCAGAATCCTCCCTCGAGCATCGTTGAATGAGACTTGGGTCACATAGCACCAGTAACCTCCATTCGGTATCTCTAACCATAGTGTTGCAACACTCTTTCTTTGGGTATCCAGTTCTTATCAATCAAAAGACTCAACCAATCAAATGTCTACCCGACATACAAGCAACATGATCCTAAGTATCTCTCTATCGTTGCTAAACGTCAGCACATCATTTATTTTACATTACCAAGTTTTTAATACACTATGGAGAAGTATATAATTAATCTCATTTATTGCCTCCATTAATCCTCGTTATCTTATTTATCAAGGCATAATTCAATTATTAATATACACATCAATTTCCACCTTTAATTTACATTTATTGATTATTTAGCGTATCAGGTACCGGTACTCAAACACAAGTATCGATACGATACCCTTGAGTATGGGTACTATAACCCCCTCGTCCCGGCCTAGCCAACAGACCGAACCGAACGGGTTACACGGGGAAAACTGAAGTGAAACTCGCTAAGGGCTCACTCCGATTAGCAACCCTATTTTTTATTAATCTTGTCTAGATGTCACATTTAACCCTATGTGTAAAGACAACCAGGGAAAAGCAAACACAGATACGAACCAAGCAGAGGCATACGGTGAATTAAACTTACCAAGTAAATATTAGTCAAGTTTCATGCACACGAGGCAAAACCATCACAAAGGACACATATAAACTCAACTAGGAAGCATACAATCATTATGGACTAAAATTTAACATTTGGAAACCCTCGAAGATGCCTTTTGACCGTTTTAACTACATGCGTTTCGAAACAGGCCTGCCCGTTCCTAAACGTGGGCTTCATTCAAAAAGTAACACCAAGCCGTTCCAGAAAGGTCCCACATGGTTCCGAAACAGGATCCTCTAGTAGCCAAACGTACCGGAACGACCCTACATGGTTCCGAAACAGGAGCCTCCAGTGGCAAATCATACCGAAATGGCACCACCCCTGTTCCGATACAAGTGCCCCTGGGGCTCGGTCGTTCTGAAACCATATCAGGCGTTCCGAAATGCCTGGACACAGTTTGGCCCGAAAATGCATTTTGGCATCTCCAAACGTTCCCAAACTCATCCCAAAACATCACAAACCATATGACAACTTATTATACAAACAATCTAGAGGCAAAACACCCTAAGGACAAGTTTTAATCATGCTTACACACAAAAAGGGATCTCTAACCCAAAAGCTCATAGGAACACTTAGTTTCAAAAACACTAACAAGTCAAAACGCATAGCAATTTATCCAAGGCCATAACAAACCTCAACATAACATGATATCATCATTTAAAACATGCGAGCAACATTAACAAAAGCCAACATAGGAGTTTGAACACCAACTCCCTAACAACAAGCCTAGCATTACTATTGCCTAAGTGTTATTACATCTAGTAAAATCATACTTTGAGCTAGCCGAGAACTCCAAGAACTCCTCCTTTGCCCCGCTTGCCTCCGAAGCTACTAACGATCTACATTGCTGGAAAAAGAGAGCGTAAGCTTAAAAGCTTAGTGAACGGAGCTCTAAAACACAACAACAATGCAGTTTAAAATATATATCTTAGTTTTTAAAAACGAAACCAAGGAAAAGATACAATGAAATGATAGCATAAACGAAACATGGTTTGCACATGCACAACCATCCTCGGTGAGACTACACATCACCATACACAACAACTAGCATTTTTCCGATGGGACTACACATCACCGTACTCATCTACTAGTCACTACCGGTGGGACTACACATCACCGTAAACAACAACTAACCATCACGTGAGGCTTGACATCAACTACGACAACACAACAACATTAAAACGGGGATAAAAGCATTCCGAAATCAACAATACAACACACATAAACACGAATGCCAACAATCAACCAAACAAGGCAAGAATAGACAAAATTACGCTTGGGTCTAGGTTAGCCTTTAAGGCTCCACCCAAACCCCAAGAAAACTTCGTTGAACAATTTAAAGTTTCAAAACAATTTCCACTCACCGATAGAGCCCAAACGATAGCTGAATCCCCGATTCAAGTTTTCGAACTACCTAGATTCACGTCCACGAAGCCCAAATACGTTTCCTCTGCTTTAGGCAACCCAATAATAGAACATTAGGATGCTAATATACCCACAAATATAGCAGCAACTCAAAACTCAACAATCTTGCAACAAAACACATCGACATCCAACCCAAACTTCACCCAAATTCGTTCTAGTGAAACCTCAAGCTGAACCCATCATTTCCAAACATCAAAACACACCAAATATCGTCTAAAAACACGCCCAACAACAAGGAAACCATCAGCCACGATTTCAACCCAAAACCAAGCCAAAAGCTCTACCTTTTCAACCTAAAAATCCCATTTTTAGACCCATTTCGGGTTTCCTACTATTATCCACTATTTGGCATTTTTAAGACACCAAAACAAGATTAAAAACACCCTTAAACATGACATCAAAAGACCCAAACGAAAATCCATTCATTTTACTATTTTTCAAACTCAAAGCAATTTTGAAATAACTCTAAATAATGGGTTTTAAGGAAAATTTAACTAATAACAAACTTAAGAAAGGAAAAATCAAAACAAGAGAATGCTTACCTTGAAAACTTGTTTGTGTGAAAGGTGAGAGCAATGGAATAGTAACAATGGAGGTTTTTTAGAAAAGCAAATGTGAAAAGTGTTGGAAAGAAGAAGATGATGATATTTTGAAACAAAAACTCTTTCTTTAAAAATTCTCAAAACCCTCTTTTTGTTCATTAAAAAATGTTTTCTTTCAATTAAATTAACCCGAACCGGTTTAACCGAACCGGTTATCTCCCGGGCCCTAAACCACGGGCGTTACAACTCTCCCCCACTTAAGGAATTTCGTCCCCAAAATTACCTGACGGAAAAGATACAGAAACTATTTTTCCATGTCTTCCTTCCTCTCCCAAGTAGCCTTTTCCACACCTCGGTGTCTCCATAAAACTTTGACTAACTCGATAGATCTCCCACGCAACATTTTCCTATCTGTAGCAAGAATTTCAACCGGCTCTTCATCATACGACAGGTCTGGGTTCAACTCGATCTCTTCCACTGGCATTACATGAGACAGACCCGACCTTTACTTCTGAAGCATCAAAACATGGAACACATCATGAATCTTCTCTAACTCTGTCGGCAGTCTCAATCTATAAGCAACGGGACCAATCCGCTCAACTACCTCGTAAGGACCAATGAATCTCGGGCTCAACTTACCTTTCCTACCAAACCTCATCACCTTCTTCCAATGTGAGACTTTCAAGAACACTTTGTCGCCCACGGCATAGTCTATCTCTTTTCTTTTCAAATCCGCATACGATTTTTGTCGGTCTGAAGCTGCCTTCAAGCGATCACAGTTCAGTTTTACCTTCTCGGTAGTGCCTTGAGCAAGTCTGGCGTCGGTACAAGCTTTTGTCCGGCCTCGGCCCAACAAATAGGTGTTCTACACCTCCTACCATACAGAGCCTCATACGGTGTCGTCTGAATACTAGCCTGATAACTATTGTTGTATGCAAATTCCACTAACGATAGGTGTTTCTCCCAAGAACTCTAAAAGTCGATGATGCAACACCTCAACATGTCCTCCAACACATGAATAACTCTCTCTGACTTACCATCTGACTGCGGGTGATACGAAGTGCTGAAGTTCAACCAAGTACCCAAAGCACGATGCAAACACTCCCAAAATTCGGCTGTAAACCTCAGATCTCGGTCTGATACAATCGACTTTGGTACCTCATGCAACCTGACTATCTCACTGATGTACAGATCAGCCAACTTATCTGAGATGTAGGTAGTATGAACAGGTATGAAATGGGCGCACTTAGTGAATCTGTCGACTATCTCCCACACTGAATTCTTCTTCGAATGAGTCAACGGTAAAGCCGACACAAAGTTTATGGTAATACGTTCCCACTTCCATTTCGGAATCTTCAACGGCTGTAACAAACCTGAAGGAAACTGATGCTCGGCCTTAACTTGCTGACATACCATACACTTACTCACAAACTCGGCCACATCTTTCTTCAACCCAATCTAGTAGTACTCTTCTTTTAACCCACGGTACATCTTCGTACTACCCGGATGCATAGCAAAAGGACTATTATGGGCTTCATTCAAGATAGTACGCCTTAACTCGGCGTCTTCTGGGACTACTATCCTATCCTTGAAACATAGGATCTCGTTCTCACCAAAGCAGAAATCTGTAGGCCTACCCTCGGCTATATCTTGCACGTGATGTGCCAACGACTCGTCTTACAACTGTTTCTCGCGAATCAACTGAACCAACAAAGGTTTAACATGTAGCTCGGCTATTAAACCGCCATCCTATGACACACCCAATCTAGCAAACATAGCTCGCAACTCAGCTGCCACTTTTCTACTCAAGGCATCGACCACTACGTTTGCCTTACCCGGGTGGTACTCTATCGTATGGTCATAGTCCTTAAGAAGCTCTATCCACCTACGTTGTCTTCTCTGAGATATCAAGTATTTCAAAATCTTATGGTTGGTGTAAACGGTGCACTTCTCACCATAAAGGTGGTGCCTTCAAATCTTCAGAGCAAACACTACTGCAGCTAACTCTATGTCATGAGTAGGGTAGTTCTTCTCGTGAACCTTCAACTGTCTCGAAACGTAAGCTACAACCTTACCCTCTTGCATAAGCACACAACCTAAACCTACATACGATGCATCACTGTAAATCACAAACTCTTTCCCCGGTTCAGGCTGAATCAAAATAGGAGCTTCGGTCAAAGCTTTCTTCAACTTCTCAAACACTTGTTGTCTTGCATCTGACCACTCATACGGAACACTCTTCTAAAGCAATTTGGTCAAGGGTGCTGCAATCTTCAAAAATCCCTCGACAAATCTTCGATAATACCCCGCTAAGCCTAGGAAACTACGAATTTCAGTCACCGACTTCAGTTGCTTCCAATTCACTATGGCTTCTATCTTCTTGGGGTCCACAGTAATTCCATTGGCCGAGATCACATGACCTAGGAAGACTACCTCCTTAATCCAAAACTCGCACTTACTCAACTTGGCATACAACTGATTTTCAAGAAAGGTCTGAAGCACTAGCTGCAAGTGATCACCATGCTCTTCCACGGTCCTAGTGTACACTAAGATATCATCTATGAACACTACCACAAACCTATCCTAAAACTCGTGGAACACTCGATTCATCATATCCATAAATGCAGCTAGAGTATTAGTCAACCCGAAATGCATTACTAAGAACTCATAGTGCCCATATCGTGTACGGAAAGCGGTCTTCAGTATGTCCACATCTTTCACCTTCAACTGATAGTAACCGGATCTCAAATCAATCTTCGAAAACACTGAAGCACCTCTCAACTAATCAAGCAAGTCATCTATCTGCGGCAAAGGGTACTTGTTCTTCACTGTTACCTTGTTCAACTGCTTATAGTCTATACCCATCCTCATAATGCCGTCCTTTTTCTCCACAAACAAGACCGGAGCACCCCACGGAGAAATACTAGGCCTAATGAAACCTCTATATGACAGTTCCTGAAGTTGTGTCTTCAACTCTTTCAACTCTTTCAGTGCCATTCTATACGGAGCAAAAGACGCGGGTGCAGAATCGGAATACGTCTCGATAGCAAACTCAACTTCCCTATCTGGAGGAAAACCCGACAACTCTTCCAGAAAAACACTCGGAAAATCACAAAATGTCCTGATGTATTGCGGTCTAACCTCACTCATATTCAGATTCATCATATAAGCCAAATGCGCCTAACAACCCAAATCCATCAATCTCTGAGCTTCTAAAGCATAAACAACATTGGACAAGAACTTAATGTTCTCGCCCACCACTACAACTTCAAAATCATCTGTAAGCCTCAAGGAGACTCTCTTGGTCTTAAAGTCTACCCTAGCTCTATGTTTTACGAGCCAATCCACGCCCAAAATCACATCAAAACCATACAACGACAATTCCATCATGTCAACTGGAAACACATGGCCCTAAATCATCAAAGGACACCTCATATACATCTTCCTAACTATCAGGGTCTCACCGAAAGAACTAGTAACATTCACACATACTTCTAACCACTCATACGGTAAACCTAGAGACATTGCATGTTCACCCAAAATGTATGAATGTGTCGAGCCTGAATCTATCAAAAAAAGAAAAGTCAAAGACTGTGACGAGAAATTACCTGCGATGACACACTAGCTGGTCCTCCACCCTTAGGCTGATTTGCCACCATGTGAGCTAAGTTTCTCAGGCCATCATTCCTCGGCTGAAAATTACCTCGACCGCACCCACGACCTCTTTGATGCTCAAACCCCCTAGCTGGAGCCGGTCCGCCCCTAGCCGGGTGTGGATAGTTACGCCTCAAGTGATCTCGGGAGTCACAGTTCCAACATACCCCAAGGTACCCATACACTCGCTCGGATGGCATCTTCCGCATCTAGTGCACTCAAGAGTGTGAACAACAGCTCCTTGGCCCTGCTAGCCTCGTCCATGGTTACCACCCCTATGTCTCGAATCGGGCTGATATATTCTATCTTTGTGCCTCTTGGCATGATCTCTGTCTCAATCCGCATGTCTCTTCCCGGAATCAGACCCACTAGCATGAGTACTTGAGCCTAAGTTATGCTCAATATCCTTGGCCCTAGAGACCAAAACATCAAACTCGGTATAATCAGAAGCGAGCATATAAGTCTTCACATCCCTAGTCAAACCATAACGGAAACGCTCACACTGTTCCCTCTCACTGTGAACCAACTCGGGTGCATACTAGCTCAACCTCACAAACTGGACCTCATACTCTAACACCGTCTTACTACCCTGAACCAAGGCCATAAATTATCTCTTCTTTTCATCTTGGTATCGAACTCCAAGATACTTATTCTTAAAGGTTGTTCTAAAGAATTCCGAAGTGACATCTGCTTCTGTCATACCCGAAGTAACGGTAGTCCACCAAGCATATGCATCTCCCTGAAGCAAGAAGACAACACAACCCAACTTACGAGTGTCCGAGCACTCCATCTGGCCTAAGATTCGTGCAGTACTCTCGAGCCAAGCCTTTGAACCCTCGGGAGTCAAACCACGGAACTCAACTCCGCCCAAACTACGAAGCCTCTCAAGGGGTAAACCTGTCCCCCGCACCCTGAGGTGGTGCTGCAGCATGCATACTGGCTAAAGCTGTCTGAAAAGCCACGACTATAGTCTGAATCAAATGAGTCGTGCATGCACCTGCCTGACCCTGACCCGTCTGAGCTCCATTACCCAAAATATTTGCACCGGCCTGAGATCCATTACCATCACCTTCAACATTCGTACCGGCCTGAGGCACATTACCTTCGACATCCACCCCATTACCATTGGGAGTAGGAGGAACATGAGGCATATCCCCGGGTGTCTGGTCACCCGCTCTAGGCCGCCCTCTCGGTCTTACCATAACGAAGATAAAATTTAAACAATAAACATATCTCACACAAGAAAACATAGGTTAGCAAGAACAAGGACCCAAGTGCTCAAGCTCTTTTAAATCGAAACCATTTTCCAATAACAACACCTAGAAATGGGAACACTCGACTAAAGTTCAACCAATAACAAGAATAATAAAACATGTTTTCATACACCGTGAAATGACAACCAAACATAACAAACCAACTTACCTGACTTACTATTGAGTGGATCAATGAAACGATATAAGCCAAGAGAGGGTGAATTGGATTTTTAGAACTTTCGGTGGTGGAGTGGAAAATTAAAAATTGCTAGACAAGGGATTTTAGAGTGGTTCAAGTTCCAATTGAACTCTACATCCACTACCATAACTTCACTAAGGATTTCCCAACAATCCACTAATTGCTCTTCCCCTTTTCTAGGCTAAGGAGGTAACCTTTACAATACCGGTCAAATTTTCAACCCAAAATTTGACCCAATCCTCACTCAAGTAATACAAAGAAGATGAAGGCTAAAACTAGTATCTCTCAATACAAAATGTAGCCCTTTTACAAGCACTCAACCCAATTGAACAGATAAGAATGGAAATTACAAAGTTTACAATTGAGGTTTACAAGAAATATGGGATTTTTGCACAATTGCTTGGATTTGATGTTTGGATAATTCTTTTGAGATCAATAGTTGTTGCTGGAGCTTTTAGAGGTCCCTTTTATACCTTCTCATTGAATTCTAGTCGTTGGGGTTGTTACCTTCATTAAAATAGTCGTTGAGATGTTATCTTCCCTTCATAAATGCAGTCTGCAACTTCCCGTTTCGAAACGCCCGACCTTGTTTCGAAACATACCAAAATAGAAAGAGCCGTTGGGGTGTAATAAATAGACCATACCGAAACGGGCACGATCATTTTGATACGCTAAGAGCCCGTTTCGAAACTCGTTTTCAAACACTTTGCTACTGTCAAAGCTTGTATCGAAATGGCTTAGGAGCATTTCAATATGCCTTAACGATATTTTTAAATTCAGTTATAAAACTTCAACGGTCATATTTTAAAACCAAGTTTGAATTCTATTTCGAAACGTTTGAGGTCGTTTCGATACTGCCGTATCGAAACGGTTTAAATCGTTCCGATGTTCTTCATCCGTTTCAGAACACGTTCCGAAACAGAGGTTAACAGTTTCGGAACGGCCAAAGGCCGTTCAGAAATGGTGACTCGAAAACCACTGTTTTGACTTGGTAAACACTTAGAAAATATTTGATAAGCTGAGGTTTTGACTTATGCATTTTTCTTTAAACACATAAAGAGGTTTTGAGAACTTAAAAATTCATTTTCTCTTTTTTAATTTAGTCCTTAAATCCTTTGTTATATCAAAATCAATTTATTGGTTTCACAATATCCCCCTTTTTGATATAACAAAACCAAGTTAGAATTTTTAAGAGTTTTGAAATCTTGAAGACATTCTAACTCCCCCTCAATTTAAGATGGGTTTTAAAGTTTTTATAAGATTAAAAATTCAAGTTTTAAAATGCAAAACCGACTTAAAATTTTGGCTCTTATATTACTTCTCCCCCTTTTTTTTAGATCAAAAAGAATAATAAACAAGGCTCGTCAAGAGAAGAAACAAGGTTAAAAGCAATAAACCAAACAACATAATATAGATTCATATAGTTCAAATATCCAAACATAAAACTTAAAGCAATAGAGTTTAAAGCTCAATCCCAACCAAAGCAATCAAAGCATAGGTTCATAAAGCATAAATAAAATAGTTTGAAAGTCTTTCATACCAAGCTCTAGGAGCTTGCTTTAAACCATAAAGTGCTTTAGTTAGTTTGAAAACATGATTTGGAAATTTTGAATCCTCAAAACCCGACGGTTGTTCCACATACTCTTCTTCATTTATAAAACCATTTAAAATGCGCTTTTAACATCCATTTGAAAAGGCTTAAAATCATGATAACATGCATATGCAAACAACATCCTAATAGCTTTCATTCTAGCTACGGGTGCATAAGTTTCATCAAAATCAATTCCCTCTTCTTGAGTGTAACCTTGAGCAACTAATCTAGCTTTGTTTCTCACAATGTTACCACTCTCATCTAGTTTATTCCTAAATACACATTTAGTTCCTATAATAGATTGATTACTAGGCCTTTCAACTAATGTCCATACATTACTTCTCTCAAATTGATTTAACTCTTCTTGCATAGCCATAATCCAAAAATCATCTTTTAACGCTTCTTTAATGTTCTTAGGCTCTATGCATGAGATAAAAGCAACATGGTTCATAAGTTTAAGAGAAGATCTAGTAGTTACCCCCTTGGATGGATCACCCAAGATTTCACCACCTTTGACATAGTTGTACTCCCTTGGGTAGCTCACTTTCTTTTCCTCAAGAGTCAAGTCATTCAAGGCTTCAAAAGGTGGATTTTGTGCATCCTCATCTTTAGTTGGAATCTCATCCTCCTTTGAAGTTTGTCCTCCATCAAAGGCATCAAGGATTCTTACATCAACATCATCACAAGATTCCTTTCTCGGAAGGAGGTTATCATCGAATACAACATGAATAGACTCTTCTACTACTAAAGTTCTCTTATTAAATACACGATAGGCTTTAGAGGTTAAAAAATACCCTAAGAAAATAGCTTCATCACTTTTAGCATCAAATTTACCTAAGTTGTCTTTTCAATTATTTAAAACAAAACACTTGCAACCAAATGGATGAAAATAGCTAATGTTAGGCTTTTTAGATTTTAAAATCATATATGGTATTTTCTTTAAAAGTGGCCTAATCTTTACTCGATTTACAATGTAGCAAGCGGTGTTTGTGGCTTCCGCCCAAAAATATTTAGGTAAATTGTTTTCACAAAGCATGATTCTAGTCATTTCTTGTAAATTCCTATTTTTCCTCTCAACTACCCTATTTTGTTGTGTAGTTCGAGGAGCCGAAAAATTGTGGCTAATACCATTTTCATTTAAAAACTCTTCAAAGCCTAGATTTTGAAATTCGGTTCCATGATCACTTCTAATATGAGAAATCTTAAGTTCAAGATCATTTTGAGTTAATTTTGAAAACGTGGTGAATTTTTCTAAAGCCTCATCTTTAGTACTTAAAAATAGAACCCAAGTAAATCTAGAATAGTCATCAACAAGTACAAATGTATACGATTTACCACCCAAGCTCATAGTTCTAATAGGCCCAAATAAATCCATATGAATTAGTTGTAAACATCTACTTGTAAAAACATCATTAATGGATTTAAAGGATGATCTATGAGCATGCATCACAAATTTTGTCATTTGAGAACTTAATTTTGGGTAAACCTCTAACTAGATTTAGGGAAATTAATTTTTCTAAAACACTAATGCTAGCATGTCCTAGTTTTCTATGCCATAGTCATGCATCATTTTCATTTTGTGCAACAAAACATGCATGGGATGTATGAATGTCATCTAAATGCACCATGTATATATTACCTATGCGATGACCAATGAGCATTATATTATTTGATTTAATGTCAACAATTTTGCACCCATTTTTATCAAATAAGACATTAAACCCTTTATCACACAATTGACTAATGCTCAATAAATTGTGTTTTAGACCATCGACATATAAAACATTTTCAATGAGAATAGTAGAGTGATTACCTATGGATCCAATACCTTTAATGTGGCCTTTGGAGTTGTCATTAAATGTCACTACTCCTCCACTTTTTGGCTTTAAGTCCATGAATCAACTCTTGTCTCCGGTCATGTGCCTCGAGCATCCACTATCAAGGTACTATGGGTTTTGACTTTGTGCTTTGGCCTAGTAGCAATGCTCCCCCTACAAACAAAGATATTAAGCTTTGATTTTTGGTACCCAAATCATTTTGGTTCCACGAGTGTTAGCTCCCAAAAGCTTGGTTCCCTTAGGAATCCAAGGTGACATGTCATCAACGTTATTAGACTTGACAAGTTCCTTAGGAACCCATACACTTCTAATTCTTTTTGTCCTATTATGCCTATGGAAGCCACTTTGTTTGTAGTTATTGTTCTTTCTTTTAGGTTGGTTTGATCTAGATGATTCACCTATTTCATTTTTCACATTACCAACACTATTGAAAGATTTCTTAAGCTCATTTAACACCTTTTGGTGTTCACTATTGCATTGAGAAATAAGATTGTTTAAGTCTACATTTTCATCTTGAAAGAATTTAAGTTCATCTTGTAAACCTAAGATCTTTTTCTCAAGTTTTAAGTTAGCTTGAGAAAGTGAGTCACTTTTAGCATTTAATTCCGAAATGATCTTTTTATTTCTTATGACCGACTCTTTATACTTCTCAACTAACTTATCATATACCTCTTGTAACGCATCATAAGTATCATGCAAATCATCAAATGTAAAATCATAAGATGATGAATTAGAGGTTACCATGGAGGAATCCTCTTCAAGAGTCATGAGGCAAAGGTTGGCCACTTCGTGTTCCTCATCCTCGGATGACTTCTCATCACTCCAAGTAGCAAGCTTGGCTTTGAGCTTCTTCTTCTTCTCAAAGTCCTTCTTCTTGAGTTGAGGGCACTCGGAATGAATATGACCCGGTTTTTTGCACTCAAAGCAAATGGTTTGATCCCTCTCTTCTTCTTTGTTTTTGGTCTTGAAGTCCATTTTCTTTGAATCTTCCTTCCTCGGTAGGACCTCATAAACCGTGAGAACCTTTTGGTTATCATAGCCAATTCTTCTAAGTCTTCCTCCTCACTAAAAGTGCTCTCCTCATGTAGAGAAGCTTTGAGAGCCACTCCTAGCTTTTTTCTTCTTGTCTACCTCAAGCTTCTCCACTCTTTTCTCTTCCTTCTTCCTTTCATCTTCCCTTCCTTGCTTCATGATCTCATGAGTTAGGAGAGAACCAACTAGCTCATCAAGTTTAAGTGTCTTCAAATTCTTTGCCTCAATGATGGTGGTTCTCTTCCCATCCCAAGACTCGGGAAGTGAGTAGAGTAGCTTCTGGATTAGTTTGTCTTCCGGGATTATCTCTCTAAAACCCTTTAGCCCATTGGCGATTGTTGAGAAACGATCGAACATCTTCGAAACGGTTTCTTCGGGCTTCATTTTGAAATTCTCATAGCAAAGATTGAGAATTCCAATCTTTGTCTCCTTCACATCACTTGTTCCTTCATATGTAGTCTCAAGTGTATCTCACACTTCCTTAGCACTTTCGATGGAGGAAACTTTGGAGTAGACGTCGGGACCGAAAGAGCAAAACAACATGTGAAGAGCTTTATCGTTGATTTGAATCTTCTTTCTCTCTTCTTCACTCATCTCATTTTTCTTCTTTGGCACAAGTTTTCCTTCATTGTCTCTCTTCATCAGAATATAGAGACCATCTTCAATGGCATCCCAAACTAGATAATCGTTGGATTTAATGATGAGACGCATCCGGTTCTTCCAAAAAGGGTAGTTATCACCGTTGAAGAAAGGCGGTTTGGTGGTTGATTGAGACTCGTACATGCTTGACCCGGAGGTAGATGCAATGGCTTGCTTTATGGTTGATCACACTCTTCCTAGGAACTCCTCTTGTGGTTGTTAATCCTTCAAAGAGGTAGGCTCCGATACCAATTGTTGAGTGGATCAATGAAACGATATAAGCCAAGAGGGGTGAATTGGATTTTTAGAACTTTTGGTGGTGGAGTGGAAAATTAAAAATTGCTAGACAAGGGATTTTAGAGTGGTTCAAGTTCTAGTTGAACTCTACATCCACTACCTTAGCTTCACTAAGGATTTTCCAACAATCCACTAATTGCTTTTCCCCTTTTCTAGGCTATGGAGGTAACCTTTACAATACCGGTCAAATTTTCTACCCAAAATTTGACCCAATCCTCACTCAAGTAATACAAAGAAGATGAAGGCTAAAACTAGTATCTCTCTTACAAAATGTAGCCCTTTTACAAGCACTCAACCCAATTGAACAGATAAGAATGGAAATTATAAAGTTCGCAATTGGGGTTTACAAGAAATATGGGATTTTTGCACAATTGCTTGGATTTGATGTTTGGATAATTCTTTTGAGATCAATAGTTCTTGCTGGAGCTTTTAGAGGTCCCTTTTATACCTTCTCATTGAATTCTAGTCATTGGGTTGTTGTCTTCATTAAAATAGTCGTTGGGATGTTATCTTCCCTCCATATATGCAGTTTGCAACTACCCGTTCCGAAACGCTCGACCCTGTTTCAAAACAGACCAAAATAGAAAGAGTTGTTGGAGTGTAATAAATAGACCGTACCGAAACAGGCACGATCGTTTCGATACACTAAGAGCCCGTTTTGAAACTCGTTTCGAAACATTTTGCTACTATCAAAGCCTGTATCGAAACGGCTTAGGAGCGTTTCGATACGCCTCAACGATATTTTTAAATTCAGTTATAAAACTTCAACGGTCATATTTTAAAACCAAGTTTGAATTCTGTTTCGAAACTTTTGAGGTTGTTTCGATATTGTTGTATCGAAACGGTTCAAACCGTTCTGATATTCTTCATCTGTTTCGAAACACGTTCCGAAACAGAGGTTAATAGTTTCAAAATGTTTCGAAATGCCTAAAGGCCGTTCCGAAATGGTGACTCGAAAATCACTGTTTTGACTTGGTAAACACTTAGAAAATATTTGACAAGTTGAGGTTTTGACTTATGCATTTTTCTTTAAACACATAGAGAGGTTTGGAAGACTTAAAATTTCATTTTCTCTTTTTCAATTTAGTCCTTAAATTCTTTGTTATATCAAAATAAATTTATTGGTTTCACACTTACCTTCCCATGAGACCTCGTAACCGAGTCTCTGATACCACCAAATGTAACCCTCTCATTCCGGCCTAGCCAACAGACCGAACCGAACGGGTTACATGGGGAAAACCGAAGCGAAACCTGCTAAGGCCTCACTCTGATTAGCAACCCTATTTTTTTATTAATCTTTTCTAGATGTCACATTTAACCCTATGTGTAAAGGCAACCAGCGGAAGAGCAAACACAGATACAAACCGAGTAGAGGCATACAATGAATTAAACTTACCAAGTAAATATTAGTCAAGTTTCATGCACACGAGGCAAAACCATCACAAAGGACACATTTAAACTCAACTAGGAAACATACAATCATTAGAGACTAAAATGTAACATTTGGAAACCCTCGAAGATGCCTTTTGACCATTTTAACTACCTGCGTTTCGAAACATGCTTGCCCGTTCCGAAACGCGGGCTTCATTTAAAAAGTAACACCAAGCCGTTTCGGAACGATCCCACATGGTTCCAAAACAGGAGCCTCCAGTGGTCAAACGTACCGGAACGACCTTACATGGTTCCGAAACAGGAGCCTCTAGTGGCAAATTGTACCAAAACGGCACCACCCCCGTTCCGATACGGGTGCCCTTGGAGCTCGGCCGTTCCGAAACCATATCAGGCGTTCTAAAATGCCTGGACACGGTTTGGCCCGAAAATGTATTTCGGCATCTCTAAATGTTCCCAAACTCATCCCGAGCCATCACAAACCACATGGCAACTTATTATACAAACAATCTAGCAGCAAAACACCCTAAGGACAAGCTTTAAACATGCTTACACACAAAAAGGGATCTCTAACCCAAAAGCTCATAAGAACACTTAGTTTCAAAAACACTAACAAGTCAAAACGCATAGCAATTTATCCAAGGCTATAACAAACCTCAACATAACATGATATCATCATTTAAAAATGCGAGCAACATTAACAAAAGTCAACATAGGAGTTTGAACACCAACTCCCTAACAACAAGCCTAGCATTATCATTGCCTAAGTGTTATTACATCTAGTAAAACCATACTTTGAGCTAGCCGAGAACTCCAAGAACTCCTCCCTTGCCCCGCTTGCCTCCGAAGCTACTAACGATCTGCATTGTTGGAAAAAGAGAGCGTAAGCTTAAAAGCTTAGTGAACAGAGCTCTAAAACACAACAATAATGCAGTTTAAAACATATATCTTAGTTTTAAAAACGAAACTACTTAAGGAAACGATACAATGAAATGGGAGCATAAACGAAACATGGTTTGCACATGCACAACCATCCCCGGTGGGACTACACATCACCGTACACAACAACTAGCATTTTTCCGATGGGACTACACATCATCGTACTCATCTACTAGTCACTACTAGTGGGACTACACATCACCGTACACAACAACTAACCATCACGTGAGGCTTGACATTAACTACGACAACACAACAACATTAAAACGGGGATAAAAGTATTCCAAAATCAACACTACAACACACATAAACATGAACGCCAACAATCAACCAAACAAGGCAAGAACATACAAACTTATGCTTGGGTCTAGGTTAGCCTCTAAGGCTCCACCCAAACCCCAAGAAAATTTCATTGAACAATTTAAAGATTCAAAACAATTTCCACTCAACGATAGAGCCCAAACGATAGCTGAATCCCCGATTCAAGTTTTTGAACTACCCAAATTCACGTCCACGAAGCCCAAATTCGTTTCATCTGCTTTAGGCAACCCAAAAATAGAACATTACGATGCTAATATACCCACAAACATAGCAGCAACTCAAAACTCAACAATCTTGCAACAAAACACATCGACATCCAACCCAAACTTCACCCAAATTCGTTCTAGTGAAACCTCAAGCTGAACCCATCATTTCCAAACATCAAAACACACCAAATATCGTCTAAAAACACCCCCCAACAGAAAGGAAACCATCATCCACGATTTCAACCCAAAATCAAGCCAAAAACTCTACCTTTTCAACCCAAAAATCCCATTTTTAGACCCATTTCGGGTTTCCTACTATTAGCCACTATTTTGGAATTTTTAAGACACCAAAACAAGATTAAAAACACCCTTAAACATGGCATCAAAAGACTCAAACGAAAATCCCTTCATTTTACTATTTTTCAAACTCAAAGCATTTTTGAAATAACTCTAAATAATGGGTTTTAAGGAAAATTTAACTAATAACAAACTTAAGGAAGGAAAAATCAAAACAAGGGAATGCTTACCTTGAAAACTTGCTTTTGGGAAAGGTGGGAGCAATGGAATAGTAACAATGGAGGTTTTTGAGAAAAGCAAATGTGAAAAGTGTTGGAAAGAAGAAGATGATGATATTTTGAAATAAAAACCCTTTCTTTAAAAATTCTCAAAACCCTTTTTTGTTCATTAAAAAATGTTTTCTTTCAATTAAATTAACCGAACCGGTTTAACCAAACCGGTTATCTCCCGGGCCCCAAACCTCGGGCGCTACAGGTACTCGCACGCGTACTAATATTGTAACTGCTTACTAGAAATCTTTAATTTCCACAAGTACAAGTATTGGTCGACCCGTACCAATACAACCCCTAATCGTGTACCAATATGGTCAAAACTCGTACTAAGACCCTATTTACGGGTTCGCACCATTTTCTTGAATTACGATTTTACAACACTATGTTCGATCCCTAAAGCTTATGAAAGTCATTAAAGTTTGTTTACTAACGTATTCAATCAATTAATATTAATTATTGGTTTCATAATCATTTATTCGAATATTACCAACTAGTAGTCCATTAAATACAATTTCCATCGAGCATGCCAATTGATATGCGTGTTTTTATAAATCTCATGTGACCCATGTTGGAGTCTCCTCTCAAACATTTTTATTTCTTTTCTCCCTAGCACTTATATATATAGAATAGTGCAATTTATATCCTAATTTAGTAGTTGGTGTTGTGGCTAAGCATTGGTGTTTCTCTCTTAAAGGTCATGGGTTCAAACCCCACCATGCCCATATTTTTTTTCTCTTGAATTTTTCTTCAACCAGGTGGGGACACGTGCCACCACCTGATTGGAGGAATATATATAAGATTAAATAAATTAAATAAAAAAATTAAAATAAATTCATCCAATTTGGTGATAACATATGTCATTATCTTATTAGTTAATTAATTTTATTTAATTAAATTAAAATTATGATCAAATTAATATAATAGGTAATTAACATGGACTAAAAGTGTAATTATACAAATTTTACTTTAACTGTCACGTCACCTTTTCGTTAGATTTTAACGGTCGGTAGTCAAAATAGGTCTATTTAAATAATTGGGTGGTCAAATTTTGATTTTTTTAGTTAGGTGGTCAAACATATCGCGGCCAATAGTTGGGTGGTCACTGAGGTAGTTTTCCCTAATTTTTTTTGGTATAATACTCGCAATTTAAGTCCTTATAAGTTTAAATATTAGGTAAATTGGGTCTTATTCCTCAATTTTTGAGTTTAAATACTTAATAAGCTCTTGTATTTTTAAATTTCATTAATTTGACCCATTTTGATGTTCGATCCTATATCCGTCCCTGCTAACAAGTGTTAAGTGCAAGGTAAGACACGCTGCACTCCTAAAGAGAAATTCGGACTCGAACCTTAAAAACAACATTGTTGGGAGGGACAACCCACAACCCTAAACATGGACCATACAAATTAAAATCGGTATGAACCATTCCAAAGAAAAAAGATGATAGAATTTATAAATATGGAGGTATAAATTTATTAAATTATTTATATTTAAAACCAAATTTACTAATTAAAAAGAAGTCACATTAGTAATTTAACGGAAGGTGCCCAAAACAAAAGCGATCGAAAACGTTTGTGATGAAATTGTATTTTTTTTAGTTTGGTGACTATTGGAGTATTTTATCCTAAATATTTTATACGATTATTTTAATGTTTTAAATGGTATTATTTTGTTATTTAATACTAATATAATACTTTAAATACATTATTAATTTATATTTAACATATTGCTATTTACGCTCAACCTCTTGTGTCCCAATGGCAAAGGATGATGTTCATCATCTTGGTGACTCGGGTTTGAGCACCAGTGTTGTCATGTTGTGTGTGCCTTCTTAAAAAAAGACTTAAAAAGTTTTGAACAGATGCTACCCTTGCATCACACCAACATATTTAAATACTTATGTCAATATTTATATTGAAATATTAAAAACAAAATTTTAATAATGATTTTAATTTCAATAAATTAATATATTTAAAGTATTATAATATTTTAAATAATAAATAATTTTACTTTATAGATTTAAAATAAGGCTTAACTCAAAAATAGGTGCCCAAACTATACATTTTTTAAGATATGTGCCTAATGTTTTTTATTGAAATAGATGCCTAAAGTTTTTATTTTGTCAGTGTTTTAACGTAACATTGTTAAAAAAATCATCACCCAATAATAGATTGACATGTGGCTTTTGTTTTTCTTTATTTATTTTCAAAAATAAAATAAATTAAACAATATCCCCAAATTTTCAAAAATCATGAAATAGTCCTAAAATATCTAAAACCTTAAACTCAAAATTAACACCGCGGTCACTGCGATAGCTTGCCGGACCCCACCACCGTTGTCGTCTAATACCATCGTCTATTTTTCTCAACCACTCATCGTCTTTAATCAATGGGAGGGGTGTTAATCGAACGTCGAACACAAAAGGTTGTAGTCGATCGATGTCCGATTGGCATGCAAGGTCCGAAGAAACAATCGACTGCGGTAGTGGTGCCAATTTTGAGATTTTGAAGTTTTAGGGATTTGAGACTTTTTTAGATTTAATGCATTTTTAAATTTTTTAAAAATTATTTTCTTCTTTCAATTTTTATTAAAAATAATAAAAATAAAGACATGCGTTGAATGTTGATTGGATGATGAATTTTTTCTAACGGTGTTACCTTAAAACAATAATAGAAACTTTAGGCAATATTTTAGCCACAAAAAATATTAGGCACACCTATTTTAAAAAAATTGTATAATTTGAGCACATATTTCTAAGTTAAGCTTTAAAATAATGATATTATATATAATATTTCAAATATTTTAATATTTATGATAATATTTCTAAAACATGTTTTTTCAAAAAAAATAAATACTAAACAATAAAAATATATACATTTACTGATCTAAATGTCAGAAAAACTTCAAATTTTCTGGGAAAAATATAAAAAAATCACTTTATGATTCACTCATTTTTCTAGTGATTAAAAATGTTCATTTTATGTTATTATGTGTAGATTCGAATCCCACACAAAAATATAATGGCCCTGTTTGGCAATTAGCGGATAGCTGATAGCTGATAGCGGATTACATTAGCTGATAGCTGATAGCTGATTGCATTAGCTGATTTGACTAGCGGATTGTATTAGCTGATTGTATAAAAGTGTTTGGTAAAATTAACTGATAGCTGATAGCTGTTTGATTATTTAAACAAGCAAAATGACATATAAGGACATGATTATATTTAATACTTGTTTGAATAATTTATCAATTATTAATATTTTGTATCTAATAAATATTAATTAGATTTGTAAAAATTATTTTTTAATATAAATTTTCTAAACATATTTGAAAGATTCATATATTAATTTATTTTTTATATAATTATTAATTTTTTATATGCACATATAAATATGTGATAATAAAAAATAGAATTAACTTACAAATGTCACCATATAAATTAGTAGTAGCAACAAATAAGTCCAATATTTAATATGTTATTATTTATATTAAAATATTATTGTTTAATTTAGGTTATTTGGAGATTTTTGGTAATTGTTAAGGGTAAAAGAGTCATTACAACTCTAATATCAAACCTCTAATCTCAAAAAGCTCCTATTAGGAGCTTTTTCAAAATTAGCTTTTTCACTTCAATCCGCTCTTTCAATCCGCTATTTACCAAACATCAATATTAGCGGATTTGACTAGTCAAACCTCTAATTATACCTCAAACCTCTAATTTTTGCCCAAACCGCTATTTACCAAACAGGGCCAATATATCTCTATTTAATAAAAAAAAATACTTTATGAGCTGCAAATTAAGGTCGAAAGTGAAGTGGTATAATCGTAAATATATACCAACATCCGTGGCTTTCTATTATTAACAATCACTTATAAGCCTAAATCCTGCCCTTATTCCCACTCGCTTCTTCAACAGAATTAGAAACCAAACGGCCGAATGGGAAGCTCTAGATTCTCCTTCGGTTTCCTCGCCATTTGCGCCATCCTGGCCGTCCACGTGGCGGCCTCGTCTTCCACTCTCGATCTTGTCGGTGACCATTTTCTTCCGATTAAATCGGAGTGCCGCGGATCCATCGCCGAGTGCCTGATGCTAAGCGGGGAGGAATCTTCAGACTTCGACGCTGAGTTCGCCTTGGATTCCGAGATCAGCAGGCGCATTCTAACGGCGACTCGTTACATTAGCTATGGTGCGCTGAGGAGGAACACGGTGCCCTGCTCGCGACGTGGCGCGTCGTATTACAACTGCCGACCGGGAGCTCAGGCAAATCCTTACTCTCGCGGCTGCAGTAGAATCACGCGCTGTCGGCGTTAGATTTATTTTTCTTTTGATTTCAGAAAATTATTGGCCCTCTATTTCTTAAAATGTACTTAATTTATCTGTATCTTTATTGGTTTTTTCCTCATATTTTGATTGTTAATTATGCGTCTTGCTTGACGATGCCATTTGTTGTTTCAAATATTTTTCTAAATTTTTGTTAAATTATTAGTATTTTGCTAATGTGTTGTAATTAAACCCTGCTTAATTTTGTTAGTATGTTTTTTTATCCAAATCGGAAAAAATTGGAGTAAAAGTCAAATTGATGAGTTGATTGAAATAATTTAAACATAAAAAGTTTGATATTAGATGAGTGAAGTAATTTCAAAACAGAAAAGGTAATATTAAATAAATAACAAATATAATATTTATCTTCGATCTGTCGCCGGTTAATCGAATCATACTTGAGATAGTATTACTGATTAATTGAATATTAATTTCATTAAAAAATAATTAAAATTTTTAAAGGGTGATTAATATTATGCGAAATTTATTTTATTTATACATACCTTTATATAGTTTTTAACTAAAATAATTAATATGTAATAATTGAACGCAAAATAAATGCATTTATATACAACTTTTTTTTACCATATTAAATATGAACAATTGTTAAGTATTTTTTATTTTCATATAAAATATTTTTTCTATTTATGTTGTGATGAGTGCGTTAAATCTAATTATTTTTAAAAAAAATAATGATTTAAAATTTTCATTTTAAATATTCATCTTCTTTTCACGATTATTTTTGTATAATTACTAATATTTGATTAATTAATTAATTGAAATAAATATTATGGAAACTACCAATAAGTATTGGATGTATTGGTAAGACACATTACACTTTCAATGAGAGAACACAAATTCAAACCTTATAAGCAGTATTATTGAAAGACACAATTATTTACCTCGAATATAAATCGTAAGACGAACATACATATTATCAAAATAAAAAAAAATATATGGGAGCTTATTAGAAAGACTTCATTCATATATTTGTGTCCATAAAACTTGAAAATTGATTATGGTAGTAGTACAGTTAGTGGGGGGGGGGGGGGGGGGGGAGAGATATTTATTTGTACAATTTTTAGATATGGATTTTATTTTATTTTTTATTTTTTCAGAATAATTTGTGTGGCATTGAATTTCTCTTTCTATGAGATTTCAGACAACAAATGGCCCAAGAAAAAGTAAAATTTTGTTGTTGAAAAATAGTTGGATACAATAAATTGTCCCACTTTCATCTAAAGCCTTCATTTTTTTGGTTCAAAATCCTTCATTTTTAGATTTAATAAGGAATTGAGCTATATATTTTTATAATAACTTATATCCAGTTAATTGATTAACTAATTTAAATTAAATACAATAAAGGTCATTATAAAAATATTCTTTCAACTCAATTTATTCTATATTTAATTATACTAATTTTCTGGCATTTTTTTAGAAATACTCCTTAAATAATAGAATTTATTCAAATATGTCAAATAGAAACTTTCAAATATGAATGAATAAAAAAATAAAGATATGTCCAATGATCTCTAGAGCAATTGGTTAAAGCTCTCTGTTGAGACCCTCCTTTTTCTGCTAAATTGTAGATTATAAACGTATTAAGAGTGAATTTTTTATTCCTTTTTTTAGGTAGAAATTGTTCAAAAATAAATAAATAAAAATCCGTCGATTGAGTTATAGCTCAATTGACATGATATGAGATCAAGTATGTTTTCAAATTTTACATAACAAGTATTTGTGTACTTTACTCATAAATATTATATCAAATCAAATTGTATGTTAAAAATAATCATGCATATAAAAACACATATTATGTAAGATCATAAGACGCGGATTGAGATTAGTACGATCGACATGTCATTAGTACAACCTGTATACGGCTGTAGCTAATGGAGAAGTGGGATTTGATTAATTGTTTCAATTTCGTTGTTCATTTTGTTAGACGGATGGATACACTATGTAGATATTTTCATTTTTTTACTAATTTATTGAATTTTACAATACTCAAATAAAAAAAATATTGAAATAATAAAACATAGATGGAATCAAATCATTATAATATAAATATCTTTTTGACAGAATTTAGAGTGCACTTTGTAAGTTAATTAGAACTAAAAAAAATTTCTTAGAAAACCCTAATATGATTGAAGTCTTTGATTCCACCGCCGCCCCCTTCTAATCCCCGCAAGCACCGCCGTTTAGAGGAGGAACCACCGGACGAGGGAAGCCCGGGAGTGAGGCCAGAGAGTAAACATGTACCAGAGAGTGGGCATGGTCACTCTGGTATTCCTTCTTATAAGGATTCCTTACTGCATGGTGCTTCTGAGCCATCGCGTGAGGAAGAGGAGATCCTGGATGAAGATGATATCGAACTTGAAGAGGGAGACGTCACCCGGACTATGGTTGATGGCCTAATATCCATCGACTTTTCTGACAGAGTGCAAGACTTGGCTAAGAAGAGTTTTGACCACACGGTTGTTCTGAAACTTCTAGGAAGACGCATTGGTTATACAACATTGCGTAATAAGCTTTATGATATGTGGAAACCAAAGTAATCCTTTAAGCTCATGGATATCGATAACGACTACTATCTCGCCACTTTCCGACTGAATTCTGATTTCTTGCGTATCCTTGCTGAAGGGCCTTGGATGATTTTTGGACATTATTTGACAGTGGAGCCATGGACGGCTGCTTTTAACACTTCGCAGCCTTACCCCTCCACAATTTGGTCTTGGATTCATTTGCCTGGTTTGCCGGCAACACTGTACAAATGCAATCTGATCATGGCAATTGGAGAGTGTATTGGCCCTGTCATGAAGATTGACTATCAAACTGAGCATAGGCAGCGTGGCCGTTTTGCACGTATGGCCATCAAGGTCGATCTACGGAAACCCCTACTCCCTAAACTGTTGATCAACGGGAACGTTCAAACCGTGGAGTATGAAGCACTACCGACAATCTGTTTCCACTGCGAAAAGTATGGTCACTATCAGGAATCTTGCCCGGATGCGAAGGCCGAAACTAGTGCAACCGCTGCCTCTGACCAGCAGCAACAGACAACGTCAGAGTCAACAGCAGTTGTTCCTCCTACTGAATCCCCCTACGGCCCATGGATGATGGTAGAACGCCACCAAAGGAGAGCCGCTAAGAAAGCCCCGGACGGAGCTACTGCCTAGTGAAGTGGAGCTTTCAAAGCCTCCCGCTTCAACCCTATTTATGAACCTAAAAGTGAGACCCCAAAGGATAATACTGTAGCTCCTAAGCCTTCCACTGATAACATGCCGACACTGGCTGCCCCCTCCGCCCCGGAAAAATTGAAAACTTCGACTGCTCCCTCTGTCCTTTCCATGAAAGCAAAGGCACGCGCCAAGGGTAAGCAGATTAGTGGCCCAAAGGTTCCCCCTGGTCTCCCCGTGCGTAAACCTTTCACAATAGCGAAATTTCCTATTCTACCTCGCAACTCATCGAAGGGTAGCACGACCAGCATGGCCTATGCAAATACTGTGTCTAGACTAGACAAACTCAAGCACTCAGTGGTTAATATGGATGAAAATGATGACCCGAATGTTCACCATGGTCCTACACCGATAGTGATTGATGACTGCGTCTCTCAACAACAAGGAGACCCGCCGGATCCTCTTAAGGGTACCTCTCCTACGCCGCCTGGGATCGACGTGCTTTTAGACAACCCGCTGCATGAAGAAGGGCACAACCATGCTCCTGGGAGTGAGCAGGCTGTTGTTATGCTTGAGTAACCTGGTGTGCTCCCTTCCCTGTACTTATTATTTAAGGATATTAGTATCTTCAGTTGGAAAGTACAAGGTTGTGGGCACCGGCGTTTTATACACGCAGCCAAACAATTTATACGTGACTATAAATCAGATATTGTGTTAATGGTGGAACCGAGAGTAAGTGGTTTACGTGCTGAGAATTTTATTGCCGCCATGGCCTTTCCTCATTCTCACAGGGTTGAGGCTGTGGGTTTTGCGGAGGGCATTTGGATAGCTTGGTGGGATACGGCTGCCTTGGATGTCATTACAAATCATTTCCAATTCGTACACTTTCGGGTCACTATCAAGCGAACTGGGTGTTCGTTTCTTTCTACGGCAGTTTATGGTAGTCCTTACAGTACCAAACGGAAGGTTTTATGGGCCAATTTGAGAAGACTTGCAACCTCCATACGCTCACCTTGGATACTCTTTGGTGATTTCAATGCAACACTCCTCGATACTGAGAGAAGCGGTTATGCTGCTTCAAGCAAACCAAGCAAAGCTTTCAAGGATCTTTTGTATGATCATGGGTTACGTGACATGGGATACTCTAGACCAGACTTTACCTGGACAAGGGGCAATGCTTTCGTTCGCTTGGATCATTTCATCTGTAATAGCTATTGGGACTCTGATTTCCCGGATTCTCATGTTTGAACACCTTCTCCGAGTAGGGTCCGATCATCGCCCTATCCTTCTCACCATAGATGCTCCGAATCGTCAACCACGTCCCTCTTCATTCTGTTACTTCTCTGGATGGCAGAAACACCCTGATTTTTCTCGCCTAGTTCGCAATAATTGGCAACCATCCGCAACCATGACTAAAACTTTGTCTCATCTCTCCAAGACAGTCGATACATGGAATAAATCTATTTTTGGTTTCATTGGTGTAAGGAAGAAGCAGATTATGGCTCGTTTGCGTGGGGTCCAAAAGGCCCTTTGTGCGCGATCTTCGAGCTTTCTGAGGCAACTTGAAGCCGACCTTCTTAATGAGCTGGAGCACTTGCTCGATCAAGAAGAACTGCTATGGAAGCAAAAGTCTCGATCCGACTGGATCATTCAAGGAGATCGCAACACAACCAATTTCCACCGTAGAGCAGTCTCCAAGAAACAGAAAAAACGCATCACTTCGCTTAAGCTATCGGATCGATCTTGGAGTGAAGACGAGTCAGTCCTCAAAGATGAAGCAGTCAAATTTTACTCCTCTTTATTTTCCGAAGGGGAATATCCGGTGGAGCCTTTCCCGGTGACAAATTCATTTCCCGTAGGACCGCGTGATCTAATGCAAAGCCTAGATACTGTTCTGACTAATCAAGAGATTTTTGAGGCCCTTCGCGATATAGCGCCACTTAAATCGCCAGGATGGGATGGTTTTCATGCACATTTTTTCCAGTATCATTGGACTACAGTTGGTCCGGCCATTTGTGGTATGATCCAGGGTATATTTCGAGGTGATGCTATTGAGCCTGATCTAAATCGCACAATTCTTGTGCTCATCCCCAAGAAAGACTCTCTAGAGACCTTTTCCGATTTTAGGCCTATAAGCCTTTGTACAATGTTGTATAAGCTACTTAGTAAGGTGGTGGTTCGCCGTTTGAAACCGATTTTCCCGGTTATCATATCTCCACAACAAACTAGTTTTATTACGGGTCGTTCGATCTCCGAGAATGTGATTATCAACCAAGAAGTGATACACTCGATGCGTATAAACAAATTGGGCCAAGGTTGGATGGCCATAAAGGTGGATCTTGAGAAGGCCTTCGATAAACTTAGTTGGTCTTTTATCTCAAACTCTTTACTGGCAGCAGGTTTTCCACCGGGTATACGTCGAATCATAATGCATAATGTTACTTCCTCTACGCTTCAGATTAAGTGGAATGGGCAATTGTCTCGACCGTTCCATCCAAAGCGGGGGGGTACGCCAAGGTGACCCCTTATCGCCATATATCTTTGTCCTTGCCATGGAACACTTGAGTCATTTAATTTCTGAGGCAGTACAAGGTGGTTGTTGGACACCATTTCGATTTACTAGACATGGCTTACCTGCATCGCATCTCTTCTTTGCCGACGATCTAATATTGTATGCTAGAGCTCATACAAACCAAGCACAGGTCATTGATAGCATTCTTAAGCTTTTTGCAAACTATGCTGGGCTTATAGTCAATCGACACAAAACGCAGCTATACGTCTCCCCTAATACACCTACGTCCTTACAAGACGACATCACCTCTATCTTTGGGTTTCAATGTGTTGCCTCATTGGGTAAATACCTAGGAGTGACGGTTCTACACCAAAGGGTTCGATGTGAGAACTATAATTTCATTCTTGAAAAGATAAAAGCTAAACTCTCTGGATGGGCGGCCCGGTCTCTCTCGATGGCGGGGAGAATCACCCTAGCAAAATAAGTGACAGGTGCGAGATTGAAAAATCGATCAGACGGTTCATTTGGGGGACATCTGCATGTTCAGCAAAAACATCCCTGGTTAATTGGGAACGTCTATGCCAGCCGATTGATCGTGGGGGTCTCAGTTTTCGGCGTCTGCACAACTTCAATCTAGCATTCATATTCAAAATTGGTTTCCAGATTATTAGCAAACCAACGTTGTTGTACATTCGTTTGCTTCGAGAAAAGTACAAGATTCATGATCTATGCCCGTCCAATATTACAAGGCAAGTTTATACACCTCTGTGGCGTGCTCTATCCAATGCATGGTCTCTCTTGTTATCCAAGATTTCGTGGTCCTTGGGGAACGGTAACACTGTTCGGATTCTAGATGATGTGTGGCTGCCTCGGCTTGGTCCCCTGCGCGCTCATCTGGTAGTTGATGCTACGCTTGCTCACCCTACCTGGGGGAGGCTGGGATGTCTCGAAACTGTCCGAGGTGTTCACTGCTGATGCCATCTCACATATCTTGAGTGTTAAGAGTCTTGATCCAGCTAATGTAAGCGATGCAGTGTTGTGGAGGTGGAGCAAAAACCATGACTTTTATGTCTCATCAGCATATGCCTGTGTCGCAAGCTTCGACTGGAATGCCCAGTTACCAATCTGGCCCTTGATATGGAAGCTACATATACCTCAACGAATTCGACTTTTTCTCTGGTGTGCTTACCATGAGCGTGTAATGACAAACGTTGAACGTTGTCGACGATCATTTGGTTCGACAAATCTTTGCCCTCGATGTGAGTTGCAGTCTGAAACTGTCCTACATGTCCTCCGAGACTGTGGTAACTCCTCCAATGTATGGCAGCTAATCCTGCCAACTGATGCTCAGGCAAGCTTTTTCTCACTTACTTTGAATCCATGGTTGTGCCAGAATCTTCAGGATGCATCTATGGTAATCGATCTACCCTGGAATATAGTATTTGCTTCTCTCCTATGGCTCTTATGGAAGGACCGCAATAATCTGGTTTTTAACGCCTGTTTTAACTCACCAGCGTCCTTACTGCATCGAGGACTGATCTGGGCTTGTTTTTATAACGAAGCCACTGGCCTCTCCCGTCAAACATTCGCACTGAAGACAGGCTTTATGTCTGCGAATCATGCATGGAGACGCCCCCCGGCGGTATATGTCTGTGTTAATGTCGATGGGTCAGTCCAGCCCCCATCGGACTTGCGTTTAATTGGTGGCCTCATACGTGATAGCAGTGGTGAGTGGATTGTAGGGTTTCAGCAAATCTTGGCCATTTCTTCAGTGTTAAACACAGAACTCTGGGCAATTTATGTTGGTTTACAGCTTGCATGAGATGCTGGTTTCTGGTGCGTTCAGCTCCAATCAGACTGTCGTGTTGCCGTCAACCAGATTGAGGATAGATCTGCCTCCTTGAGTAACCTTTCCCTTATTCGAGCAATAGACGCTTTGCGTAGGCGACGGTGGATAGTTGAGATCAAATGGGTTCCTAGAGAAGATAATGCACCGGCGAACAAGCTGGCCAAGTCTCAGGATGGCTCGTGCAGCACCTTGGTTACTCTCGCCTCCTTTCTTTATGACTACCCTGCTCGACAGGGACATCCTTGTTTCTTTAGATTCGTAGCTTTGTTGTTTACATTATACCCCTTTTCAATTAAAAAAAGTGCCCTTTGTAAATATCATCAAAACGTGAGCAAAATATTAGTGGGTTAACTTAATCCTATGACATTTCGGCTAGAATTGGAAGATACTCTCAGTAACAGCAAGATCCAGCAGTTTAGAGAGCACATTCATAACCAAAACAAAATAGGGAGATAGTGGATCCCCTTGCCTCACTCCCCGAGCCCCTTTAAAGAACCCAGCTAACCCTCCATTTACAGGAATAAAAAATTTAGGGGAAGTAATGCAAGGTAGAATTCAGCAAATAAATTGTTCAAGAAGCTCCAAAGCCTTCAAAACTACAATAATAAAATTTCAAATAATGGAGTCAAACGCTTTTTAAAGTACATTGAAAAGATAAAGAGCACCTCCCATAACTTTTGACCAATTTCTGGGCCATTAGAGTATTGTCTATTATACTCCGACCCCTGATAGAAGCACTTTGGCTAGGGGCAACTATATCAGGCAAAAGCACACACAACCTATTAGTAAGGATTTTGGTGATGCACTTATACACCACAGAACAACAAGAAATAGGCCTAAAATCCTTCACCTGAGTAGGGCTCAGATTTTTGGGAACTAAAGCAATAATAGTGGCATTAAAAACCAGGAGTTAGTTCTGATTTTTTTTAAAAAATACCTGACTACATGTATGAAGTCAGCACCTACAATTTCCCATGCAACTTTGAAAAAGTGTGCAGTGTATCCATCTGGCCCTGGGAATTTATCACTTCCTTGTGCAAACAAAGCACTCCTGATCTCATTATCGGACACCTCACGAACAAGAGCAGTAGCCTCAGAATCTTGTAAAGTGTAAGACAATAACACCCTCAGAGTTGGGATATCAGCTCCAACTACCCCATGATCCTTGGTGCCAAGAAGACTGGTGAAATACTACACAAACACATTAGAAATTTGATCTTGAGAAGCCAACTGTCTCGAGGAGTTTTACAAGCTATCTGGTCTGAAACTCAATACTCAGAAAAGTGAGTTGTTTGTCTTAGGGGTGCAACATGAAGTGCTCCACAATATCTCATTTTGCTCTGAGTTTTAAATAGGTAAGCTTCATGTGAGATACCTAGGGGTCCCGTTGGTATCCAGGAAACTCTCAATCAAGGACTGTCAGCCTCTGCTGGAAAAAAATTCAGTCGAATGACCAATGTTGGTCCCTATTGAAGCTGAGTTTTGTTGGCAGGCTTGAGCTTATCAGGTCTAATGTGGTTGGAATTCAAAATTATTGATGCAAGCAATTGATTCTGCCTAAGGTTGTGGTTAAAAGGATTAATCAACTTTGTTCCAGGTTCTTTTTGAAGAGTAAGGACATTGGTGTCGTGGGTGCAAGAGTTGGTTGGAGTTTAATCTGCACTCTCAAGTCGAAAGGGAGGGTTAGGTTTGAAGGATCTGAGCAGTTGAAATGAGGCTTGTATGTTACTGTTGATTAAAGGAATCCTTGTTGGGCATGGTTCTCTGTGGATTGCGTGGGTGCATGCTTACATTCTCAAGGGTGAGAGCTTCTGGAGCTTGAGATGGAAAGCTTCAATGAATTCCTTTTAGAAGCAGCTGCTCAAACTTAGGGATAAAATTGCTTCAAGAAATTTGGGTTTGAATGGCAGGGCTAGGACTGTTAATTTGTGGCTTGACATTCACGATACAGGAAGCAAAGTCTGTTGGCAAAGGCTTGTTTGGTTTCCTATGCATGTCCCTAATAATGCCTTAATAGCATGGAGGGTCATTCTCAATAGGCTTCCTACAATGAATACGCTTGTCTCTTAGGGCTTAAATGTTGATGAGGTTTGCATCATGTGCAAGGGGAGGCTGAGTCTAGGGACCACCTGTTTTTTTGCTTGTCAAGGCTCCAAAGAGATCTAGAGGAGTAAAAATCTTCTGCCCCTAACTATGCCTCCTTATATGTCCCTACTAGAAAATACTTAAAAGTTAAATTCTAAGCCCTAATCTTAATTTTCATATCCTAAATTCTAAACCCTAAAAAATACAGCCTACCCCTAATTCCTTACACCCTAACTCTAAGCCCCAACCTTAAACTTCAAACCTTAAAGCCATTATTTTAAAGTGAAGACACCAATGGGGACATAATTAAGGGGTAGACGATTTCTATCCGATCTGAAAAGGTATTTTGCAGCTCTGCAACATCTCGAGGGATGTTTCTGGCTGGACTCAGGAATTAAAATGGGTACTGCGGTTCTTTCGCAGCAAGTCACTAATAGCCGTGATTTTAAGAATTGTTTAGAGCTCTTATATCTACTTTTTATGGAGGGAGAGAAACTTCCGTAAAATATGGTCGAGTAATTTTGCAATTTTGGATTCAATTAAAGAGATTGTACAACTGAGGCTTAGAGGGGAAGCTATAAATAGAATAGATCACACGAATATACAGTTGTGTCAGTATTAGGGTGTACTTGTATAGGGTTCATTTTTTGTTTGATTTTGTATAGGGTTTACTTAGTTTTGGTGTTGTTCTGGTTTTGTTGTAGCAGACTCTGCTTCTTGGGTAATAAAATCAAATTATCCAAAAATAAATAAATATCTTTTGCCAACAGTCGTGTGGTCTATTGGTAGGGTTTTCATTTTTCAGCCGGGTGATATCCGGACAAGAGTATGATCCGACTCGAAACACAAACAAAAGAGAGAAAAAAATGAACATATTAATACATCGAATGTGTGTTAATGTTCGACAATTAAACCCAAGTCGGTTCCTCTTCGGGATGATAACATGGCTATTACAGTCTTAGAATATGAATAGATTAAGAATATTGGAATCCTACAGGTATTCCATGAGAAAAACCAGGTACCAAATGAAATAGAGAGTATAGAAATACTGTGAATTCAGATGCCGAATTCCGGAACACGGTTACGGCCCAGTCGGCGGCTTGGAACCGTATTTAGCATCAGGACGAAGTGAAGGAGGAGCGTTCTGTCCACCCAACTCTGCTCTGAGATCATAAACGCTTTTCTCCACCCCATCCATCTTGCTACTCATCTCATCAAGTGCATTGAAGTCAAGGAGATGAAGAAAATGTTCACAAGTTAAATGCAGTTGCGTATAAATCTAATGAAGATGAAATTACTTCATTCTGGCTTTTGTACCACCTAAGGAAATCAAATTTCAAAAGCCCTCTCCAGAAACATGAGTAATAGGCCGACCACCAAAAGGATCCCAAAACCAACAAAACAAACCTTGAGATTTACTTTCCTACTGGCTAGTAGTATTCTGCAGTTACTACACAATATGAAGAAAAAAAAAAGGATATTCTTCTTGAAGATGGTGTCCGACATTTTTTGGAATCGTGCTTGCTGCAACACGTAATCAAACATGAAACTTAGTTACATCTGCTTAAAATCCATACAGAATCTCAAAGCGAACTCACCGTCTGTTGAAATAGAATCTCAGCCTGCAACGAAAATGGACTTAATTCAGTAAAGACTGGATGAAAGTCATTTTTAAACTATACGACCCTCATCTCGAAGATGGTCTAACAGTTTCAAGTGCAATGTTCGGTAAATCCCCTAAACAGCACGGTTAAAACCGTCCGGTCTGAATAACCGTGACGAGAAGGAAATGGTCTTATATTCATTACACATAAAAGTGCAGGAGAATTGAGGAACTCACTAAATCCTCCATATCATCAGTGTCCTGTGTTGGATCTATAGAATCATTCCCATCCTGCAGAATATAAATATAAAATGACATCGATAGTATCGATTTAAGCTTACAGTATCAAATCAGAAAGCAAGATAGCGGCTTAACGAAGCGAATCTTTCTTCAATGAATGTAAAGTTCAAGCCAAAAACCAATGAAACAATATCAACTTAATTAGACACCACAATTTCAATAGTTCTAACATGTCACTGTAACACAAAAGCAATCAAAAGTTAGTAATTATAATTCCATTAACAAGCCAAAGATAAGAAGTTTATCACCGAAACCGATCAGATTCCACATAGTTAAACTTTTGAATCTATTACTCGAATTTAATTTCCAAGCATTTCTCAGCAGCCAAACTGAGCATTAGGGGGACTACATTTCCTATTTGATTACGACATATCTATCCATAGTACTAAATCGTGGTTGCGGACGTTGCCTCGTTCCGAAAAATCACTATATTTCTATATTAGAAATTTAGGATTGCAGTTTTGCGGTGATTTTGAAAACCGTTAGGATGCGACCGTTATGTTGCGGCCACAATTTAATAATATTCTAACTCCATTAACAAGCCGAATAAAAGAACCATATCGTCGAACGAATCGACACCGATTGGTTCACATAATCTAATACTTATATTAGCTTTTCGAAACATTTCTTGGCAGACAAAAGAACAAATCAGATTCACTAACGGGAAATCAAAACCCTAACGAATAATCTCCAATGAAGGTTTAGAAAATAAAACGAATTAGGTTTAAATAAAATATTACAGAGAAATAAATTAATCAATAAAACGGGATTTACCATTCTTGATTATTATAATTCGTCGCTGGTTAGCAGAGAAGATGAAGAGAAATGGCGACGTTCACAAAAGTGAGAAAATCCGTTTAATATATTGAAATGTTAAAAACTAAGGGTGCGTTTGGTTCACGGAATGAAAGATTACCTCTAGGAATAAGATTCCTGGAATGTAACATGACTTGGCATATTACTGGGAATGTTAGGAATGTAAGATTATTGTGTTTGGTTAGAGGTAAATAAGATAATCTAGAAGAGAAATTTACTAAATTGACCGTGTGTTATATTTTCTTTTTAACATGTTAAACTTTTATTATTAAATTAAGGCTTAATGCATTAAATGCCCCCTAACGTTTACCCTATTTCTCATTTTGGTACTTAAAGAATTTTTTCGGCCATTTTGCCCCTTAAAGGTTACCCCGTTACTCTAATAACTCCAAAAATAAACGACGTTTGAAAAAAAAATCAATAGCCAATAAAACAAGGCCACGTCACCCTCTTCATTTATAATTTCCGAATTTAAATAATAATTTCAAAAATTAAATAAATATAATATAATAATAAAAAAATAAAATAAAAAAACTCTTAAACGGTTGAACTGGGATCTGATTCCCAGAACAAACACAACTCTTAACACTTTGACTCTATTAATCTTCACGTGCAGCAAGAACAAGTAAAAACAAACCATGAATCTTATATGGGTCAATCCCAGAACAACAAAAACAAATCCATTGGATCAATTCAATAAGGATAAAAAAGCAACATCAAATACACCATAATGGACAAATTTTAAAGCAATGAAAAAAAACCAATCAAGTCACCATAAATATGAATAAAAGAGAAAAACAAAACTAAGTACCTCAAAGATGAATCTATCGAGGAAGAAAGGAACAGAGGGGAAAAACAGAGCAAACAGAGGAAGGACAATGAAATCTCCATAAGCAGGGTAAGCTTCTTGCTCCCAATCGATAGATTCGATAAACTGAATCGACCCATTTTTTATCCAAAATTTTTCTCAGGAAACAATCAGAAAAAAAATGAACAGGACAAAGAGTGGGAACTGTGAATCACATGCACACAGAGTTGCAAGTTGCAACAATGTCCTCGGCTTCTCTGTTTCTATCTTTTATTTTTGGCTTAATGCATTAACTGAGAATGGGGTAAAACAATGTCCTCGGCTTCTCTGTTTCTATATTTATTTAATTTTTGAAATTATTATTTAAATTCGGAAATTATAAATGAAGAGGGTGAGGTGGCCTTGTTTTATTGGCTATTGATTTTTTTTTCAAACGGCGTTTATTTTTGGAGTTATTAGGGTAACGGCGTAACCTTTAAGGGGCAGAATGGCCGAAAAAATTCTTTAGGTACCAAAATGAGAAATGGGGTAAACGTTAGGGGGCATTTAATGCATTAAGCCTTAAATTAAAAGCACATGCACAAAAAGTTGTAGAATTATTTTTGTTACACTATTTAAAATTTACAAAAATGATATATTTATCATATTATTAATATAATTATTGTATTAATTATTTTTAATAAAAATATAATTTATATTTACGTACTCTCGTTACCATCTCGTTACCATCTATTAAAATATTTTTGTGAATTTTTTAAATGCTAAACTTTTAATATGCTCAATTTTTTAATTTTTTATTACTTGTGACAGATTGTCAAGTAAATTAAAGTAAATAAGTTCTATAATACTGATAAAAAATTATATTATAAGTACCTACTAAAATATTTATAAGATGATAAACATCTTACAAATAAAAGGATATTGTCTGAAAATATTACCTCTTAACTTATTAATTTACATCACACATATTTAATCATCTAATTGAATTAAATAAAGGATTCATGTGAACAAAATTCATTAACTTGAGGGTAATATGGTCCAAATGGTGGGAATTGACAAATACCTAAGAAAACCAAGGGAATCACATTCTCACCATTTAATGAAAAAAAGTTATGGTTGGGAATACAATATTACCCCTTGGAGGGAATGCTCTCCAACCAAACGTGGGTATGTAATTCCGGAAAAGAGCATTCCCCCAAGTAATGATCTTTTCTGCGAACCAAACGCCCCCTAAAGCTTTTAGATAATTTTGTTGTTCTAGTAATTAGAAATGGATTAACATCATATATACACTGGCGATGGAAATTGAAATTTCCACAAGCGCCTTAGTTTTAGGGTATAGTGAGTTAATTTAGGGGTATAAGATTTTGGGTTAGGTGTAGGGGATAAAATTTAGGGATAGTTATTTTAATTTAAGGTTTAGAATTATAATTTAGGGTTTATAAGTTAGGGTTTAGTTTTTAGGGTAATATAGTGAGGATTTAGGTTTTAACCTATAAACCCTAAATTATAACCCTAAACCTTAAATTGAAACAACTATCCCTAAAATTTAACCTCATACACCTAAACCCCTAAACCCCTAAACCTTATAACCTAAACTAACTCCCTATAAGGCTATAACCTAAAACTAAGGCGCTTGTGGAAACTTTTAGTTTCCACAACATGTGTATAAAATATTTATCCATTAGAAATTAGTAATTTTCTCATTCATTTTTCAATTTCATTAATCTAGTTCTCGAACAATTTAAAATGTATCAATTTTAACCTTTAATTAATGTGGACTAACATATTCGTTATCATTGGTCGTCCTTTATTATGTCAGACACTTTTTCGTTAATTAATTAATAATGTCTATGTTAGTGTGTCAATATTTTATTTTATAATAAATTAGTTTCTCGTAACACCCCAAAAATTTTACCCAAATTATAAACCCTAGATTCGCAAAATCCTTAATTTTAAAATATCTAATTTTTGAAACCCTAAAGATTTGAGAATTTAATTAAAACCCTATTTGAGTTTAAGGGTTAAGTTGAGAAAAATCCAGATTTATGATTATTAATATAGAAATTTGGGGTCAATTTGTAAAACATGAAAAGCTTAGGTGCTCTTTTGCAAATCTAATTTAATTCAATGGCTACCCTTATGATTAACCCTTTCATCAATTTGAATTTTAATTTCCTTTGGTTTCTGTCCCTCTATCTCTTTTTTCTTTCTTAATTATTTAATTTATTTTTTAAAACTTTTTAATTTAAATTGAATTCTAATTTTTTTCATGACTAAATTTATTCTTTTTTTTCAACTTAAATTCTTGTTTTATTATTATTATTATTATTATTATTATTATTATTATTATTATTATTATTCTAAACCTAATTTGTTTAGATTACCAACTCTCAACTCTCTCTGTATAGTCATAGTTATTACGTACAGAAATAAACTTAAGCCTTAAGTTTTAAAGTGTTGTCGCTCTTAGTCATTTTCATGTTTTATAAATTCTTCCCGAATGACGTTGTCATCACCTTACATCGAAGTTGCAACCTCTCTTTGTCGTCGTGAGAGGTATTGCCGCTTAAGGTGTGTTTCTTCTAGTGCTATAAATAAACTATTTTTGTGTGTTCTCTTTCCGTGCTACATACTTTGTTTTTGTGACTCTGATTTTACGCTTGAATGATTTTCAACTATGTTGTGATTTTACATTATGTTTTTCGTGCATACTATTTTCAGACTGTGAATAAAATTGTGATTTAAAATATATGAGTTGTGAATCTCAAATTTATTATCGGAATGTGTTGAGACCGTGAAAACTATGATATCTTTTTACTGTGCTATCATGGGTTGGGATTGTACGGAGGAAGTTCAGTAGTTTATACCACTTGCGTTGGTGACTATGTAGCGAGAGGTTCTGGGAAACTTTCTCTTTTTGGTAACTATGGAGTATGGGTGCATTGCATTGTGTTTTCATAAAATCGTGTTTAAACGTGCTTTGTGTCTTTTAAATATGGGTAAAGTACACAGACAGTCACTAAACTTTAGTAAAAAGAACAAAATGGTAACCAAACTTTCAAAAATCACAAAATGGTAATTAAACTTTTTGTTTTATAACAAAATGGTAACTAGACGTTAAAGGCCGTTAAGTGACTGTTATAAAATTTGGTATAATAACACATTTAGTCCTTCATATTTATCCATTCAATTAATTTAGTCCTAATTCGAAATAATTCACTAAATTTAGCCCTCGTTATTTACATATTCTTTCAATTTGGTCCTTAAAGCAAAATTCTAAAGTATGATAACATGATAAATAATTACAATTAAATTTTTAAAGGAACTCGAAAACTCGACTTGACTCGAATCCGAAAAAATTCAAATAAAGTTTGAGTTGTAAAATATGACGAGTCAACTCAAATAACTCGAAATTTTTTGACTCGACTCGATCGAACGCTCATCTCTATCTTAAGATATGACGCGTCAACTCGAATAACTCGAAATATTCGAATATTTTATATCATTTTTCTTTCAAATCGAATATTTTTTAAAATAGAATATTTAATATTTTCATATTTAAATCACATCGATTATTTAATAACGAATTTCAATATTCGATTTAAAAATGATTTAAAATATTCGAATATTTAATTAAAATTTTATAGGAACTCGAAAACTCGACTTGACTCGAATCAAAAAAATTTCAAATAAAGTTTGACTTGTAAAATATGATGCGTAAACTAGAATAACTCGAAAAAATTTTACTCGACTCGATCAAACGCTCACCAATATCTTATATGACGCATCAACTCGAATAACTCGAAATATTCGAATATTTTAAATAATTTTTTCTTTTAAATCAAATATTTTTTAAAATATAATATTTAATATTTTAATATTTAATCACATCGAATATTTAATAACTACTTTAAATATTCGATTTAATTTAAAAATATTAGATTCAAAAGAAAAAAATTGATTTAAAATATTCGAATATTTAATTAAATTTTTATAGGAACTCGAAAACTCGACTCGAATCAAAAAAAATTCAAATAAAGTTTGAGTTGTAAAATATGGTGCGTCAACTCGAATAACTCGAAATTTTTTGACTCGACTCGATCGAACGCTCACCTCTATCTTAAGATATAACGCGCCAACTCGAATAACTCGAAATATTCGAATATTTTAAATTATTTTTTTCTTTTAAATCACATCGAATATTTAATAACTATTTTAAATATTCGATTTAATTTCAAAATATTCGATTTACAAGAAAAAATTTGATTTAAAATATTTGAATATTTTAAGTAGTTATTAAATATTCGAATATTTTAAATCATTTTTCTTTTAAATCGAATATTTTTAAATTAAATTGAATATTTAAAGTAGTTATTAAATATTCGATGTGATTTAAATATGAAAATATTAAATATTCTATTTTAAAAATATTCAATTTAAAAGGAAAAAATTATTTAAAACATTTGAATATTTCGAGTTATTCGAGTTGACGCGTCATAATTTGCAACTCAAACTTTATTTGAAATTTTTTCGATTCGAGTCGAATCGAGTTCCTATAAAAATTTAATTAAATATTCGAATATTTTAAATCATTTTTTCTTTTAAATCAAATATTTAAAGTTGTTATTAAATAATCGATGTGATTTAAATATGAAAATATTAAATATTCAATTTTAAAAAATATTCGATTTAAAAGAAAAAATGATTTAAAATATTCGAATATTTCGAGTTATTTGATTTGACGCGTCATATCTTAAGATAGAGATGAGCATTCGATCAAGTCGAGTCAAAAAATTTCGAGTTATTCGAGTTGACTCGTCATATTTTACAACTCAAACTTTATTTGATTTTTTTTTTGGATTCGAGTCGAGTCGAGTTTTCGAGTTCCTATACAAATTTAATTGTAATTATTTATCATGTTACCATACTTTGGAATTTTGCTTTAAGGACCAAATTGAAAGAATACGTAAATAACAAGGGCAAAATTTAGTGAATTATTTCGAATTAGGACTAAATTAATTGAATGTATAAATATGAATGACTAAATGTGTTATTATACTAAATTTTATAACAGTCACTTAACGGCTTTTAACGTCTAGTTACCATTTTGTTATCAAACATAAAGTTTAATTGTCATTTTGTGATTTTTGGAAGTTTGGTTACCATTTTATTTTTTTTACCAAAGTTCAGTGACCGTCTGTGTACTCTACCCTTTAAATATTTATGTGAAAATTTATTATTGTGAAACTGAGTTTGTGAATGTCTGCACTTTTAGAGACACACTGAGCTTAATAGCTGACTCCCCCTTAGCTTCTATTTTAAATTCCCAGACATAGGCTTTCGGTACTTGGAGGATCACAACTTATCAGATTTATTTCAGTTTTCAGTATAGACATTTCGGATTTACAGAACTATTTTATTTTTGTTATTATTTTGCGATTTATGTAATTTTGGTTACTTACACATTTATTTGGGATTTTTTTAGATTGTTTTAGCATGCATGAGAATTTTTATTTGGATATTTGAATAATTTATTATGTGATGTTTTTATTTATACGGCCGCATTTTGAAAAAAAAGGAATTCATTGTGAAACTACACCGTTTTCAATAAATAACTTTTTTTTGTTTTATAAATTATTTAAACCTAAAATTTATTACTTGAGGGAAAAGTTTTCAACGGTGACTTCCTAAATTCGGTCTTTTCTTCTAGGTCGAGTTTAGGGGGTTACATTTCTCTAATAAGGTGATGACGAGTTAGTTTTGATGACGTTGATTTTTTTAAATAATTATAATTTTAAAATAATTAATTTTGAAACATTCTATTCGTACTATTATATCGTTAAAATTGACTCGTCATTATTGATATGTAAGACAATTGACGAAAACGAGTGATATAAAAGCATGTAGCGATTACATTCGTGGAATTTAATAATAGTTAAAGGGTGAGATTAATATAATTCATGAGCTCGAGGGCTTGATTGATGAAATTAAAAATATTGGACAATATTACATATTTTGAAAGTTTATGAAGGTTAAATTGATAAAATTAAAAAAAAGGTAGAATTGTTAATTTGGGATTATTATAAAGAGAAATTATCTCTTAAGCCTGAAATTTTTTTATATGAATTCATATTAAGTAATAGATTTTGTCCAGAATGCGAGTGATAAAAATCTTTTGCTCATTTGTTGTGATCTTTTATACGCTTTAACACTAAAAAATTAAATTTCAAGCCCTAACTCTAAATTTTAAATCATAAATCTTACACTATATACTCTAAAAAATATACTCTACCCTAAATTCTCTAAACCCTAACCATAAACCCTAACCTTAAACTCTAAATTTCAAACCTAATTTTGAATGTGAGGGGCATAAGTCCGGAGCACCGAAAAAGAGTAGAGAATTTCAATCCGAATGCGAGTTAAATACAAAATTTTATGTAAAATGTAACTTAATAATAATTATTATTATAGGTAGAGCAATTTTGTCGAGAATGCGAGTTTAATATTTTTAGTTCTTTTATTTATAACCGGATAAATTATATAAATCATCATTGAACTTTAGTTTTAGAACTATTTTAATTATTAAAATTTTAAAACGTTCAATTTATTTACTGAAATTTAGATATTAAATTTTTTAGTCACTCGTTGATTATATGTGCTATATTATTATTATTTTTATCATGAAATCTTATTTTTGTTAATATTAAATTCAAAATATAGTTTAAAATAAAATAAAAAATAAAACCCCAAACACCCTAAACCCCAAACTAAACCCATCTTATCCCCTTAAGAAATACCTAACTCTAACTCTAACCCCAAATTTGAGAACTTGTGATTGTTATCGGTGGCTTTCCTTTGTGTTGCAAACAGCCAAGCGTAATTTTCTCACATCTACCACTTGGTTATTATATAGGTTTGAACTTGTGAACTTAAGATTTACTGCTAGTAGTGACTAGTGATTGAGTATTTCAAGACTTTGGGCTGGAAAATATTTATGCGAAATGGATACACAACTTGTTTGAGAACACTAAAAATCTCCCATATAATTACTTAATTACATGGAGTCTAAATCAAACCCATCGTAAGGGGTAAGGCCGCCGATTAGCCGGGTGAGGCTGGAAAGAGGGTTATGATTTGAGGTTTAGAGTATTTTAGGTATTAAGGGTTCTATCTTTTTTAATTTTAAATTATATTAGATATCAATGAGTGATAAAAAAGTTTAATGTCTAAACTTTATTGAGTAAATTGAACGTTTTTTAACTTCAATTAGTGAAATAGATAAATGAGATTAAAAGTAAGATGTGTGAAAATTATCACTTGTAAAAGAAGTAAGGAGTTAATCTCATCCATCTATTTTTCTCATCCAATGGTCATAAATTAGAGTAAACTAATTGAATTTTATACAATGTAAGTGGATTCTAACCCTATACATATAAAGTAAGAAAATCAAAACGCTTATAATTATGCTAATAATGATTTATGAAATAGGATTAATGACGGTTTTCGCGGATTAATGAGTTTTAGGGTCAATTTGAGTTCATTATTTGAAAGGACTAAATTAATTATTTGATGTTAGTTTAACAGTTAAAATATTTCTTAAGTCAACCATGCAGCTTAGGTAAAATGATAAAAATCACACATATCTTAATCAATAGTTAAGAATTTGATTCTGGTCCCTTAAAAAGGAAAAATAACTCCGATAGTTGCCGCTTGGTCCCTTAAAAAAAGGAAAAATGGCTCTATAGTCCCTTAAGATACGATGTAACTGTAAATTAGTTTAACGAAACGAATTGTACTTAATCTCGAAAATTTTATATTCATTTTGAAATCCCTTAAAAGATCCCGACTTTACCTCCGACCACAACCTAGTAATTTTAGACAAAATACAAAACTCTAATAAACTTAACTTGAAAAACAATATGATAAACACAATATATTAAATGTAAATAATATAGGATAACACGAACATAATATGATAAAATAATAACATATTAGCACAAGAGAATAACTTATATCAGAATTCAACAAGTATCCCAGTAGAAAAGCGGATGATATTTATTTTAAAAGACACAAGTTTAAATCGCTCCGTCTATAAGATGTATGTACACTGTCAAAGGGTTAAGAATATATATGAGACGATACTACCTTGTAATCACCTTTAGACTATTTAAAAAAATAACTTATATCAGGATCATCATAAACCATAGCGGAAATGAGCATTATTTCTTGAGAAATTATTTTAAAATTTTAAATTTAAAAGGACAACAATAATATATATATATATATATATATATATATATATATATATATGTGTGTATGAAATGAATTAAAATATCATTTTATCATTATCTAAATTTAAACTTTTTTAACACTATGGAACCACTAATCCTCAAGAGATTCCAGTCTAATCCTAAAACTACGATTTTGAGGCATCAATAAAATATTTTTAAGACACAGTTCTGGTTATATCGGCAAACAACCGCTAAAGAAATTACCACCGAAAAATCCAAATAAAAAAACAAGCATTATAAAGAACTCTGTACGAGCACTAAACGAATGCTAAAGTATGCGAAAACCGTGTCATACGGTAAAGAAAACGTACCACAAAAATAAAAGAAAAATATGCTACAAAGACAAAAAAGAAAGTGCCAAAAAATGTGCCACAAGAAGAAGAAATTCTTGTTAAAATTAAAAAAAAATCTCAAAAAGAAAAAGAAAACACAAAAAATATTATAAAACAAAAAAATTAATGATTTTTGAGGAGACATACATTTTTAAATCCACTTAAAGAATAGAAAAAAAAATCGCCTTCAATATCTCTAATAATAATCATAAATAATTAGATGAGGCTGACACGTTCAACTAAGTATTATTAAGAACTCAACGTATAATTATAAATTATTTAAAAATTAAAAAGTAAAATAATTAAAATATATTTTTTATTTTATTTAAAACATAATTAGATCAAAATACCTACCTTAAATCACAAAATCATAATTTTTTCTTTGAAATTCAATCCACCGCCGCTAGCCACCACCGCCAGTTACATTTGCACCGTCCCGTCGCCGCACCTCTGTGGCCCCCGTTGAGCCCTGCCACTATAACCTTTTATTATGCGTGCTTGGTTTGGTTTGCTGGTTTGTTCTGCTTGACTTAAACATCAATCTAATGTCCCAAGTTCGAAAGTTGGTGAGTAAAATTCACAACAACAAGAATCCAAGCATGGCTCAACGGCGGCTACGGAGGTGCGGCAGCAGAGTGGGCGAATGTGGCCGCCGCTGGCGGCGGATTAAATTTTAAAGAATTTTTTTTAGCGTTTTATGATTTAGGGTATGTATTTTGATCTAATTATGTTTAAAAGAAAATAAAAAATAAAAAAATATATTTTAATTAATTTACCTTTTGATTTTTAAATAATTTATAATTACACGATGAGTCCATTAGATTTTAAATCTTTATAAATTAAATTAATAGTGTTCATCGGTGCTTATTGTTAGCGATGTTCATCGGTGCTCGTTAAATGTTGTAAAGTTTTTCTAAATAATTATATCATTTTGGGACAAGATTAAAAACTATTTCTTAACTAAAAACACGACTATTTCTTAATGCCTTTTATAAAATTAGATAAGAACACAAAATTTCAGTGTATCAGATAATAAATAATAATAAATATAATATTTATATGGTTAAATTACATAAATCATCATTAAACTTTACTTTTAATATTATTTTAGTCATTAATGTATTAAAACGTTCAGTTTACTCACCAAAATTTAGACATTGAACATTTTTTGTCACTGAAGTTTAGATATTGAATATTTTTTGTCACTCCATAATTCACCGTTGTCGGCTGCGAATCGAAGATGGTGGTCCTCGGTACCAAATTTCACTAGTCGCTTTGTCACGTCCTTGAGTCTGAATCCGACCTCTATTTTGCCAAAAAGTGTCCAAAATTTTATGAATCGGAATCTTTTAGTTTCTCTATTGATGATCTCCCTGTTTTATCGCCGGGTGAAACCCGTTTCTTAGTATATTACTTTTCTCGTGTTGATAATTTTTTTATTGTTCGAATCTTAAAAAAGTTCTTTCGGTTGTCGATAAATGTACGTCATCAAAAAGTTAAAGAAAGAGTTACCAAGGACGTTCAATGTCTAAACTTCAGTTAGTAAATCGAACACTTTAAAATTTTAATAACTAAAATAAGCTCGAGAGTAAAGTTGAATAATAATTTATGTAATTTACCTTATTTATATTTAAATGCGTACATGTATTCCAGATCTAGAAGTGCCGACTCAATTAAAGCTAAATCTCTTCCTTTTTTCTGCCGTCCTCTTAAAATAGAATAAAATAAAGTATTATAATTTAAATAAAAATAAAATAAGAAAAATGTCTTAACCAAGTTGATTATTAAACAATCCCTTGTGTTTGTAACGTGATGGCCATGTGATTGGGAGTCCATCAAGCCATGAACTGGACGATTTGACTCGATCTACCACTGAAGCCGTCAACACCGTACGATCTATTTTTACGAGGCCCCACCATTGGGATCGACGGCTATTAACAAATCATCACGAAGTTTAAAATAAAATAAAATCTCCGACAATGTGCTCCCGTTGAACGTATAACATTAAAGGTCAAACTCCTTAGAAAGTCCTTACACTGTATGTTTTGAGTAGATTAACCCATCATATATTGATAATTTTTAATCTACTTCGTTCAAAATATGTATTTTCTTTTGTATAAATTGTGTGCTTTATTTATCCAAAAATCAGAAGAATTTGAATGATAGGTTAACCGTTATAGCAGTTATTAATTGTAACCTAGTTATTAAGAAACTGTTAATTGTTAAATCTTTTAATGATTGAGTTACATGTTAACCTATAATCTATTACAACAAAATTTAGATGTCCACTACTTCTTTTAAGAATAATGTAACTATCTCTCTGATAAAAATTATATTAGAATATTTTAAAATTTTAAATAAAAAATTCTAAACACAAACTACATAGTTAAAAAAAAGCATCTATAAGTTAATCATCAACCATAATTTTTATCAGTTCGCTTAACCATTTAGTCTTTAATGATTAGATTAATTAACTTGTAAGATGTACAATTATACGGCTCTTTTAATTCTAAAGATTATAACATACTATGGAGAAATTTTTTTGATTATTAGGAAATCTTGATTCCCTAAGAATTTGAAATAACGAGTGAAAAAAAAAGTTAAACTCCAAAACTAAAATTATACAATTTGAAAATAGAAGGTTAGAAAGGATCAAATTATAGTATAAAGATCAAATCAATTAAAAATATATAATATGAAGACCTTGTTTGTAATTTGACCATGTAAAATAGTAAAGCATAATTTCTTTCTGTTTCCAGCTTCCCATTTATTTTTCAATTTTCCCCCTTCTTCTTCCTTCCTTCCTTCTTCACTTTCCCACTCTACCGTCTTATTCCCCCCAAACTCCTCGGTTTTCTATTTATTTACGAACCGAACCTGCCGCCGAGCTGGCAAGGAAACCAAGATGTCCGATCAGTGCTCACGACTTCGCCGTTCCCGAACCAAAATAACGGTTCTCTGCCTTCTAATTACCGTCATCGTCCTACATGGCACCTTCAACTCCGTAAATCCAGGCTCCGCCGCCGAGGAAAACCAAAACCACCACGGCGGCGCTGGTACTCCTCGCAAGCGCGTCGATACCCGTCGCTTACTTGAAGAAGCTGAAAACGACGCCGCTCAGGCTGACAACAACAACAACAACGATAAGAGCTACGCGGAATTCGATATCGCAAAGATTCTCGTCGACGAAGAAGGGGAAAACGAAAAACCCGACCCGAACAAACCGTACTCACTCGGGCCTAAAATATCCGATTGGGATCAACAAAGATCCGAATGGCTCACAAGCAACCCGAACTTCCCGAACTTCATCGGTCCAAACAAGCCCCGGGTCCTCCTCGTCACCGGTTCATCGCCCAAACCGTGCGAAAACCCGGTCGGCGACCATTACTTACTGAAATCGATCAAAAACAAGATCGATTACTGTAGATTACATGGGATCGAGATCTTTTACAACATGGCGCTATTGGATGCGGAAATGGCGGGGTTTTGGGCGAAATTGCCGTTGATCAGGAAGCTTTTGCTTTCGCATCCGGAGATCGAGTTCCTGTGGTGGATGGACAGCGATGCCATGTTCACGGACATGGCGTACGAACTTCCATGGGAAAGGTACAAAGATTCTAATCTGGTCATGCATGGTTGGAATGAAATGGTTTATAATGAAAAGAATTGGATTGGTTTAAATACGGGTAGTTTCTTGTTGAGGAATTGTCAATGGTCGCTTGATCTTTTAGATGCTTGGGCTCCGATGGGTCCGAAAGGGAAGATTAGGGAAGAAGCCGGGAAGATTCTGACTCGGGAATTAAAGGGTCGGCCGGTTTTCGAGGCCGACGATCAGTCCGCAATGGTTTACTTGTTGGTCAAGGAAAGGGAGAAATGGGGTGAGAAAGTGTATCTCGAGAATGCTTATTACTTGCACGGTTACTGGGGGATTTTGGTGGACCGGTACGAGGAAATGATCGAGAATTATCATCCCGGATTAGGCGATCATCGATGGCCGTTGGTTACTCACTTTGTGGGGTGTAAACCTTGCGGGAAGTTCGGAGATTATTCGGTCGAGAGGTGTTTGAAACAGATGGATAGAGCTTTCAATTTCGGTGATAACCAGATCTTGCAGATGTATGGGTTTACGCATAAATCGCTGGCCAGTCGGAGAGTTAAGCGAGTTCGGAATGAGACTGGTAATCCACTTCAAGTCCAAGATGAATTGGGCTTGCTCCATCCATCTTTTAAAGCTGTTAAGATCTCGGATGCTTCATAATGCCTTGGACTCGTTTTCGGTTTGTTGTGTTCATCGCGATTGCGGAACTAAGATTATAGCTTCAATTCATTGATATGTCAAAGATTTTTACACATTTACTTGTCAAATTTTCATTCCATTGCTAATCCTTGTTTTTGGGAGATTGGATGACAGAATAATTTTTGTGTTGTCAATTTATAGAAAGGGAAATCTTTACTGATATAGATTTGCAGTCTTGGTTTATTAGCTTAATCTGCTTATCGTTTTGGCTAGTTTTTAGATACAATGGCAGTTCAAACCCTTGCCCGAGTTTATTTGTTGTGTTGTGTCCGAATATATCATTTGGATTCGGGTGCGAGCACTGTGACCCGGACTCGGTAGTTTGGGGCTTCGTATCCATGTCGATGGGATACGAATTTAATTTGAACTCAAGCCATGAGTGTAAGCAACTATAGAATTATGGAGAGTAAATACTCAATTTCATTCATCAAAGGGTTCGTTTCATAGAGTAAACTAGGTACTTTTTTATACACAGGAAAAGCTACACTGTAAGCCCGCCAAATCTAACAGCTTTAATATAAAACTACTAACTACCTTGAATTAGTTATAACAGAAAGCTGATGACTCAGCATTTCCTCTGGATTCTTCTAATATTTCCCTTGCTTCTTCAACTTCCCCTTAAGCAAGGAAGTTCAAGAACACACATCTGGGAGCGAAATTCTTCAAAGCTTGCAATGGAGATTGTCTTGGTAAAAATGTCAGCTACCTGAGCGGATGCTGGTACGTAATTGACTTGGAGTGTATGTGCCATGACTTTCTCTCGAATGAAAAATAGGTCAAGGTCCACGTGCTTTGTCTTCGCATGCAGAATCGGATTGGCTACCATAGCCACAACGCTCGTGTTGTCGCTCCAAATGGTGGGAGATTGAGACAACTCCACATTCATATCTTGTAGAATGGCTTGGAACCAAAGAACATCATCAGTAACATCAACAAGACTACGAAATTCCGCCTCTGCAGTGGACCTGGATACCGAACGTTGCTTGCGAGAGCTCCATGATAGTAAGTGTGGCCCTAGGAATGTGCAGTGACCTGAAATGGAACGTCGATCATCTAGGTCACTGCCCCAATCTGCGTCGAAAAATGAGTGAATGGCCAAATGAGGACGAGCCTGGGAAAAGAACCAAAGACCAAGGTCGAGAGTACCCCTAAGATAACGTAGTACACGTTTGTGATAAAAGGGTACGTTGCTTCAGAAACAACGTTCTTTGTCTGTAACGAATCTAGGATCGTAGCAAACATTTCTCTGCAATAAAATAAAAGAATTGACGTTTTTAGATAATTAAAATAAAAATAAAAAGAAAACACAAAAAAAGAAAGACATAATAAAAATATAAAAAGGAAATAAAAAGAAAAATAGAAAAAGGTGTAAGAATTTCTGGACAAATTTGGAATCGAACAAAGATGAAGGCTTGAATGGGCTTTCAAGGCTGATTCGGTGACCAAATTGTGGCAGAAACGTTGCTGGAAAATCAGCGAAAATTTGGTAATGTTAAACTCGAAAGAACTCGAACAATCTGCTGAACGAACCCGAATCGAATTTGTCAAACGTCAAAGACGGAAAGCTCGAAAGAACCTGCACAATCTACTGAGCAAACCTGAATCGAATATGCTTCACGTCAGAGGACTTGGACCCACTAGATAGCGATCTAGGAACCCGAAGTACCAAGTAAATTTGACACAACAAACAACGTCTGAAATGCCAAAAAAAGTTCGGTGAAAAACCGAAATTGAGAGAATAATCTCACAAAAATTTTATTCATAAAATGTCTAACCTTTTACAATTAAGTTCGGCCAAATATATAATACATAAGGAGAGTTGGCCGGTTTCCAAACATGTGGGGGAAATTCAGCCATTTGAAAATTAAAATATTCAAATAAATTAACTTCCAGATGGGCGGCTACTGGAATTGAATTTCTGGCCGTGCAATTGGACATTCTTGGGCGGGAATGTGGGATCACATTTAACATGTGATTGTTTGGTCTTTGAAATTCAAAACAACAAATTGCTTCACCTTATCCATTCTTCTCTCTGCTGCATATGTGTAATTGTGCTTTGTTCAAAAATTTAGGAAAAATTTCCACGTGCTGCACAAATAAGCAATATAGGCACAAGGTGAAATCCACGTGCATAAATTGGTGAAGAGAACAATTTACACTGGCTGCATGCTTTGTGTTTCTTTAATCCACGTGCATGAATTGGTGAAGAGAACAATTACATACTCCAAATGCCGCATATGTGTAATATGCTCCAAGCCAAATGTCTCTCGGCTGCAACTTGTTACATATTAGGACTTATCGATCATGGTACATGCAACGTCCTCCTACGTGCATATTAGGGCTGATCGTACATGGTACATGCAACGTCCTCCTACGTGCCTATGTCAAAAGACAACAAACATTCCATCAAAGCATTGTAAACTTAATGGAAACAATAATACAAATCGTAAAGAAATGCATAATTATTTATTAACACACAAACAAATAGAGACACACTATAAGTTATATCAAACTTATTCAAAACACACCAAACATACTATATACATAGTAAATACACTAATATAAATAATATAAGTATAAGAAATGTTACACATCAGTATGTAACAAATGAAATGCAAACTTCCCTGAAATTGTGAAGTTGCATCGTTGGGTGGCATAAACGTGCTCACATCATCCCCCCTTCTTTAATGCGATTTGTCCCCAAATCGATCATCATTACAAAAGAGAACAATTTCGACTTTCGCTTGGCAGGGAACTTCTTTAGTTGTCTTGCTCGGTACATGTGCCATCCTCTCGAACCAAGTTCTTTTACAAAGAACACAAATGGAAATGCTTTCTTTCTTGTACCTTTCCGAATAATGCACAACATAAAGTCAGACAATGCTCGTTGCACATTCGTAATCCTGCAAACAATGACATACAAAGGCAACTCCAAAGAACAACAAGAATCTCGACGATCATCCAGAATCACAACACAAGGTTGTTCACAATCCAATGTACAACCAAAGAAATCAGCATATAAAATTGAAAAATCAATAAGACAATGGATAGGAACGTCAAACCGTGGTAAAGAAGGTTGCTGAATTTCTGAAAAGGACATAGATGCACTAGTCATACCAACCGTAACATCCTTGGGAACTTCACATGGCATCACCTTATTAACCTGCAAGTTAGAAGAAGAAATAGAAGAAAATGTCGAATCAAATAATACCTGAGAATTTGCTTTCTTCTTTTCGCATTCATTCTTCTCTTTGTTAGCCTTCCAAGCTGCAGTACTCGCTTTCAAACGAACTTCGTCTTCATATACTTCACTTGGAGTCATAGGTGCCAAAGTTATCTTTTTGCCCTCATGAGTAAAAGAGTATCGATTGGTGTAACAATTGTGCAAAACTCTCTTATCATACTGCCACGGTCTTCCTAACAACAAAGGACAAGTATCCATAGAACAAACATCACAAGTTACCTCATCCTTGTATTTACCAATGAAAAATGGTATAACAGCTTGTTCGGTAACTTTGATTTCAACACCATCATTCAACCATTGTAACTTGTACGTATTGGGATGCGTTGTCGTCTTCAGTCCTAACTTGTCAACCATGAGAGTACTAGCAACGTTACCATAACTACCACTATCAATAATCACAATACATACCTTTCCGTTCACGTTGCATCTCGTATGGAAGAGATTGTTCCGTTGCAATTCATCAGATGCTGGTTGATCATTCAGACTTCTCTTGTCAACAAGTGCTTCACCGGTAGCCAATGTCTGCAAATTGTCATCATTTATCTCTTTATGGACAAAATGGTAACCACCCCCATCAAGTCTATCCATTCGAGAATGTATAGGCTTCAATGCATTAGCAATCACTCATTGCATCATGCGCTCTAAGGCTTGCATCTGGAGATTCGGCGGTTGTTCACCCAAATTATCATCAGAACCTACCATGTTGAAAAAAACCAAAACAACAAAAAAACACAATATATATATGTTAGTGAAAAAAAACAAAAAAATGGACCTCACAATAACACGCTCAACAAAGTCTCACGGATCACTCCAAAGAACAATGCACTCAAAAATTAACACTCGGCGCTCATGTTTCACTCGGGAGAAAACTTGAATGGCTCTTTTTGTCTCCCCTTCTGATCTCACACGCTCAGTTTACCTTTTCCCTCAATCTCTCGTACTTAGTTCTTTAAAGGAACTGATTCCGATGTTCAGATTCTGCAAGTGTTGTCAAATTGAAAGAAAACAATGGGTGACAAGTGAATATTGTTAGAACAAAGATAAGGATTAGGAATTAAAGAAACAACAATGAAAGTTTGAGAAATTGGGGTTGAAAAAAAAACAACAACAAAATGAAATGAAAGAAAGTATGCTAAAAGAACAAGAATTTAGCAACTTACGCAGTAGAAGGGCTTACCACCATCCTATCTCCGGAACAAACAAGAAAAGTTGATTTCGCGTGATTACAAAGCATTTTAAGGCAAGATAAACACATCCTTCAACATATCAAAACATTTCAACAATGTTGTTTTTCATTCTACACAATTCAGCACTCTTTTTCTTTTTCCTTTTTTTTGAATTTTCGTATATTTTTTTTAATTCGGAAAAAAATGACTTTTTTTGTGGTCAAACGTTGACTTTGACTTTTGGAATTTCAAAATTTTCTTCTTCTTTTTTGTTTTGACTTTTGTATATATTTTTTATGTCTGTTAGTGCAGAAAGTGCTAAAATCCAACCAAAGCTCTGATTACCATATGATAAAAGGGTACGTTGCTTCAGAAACAACGTTCCTTGTCTGTAACGGATCTAGGATCGTAGCAAACATTTCTCTGCAATAAAATACAAGAGTGGACGTTTTTAGATAATTAAAATAAAAATAAAAAGAAAACACAAAAAAGACATAATAAAAATATAAAAAGGAAATAAAAAGAAAAATAGAAAAAGGGTGTAGGAATTTTTGGACGAATTTGGAATCGAACAAAGATGAAGGCTTGAATGGGCTTTCAAGGCTGATTCGGTGACCAAATTGTGGCAGAAACGTTGCTGGAAAATAAGCGAAAGTTTGGTAACGTTAAACTCGAAAGAACTCGAACAATCTGCTGAACGAACCCGAATCGAATCTATCTAATGTCAAAGACGGAAAGCTCGAAAGAACTTGCACAATCTACTGAGCAAACCTGAATCGAATATGCTTCACGTCAGAGGACTTGGACCCACTAGATAGCGATCTAGGAACCTGAAGTACCGAGTAAATTTGACACAACAAACAACGTCTGAAATACCAAAAAAATTCAGTAAAAAACCAAAATTGAGAGAATAATCTCACAAAAATTTTATTCATAAAATGTCTAACCTTTTACAATTAATTTCGGCCAAATATATAATACATAAGGAGAGTTGGCCGGTTTCCAAACATGTGGGGGAAATTCAGCCATTTGAAAATTAAAATATTCAAATAAATTAACTTCCAGATGGGCGGCTACTGGAATTGAATTTCTGGCCGTGCAATTGGACATTCTTGGGCGGGAATGTGGGATCACATTTAACATGTGATTGTTTAGTCTTTGAAATTCAAAACAACAAATTGCTTCACCTTATCCGTTCTTCTCTCTGCTGCATATGTAAAATTGTAATTTGTTCAAAAATTTAGGGAAAATTTCCACGTGCTGCACAAATAAGCAATATAGGCACAAGGTGAAATCCACGTGCATAAATTGGTGAAGAGAAAAATTTGCACCGGCTGCATGCTTTGTGTTTCTTTAATCCACGTGCATGAATTGGTGAAGAGAACAATTACATACTCCAAATGCCGCATATGTGTAATATGCTCCAAGCCAAATGTCTCTCGGCTGCAACTTGTTACATATTAGGACTTATCGATCATGGTACATGCAACGTCCTCCTACGTGCATATTAGGGTTGATCGTACATGGTACATGCAACGTCTTCCTACGTGCATATTAGGGCTGATCGTACATGGTACATGCAACGTCCTCCTACGTGCCTATGTCAAAAGACAACAAACATTCCATCAAAGCATTGTAAACTTAATGGAAACAATAATACAAATCGTAAACAAGTGCATAATTATTTATTAGCACACAAACAAATAGAGACACACTATAAGTTATATCAAACTTATTCAAAACACACCAAACATACTATATACATAGTAAATACACTAATATAAATAATATAAGTATAAGAAATATTACACATCAGTATGTAACAAATGAAAATGCAAACTTCCCTAAAAATGTGAAGTTGCATCGTTGGGTGGCATAAACGTGCTCACATTAGTTTGACTGTCATCCAATGCAACGCAGTAGGCCGCTGCATGAATTGTGCCACCTTATTAACTGATAAGGCAATGCCTGGGTGTGTATGACATACGTACTGTAAGGAGCCTACAATGCTGCGAAAATCAGAGGCCCTCTCGACTGGAGCAGTGTCGTCTTTGTGAAGTTTAGTGGTGGAAACCATAGGAGTAGGAACAATGGAAGCCTCACGCATATCAGATTTCACTAATAATTCAGTGATATACTTCTTCTGTGACAAGAAGAGACCAGCCTGAGTGCAAATGACCTCAATTCCAAGAAAAAATTCAACTCACCAAGATCTTTTAATGAGAACTTGTGATTCAATTTGTGCACAACAGTGGCAACATGAGTAAGAGAGGAGCCTGTGATTAAGATGCCATCGACATAGACCACCACATACGTGGTTGTGGTGTCACTAACATATACAAACAAAGAAGTGTCAGCATTGGAGGAACGAAACTGCAGCTCTTGAAGAAAGCATTTCAACTTGTCAAACCAGTTTCGTGGTACTTGCCGAAGCCCAGAGAGAGCTTTCTTAAGCTTACACACAAGCTTGGTACCATCATCTGCCATGAATTGGAAACCCTCGGGCTGAACCATGTAAACATCCTCGGTGAGGTCCCCTTTAAGGAAAGCATTATTAACGTCTACTTGTCGAATGTTCCAATCGTGTGAGACAGCTAGGGATAGTAACAAATTCACAGTAGAGGCCTTCACAACCGGGCTGAAAGTTTCCCTGAAGTCACAACCTGCAAGCTGAGAATAACCCTTCGCGACTAGCCGTGCTTTATACCGATCAATGGTACCGTCAGCATTGCGTTTAATTTAAACAACCATTTACAGCCAATGGCACGTTGATCACTAGGCAAGGGCACCAAATCCCACGAGTCATTATCAAGCAAGGCTTGATATTCAACATTAACTACAACACTCCAATCAGGGCTTTGCATGGCAGCATGCACGTCCACAGGTATATCATCAAACTGTAAGTGGTAGGCTTTAGGCTTGAACACACCAGCCTTGCTCCTTGTCACCATGTGATGTCGATCAGGAGGAGAGCCATGTTGCACCACTTGTGTGGTTGTGGGAAGCTCATGAGATAAATTAGATGATTGTAGAGGGCTGGGAGGCACAGCATTATGATCAGGGGCAGTAGTATTCTCAGAGATAGTATCAACCACTTCAAGCAAAGAATCAACAGACAAAGGATCAAGCTGAGGAGAAGCCATAAGGGACATATGAGACTCAGTTGCAGCTGGAGGATCAGTCGTGACTTGCTCAGAATCGAGAGTGAGATGAGAGTCTATAGAAGAAGTATCCACAGAACCAATAGGAAGAGTTGAATCTGGTATAATGTGCAATACAAGAGAGACCACATCAGAGGAGGAAGGCAATGAACCAGGGTCAGGAGATTGAAAAGGAAACATTGTCTCGTGGAAAATGATATTTCGAGAAACAAAAATTCTGCCAGTGGACTGATCAAGACATCAATATCCTCGATGTAGAGGTGAGTAACCAAGGAACACACATGCACGAGATCTGAAATCAAGTTTGTGAGAATTGAAGGGACGTAAGTGAGGGTAACAAAGACAGCCAAATACCCTGAGAAATCGATAATCAGGATCCTTATGATATAACACTTGAAAGAGTGATCGATCACCAAGAGTCTTAGAGGGCATTCTGTTAATTAAGTACACTGCACTCAAGGTAGCATAAGACCAATAATTAAGAGAAAGAGTGGCTTGTGCTAGCAATGTAAGTGATGTTTCAACAATATGCCGATGCTTCCTCTCAACCACACCATTTTGAGAGGTAGTGTGAGGGCAAGTAACTCTGAGCTGAACCCCTAACTAAGCCACCAAAGTATGCATGAAACGAAATTCACCACCACCATCCACTTGCACAACCATTAAATTCAAACCAATCTGATTCTTTATTAATGCATAAAATTGTCTAAAGGCATTACAAGCATCTGACTTCTTCTTGAGTAAAAACAACCAAGTATTGCGAGAAAACAAATCGATACAGGACATATAGTAAAGGTATCCATCAGAGGCCACTGAAGCTGGACCCCAGATGTCAATTTCTATTAACTAAAATGGCGAGCTATAAATTGTAGAGGACTCATGAAATGGTAGAGTGTGACTTTTGTCCAGGTGACAGGAATGGCAAAACGTATCTTTGGGAGGTACTAACTTCTTATTAAGTGCAAGACTCACAATGTCAGCAGATGGGTGGCCCAACCTATTATGCCAAAGCCAGTAATTAGTTGAGGAAGAGGAAGAACAAGAAACACATGCATACTTTGCTGAGGAAATTCATACAAGCCATCATTCTGTACCCCACTCAGCAACACTGCCCTTGTACGCTCATCCTTAAGACAACAAGAAGATGCATGGAATTCAAAATTAACGTCATTATCAGTGGCAATTTTTGAAACAGACATTAAATTTCGCATTATGTTAGGAACAAGAAGTAACTGATCAAGAAGTAATGATCGAGATGCAGTGGTCACCACACCTTGACCAACATGAGAGATGGCAAGGGAAGAACCATCCCCAATGTGGACCTTACCCTGACCAGCATAGGTTTGTCCTGTCTGAAGCTGAGATTTGTCACTGGTGACATGGTGCGTGGCTCCGGAGTCAGGATACCAGACATTGGTTTTAGCCACAAGGGTGTTGACTTGAGGGTTATCAATAGGAGAGGCAGGACTTGTATCAGTGGCAACATAAAGAGAGTAGCGAGTCTCTGGCTCAGCATGGGAACAACAACATTTGTGTGCTTCAGCACTAGGTTTCACTGGCCCTTGGTAGCTCTAATTGAAACGATACCAACAACGATCCGCCAAATGCCCCAACTTCCCACAAATTTGGCATTGAAATCTAGGTCTACCTTTGAATCTACCACCATTTCCAGCATTGGATCCAGAACGCCCACCACGAGCAGGGGGACCATGAGTGTAGGAAGCATCCTGTCGAGAGTCTTGATCTAGAGTGGTGTTGTTAATGCCCGCGGATAGTCTCAGAGGATCTTCAAGGCGTGTCTCGACATCAGTTAGCAAGGAGACTGCCCCATCAAAGGTATAGAGCTCTTTGCTAGCAGAGTAGCAGTTATGACTGCCACAACCGACTCAAACTAGGAAGGCAAGCCATTAAGAATGGTGGCCACCTGTTCAATCTCAGAAATGGAGCTACCACAGTCTGCCAACATATCGCAGATTTCCTTTACTTGAGCAGTATACGCACTTATAGACATAAATCCCTTCTTGAGAGATCGTAAACGAACATACAGATGCATGACTCGTGTGGTAGAGAGCTTAGAATATTGAAGAACAAGCGTTTTCCAAATAGAAGAGGAAGATTTAGAACCCACAAGATGAGGAAGGAGTGAAGTGCTAACCGTAGATAGAAGCCAAGAGGCTAAGAAGCTATCTTGCTTGAAGAAGCGTTGATAAATAGGGTTAGGTGTTTTGCTGCCATCAGCCGCCACAAGAAATTTCGCCGGAAGAGTATACTCATCATCAAGATAATGCTCAAGACCTTGTCCTCGAACCATGAGAAGAACCTGCTGACGCCATAGAAGAAAATTCGTATCATTAAGCTTAACACTGATTTGCTTGTTGAAGAAACCTTGAGAGGAGGATTCATCAGCAACCGTAGGATCGAGAGTAATGGTAGAGGCATTATCAGTTGGCATGATGCGCAAGAGAAGAAAGGAGGGGGAAAATGAATCAAGGGAGATGGCCCAGAATCGAAAAAGTGAATGATACCATGTAAGCAACTATATAATTATGGAGAGTAAACACTCAATTTCATTCATCAAAGGGTTCGTTTCATAGAGTACACCAGGTACTCTTTTATACACAGGGAAAGCTACACTGTAAGCCCGCCAAATCTAACAGCTTTAATATAAAAACCCTAATCACCTTGAATTGGTTATAACAGAAAGTTGATGACTTAGCATTTTCTCTGGATTCTTCTAATAATGAGTACTTGAGTAGGGTAGGGGTTTAGGTGTATGGGTTTAGAATTTAGGGTATAGGGAGTTAGTTTAAGGTATACACAGGAAGTGAAAACTGAAAGTTTCCACAAGCGCCTTAGTTTTAGGGTATAGGGAGTTAGTTTAAGGTATAGGGTTTAGAGGTTTAGGTGTATGGGTTTAGAATTTAGGGATAGTTGTTTCAATTTAAGGTTTAAGGTTATAATGTAGGGTTTATAAGTTAGGGTTTGGGTTTTAGGGTAATATGATGAGGATTTAGGTTTTAACCTATAAACCCTAAACCTTAAACTGAAACAATTATCCCTAAATTCTAACCCCCTAAACCCTATACCCTAAACTAACTACTTATACCCTAAAACTAAGACGCTTGTGGAAACTTTCAGTTTCCACCGCCTGTGTATAGAATATTTATCCTAATAATAATAATAATAATAATAATAGTTTAGTATATTATATGTTTGAGTAACTCGAGAGTTTTTCAAATCGGATATCGAGTAATCCAACTTGGCTCGTTAAAAAAATCGAATATCGAGTAATTCAGCACGGCTCGTTAAGAACTCAAGCTTAGTTCAAGCTCGAGTTGGTCTCGAATGACTTACAATCTATCTCGTCTCATTTACAATACTAAAGCAGAGTTCAAACTTGAGCTTCTACAACTCGTGTGTAATACCAGAAACACTTTTTTCTACAATGATCTTATAAGTTAGGTTTAAGCAAATTCGATATCACATAATTTTTTTATATTCTGTTTCTAAATTTATTACTGAGTCAATGTAGTGTTAATTCATGACAACAATTTAATCAAAATCTTTATATATACAACATAAATTTATATATTTCTTTTTGGTACAATAAATTTATATATTTCTTAAAACTATGGAATATTACATGACATGAATGATGTGCCTTTGAGGTTATAAAGCAGAGTAAAGAACGAAAAAGATTTTTAAAAAAATAACACTGATTTTCTACAAATGATTTCTCAATGCATTTCCCTTTGTCACCCCATTAGAAAGCATCAGCTTCATCACATATGTACCTGAATCCGCCTCATTGCCACTAAATAACCGTGAAACACGTGAACGGTAACACCGATTTCCGAGCATGAACGACCCGGGATTTGTGCAGAAGCAGAATTCCGTCTCGAAGACCCTAAAACAGCCTCCATGCATCGACTGCCAGAACCGAGTAGATTCGTTTTCGATAACTAATCTTTTCTGTTGAAACATTTCATGTAAATGATCGTCGGGACAAGTATCGTGACTATCTATACGAGATTTGGAACTACAGGACAGCATCGGATGCGGCAATGAAATCAGAGAACAAACAGCTGCCTTAACGAGGAACTCTGTTCCGACTTAGTAGCTCCTCCTCCTTCAGCCGATGCTGAAACCTGGCAAGGCGAGCTTGAAGGCTCACCAAGCTGGCAGCCTTGCGCGAAAGCAAAAAACTCAGCCTGGTCACATAACTGTCAACCTGGCTGCCTCCTTGATCCACCTCAGCCAAAAGCTTCATTTCCTGAAATAATGACGCAAAACAGTTCAATCATGGACAGAAAAAGGATACAATCTCACGACTTATTGATGTCGATTTCGGTTGTTCACGACGAGCATGAGGTTACTTACTTCGCGAACAATCTCCATTGTATCCTCGATCTCTTTTCGGTGAGCAGAAGTTAAAGCCTCTTCTTCCTGCAACAAACCAAAAGTATACGCAGAATGAAGACAATCCTGAGAGCCCCTTTATAATATAGAACAAAATGAACCGTATTGATCTCTTACCTCACGTACTGAATTGATACTTCTATCTGTAGAAGGCTCCGGATCATATCGTCTGATTCGAACATTATTTGTTCCGTTATAATTAACAACATTCGCCTGCCTGGAGCTCGTAGCAGACAAATCAGACCCCCCTCCATCATTCTTGAACCAGTTCCGCATCATCTCAGAATTTTCTTCTCTCGTCGCTTTTCCACGAGGTGGTGACACCTTCTGCACTTTCTCTTCTGTATCTACTGTAGGAGTCTCGGGATCATATCGTCTGCTTCGAACATTATTTGTGCCGTTATAGTTAACATCGTTCACCTGCCTGGAGTTTGTAGCAGACAAATCAGATCCCCCTCCACCGTTCTTGAACCAGTTCCGCATCATCTCAGAATTTTCTTCTCTAGTCGCTTTTCCACGAGGTGGTGACACCTTCTGCACTTTCTCTTCTGTATCAACTGTAGGAGGCTCGGGATCATATCGTCTGATTCGAATATTATTTGTGTCGTTATAATTAACAGCATTCGCCTGCCTGGAGTTTGTAGTAGACAAATCAGATCCCCCTCCATCATTCTTGAACCAGTTCCGGACCATCTCAGAATTTTCTTCTCTTGTCGCTTTTCCACGAGGTGGTGACACCTTCTGCACTTTTTCTTCTGTATCGACTGTAGGAGTCTCGGGATCATATCGTCTGTGTCGAACATTATTTGTGCCATTATAATTAACAGCATTCGCCTGCCTGGAGTTTGTAGCAGACAAATCAGATCCCCCTCCATTATTCTTGAACCAGTTCCGCATCATCTCAGAATTTTCTTCTCTCGTCGCTTTTCCACGAGGTGGTGACACCTTCTGCACTTTCTCTTCTGTATCGACTGCAGGAGTCTCAGGATCATACCGTCTGTTTCGAACATTATTTGTGCCATTATAATTAACCGCATTCGCCTGCCTGGAGTTTGTAGCAGACAAATCAGATCCCCCTCCATCATTCTTGAACCAGTTCCGCATCATCTCAGAATTTTCTTCTCTCGTCGCTTTTCCACGAGGTGGTGACACCTTCTGCACTTTCTCTTCTGTATCTACTGTAGGAGTCTCGGGATCATATCGTCTGTTTCGAACAGTATTTGTGCTATTATAATTGGCAGCATTCGCCTGCCTGGAGTTTGTAGCAGACAAATCAGACCCCCCTCCATCATTCTTGAACCAGTTCCGCATCATCTCAGAATTTTCTTCCCTAGTCGCTTTTCCACGAGGTGGTGACACCTTCTGCACTTTCTCTTCTGCATCCACTGAATTTTGAGAATTTGATGAGAAAGTTCTTTGAATTGCGGAACCACCATAAGAATTACTTGCTTCAAATCTCTCCTTATCCATTGGGACAGAACCTGTTCCACTTTCCTCCCTCTTATTTAAAGGTTGATTTGAAGAAAAAGTAAATGGTCGTTTGTCAAAGTCCACGGTATAAACATCTTTCTCGACAAGCCTTCGACCTGTATCGACAACTTTTACTTCCTGTGGTTGCTCGTAAAATTCTTCGACATCTGAGGTAGCTGAGAAAGAATATGGATCCTTATTGCTTGATGGTGAGGAATTTACAGACTGATGATCTTTCTTGGAATTACCACTTCTTGAAAGACTTTTAACCCTGTTCAGTTGGATAGAAATATTTTTATTTAGACATAAGTAAATACAATATACAGCAACAAAGGAAGTTCATTGTAGAAACAAGGATACCTATCGGCATATCTCAGAGTATTGAGAGTGTGTTCGCATGAACCGGCATTTGGGGAAATACAGGAGATCATAACTGTCCTTGAACGGCCAACAAAAGAGTCTCGGAGCACTTCCGTAAGTTTGCTCCCTCGGAATGGTATATGGATCTTGTCATTGTCCAGAGCACGAATGCACTCCTTAAGAGCCAAAAGGCTCTTATTAATTTCAGCACCCTCTATCCTGGCAAGAATTCAACAAGCAAAGAATAAACCAGGTGGCTAGAAGAAAAAGAAAAAACATGTTAATACGGTTAACAAGAAAATTCAAACTTACCTAGTTTGTCGATCATTGTCGGTGGTGTCCGCACCTCTCTCACTGCCAGCAAGATCAATGAAGGAAATCTTCCCAACAACCTTCCCAACTTTAGACTCATCCCCATCATTGTTCCGCTTGGACTCTTTTACCTTGGAGTGCTTCTTGATGACAAGTTGTAAAATAGCATGTGACCTTGAAGATTCCTCATTTGCACCAGTAGATCCGGTGCTTCTAGCAGCATTTCCTCTCTCAATGTATTCCTTCACCATTTGCACCTCCGAGACCTCAAATTCTTGCAGTCCAACAATACAAACTTGTTGTTTCCCATCTTCTCTCATAAAGAGTCTCCTATAGGAGGAAATTTAGATCGAGTGATTTAGTTGTTTTTAACACATATGCACACACGTATGCCAGACACAGGACAAATTGTGCTCGATACAGTTAGAGCTGCAGACATTTCAAAGTCATTACATATCGTAAATCAATGGGGTGAGTTTGCGGTACAACAGCCTAGTATACGGCTAAAAACGGCACAACCAAAATGTTAGAAAACACATAACCTCAAATGTTACCCACACCAACCGGAATGTTACTAAAACGACAAGTTTCGAGACTTGTCTATAAGTTTCGAAACGTACCACCAACATAAAATGTTATAAAAAAGTATAACATTCCGGTTGTGTGGATAACATTTTAAATTTCGTATTTTCTAACATTTCGGTTGTGCCGTTTTTTAGCTGTATATTAGGTTGTTGTAACGTAGAGTCACCTAAATCAATGAGGTATGTCTTCAAGAAAAATTAAATAAAAGACGCATAAGTAAGCAAGGAAAGAAAAGGGAAATACTTTCTCTCACTCAAAAGGTCATAGAGTTTTCCCCCATATATCTCATAAAAGCCAAGCCACAGTTTTAAGTTCTGATGGCGATAAAGTGGATGGTTCAAGTATCTAACAAGATCTTGGGCAGCTCTGAGAGGTAACGGTTGCATTGTGAACGTCTTACCACTACCTGAAATTTTAAAAAATAAATATTCCACGACATAAAGCAAAATAGCAAGATGTGCAAAAAGTGCAATAACCAAGGAAAATGGGGAAAAAAATCACTATCATGTCTTAGGTTTATCTCATCAATGCAATCAGACATTTGCAGTCTCTAAACTCCCAAACCAATAGTAAGCATAAACTTTCTGGTAATAATTCTAAACCTCCCAATTAGTGTCCTCCATCATGTTTAAAGTACTAAAAGAACACCATATAAATCATTTAACAAAAAACTTATGGTTCTCACTAGAATCTAATTTCTTCCCAACTCTTCAAATATGGTAAATGATTTAGAGTCGAGCAACAATCTACATAAACCAAAGCAGAAGTTCATGGCAGGGATGAAGGCAAATATCAAACAGCGCAATAGAAAATACCTTTAGAAAGAAAAAGAAAATAACAAACAAAGCTCAAAAGGATGTTTGTACATTTGAAATCAAAATTGAACAATTTTCCTTCCACATTAATATAGCATGAATCATAGAAAAACGAAACATATATATATTTGTCTACCATTCTGGAAGAAAGTTCAGAAGCTATGCACCTGTTTGCCCATAAGCAAAGCAAGTGGCTTTTGTTCGCTGAAAGATGATGGGAATAATCGGTTCAACAGTTTCACGATAAACCTGTTGAATCAAACAATAGATTAAATCAATCTTTTGCTCTAAAAAATGAACAAGCAACTTTGGCCATAACATTATTCAGGAACCATCTTTGGATAGCATTAAGGAAATATATTTCAACTAAGTTTACCTCATCATTGGTCACATTCTCATCCAGAACAGCATCAAAACAGAATTCATGCTTCTCAACATATGCTGTCAAGTCCACCTCTCATAAAACAATTAAAGCAAATATAAGAAACAGTGAAATGACATGTCAAACAAATAAGAACAGTTCTAAAATATTCATCTCAGGAACACATAGAGATGTCACATAACTACGGTGAATAAGGGACAAACCTTTAGCTTGGGTTCATGGACAGTTAAAGCATTCTCTTTCACAGTTACTATGTCATCCTCCTTCCAAGCAATCTCCTTCTTGTTTAATGGTCTTTTACGTACCTTGTACCAAATGTTAGAGAAATTTTTTTTAGCTAACATGAGATTTAACATGCATCTACTTTGTCCAGCACATATATAATGAAACACAAAAAGACAAGATGACAATGAAAGGAACAAAAAGATACTAAACCGGAGAACATAAACTGTAATCTTAGATGTCCCCATCTCTAAAGAAGGGTGAGAAAGAGGGGAGAGAAACGGAGCAGCATGGAAAGAAACCAACATACCACAACTTTAATCTTAGCAACGTTATTTTCCCTCGTGCTGGTCTCCTTTTCATCGGCAGAGTATAAGGCATCTGCATCGCCTTGCTCTTTTTTTTGCTGCTGGCTAGTACTAGATTCCTTTTGAAACGCTTTGTTCACATTAGGCATGAGTGGTGATGAATTAAAAGGTTCAGAGATAACATGCTGCAACCAAATAAAATCAAAATTTCTAACCCTGAAAAAGAATAAAAGAGATGCTATGCAAACTTAAATTAAAGTAAAACTTTGACAATTCAAAAAATTTCAAAAGGGAACAGCATCAAGAAATATCTAATCACATCACCATAAAAATAAACGAAGAATAGTAGAGTTGCATGTAATCAACCTAAACTTCCAGCAACCAAGCATTGTAGAAATCTCAAGCAAAGCTAGGTGCAGTGTCCTAAATCATACCTCAGACAGAAGTTCTGTATCATCCATAGCATGAAGATCTAAAAGACCAAATCCAATATCCCCCCTGAACTCTGAAGAATAGAATCCCTCATACATAGCTTGCCCTCCTGATCTTTGGCCAGTTGGCATGCATGGTTCCGATCTAGATCCCCCATTAAAAGTGCAGTTCCTCATTAATGTGACAAGCCTCTGCTTCTCTTCTGCAGATTGTGCTCCATAGCCCTTCAATAATGAAATAGTAACTTCCCATTATCTAAAATTCCGTAGAATGTAAAACCATTTAAAACTTGTAAAAGTAACCACAAAAGGATGTATTCAAAATTCAAATGGTGTTCAAAATGAGATAAAATAATAATAAACTCATGAGAAAATAAGGAAATATATGCCTCAGAATGATCAATTAGTTATGAACTCCGATTTTCTTAAAATGTCCGACTCAGTTGTTCATACTAAAAGTGGAATGAATTTTTCAGAACTTCACGCAAAAGAGGAAAAAAATGGAATATAAATAGCAAAAAAAGGGGCACATGATTAGGCGTAGAACAATGAGGAAACTTCAATAGCACTTCCCTTAATTAAACTGCAATAGCCACGGTTGTTTTCATCAAATAAAGTTCCACCGATGATGAAATTTCGAAGTAAATTTAAAGCATTAAAAATGTAAACGTGGAAATTAAATGTAGAGCGTCGCTTGGTTTACCTGCATGAGGAGATCGGAAAGGAGGCGTTGTTCGATGCCCGTGGAAGCCAGGGGAGAGGCAAGATGCCGCAATCCAGCGGACTGCAACCACCGCGCCATGACGGCATCACTGGCATCACCGGAGGCGGCGGAATCCGCGTTGTGCAAAGACTCTCCGCTGGAGTGATCGTAAAGCGCCGTCGAGGCTGCATTGCTTTGATGCATTTGGCCACCTACGAAACGCTGCGATCGCCTTTGAGGAGCTGATTCTTAAAATCTGATTATCAACGCAAAACAAAAACACACGCTCATAAACAATAATAACAATAAAACAAAATTTTCACTTTTCAATTAGAAAATCCGAATTCGAAGACGAACATGGGAGTTAAATTCTTCCAAAAATGAGATTTCCAATAATTCATGCAATTTTCTTTAATTCTATCAAAGGAAAAAAAAGCACTCAAATTCACGTTTACAAATTCAAATTATAAAGGAAAATAATAATAAAAACATAAATAAATAAATAAAGAAATTACCAGAGAATGAAAAACGATTAAATTCTTCCAAAAATGAGATTTCCACTAATTTATGCAATTTTCTTTAATTCTATCAAAGGGGAAAATCACTCAAAATTCACGTATTCAAATTCAAATTATAAAGGAATATGATAATAAAAACATAAATAAATAAACAAATTACCAGAGAATGAAAACCGTAGAGAGACGTCGGCGATTCAAGATCTGCAATCAGATATAACAGACAAATTGATTGTAGGATGGCTTTGAATATATATAAATATAAACGACAGAAAAATTGGTTAAAAATTGAAACGAAATTTAAAGAAAGATGCAACATTATATAAAGTTGATCATTTAGATTTCTGTTTTTTTAGGTAAAGTTTTTTTGTTTCCTACAAAATTATTGAACGGCTACGTTTGAATTTTGTTTTGGTGGCAGAAATGCCATTAACGTTGGTTTTGTTTCTAACAAGAATAATCATTTTTGCTCATTGGAATTAATTAAAAAAAAGGATAAAGTACAACCATGGTCACTAAAATATGAAAAAAAATATTGTTTGGGTCATTGACCTTTCAAAAATTACAAAATGATCATTAAATTTACCACACCGTTATAGAATAATTATTTAACGTTTTAATTCAATGACTATTTTGTAACAATTTGATAATTTTAATTATCATTTTATAGTTTTGAAAGACCAATAACCATTTTTTTTTTATATAACTTAGTGACTACTAGTGTACTTCCCCTTGAAAAATATTTTTTTTCTATTTCAATTCTCTATTTTTCTTATTTTATTTTTTGGTTTATAAGCCTCAGTCAATTTCGTTGATCTATATATCATTCATATTTTCCTTCTCAAAGTATAAGAGGAAAACAAAAATTGCTTATTGTTCCTTCTATTTACACGGTTGATTCAAAACTTACAGGTCTAACTAAAATTTTGATACAATTTATATAATTATTTAAATTTTTAACTGAATGTTACAGTGAAAGTTAAAGTCACCATTAAATGTCGATGATTGATAAAATCATTGTTTAGCATGAATAAAAATATTAGACTAAAATCACTAACAATTAATGATGACTTTCTACAATCGTCAAGATAACAATTAATGATGACTTTCTACAATCGTCGAGATTTGATGAACTTTCGTACAAAAAAATAAATAAAATCCAACATGAATATTTCCTTAAATTTTTTCAAGCACGATATTCCCCTAATTTTACCTTTTCTACCAGCAGTAAAAAATGAAGAATCAACACTTCAATTCCCCCTCTTTTGCTGTACGTAAATAATATAGCCTAAGTGAGAAGGAACATGCACATTTCCTTGAATTATAATTTATAAGTGGTTATGGGACAAGCTAGTGCAAAGAGAAAATAAGAACAAACATTGATGTAAAACCATACAAAATTTGTCCAAAAACCAGACCATTTAAGTTATTATTAGTCAAACCATACAATAAAAACAAACAAAATAAAAACATCAAAAACCATAAATCATAAGTCTTAATAGTACGCAGAAAAAATAGGAGTAAAAAAGCAATAACAAAGGCTAAAACTTTGGCAAGCACTTGGTGCTTCAAAGCTCAGCACTTGATCTCCTTCAATGCATAGGCAAGGTACAAAAATGTTGGGTCGGTAGCACCCTCCTTGTAGTAAGCAAAAACCACACATCCGTCATCAAGCATGCTCTCTCCAACAAAACTGCAAGAGATTCCAAAGGTTTGGTATCCTAAAAACAGAAAGGAATATGATGAAATACAATAGGAACATAAATGGTAAGATGTAACTCACAATTGAAGGTCCTTCAATTTCCCAAGCAAATACTTGGTTGCTCCCTCAATGTTTTTCTTAAAGTTTTCCTGCTTCTCGGCATCCAATTTGGGTGTCAAATTCTTGATGAACTTCTTTATGTAGGCGATGAACTGCTTCTTGTCGAAAGCAGGTTGCTCCTACAGGAGGTATCAGAATACATTCTTCGAGTTCAAACTCAAAAAGGTTATAATCATGAAAAGAATTTTAAGATTAAAGCTGACTAACCTGAAGCCTAAAAGTGTCGACAATGTCAACAACCTTCACAGTTTGATCATCGACACCCTCATCTTCGTCTGCACCTTCAGCAGAAGGATTGGCACCAATGTCAACATTAACAGCTCCTTGCACAACCCACTAAAAAATACGAAAAAGAAATCAAGGTTAAATTCCACTTCACATTATAAAGAATACAAAACTCACTTATCAAATAAACCAAAATACCAACCTTTCCTTCAACTTCCCACAACATCCCATTCTCGATTTCCTTGTAGGGGAATGAGTCAGAAAGAAGTTCATCACCTGAAAATTTGATTAACATGAAACAATTTCAAAAAAAAAAAAAACTATAAGCATATTAATAAAAATAATCTGCATATTTTAACTTTAAGAAACAACAAGATTACTAGAAATTTCAAATCCAGAAGCTAAACTTATTAATTTTGAATTCCATTAGCTAAAAAATCGACAGTTCGTTCAACTAAACTAGATCCCACAAAGTTCAACACAATTCAATCTACAAAACTCCGCTTCATCTATACAATACAAATTTATTAAACATATGAACTTATTTTAGCTTAAAACATCAAATATTACTAGAATTTCAAGACAATATGGATAAACTCTGAAATTTCGTAAGGGTTTCTAATTTCGTTACCGATTAAATCTAATCAAAACACAAAAACGATCACAAAACGAAGCAAGAAAAACAAACGATGCAAATCAGTGAGAAGGAAATCGAGATTGGAGAATAAAAGAATTACCGGTAATGAGATCTTGGTAAACCAACATGATTGCAGCCTCTCTCCTTGAGAAATCGAAACGAGAAGCTTAGATATGGCGATGGGCGAAGGCAACGGTGGGCAGAGCGAGCGAGAGAGGATTTGAAAGGAGAGGACGATAAGTATTTATAAGCGAGGGTTTCGGCTGAGGATTTAGGTTTGGTCTTAACTCTTAAGCTTAAAACTCTGATATTACTTGTTTGGGAATAGGGTCGAGTGTTTCCTTAACCTCAGATAGGGTTAGGATTTCAGCTTGGGGTAAGGATTTTAAAATCTCGCCCACTCAGTTCACTTCCATTCTAAGCTTCTAAAAGTTTGAAGTTTAACATATATTTAGTATGTGATACACTAATTTAATTATATTTAAATATTATCACATGTCTTAAATTTAAATTTCAAAGCATAAATTATAAATATAATGTGTCATCTTTTAATGAATTAATCCGGTTTTAAATATATAAAATAATTTTCTTTTTTAAATTATTTCTAACTGATTTATTGACCGATTAATTCGGATTAGATTTTTGCAGAGATCTAATATGAAAATGACCCTTTTAACCTAAAATTTTTCATTCACAATGCTAGGATTCGAATCCATAACATTGCTTAATAGATCAAATTTTTCGTTTTCACCGTCAGTATATGAGATATTTTCCTTTTAATACATTAATTTAATTATATTTAAATATTATCACATGTCTTAAATTTTAAAGCCTAAATTATAAATATAATGTGTCATCCTTTAATGAAATGATCTAGTTTCAAATATATAAAAACATAAAATGTTTTTTTGAACTATTTTTATCTAAATTATTGGTTGATTAATTTGGACTGGATTTTGCAGAGGTCTAATATAGAAACGACGCTTTCAATCCAAAAATTTTCATTCACAGCGCTAAAATTCGAATCCATGACATTGCTTAATAGATCTAGCGTCTCATCCCACTAGACCAACTGGTTGTTAGTAAACTATTATTTTTTAATAATATTTAAATAACAAATTTCTAAGAGTTAATTACACTACACGTCCTAGCTATGACTTTTATTTTAAATCGATCTCTAATATTTTTAATGTACTAATTTCATTCCTAAACTATGACTCCCATTATAAATCGGTACCCGAACTTTTAAATGTTCCAATGTCATCCCTAATTTATGACTCTCATTCTAAATTGGTAGTCAAACTTTTTATCATCCTCGATTTGTCATTTATGGGACATAAGTATTTACATGACAAATAACAATTTTTATAACGATTTTTTTAATCCCCTACACGATAATTTGAGGATGAAATTAGTTCAAAAATTTGGGGACCAAAATAGAATGAGAGTCATAGTTTGAGGATGAACTTAAACCATTTAAAAGTTTGGAGTCAATTTAAAATAAAGATCATAATTTAAGGATAAAATTAAAATTTTAAAAGTTTAAGATCGATTTAAAATATAGTCATAATATGAATACGTGTGGTGAAATTTCTAACCTTAATTTGAATCCATCTAAATATTTTTCCCTCTCTCATATTTCTATTATAAAAATACGAATCAAACGTGTTTTCTTATTTTCATTTTTAAAATTAAAACTAAAAAGAAACTATTAAAAATAATAACAAACTCAAAAAACAATTCAACCGATTGAAGTGTCTATTTGTTCAATCATAATCTTTATTTTAATAATTTTGTTGGGAATAAAATAACAAAGAACAATAATAAGAACAAAAAATAAGAATGGAAGAATAAAGAGATGAGATAAAGAGGGATATTTCTATTATTCTCAAATATAGACTTGTATACAATGTCTTCAGTAAATATCTATTTATAGGCATAAGAAGTACATAATACATTAAACTCTAATTAATGTAGATAATATTTCTAATGATAAAGTAAGTCAAATCTCATTGATAAAGTTCTTAGCATGATAGACATCCACTTAAATAAATATTCATAACACTCCCCATTGGATGTCTATGAAGATAATATGCCTCGTTAAAACCTTACTAAGATAAAAAACCCAATGGGAAAAAAATCTTTAGTGAAGGAAAATAGTACACATAACATGTTGCCTCATTAAAAATCTTACCAGGAAACTCATTGGGACAAAACCTCGGTTAAGGGAAAAGAGTGCAACGCGTATTTACTCCCCCTCATGAAAACATCACATAAGATATTTGAATCTTCATAATTCAATCTTAAATATTATTGTAACACCCGGGTTAGGGGGTCAGGTGAAATTAAATTATTAAAATATAATTCTGAGCTTTATATTTTAAAAACAAATAAATATATGTTGGACTGGTCATCTTTTTAAGCCCAAAGTCATGAATTTTTATACTATTGAAATTATCCCTATTCATTAAGGGTATTTATGACCTTTGACTTTTAAAATAAAGCAAGGCAAATGAAATACCTTTTTGCTCATCTTCCTCCCCTCCTCTTTCAAAGAAACCAACGACATCCTCCACTCCCCATTTCAAATTACTATTCCATTTTTTCCTTGCTCGATTCTTGAAGATTTTTCAAAGGTAAAATCAATTTTATGTTGTCCTTTCTATTTCCTATCTAACCTTAGTCTTCTTGTTCATAAAACTCATGTTTCTATACTTTGGGTTTTCCAAAGATTTTAATAAAGGTTGTAGCTTTATGGATTTTTAGTTAAGCTTTTGATTTATTGTTGTTAGACAAGTTATTTGTAAACCATAAGGTCCAACATATCTAATTTTTACATGGTTTTAACTTGATTTTCGGATATGGGTTTTTGTGGGGTTTTAGAGTGTTCAAAAAATGGAGTTTGGGGCTGTTTTAGTGTGAAAGTTGATGACTGATGTTTAAGTTATGTTTGAAGGTTGTTTTGAGTGTGTTAGATGGCAATTTGGATGTTGGAAACATTGGTTATCTGCTGAGTTTGAGGGCCGCTCGAAAATGATATTTTGAGAGTGTTCTTGGGTCGAATATATGCTTGAATTGTGTTATGGGTTTGCAGCAAGTTTTGGTGATTGATTATTGATGTTCTGATTGTGTTGGATGATTAGAGTCAAGGTTTTGTGTTGGAAAAGCCTCAGGAACGAATCCGGATAGCTTGGTGGATTGATCAGCTAGTGTTGAGCTTGGATAGTTGGTGAGTGGTTCTTCGGTTTTAAATTGGTTTTCAAAATGCTTTTGTTCGAGCATATGGACCTAAGTCGGGCTTGGTAAACCCACCTAGGATTGGGATTAGATTGGTAGTCTAATCTCAAGCTTTAGTTTAGAAGATTATGGTCGAACTTGTAAATGTCGTGTTTATGCCTCATGTACAAATTGTGTTTGATGTTGCTATGCATATTGTGGCTATGTGTAATGATGAGGCATGATGATTTACTTATGCATTGTGATATGCATGTGTTTGACGAAATGTGGGTTGCATGATTGTAAATCATGGTAGATACGTGCTAGGCACGAGAATTGGTAAGGATATTGTGTTATGATGAGCTTGTGATGAGATAGTATTGGCACTAGTATGCTTGGGGTACAAATGATCGATCATTAGGATGTTAGTGTGCACACGAGTGTCGAAATACGCACATGGTCTTGGTGATGGTAGTCACCAAGATGGAGTACGGGTACGCCCGGAAATCTTCATTTATATTTTAGTCGATGATGAGTGGAATCCCATCGACTGGGCGTGAGGATGAGTGGAATCCCCTCCGCGTGGAACGATGATTAGTGGAATCCCACTATAAGGTAATGTAATGGTTGAGTTGTTGGATGTGAGTTCCAACGGTTGTTATCCGCGTATTCGGGTCATAGCTAGGTGCCAATACAGTTTGTTAAATGTGATTCATATGGTTGTATTATGGACATGTTGAGCATGACATGATAATTGAGGTTATGTCCATGCATTTCATATATTTGATTCATGTGGTTTCGAAGGTAAGGAAACATGCATTCATCCTTGGTTTGATGCTCGTGCTTGGACCCTGCATTGTCGAGGTTGTTTTATCAGCTTACCCTCACTAAGCTTTGCGCTTACGCTCTCCTTTGTTCGACAATGTAGATCCTTAGCTCGTGGGTTGCTTGTGCGAGGAGAAGGGCCTCCAAGTGTGCTATTTCTACCTTCAAGTATGGACTTTCAAGTTAATTGATGTATTAGCTAAGCAATGGGATTCGAGTATGTTGTTTTGTGTTAAGGAGATTGTTAAGACTTCTTTAGTATGTTGATGTGTTTGGTTTGTGGCTTGTTTATGCCATGTATGTTGGCCATGTGGCCCTTATCTCTATGCCTTTATGACATGTTTAATGGTTGGATCTTTAGCTCCTTATGTGGTATGCTATATGGATGTTGTTGATGCTTCGTTGTTCGTTTAAATTGTTCCGTATACTGATTCTTGGTTGCTAAATGTTCTATGAATGGTGTTTGTGGCTAGGTGAGTCGTAAATTGCTTTTATAGTTGAGTCTTGGTGTGTTTTGCAGCTAAATTAAGGCTTGCAGTGCAGAGCGTATCGATACGCCCAAGGGCCGTATCGATACAGTCCTACACTTTGGGCCTCAGTTTAAGCCCAGCGTACTGGTACACGAGGGTGTATCGATACGCCAAAAGCTCTCTGGAAATCTGAGAATTTGACGAGATTTTGGCGTATCGGTACGAGTCTAGGGTGTATCGGTACGGTCTTTTATCGTTGACCGTGAAAAGTTGACCAGTGAGGCCGTATCGGTACGGTCAACCTACGTACCTATACGGTCTCCCTATGTTGACTATGGGTTGTTGACCTAGTCAAGGCCTATCAATACGCACTTCTAGTGTATCGATACAGCTTGCTGTACAAACTAAAATGGGCTGTTTTAGATTGCTTGTTTGATTGTTTCGTATCGCCTTGTTGTTTCCGCTGTCGTTGTTTCACATAGGATGTATTTAAAGCCTTTAGAAAAGATAATGTAAAAATAACTTTTTAGGGTTGCTAACCGAAGGAGAGCCTTAACGGGTTTCACTTCGGTTTTCTCTGTGTGACCCACTCGGACCGGTCAATCATCCAGACCGGGACGAGGGGGTTACACTTGTTGGTATCAGAGCCTTGGTTATATGCTCGTGGACCGTCCCGTGACATCACATGTATGTGAGGTAAGTTAAATTCTTGTATTGCAATTGCGCGGTGTTTGCTTGCCACATAGGTATGTTCGATGTCTTATCAAGTATGCTTTGATGCTTGTTTAATTGATCGTATGTGTGTGTTGTTTGAAGCATGTTGATGTGTGATTTGTCCATTAAGTGTTGAGTAGAGTCCCATTGCTTCTATTACATCGGAAAAAGAGATTTTTAAGTGAGGAAAACATACTTGAGCCACTTGGACCCTTTCCCTTGCTAACCTGATTTTGTATGTTGTTGTTGTAGTTGTTATTTGTGAGCTGTTATGTCGAGGCCTAGAGGTAGACCCAGGCTGGTTCGTCAGGAACCCGTGTTGCGGCTCCTGCTGTTGAGCCAATGGTTGGGGTAGAGGCTCCTGTGGTAGAGCCTGTTGTTGGACTCGGAGCTCCTCCACCACCACCACCTCCTCAGCCTGATGTGGGAGGCGAGGCTAGAGCAGAGGGAGCGGGACCTCAAGTTGGCCAGGGTGGCCAAGGTCCTGCAGGGATAGACATGGCTCCGCTAGTTCAGGCTATAGCATGAGCGTTTCAGGCTGCAGTTGCCGGAGCTCAGGCCGCAACACAGCCGATAGGAGATGATGCTAGCTTACCCTTAGAGAGGCTTCGTAGCCTCGGGGCGGATGAGTTCAGGGGATCTATGTCTGAGAGATCATAGTTATGGCTAGAGAAGACGGTTCGTATTTTGGCTCAAATGGGATGTGTTGAGGCTCGTAAGTTGGGATGTGTGGTTTCGTTACTTCAGGGTGATGCCTACACCTGGTGGGTCACCATTACTTCCGGCATGCCTGAGGCCAAGATCGATTGGGATTTCTTTGAGACTGCTTTCAAAAAGAGATTTTTAGATGAGAAGAAGAGGGAGTTCATGGCTCTTGTTTAGGGAGACACATCAGTGACAGATTACGAGATCCGCTTTGTCCGATTGAGTTAGTATGCTCCGGAGTTGGTTCCTACTGAGAGGGACCGTTGTGATCGGTTCAGGTATGGACTTCATGAGGAGGTCAAGAGGTACACCTTGGCTACAGATTATTCTTATTTCGATGTCTTGGTCGCTAGGGCCAAGGACATTGAGCATAGCTTGGGGCTGATCAAGCGTTCGGGAGGATCCAGTTCGGGGAAGAGGCACAAGAACTTTGATCGTGGTGATGCCAAGAGGCATCGGGGCAGTGGAAAATAGTATGATCATAGGGGTGGCGGTGGCCACCACGGTAGAGGCCATCAGGGCCAGAGAGCTGGAGGGCGTTTGCCTGAGTGCGCCCAATGTGGTAGACAACATTCAGGAGAGTGTTGGGGAAACTATCATGCTTGCTGGAACTGGGGATCGAGAGACCACTTCAGGAGAGAGTGTCCGCATCAGGCGAGACAGGCACTGATTCAAGCACATGCTCCTGCGAGAGCGATCAACTATCTGAGAGGCCATGGGTGCGGTCGTGGTTACTTCTAGCCGAGGGCTGATGCACCTAGGATAGAGGCACCGAGGAATCTTGCTCATGTAGTGGCAGTTCAGCCAGATGCCGGTGGACCAGCTAAAGTCTACGCACAGAGAGAGGCAGAGAATGACACAGATGTGATAGCGGTAATTTCGAGTTACAGTTCATGTCTTTGCTTTCCGTAGTCGATTTGGGTTCCACGCATTCTTATATTTTGAGTGAGCATGCAAAGAAGTTAGATATACCTGTTGAGATTTTAAACATAAGAATGCATGTGACTAGTTCCTTTGGTGAGACAGTTGTAGCTAGACGGGTGTATAGAAGGTGTCTGTTGAAGATTCAGGGTCATGTGTTTCCTGTTGATATGATGGAGCTTCCGTTCTACGGTTTTGATATCATTTTGGGTATGGATTGGTTGGTTGAGCACAGAGCTAGTGTAGATTTTAAGACAAAGAGAATTTCATTGAAGCTTTTTGATGACTACGAGGTAGTGGTAGTAGGCGAGAACGTTAAGTTCTTGTCGAACGTTGTGTCGGCTTTAGAGGCTCATAGGTTGATGGACTCCGGTTGTGGGGCTTATTTAGCGTACGTGATGAATCCGAATATGAGTGAGGTTAGACCGAAAGATATCAGGACAGTTTGTGATTATCCGGATGTGTTTCTAGAAGAGTTATCGGGTTTGCCACCTGATAGAGATGTAGAGTTTGTGATTGAGACTGTTTCAGGGTCTACTCCAGTTTATATTGCTCCGTATCGTATGACTCCGAAAGAGTTGAAAGAGTTGAAAAGTCAGCTTCAAGAGTTGATAGACCGAGGTTTTATTAGGCCTAGTAGTTCACCTTGGGGTGCTCCCGTGTTGTTTGTGAAGAATAAGGATGGCAGTATGAGGATGTGTATCGACTATAGGCAGTTGAACCAGTTGAAAGTGAAGAACAAGTATCCATTGCCGCGTATAGATGACCTGTTTGATCAGTTGAGAGGTGCCTTAGTGTTTTCGAAGATAGATTTGAGATCAGGGTACTATCAGTTGAAGGTAAAAGAATGTGATGTACCGAAGACAACTTTTAGGACTTGATATGATCATTATGAGTTCCTTGTGATGTCGTTTGGGCTCACGAATGCACCAGAAGCTTTCATGGACATGATGAACAGAGTTTTCCGAGACTATCTAGACCGATTTGTAGTTGTTTTCATAGACGACATCCTTGTGTACTCGAGATCAGAAGAAGAACATGATGAACATTTGATACTTGTATTACAGAGATTGATGAGCAACCAGTTGTATGCTAAGCTGAGTAAATGCAAGTTCTGGATCAGAGAGGTTGTGTTTCTTGGCCACGTTGTGTCAATTGAAGGTACCCGAGTTGATCCGAAGAAGATTGAAGCCATTGTTGAATGGAAACAACCTAAGTCAGTGATCGCGATTAGAAGCTTCCTAGGACTAGCTGGTTACTATATGATATTCGTTGACAGATTCTCTAGGGTAGCTACTCCGTTGACTAAACTATTGAAAAAGGGAGTTAAGTTTGAGTGGTCAGATGCGAGACAAAATGCATTTGAGAAATTAAAAGAGGCCTTGACGAATGCTCCAGTGTTGGTACAGCCAGTTTCAGGGAAATAGTTTGTAATCTATAGCGATGCTTCCTACGTAGGTTTAGGTTGTGTTCTGATGCAAGAAAGGAGAGTTGTTGCTTATGCTTCGAGACAGATGAAGGTGCACAAGAAAAACTACCCTACGCACGACATTGAGTTAGCAGCAGTTGTGTTTGCGTTAAAGATTTGGCGACACTACTTGTATGGTGAGAAGTGCACGGTTTACACTGATCATAAAAGCTTGAAGTATCTGATGACTCAGAGAGAGCTGAACTTGAGACAGAGAAGATGACTTGAACTGTTGAAAGACTATGATTTGGCTATTGAGTACCATTCGGGTAAGACAAATATAGTGGCCAATGCGTTGAGCAGAAAAGTTGCAGTTGAGTTGCGAGTTATGTTTGCTAGGCTGAGTGTATCAGATGACGGTGGTTTGATTACAGAGTTGCAAGTGAAGCCTTCATTGATACAGATTATCAGAGAGAAACAATTGCAAGACGTATCATTAGCTTCACATGTCCAAGACATTGCATAGGGTAGACCGACAGAGTACAGTTTCAGTGATGAGAATGTGTTGTGTTTCAGAGACAGAGTTGTAGTACATGCATATGTTAAGTTGAGACGTATGATTCTGAGCGAAGCACATTCGAGTCCTTTTTCTATGCATCCGGGCAATACTAAGATGTACCGAGATCTGAAGAGTGATTATTTCTGGGTTGGTTTGAAGAAGGATGTGGCCGAGTATGTGAACCGTTGCATGGTATGTCAGAGAGTAAAGGCAGAACACCAGGTCCCTTCAGGTTTGTTACAACCTTTGAAAATTTCGAAATGGAAGTGGGAAAGAATCACTATGGACTTTGTGTCAGGGTTGCCGTTGTCTCCTCCGAAGAAGAATTCTATCTGGGTGATAGTCGATAGATTTACTAAGTGTGCTCATTTCTTAGCAGTGAACACCACAGATTCTTTAGACAAGCTGGCAGATTTGTATGTCCGAGAGATTGTGAGACTACATGGGGTTTCGAAGTCTATTGTATCAAACAGAGATCCGAGATTCACATCGAGGTTCTGGAGTTGTTTGCATAGTGCCCTGGGTAGTCGTTTGCATTTCAGTACTTCATATCATCCGCAGTCATATGGCCAATCAGAGCGAGTGATACAAGTATTAGAAGATATGCTTCGTTGTTGTGTGATCGACTTCCAAGGATCGTGGGAGAAGCATTTACCCTTAGTCAAGTTTGCTTACAACAACAGTTACCAGGCTAGTATCTATATGGCTCCTTATGAGGCATTGTATAGTAGGCGATGTAGGACTCCGATCTGTTAGGCCGAAGCAGGTCAGAAGTTGTTACTTATGCCAGATTTGCTTAAGAGGACTACCGATAAGGTGAAGTTGATTTGTGACCGTCTGAAAGCAGCTTCCGATCGTCAGAAATCTTATACTGATTTAAAGAGAAAAGAGATTGAGTATTTAGTGGGTGAGAAAGTGTTTATGAAAGTGTCTCCGTGGAAAAAGGTAATGCGATTTGGCCAGAAGGGCAAGTTGAGTCCGAGGTTTATCGGTCCGTATGAGATAGTTGAGCGGATTGGGCCAGTAGCTTACCGTTTGAGATTGCTTTCAGAGTTAGAGAAGATCCACGATGTATTCCATGTGTCGATGCTCAAGAGATATAGATCGGATCCGCCCCACATTATGCCCGTTGAGGAGATAGAACTGAATCCAGATTTGTCGTACAACGAAGAACCAGTTGAGATACTTGCTTCGGATAGCAAGGTGTTGCGTGGCAAGACCATAGAGTTGGTCAAGGTGTTATGGCGACAAAGAGGCGTGGAAGAGGCCACATGGGAGAGGAAAGCCGATATGCTTGAGCAGTTTCTGTACTTATTTTCTTCAGGTAATTTTAGGGACGAAATTCCTTAAGTGGGGGAGAGTTGTAACACCCGGGTTAGGGGGTCGGGTGAAATTAAATTATTAAAATATAATTTTGGACTTTCTATTTTCAAAACAAATAAATATATGTCGGACTAGTCATCTTTTTAAGCCCAAAGTCATGGATTTTTATACTATTGAAATTATCCCTATTCATTAAGGGTATTTATAACCTTTGGCTTTTATTATAAAGCAAGACAAATGAAATACCTTTTTGCTAATCTTCCCCCTCCTCTTTCAAAGAAACCAACGGCATTCTCCCCTCCCCATTTCAAATTATTGTTCCATTTCTTCCTTGCTCGATTCTTAAAGATTTTTCAAAGGTAAAATCAATTTTATGTTGTCATTTCTATTTCCTATCTAACCTTAGTCTTCATTGTTCATAAAACTCATGTTTCTATACTTTGGGTTTTCCAAAGATTTTAATAAAGGTTGTAGCTTTATGGATTTTTAGTTAAGATTTTGATTTATTGTTGTTAGACAAGTTATTTGTACACCATAAGGTCCAACATATCTAATTTTTACATGGTTTTAACTTGATTTTCGGATATGGGTTTTTTGTGGGGTTTTAGAGTGTTCAAAAATGGAGTTTGGGGCTGTTTTAGTGTGAAAGTTGATGGCTGATGTTTAGGTTATGTTTGAAGGTTGTTTTTGGTGTGTTAGATGGCAATTTGGATGTTGGAAACATTGGTTATCTGCTGAGTTTGAGGGATGCTCGAAAACGATATTTTGAGAGTGTTCTTGGGTCCAATATATGCTTGAATTGTGTTATGGGCTTGCATAAAGTTTTGGTGATTTATTATTGATGTTTTGATTGTGTTGGATGATTAGAGTCAAGGTTTTGTGTTGGTGAAGCCTCGGGAATGAATCCGGATAGCTTGGTGGATTGATCGGCTAGTGTTGAGCTTGGATAGTTGGTGAGTGGTTCTTCGGTTTTAAATTGGTTTTCAAAATGCTTTGGTTTGAGCATATGGTCCTAGGTCGGGCTTGGTAAACCCACCTAGGATTGGGATTAGATTGGTAGTCTAATCCCAAGCTTTAGTTTAGAAGGTTATGGTCAAACTTGTAAATGTCGTGTTTATGCCTCATGTACAAATTGTGTTTGATATTGCTATGCATATTGTGGCTATGTGTAATGATGAGGCATGATGATTTACTTATGCATTGTGATATGCATGCCTTTGACGAAATGTGGGTTGCATGATTGTAAATCATGGTAGATACGTGCTAGGCACGAGAATTGGTAAGGATATTGTGCTATGATGAGCTTGTGATGAGATAGTATTGGCACTAGTATGCTTGGGGTACAAATGATTGATCATTAGGATGTTAGTGTGCACACGAGTGTCGAAATACGCACGTGGTCTTGGTGATGGTAGTCACCAAGATGGAGTACGGGTACGCCCGGAAATCTTCATTTATATTTTAGTCGATGATGAGTGGAATCCCATCGACGGGGCGTGAGGATGAGTTGAATCCCTTCCGTGTTGAATGGTGATGAGTGGAATCCCACCGTAAGGTAATGTAATGGTTGAGTTGTTTGATGTGAGTTCCAACGGTTGTTATCCGCGTATTCGAGTCATAGCTAGGTGCCAATAGGGTTTGTTAAATGTGATTCATATGGTTGTATTATGGACATGTTGAGCATGGCATGATAATTGAGGTTATGTCCATGCATTTCATATATTTGATTCAAGTGGTTTCGAAGGTAAGGAAACATGCATTCATCCATGGTTTGATGCTCGTGCTTGGACCCTGCATTGTCGAGGTTTTTTTATGAGCTTACCCTCACTAAGCTTTGCGCTTACGCTCTCCTTTGTTCGATAATGTAGATCCTTAGCTCGTGGGTTGCTTGTGCGAGTAGAAGGGCCTCCAAGTGTGCTATTTCTACCTTCAAGTATGGAGTTTTAAGTTAATTGATGTATTAGCTAAGCAATGGAATTCGAGTATGTTGTTTTGTGTTAAGGAGCTTGTTAAGACTCCTTTAGTATGTCGATGTGTTTGGTTGTGGCTTGTTTATGCCATGTATGTTGGCCATGTGGCCCTTATCTCCATGCCTTTTTGACATGTTTAATGGTTGGATCTTTAGCTCCTTCTATGGTATGCTATATGGATGTTGTTGATGCTCCATTGTTCGTTTAAATTGTTCCGTATGCTGATTCTTGGTTACTAAATGTTGTATGAATGGTGTTTGTGGCTAGGTGAGTCGTAAATATCTTTTATAGTTGAGTCTTGGTGTGTTTTGCAGCTAAATTAAGGCTTACAGTGCAGGGCGTATCGATACGGTCCTACACTTTGGGCCTTAGTTTAAGCCTAGCATACCGGTACACGGGGGTGTATCGATCACCAAAAGCTCTCTGGAAATCTGAGAATTTGACGATATTTTGTCGTATAGGTACGAGTCTAGGGTGTATCGGTACGGTCTTTTATTGTTGACCATGAAAAGTTGACCATTGAGGGCGTATCGGTACGCTCAACCAGCGTACCGATACGGTCTCCCTTTGTTGACTATGGGTTGTTGACCTAGTCAAGGCGTATCGATACGCACTTCTAGTGTATCGATACGGCCTGCTGTACAAACTAAAATGGGCTGTTTTAGATTGCTTGTTTGATTGTTTCGCATCGCCTTGTTGTTTCCGCTGTCGTTGTTTCACATAGGATGTATTTAAAGCCTTTAGACAAGATAATGTAAAAAAAAAATTCTAGGGTTGCTAACCGAGAGGGAGCCTTAACGGGTTTCACTTCGGTTTTCCCCGTGTGACCCACCCGGACCGGTCAGTCATCCAGACCGGGACGAGGGGGTTACACTTGTTGGTATCAGAGATTTGGTTATAGGCTCGTGGACCGTCCCGTGACATCACAGGTATGTGAGGTAAGTTAAATTATTGTATTGCAATTGCGCTGTGTTTGCTTGCCACGTAGGTATGTTCGCTTGCTTATCAAGTATGCTTTGGTGCTTGTTTAATTGATCATATGTGTGTGTTGTTTGAAGCATGTTGATATGTGATTTGTCCGTTAAGTGTTGAGTATAGTTCCATTTCTTCTATTACATCGGAAAAAGAGATTTTTAAGTGAGGAAAACATACTTGAGCCACTTGGACCCTTGCCCTTGCTAACCCGATTTTGTATGTTGTTGTTTTAGTTGTTATCTGTGAGCTGTTATGCTGAGGCCTAGAGGTAGACCCAGGCTGGTTCGTCAGGAACCCCGTGTTGCGGCTCCTGCTGTTGAGCCGGTGGTTGGGGTAGAGGCTCATGTGGTAGAGCCTGTTGTTGGAGTCGAAGCTCCTCCTCCACCACCACCTCCTCAGCCTGATGTGGGAGGCGAGGCTAGAGTAGAGGGAGCGGGACCTCAGGTTGGACAGGGTGGCCAAGGTCCTGAAGGGATAGACATGGCTCCGCTAGTTCAGGTTATAGCAGGAGCGTTTCAGGCTACAGTTGCCGAAGCTCAGGCTGTAGCACGACCGAGAAGAGATGCTGCTAGCTTACCCTTAGAGAAGCTTCGTAGCCTCGGGGCGGATGAGTTCAGGGGATCTACGCCTGAGAGATCAGAGTTATGGCTAGAGAAGACGGTTCGTATTTGGGTTCAGATGGGATGTGTTGAGGCTCGTAAGTTGGGCTGTGTGGTTTCGTTACTTCAGGGTGATGCCTACACCTGGTGGGTCTTCATTACTTCCGGCATGCCCGAGGTCGAGATCGATTGGGATTTCTTTGAGACTGCTTTCAAAAAGAGATATTTAGACCCAAGATATTTAGATGAGAAGAAGAGGGAGTTCATGGCTCTTGTTCAGGGAGACACATCAGTGACAGAATGTTTGAGATATACATCTTGCATTATCTCTACACAATATAGCTTTCTATCGTATCTTGTGAAAGTAAATCACATATCTTCTGGATATGTTGGGTCAATGGTCTTAGCCAAACATTTTGGGTTGCCTCGTGCACAACAATTATTTCTACAAGATTTGAGGAGGCATCGACGAATGTTTGAAGATCTAAAGGTAATTATCTTTGTATATCCATGGATATTTCTTGACCAACTAATATATGGTACTTCAAGACCAAGAAAAGTTATCTTTATTCACACCCAACAATCTTAATAGATATGCTTTATCCAATTGAATCTTCTTTAAGATTCTTTCAACTTATGTCCATTCATAGACAAAAACGCATATTTAAGTGTTCGGTCTTTAGGTCGAGACAAAACCCCATCTCAAGATTTTTTTCTCAAATACTTTCATTAAATACTTTGAAAACTCTTCATGAGTTTCCAATTTGAAGCTCTTCAAGAGTGTTAATGATATAATGAATCTTGATCCAAACTCCTTTATAAAATACATAAGGAAATATGATCATTCTTATAGTATTTCCTCAATTAGTACCCACTAAGAGGATTATACCAAATGCTCCAAAATATGAATATTCAAGAGGACATATCTAAATAAATTTCTTCAGAAATTTCCAAATCCGTCATGGATAACTTTCCTTTCTTAGGGATTCACAAAATGATTAGACGCGTATAAAATGTTCCATAACTGCCAAAGTAATTGCATCCACCATGAAGTAATTAAAATTCTTCATAAATCATAATTCAAGTTGTATTTACGACTACTTATTTGTGCCTCACTTGTATTACATCTTTAGGTGTTTGGACTGTCGGTCCAAATACTTCTCTTTTAGAAGTTCCAAGCGTCTTTCTATATTGGTCAATTCAATATCTATACTTTTAGATAGATTTCTATACAAGATCCTCATTTTTTCTTTACTTCAATAGAAGTATTCTATTTAAAATTATTTTTTAAAATCGTTGTCGACAACTTTTCAACTTTCTAGTTCCATTCTCGTAGTGACATAACTTATCGAGATCTCTTCAAGATTACTATCTTTATTTCAGGTACCTGAAACTCTTCAATAGTTTTATTATTAGTTATGTCTTGGGTCTCTTCAGGAGCACCAGCCTCCAATATATGACCATCTCATATTACTTTCTATTTACGAGAATTTTGATCATTGGAACCATTTCAACTATCATGCTTCAGGCATGATTTACATTCTCTCGCTCTAACATGTAATTTAAACTTAGAGCATTTCAGCTGGTATATGAGACTTAATTACTCACATTAGGTCAGTAAATATGTCTGGCAGTTGACATGTAATAACATGAATTATCTTATGAACTTCTAGTTCATATACGAGGATCTAGATAATGATAATTCATTTTCCTATATCCAGCCGATTATTATTTCCCCTTGACGTTGAAAAAAATCATGTCATAAATGATTCTCAAATTAATGTTTCAGAATTTAAACATAAAAGGAGACTCGTACTCAATATATATTCTCAACCCTTTTTATTTACCCATTTTGTGCATTATGGTGGAGCAATTCATATCGCACATTCAAAAATCATAAAATGGGAAATGTATGGTTTCTGACCAAAAACCAATCATAACGTGGAGTTTATTATAACTCGTTGGCTTGATGCGTATAAGTGTTGCTATATGGAAACACCGTATAAATAATAACTCTTTTGTTCTCATAATTTTGCTATTAAATAGGAGGCATCCAATTGAAATTTTGCTAAACTTTATTTTTCATAATCAATAGGCTTTGTAACAATTGATATAGCCTAAAATATAAACTCACTGGCTTTTGCAAGACGAATAGTCTAACTGCATAATCTGAATTCTTTTATAATCAATCTCACAAACTTCTGGTTGTAAGTTGATAAAACAATGTAGATACATCTACTAAAATCATATAAAACTTTTCATATTTACAGATATATGGGCCATATTTCATTCAGATATGCAAGACATGCAGTCTCAACTTCAGCCCAAGAACTTCAAGTTCTAATTCTTTTGGTAAGTGGGATCAACTATATCCTTTGAGAACAAACAACACAAGAACTTCAAGTTCTTTTAGTAAGTGGAATTTAATCAATTCCATTAAGCAACACAAGAACTTCATGTTCTTTAATAAGTGCAATTTAATCGATTCTTTTGAGAATAAGCACCACAAGAACTACATGTTCTTTTAATACATGTGCATGTAAATCTCAATAATTTTTGCACCATTATTGATCAGGATGGTCTAACTGATCATGCCAACTATATATATGTGTGTATATATCTCTGAATTTATAAACTTCTTGTTTACCATAACATGTAATTCAATCTCACTCGTATATGTCTAGTACGACCATCAAAATTGTTCCTTTAAATAAGAATATATTTAGCTCTTTCGGAGCTTTCAATTATCTTTTAGTAGCAATATATAGCTCTTTTAGAGCTTTCAACTGACTTTTTGGCTACCAGGACTTATATCCATATTGGCTTATTTCAAATGCCAATTGATAGCATATGTTATCTATAATTCCCAAAGGGATATTTTGTAAACTCATATTGCTCTCTTAAAATTTCCACTTATAGTGGTGACGATATTATTACCATTAGTGGTAATTATTGCAATATTCACAATTATGTACTTTTCATAATGTTCTTTCTCTCAAGAATTTGTTTCTCTTCTAGAGCATCAATATTTTCAGTACTTTGAGATATAGTACTCACATTATTCCCTTGCATTTAAATTGGAAAATATATCTTATGCTTATGTTGAGCATAAATCGTCACCATAGATTGTATTTGACAAGTAATCATGTTAAACAAAATAAATAAATATCATAATATATAAATATAAATATGAAACGTAAATAATTAATGTGTGTAAAATAAATAAACGTAAAACAAAATAAATAAAAATAAATAAATAATTCTCTTCAAAGTTATAAGAATAATTAGAAGATGATTTATTCCTTTTGAGGGTTATAAGAAAATCAACAACGTCCAAAAGAGTTGGACCAACAATGTCCAAATAAAGTTGGACCAGTATCATCTTCGTCATGTTTCGCAAACAAAATTTGCTTCTATTTTCTTTCCTTTGTCATTCAATAATTCTTGATTTTTTCAACATACAACACGTACGAGACCAATGGTTTATAACATCGCATTGGTAATAAGAAGAGTTTTACTTCAATAGAATGATCTTTATCACTCTTGTCATCCTTATAACCTCACTACCGGTGGGTAGAAGTATTCTTAAAATGACCATATTTTTCATGTCTATATACATAGTCTCGACCACGACCACAACTTCTAATGTGGTTTTTATTCCTTCCATAATATGATCTCACATTCACTTCAGGGAATAGAGTAGAGTCAGTGGGCCTTTGAAACCTTTTCACATATCCTTATCACAGAGAACAATGATTTAATCCTCGTACGCGGCATTGTTAAACCTGTCCACAAGGTCCTTTAAAAACCTCATTTGAGACAAGTAGCCTCGCAGAACGGGATGTCCAGCCAATATACTTGGATTATATCGAAATTATGTCTCTAATTGAATAATGATTTACCATGTTTGCATTCATTTTAGGGAATGAAACAATTCCAATAATTGCATGGAATAAACATCATGCTTGCATTCACTTCAGGGAATGCTCCATCATTGATAATCACATGGAATAAACATCATGCTTTGCATTCACTTTAGGGAATGCCTCCCATAAAACTTTTTGGATCAAGACGGATTTTCGTAACTTGAAATTGGAAGAAGTCTATGGTTGAGTTTTTCGACGAAGAAGAAATATTGCTTTCGAGCAAATATAGACTTTATAACAATATTTTTATAGATTGAAATTCACCACAATTTATCGCACTTTAAAATAATAATACAAAGAATAAAAATAAAATCAAAATTTACCGATATTGATTTTCCTCTCGAGGACAATGGAGATATAAATAACAAAGATAGCTCCTCATAATCTCTTTATGTCATATCTCTTTTCAAGCCGTTTAAAGACGTGTAAAACTAAAAATACGGTTAAAATATCAATTTTCAACGATAAAATAATATATGTATATATATAATGGGATCCATAATTGCAATTCGTATGATTGAATTTCTAATTAGCAAAATCATGTTAATAGACTGCATGTTATTTCCCACCTAAGATGATCTGTAAATCGACGAATTATACCCGAATATCGTCACTATTAACTTCAATAAAAAATAGTCAAGCCCTTAATCAAAATTAATAAAACAAGACAATATTCATATAATAGATCAAGATATACTGACCTTAATTTAAGAACGATTAAAAAAACATACCAAAATTTCTAAGATAATAAATCCGTCCTGATTGGTGTAATCTTTAAAATAAACATCACTTTTCCATGTCGTTTAAACATACCATGTGAAACTTAAAAATATGGTTAAAAATATCAACTCTCGTCAATTAAATTTTGAATAACAAACAAATAACCATATATTTTCAATCGTTTGTTATTAAGCAAACTACCAAATAAATGACTCTTTTTAATCTCAAAACCAATTTTGATTTTATTATAAAATAAATATAAATAATAAAGGACACACCTCATATGTGGGAGATAGGGGCAAACGCTTATGGTGGGAGACTTAAATAATAGGGTAAACTACTGCATGGGTCACTTACGTTTAGCGTCTGTACAGAGTTAGTCACCACTTTTGAAAAGTGCCTATTAGTAGTCCTCTACGTTTTCGATGTGTAAATACTTGGTCACTCCGACGTTAACTCCATTAGTCCCCTAACGGATTGCTGATGTGGCGAAAGTAAAATAAGGATAAATTACTGCAATAGCCATTAAAATTTATCTCATGTACATTTTTTCTCCTCAATTTAAAAAAATAAACATTATAGTCACTAATAAAACTGTTTCTTTATAATTTCACCCTTAAATTTTTAAAAATTCATTTTTCAATCCTAAAACTTTACAATCAATTAACACAATAATATTATAAATGCTTAGATGAAAAATAGGTGCCCAAAGTATACCCTTTGAAACTTAGGTGCCCAAATTGCTCATATTTAATAACTCAAACTTAAAAATTTAGTCCACTAACTACTAAAAAATTCGAGTTATTAGAATTTCTATTTTATAATTCAAACTTTATTTTGAATTTTTGAGTCGAGTTTATGAAATTATGATTCGAGTATTTTCACATCAAACCGAAAAATTTAATTTTTTCGAGTCAAGTCGAGTTATTGGAATTTCTATTTTATAATTCAAACTTTATTTTGAATTTTTGAGTCGAGTTTATGAAATTATGATTCGAGTATTTTCACATCAAACCAAAAAATTTAATTTTTTCGAGTCAAGTCGAGTTATTGGAATTTCTATTTTATAATTCAAACTTTATTTTGAATTTTTGAGTTGAGTTTATGAAATTATTAGTCGAGTATTTTCACATCAAACCTAAAAATTTAATTTTTTCGAGTCAAGTCGAGTTATTGGAATTTCTATTTTATAATTCAAACTTTATTTTGAATTTTTGAGTCGAGTTTATGAAATTATGAGTCGAGTATTTTCACATCAAACCAAAAAATTTAATTTTTCGAGTCAAGTCGAGTTATTGGAATTTCTATTTTATAATTCAAACTTTATTTTGAATTTTTGAGTCGAGTTTATGAAATTATGAGTCGAGTATTTTCACATCAAACCTAAAAATTTAATTTTTTCGAGTCAAGTCGAGTTATTGGAATTTCTATTTTATAATTCAAACTTTATTTTGAATTTTTGAGTCGAGTTTATGAAATTATGAGTCGAGTATTTTCACATCAAACCTAAAAATTTAATTTTTTCGAGTCAAGTCGAGTTATTGGAATTTCTATTTTATAATTCAAACTTTATTTTGAATTTTTGAGTCGAGTTTATGAAATTATGAGTCGAGTATTTTCACATCAAACCTAAAAATTTAATTTTTTCGAATCAAGTCGAGTGTTGCACTTCCCTACATATATTTTTTAATTTTAATCCGAAGTTTTTCTTGGGACAAACACGGATTAAAATTAAAAATTATATGTAGGGAAGTGCAACACTCGACTTGATTCGAAAAAATTAAATTTTTAGGTTTGATGTGAAAATACTCGACTCATAATTTCATAAACTCGACTCAAAAATTCAAAATAAAGTTTGAATTATAAAATAGAAATTCCAATAACTCGACTTGACTCGAAAAAATTAAATTTTTAGGTTTGATGTGAAAATACTCGACTCATAATTTCATAAACTCGACTCAAAAATTCAAAATAAAGTTTGAATTATAAAATAGAAATTCCAATAACTCGACTTGACTCGAAAAAATTAAATTTTTTGGTTTGATGTGAAAATACTCGAATCATAATTTCATAAACTCGACTCAAAAATTCAAAATAAAGTTTGAATTATAAAATAGAAATTCCAATAACTCGACTTGACTCGAAAAAATTAAAATTTTTGGTTTGATGTGAAAATACTCAACTCATAATTTCATAAACTCGACTAAAAAATTCAAAATAAAGTTTGAATTATAAAATAGAAATTCTAATAACTCGAATTTTTTAGTAGTTAGTGGACTAAATTTTTAAGTTTGAGTTATTAAATAGGAGCAATTTGGGCACCTAAGTTTCAAAGGGTATACTTTGGGCACCTATTTTTCATCTAAGCATTTATAATATTATTGTGTTAATTGATTGAAAAGTTTTAGGAATGAAAAATGAATTTTTAAAAATTTAAGGGTGAAATTATAAAGAAACAGTTTTATTAGTGACTATAATGTTTACTTTTAAATTGAGGAGAAAAAATGTACATGAGATAAATTTTAATGGCTATTGCAGTAATTTATCCTTATTTTACTTTCGCCACATCAGCAATCCGTTAGGGGACTAACGGAGTTAACGTCGGAGTGACCAAGTATTTACACATCGAAAACGTAGAGGACTACTAATAGGCACTTTTCAAAAGTGGTGACTAACTCTGTACAGACGCTAAACGTAAGTGACCCCTGCAGTAGTTTACCCTAAATAATATTGTTGCCTCTGTATGTTTCTGGGCAATGTCGCACATGTTCATAAAGGCAATCTTTTTTTGGTATTAGACGGATGAAGCTAAAATTTAGGGTTATCTTCATATTAGAGATTTTTTAGAGAATCGTGCTGATAACGTGTTGTGAATAAAATAACAAAGAACAATAATAAGAACAAAAAACAAGAATGGAAGAACAAAGAGATGGGAGAAAGAGGGAGATTTGTATTATTCTCAAATATAGACTTGTATACAATGCCTTCAGTAAATCATCTATTTATAGGCATAAGAAGTACAAAATACATTAAACTCTAATTAATGTAGATAATATTCCTAATGATAAAGTAAATCAAATCTCATTGATAAAGTTCTTATCATGATAGACATCCACATAGATAAATATTCATAACAAATTTATTAATTTTCAATTCAACTAATTCAACCACCGATTGGTTTAACATATTCAACAGATTCATTCGGTCTAATTCTAAGATGAAAAAGGTAAAGCACCAATGGTAACTAAAATATATTTAAATATTCAAAACGGTAACTGAACTTTTAAAAATTACAGAATGATAATTAATTTTTGGAAAAACTGCATATTTAGGAATGACAATTAAATTTTGGGAAAACAACATATTTAGTACCTCAATAATGAATGACAATTAAATTTTGGGAAAATTATATATTTAGTACCTCAATTATGCATGTGTTACTGTTTTGGTACCTCAACTATTATTTTTGGCAAAATGGTGCATGGTGTTATGTTTTTCTTCTATTTTGGTACCCCGACCATTAAAAACTATGAAACTAAAATTAATTTTGATATAACACTTAGACTTATGGACTAAATTGCAAAACAATAAATTTTGAAGTACTTTTCAAAGTCTCACTTTTTGACAAGCCTTTTTGAACCAAACTATATTTCAAGACAAAACACACTTAAATGTTCAAAATTCACTAAGTCTTTCTATGTGTTTTCAAGCCTATTTTCAACAAAAGCCCAAGAGTATTGATACCCTTAGGCGTATCGATAACGTTTTCAACACTGGAATTTTAATCGATTATAGCGTACCGATACGGTATTACCCCGTATCGATACGATATTCATTTGGGCAAGACTTTAAGCTATAGCGTACCGATACGCATTGTAATCGCATCGATACGATTTGCTTATCTTTGCAAAATCTTTGCATTTAATTTTTGACTGTTTGCTTGTCAGTTAGTTGGTATCCCAAAATTAAATGACCGTTAAACCGTACCGATACGCCAAGAGAGCGTACTGATACACCTTTTATTAAAACCAAAATTGGGATTCCTGAGAGCAAAATCTGTATCGATATGACTTATCATATCTATACACCCCTTAAAATCATATTGATACGCCCTCTAAGTGTATCGATACGCGTAGTTTTTAAGTCACAATAGTTCTTTCTTGTTTGAGACAGGTACTGATACGCCCTCAAGCCGTAACGATACGGTAGGTAGATGAGCAACATTTATTGCGGGAAATTGCAGCCCAACGGTTCTATTGATGATCCCAACTACCCAAACGGCTAGAATTCAATACAATGGTATAAAAACAAGTCTCAAATGCACCTGCAACAACAATTGAACCTACAAGCAACATCAAAGCACTCAAATCCAAACTTTGTACCTTTAGAGTCAAATACTTGTACCCAACTCTTGTGTTATTCATTGTAATCTTTTATTGTGAGTTTGGGGAGTTTGAAATTGTAATTGGGTAAACAATTATCCTTTTAGAGGAATTTGTAGAGATTACCAAATACTCTTCTTTGAAAAAGTGAGTGGATTAAGCTTTGGGTAGAAAGCTTAATCAAATTGTAAGGTTTCCTCCTCATCCAAGAAAATGGGAAGAATTCAAGTAGTGAATTGGTTGAAAATCCTTAGTGAGAGCTAAGGTAGTGGATGTAGAGTTCATTAGAGAACTTGAACCACTATAATTGCCTTGTTTCATATTTTTATTCTTCCAAATTTTCACCCTCCAAATTTTTATCGCCAATTCACCTCCCTCTAGGTCATTTGCAATTGTGTAATCAACTCAACAATTGGTATCAGAGCTACACTCATTGGAAAGATTACAACCCTCTTGAGTCGATTTTAGGAGAGTTTGATCAACAACTAGTCAAGCAATGGCATCCACCTCCACTTCTAACCTCTACAAGTCTCAATCTACCACCAAGCCATCATTCTTCAATGAGGATAACTACCCATATTAGAAGAATAAGATGAGGCTCTTCATCAAGTCTACCGACTACATGGTGTGGGACGTAGTTGAAGAAGGGCCATACATACCGATAAAGAGAGATGATGAAGGAAGACTTGTCCCAAAGGTCAAAGCCGAAATGACCGAAGATGATCAACGAAGGATGCAAGTCAATGATAAAGCTCTACATGTCATCTTTTGTGCTCTTGGTCCAGATATCTACTCCAAGGTGTCATCGATCGAGAATGCCAAGGAAGTTTGGAACACCCTCGAGACAACATTTGAGGAAACTAGCGACGTCAATGAAAAAAAAATCAGACAACTCAATCTAAGCTACGAAAACTTCAAAATAGATCCCGATAAAAGTGTTTCCAAGATGTTTGATCGATTCTCGGTCATCTTCAATGGATTGAAGGGCTTCGGCGAGATCATCCTCGAAGACAAGCTAGTGAGGAAGTTGTTGTACTCTCTTCCGGATTCATGGGATAGCAAGAGAACGACCATTATTGAAGCTCGAGATTTGAAGACTCTCAAGCTAGATGCTCTTGTTGGATCTCTACTCACCCATGAGATCATGAAGAAGGGAAGAGAAGAAGAAAAGAAAATGGAGCAGAAGAAAGTTGAGAAGAATAAGATTGGAATCGCTCTTAAAGCTTCATGTTGAGTGGATCGTTGAATCGATTTAAGCCAAGAAGGGGTGAATTGGATTTTTAGAATGTTTGTTGGTGAAGTGGTAAAATAAAATTTGCAAGACAAGGCACTTAGAGTGGTTCAAGTTCTAATTGAACTCTACATCCACTACCTTAGCTCCCACTAAGGATTTTTCAACAACTCCACTAGTTGATCTTCCCCTTTTCTAGGCTTAGGAGGAAACCTTTACACAATGGCCAATTTTCTACCCAAAAATTGACCAAACCCTCTCAGTTGGTTACAAAGAAGATTAAGGCAAATAACTAGTATCTCTCAATACAAATGTTGCCCAATTACAAGCACTCAACCCAATTGAAACAGATAGAATGGGAAATACAAAGAACAACAATTGGGGTTTTACAAGGAATATAGAAATTTTGCACAAGAGCTTGAATTTGATGTTTGGATGTTTCTCTTAGGATCAATAGTTTTTGTTGGTGCTTTTAGGACTCCCTTTTATACCTTTTCATTGAATTCTAGCCGTTGAGGTTATTTCCATCATAATTATAGCCGTTAGGATGCAATCTTCCCACCATAAATGCACTTCTGCAACTACCTATTCCGAAACGCTCGACCCTGTTGCGAAACAGATCAAAATAGAAATAGTCGTTCGATGTAATTAAGAGACCGTACCAAAACGGACGAGATCGTTTCGATACACTAAGAGCATGTTCCGAAACGTGCTAGAGCCCATTTCGAAACATTTTGCCACTGCCAAAACCTGTATCGAAATGGCTTAAAACGTTTCGATACACTTTAACCGTTTCTCTGAAAATCAGTTATAAAAGTGCAACTGTTATATTTTTGAATCCAAGTTTGAAAATCGTTTCGAAACGTTTGAGGTCATTTCGATACTACTGTATCGAAATGATTCAATCCGTTTCGTTGTTCTTCATCTGTTTCGAAACATGGAGATCTGTTCCGATACACCTGCATCGAAACGAGAAGGCTTGTTTCGAAACACAGATTAATAGTTTCAAAACATTCCAAAACGCCTAAGGGCTATTCCGAAATGGTGACTCAAAAATCACTATTTTGACTTGGAAAACAGTTAGAAAAAAATTGAATAAACTTTGGTTTTAACTTGGACAATTTTCTTAGAAACTTTGGGAAGTTTTGAGGACTTAAAAATTTATTTTCTCTTTTTTAATTTAGTTCTTAAAGCCTTTGTTATATCAAAATCAATTCTTTAGTTTTACAATCTCCCCCTTTTTGATATAACAAAACCAAGTATAAATTTTTAAGTGTTTTGAAATCTTTGAAAAAGTTTTAACTCCCCCTCAATTTGAGATAGCTTTTAAAGTTTTGAAAATATTTAAAATTCAAGTATTTAAAACTCAAAACCAACTTAAAAAAACTTAAAAACACTTAGGCTCTTAGATTACTTTCCCCCTTTTTGTTAGATCAAAAATAGATAAACAAGGCTAACAAGAGAATAAACAGAGTCATAAACAATAAACCAAACAACATAATTATCATAGATATCATTAAGGTTCAAGAAACAACACCAATAACATAAATATTTAAAACATTTAAGTTCAAGCTCAATCCTAAAAACAAATAACCAAAGCATATGTCTTAAAGATAAAAACATAAATAGATGCAAACTTAATCCTAATATGACATAATAATATGATATGCAATATGAATCCTAGGCCTCGTCAACATCATCGTCACCAACGTCATCAAGAGAATCATCTTTGACATTAGCTTGATCTCGGCGAAAGCGCCTCCAATCACCATAGAAGGTGGAGAAGAAGAGATCCATGGATGTTTGTTGATTCTCAAGAGTGGAAACACGATCCTCCAAGGATTGAATACGAGTGTTGAGAGAACCAAAACTCGAAGCCATGTTTGTGTCCATCGTGTTGAACCGCTCGGTAAGGAAGGCCATAAGAGCATCATTGTTGGGAGCCGCAACGGGAGCCGAAGCTTGAGGTTGAGGTTGTACTTGAGTTGCTTGAGCTCTCCTATCAACATGAACCCATTGGCCAAGTGTGTAACGAAACTCGAACTTCACAAGAGAAGATTCACCAATCTTTTCTTTTGGGGTTCCGAAGAATCATAGGAACAATAAAAACTGAGGCTACCAAAGATATAGCTCAACACTGTCCCATAAGTGAGGGATGTAAGTGAATCGGTTGTACGAATCTTCACTTGATGGACCATCTCGGCGAACATGATTTTTACTAAGTTCGGTCGTTGTGCTTGGTGAAAACACTTGAGCCAAAAGTGATCGACTTGTCGGATGTGGGCAAATTTACCACCTGAAGGCGAATGAACCAAGAGATGATCAAATGAAAGAATCAGTCATGAGCATCCAAGGTAAGAACGGATCCAATGTGAGCACCAAAGTGATTCTCATCCTCAAGACCTTCATCTTTGAGCCCAAGGGTGTTCTCTAGGACGGATGGATCAATATGAAACTTCTTGCCCAAAAGATAAGACTCGATGCCAATGACCTCGGTATAATCTTCATTGTTGATAAGAACGACATTTGAGTAAAAGAGCAAGACCATGTTCTTGTAGACGATGTCGAGAATGCTCAAAAAGGCTAAGAAACTCCATTCTTGCAAGAGAGGTAGATAACATAATTCAAAATGCTCGGAGTCAAGAAAATCTATATCTACAACTCGCTCTCTTCTAACGGTAGAATCATGAATGATTTTGAATCGTTCTTTAGTATCTTGATTCCTAAGACTTTTCTAAAAAAATGAGGGTAAGGTTTGGACGAATTTTCTCTTGGGTTGAACCTTCACCCGCTTGAGTCTTTCGTTTCTTGTTTTCCATTAAAAATTCCTAAAAACACAAAGCAAGCATGAAAGAATTTGAGTGTATGCACTTAAATCCTAATTCAATCCAATAAAAATCCCATTAAGGTTTTAAAACCACTTTGAAAGTATATACATATATAATTTTTTTTGAAGAAAACAATTTTGAAAAAAATGTGTTAAAAATACGATTAAAATTAAATATATTTGATTTAAAAAATTTGAGATTTTGAAAAAAATGTACAAGTTTTGGAAAACCCATGATGTAAAACATGTATTCTATACAAAAATTTAATTTTCTAACCTAAGATTCGAATGAATCAAAGGAAAAAGAAAAAGTTAGAAAATACCTTAAAAGAGGGATTTTGGAAGAATGGATGGATGAAATTGCACCAAGTTGTTGAAGCTTGCTTAGACTTTAGTTTGGGAGTAAAAGCCCTCAAGATTTGATGAAAAACAATGAGGTTTGAAGGGTTTTTATAGAGGAAACACGATTTAGGGTTTTTAGGAGTTTGATAAAAAGTGAAATTGAGCATTTAAAACCCCTTAAAAAGGCTTTCCAGATACACGTTTCAAAACATGCACGACCGTTTCGAAATAGGCGTATTGAAACATCTACTATCGTTTTGAAACCTGCTGACCGTTCTGATATAGATTTGACCGTATCGAAGCCCACGAGACTGCCCGTATCGAAATGCATTTGGATCGTTTGGATACATGTCTTGGCAGAGCCAAAATGTTTCGAAACCCTTTTGGGGCGTTTTGAAACACCCTGGTCACATTGTATTCATTTAAGGTACATGTATCGAAACAGAGTGACCCGTTTCGATGCACCTAGGCGTAGAGGTGTAGATGAGGCTCTAAATTGCAGAAAAATTGAATTTTAATAGGTCCTAGGTGCATAAATGATATGAATGAGCAAGAAAAACATGTTGAAACACAAGCATACTCTCCCTAACTACAATCATGGATGAAATTAGGATAAAAAACACATAATCATGGTATTTTGCAAGAAATCAAGCAATTTAAGCACAAAAAGGTCCTAAAAGGTCAAGATAGGCTAGTTAGACCTAACTCTCTCCTAAAGGACCAAAAACGCTCCTTATCTAGAGGTTTGGTAAATATGTCCGCTAATTGATTCAAGGTATCTACATACTCTAAAACAACATCGTCCTTAAGGACATGATCTCTAAAGAAATGATGCCTTATTTTTATGTGTTTGGTTCTAGTGTGTTGGATGGGATTTTTGGTAAGACATATAGCACTAGTGTTATCACACTTAAGAGGTATGGTGTCTACCTTAATTCCATAGTCTAAGATTTGTTGTTTCATCCAAAGGACTTGAGCACAACAACTTCCCAAGGATATGTACTCAGCTTCGGTGGTAGATAAAGCTACACTATTTTGTTTCTTAGAGAACCAAGATATGAGCATACTACCTAGGAATTGGCAAGTGCCGGAAGTACTTTTCTTATATATTTTGCACCCCCCCCGTAATTTGCATTCGAAAAAGCATGAAGGTTAAAGGTTGAGTCTCTAAGGTACCAAAAACCTAAACAAGGAGTATCTCTAAGGTACATAAAGATTCTTTTAACGGCTATAAGGTGAAACTCTCTAAGACTAGCTTGAAACCTAGCACACAAGCAAACACTAAACAATATATCTGGTCTACTTGCGGTAAGGTAAAGCAAAGATCCAATCATAGAGCGATAAAGCTTAGAGTCAACACACTTACCTCCTTCATCTTTGTCAAGCTTTGTAGATGAACTCATTGGTGTAGCTTGAGGCTTTTCTTGCTCCAAGCCAAACTTCTTGAGCATATCCTTGATGTACTTAGCTTGATTGATGAAGATGTCATCCTTCATTTGTTTGATTTGGAGTCCCAAAAAGAATGAGAGCTTCCTCATCATGCTCATTTCAAATTCACCTTGCATCAACTTAGAAAAATCTTAACAAAGTAATTTATTAGTAGAACCAAATATAATATCACCAACATAAATTTGAACTACTAAGATATATTTGCCATTATTTTTAATAAAAAGTGTTGTGTCCACCTTTCCTTTCTCAAAACCTTTTCAACCTAGAAATATTGAAAGTCTTTCATACCAAGCTCTAAGAGAGTGTACCGATACGCCTTTTATCAAAACCAAAATTGGGATTCTTGAGAGCAAAATCCGTATTGATACGACTTATCGTTTCTATACACCCCTTAAAACCGTACCGGTACGCCCTCTAAGTGTATCCTTACGCGTAGTTTTTAAGTCACAATAGTTCTTTCTTGTTTGAGACATGTACTGATACGCCCTCGAGCCGTACCGATATGGTAGGTAGATGAGCATCATTTATTGCGGGAAATTGCAGCCCAACGGCTCTATTGATGATCCCAAGTACCTAAACGGCTAGAATTCAATACAATGGTACAAAAACAAGTCTCAAATGCACCAACAACAACAATTGAACCTACAAGCAACATCAAAGCACTCAAATCCAAACTTTGTACCTTTAGAGTCAAATCCTTGTACCCAACTCTTGTGTTATTCATTGTAATCTTTTATTGTGAGTTTGAGGAGTGTGAAATTGTAATTGGGTAAACAATTATCCTTTTAGAGGAATTTGTAGAGATTACCAAATACTCTTCTTTGAAAAAGTGAGTGGATTAAGCTTTGAGTAGAAAGCTTAATCAAATTGTAAGGTTTCCTCCTCATCCAAGAAAATGGGAAGAATTCAAGTAGTGAATTGGTTGAAAATCATTAGTGGGAGCTAAGGTAGTGGATGTAGAGTTCATTGGAGAACTTGAACCACTCTAATTGCCTTGTGTCATTTTTTTATTCTTCCAAATTTTCACCCTCCAAATTTTTATCGCCAATTCACCTCCCTCTTGGTCATTTGCAATTGTGTGATCAACTCAACAATTGGTATCAGAGCTACACTCATTGGAAGGATTACAACCCTCTTGAGTCGATTTTAGGAGAGTTTGATCAACAACTAGTCAAGCAATGGCATCCACCTCCACTTCCAACCTCTACGAGTCACAATCTACCACCAGGCCACCTTTCTTCAATGAGGATAACTACCCATATTGGAAGAATAAGATGAGGCTCTTCATCAAGTCTACCGACTACATGGTGTGGGATGTAGTTGAAGAAGGGCCACACATACCGATAAAGAGAGACGATGAAGGAAAACTTGTCCCAAAGATCAAAGCTGAAATGACCGAAGATGATCAACAAAGGATGCAAGTCAATGATAAAGCTCTACATGTCATCTTTTGTGGTCCGGATATCTACTCCGAGGTGTCCTCGATCGAGAATTCCAAGGAAGTTTGGGACACCCTCGAGACAACATTTGAGGAAAATAGCGACGTCAATGAAACAAAAATTAGACAACACAATCTAAGCTACGAAAACTTCAAAATGGATCCCGATAAAAGTGTTTCCAAGATGTTTGATCGATTCTCGGTCATCGTCAATGGATTGAAGGGCTTTGGTGAGATCATCCCTGAAGACAAGCTAGTGAGGAAGTTGTTGTACTCTCTTTCAGAATCATGGGATAGCAAGAGAACGACCATTATTGAAGCTCGGGATTTGAAGATTCCCAAGCTAGATGCTCTTGTTGGATCTCTACTCACCCATGAGATCATAAAGAAGGGAAGAGAAGAAGAAAATAAAATGGAGGAGAAGAAGGTTGAGAAGAATAAGATTGGAATCGCTCTTAAAGCTTCATGTTGAGTGGATCGTTGAATCGATTTAAGCCAAGAGGGGGTGAATTGGATTTTTAGAATGTTTATTGGTGAAGTGGTAAAATAAAATTTGCAAGACAAGGCACTTAGAGTGGTTCAAGTTCCAATTGAACTCTACATCCACTACCTTAGCTCCCACTAAGGATTTTTCAACAACTCCACTAGTTGATCTTCCCCTTTTCTAGGCTTAGGAGGAAACCTTTACACAATGGCCAATTTTCTACCCAAAAATGACCAAAACCTCTCACTTGGTTACAAAAAAATATTAAGGCAAATAACTAGTATCTCTCAGTACAAATGTTGCCCAATTACAAGCACTCAACCCAATTGAAACAGATAGAATGGGAAATACAAAGAAAAACAATTGAGGTTTTACAAGGAATATGGAAATTTTGCACAACAGCTTGAATTTGATGTTTGGATGTTTCTCTTAGGATCAATAGTTTTTGCTGGTGCTTTTAGGACTCCCTTTTATACCTTCTCATTGAATTCTAGCCGTTGGGGTTATTTCCATCATAATTATAGCTGTTGGGATGCAATATTCCCACCATAAATGCACTTCTGCAACTACCCGTTCCGAATCGCTCGACCTTGTTTCGAAACAGACCAAAATAGAAATAGTTGTTCGGTGTAATTAAGAGACCGTGCCGAAACGGACGAGATCATTTCGATACATTAAGAGCTTGTTCCAAAATGTGCTAGAGCCCGTTTCGAAACATTTTGCCACTGTCAAAACCTGTATCGAAATGGCTTAAAACGTTTCGATACACTCTAACCGTTTCTCTGAAAATCAGTTATAAAAGTGCAACGATCATATTTTTGAATCCAAGTTTGAAAATCGTTTTGAAACGTTTGAGGTTGTTTTGATACTACTGTATCGAAACAGTTCAACCCGTTTCGTTGTTCTTCATCCGTTTCGAAACATGGAGATCTGTTTCGATACACCCATATCGAAACGGGAAGACTTGTTTTGAAACACAGGTTAATAGTTTCAAAACGTTCCAAAACGCCTATGGGCTATTCCGAAACGGTGACTTGAAAATCACTATTTAGACTTGGAAAAGACTTAGAAAAAATTGAATAAACTTTGGTTTTGACTTGGACAATTTTCTTAGAGACTTTGGGAAGTTTTGAGGACTTAAAATTTTATTTTCTCCTTTTCAATTTAGTCCTTAAAGCCTTTGTTATATCAAAATCAATTCATTAGTTTTACACTTCATATCATGAAAGCGATTCTATTGAAGATGAAGATGAGGAGATGGCCATGTTGGCCAAACGATTCACTCGCTTCATGTAGTCCAACCGTGGAAGAAAGTTCAATAGAAAAGGGGACTTCAAGAGCAAGAGTAAAGAAGAGGTGAAGGACCAAATCATTTGCTATGAGTGCAAAAAATCCGGCCACATCCATTCCGAGTGCCCTCAATTTAAGAGAAAGAGTTTTGAGAAGAAGAACAAGCTCAAAGCTCAAGTAGCAACTTGGAGTGACGAGGAGTCATCCTAGGAGGAGGAAGAAGTGGCTAACGTTTGTCTCATGGCCATTGATGATGATCCAAAGGTAAACCTTAACTCATCTAATTTTGATTTTACCTATGATGAACTTCAAGATGCATATGATGAATTGCAAGAGGTTTATGACGAGTTAGTTGAAAAATATGAGTCAATTTTGAGAAACAAGAAAAATATTTTCGATTTAAAAATTCAAAATGACTCTCTTTCAAAAACTAAGTCGGAATTGAAAAAGAAGGTTTTATACTTAATACATCTTTCAAATGATCTTAAGAAGAAAAATCTTGATCTTGAAAAACTTCTTTCCGATTTTCAAGATTATCACACAAAAGAAGTGGATAATCTTAAAACTTCTATTACTATTAGGAAAAACAATTTTGAAAAAAGAAATTCTTCTAAAACCCAATATGTAAAAAGAAAACATTTTCATCCTAAACAAAGAAATTTTTCTAAGCAATCTAAAAGTCAAAGAATTAGAAGTGTTTGGGTTCTTAAGGAACTCATTATTTCTAATAGCATGAATTCTATTGCTTCTTGGATTCCTTAGGGAACCAATGTTTTGAGGGCTAACACTCATGCACCCAAAATGATTTGGGTACCAAAAACCAAAGCCTAATTTCTTTGTTTGTAGGGGGAGCATTGCTACAAGGCCAAAGCTTCATGTCAAAACTCATGGTACCTTGATAGTGGATGCTCAAGACACATGACCGGTGACAAGAGTAGATTCTTGGAACTAAAGCCAAAGAGTGGTGGAATGGTAACTTTCGGTGACAACTCCAAAGGTCACATTGAAAGAATAGGCTCCATTGGTAATCACTCCTCTATTTTCATTGAAAATATCTTATATGTCAAGGGTCTTAAACATAATTTGTTGAGCATTAGTAAATTAAGTGATAAATGTTTTAATGTTTTATTTGATAAAAATGGTTGTAAAATTGTGAACATTAAAACAAATCAATTGATGCTCATAGGGCATAGAATAGGCAATATTTACATGGTGCATTTAAATGACATTCATACATCTCATGCATGTTTAGTTGCACATGATGAACATGACTCATGGCTTTGGCATAGAAAATTATGACATGATAGCATGAGTGTTTTAGAAAATTTGATTTCCCTTGATCTAGTTAGAGGTTTATCCAAACTCAAATTCTCTAATGATAAAATATGTGATGCATGCTCTAAGGGTAAACAACATAGAACCTCATTTAAATCTATTAATGATGTCTCTACTAGTAGATGTTTACAATTGATTTATATGGATCCTTTTGAGCCTATTAGGACTATGAGCTTGGGTGGTAAATCATATGCTTTTGTACTTGTTGATGACTATTCTAGGTTTACTTGGGTTCTATTCTTAAGTACAAAAGATGAGGCTTTAGAAAAAATCATCACATTTTTTAAAATAACTTTAAATGATCTTGAGCTTAAAATTTCTCACATTAGAAGTGATCATAGAACCGAGTTTCAAAATCTAGGTTTTGAAAAGTTTTTAAATGAAAATGGGATTAGCCATAATTTTTCTGTACCTCGCACTCTTCAACAAAATGGGGTAGTTGAGAGGAAAAATCGAACTTTAGAAGAAATGGCTAGAACCATGCTTTGTGAAAATAATTTACCTAAATATTTTTAGGTGGAAGCCACAAATTCCGCTTGCTACATTATAAATCGAGTAATGATTAGGCCAATTTTAAAGAAAACGTCATATGAGATTTTAAAATCTAAAAAACTTAACATTAGCTATTTTCATCCATTTGGTTGCAAGTGATTTATTTTAAATAATGGAAAAGATAACTTAGGTAAATTTGATGCTAAAAGTGATGAAGCTGTTTTCTTAGGGTATTCTTTAAACTCTAAAGTCTATCGTGTATTTAATAAAAGAACTTTAGTAGTAGAAGAGTTTATACATGTTGTTTTTTATGATAACCTCCTTCCGAGGAAGGACTCTTGTGATGATGATGATGATGTAGGGATCCTTAATGCCATTGATGGAGGAAAAACGTCAAAGGTGGATGAGATTCCAACTAAAGAAGAAGATGCACAAGATCCACCTCTTGAAGCCTTGAAGGACTTGACTCTTGAGGAAAAAGAGGTATCTTACCCAAGGGAGTTCAACTATGTCAAAGGTGGTGAAATCTTGGGTGATCCATCCAAGGGGTAACTACTAGATCCTCTCTCAAATTAATGAACCATGTTGCATTTCTTTCATGCATTGAGCCTAAAATATCAAAGAAGAATTAAAAGATAATTTTTTGGATTTTGTCCATGCAAGAGGAATTAAATCAATTTGAGATAAGTAAAGTATGGACACTAGTTGAAATGCCTAGTAATCAATCTACAACAGGAACTAAATGGGTCTTTAGGAATAAACTAGATGAGAGTGGTAACATAGTGAGAAACAAGGCTAGGCTTGTTGCTCAAGGTTACACTCGAGAAGAGGGAATTGATTTTGATGAAACATATGGATCGTAGCTAGGATGAAAGCTATTAGGATGCTTCTAGCATTTGCATGTTACCATGATTTCAAGCTTTTTCAAATGGATGTAAAAAGTGCTTTTCTAAATGAAGAAGTGTATGTTGAACAACCACCGGGTTTTGAGGATTCAAAATTTCTAAATCATGTTTTGAAACTAACCAAAGCCCTTTATGGTTTAAAACAAGCTCCTAGAGCTTGGTATGAAAGACTTTCAAACTTTTTAATTGAAAAAGGTTTTGAAAAAGGTAAGGTGGACACTACACTTTTCATAAGAAGATATAGTAATGACATCTTAGTAGTACAAATTTATGTTGATGATATCATTTTCTGGTCTACTAATGAATGTTATTGCAAAGAGTTTTCTAAGCTAATGCAAGGTGAGTTCGAGATGAGCATGATGGGGGAGCTCTCATTCTTTTTGGGACTTTAAATCAAACAAAGGAAGGATGCCACCTTCATAAATCAAGCTAAGTACGCGAACAATATGCTCAAAAAGTTTGGCTTGGAGAATGTAAAGCCTCAAGTCACACCTATGAGCTGTTCCATAAAGCTTGACAAATATGAAGGAGGTAAGTGTGTTGATTCTAAGCTTTATAGATCCATGATAGGTTCTTTGCTTTACCTTACCGCAAGTAGACCGAATATCATGTTTTGTGTTTGCTTGTGTGCTAGGTTTCAAGCTAGTCCTAGAGAATCACACTTAGTTTCCATTAAGAGAACTTTTAGATGCCTTAGAGACACACCTAACTTAGGCCTTTGGTATCCTAAGGATTCTTCCTTTATCCTTCATGCTTATTCGAATGCGGATTATGGGGGATGCAAGATAGATAGAAAAAGTACCTCCGGGACATGCCAATTCTTAAGTATATGCTCGTATCTTGGTTCATTAAGAAACAAAATAGCGTAGCCTTATCTACCACCGAAACCGAGTACATATCCTTAGGGAGTTGTTGTGCTCAAGTCCTTTGGATGAAGCAACAACTCAGAGCACAACAACTCCTAGATTATGATGTTCAAGTAGAAACCATACCCCTTAGGTGTGACAACACCAGTGCCATTTGTCTCACTAAGAATCCCATCCAACACTCTAGAACCAAACATATAGAAATTAGACATCATTTCATTAGAGACCATGTGTTGAAAAATGATGTTGTTCTAGAATATGTTGATACATTAAACCAATTAGCGGATATATTCACAAAACCCTTAGATAAAGAGCGTTTTTGGACCCTTAGGAGAGATTTAGGTTTAACTAGAATTTCTTGACCCTTTTTAGGTCCCAAATGGTTAAAAATTTGCTTGAAATTGATTGATATTCATGCTTATGTTAATTTGCCTCCTTTTGCTTCTATGCATGTTGCTAGGGGAGTATGCATTAATTTTAGCCATTAAAACTTGTTCATATGTCATTCACATGCATTTAGGAACGTTTAAAGTTGGATTTTTGAACTTAAATCTATAAAAAATGCCTTATCTGGTAAAGGCGTATCGATACTACTGAAAGCGTATCGATACGAGTTCATTAAGGGAAATGATAAAAGTCAAAAGGTATTGATACGGTCCCGCATATCGATACGAGTCAGTCAAGGGAAGTGATACAGGTCAAACTGTATCGATATGGTCCCGCGTATCGATACGATATTAAAATTGAATTAAAAATCAGGGCATGTGTGTATCGATACGCTCTACAAGCGTACCGATATGGTCTCGACGGAGAGTTGAAATAGACCTGGTTTTGACAAAATGCTTCAAACTTAAAAACCCCTATTTTCTCTCTATAAACCCTAGCCGCACTTCACTATAAAAACCCCCTCAATTCTTCAAATTTTTCCATCAATCTTAAAAATTAGTTGAGGATTTTTGATCTACGCATCAAAGCGCTTTATCAACAATTTAGTGCATTCACATCAACACATTCATCCATTCCAACAAATCATGGTATAAACTTTTTTCTCTTCTATTTTTTATTATTTTCGTTTGATTTTAGTAATTGTTTCAACTTAGTTTTTGTATATATAACATGGGTTTTTAATTTTTTTACCAAAACTTTTCAAAATCAAATTTTTTTATTCGAATATATTTTTTTGTATCATATATTTTTGTAAACTGTTTTTAATTTTTTTAAAACAATCTTTTCTATTATATATGTATATATTTTTTAAAATTGTCTTTCAAAATACCTTGAATTATTGGACATCTATTGGATTGAATGAGATGTTAATGGCGTACATGTTCGTATTATTTTTGATGTTTTTCAGAGTCATGGCACCAAAAAAGAGAGCGAGACGTCACCTTGCCACTTCCGATCCTATGGATGATGAAGAGGGTAACCCTAAACCAAATCTTCCTTATATTCTCCAATGTAGTTTTCCTACCCCTTCGGATATGTCACGTTATAAGATCTTTCAAGGTTTCACTCTTAAGGAAGAACATGTCGCGTCTATTCTGTTTTTAAGCTCAGAACGTTTTAAGCTCAGTACCTCCCTTTGATTCGACAATAGAAATTTATTAAATTTTTAAACCTTCCTCCCATTGTCTATAGAAACTTGGTCATAATCTTCTTTTCTAATGCTATATGTGTTCATGATGAGGATAGAGAACATGTTATTGCAATCGAGTTACATCTAATGGGCAAAACCTTTCAAATTGATCAAGATGTTCTTTGCAAGGCATTTGGTTTTGAAAACATAGGAATTGATGATGAGAAGTCCATAGGTCAAGGTCCTCTAGGTTCCGTAAATGTTTTAAATGCTCATGATCGAATCCTTCATCTCATTGTTACATGGTTTCTTCGTCATCGGAAGGGAAATTTTCCACAATCCGTCAAGTACACGATTTTTGGCTTAGGTGCTTTAGGCAGGGTAGACGTCCTAACCTTTGTCAAATCATGTTTGCCGATCTTGTTTACCTAGTCCAACACCGTCATACCGACCAAGTAAAATCCTTTTACTATTTTACGGTGTTGAGTCACCTCTTCCACTCCCTTAAGATTGACTGCACACATAATTTTCCCGAACCCCTTGGCCAACCTATTGATGAGTGTTCCCTCTCTTATGCACACTTCTCTTATGTCAATAATGAATGGGTTTGTGTCCCTCGAGCTCCTCGACAAGATGCTCCGGCCGATGCTCCACATGCTCCTTCAAGCTCTCAAGGTGCTCCGATTTCTTCTTCCTCCATGGACAATCTAATGACATTCCTCAATGAAAAATTCACAAACATGGAAGCCGGGTTTGCAGCCATTGACACTCGATTCACATCCTTGGAAGATCGAGTCAAGGGTCTTGACACTCGCTTCACATCGCTGGAAGATCAAGTGAAAGCCAACGCTCTTCAACAAAACTCCATGGATGTCTCTCTCACTGCTTTTCATGGTGCTTGGCTTAACCAATCTAGGAGGAATCAACCTACTCAAGACGATGAGGATGAAGAGGACGAAGATGACGATGATGAGAACGAGTAGTTTGCATATCATATAATGTCATTTAGTTTCATTTTATGCACCTATGTTTAGTACTCTATGCTTTTTATCTATGTTTTAGGATTTGAGTTTAGATTTACTACTTTGAACTATTTTGTTGCTTTATCTTTGAAGTTTAATTTGATGTTTGCATTTGAATTATTAATATTATGGTTGCTTTATCTTTATCCTACCTCGTGCTTATGTTTTAATCTAACAAAAAGAGGGAGAAGGATTATAGAGCCACTTTTAAAACTTTTAAAAACTTCAAACTTAATTTTGAAAACCTATCTTAAATTAAGGAGGAGTAAGCTTTTCAAAAGTTTCAAAACTTAAAAATTTATATTTTGTTTTGTTATATAAAAAAGAGGGAGATTGTGAAACTAAAATTGATTTTGATATAACACTTAGACTTATGGACTAAATTGCAAATCAATAAATTTTTAAGTACTTTTTAAAGTCTCACTTTTTGACAAGCCTTTTTGAACCAAACTATATTTTAAGACAAAACGCACTTAAAGGTTCAAAATTCACTAAGTCTTTCTATGTGTTTTCAAGCCTATTTTCAACAAAAAGCCCAGGAGTATCGATACCCTTAGGCGTATTGATACAATTTTTCAACACCGGAATTTAATCGATCATAGGGTACCGATACAATATTACCATGTATCGATACGATATTCATATGGGAAAGACTTTAAGCTATAGCGTACCGATACACATTGTAACCGTATCGATACGATTTGCTTATCTTTGCAAAATCTTTCCATTTAATTTTCGACCATTGGCTTGTTAGTTAGTTGGTATCCCAAAATTTAAATGACCGTTAAACCGTACCGATACGCTAAGAGAGCGTACCGATACGCCTTTTATCAAAACTAAAATTGGGATTCCAGAGAGCAAAATCTGTATCGATACGACTTATCGTATCGATACAACCCTTAAAACCGTACTAATACGCCCTCTTAGTGTATCAATACGTGTAACACTTGGGTTTAGGGGTCGGGTGTTAGGTGAGTTAAATTGGGTTCAGGTCGTTGGGCTTGGTTTAAATAAAATAGGCTTGGTTTTGAATTAAAAAGGCCATGTGGTTTCATTAAGGGTAAAAGGGGATTTTCTAATAAGAAAAATAAATCAAGTAAAATAATGTTTTGAAAGTCAACTTCTTCCTCTTGAAACCAAAACTCACGACATAAAACCTCCCTTCAACCCCAAACATTGTTCCATCCTCTTCCTCCAGGTTTTCAAGTGTTTTTATCAAGGTAATTATGTTTTTGACTTCTCCTCTTCATCCTTAACATATTCATGGTTTTAGATTTTCATAAACTTCATTTTTGAGATGTTTCAAATGTTCAAATTTTAAGTAAAATGTGGAAACTTTGTTGGGTTTTTATTGAGCTTTTGATTTGTAAAGTCTAAATATGTTATAATCTTGCTTTTAAGCGTAACATATCTTAAAATGGTGAGGTTTTGTTGAAATCCTGAAATGGGTATTTGTGGGTGTGTTTAAGGGTAGAAATCTTGAGTTTTTGAGGTAGTTTTGTGAGAGAAAGTTGGGCTGATGGTATGGTTATGCTTGGGGTTGTTTTGAGCATGTTTAATGATGTTTTGGATGATGAAATTGATGGGTAATTGATGGGTTGTGTTCAAGTCCGAAAATGGAGAGTTTGAGTTAGTTCTTTGCTTGGAAATATAGTAAAATCGTCTTGAGTAGTAATCTTATTTGTGGCAGTGATTTTTGTGGATGTTTTGATGAGTAATACATTGTTTTTGGTTGATTAGAAGCAAGGGAAAACGTTGGAGAAGTTTCGGGCTCAATTCCTGGGAACTTGGAGGCTTGATTGATATTCTTGGCTTGTATTGAGGGTGTTTGGTGAGTGGACTGTTTTCAATGGTTTCAAATTGGTTCAAAGTATGTTGTTGGAGTTCTAAATTGTGCTTGGTAGGCCAATCTAATGTGGGGTTAAGTTGGTAGCTTAATCTCTTGATTAACTTATGTACTTCTTGTTAAATGTTCATAAATGTGGTCTTGTGTGATAAGTGTCCGATTATGCACGTTGTGATATATTTATGTTGCGCGATGGTGCTTTGTATGTTGTATTGCATGATTGTGAAATCATGGTGAGTACTCGTTTAGTATGTTGGCACTAGTCACGATTACCAGATATAAATGATCGATCATTAGGATGAGTGTGCACACGGTATGAGTTAAATTCGCGCGTGGCCTTGGTTATGTCTAGTCAACAAGGAGGAGTACAGTGAAGTAACATTCCACCGGAAAGTGTATATGTGTGGGATGATGAGTGGAATCCCATCCGTAAAAGAAACCGGTGATGTGTGAAATCCCACCGGAAGGTAATAATGTTGTTGAGTACGTTGGGCAAAAATCCCAACGGAAGCTATCCACATATCCGAGTAAGATATATAGTTGCTAATATACTTTATTTATGTGTGGTTGTTGTGGTAAGATGTTCTGTTATATCTATGCTAAGCATAACATGAGGTAAGATGCCATGTTCATGCATTCTTGTAGCGGTTGGCTATGTTGTTATGTTGGTGTTAATGCATGCCTTGTTGATGATTTATAGGTACCATGCTTTGGACCATACATTGTCGATATTTGTTTTTGAGCTTCCTCACTAAGCTTCCAAGCTTACGCTCTTATTTCCGACAATGCAAATCATTAGTGTGGAAGTTAGCAAGGAGCAAGGAAGGGGCACCCAAGAGCGTGTGTTGCTTCTCAAGTATGGTTTTCATTGAATAATGTAATAGATAGCAATGAGGATGCTACGTGTTGTAGGAGTGTATGTTAGACTACTATGTTGGCTTTATTTTGTTGAATGTTCATGTTGCTACATGTTTCTTTTGGTTAAATAGACTCGTTAAGCATGCTTGTATGCAAGTCTCTGTTGAGTGTGTAAAAGTTCTATTATTTACCCCCTATTTAACCCATATTTCTGCTGCATTCAAGCATTATTCATTGCATTTAGGTCAGTTTACAGCAAAACGTCACAAATATATTAAAAGGCACAGTTTCTACTGAAAATGGCTATTTTTGCAGGTTGCTGCTGTAGCAGACGGAAGGGGCAGGCGCTGGGCAGTGAAGCAGAAGAGCTGGAACTGGATGAGCAGTCAAGGAGGACGATGCTGCCATGGTTGCCGCCGTGACAGCAGAGGACGACAGCAGTTTTGAGGAGAAGAAGCAAAGTGGACCTCGACAGATAGAGAAAATTCAGCCCGTCTGTCGTGTGAAATCACCATATTTTTCCAAGCCCCAGATCGAAAGGAATGTCAAGCCCAAAGTTCAAGGAGAGAAAATCCCAAGCAAGAGAGATGACGGCTGGAAAGTAGATTCTTTGAAGATTTAGGCCCTGTTTGGTAAATAGCGGTTTGGGCAAAAATTAGAGGTTTGAGGTATAATTAGAGGTTTGACTAGTCAAATCCACTAATATTGATGTTTGGTAAATAGCGGATTGAAAGAGCGGATTGGAGTGAAAAAGCTAATTTTGAAAAAGCTCCTAATATGAGCTTTTTGAGATTAGAGGTTTGATATTAGAGTTGTAATGACTCTTTTACCCTTAACAATTACCAAAAATCTCCAAATAACCTAAATTAAATAATAATATTTTTAATATAAATAATAACATATTAAATATTGGACTTATTTGTTGTTACTACTAATTTATATGATGACATTTGTAAGTTAATTCTATTTTTTTATTATCACATATTTATATGTGCATATAAAAAATTTAATAATTATATAAATGATAAATTAATATATAAATCTTTCAAATATGTTTAGGAAATTTATATTAAAAATAATTTTTACAAATCTAATTAATATTTATTAGATACAAAATATTAATAACTGATAAATTATTCAAACAAGTATTAAATATAATCATGTCCTTACATGTCATTTTGCTTGTTTAAATAATCAAACAGCTATCAGCTATCAGTTAATTTTACCAAACACTTTTATACAATCAGCTAATACAATCCGCTAGTCAAATCAGCTAATGCAATCAGCTATCAGCTATCAGCTAATGTAATCCGCTATCAGCTATCAGCTATCCGCTAATTGCCAAACAGGGCCTTAGTCTTTATTATAATTGTACTTTAATTTAAAGTTGTATTCGTGCTATTTTAGAAAACTTGGACCCAAAGCCTATATAAGGGCATATATTTCGACCTAGGAGGGGAGAACCGATTCCCTAGCTTTCTTCCCAAAACCCTAGCCGTTTTCCTTCCCTCAACATGTTCTAAATTCCCCTTAGGGCCACGGGTTGTTTTGTAAAGTAGTTGCAAGGGTTGTTTTTGTTTTAGGAATTTTCAGTTCAATAAAATAAACTTCAAGTTCTCTTATTTTGGTTATTAATATCTTGCAAGAGCATCGGGAGAGCATTGTGAGGTTATCAATTTACTTAGCATCGGGAGAGTTAAGTATACGAAAGAAATAAGAGCAAGTTCTCTAGTTTATAGTTGAACTATCTCGAACCTAGGGATAGGACGAGGTTAAGTGGCTAAAGAAGAATTCATCCATATCGGTGTTCATCCTTCGATTCACGCCGGGAGGTATCATCAAAGATGTGATCATCGACAGACTTGGACCTAGGGATAGGCCAAGGCACATCTGAGATTCTTGCCAAACTTGAAGTGCTGAGTTGAGTGTTCGCTGCCGCGACAAGCAACGGACTGCTGCCGCGACAGGTGCTGCCACGACGGGGACGACGACAGAACTGGATTTCATAGACTTAGCAATACCTGCACTATTGAGCAATTCAATACCAGCCCATTCTCTCTATCTTGATTTCCCTACTCTTTTATTTAAGTTCTCTTTATTATTTTCGTGACAACTTCTCAAATATTTTCTTTACTTCCATGCAGTGAATTAAGGTGAAGCTATTAGCCCAATTCCTGTGGAGACGATATCCGATACTTATTATCACTTTACTACTTGCGTCGTGTACACTTGCACTACAATTGCGATAGACTCTTTTACACGCAACAAGTTTTTGGCGCCGTTGCCGGGGATTGGCAACATAACTCTACCTTTTCTTTTACTACACTTTTTCGTTTTTATTTTTTATTTTTATTTTTCTGTTTTTCTTTGGTTGATTCAACTCTTGCTTTTCACGAGGTTTCTTGTTTATGCGCAGATCGAGACGAGGAGAAGATTCTGAGAATCCATTAGACCCGGAAATCGAGCGTTCATTCGATCTCAAGAACCGATTCCCTAGCTTTCTTCTCAAAACCCTAGTCGTTTTCCTTCCCTCAACATGTTCTAAATTCCCCTTAGGGCCACGGGTTGTTTTGTAAAGTAGTTGCAAGGGTTGTTTTTGTTTTAGGAATTTTCAGTTCGATAAAATAAACTTCAAGTTATCTTATTTTGGTTATTAATATCTTGCAAGAGCATCGGGAGAGCATTGTGAGGTTATCAATTTACTTAGCATCGGGAGAGTTAAGTATACGAAAGAAATAAGAACAAGTTCTCTAGTTTATAGTTGAACTATCTCGGACCTAGGGATAGGACGAGGTTAAGTGGCTAAAGAAGAATTCATCCATATCGGTGTTCATCCTTCGATTCACGCCGGGAGGTATCATCAAAGACGTGATCATCGACAGACTTGGACCTAGGGATAGGCCAAGGCACATCTGGGATTCTTGCCAAACTTGAAGTACTGAGTTGAGTGTTCGCTGCCGCGACAAGCAATGGATTGTTGCCGCGACAGGTGCTGCCGCGACGGGGACGACGATAGAACTGGATTTCCTAGACTTAGCAATATTTGCACTACTGAGCAATTCAATACCAGCCCATTCTCTCTATCTTGATTTCCCTACTCTTTTATTTAAGTTCTCTTTATTATTTTCGTGACAACTTCTCAAATATTTTCTTTACTTCCGTGCAGTGAATTAAGGTGAAGCTATTAGCCCAATCCCTGTGGAGACGATATCCGATACTTCGTATCACTTTACTACTTGCGTCGTGTACACTTGCACTACAATTGCGATAGACTCTTTTACACGCAACAAGTTTTTGGCGCCGTTGCCGGGGATTGGCAACATAACTCTACTTCGTCACATACTATCCAGGAACGAGTACCTTGAGGAACAGTTAGAGACGATGGCCCACCAAGGAAACGACCCTCCTGTTGGAGATAGAGAGGTTATACCTCCTGTCGGCAACCCTGCTGCCGCTGCCGGACGACGATCCTATCGTGACTACATGTTGAACGATCATGTAGAAATGGAAACCACGCTGCCGGATATAGATGTTGACAACTTCGAATTGAATCCTATTATGTTTAGCATGATCAACAATGCCAGTCAATTCAGTGGTGCTGCTACCGAGGATGCTAGGGAGCATCTAAAAACGTTCCAGGAAATCTATGGTTCGTTTAGACTACCAGGAGTTAATCCGGAGATACTGAGACTTCGGTTATTTCCCTATTCATTGAGGGATAGAGCTAAGACTTGGTGGAATAAACTTACGCCGGGTTCAATCAGAACTTGGGCAGATTTGTCTCGTGAATTTTTATCTCATTTTAATCCTTCGCATTTATCTGAGCGATTACGTAATGAAATTGCTACTTTTCAACAGGAAGACGACGAGCCGATGCATGAGGCCTGGGACAGATTTACCACTCTTCTACGAAACTGCCCAATGCATGGATTCCCCGTTTGGAACCAGGTAACTAAGTTCTATAATGCTGCCAACTTACAAACTCGTATTCGAATTGATTCAGCAGCAAACAGATTACTATTGGATAAAGACCCAGACGAGGCAATGCAAGTATTGAAAAATCTGGCTAAGAATGAGGAGCAGTTTCCGACAGCAAGAAGAGGGGGTAAACGGGTACTAGCTGTCAAGGATTATGAGGCCGACAGCACTATGAAATCACAGGTGGCATACCTTACTAAGGCAATGAAAAAGCTCTTAAACGATGACACACAACATGGATTTGCTGTCGAAGAGGTATGTGAAATTTGTGAGGGAAATCATAGTTCGGATGAGTGTCCTATACAGATAGAAGAGGGAAAGTATGTTGGAAACTACAATAAGCAGAATTACAACTCCAACAACTACAATCCCAACTGGAGAAAGGATCCCAAGTTCTCTTGGAGTAATCCTAACAATGCCCTGAATCCTTAAGAACACAGTAATCAGAATCAGGGAGGACCTAGATTGTTGACTCGAAAGCAGCCGCAACAGCGGCCACCAGCTGCTACTAACAGTATACTGGAACAGACTCTGGCTACGTTTATGTCAAAGAAATCTAAACTTGGGGAATTTGAAACGGTGAAGATGACAGAAGGTTGCATGAGCATTCTTCATAGGCAGCAACCCTCGAAAAAGAAGGATCCGAGGAGCTTCATCATACCTTGTGTAATCAGAGATAAATATGTGGGTAAGGCACTTTGTGATCTTTGTGCTAGTATTAACTTAATGCCAAAATCTGTTTTTCAGAAATTGGGTATTGGAAAAGCTCGGCCCACGACAGTACTTCTGCAGCTGGCAGACCGCTCTTACGTTCATCCGGAAGGAAAAATCGAAGATATTCTGGTAAGAGTGGATAAATTTATTTTTCCTGCTTACTTTCTTATTTTAGATTGTGAAGCAGATGAAAACGCACCAATCATCCTGGGGCGACCCTTCTTAGCCACAGGAAGATCACTGATTGATGTGGAGAAAGGAGAACTCACCATGAGAGTGAACGATCAAGAAATAAAGCTGAATGTTCTCCAAGCTATGAAGCATGCTGATGCGGAAGAAGAATGCAAGGTTATCACTGAAGTTATTTGATCAACCCTGTATCAGGTCGGGCTGTCACGACATCAACATTGGTCACTGCCTCGGCAGCCACCTACAGGACTGTCACGACAACACCAATGACAGCAACTCCTCAGAATCCAATACATCTGATATTGAAGATCAGGAGAAGGTAAATTGGATAAGTGATCGTCCAGGTAAGTTATTCGAACCCTTAAATTAAACTTCGGATAACCATGCAATCCAAAAGCCATCTACTGTTGAGCCCCCTATTTTAGAATTGGAGCCCCTACCAGGGCAGCTAAAATATTCTTTCCTTGGTTCAAATGATATGTTGCCCGTAATTATCTCTTCCAAGTTGATGCAGGAACAGGAACATCAGTTAATAGGGATGCTACAGCAGCACAAAAAGGCCATTGGATGGACGATAGCTGATATTCAAGGCATTAGTCTGGCGTTATGTATGCATAAAATCCTTTTAGTGGATGATCATAAGCCGACTATAGATGCTCAAAGGCGGCTAAACCATGCGATGAAAGAGGTGGTGCGTAAAGAAATAATCTAATGGTTAGATGCTGGTATAATTTACGCCATCTCCGACAGCAAATGGGTGAGCCCGGTGCAATGCGTCCCCAAGAAAGGAGGAATGACCGTGGTAACCAATGAAAACAATGAGTTAATCCCAACCAGGACTGTGACCGGTTGGAGGGTTTGTATGGACTATCGGAAGCTTAACAAAGTTACCCGAAAGGACCACTTTCCTTTACCCTTTATTGATCAAATGCTTGATAGACTAGCGGGTAAACCTTACTATTGTTTTCTTGATGGTTACTCAGGTTATAATCAAATAGCTATCGCACCGGAAGATCAAGAAAAGACGACCTTCACATGCCCCTAAGGAACATATGCTTTTAGGAGGATGCCATTTGGACTATGCAATGCACCCGCCACCTTCCAAAGGTGCATGATGGCTATATTCTCCGATATGGTAGAGGACTTCCTCGAAATTTTTATGGATGATTTTTCAGTCTTTGGAGACGACTTTGAAAGCTGCCTAGGCAACCTACAAAAGGTACTCGAAAGATGTGAAAAAGCAAACCTAGTTTTGAATTGGAAAAAATGTCACTTCATGGTGGACGAAGGGATAGTCCTTGGCCATAAGATTAGCTGCCGTGGGATAGAAGTCGACAGGGCCAAGATAGAGGTGATCGAAAAGCTGCCGCCGTGGACCACAGTCAAGGGTATTAGAAGTTTCTTGGGACATGCTAGTTTTTATCGAAGATTCATTGCGAATTTTTCAAAGATCACAAAGACACTATGTCATCTTCTAGAGCAGAACTGACCCTTTGACTTTAATGAAGAATGTACTGAAGCATTCAAGGTTCTGAAGGAAAAACTGGTAACAGCCCCAATAGTACAGCCACCAGACTGGACACAACCATTTGAGATCATGTGTGATGCTAGTGACTATGCTGTTGGGGCAACACTTGGGCAGCGGAGAGACAAATTATTTCATGTCATATATTATGCCAGCAAGACATTGAACGATGCCCAAGTAAACTACACCACCACAGAAAAGGAGTTATTAGCTGTGGTGTTCTCCATCGACAAGTTTCATTCTTACATACTTGGAACGAAGGTAATAGTGCACACAGACCATTCTGGTTTGAAATATTTGTTCGTGAAAAAGGATGCAAAGCCTCGATTGATACGATGGATCCTGCTATTGCAAGAATTCGACCTTGAAATCAAGGACAAAAAAGGGACAGAAAATCAAGTGGCAGATCACTTGTCGAGGCTGGAGAAGGGACAGAGTCTACCAACAGATGAGACAAACATATTGGAGACCTTCCCAGACGAGCAACTCTTTGCTGCCACAGTCACTGCCGCGACAGCCATGGCGGCAGGTAAGTCTTCTGAACTCCCATGGTATGCTGATTTCGTTAATTTCTTAGTTAGCGGAATAATTCCTTCTGAACTTAATTATCAAGCCAGGAAGAGGTTCCAAAATGATGTTAAGCATTATTATTGGGACGAACCTCTTCTTTTCAAAATCTGTGCAGATCAGGTTACAAGGAGATGCGTACCACAGGAAGAGCAAGAAGACATACTTCATCACTGCCATGCTTCACAGTATAGAGGTCACTTAGGAGGCAACAAAACTGCTGCCAAGGTGCTGCAGTCAGGGTTTTATTGGCCGTCATTGTATAAAGATGTGCAGATCTTCTACAAGAGTTGTGACAGGTGCCAAAGGACAGGAAACATCTCAAGGAGAAACGATATGCCACTGCAGAACATTCTAGAAGTCGAGATCTTCGATGTTTGGGGGATTGATTTTATGGGACCATTCCCATCTTCATGTGGGAACCTATACATCCTCCTGGAAGTAGATTATGTCTCTAAGTGGGTCGAAGCTATCGCAACTCAAAAGAATGATGCCAAGACAGTCCAAAGGTTTTTACACAAAAATATCTTTTCTAGGTTTGGAATCCCTAAGGCGATTATCAGTGATGAAGGGAGACATTTCGACAACAGGGTTATTGTTGCTGCCTTGAAGAAATATGGTGTCAAGCATCGGATCGCGACAACATATCACCCTTAAACAAATGGACAAGCTGAAATATCCAACAAGGAAGTTAAGAACATTCTTGAGAAGATGGTCAAGCCAACTAGGAAAGATTGGTCTTTACTCCTTAATGATGCATTATGGGCCTATAGGACAGCTTTTAAAACTCCATTGGGAATGTCTCCATACCGATTGATTTATGGGAAAACATGTCATCTACCTGTCGAGATAGAGCACAGAGCATACTGGGCAATCAAGGCAGTGAATATGGACTTGGACAAGGCAGGGCAGAAAAGGCTGTTAGATCTGAACGAAATCGAAGAAATCCGGACAATGGCCTATGACAATGCAAGAATCTACAAGGATAAAACTAAGAAGCGGCATGACAAGAAGTTGCTGCCACGATAGTTCTGCCCAGGGCAGCTTGTATTGTTATTCAATTCTAGACTAAAACTCTTCCCAGGGAAGCTGAAATCTAGATGGTCAGGCCCGTTCCAAGTCGTACAAGTTTTCCCCATGGTGCCATCACAATCCGATCATTAAAAGACGGACACCAATTCAAAGTCAACGGACAGCGCTTGAAGCATTATCAGGGGACTGAAGTGTTGCGTGTAAAATAGTCTATAGCAATGGTAGTGCAAGTATACACGACACAAGTAGTAAAGTGATACGAAGTATCGGATATCGTCTCCACAGGGATTGGGCTAATAGCTTCACCTTAATTCACTGCACGAAAGTAAAGAAAATATTTAAGAAGTTGTCACGAAAATAATAAAGTAAACGTAAATAAAAGAGTAAAGATATCAAGATAGAGAGAATGAGCTGGTATTGAATTGCTCAGTAGTGCAGGTATTGCAGAGTTTAGGAAATCCAGTTATGTCGTCGCTTCTTGTCACGACAGCACCTATTGCGGCAGCAGTCCGTTGATTGTCGCGGCAGGAAACACTCAACTCAGTACTTCAAGTTTGGCAAGAATCCCAGATGTGCCTTGGCCTATCCCTAGGTCCAAGTCTGTCGATGATCACGTCTTTGACGATACCTCCCGGCGTGAATCGAAGGATGAACACCGATGTGTATGAATTCTTCTTTAGCCACTTAACCTCGTCCTATCCCTAGGCCCGAGATAGTTCAACTATAAACTAAAGAACTTGCTCTTATTTCTTTCGTATACTTAACTCTCCCGATGCTAAGTAAATAGATAACCTCACAATGCTCTCCCGATGCTCTTGCAAGATATTAATAACCAAAATAAGAGAACTTGAAGTTTATTTTATTGAACTGAAAATTCCTAAAACAAAACAACCCTTGCAACTACTTTACAATTCAACCTGTGGCCCTAGGAAGGATTTAGAACATGTTGAGGGAAGAAAAACGACTAGAGTTTTGGGAAGGAAGCTAGGGTAATCGGTTATGCCATCCTAGGTTAAAATACATGCCCTTATATAAGCTTTGGGCTCAAGTTATCTAAAATAGCAAGAATACAACTTTACATAAAAGTATGATTCTAATAAAGACTAAATCTCCAAGGAATCTACTTTCCAGCCGTCATCTTCTTGCTTGGGATTTTCTCTCCTTGAACTTTGGGCTTGACATTCCTTTTGATCTGGGGCTTGGAAAAATATGAGGTTTTCACACGACAGACGGGCTGAATTTTCTCTATCTGTCGAGGTCCACTTTGCTTCTTCTCCTCAAAACTGCTGTCGTCCTCTGCTGTCACGGCAGCAACCATGGCAGCATCGTCCTCTTTGTCTGCTTGTCCAGTTCAGCTCTTCTGCTTCACTGCCCAGCGCCTGCCCTTTCCGTCTGTTACGGCAGCAACTTGCAAAAACAGCCATTCTTAGTAGAAACTGTGCCTTTTAATATATTTGTGATGTTTTGCTGTAAACTGACCTAAATGCAATGAATAATGCTTGAATGCAGCAGAAATATGGGTTAAATAGGGTGTAAATAATAGAACTTTTACACACTCAACACACCCCCAAACTCAAGTTTTTGCTTGCCCTCAAGCAACTAAGACCTAAAAGAAAAATGAAATATTTTTGTTTTGGCTTTCAAACAGTGAACTTTCCCTTACCCGTCGTTTGTTCCCTGTGACGGCAGCAACCTGTCGGATAATTTAGGATCTGTCCGGAATCTCACTATAGTCCTCGTGCAGTGTGTGCATGCCTGTGAACAGTTATATGCCAAGTCTCTCTTAGTTTCACTAGAATATTCAACTCTTAACTCAAATTTTTATGCCAAAGTTTATCTTTTGAAGGCACTTTTTCATGCTTCTTTGATTTTTTTGTTTTGACTCGATTTCTCTTTTTTTCAAGCTAAAGTTTTACTAGAGCCAGTTTTAGGCACCTCTAGTTAACTTCCTAGAGCCGGTTTCGGGCACCTCTAGGCTTGTTGAGTCTCTTTTGCTAAACTTCTTTCCTAGAGCCAGTTTCGGGCACCTCTAGGGGCTATTCAAGTGTTTAAGCTTCCTATTCTAGTTTGGCTAAAAGAAGTCTAAGCAGTATAACAGTCACAATGGTGTTTAAGTTTTTAGAACTATAGAAAGGCTCTAAACTTCTCCTAAAACTATCCTAAAGTCACTGCCACGACAGAGCTGTCACGACAGGCAAGTTCAGTTCACAGTTTTCAGCCAAAATTTTCAATATTTTCATCTTTTTTTTTTGAGAAAAATAACTAAGTAAAAGACACAAAATTTAACTAAGATGTACTCCATTAATATGGAGGGTTGCCACCCCCAAACTCGAGGGTTGCATTGCCCTCAATGCAAATGACAATATAAAAATGAAAACAAATGAAGGCAGTACATCATAAAATATATATGGCAGGCAGCAATAAGAAGATAAGAAACTTAAATTTAGGCGCTGTCTTCGTTGCTGCTGTTGAGGCGGATCTGGCAGCGGGTGCGAACTCTAGGGGCGGGCTGGGGTGGTTGCTGTACAACCTAAACGTCAAAGCTGCTGCTGCTGCTGTCACTGCTGCTGGTGGTCTTTGGCAAAATGTTCTTATCTGCCATTCGTTTCTGCCTCTTTACCGGTGAAAACTCCTCCGACAGATTCCTCTGAATAGAGGGTTCATCGTCACTGTCTGCCCAAACAGAGGAGGAAGAGAACCCAGCAACAAAGGCAGCAAGGTCATCCGATGGCATTGGTCGCTTTGTTCCTCGGGTAGATGGTTCGGCATGAGTGTTGTCGGCTGCTGTCGGGGCAGGCGATGGTATGGAGGCGGCAGATGGTGTTTGTGGGGTAGCAGCAGGTGTAGGTGTGTGGACAGGGGTAGTGACAGTGAAGTAATGGACAGGGAAAGTAGGGAAAACAACATCAGGGAAATTTAAAGTATTTTGAATAAAATATACCGTAGAGGCGGCAAAGTCCCTGATGAATGTCATTAGGCCCAACTGTCTTTCCTCCATCTTTTGAATGGCAGCTAGGATCTGAATGGAGGAGTCTGTCGGAGCAGCTGTTGCGGCTGCAGGTTCAAGATTTTGCTGCTCCGATGATTCAGCTGTGGCGGCAGCGGGGTTGAATGATGATAGAGGGGTGGCCACGATCAGCTCCATGAGGCTGAGGATATTCTTTTCCGTCCAACCTCGTCCTTTGACTATTAAATCGGTGTGGGCTTCCGGCACGTTATGGCCGCGACATAGTGACGTGATGAGGTAGGGGAGGAAAAGGAGGCTCGTCGGTCGATTTGCACTTTCCAAAATACTCTCTCGAATATAATTGCCCACATTAATGGGCCGTTCATTTAAAATAGAGTGTATTAAAGCTAACCTTTGCTGGTCGACGGTTGCATGGTGGGATGACGGCATGATCCTCTTTTTGATGAAGGCATTCCATAGTTTTGCCTCTGGCAGCAGCTGACTCCGCTTCACCGTGTGTGGATTTTTCCAGCTGGTATTCCATTCGGTTCCCTCTTCCGTCAGTTCTGCCATGACAGCGTCATAGGCAGCATCGTCCAAGGTGTTGAGGAACTGCTGGTGTGCATCATCATTGTGGCCTATGTAGAGGCCATATAAGGAGTTGATGTGCTCGGCTGTAAACGGTACTTCTTTCCCTCTAACACTCACTGCTGTCGCCGTTTTGCTGCTGATGGCAGCATAAAATTCTCTCACCAGCGTCACGTTCATCTCCTCCGGTTGTTCCGCAAATGTTTGCCATAATAGAGCTCTAATCTTCCTGGCTATGAAAGGCTTGAGGCCCAGATTCTTTGCCTTTGGTGTATAGATGAAGCCTCGTTCTTCCCACATGTCTCTGGTCGCAAAGGACTGTGGGGGAGTTGCTGTCGGTGAGGAAGTAGAGGCAGCATTGCGTCGGGTTTTTCTAGAAGACATATTAGTGCAAGGGTTGTGAAAAGTAAATGAAAGCGAATGAAAACTAAAAAGGGAGAGCAAATAAGAACGACAGAAGTGAGTGAAAATGAAAATGAAACGGGGTTTTATAGAAAAGGATTTGCTACCCGTTTAAGCTGTAACGACAGGCGCGAATAACGGGGCCGGTTGTTGAGTTTTAGCGTGTCTGACGCGTCTGACACACGTTTCCGTGTTTGTTACGCATCTGTGATGTGTTTCCGCGTCTGTCGTGACAGCATGGTGACAGCCTGTATTTTCTGCGTCTGTCGCGGCAGCTGTAACGACAGGCTTCACTATTTGGGCTTTGTTGGGCTGATGGATGGATGGTGGGCTGAGTTCACTTCTCCTGTTCTTCTTGACTCCTTTATTTCCTAAAAACAATAAACATAAAAACTTTATTCAAAATAAATTTAACCTTATTTCCTAATAAATAATAAATAAATAATAATAAAATATATAATTAAAATTTAGGTTAAATTAGGGATGCCTGGTGGGGCATCTCCTAAGGTAACCACTTCCTGCATTCCTGGGGCTTCAGTCCCCTGATAATGCTTGAGGCGTTGTCTGTTGACTTTGAATTGGTGCCCGTCTTTTAATGATCGGATTGTTATGGCACCATAGGGAAAAACCTGTACGACTTGGAATGGGCCAGACCATCTAGATTTTAGTGTAACCCCCTTAACCCGGCCTAGACGATTGACCCGAATTAAGAAAGTCACACGGGGAAAACCAAAGTCAACCCAAAAGTCAACCTTGATTAACGACCCTTTTTTTTTTCTTTTTAATCTTATCTAGATGCACAATAACCCTAGTTGTGATCACAGAAACAACATACTCAAAGATCACAAACATCAGAGATCAAACAGGGACCCAATTGAATAAATTACAACTTTAGGGACCAAATTGTAATTTCTGATGAATTAAAGGACTTAACCCAAATTAATCTTACCAACTTGAAATTAATCAGGTTTCATGCCTCTCAGCCAAATTTCAGCTTAAACGGACATCCCAAGCTCACACAATTGCACAAACAAGATTCAGGACTAAAATGCAAACATTTCAAAACATATAAAGATACTTCCAACCGAAATAACAGACACGTATCGATACGCCTGGAGTCGTATCGATACGCGGGGAAGGCAGTAACCAAACTCCAGAGACGGTATCGATACGAAATCCCGCGTTTCGATACGGCATTCATATTTAGCCTAGACGGTATCGATACCCTCACAACCGTACCGATACCCCTGGGCATAAATGTGCATATTTGGCTCATGCGTATCGATACGCAAGCCCGAGTATCGATACCCCTGCCTGAAATCGACTCAAAATCAACATCATACATGCTTCAAACCTCAATTTAACAACGCCAAAACATACCACATAATTAATCAACATGCAGGGACCATAATTGCATCATCAATTCAACATATAAACATCACATATGAAAAGCCCCAATTTAATGGCATGCTTCCTACATAAGCTAACCATTCATGCATAAACCTTCATAACCAAGCATAATAAGGCCAACTATAAAACCAGCAATCTCATCAACATTCAACATACTTAGGGAGTTCCAAACATCTCCCAAAAACATTCACATAGGTCCCCCATTGCCAAATCACCCCAAAAGCTAAAGAGTACTTATAAAACCTTCATACATTGAGCTTTACTTGAACTTGTATGCTTGCCTTCCTTGCTGCCCCTCAAGGTCCTTTAATGCTCTGCATTATTGAATTAGAAAAGCAAGGAGAGCGTAAGCAAAAGCTTAGTGAGGCATGCTCTTTAAAAGCAATTCAATAATGCAATTAAAATCATTTATAAACATGATTAAAAATCAACCTTTGCACATGCTCAAAAGCATACTTAAAACAAGCAATCTCATGCTTCAACATAAACATTAAACAAGCATCTCATGCTCCACAATATACTCAACATGTCATATTGGCTCAAGTGATTCATTTCATTTATTAAAACAAGTTCAACAACTTTCCCAAAGACTTTTAAACACCTTGGCCCCAAGGACTTTTAAACACCTTGGCCATGGACTTTTAACCACCATGGATGAGGACCACACAAGGACTTTTAACCACCTTTGTGTCCATAGCTTGAATCACCCCAAGGACTTTTAACCACCTTGGTCTCAAGGACTTTTAACCACCTTGGCCATGGACTTTTAACCACCATGGATAGGATCACCTAAGGACTTTTAACCACCTTAGTGTCCGCAACAAGAATCATCCAAGGACTTTTAACCACCTTGATGTTCTTAGGTAACAAGGCTCACTCAAGGACTTTTAACCACCTTAGTGACCTTAACATTTTCAAAACATCACTTGCCAATATACATCTTTTACATCATATAATCCACTGTTTTAAAGCATTAAACCAAGCCATTTACAACATGCATTTCAAAGCATCAAACCACATTATTTCAATGTATAAAATCAAGGAACTTCTACCTAGAGTTACCTTCAACATATGGCTTAAAACATCAGCAAATACCATGCTAAAACATGCTTTCAAAACAGTAATTAAAACATGCATTTCACCATTTTGCATCACAACAAAATCATGGCCACCACTTAGAGAGAAAATCCGAAAACTTACACTTGAGCTTAGCAAAGTTGTTTAGACTTAAGCTAAGCTCCCAAAACCTTCAAACCTTGGTTTTAAAAGCTGAAGTCCAATTCTCACAAACTCACTCACCGATTTCCACTTTGCTTCAAGCCAAAGCACCAAATCAAGCTTCCGGATCAACCAATCTTGGATCCAAAGATGTCTCCCCTGTTTCAACACATCAAAGCAGAGGATTAATGCATCATCGTGCATTAATTGCTTCAATGAAAGCACTTAAACTCGCTGCTCTCATCCAACCTCCATTTTCGGCCACCAAACACAACCGAAAATGCATCCAAACCACTTCTAAACAAAGCCCAGCCATAAACCAGCAGAACCTCACTTCCATAAACATCATATAACATCTAAAAACAATCTATTATCATCCTTATACCTCCAGCAACATCAGATCACCAAGATCACCTCAAAAACTACCTTGAAACACAAGCTAAACTTAGGAAACCCAACCTATCCGGGATTGCATCAATCAAAACTCAATTCCACATCATTTTAGAGATCATTTAACATCAAAAACACCTCTTAAATCACAGATTACTCAGATCTAACGAAAATCATCAAAAATCATCAAAATCTTGCATAATAAGCCAAGATCCATTTCAACACTTTAAAACCTTTAATTAAACATCAATTTAGGATTGAAAACTTAGGAATTTCAGTAAAGAACTTGAAGTTCAGAGGAGAAGGACGTTCTTACCTCCAAACTTGAGTTTCTCCTCTTTTTGGAATGAAAAACCTTGATGAAACTTGTAGCAATTGAAGAGGTTTTGAAGAAACAATGATTAGGAATCAAATGAGAGTTGAAAGGAGGAATTTAGGTGAGAAAATCAGAAACAAATCTCTGGAAATGTAGTGTTTGGGTTGAGAGAAAATGAGAGAAAGAAAATGAGAAGTTAGTTATGAAAATTGGCCAAATGGTTTTTCCCTCCTTTTTGATATACTTTAAAATCAGAATTATAACTCAAAATATCTTAGAAAAATCTGGAGAAACCACTTTTGGATTAATAGCTCCTTAAAGATTCAAAGTTTCAACCCTTTATAAAACAGCCACCAAACTTGCGAAAATTACATTTTGGTCACTAGCCAAAATGTCACACTTCCAAAACTCATTTTCCAAAATTGATTTCACAGTTCACTTAATTATATTAAAAGATGATTTTAGAACATTTTTCCATATTTTTAATGCAACCCGAACTAGGTTTTCCTAATTTAACCTCTTACGATTCGAACAGCACTTTGACCGACCGGTCAACGCCCAAGACTTCTAAGCCCAAAACCGGGGCGTTACATTTAGCTTCACTGGGAAGAGCTGCAGTCTAGAATTGAATAACAATACAAGCTACCCTGGGCAGAACTGTCGTAGCAGCAACTTCCTGTCATGCCACTTCTTAGTTTTCTCCTTGTAGATTCTTGCATTGTCGTAGGCCATTATCCGTATTTCTTCAATCTCGTTCAGATCTAACAGCCTTTTCTGTCCTGCCCTGTCCAAGTCCATATTCACTGCCTTGATTGCCCAGTATGCTCTGTGCTCTATCTCGACAGGTAGATGACATGTTTTCCCAAAAAATCAATAAGTACGGAGACATGCCCAATGGAGTCTTAAAAGCTGTCCTATATGCCCATAACACATCATTGAGGAGTAAAGACCAGTCTTTCCTAGTTGGCTTAACCATCTTCTCAAGAATGTTCTTAACTTCCCTATTAGATATTTCAGCTTGTCCATTGGTTTGTGGGTGATATGCTGTCGCGATCCTATGCTTAACACCATATTTCTTCAAGGCAGCAACAATAACCCTGTTGTCGAAATGTCTCCCTTCATCACTGATAATCGCCTTAGGGATGCCAAACCTAGAAAAGATATTTTTGTGTAAAAATCTTTGGACTGTCTTGGCATCATTCTTTTGAGTGGCGATAGCTTCAACCCACTTAGAGACATAATCTACTGCCAGGAGGATGTATAGATTTCCACATGAAGATGGAAAAGGTCCCATAAAATCAATCCCCCAAACGTCGAAGATCTCGACTTCTAGAATGTTCTGCAGCGGCATCTCGTTTCTCCTTGAGATATTTCATGTCCTTTGGCACCTGTCACAGCTCTTGTAGAATATTTTTGCATCTTTATACAGTGACAGCCAATAAAACCCTGACTGCAGCACCTTGGCAGCAGTTTTGTTGCCTCATAAGTGACCTCCATACTATGAAGCATGGCAGTGATGTGTTGCGTGTAAAAGAGTCTATCGCAATTGTAGTGCAAGTGTACACGACGCAAGTAGTAAAGTGATACGAAGTATCGAATATCATCTCCACAGAGATTGGGCTAATGACTTCACCTTTATTCACTGCACGAAAGTAAAGAAAATAATTGAGAAGATTGTCACGAGAATAATAAAGTAAAACGTAAATAAAAGAGTTGGAATATCAAGATAGAGAGAATGGGCTGGTATTGAATTGCTCAGTAGTGCAGGTATCGAAGAGTTTAGGAAATCCAGTTCTGTCGTCGCGCCCGTCGCCGACAGCACCTGTCGCGGCGGCTGTCCGTTAGCTGTCGCGGCAGCGAACACACCAACTCCGTACTCCAAGTTTGGCAAGAATCCCAGATCTGCCTTGGCCTATCCCTAGGTCCAAGTCTATCGATGATCACGTCTTTGATGATACCTCCCGGCGTGAATCGAAGGATGAACACCGATGTGTATGAATTCTTCCTTAGCCACTTAACCTCGCCCTATCCCTAGGCACGAGATGGTTCAACTATAAACTAGAGAACGCTCTCTTATCTCTTTCGTATACTTAACTCTCCCGATGCTAAGTAAATAGATAACCTCACAATGCTCTCCCGATGCTTTTGCAAGATATTAAAACCAAAATAAGAGAACTTGAAGTTTATTTTATTGAACTTGGAAAATCCTAAAACAAAACAACCCTTGCAACTACTTTACAAAACAACCCGTGGCCCTAGGGGGTTTTTAGAACATGTCGACGACGGGTAAACGGCGGAGGGGTTTAGGTTATCGGTTATGGGGTAAGATGTATCATCCCTCTTAGGTTAAAATCTATGCCCTTATATAAGCTTTGGGCTCAAGTATTCTAAGTTAACAAGGATTACAACTTTAATTAAAAGTAAGATTCTAATAAAGACTTAATCTCTAAAGTTCCTACTTTGCAGCCGCCATCCTTGTTTCTAGGGATTTCCTCTCCTTGAGCTTTGGCTTGTCATATCTTTTGATCCGAGGCTTGGAAAAATATTTGGCTTTCACACGACAGACGAGCAGATTTTTCTCTATCTATCGAGGTCCACTTTACTTTTCCTCTTCATAAGGTTGCTGTCACCATGCTGTCACGACAGCTCCATGGCAGCTTCGTCCTCGTCGTCTGCTTGTCCAGTTCAGCTTTTCTGCTTCTCTGCCCTGCGCCTGCCTTCCTCGTCAACTATGGCAGCAACCTGCAAAATCAACCATCTTTTAGTAGAATTCGTGCCTTTAGTGTATTTGTGATGTTTTACTGTAAACTGACCTAAATGCAATGTAATGATGCTTGAATGCAGCAGAAATATGGGTTAAAAAGGGTGTAAATAATAGAACTTTTACACACTCAACACACCCCCAAACTCAAGTTTTTGCTTGTCCTCAAGCAATCAAAACCTAAAAGAAAAAGAATATTTTTGCGTTGGCTTTCAAACAGTGAACTGTCCCTTACCCGTTGCTCATTCTCTGTGGCGGCAGCAACCTGTCGGAAGGTTTTAGGATCTGTCCGGAATCTCCCTATAGTTCTCGTGCCGTGTGTGCATGCTTGTGAACAGTTATATGCTAAGACTCTCTTAGTTTCACTAGAATATTCAACTCTTTGACTCGAATTTTTATGCCAAAGTTTATCTTTGAAGACACCTTTTCATGCTTCTTTTCTTTTATTTTCAAGCTAAGTTTTACTAGAGCCAGTTTTGGGCACATCTAGTTAGCTTCCTAGAGCCAGTTTCGGGCACCTCTAGGTTTTTAAGTTTCTTTTGCTAAACTTCTTTCCTAGAGCCAGTGTTAGGCACCTCTAGAGGCTATTCAAGTTCTAAGCATCCTATTTTAGTTTGGCTAAAAGAAATCTAAGCAATATAACAGTCACAATGGTGTTTTAAGTTTTCAGAACTATAGAAAGGCTCTAAACTTCTCCTTAAACGGTCCTAAAGATGCTGCCACGACAGAGCTGTCATGACAGGTAAGTTAACTTCACAGTTTTAAGCCAACAGTTTTAGTTTTAGTTTTTTTTAAGAGAACTTTAATTAAATAAAAGACACCACAATTAAATAAGGATGTACTACGACTCCATTAAAATGGAGGGTTGCCACCCCCAAACTCGAGGGTTGCATTGCCCTCAATGTAAAATGATAGATAAAATGATGGCAGGTACATCACAAAATAAAAATAAAGCAGGTAGCAAGAAAGGAAAAATAAAAGACTTAAATTTTAATCGTTGTCCTCGCTGCTGCTGCTGACACGGATCTAGTGGCGGCGTCTGGGCTGTGGAGGAGGCTGGGCAGGTTGCTTCACAACCTGGATGTCGGAGCTGCTGCCGCTATCCCAAGTGCTACTGGTGGTGGCGCTGGCCTTGGGCATCAGTTTTCTGTCTGCCACGTGTTTCTGCCTCTTGACAGGCGTAAACTCCCTCTCCAAATTCCTCTGAATCAGAGGTTCCTCCTCACTAGCGACTGTGGCTGGCCGCTTCGTTCCACGTGCGGGGCTGTCGGCCGGAGGACTCGCAGCTGCCGTCGGGGCAGGTGATGGGGTGGAAGCGGTGGAATGGGTATGTGGGGAGGCAGGTGGTGTAGGTGTGTGGACAGGGGTGGGGATATAGAAGTAGTGATCGGGGAAAGTGGGGAAATTAACATCGGGATAATTTAAAGTATTGGTAATGAAATTTACCGTGGAAGTTGCGAAGTCCTGGATGAATGTCATCAACCCCATCTGTCTGTCTTCCACCCGTTGTATGGCGGCAAGGATTTGGGTGGATTGGTCAGTCTGGGCGGCTGCTGCGGCAGGTTCGGTGGCAGGTTCAGTGGCAGGTTCCTCGTTTGAATCTGCTGGGGAGGCAGCTGGGTTGAAGGAGTTGATAGGTGTTGCGACTATCAGCTTCATGAGGCTGTTAATGTTGTTTTCTGTCCAGCCTCTGCCCTTGATTAGCTTGTCGGTGGTGGCCTCTGGGACAGCAGCGCAACGGAAAAGGAGAGTGATCGTGAACGGTAGACAAAGACGGGAAGAGGAGCGGAATGTGCAGTCCAAGATGCTTTCCCTCATATAGTGGCCCACGTTGATAGGTCGGTCGTGCATGATCGAGTGAATGAGAGCCAACCGCTGCTGGTTCATCGTCGTGTGATGGGAGGACGGCAGGATACGCTTCTTGATGAAAGCGTTCCATAGCTTTGCTTCTGGGAGCAGCTGCCCCCTTTTGACAGAGTTGGGGTTCTTTTTGCTCGTGGTCCATGTTGTTCCTTCCTCTGTCACCTCCGTCATGACAACACCGTAGGCGGCAGCATCGAGGGTCTCTAAAAATTGTTGGTGGGCGTCATCGTCGGGGCCAAAATATAGGCCATACATGTGATTGATGCTATCAGCTGTGAATGGCACCTCTACCCCTCGGACGGTGACTGAGGTTGCCGATTTGCTGTCGATGGCAGCATAAAACTCCCTCACCAACGTGTCGTTTAGTTCTGCTGGTTGTTCGGCGAACTGCTCCCATAGCAAATTCCTTATTGCCTTCGCGATGAAAGGTCGGAGACCCATGTTCGGTGCCTTGCGGATGTAGAGGAAGCCCCTTTCCTCCCATAATTCCTTAGTTTCGAAGGGCGACTGTGCTGCTGATGAAGAGGCAGAGGCAGCACTGCGGCGGGTCTGTCTAGAAGACATATTAGTTGCAAGGGTTTGAAAGTAAAGAAAGCAAAGAAAAACGAGAGGAGAAAGCAAGTAAGAATAAGCAGAAGTGATGAAAAATGAAAGTGAAAACGGGGTTTTATAGCGGTCGAGGGTCTGCCCGTTTAATGCTGTAACGGCAGGCGTGAATAACGGAGCGACTGTTGAGAGTTGGCGTGTCTGACGCGTCTGCCACGCATTAATGCGTCTGTTGCACGTCTGTCATACGCTTCTGCGTCTGTCGTGTCAGTCTGTTGACAGCCTGTCTTATCCGTCTGCGGCGGCAGCCGAAACGATAGACTTCAATAAATGGGCTTTGTTGGGCTGATGGATGGATGGTGGGCTTGGGCCACTTCTTCTTTTCTTCTTGACTCCTTTATTTCCTAAAAACAGAAAATATAAAAACATTATTCAAATAAAAATAAACCTTATGACCTAATAAATAATAAATAATAAAAATAAATAAAAATAAAACTTAGGTTAAATTAGGGATGCCTTGTGGGGTATCTCCTAAGGTAACCACTTCCTGTATTCCTGGGGCTTCAGTCCCCTGATAGTGTTTGAGGCGCTGTCCGTTGACTTTGAATTGGTGCCCGTCTTTTAATGATTGGATTGTGGTGGCACCATGGGGAAAAACTTGTACTACTTGGAATGGGCCGGACCATCTAGATTTTAGCTTCCCTGGGAAGAGTTTCAGTCTAGAATTGAACAACAACACAAGCTGCTCTGGGCAGAACTGTCGTGGCAGCAACTTCTTATCATGCCACTTCTTAGTTTTCTCCTTGTATATTCTTGCATCGTCGTAGGCCATTGTCCGTATTTCTTCAATCTCGTTCAAATCTAACAGCCTTTTCTGGCCTGCCTTGTCCAAGTCCATGTTTACTGCCTTGATTGCCCAATATGCTTTGTGTTCTATCTCGACAGGCAAATGACATGTTTTCCCATAAATCAATCGGTATGGAGACATGCCCAACGGAGTCTTAAAAGTTGTCCTATATGCCCATAATGCATCGTTAAGGAGTAAAGACCAATCTTTCCTAGTTGGCTTAACCATCTTCTCAAGAATGTTCTTAACTTCCCTATTGGATATCTCAGCCTGTCCATTGGTCTGTGGGTGGTATGCTGTCGCGATCCTGTGTTTGACACCATATTTCTTCAAGGCGGCAACAATTACCCTATTATCAAAATGTCTCCCTTCATCACTGATGATCGCCTTAGGGATGCCAAATCTAGAAAAAATGTTTTTGTGTAAAAACTTTTGGACCGTCTTGGCATCATTCTTTTGAGTTGCGATTGCTTCTACCCACTTGGAGACATAATCCACTGCTAGGAGGATGTATAGATTTCCACATGAGGATGGAAAAGGTCCCATAAAATCAATCCCCCAAACGTCGAAGATCTCAACTTCTAGAATGTTCTGCAGTGGCATCTCGTTTCTCCTCGAGATGTTACCTGTCCGCTGGCACCTGTCACAGTTCTTGTAGAAGTCCTGTGCATCCTTATACAGTGTCGGCCAGTAGAACCCAGATTGCAGCACCTTGGCAGCCGTTTTATTGCCTCCTAAGTGACCTCAATATTGTGAAGCGTGGCAGTGATGGAGTATGTCTTCTTGCTCTTCTTGTGGTACACACCTCCTTATAACCTGATCTGCACACATTTTGAAAAGAAGAGGTTCGTCCCAATAATAATGCTTAACATCATTTTGGAACCTCTTCCTGGCTTGATAATTAAGATCAGAAGGAAGTATTTCGCTAACTATAAAATTAACAAAATCAGCATACCAGTGAAGTTCAGAAGACTTACCTGCCGCCATGGCTGTCGCGGCAGCGATTGCGGCAGCGAAGAGCTGCTCATCTGGGAAGGTCTCCAGTATATGTGTCTCATCTATTGGCAGACTTTGTCCCGTCTCCAACCTTGACAAGTGGTCTGCCACTTGATTTTCTGTCCCTTTCATGTCCTTGATCTCAAGGTCGAATTCTTGCAATAGCAGGATCCACCGTATCAATCTAGGCTTTGCATCCTTCTTTGTGAACAAATACTTAAGGGCAGAATGGTCTGTGTGCACTATTACTTTCGTCCCAAGTATGTAAGAACGAAACTTGTCGATGGAGAACACCACAGCTAACAGCTCCTTTTCTGTGGTGGTATAGTTCACTTGGGCGTCATTTAATGTTTTGCTGGCATAATATATGACGTGAAACAGCTTGTCTCTGCGCTGCCCAAGTGCTGCCCCAACAGCATAGTCACTAGCATCACACATAATCTCAAATGGTTGTGTCCAGTCTGGTGGCTGTACTATGGGGGCTGTTACTAGTTTTTTCTTCAAAACCTTGAATGCTTCAGTACATTCTTCATTAAAGTCAAAGGGTCGGTTCCGCTCTAAAAGATGGCATAGCGACTTGGTGATTTTTGAGAAGTTTGCAATAAATTTTCTATAAAAGCCAGCATGCCCTAAAAAACTCCTAATGCCCTTGACTGTGGTCGGCGGTGGCAGCTTCTCGATCACTTCTATCTTAGCCATGTCGACTTCTATCCCACGGCAGCTAATCTTATGGCCAAGGACTATCCCTTCATCCACCATAAAGTGGCATTTTTCCCAATTTAGAACAAGATTAGCTTTTTCACATCTTTCAAGTACCTTTTGAAGATTGCCGAGGCAGCTCTCAAAATCGTCTCCAAAGACGGAAAAATCATCCATGAAAATCTCAAGGAAGTCCTCTAACATGTCGGAGAATATGGCCATCATGCACCTTTGGAAGGTGGCAGGTGCATTACAGAGTCCAAACGGCATCCTCCTAAAAGCGTACGTTCCGTAGGGGCATGTGAAAGTCGTCTTTTCTTGATCCTCTTGTGCAATAGCAATTTGATTATAACCTGAATAACCATCAAGAAAACAATAGTAAGGTTTACCCGCTAATCTTTCAAGCATTTGATCAATAAAGGGTAAAGGAAAGTGGTCCTTTCGGGTAGCTTTGTTAAGCTTCCGATAGTTCATACAAACCCTCCAACCGGTCACAGTCCTGGTTGGGATTAACTCATTGTTTTCATTGGTCACCACGGTCATTCCTCCTTTCTTGGGAACGCATTGCACCGGGCTCACCCATTTGCTGTCGGAGATGGCGTAAATAATACCAGCATCTAACCATTTAATTATCTCCTTACGCACTACCTCCTTCATCGCATGGTTAAGCCGCCTTTGGGCATCAATAGTCGGCTTATGCTCTTCCTCTAGAAGGATTTTGTGCATGCATAACGCCGGACTAATGCCTTGTATATCAGCAATCGTCCATCCAATCGCCTTCTTGTGCTGCCTTAGCATGTCGATTAGCTGTCGTTCATGTTCCTGCGGCAGCTTAGAAGAGATGATTACGGGCAACGTATCATTTGAACCAAGAAAAGCATATTTAAGCTGCCCTGGCAGGGGCTTTAATTCTAAGGCAGGTGGTTCAACAGTAGATGGCTTTTGAATTAAATGGTTATCCGAAGTATAATTCAAAGGTTCGAATAACTTACCTGGACGATTGCCTATCCAGTTTACCTCCTCCTGATCTTCAGTATCAGATGTATCGGAATCAGAGGAGTTGCTGTCGTCGGTGCTGTCGTCGTTGCTGTTGTGACAGGCCTGTAGGTGGCTGTCGTGGCAGTGCCCAAATTTAATATCGTGACAGCCCGACCTGATGCAGGGTTGATCAAGGGTAACATCAGTGATAGCCTTGCATTCCTTGTCCACATCAGCATGTTTCATTGCTTGGAGAACATTCAACTTGATCTCTTGATCGTTCACTCGCATGGTGAGTTCTCCTTTCTCCACATCAATCAGTGATCTTCCCGTGGCTAAGAAGGGTCGCCCAAGGATGACTGGTGCGTTTTCGTCTGCCTCACAATCTAAAACAAGAAAGTCAGTAGGAAAAATAAATTTATCCACTCTTACCAGAATATCTTCAATTTTTCCTTCAGGATGAACGTAAGAGCGGTCTGCCAGCTGCAGAGTTACTGTCGTGGGTCGCGCCTTTCCAATACCTAATTTCTAAAAAACAGACTTTGGCATTAAATTAACACTAGCACCAAGATCACAAAGTGCCTTACCCACGAATTTATTTCCGATTACGCAAGGTATGATGAAGCTCCCCGGATCCTTCTTTTTCTGGGGTGGCTGCCGATGAAGAATGCTCATGCAACCTTCTGTCATCTTTACCGTTTCAAACTCCCCAAGTTTAGATTTTTTCGACATAACATCCTTGAGAAATTTAGCATAACCGGGCATCTCCCTAACAACATCTAACAGCGGAATATTAATATGAACCTGCTTAAAAATATCATAAATCTTTTTAAGTTGAGATTCATGCTTAGCTTGCTGTATCCGTTGAGGGAAGGGTGGTGGGGGACGGTAATCAGCAATGCGTCCTTCCCACTGCATGCGAATCTGAGGACGATAATCATCTTTTTTTTTCTCTGTCGCTTATGCTGTCGTGACAGGTTCATCGGCAGCAGTCTGTTTGTCACCTATCGGGGCAGCTTCCTCGGCAGGTTTGTCTAAGGCTGGATCCTTTACTGTTTCAGCTTCCTTTTCCGGCCCTTGTAGTTTCTTCACACTCCTAGTAGTAATTGCCTTACATTGCTCATGTGGGGCGGTCTAGCATTTTCAGTATTGCTAGGAAATCCTCCATTCTGCCTCGGCTTAATATGTTGCGACACCTGACCCATTTGTGTCTCCAGAGATTTCAAAGTAGCTTCATGATTTGTCATCCGCATCTCTATTTTATCCATGAAATTCTCTGTCTTTTTGACAAACTGATTCATATTCTCAATGTACGTACCGGTCCGAGACATAAAGGTGGCCAGAGTCTGTTCCAATATACTGCTCGTGGCAGGTGGTGGCTGTTGTTGTCAGCGACAGTTGCTGCGGCAGTTGCTGTCGCGTCAGCAATCTAGGACCTCCCTGATTCTGATTATGTGCTTGTGGATTCAGGGCATTATTGGGATTACTCCATGAAAATTTTGGATCCTTCCTCCAATTGGGATTATAGTTGTTAGAATTGTAATTTGGCTTGTAATTTCCAACATATTTTCCCTCTTCTACATTTATTGGGCACTCATCCCTACTATGATTTCCCTCACAGATATCGCATACTTCCTCAACAACAAATCCTTGTAATCCATCATCATTCAATAACCTTTTCATTGCTTTAGTAAGGAATGCTACATGTGATTTCATAGTGATGTCGGCTTCATAATCCTTGACAGCAAGTACCCGTTTACCCCCTCTTCTAACTGTCGGAAACTGGTCCTCATTCTTAGCTAGATTTTTCAAAACTTGTAATGCCTCGTCCAGATCTTTATCCACTAATAGTCCGTTTGCTGCAGAATCAATTCGAATACGAGTTTGTAAGTTAGCAGCATTATAAAACTTAGTTACCTGATTCCAGACGGGGAATCCATGCATTGGGCAGTTTCGAAGAAGAGTAGTAAATATGTCCCAGGCCTCGTGCATCGGCTCGTCATCTTCCTGTTGAAAAGTAGCAATTTCGTTACGTAATCGCTCAGATAAATGCGAAGGATTAAAACGAGATAAAAATTCACGAGATAAATCTGCCCAAGTTACGATTGAACCCGGTGTGAGTTTATTCCACCAAGTTTTAGCTGTCCCTCAATGAATGGGGGAATAACCGAAGCCTCAGTATCTCCGGACTAACTCTTGGCAATCTAAACGAACCACAGATCTCCTGGAACGTTTTGAGATGCTCCCTAGCATCTTCTGTCAGAGCACCACTAAACTGCCCGGCATTGTTGATCATACTAAACATGACAGGTTAAAGCTCGAAGTTATCAACATCAATATCCGGCAGCGTGGTCTCCAGCTCTACATGATCGTTTAGCATGTAGTCACGACATGACCGTCGTCCATCTGCCGCGGGCGGGTCGCCGACAGGCGGTATACCTCCACCAGCGGGCGGATTACGGGCCATCTGCTCTAGCTGTTCCTCAAGGTACTCGTTCCGGTCTAAAAGGTGGTGTAGTTGTTTCTTGAGATTGAAGGAACGTTCGATTTCCGGATCTAATTTATACTCAGGATCTTCGCCTCTTTTAGATCTGCGCATAAACGAGAAAACCTCGTGAAAAGCAAGAGTTGAAAACACAAAAGAAAAATTAAAGAGAAAAAAGAAAAAAGAAAATAAAAGTAAAACGAAAAGTGCAATAAAAGAAAGATGTAGTTATGTTGCCAATCCCCGGCAACGGCGCCAAAAACTTGTTGCGTGTAAAAGAGTCTATCGCAATTGTAGTGCAAGTGTACACGACGCAAGTAGTAAAGTGATACGAAGTATCAGATATCGTCTCCACAGAGATTGGGCTAATGACTTCACCTTTATTCACTGCACGAAAGTAAAGAAAACAATTGAGAAGATTGTCACGAGAATAATAAAGTAAAACGTAAATAAAAGAGTTGGAATATCAAGATAGAGAGAATGGGCTGGTATTGAATTGCTCAGTAGTGCAGGTATCGAAGAGTTTAGGAAATCCAGTTCTGTCGTCGCGCCCGTCGCCGACAGCACCTGTCGCGGTGGCTGTCCGTTAGCTGTCGCGGCAGCGAACACACCAACTCCGTACTCCAAGTGTGGCAAGAATCCCAGATCTGCCTTGGCCTATCCCTAGGTCCAAGTCTGTCGATGATCACGTCTTTGATGATACCTCCCGGCGTGAATCGAAGGATGAACACCGATGTGTATGAATTCTTCCTTAGCCACTTAACCTCGCCCTATCCCTAGGCACGAGATGGTTCAACTATAAACTAGAGAACGCGCTCTTATCTCTTTCGTATACTTAACTCTCCCGATGCTAAGTAAATAGATAACCTCACAATGCTCTCCCGATGCTTTTGCAAGATATTAAAACCAAAATAAGAGAACTTGAAGTTTATTTTATTGAACTTGGAAAATCCTAAAACAAAACAACCCTTGTAACTACTTTACAAAACAACACGTGGCCCTAGGGGGTTTTTAGAACATGTCGACGACGGGTAAACGGAGGAGGGGTTTAGGTTATCGGTTATGGGGTAAGATGTATCATCCCTCTTAGGTTAAAATCTATGCCCTTATATAAGCTTTGGGCTCAAGTATTCTAAGTTAACAAGGATTACAACTTTAATTAAAAGTAAGATTCTAATAAAGACTTAATCTCTAAAGTTCCTACTTTGCAGCCGCCATCCTTGTTTCTAGGGATTTCCTCTCCTTGAGCTTTGGCTTGTCATATCTTTTGATCCGGGGCTTGGAAAAATATTTGGCTTTCACACGACAGACGAGCAGATTTTTCTCTATCTATCGAGGTCCACTTTACTTTTCCTCTTCGTAAGGTTGTTGTCACCATGCTGTCACGACAGCTCCATGGCAGCTTCGTCCTCGTCGTCTGCTTGTCCAGTTCAGCTTTTCTGCTTCTCTGCCCTGCGCCTGCCTTCCTCGTCAACTATGGCAGCAACCTGCAAAATCAGCCATCTTTTAGTAGAATCCGTGCCTTTAGTGTATTTGTGATGTTTTACTGTAAACTGACCTAAATGCAATGTAATGATGCTTGAATGCAGCAGAAATATGGGTTAAAAAGGGTGTAAATAATAGAACTTTTACACACTCAACATGATGAAGAATGTCTTATTGCTCTTCTAGTGGTACACACCTTCTTATAACCTGATCTGCACAAATTTTGAAAAGAAGAGGTTCGTCCCAATAATAATGCTTAACATCATTTTGGAACCTCTTCTTGGCTTGATAATTAAGATCAGAAGGCATTATTCCGCTAACTATAAAATTAACGAAATCAGCATACCAGGGGAGTTCAGAAGACTTACCTACCGCCATGGCTGTCGCGGCAGTGATTGCGGCAGCAAAGAGCTGCTCGTCTGGGAAGGTCTCCAGTATGTTTGTCTCATCTGTTGGTAGACTCTGTCCCTTCTCCAACCTTGACAAGTGATCTGCCACATGATTTTCTGTCCCTTTTTTGTCCTTGATTTCAAGGTCGAATTCTTGCAATAGCAGGATCCACCGTATCAATCGAGGCTTTGCATCCTTTTTCGCGAGCAGATACTTCAGGGCAGAATGGTCTGTGTGCACTATTACCTTCGTTCCAAGTATGTAAGAACGAAACTTGTCAATAGAGAATACCACAGCTAGTAATTCCATCTCGGTGGTGGTGTAATTCACTTGGGCGTCGTTCAGTGTCTTGCTGGCATAATATATGACATGAAATAACTTATCTCTCCGCTGCCCAAGTGCTGCCCCGACAGCATAGTCACTAGCATCACACATAATCTCAAATGGTTGTGTCCAGTCTGGTGGCTGTACTATTGGGGCTGTTACTAGTTTTTCCTTCAGAACCTTGAATGCTTCAGTACATTCATCATTGAAGTCAAAGGGTCGGTTCTGCTCCAAAAGATGGCATAGGGGCTTGGTGATTTTTGAGAAATTTGCTATGAATCTCCGATAAAAACCAGCATGTCCCAAGAAACTTCTAATACCCTTGACTGTGGTCGGCGGCGGCAGCTTCTCGATCACCTCTATCTTAGCCCTGTCGACTTCTATCCCACAGCAGCTAATCTTATGGCCAAGGACTATCCCTTCATCCACCATAAAGTGGCATTTTTCCCAATTTAAAACTAGGTTTGCTTTTTCACATCTTTCAAGTACCTTTTGTAGATTGCCTAGGCAGCTCTTAAAATCGTCCCCAATGACTGAAAAATCATCCATAAATATTTCAAGGAAGTCCTCCACCATATCGGAGAATACGACCATCATGCACCTTTGGAAGGTTGCGGGTGCATTGCATAATCCAAAAGACATCCTCCTAAAAGCATATGTTCCGTAGGGGCATGTGAAGGTCGTCTTTTCTTGATCGTCTGGTGTGATAGCGATTTGGTTATAACCTGAATAACCATCAAGAAAACAATACTAAGGTTTACCCGCTAATCTATCAAGCATTTGATCAATAAAGGGTAAAGGAAAGTGGTCCTTTCGGGTAGCTTTGTTAAGCTTCCGATAGTCCACACAAACCCTCCAACCGGTCACAGTCTTAGTTGGGATTAACTCATTGTTTTCATTGGTCACCACAGTCATTCCACCTTTCTTGGGAACGCATTGCACCGGGCTCACCCATTTGCTGTCGGAGATGGCGTAAATAATACCAGCATCTAACCATTTGATTATCTCTTTACGCACCACCTCTTTCATCGCATGGTTTAGCCGCCTTTGAGCATCTATAGTCGGCTTATGATCTTTCTCTAAAAGGATTTTATGCATGCATAACGCCGGAATAATGCCTTGAATATCGGCTATCGTCCATCCAATTGCCTTTTTGTGCTACCGCAGCATCCTTATTAGCTGTTGTTCCTATTCCTGCAGCAACTTAGAAGAGATGATTACGGGCAACGTATCATTTGAACCAAGAAAAGCATATTTTAGCTGCCCTGGCAGGGGCTTCAGTTCTAAAGCAGGGGGTTCAACAGTAGATGGCTTTTGGATTGTATGGTTATCCGAAGTATAATTTAAAGGTTAGAATAACTTACTTGGACGATGGCCTATCCAGTTTACCTCCTCCTGATCTTCAGTATCAGATGTATTGGATTCAGAGGAGTTGCTATCGCCGGTGCTGTCGTGATAGTCCTGTAGGTGGCTGCCGCGGCAGTGACCAATTTTTATGTCGTGACAACCCGACCTGATGCAGGATTGATCAAGGGCAACTTTAGTGATAGCCTTGCATTCCTCGTCTGCATCAGCATGCTTCATAGCATGGAGAACATTCAACTTAATCTCTTGGTCGTTTACTCGCATGGTGAGTTCTCCTTTTTCCATATCAATCAGTGATCTTCCCGTGGCTAAGAAGGATCGCCCAAGTATGATTGGTGCGTTTTCGTCTACTTCACAATCTAAAACAAGAAAGTCGGCAGGAAAAATAAATTTATCCACTCTTACCAGAATATCTTCGATTTTTCCTTCCGGATGAACGTAAGAGCGGACTGCCAGCTACAGAATTATTGTCGTGGGTCGCGCCTTTCTAATACCTAATTTCAGAAAAATAAATTTTGGCATTAAATTAATACTAGCACCAAGATCACAAAGTGCCTTACCCACATATTTGTCTCCGATTACACAAGGTATGATGAAGCTCCCCGGATCCTTCTTTTTCTGGGGTGGCTGCCTATGAAGAATACTCATGCAACCTTCTGTCATCTTTACCGTTTCAAATTCCCCAAGTTTAGATTTCTTTGACATGTCATCCTTGAGAAATTTGGCGTAACCGGGCATCTCCCTAACGGCATCTAACAGCGGAATATTAATGTGAACCTGCTTAAAAATATCATAAATCTTTTTGAGCTGAGATTCTTGCTTTGCTTGTTGTAACCGTTAAGGAAAAGGAGGTGGGGGACGATAATCAGCAATACGTCCTTCCCACTGCATACGAATCTGAGGAGGCTTGGGTTCATCATTTTTCTCCTTTGTCGCTTCTGCTGTCGTGACAGGCTCATCGGCAGCAGTCTGTTTGTTACCTGTCGAGGCAGCTTCCTCAACAGGTTTATCCAATGCTGGTTTCCTTATTGTTTCAGCTTCCTTTTCCGGCCCTGGTAATTTCTTCACGCTCCTAGTAGTAATAGCCTTACACTGCTCATGTGTGGGCTGCCTAGCATTTTCAGTATTACTAGGGAATCCTCCAGTCTGCCTTGGCTTGATATGCTGGGACACCTGACCCATTTGTGTCTCCAAAGATTTCAGAGTAGCTTCATGATTCGTCATCCGCATCTCTGTTTTATCCATGAACGACTCTGTTTTCTTGACAAACTGATTCATATTCTCAATATAAGTACCTGTCTGAGACATAAAAGTAGCCAGAGTCTGTTCCAGTATACTGTTTGTGGCAGCTGGTTGCTGTTGTTGCTGCTGTTGTGGCGGCAGTTGCTGTCGTGTCAGCAATCTAGGTCCTCCCTTATTCTGATTGTGTGCTTGAGGATTCAGGGCATTATTAGGATTGCTCCAAGAAAACTTGGGATCCTTTCTCCAGTTGGGATTATAGTTGTTGGAATTGTAATTCGGCTTGTAGTTTCCAACATACTTTCCCTCTTCTAACTGTATAGGAGACTCATCCGCACTATGATTTCCCTCACAGATTTCACATACCTCCTCAACAGCAAATCCATGTTGGGCATCATCATTCAATAGCTTTTTCATTGCTTTAGTAAGGAATGCTACCTGTGATTTCATCGTGCTGTCGGCCTCATAATCCTTGACAGCTAGTACTCGTTTACCCCCTCTTCTTGCTGTTGGAAACTGCTCCTCATTCTTAGCCAGATTTTTCAATACTTGCATTGCCTCGTCCGGGTCTTTGTCCAATAGTAATCCATTTGCTGCTGAATCAATTCGAATACGAGTTTGTAAGTTGGCAGCATTATAAAACTTTGTTACCTGATTCCAGACGGAGAATCCATGCATTGGGCAGTTCCGTAGAAGAGTAGTAAATCTGTCCCAAGCCTCGTGCATCGGCTCGTCATCTTCCTGTTGAAAAGTAGCAATTTCATTACGTAATCGCTCAGATAAATGCGAAGGATTAAAACGAGATAAAAATTCACGAGATAAATCTGCCCAAGTTCTAATTGAACCCGGCATAAGTTTATTCCACCAAGTCTTTGCTCTATCCCTCAATGAATAGGGAAATAACCGAAGCCTCAGTATCTCCGGATTAACTCCTGGCAGTCTAAACGAACCATAGATCTCCTGGAACATTTTTAGATGCTCCCTAGCATCCTCTGTAACAGCACCACTGAATTGACCGACATTGTTGATCATACTAAACATAACAGGTTTCAGCTCAAAGTTGTCAACATCTATGTCCGGCAGCGAGGTTTCCAGTTCTACATGATCGTTCAACATGTAGTCACGACAGGACCGTCGTCTGGCAGCGGCAGCAGGGTTACCGGCAGGCGGTATAATATCGCCGACAGGCGGGTCGTTTCCATTGTGGGCCATCTTCTCTAGCTGTTCCTCAAGGTACTCGTTCCTGGCTAGTAAGTGACGAAGTTGTTTCTTGAGATTGAATGAATGTTCGATTTCCGGATCTAATGGATACTCGGGATCTTTACCTCGTTTCGATCTGCGCATAAACAAGAAACCTTGTGAAAAGCAAGAGTTGAATGCACCAAAGAAAAACAGAAAAATAAAAACGAAAAGTGCAGTAAAAGAAAAGATAGAGTTATGTTGCCAATCCCCGGCAACGGCGCCAAAAACTTGTTGCGTGTAAAATAGTCTATCGCAATGGTAGTGCAAGTATACACGACGCAAGTAGTAAAGTGATACGAAGTATCGGATATCGTCTCCACAGGGATTGGGCTAATAGCTTCACCTTAATTTATTGCACGAAAGTAAAGAAAATATTTAAGAAGTTGTCACGAAAATAATAAAGTAAACGTAAATAAAAGAGTAAAGATATCAAGATAGAGAGAATGGGCTGGTATTGAATTGCTCAATAGTGCAGGTATTGCAGAGTTTAGGAAATCCAGTTCTGTCGTCGCTTCCTATCGCGGCAGCAGTCCGATGATTGTCGCGGCAGCAAACACTCAACTCAATACTTCAAGTTTGGCAAGAATCCCAGATGTGCCTTGGCCTATCCCTAGGTCCAAGCTCGTCGATGATCACGTCTTTGACGATACCTCCCGGCGTGAATCGAAGGATGAACACCGATGTGTATGAATTCTTCTTTAGCCACTTAACCTCGTCCTATCCCTAGGCCCGAGATAGTTCAACTATAAACTAGAGAACTTGCTCTTATTTCTTTCGTATACTTAACTCTCCCGATGCTAAGTAAATAGATAACCTCACAATGCTCTCTCGATGCTCTTGCAAGATATTAATAACCAAAATAAGAGAACTTGAAGTTTATTTTATTGAACTGAAAATTCCTAAAACAAAACAACCCTTGCAACTACTTTACAATTCAACCCGTGGCCCTAGGAAGGATTTAGAACATGTTGAGGGAAGAAAAACGACTAGAGTTTTGGGAAGGAAGCTAAGGTAATCGGTTATGTCCTCCTAGGTTAAAATACATGCCCTTATATAAGCTTTGGGCTCAAGTTATCTAAAATAGAAAGAATACAACTTTACATAAAAGTATGATTCTAATAAAGACTAAATCTCCAAGGAACCTACTTTCCAGCCATCATCTTCTTGCTTGGGATTTTCTCTCCTTGAACTTTGGGCTTGACATTCCTTTTGATCTGGGGCTTGGAAAAATATGAGGTTTTCACACGACAGACGGGCTGAATTTTCTCTATCTGTCGAGGTCCACTTTGCTTCTTCTCCTCAAAACTGCTGTCGTCCTCTGCTGTCACGGCAGCAACCATGGCAGCATCGTCCTCTTTGTCTGCTTGTCCAGTTCAGCTCTTCTGCTTCACTGCCCAGCGCCTGCCCTTTCCGTCTTTTACGGTAGCAACCTGCAAAAACAGCCATTCTTAGTAGAAACTGTGCCTTTTAATATATTTGTGATGTTTTGCTGTAAACTGACCTAAATGCAATGAATAATGCTTGAATGCAGCAGAAATATGGGTTAAATAGGGTGTAAATAATAGAACTTTAACACACTCAACATGAAGCCCCAAGATTACAGGAAGTGGTTACCTTAGGAGATGCCCCACCTAGCATTCCTAATTTAACCTAAATTTTTATTTTTAGTTTTATTATTACTTATTAGATATTAGGAATAAGATTTATTTTATTTAAATAATGGTTTTTATTTTTATTTGTTTTCAGGAAATAAAGGAGGCAAGAAGAACAAGAGAAGTGAACTCAGCCCACCATCCATCCACCAGCCCAACAAAGCCCAAATTTTGAAGCTTGTCGTTACAGTTGTCGCGACAGACGCGGAAAATACAGGCTGTCAACACGCTGTCACGACCGACGCGGAAACACGTCACAGACGCGTAACAGACGCGAAAACGTGTGATAGACGCGTCAGACACGCTAACGTATAACAGCTGGCTCCGTTATTCGCGCCTGCCGTTACAGCTTCAACGGGCAGCAAATCCTTTTCTATATAACCCCGTTTCATTTTTCATTTTCACTCACCTCTGCTTTTCTTACTTGCTCTCTCTTTAGTTTTTATTTGCTTTCATTTTATTTTCACAACCCTTGCACAAAAATGTCTTCTAGGAAAACCCGACGAAATGCTGCCTCCAGCTCCACACCGACATCAACTCCTCCACTCTCCTTCGCCAGCAGAGATATGTTGGAAGAGCGAGGATTTATCTATACATCGCAAGAGGAAAATCTGGGCCTCAAGCCATTTATATCCCGAAAGGTTAGAGCTTTACAGTGGCAGACTTTTACGGAGCAGCCGGCAGAAATGAATGTGACATTGGTTCGAGAATTTTATGCTGCCATCAGCAGCAGGACAGCGACAGCGGTGGTTGTTCGAGGGAAAGATGTGTCGTTTGAAGCAGAGTACATTAACACCTTATATGGCTTCTACATCGGCAACAATGACGACGCTCACCAGCAGTTCCTCAACACATTAGACACTGCTGCCTATGATGTTGTCATGGCAGAACTGACGGATGAGGGAACCCAATGGAATACCAGCCGGAAAAATCCACGGACGGTGAAGCGGACCCAACTGCTGTTAGAGGCAAGGTTATGGAATGCCTTCATAAAAAAGAGGATCATGCCGTCATCCCACAACACCACCGTCGACCAGCCAAGGTTAGCGTTGATACACTCTATTCTACATGAACGGCCCATTAATGTGGGCAGTTATATTCGAGAGAGCATTTTGGAGTGTGCGCATAGACCGACGGGACTCCTTTTCCTCTCGTACCTCATCACCTCACTCTGCTGCGGCCATAACGTACCAGAAGTGCGCATTGATTTGCGGGTCGAAGGAAGAGGTTGGACTGAAAAGAACATCCTCAGCCTTATGGAGCTTACTGCTGCCACCCCTCTGTCGTCATTCGACCCAGCTGCCAATACAACAGACACGACAGAGCAGCCAGGCACTGAACCAGCTGCCGCAGCAGCCGCCCCGACATACTCCTCCGCCCAGATATTAGCTGTCATTCAGAAGCTGGAGGAACGACAGCTGGGTTTAATGACCTTCATCAGGGACTTTGCTGCCTCTACGGTAACTTTTATACAAAATTCTTTAAATTTCCCTGATGTTGTCTTCCCTACTTTTCCTGCACATTACTTTACTGTCACTACACCTACCCACACTCCTACACCTGCTGCTACCCCACGGACACCCACTGCCGCCTCCACGCCATCGCCTGCCCCGACAGCAGCAGGCAGCACCCATGCTGAACCATCTGCCCGAGGCACGAAACGTCGAATGGCATCGGAAGATCTTGATGCCTTTGTTGCTGGGTTCTCCTCCTCTTCTGTTTGGGCCGCCAGTGATACTGAACCCTCTATCAAGAGGAATTTGTCGAAGGAATTCTCACCGGTGAAGAGGCAGAAGCAGATGGCAGACAAAAATAACATACCAAAAGCCAGCAGCAGCGGCGGTGATGACAGAAGCGATCGTGACAGCAGCAGCGGGGATAGCAGCAGTAGCAGCTCTGAAGTTCAGGTTGTGGAGCAACCACCTCACATCTCCCCAACCAGAATCCAGCCACCACGGGAGGCCAAGGCAAAGAACACATCTGCCTCCCCCGTGCCCCAGCCAACTCCGAAAGCTAGAGCCCGCCGCCAGATCAGACTCAGCAGCAGCAGCGAAGACAGCGATTAAAATTTAAGTTTCTTATCTTATTATTGCTGCCTGCTATATATTTTGTGATGTACTGCCTTATCTTTTATTTTTCTTTGTCATTTGCATTGAGGGCAAAGCAACCCTTGAGTTTGGGGGTGGCAACCCTCAATTAATGGAGTACATCTTAGTTTAAAAATTTGTGTCTTTACTTAGTTTATTTTTGTCAAAAAAAGTGAAAATATTGAAAACTTTGGCTAAAAACTATGACCTGAACTTACCTGTCATGACAGCCCTGTCGTGGCAGTGACTTTAGGATAGTTTTTAGGAAAAGTTTAGAGCCTTTCTATAGTTCTAAAAACTTAAACACATTTGTGACTGTTATACTGCTTAGAACTCTTCTAGTCAACTAGAATAAGAAGCTTAACACTTTAATAGCCCCTAGAGGTGCCTAACACTGGCTCTAGGAAAGAAGTTTAGCAAAAGAGACTCAACAGCCCTAGAGGTGCCCGAAATTGGCTCTAGGAAGTTAGCTAGAGGTGCCCGAAACTGGCTCTAGGAAGTTAGCTAGAGGTGCCCAAAACTGGCTCTAGTGAAACTTTAGCTTAAAAAAATAGAAAAATCGAGTCAAAACAAAAAATCAAAGGAGCATGAAAAAGTGCCTTCAAAAGATAAACTTTGGCATAAAAATTCGAGTTAAGAGCTGAAATATTCTAGTAAAACTAAGAGAGTCTTGGCATATAACTATTCACAAGCATGCACACACTGCACGAGGACTATAGTGAGACTTCGGACAGATCCTAAATTATCCGATAGGTTGCTGCCGCCACAGGGAACGAACGACGGGTAAGGGAAACTTCACTGTTTAAAAGCCAAAACAAAAATATTTCATTTTTCTTTTAAGTCTTAATTGCTTGAGGGCAAGCATAAACTTGAGTTTGGGGGTCTGTTGAGTGTGTAAAAGTTCTATTATTTACCCTCTATTTAACCCATATTTCTGCTGCATTCAAGCATTATTTATTGCATTTAGGTCAGTTTACAGCAAAACATCACAAATATATTAGAAGGCACAGTTTCTACTGAAAATGGTTGTTTTTGCAGGTTGCTGCTGTAGCAGACGGAAGGGGCAGGCGCTGGGCAGTGAAGCAGAAGAGCTGGAACTGGATGAGCAGTCAAGGAGGACAATGCTGCCATGGTTACCGCTGTGACAGCAGAGGACGACAGCAGTTTTGAGGAGAAGAAGCAAAGTGGACCTCGACAGATGGAGAAAATCCAGCCCGTCTGTCGTGTGAAATCACCATATTTTTCCAAGCCCAGATTGAAAGGAATGTCAAGCCCAAAGTTCAAGGAGAGAAAATCCCAAGCAAGAAAGATGACGGCTGGAAAGTAGATTCTTTGAAGATTTAGTCTTTATTAGAATTGTACTTTAATTTAAAGTTGTATTCTTCCTATTTTAGAAAACTTGGACCCAAAGCCTATATAAGGGCATATATTTCGACCTAGGAGGGGAGAACCGATTCCCTAGCTTTCTTCCCAAAACCCTAGTCGTTTTCCTTCCCTCAACATGTTCTAAATTCCCCTTAGGGCCACGGGTTGTTTTGTAAAGTAGTTGCAAGGGTTGTTTTTGTTTTAGGAATTTTCAGTTCAATAAAATAAACTTCAAGTTATCTTATTTTGGTTATTAATATCTTGCAAGAGCATCGGGAGAGCATTGTGAGGTTATCAATTTACTTAGCATCGGGAGAGTTAAGTATACGAAAGAAATAAGAGCAAGTTCTCTAGTTTATAGTTGAACTATCTCGGACCTAGGGATAGGACGAGGTTAAGTGGCTAAAGAAGAATTCATCCACATCGGTGTTCATCCTTCGATTCACGCCGGGAGGTATTATCAAATTCGTGATCATCGACAGACTTGGACCTAGGGATAGGCCAATGCACATCTGGGATTCTTGCCAAACTTGAAGTGCTGAGTTGAGTGTTCGCTGCCGCGACAAGCAACGGACTGCTGCTGCGACAGGTGCTGCCACGACAGGGACGACGACAGAACTGGATTTCCTAGACTTAGCAATACCTGCACTATTGAGCAATTCAATACCAGCCGATTCTCTCTATCTTGATTTCCCTACTCTTTTATTTAAGTTCTCTTTATTATTTTCGTGACAACTTCTCAAATATTTTCTTTACTTTCGTGCAGTGAATTAAGGTGAAGCTATTAGCCCAATCCCTGTGGAGACGATATTCGATACTTCGTATCACTTTACTACTTGCGTCGTGTACACTTGCACTACAATTGCGATAGACTCTTTTACACGCAACAGTCTCCTCTATGAATGTTTATCTTTTTGATTGTTGCTTTGTTGAATGTTTAAATTGCTCCGTATGCTTATCCATGGTTGCCTTGTGATGTATGAGTGTTTGTACGTTGCTCGTCGAGTCGTTAAATGCCTTTAGAGATGAGTCCTTGTGTTTTTAGCAGCCAAAATAAGGTTTGCAGTGCAGGGCGTATCGATATGCATAAGGGCCGTATCGATACGGTCCTATGCTTTGAACCTTGTTTTAGGCTATGCGTATTAATACGCGGGGGTGTATTGATACGCCAAAAGCCCTCTAGAAATATGAGAAATTGACGAGATTTTGGCGTATCGGTACGGGTCCTAAGGGTATCGGTACGGTCTTCATAGTTTGACCGTGAGAAGTTGACCATTGAGGGCGTATCGATACGGTCTTCCAGTGTATCGATACGGTCTCCCTAGGTTGACTTTGGGTTGTTGACCAAGTCCAGGCGTATCGATATAGTCCTCTAGCGTATCGATATAGCCTGTTGTAAAGGCTAAAAAGAGGTTGTTTAATTGCATGTCTTGTGTGTTTTGTATCCGCGTGTCTTTTCTGCTGCGTGTTCTCTCACATAGGATATTTCAAAGCATCTAGACAAGATAACATTAAAAGAATTTTTCTAGGGTTGCTAATCGGAGTGGAGCCTTAACGGGTTTCGCTTCGGTTTTCCCTGTGTAACCTGTTCGGATCGGTCTGTCGGCTAGTCCGGGACGAGGGGGTTACATTTGTTGGTATCAGAGCCTGAGGTTTCTGCGACCTCGGGTAGGTAAGTAAGGTAAGTTTGAAGTGTTATGTTGCAATATCTCGGTGTATGTTATACGGTGAATGCTTTTTCTAAGTATGCTTGTTGTTCGCTTGCTTGCATGGTGTTTGAAAGCATGTGTTAGTATGGTTGTTGTGTTGAGGTGTAGTTGTCGGGTTCCCATTGTTACTATTACTTTATTGGAAAAGATTTTAAGTAAAGGAATACTTGAGCACCTTGGACCCTTGTTTTTGCTAACTCAACCTTGTGTGTTTATTTTGTTTGTAGTTGATATCTTGCTTAACGTAAGATGAGACCTAGAGGCAGGCCTAGGGTGGTTCATCCGGAACCACGGGCAGCAGCTCCTGAAGTTAAGCTGGTTGTAGAGGCGGAGGCTCCTCCACCTCCTCCTTCTCCTCCTCGTCAAGAGGGAGGTGAGGTGAGAGCTGAGGGCGTAGGACCTCAAGTTGGCCAAGGTCCGGCCGGTATAGATCAAGCTCTGTTGGTTCAGGCTATAGCTGGAGCTTTTCAGGCAGCCGTGACTGGGGACAAGCTGTGGCACAACCTCAGGGTGAGGGCACCGGTTTGCCACTTGAGAGGCTTCACAGTTTGGGTGGAGAAGAATTTCAAGGGTGCCAACCCGAGAGATCAGCTCAATTGGGTTGTACTAGAGCACGCAGGCTGGGATGTGTTGTATCCTTGCTTTAGGGTGATGCCTACACTTGGCGGGTCACCATTACTACAGGCATGCCAGATGCTGAGATTACTTGGGAATTCTTTGAGTCTGCTTTTCGCAAGAAGTATCTGGGTCCCCGCTATCTTGATAAAAAGAAGAAAGAGTTCATGGCTTTGCTTCAGGGTAACATGACAGTGACCGAGTATGAGGTATGGTTTGTCAGATTGAGTCAGTATGCGTCCGAGCTAGTTTCTACTGAGAGGGAATGATGCGACTGTTTCCGTTACGGGTTGAGTGAGAAAGTGAAGAGGTATACCTTGGCTACGGATTACACGGACTTCGGTGTCTTGGTCATTAGGGCCAAGGACATAGAGAACATTTTGGGTCTGGCCAAACGATCAGATGTGTCTAGTTCAGGGAAGAGGTCTGCTGACTTTGATAGAGGTGATGCCAAGAGGCACAGGGACAATAGGAATCATTTTGATCACAGACGTGAGGGTGGTAACCACGGAAGAGGCCATCAGGGTCAGAGAGCTGGTGGGCGTTTACCCAGGTGTGCTAGATGCAGGAGGCATCACACCGGGGAGTGTTGGGGAAATTTTCATGCGTATTGGAACTGTGGAGCTAGAGGTCACCTTAGGCGTGATTGTCTACATCATACTGGGTTTGCACCGGTTCAGGTTCATGCTCCTGCTAGAGCTATTGAGTACCCGAGAGGCCGTGGGCGCGGTCGAGGTAACTTTCAGCCAAGGAATGATGGCCAGAGGAATATAGCTCATGTGGTTGCAGTTCAGCCGGAGGGTGGAGGTCAGGCTAGAGTTTATGCTCAGCGAGAGGGACAGAACGACACAGATGTGATTGCAGGTAATTTCTTGATACAGTCTCTGAGTTTGCTTTCTTTGATTGACTCCGAGTCTACGCATTCATACATATTGAGTGAGCATGCGAAGATGTTAAATATACCTTGTGAGGTGATAGAGGTAGGTGTTAGTGTTACTAGTTCTTTCGGGGATACAGTAGTGGTTAGGAAGATGTACAGAAGGTGTCCGTTAATGGTTCAAGGGCACATATTTCCAGTGAACATGATAGAGTTACCGTTTTATGGCTTCAATGTGATTTTGGGTATGGACTGGCTTACAAAGCATAGGGCTAGGATAGATTTTGAAACAAAGAGAGTATACTTGAAGCTTGCAGATGACTACGAGATTGTGGTAGTAGGGGAGAATGTAAAATTCTTACTGAATGTTGTTTCAGCCTTAGAGGCTCAGAGATTAGTTGAGTTAGGTTGTGAGGCGTACTTGGCCTACGTAATGAATTCAAACATGAATGAAGTTAGACCGCATGATATCAGAATAGTGTCTGATTTTTTTAGTGTGTTTCCAGAAGAATTGCTTGGTTTGTCGTCTGACAGAGAAATAGAGTTTTCCATAGAGACATACTCAGATTCTGCTCCCGTTTCGATTGCTCCATACCGTATGGCACCGAAAGAATTGAAAGAGTTGAAGACTCGGTTACAAGAGTTATCAGATAGAGGTTTTATCCGTCCGAGTTCTTCACCTTGGGTGCTCCGGTATTATTTGTAAAGAAGAAAGACGGTAGTATGAGGATGTGCATCGATTATAGACAGTTGAATCAGCTGACACTAAAAAACAAGTATCCCTTACCGCGTATCGATGATTTGTTTGATCAGTTGAGAGGGGCATCAGTCTTTTTGAAGATTGATTTGAGATCCGGTTATTACCAGTTAAAGGTAAAAGAGGTTGATGTACCGAAGACAGCTTTCAGGACTAGTTATGGTCACTACGAGTTCTTGGTTATGCCGTTTGGGTTGACAAACGCACCAGCTTCTTTCATGGACATGATGAAAAGAATCTTCCATCGGTACTTAGATCAGTTTGTGGTTGTTTTCATAGATGATATTTTGGTGTATTCGCGTACCGAGGAAGATCGTGACAGACATTTGAGGTTAGTTTTGCAAACTTTGCTAGACAACCAGTTGTACGCTAAGTTGAGTAAGTGTGAGTTCTAGATCAGAGAAGTAGTCTTTCTAGGACATGTAGTGTCAGCCAAGGGGATTAGAGTTGATCCGAAGAAGATAGAAGCCATTGTTGAGTGGAAGCAACCAAAGTCTGTGACAGAGATTTGTCGTTTCCTATGCTTAGCAGGTTATTATAGGAGGTTTGTGAATGGGTTTTCGAAGATAACCGCTCCTTTTACAATTGCTTCAGAAGAATGTTCAGTTTGAGTTGTCAGATTCGAGACAGCAAGCCTTTGAGAAACTGAAAGAAGCTTTGACAGATGCACCGATTTTGATTCAGCCAGACTCGGGGAAAGAGTATGTGATCTACAGTGATGCTTCATATGTAGGATTAGGTTATGTGCTCATGCAAAACGAAAGAGTTGTAGTTTATGCCTCGAGACAGTTAAAGAATCACGAGTGCAATTATCCAACACACGACATAGAGCTAGCCACAGTTGTGTTTGCCTTGAAGATCTGGAGACATTATTTGTATGGTGAGAAATGCACAGTGTATACGGATCACAAGAGTCTGAAGTATTTAATGACACAAAGAGAGTTGAACCTCAGACAACGTAGGTGGCTAGAGTTACTTAAGGACTACGACCTCACGATTGAGTACCATCCGGGTAATGCCAATGTAGTGGTAGGTGCTTTGAGTAGGAAAGTAGATGTTGAGTTGAGAGCCATGTTTGCTAGTTTGAGCTTGTCCAGTGATGGTGGTCTAGTGGCCGAGCTTCAGGTTAGACCTACCTTAGGCTAGTTGATTAGAGAAAAACAGTTGTTAGATAGATCTATGGCACCTCACGTGCAAGATAAAGCCAAGGGTAAACCATCGAATTACAGTTTCAATGTTGATGGGGTCTTGTGTTTCAGAGATAGAATAGTTGTGTCAGATGACAGTGATTTGAGACGTACTATCTTGACTGAAACACACAATAGCTCGCTCGCTATGCATCCTGGTAGTACAAAGATGTATCATGATCTGAAGAATGAATACTAATGGGTTGGTTTGAAGAAAGACGTAGCCAATTTTGTAAGTAAGTGTATGGTATGCTAGAGAGTTAAGGCAGAACATTAGGTTCCATCAGGGTTGTTGCAACCGTTGAGGATTCCGAAATGGAAGTGGGAAAATATCACCATGGACTTCGTTTCAGGTTTGCCTTTGACTCTTTCGAAGAAGAACTCAGTTTGGGTTATAGTTGACCGTTTTACAAAGTGTGCTCACTTTATAGTTGTTCATATGACTTAATCATTAGATAAGTTGGCCGATTTATACATTAGTGAGATTGTGAGACCGCATGGTGTGCCGATGTCGATTGTGTCTGATAGAGATCCGAGATTTACAGCCAGATTTTGGGAGTGTTTGCATAGTGCTTTGGGTACCCGATTGAACTTCAGTACGTCGTATCATCCTCAGTCAGATGGTCAATCATAGAGGGTTATACAGATTTTAGAGGACATGTTGCGTTGTTGCATTATTGACTTTTAGGGTACTTGGGAGAAACACTTGTCGTTGGTCGAGTTCGCATACAATAACAGTTATCAGTCGAGCATTCAGATGGCTCCTTATGAGGCAATGTATGATAGAAAATGGAGAACTCTGAATTGTTGGGCCGAAACAGGTCAGAAGTTGTTACCGATGTCGGATATGCTTAAAGGAACTACCGATAAGGTGAAGTTAATCTGTGATCGTTTGAAGGCAGCTTCGGATAGACAAAAATCCTATGCTGATTTGAAGAGGAAAGAAGTTGAGTATGCCGTGGGAGATAAAGTGTTCTTGAAAGTCTCTTTGTGGAAGAAAGTTATGAGGTTTGGCAGAAAAGAGAAATTGAGTCCGAGATACATTGGGTCGTATGAGATTGTGAAGCGAATTGGTCTGATTGCTTATCAGTTACGTTTGCAATCCGAGTTAGAGAAGATTCACAATGTGTTCCATGTTTCGATGCTTCGAAAGTATAGATCAGATTTGTCGCACGTTAGGCATGTGGAAGAGATTGAGTTGAACTCAGACTTGACGTACGATGAAGAACCAGTTGAGATCTTGGCATCAGATAGCAAAGTGTTGCGTGGTAGACAGATTGAGTTGGTCAAAGTGAAGTGGCAACGCCGAGGTGTGAAAGAAACCACTTGGGAGAGAAAGGAGGATATAGAGAGGCAAATTTCATATCTCTTCCAGTCAGGTAATTTCGGGGATGAAATTTCCTTAAGTGGGGGGGAGTTGTAACACCCGGGTTTAGGGGTCAGGTGTTAGGTGAGTTAAATTGGGTTTGAGTCGTTGGGCTTGGTTTAAATAAAATGGGCTTGGTTTTGAATTAAAAAGGCCATGTGGTTTCATTAAGGGTAAAAGGGAGATTTTCTAATAAGAAAAATAAAACAAGTAAAAGAATGTTTTGAAAGTCATCTTCTTCCTCTTGAAACCAAAACTCACGACATAAAACCTCCCTTCAATCCCAAACATTGTTCCATCCTCTTCCTCCACATTTTCAAGTGTTTTTATCAAGGTAATTATGTTTTTGACTTCTCCTCTTCATTCTTAACATTTCCATGGTTTTAGATTTTTAAAAACTTCATTTTTGAGATGTTTCAAATGTTCAAATTTTAAGTAAAATGTGGAAACTTTGTTGGGTTTTTACTGAGCTTTTGGTTTGTAAAGTCTAAATATGTTATAATCTTACTTTTAAGTGTAACATATCTTAAAATGGTGAGGTTTTGTTGAAATCCCGAAATGGGTATTTGTGGGTGTGTTTAAGGGTAGAAATCTTAAATTTTTGAGGTAGCTTTGTGAGGGAAAGTTGGGCTGATGGTATGGTTATGCTTGGGGTTGTTTTAAGCATGTTTAATGATGTTTTGGATGATGAAATTGATGGGTAATTGCTGGGTTGTGTTCAAGTCCGAAAATGGAGAGTTTGAGTTAGTTCTTGGCTTCGAAATGTAGTGAAATCCTCTTGAGTAGTAATCTGATTTGTGGCGGTGATTTTTGTGGATGTTTTGATGAGTAATAAGCTGTTTTTGGTTGATTAGAAGCAAGGGAAAACGTTGGAGAAGTTTCGGGCTCAATTCCGGGGAACTTGGAGGCTTGATTGATATTCTTGGCTTGTATTGAGGGTGTTTGGTGAGTGGATTGTTTTCAATGGTTTTAAATTGGTTCAAAGTATGTTGTTGGAGTTCTAGATTGTGCTTGGTAGGCCAATCTAATGTGGGGTTAAGTTGGTAGCTTAATCTCTTGATTAACTTATGTACTTCTTGTGAAATGTGCATAAATGTGGTCTTGTGTGATAAGTGTCCGATTATGCACGTTGTGATATATTTATGTTGTGTGATGGTGCTTTGTATGTTGTATTGCATGATTGTGAAATCATGGTGAGTACTCGTTTAGTATGTTGGCACTAGTCATGATTACCGATATAAATGATCGATCATTAGGATGCTAAGTGTTGTAGGAGCGTATGTTAGACTCCTATGTTGGCTTTATGTTGTTGAATGATCATGTTGCTACATGTTTCTTTTGGTTAAATAGACTCGTTAAGCATGCTTGTATGCAAGTCTCCTCTATGAATGTTTATCTTGTTGATTGTTGTTTCGTTGAATGTTTAAATCGTTTCGTATGCTTATCCACGGTTACCTTGTGATGTATGAGTGTTTGTATGTTGCTCGTCGAGTCGTTAAATGCCTTTAGAGATGAGTCATTGTGTTTTTAGCAGCCAAAATAAGGTTTGTGGTGTAAGGCATATCGATACGCATAAGGGCCGTATCGATACGGTCCTATGTTTTGAACCTTGTTTTAGGTTATGCGTATTGATACGCGGGGGTGTAACGATACGCCAAAAGCTCTCTAAAAATCTGAGAAATTAACGAGATTTTGGCGTATCGGTACGGGTCCTAAGGGTATCGGTACGGTCTACGTGGTTTGACCGTGAGAAGTTGACCGTTGAGGGTGTATCAATACGATCTTCCAGTGTATCGATACATTCTCCCTAGGTTGACTTTGGGTTGTTGACCAAGTCCAGGCGTATCGATACGGTCCTCTAGCGTATCGATACGGCCTGTTGTAAAGGCTACAAAGGGGTTGTTTAATTGCATGTCCTGTGTGTTTTGTATCCGTGTGTCTTTTCTGTTGTGTGTTCTATCGCATAGGATATATCAAAGCATCTAGACAAGATAACATTAAAAGAATTTTTCTAGGGTTGCTAATCGGAGTGGATCCTTAACGGGTTTCGCTTCGGTTTTCCCCGTGTAACCTGTTCGGATCGATCTGTCGGCTAGCTCGAGACGAGGGAGTTACAATACACGTAGTTTTTCAGTCACAACGACTCTTTCTTGTTTTAGACAAGTACTAATACGCCCCTGAGCCGTACCGATACGGTAGGTAGCTAAGCAACATTTATTGCGAGAATTGCAGCCTAGTGACTCTATTGATGATCCCAACTACCCAAACTGCTAGAATTCAATACAAGGGTATAAAAACAAGTCTCAAATGCACCAGCAACAACAATTGAACCTACAAGCAACATCAAAGCACTCAAATCCAAACTTTGTACCTTTAGAGTCAAATCCTTGTACCCAACTCTTGTGTTATTCATTGTAATCTTTTATTGTGAGTTTGGGGAGTGTGAAATTGTAATTGGGTAAACAATTATCCTTTTAGAGGAATTTGTAGAGTTTACCAAATACTCTTCTTTGAAAAAGTGAGTGGATTAAGCTTTGGGTAGAAAGCTTAATCAAATTGTAAGGTTTCCTCCTCATCCAAGAAAAGGGGAAGAATTCAAGTAGTGAATTGGTTGAAAATCCTTAGTGGGAGCTAAGGTAGTGGATGTAGAGTTTATTGGAGAACTTGAACCACTCTAATTTCCTTGTGTCACATTTTTATTCTTCTAAATTTTCACCCTCCAAATTTTTATGTCAATTCACCCCCTCTTGGCCATTTGCAATTGTGTGATCAACTCAACAAAAACTAACAAAGCTGATGAAGTGGCTTGGTATAATCATAATTTTAGTCTAAAAACTTATATATATTATCAATTTAGTCCAAAATCCATCAATTTAAATCATCATCTTAATTTTGGGGATAAAACATCATCTTAATTTTGATAGAATTTTGTCTCATCCCTTTCCCACCCCTCATATTCTCGTTGATATCCCGATTGTCGAGTTTGGAGTCCTCCATTGGACTCCGCATTAGCCCGCAATTGATCCCAAAATCCTAAAGTTTTGGTTATCCCTAGCGTATTCTTTAAACTCTAAAACCCCAAAAAGTGTTCAACTGGAAGAAGAAAAAGAAAATGAAGAATTTACAATTTAAATCTAAAAATTAAAAATAATATTTAAATTGATAGAATTTTAGACTAAATTGATAGATTGTATAAGTTTTGGACTAAAACTATTATTAACCCAAGCCACGTCACCATTTTCGTTAATTTTAAACGATAGAGGTACCAAAACAAAACAAAAGCGTAGCTTTAGGTACTATTTTATCAAAAAGAATGGTTAGGGTACTAAAACAAATAACACAAACATAGTTAAGGTACTGTATATGTGGTTTTCCCTTATATTTTATGTTTCATTACAAAATGTTCACGACTGTTAAGAGACGTTAAGTGGTAACTTTGCAATTACGAAAAATTGAATAATGATACATTTAGTCATCTATTTATATATTCAATTAATTTAGCCATATTTTAAATAAAAATTCATAAAATTATCCTCTATATTCAAGGGTTCGTGTTTTTTTTCTAGGGATCCAAACTTCAAGAAATTGTTAATATTCGTTTAGGCGATTGATCAACCAATCGTGCTCAAGTCCTTGAAGTTGATGGAGAAAAGGCTGTTGTTCGGATAATTATATTGATTTTTATTTGAAATATGACTAAATTGATTAAATTTATAAATATAAAGAACTAAATATGATATTATTTAAATTTTTGTAATTGCAAAGTTACTCATTTAACATTCGTTAACGGTCGAGTGACTGCTATGCAACAAAACATAAAGTTTAATTTTCATTCTGTAACTTTTAAAAGTTTAATTTTTATTTTAAATTTTTTAACAAAAGTTTGTTATCATTTTTGTAATTTACCCTAAAAAAAACTAGAAACTTAGATCTTCTACTTTATACACCGTCGTTGAGACTGACGTGGCGTGTTATCATTCGATTTCCATAAAGTATAAAAATCAAAACCCGGGTCATTCATGTCATTCAGTTCAATTCTTCCATTTCTCGATCTGGTGAGTTTCCTCACTCTTTCCTGTATTTTATCTTCAATTTTGAATTAAAACCCCACTCTATGCGAAACATTTTCGCTATTTATTTCACTTCCATAATCTGTATTTGCTTTGATTTAGGCGTTCTATTTTGGCTTTTGATTGTTTCTATTTAAAGTTTGTGAAATTTCATTGGGCAAGTTTAGGGTTTTGAATTAGAGAAATTCGGTGTTATGGATAGTAATAAAGATGAAGCTTTAAGATGTGTTCGCATTGCTGAAGAAGCAATTGCTTCTGGTAACAAACAGCGTGCCCTCAAATTCATTAAAATCGCTCAGCGCCTGAATCGTACTTTATCTGTTGATAAGCTTTTGGATGCTTGTGGAAATCTCGATTCTGGGTCGACCCCGGTTTCTCCACTCAATGAAAAATGTGTTTTAAGCGATGAGAATAAAGGCCGGTCGTCTAAGTTGGATGAGGGTTTTGAAGGGGAGAGAGGTTATACTGAGGAACATGTTCTGCTGATTAGGGAGATAAAGAGAAACAAGGATTATTATTCGATTCTTGGTGTGGAAAAGAGTTGTTCGGTTGATGAGATCAGGAGGGCGTATAAGAAGTTGTCCTTGAAAGTTCATCCGGATAAGAATAAGGCTCCGGGATCTGAGGAAGCGTTTAAGAAGGTGTGCAAGGCATTTAAGTGTTTAAGCGACGATGATTCGAGGAGGCAGTATGATCGAGTTGGTTTAGTTGATGAATTTGAGTACAATCAGCGGCATAATGTGAGACAGAGACGGAGAAGATATGGGAATGATTTGTTTGATGATGATTTTGATCCTGATGAGATATTTAGGTCATTTTTTGGTCAGGGAGATATGTTTAGGGCAGCACATGTTCACAGGACTAGAGGAATGGGTGGTCATCATCAGAGGGAGGAGCAGCATAGAGGAGGACCTAATTTATTGCTTCTTCTTCAAATGTTGCCGATTTTGTTGATTTTCTTGCTTGCTTATCTGCCCAGTTCCGAGCCTGATTACTCTTTGTTTAGGAATTACTCCTATCAGATTCCTAAGACTACTGAGAAATATGGCGTGGAATTTTTCGTCAAATCATCAACCTTTGATGTGAACTTTCCCCAAGGAACTGCTGCTAGAGCTAATATCGAGGATAATGTTATTAAGGATTACAAACATATGCTGTGGCGGTACTGCCATGTAGAACGCCATAAGCGCCGTTGGAATAAGGATTTACCAACTCCACACTGTAATCAACTACAAAATCTTGGACTCGCATGAAGGTAGTTTTAACTACAAAATTTTGGCCTTTATGTCTTCTGTATCCTGTAGTTTTATTTAGTGGGTTTTAAACCATGATACATTGTCTGATTGAACAGGGGGTATGGCTAGATTCTGTTAAAGCATCAGCAAGATGTTATGTTGATGAGCAAGGAACCCACACGATGTCAACAACTCCGGGGGCATTCTTTTGCCATGGTTGATCATTTGCTAAGACGGTTCTGGACCGGTTTGCATTGTATCCCAAGGTGCTAATGAGGCTTCCCTGGATACCTCTAGGTGATAATGCTCCTCTTTTGCTAATGTGATGAAATACTACCTAGTATGATCATTGTGCCTATGGAAGGATAGTTGGCATATAATAAACATAATTCGAACAAAACGCTGTCTTCAAGATTGTTTATTTTTGTTGTTTCATTCCGATTGATTTCCTGGGACGTCATGTCATTCCCAGATTGTCCATACTTCTTTTATGAGAACCATATCTTGGATCGTCCATGTGATCATGTTGGCATTATGCATGATTTATTGAAGTGCTGCTCACCTTTTCTTCGATTGGTTTTAGTTTTTGTGGAAAATTTGTTACTTGTTGCTGCTCTGTTTAAGACTTTGAGCATGAGATAAATCATCGATCGATGCACCCCATGGCTATGACACTAATCATCCATTTACCACCTCGACTTTTAGTTCACTTGTTCCCTGTTCATGTACCTTTCTTTGTACCATTTGTGCTACAATTAAGCAAGAATAGAACTCAGATCAGCGACTGACAAACAGGGTGTGCCGTTGATAACGGAGGTCTCGTAAGATCATAAACTATGCTCGAAACCGGATATGCATTGAACACGGTTGTCGCTATGCATTCAATATGAATATTAAAAAAGGAACAAGAAAAAAGAAAGAGCTTGAATCAATATAGCAGGAGACTATGATTAATTTCAGTAGCTTCAGCGGGATCATTATTTAGAAGAGGAATAAGAAGCTTAAAGCTAAATAGTACAAATGCTGCGGGTGAACAATGAAGGGAGCATGACACTCGCACGTTTTAGACATGCAATGGTTCTTCTTGTGACACTCTTCAAAACATCTTTTTTTTTTCTTATTAGAATTATCACATAAAACAAAGACGTGTCCAATTAATCGTGTATTTTAGAAGTGGGGTGCAATGACAAAGTACATTGCTTTTATAAAGAAAATTTAACTTTGAACTTTAAAACTACATTGTATGAATTCTATTTGTGGTTTTACTAAAATTACTTTTGAAAGACGTAATTAACGCTCATTCGTTTTATATGACACGTTTCGACAGTAAAAAGTAGCATTTTTAAGATTAATCAGAAATAAATGTTCGATTGGAACATAAATTTTTAAGGGAAAACTATATAAATAGTACTACACCTTTTTCCGTGTTACTGTTTTGGTACTCTCAACTATTATTTTTGACAAAATGGTACCTAACGTTAAAATTAACGGAGATGATAACATGGCTTGGTATAGTCACACTTTAGTCCAAAAACTTATATATTTTATCAATTTAATCCAAAATCTATCCATTTAAAACACTATTTTTATTTTTGGGTAAAATTGTAAATTATCCACTTTTTTTTTCTCCCCCTCAATGATTAAACTGAAATTAGGGTTTTAGAACCTTATTTGTGCGACAACAACAACGAATTAGTAGGGAAAGGCTTGCATCGTTGCGACAATGACATCTAGAAATAGAGGACAATGCGTGAACTCTCACAACAGTAACCAAACACTTCTGAATGATAATGGCAGCAAGACTTACTCATTTCTCAACATGGAGGAGCGAACGACGGCGCAACTACAACGAAGGAAGCCAAACATGGTTGATGTCGTTACTCGCGAACGGCGTACGACGAAGGAAAATTATAACCATGATTTTGCTCGCAACGGGACGAGGAACACAATGATAGACGTCGTGTCACTAACAGAGCACATCGGCGGCGAAGGACTTCGACAGTTCACCAACGGTTTAGCTATTGTTTCTCTCAATGACAACCATTGACTTTGATGGAAGAAGAAAATGGGGTAATTTGCAATTTTATCCTAAAAATTAATATGGTGTTTTAAAGGGATGGATTTTGGACTAATTTGATAAAATATATAAGTGTTTATGACTAAAAGTGTGATTATACCAAGCTACGTTATTATATCTGTTAATTTTTAACGGACGGGTACCAAACAGAACAAAAACATAATGTTAAGTACTATTTTACTAAAATTAATAGTTAAAGTACCAAAATAATAACACAAGAATAAGTGGAGTACTATATATGTAGTTTTCCCTTTCTTTAAAGAGTTCTCTTAATAAAAAAAAAACTAAAGTTTTAAGTCTTAATTCAACAATACTACCTTTAAGTATACCATCTTGTCGCACATAAAATTATCACATTTTTCATTTAAATATCGAAACATGTTTATTCAAGTATGTATTTAAAATATACAATTTCTGAAATTCATTAATTACTTGAGTGGTTAAAAATATTTATGTTATCTCATGTTGTATGAGTTTAAATCTTGACATTTTCCTTAAAAAGCTGTTAATATGAGCATTTTAAAATTAGAGGTTTTGACATAATAGTAATAAAGACTCTTTTATCCTTAACAATAATAAAAAAAATTCAAATAATCTAAATTTAACCTTTGCTTAGTAATGTTATATTAAAAATTATTTTTTGGAATTTAATTAATATTAATAGATACAAAATATTGATAACTAATAAATTGTTCAAACAAGTATCAAATATAATTGTGTCCTTATATGTCATTTTGTTTGTTTAATTAATCAAACAACTATCAATTATCAGTTAATTTTACCAAACAGTACTAAAAATATTTAAGTATATATATCAAGGGGAAATATCTCATTCACTAGCGATAAAAAGTTTTTGTTTCCACAAACTCACTAATTCTAAGATTTAGGAATTTAATTTAGGCTTTAGGGGTTTATGTTTAATAGTTTAGAATTTAGATATTGTGGTTAGAATTTAGAGATTAGGGTTGGAGTTTAAAGTTTAAAAGTTACGGTTTAAGTTTTAGGGTAATATATTAAAGGTTTAGGTTTTAATCTACAAACCTTAAATTCTAATCTTAAACCATAAATTCAAACCACAATTTCTAAATTCTAAATACATAAACTTAAACCTCTAAATTATATACTTTATTTTAAATGGATGTTGCACTTTTATCATTCAACAATAATCTTGTCATGTGTAATTGTTTGTTTGTTTTTTAGTGGATACCGTGCGATTGTTATATGAGTAAAATACTGAAATCATCACTTAACTTTGGTCATTTGACCTATTTTAGTCACTTAATTTTAAAAATGCTCAATTTACTCATTCAACTTTTAATATTGTAGTTTTTTCATCATTCAACCGTTAAATAGTTAACACCGTTATGAAGTGTCATATATAATTATTAAAATAATAATAAAATTACACGCCAGTTAAAGAAAAGAAACAAAAAGACAGTGTATTGAGAGTATAGTTAATTTTATGGATTAAAAAATTAAATCATTCCTATTCTCCTATTAGAGACTGAACTTTTGAGTTTAAGGTTTATCTGATTTGGAAATCAGATTTGTTCTTTGGAATTTTTTTCTAAACGTTAAGAAATTTAGGGTTTGATATTTTGTTAGAAATTTGGGGAACATTTGAGTGCGAATGGTATTTTGAAAATCGAAGTTGAAAGACTATTTGGGTGGAAAGAAATTTGGTTGAGAGAACTACTGATTCAACAACGTGGCTGCAAATCGGAGTAATAGATTGTCGTGTATTGCGTGCGAGGGTATGAAAAGCATGTCATATGGTAAGTTCTTCATATTTTTTTCGATTAAAGCTTGTAAATTTAAGGTTTATGGTATGTGTGACAGAAGCAATTTGTTTTGATTTTATTGAATAAAGTTACTTACTTTTTGTGTATATACTGAAACTTTCTATATACTGAATGAGTTTGAAACTTTGAGTATACTGAAATTATTGAAATTTTGTGTTTAGTGGATATACGTAAAGGTGGCAATCGGGTCATTCAGTTCGGGTTCGGTTCGGGTCGTTTCGGTTCGGGTCATTTCGGGTCTATCTAGAATCGGTTTAGGTTCGGTTCGGGTCGGGTTCGGGTCTAATTCGGGTCTGTGATGAGTCAGATTCGGTTCGGGTATTGGATCGGGTCAAAATCGGATCGGTTGTTTTCGGGTCGGGTCAATATCGGATCAGTCGCTTTCGGTTCGGGTCAAAATCGGGTCGTTCGGGTCACTTTCGGTTCGGGTTAAAATCGAGTCAATTTCGGGTCGGGTCAACATTTAAATTTTTGGGTCAATTTGATTTGAGTTGGGTTAAAGGTTTGAGGTTTAGTATTTATGGTTTAGTTTAGAGTTATTGATGTATGAGATTAATTCTAATTCAACTTGTCAATCTATGCATTTGAATTTGATTAAATATTTAAATCAAAACTTCATGTATCCATATAATTTTTTTTGTATAATTATATTGAATCAAAGTTAATAATAATAATAATAATAATAATAATAATAATAATAATAATAATAATAATAATAATGTCTGAAATGAATTAATTTATTAAACTTAGGATCTCATTGAATTAACTAAAATCTAAAAGCATAAATCACGGACATAATTAAAATAATTTTAAAACTAAATGTGAAATTTTAATTAAATTAATCTAAATTGAAACTCAATTAAATCAAGAAAAATAGAAAGACAATTGGTAAAAATAGAGAGGGAAAAAACAAAATTTTGGAGGGAAATAAGCCACCAATTTTTTAAGCTAGATTGAAAAAAGAAAAAAAAAAGACAATTGGAAAAAATAGAGAGAGAAAAGACAAAATTTTGGAGGGAAATAAGCCACCAATTTTTTAAGCTAGAGATTAATTACTTTTTAGGTCATGTTGCATTTAAAATGTTACATTTTAGTCAACTTTAAGTTTTAGTTTAATTTAATTTAGTCACAAGTATTCCCACGGTTTAGACTTCGGATATACAAATCCCTTTCCCGTAGTGATATTTAGTCTCTAAAAATTTACTTTTAGTTGAAATTGACTAATCTTTGTAATTTAGTCTATTAATTTAATATATTGATATTTTTGTTCATTTTAATTTCAAAGATTTAATTTTTAGCCAAAATTGACCCCTATTTATTTATATGGTATAATTACAAATTTGATCATTGGACTCTCAAATTTCTCCACTTCCAAATTGTCAATTTAGTCTACAATTTCAATTTTATGCTATATTTTATGATGAAATTATAAAATTGGTCACCAAGATCTCAAATTTCTATACTTCATTTTATTATTTATTATATTGTTAACAATAGATATTCGGGTTAAAATCGGGTCAAAATCGGGTTAAAATCGGGTCGATATTCGGTTCAGCTTTCGGTTCGGGTAGCATTCGGTTCGGGTCTATTTGGTTCGGGTCTATTTCGGTTCGGGTCCATTTCGGTTCAACAAAAATTTTCGGTTCGGTTTGATTCGGTTCGGTTCGGGTTTCGGGTCAACTTCGAATCATATGTTCGGGTCAAAATCGGGTTTCGGTTCGGGTTTCGGGTCTCGGGTCAAGTTTGCCAGGTCTAGATATACGTATACTGAAATTATTAAACAAATTTTTTGTGAGTTGCTGTGTAAAAATCTTGAATATATGTATATTGATTTGGTTCGAAATCTTGAATATTTTGTGTATTCCAGTAAATGGGGATCTTGAATATATGTATACTGATTTGGTTTGAAATCTTGAATATTTTATGTATGTTAGTAAATGAGGATCTTGAATATATGTATACTGATTTGGTTTGTGAGTTGTTGTGTAACATGGGAATATATTCAAAATTTAGTGGATATATGTATACTGAAATTATGTGAACATGGGAATATATTCTGAAATTTTGAATATATTCTGAAATTTAGTGGATATATGTATACTAAATGGGGACATGGGTTTGAAATTTTGAATATATTCTGAAATTTAGTGGATATATGTATAATGAAATTATGTGGACATGAGAATATATTCAAAATTTGAGTATACATATAATATACATATATTTTATGGGGTCATGGGAATGGAAATATCATGCATATTTTGTAGGGATTTGTATTATATGTGCATGTGTATATTACTTAAATATATTATATGTGTCTGTGTATTGTGCAAATGTAGGTTACATTAGAATGTGTGGGGATATAGGAATATCATACATATATATCATATGTATATTCTGTAAATGTGTACTGTAAACATGTAGGAAACATGTGGAGATATGGGAACTTATGTTTTTTTATCTTTTTATATGTTGGTGGGGGATCATTAGAATATGACAAAATTGTATGTGTTTTTTATCTTTTTATTGTGTTAGTGGGGACAAATTTTTTTATCATTTAATGTGTTAGTTAGGGACCATAAACTATTACAATAATGAACCCCAAATTGTTAAAGTACAAAGATGTTAGTGCAATCCTTATTTCCTTATGTTGAGTGGATCGAAAGCTCGATATGAACCAAGAGGGGGTGAATTGGATTTTTAAAGTTTGTGTGGTGGAAATTGCAAATTAAAAGGATTGACAAGGGATTTTAGAGTGGTTCAAGTTCCAAATGAACTCTACATCCACTACCTTAGCTTCACTAAGGATTTGCAACAATTCCACTAATTGCTCTTCCCCTTTTCTAGGCTAAGGAGGCAACCCTTACAATTTCGGTTAAATTTTCTACCCAAAATTTAACCCAATTCTCACAACAAGGTAACAAAGAATTTGATGGCTAATAGAGTATCTCTCAATACAAATTGTAGTCCAATTACAAGCACTCAACCCAATTGAACAAGATAAGAATGAAAATTACAATTGGGGTTTCTAGACAATATGGGATTTTTGCACAAATGCTTGGATTTGATGTATGGATGATTGCTTTTGGATCAATGGTTGTTGCTGGAGCTTTTAGAGGCCCCTTTTATACATTCTCATTGATTTCTAGCCGTTGTGGTTGTTGCACTCATCAATAGAGCCGTTGGGGATGTTATCTCACCTCCATAAATGCAGTCTGCAACAACCCGTTTCGAAACGCGGGGTACCTGTTTCGGAATGGACTAAAATAGAAAGAGCCGTTGGGTGCATTTAAGAGCCCGTTTCGAAACGTGTTAAAGCCGTTTCGAAACACTTTTGCCACTGGAAAGGGTCGTTTCGAAACAGCCTAAGCCCGTTTCAAAACACCCTAACCGATTCTAAAAAATCAGTTAAAAACCTTTACAACGGTCATATTTTCAAATCAGAATGAAGAACCGTTTCGAAACACGTGGACTCGTTTCGAAACAGTTTTGCTACTGTAAAGGGTCGTTTCGAAACTGATTGATCCCGTTTCGAAACACCCTATTAATCTTTGAAAAATTAGTTAAATAATATTACAACCGTTATAGTTTTCAAATCAAAAATGAAGAACAGTTTCGAAACGCATGAAGCCGTTTCGATACGGGTTCAAGTGTTCTAAATCTGTTTCGATACGCGTTTCGAAACAGGGGTTGGCATTGATGAAAACGTTTCGAAACGCCTTAGACCGTTTCGAAACAGGGACTTGAAAATCACTGTTTCAGCTTTAAACACTTAGAAAAATATTTGAAAACTTTGTTTTTAACTTTGGCATAATCTTAAAATCATATGGGGATGTTTTGAGGACTTAAAAATTCGGTTTGACATTTTCAATTTAGTCCTTAGGTTTTTAGTTATATCAAAATTAAAATATTGGTTTCACAATCTCCCCTTTTTGATATAACAAAACCAAAGTTAGAATTTTTAAGAGTTTTGAAAATTTTGAAAATATTCTAACTCCCCCTTAATTTAAGATAGGTTTTTAAAGTTTTAAAATTTTTTAACTTTGAAATCCAAGTGTTAAAACTTAAAAAACCTTTTAAACATTTAAAACGAATTTTAGTTTGTGGCTCTTAAATTTCTTCTCCCCCTTTTTGTTAGATCAAAAAGAATAAATAAAGCTCATAGAGAAGACAAAGGATTAGTACCAATAAGCATTAACTAATAAGCAACAATAATATTAATTCATAATATTAAAATATCCAAAACATAAATCAACATTAAGTTCAAAATAAAATCCCAAACAAAAGATCAAAAGCATATGTTCCTAAAACATAATAAAACATAAAGATGCAATCTTAAACCTAAAGTGCATAAATAATATGATATGATATGATAGTCCTAGGCCTTGTCATCATCATCAGAAGTCTCATCGTCGCTCTTGACTTGAGAACGGTGAAACTTTGTCCATTGGCCATAAAGAGTAGAGAAGGACAAATCCAAGTTTGAATGGGAAGTCTCAAGAGTTATGAGGCGATCCTCGACATTTTTCAAGCGAGTGTCCATGGCATCAAAACCCGAAGCAATGCGAGTATCCAAGGCATTGAACCGCTCGGTAATGAGAGCCGTAAGGGCTTCATTGTTTCCAACTTGAACTTGCGGTGGAGGAGCAACGGGAGGAAGAGGAGCTTCTCTATCAACTCGTTCCCAAACATCATTCACATATCGAAACCCAGATTTGCGAAGGGAGGACTCACCAATCTTGCACTTGCGAGGTTCCGGGGAGTCGTAGGTACAATCGATACCAAGGTGGCTAAAGATGTAGCTCAAGATTGTGCCACAAGTAAAAGACTTCAACTCATTGGTGTCAATAAGCTTAACATTATTGACCATCTCGGCAAAAATAATCTTGGCAACATTAGGGTGCTCACCTCTACGGAAACATTCAAGCCAAAAGTGATCAACTTGACGGATATGAGAGTATTTACCTCCGGAAGGGCGAAGGAACCATGATACCATCAAGTGAAGAAAACGGTCGTGCACATCCAAAGTAAGTGCCGGACCGGTGAAAGTGCGAAGTGACGTTCATCCTCAAGACCTATATTCTTAAGGGAAAAGGTGGACTCCAAGAGTGCAATATTAACAGTAAACTTTTTCCCTAATATGAAAGATTCAATTCCTACAACCTCGGTTTTGGTTTCATCATGAATAAGACGAGCATTAGAGTAAAAGATGAGTACCATATGTTTGTAGTGAATATCTGGGATGCTCAACAAAGGAAGAAGATTCCATTCACTTAAACGCTCGAGGTAACGGAATAGGAATCGCTCGGAGTGGAGGAAATCAAGATCAATGACACGTTCACGATGAACTTCGAAATCCTTGACATAAGTGAAGCGAGCTCGCATCTCGGTAGTTCGAAGGGATTTCTGAAAAAGCAGAGCTAGATTCGGACGAATGCTCGAATCACCGGTTTGAACGGCCTTACGCTTTTTGTTAGCTTGATCCGACATCTAAAAACATTAAGCAAGCATGTTTTAAAATTAAGTGTATGCATAGATTTTTAAATTCAATCCAATAATAAATCCCACTTAGGTTTTTAAAAAAATTAAAACAAAGAGAATTTTTTAAAAAAAAACAGTAAAAGAAAATACGACTGAAAAATTTTATATTCGAATCAAATATTTTGAGATTTTGAAATTTTTTTACAAGATATGGAAAACCCAAACATGAAAACATATAATTTATACAAAAATAAAATTTTCTAACCTAAGATTCGAACATAAATTGAAAGAAAAAGAAAAAGGGGGAAAATACCTTAGTTTGGGATTTTGGATGATTTGATGAAAATCCTTGCACAATTTTGATGAAACTTGCTTAGACTTGAGTTTTAGAGTAAAACCCCTCAAGATTTGGTGAAAAACAAAGAGGTTTAGAGGGTATTTATAGAGAGAAAGTCGATTTAGGGTTTTTAGGGTTTTTAAGAGTTTGATGTAAAAGAGGATTTTAACATTAAAAGCCCTAAATAAAGCTATCCGCGATACCGTTTCGGAACGGTCTGGACCGTTTCGAAACGAGAGCACTAGGGTTTGACCGTTTTGAGACCTTCAGTTGACCGTTTCGATATGGTGTTGACCGTATCGAAGCCCTGTTGACCCGTATCGAAACACGTTTCGATACACCCCTTGGCAGTAGCCAAAACGTTTCGAAACACTTTGGAGGCGTTTCGAAACGCCCTTCTCTCAGACATGGATTTAAGGTATTCGTATCGAAACTGGTTCACCCGTTTCGATACACCTGGGCCTGGAAGTGTAGATGAGGCTCTAAAAGTGCAGAAAAATGATTTTTTTTAGGTCTAACATGCATCAATGACATGAATGAGCAGGCAAAACATATACAAACATAAACATACTCCCCCTAGCTATAAGCATGGATGAAATTAGGAGTCTAAACACATAAACATGGCATTTCACAAGATCAAGCAAATTTAAACACAAAAGAGGTCCTAAAAGGTCAAGATAGGCTAGCTAGACCTAACTCTCTCCTAAGGGACCAAAAACGCTCTTTGTCTAAAGGTTTTGTAAATATGTCCGCTAATTGATTTAAGGTGTCTACATACTCTATAACCACATCTTCCTTAAGGACATGATCTCTAATGAAATGATGCCTTATTTCTATGTGTTTGGTTCTAGAGTGTTGGATGGGATTTTTTGTTAAACATATTGCACTAGTGTTGTCACATCTTAGGGGTATGATTTCAACTTTAATTCTATAATCTAAGAGTTGTTGCTTCATCCAAAGGACTTGAGCACAACAACTCCATAAGGATATGTACTCGGCTTCGGTGGTAGATAAGGCTACACTATTTTGTTTCTTAGAGAACCAAGATATGAGCATACTACCTAGGAATTGACAAGTTCCCGAAGTACTTTTCCTATCGATTTTGCAACCCCCATAATCCGCATCTGAATAAGCATGAAGGTTGAAGGTAGAGTCTCTAGGGTACCAAAGACCTAAACAAGGAGTATCTCTAAGGTACCTAAAGATTCTCTTAACGGCCATAAGGTGTGACTCTCTAGGACTAGCTTGAAACCAAGCACACAAGCAAACACTAAACAAGATATCCGGTCTACTTGCGGTAAGGTAAAGCAATGATCCAATCATAGAACGGTAAAGCTTAGAGTCAACACACTTACCTCCTTCATCTTTGTCAAGCTTTGTAGATGAGCTCATAGGTGTGGCTTGAGGCTTTGCATTCTCCAAGCCAAACTTCTTGAGCATATCCTTTATGTACTTTGCTTGATTGATGAAGGTGCCATCCTTCTTTTGCTTGATTTGGAGTCCCAAAAAGAATGAAAGCTCCCCTATCATGCTCATCTCAAATTCACCTTGCATTTACTTAGCAAACTCTTGACAATGACATTCATTAGTAGAACCAAAAATAATATCATCAACATAAATTTGAACTACTAAGATGTCATTTTTATATATTTTTATAAAAAGTGTAGTGTTGAGTGTGTAAAAGTTCTATCATTTACACCTTTTTAAACCCATATTTCTGCTGCATTCAAGCATCATTGCATTGCATTTAGGTTAGTTTTCAATAAAACATCACAATTATATAAAAGGCACGGATTCTACTGAAAGATGGTTATTTTTGCAGGTATCTGTCATAGTAGATGTCGAAGGCAGGCGCAGGGCAGATAAGCAGGAGAGCTGAACTGGACAAGCAGCTGAAGAAGACGAACCTGTCATGGACCTGTCGTGACAACATGGTGACAGCAGATTCATGAAGAGGAAAAAGTGAAATGGACCTCGATAGATAGAGAAAAATCTGCTCGTCTTTCGTGTGGAAGCCGAATATTTTTCCAAGCCCCGGATCAAGAGATATGTCAAGCCAAAGCTCAAAGGAGAGGAAATCCCTAAAAGCAAGGATGCGGCTGGAAAGTAGGAGACTTTAGAGATTTAGTCTTTATTAGAATCTTACTTTTAATTAAAGTTGTAATCCTTGTTACCTTAGATAACTTGAGCCCAAAGATTATATAAAGGGCATAGATTAAACCTAGGGCATAGCCGACTACCCCATAACCGAAACCAAAACCCTGCCGTTTACCTGTCACCGATATGTTCTAAATTCCCCCTAGGGCTACGGGTTGTTTTGTAAAGTAGTTGCAAGGGTTGCTTTGTTTTAGGATTTTTCAAGTTCAATAAAATAAACTTCAAGTTCTTTTATCTTGGTTTTAACATCTTGCAAGAGCATCGGGAGAGCATTGTGAGGTTATCCATTTACTTAGCATCGGGAGAGTTAAGTATACGAAAGAGATAAAAGCGCGTTCTCTAGTTTATAGTTGAACCATCTCGTGCTTAGGGATAAGGCGAGGTTAAGTGGCTAAGGAAGAATTCATACACATCGGTGTTCATCCTTCGATTCACGCCGGGAGGTATCATCAAAGACGTGATCATCGACAGACTTGTGCCTAGGGATAGGGCAAGGCAGATCAGGGATTCTTGCCAAACTTGAAGTACAGAGTTAGTGATCGCTGCCGCGACAGCTAACGGACAGACGCCGCGACAGGTGCTGTCGGCGACGGGTGCGACGACAGAACTGGAGATCCTAAGCAACTCAATACCTGCACTACCGAGCAACTCAATACCAGCCCATTCTCTCCATCTTGATATCTCAAATCCTTTTAAATACGTTTTTATTTTATTATTCTCGTGACAACTCTTAATTATTTCTTTTACTTCGTGCAGTGAAATAAGGTGAAGTCATTAGCCCAATCCCTGTGGAGACGATATCCGATACTTCGTATCACTTTACTACTTGCGTCGTGTATACTTGCACTACAATTGCGATAGACTATTTTACACGCAACAAGTTTTTGGCGCCGTTGCCGGGGATTGGCAACATAACTACACCTTTCTTTCCTTTCACTTTTTGTTTTTATTTTCGTTTTTGTTTTTGTTTTTATTTTTACTTTTCTTTAATTTTTCTTTTGTATTTTAAACTCTTGCTTTTCACAAGGTTTTCCTGTTTATGCGCAGATCGAAAAGAGGTGAAGATCCTGAGTATAAATTAGATCCGGAGATTGAACGTTCCTTTAATCTCAAGAAACAGATTCGCCACCTCTTAGACCGAAACGAATACCTTGAAGAACAGCTAGAGCACATGGCCCGTAATCAGCCTGTCGGTGAAGAAATCCCGCCTGTCGGTGACCCGCCTGCGGCAGGTGGACGACGGTCATGTCGTGACTACATGCTGAACGATCATGTAGAGCTGGAGACCACGCTGTCGGATATTGACGTTGACAACTTCGAGCTTAAACCTGTCATGTTTAGTATGATCAACAATGCCGGGCAGTTTGGTGGTTCTGCGACAGAAGATGCTAGGGAGCATCTCAAAACGTTCCAGGAGATCTGTGGTTCGTTTAGACTACCAGGAGTTAGTCCGGAGATACTGAGGCTTCGGTTATTCCCCCATTCATTGAGGGATAGAGCTAAAACTTGGTGGAATAAACTTACACCGGGTTCTATCATGACTTGGGCAGATTTAACTCGTGAATTTTTGTCTCGTTTTAATCCTTCACATTTAGCTGAGCGATTACGTAATGAAATTGCTACTTTTCAACAGGAAGATGACGAGCCAATGCACGAGGCCTGGGACAGATTCACAACTCTTCTACGAAACTGCCCAATGCATGGATTCCCCGTCTGGAATCAGGTAACTAAGTTCTATAATGCTGCTAACTTACAAACTCGCATTCGAATTGATTCTGCAGCGAATGGACTATTATTGGATAAAGATCCGGACGAGGCCCTGCAAGTTTTGAAACATCTGGCTAAGAATGAGGAGCAGTTTCCAACCGCTAGAAGAGGGGGTAAACGGGTACTTGCTGTCAAGGATTATGAGGCCGACAGCACTATGAAATCACAGGTAGCATTCCTCACTAAAGCCATGAAACACTTATTGAGTGAAGAGGAAGTACGAGGGTTTGCTGTCGAGGAAGTTTGTGCTACATGTGAGGGAAATCATAGTAGGGATGAGTGCCCTATAAATATAGAAGAAGGAAAATATGTTGGAAATTACAAGCCAAACTACAATTCCAACAATTACAACCCTAATTGGAGGAAAGACCCCAAATTTTCCTGGAGTAACCCTAACAATGCCCTAAATCCGCAAGCATATAATCAGAATCAGGAGGGTCCTAGATTGTTGACGCGACAGCAGCCGCAGCCGCAAAACCTGCCGCAGAACCTGCCGCCTCAGCAACAACAGCAGCCACCACCTGCCACGAGTAGTATATTGGAGCAGACTCTGGCCACCTTTATGTCTCAGACCGGCACGTATATGGATAACATCAATAAGTTTGTCAAGAAAACGGAAGACTTTATGGATGAAACTAAGATGAGAATGACAAACCATGAGGCCACCTTGAAATCTCTAGAGACACAAATGGGTCAGGTGTCGCAGCATATTAAGCCACGGCAGAATGGAGGATTCCCTAGCAATACTGAAAATGCTAGAACGCCCCCTCATGAGCAATGTAAGGCGATTACTACTAGGAGTGGGAAAAAGTTACCAGGGCCGGAAAAGGAAGCTGAAACAGAAAAGAAACCTGCCTTGGATAAGCCTGCCGAGGAAGCTGCCCCGACAGGTAATGAACAGACTGCTGCCGATGAGCCTGTCACGACAGCAGAAGCGACAGAGGAGAAAAAAGATGAGTATCGACCTCAGATTCGCATGCAGTGGGAAGGACGCATTGCTGATTATCGTCCTCCACCACCTTTTCCGCAACGGATACAGCAAGCTAAGCATGAATCTCAACTTAAAAAGATTTATGATATTTTTAAACAGGTTCATATTAATATTCCGTTGCTAGATGCTGTTAGGGAGATGCCCGGTTATGCTAAATTTCTCAAGGATGTCATGTCTAAAAAATCTAAACTTGGGGAATTTGAAACGGTAAGGATGCAAGAAGGCTGCATGAGTATTCTTCATCGACAACCACCCCAGAAAAAGAAGGATCCGGGGAGCTTTCTCATACCTTGCGTAATCGGCGATAAATTTGTGGGTAAGGCATTATGTGATCTTGGTGCTAGTGTTAATCTAATGCCCAAATCTGTTTTTCAGAAATTAGGTATTGGCAAGGCGCGGCCCACGACAGTTACCCTACAGCTAGCCGACCGCTCTTACGTTCACCCCGAGGGAAAAATTGAAGACATCTTGGTAAGAGTGGATAAACTTATTTTTCCTGCTGACTTTCTTATTTTAGATTGTGAGGCAGATGAGAACGCACCAGTCATCCTAGGGCGACCCTTCTTAGCCACGGGAAGATCATTGATTGATGTGGAGAAAGGAGAACTCACCATGCGCGTAAGCGATCAAGAAATTAAGCTGAATGTTCTCCAAGCAATGAAACATGCTGATGTGGATGAAGAATGCAAGGCCATCATCGAGGTGACCTTTGATCAACCCTGCATCAGGTCGGGCTGCCGGGATATAAAATTTGGTCACTGCTGCGACAGCCATTTACAAGCCTGTCACGACAGCAACGACGACAGCACCGACAACAGCAACTCCTCTGAATCCGATACATCTGATACTGAAGGTCATGAGGAGGTAGACTGGTTAGACCATCGCCCAGGTAAGTTATTCGAACCCTTGAATTACACTTCGGATAACCATTTAATCCAAAAGCCATCTACTGTTGAACCACCTATCTTAGAACTTAAGCCCCTGCCAGGGCAGCTTAAATATGCTTATCTTGGTAGTGATAAAACACTGCCCGTAATCATCTCTGCTAAGCTGCCGCAGGAACAGGAACGACAGCTGATCGACATGTTGAGGCAGCATAAAAGGGCGATAGGATGGACTATAGCAGACATTCAGGGCATTAGTCCGGCAATCTGTATGCACAAAATCCTCCTAGAGGAAGATCATAAGCCGACTATTGATGCCCAAAGGCGGTTAAACCTTGCAATGAAGGAGGTAGTGCGTAAAGAAATAATTAAATGGTTAGATGCTGGTATTATTTACGCCATCTCCGATAGCAAATGGGTAAGCCCGGTGCAATGTGTTCCCAAGAAAGGAGGCATGACTGTGATAACCAACGAAAACAATGAGTTAATCCCAACCAGGACTGTGACCGGTTGGAGGGTTTGTATGGACTATCGGAAGCTTAACAAAGCTACCCGAAAAGACCACTTTCCTTTACCCTTTATTGATCAAATGCTTGATAGATTAGCGGGTAAACCTTACTATTGTTTTCTTGATGGTTACTCAGGTTATAACCAAATCGCTATTGCACCAGAGGATCAAGAGAAAACGACTTTCACCTGCCCTTACGGAACATACGCATTTAGGAGGATGCCGTTTGGACTCTGTAACGCACCTGCCACCTTCCAAAGGTGCATGATGGCAATATTCTCCGACATGGTAGAGGACTTCCTTGAGATCTTCATGGATGATTTTTCTGTCTTTGGAGACGATTTTGAGAGCTGCCTTGGCAACCTTCAAAAGGTACTTGAAAGATGTGAAAAAGCTAATCTTGTTCTTAATTGGGAAAAATGCCATTTTATGGTAGATGAAGGGATAGTTTTAGGCCATAAGATTAGCTGCCGTGGGATAGAAGTCGACAGGGCAAAGATTGAAGTCATAGAGAAGCTGCCGCCGCCAACCACAGTCAAGGGCATTAGGAGTTTCCTAGGGCATGCTGGTTTCTATAGGAGATTTATCGCAAATTTCTCAAAAATCACGAAGCCCCTATGTCATCTCTTAGAGCAGAACCGACCCTTTGACTTTAATGAAGAATGTACTGAAGCATTCAAGGTTCTGAAGGAAAAGCTAGTGACAGCCCCCATAGTACAGCCACCAGACTGGACACAACCGTTTGAGATCATGTGTGATGCCAGTGACTATGCTGTCAGGGCAGCACTTGGGCAGCGTAAGGACAGGCTGTTTCATGTCATATATTATGCCAGCAAAACATTGAATGATGCCCAAGTGAACTATACCACCACAGAAAAGGAGCTGTTAGCTGTGGTGTTCTCCATCGACAAGTTTCGTTCTTATATACTTGGAACGAAGGTTATAATACACACCGACCACTCTGCCCTCAAGTATTTATTTGCAAAAAAGGATGCAAAGCCTAGGTTGATACGGTGGATCTTACTATTACAAGAGTTCGACCTTGAAATCAAAGATAAAAAGGGGACAGAAAATCAGGTGGCAGATCACTTGTCGAGGTTGGAGATGGGACAGAGTCTACCTGTAGATGAGACACACATACTAGAGACCTTCCCAGATGAGCAGCTCTTTGCTGCCGCAATAGCTGTCGCGACAGCCATGGCGGCAGGTAAGTCTTCTAACCTTCCCTGGTATGCTGATTTCGTTAATTTTATAGTTAGCGGAATATTACCTTCTGATCTTACTTATCAAGCCAGGAAGAGGTTTCAAAATGATGTTAAACATTATTATTGGGACGAACCTCTTCTTTTCAAATTGTGCGCAGATCAGGTTATAAGGAGATGTGTCCCACAAGAAGAACAAGAAGACATTCTCCATCACTGTCATGCTTCACAATATGGAGGACACTTAGGAGGTAATAAAACTGCTGCCAAGGTGCTGCAGTCAGGCTTTTACTGGCCGACACTGTATAAGGACGCACAGGAATTTTACAAAAACTGTGACAGGTGCCAGCGGACAGGTAACATCTCAAGGAGAAACGAGATGCCACTGCAGAATATTTTAGAAGTCGAAATCTTCGACGTTTGGGGGATTGATTTTATGGGACCTTTTCCATCTTCATGTGGAAATCTTTACATCCTCCTCGCAGTAGATTATGTCTCCAAGTGGGTAGAAGCAATCGCAACTCAAAAGAATGATGCCAAAACGGTTCAAAAGTTTTTGCACAAAAACATCTTTTCTAGATTTGGCATCCCTAGAGCGATTATCAGTGATGAAGGGAGACATTTCGATAACAGGGTAATTGCTGCCGCCTTGAAGAAATATGGTGTCAAGCACAGGATAGCGACAGCATACCACCCACAGACCAATGGACAGGCTGAGATTTCCAACAGGGAAGTGAAGAACATTCTTGAAAAGATGGTTAAACCAACTAGGAAAGATTGGTCTCTACTTCTGAATGATGCATTATGGGCATACAGGACAGCTTTCAAAACTCCATTAGGCATGTCTCCATTTCGGTTAATCTATGGGAAAACCTACCACCTGCCTGTCGAGATAGAACACAAGGCATATTGGGCAATCAAGGCAGTAAACATGGACTTAGACAAGGCAGGCCAGAAAAGGCTGTTAGATTTAAATGAGATCGATGAAATACGGACGATGGCCTACAACAACGCAAGAATATACAAGGAGAAAACAAAGAAGTGGCATGACAAGAAGTTGTTGCCACGTCAGTTCTGCCCAGGGCAGCTTGTACTGTTGTTTAATTCTAGGTTGAAACTCTTCCCAGGAAAGCTCAAATCTAGATGGTCTGGCCCGTTCCAAGTGGTTGAAGTTTTTCCCCATGGTGCCATTACAATTCAATCATTAAAAGACGGGCACCAATTCAAAGTTAATGGACAACGCCTCAAGCATTATCAGGGGACTGAAGCCCCAGGAATACAGGAAGTGGTTACCTTAGGTGATGCCCCACAAGGCATCCCTAATTTAACCTAGTTTTTATATTTATTTTATTTTATTAGTATTATTAGGAATAAGATTTATTTTAATAATGTTTTGTTTTTAATTTCAGTTTTTAGGAAATAAAGGAGTCAAGTGAGAAAGAAGAAGTGGCCCAAGACCACCGCCCATCCACCAGCCCAATAAAGCCCATTTATGATAACCTGTCACTTCGGCTGCCGGCGCAGACGGATTTGACAGGCTGTCAACAGACGCACAGCAGACGAAGAAGCGTGCGGCAGACGCTCAGCAGACGCATTAATGCACGTCAGACGCGTCAGACACGCAATATCCAATCTGCCGCCCCGTTATTCCCGCCTGCTGTTGCGGCATTAAATGGGCAGCTACTCGACCGCTATATAAACCCCTTCTCCCTTTCATTTTTCCTCACTTCTGATTTTTTCTCTCTTGTATTCTCTTCTAGTTTATCTACTTTCTTTCTTTTTCAGCCCTTGCAACCAAAAATGTCTTCACGACAAACTCGTCAGAATGCTGCTGCCGCCTCTTCTTCAGCAGCAGCATCCCCGTTCGCCAACAAGGAACTATGGGAAGAACGGAGCTTCATCTATAACAGAGATGCCCCTCTTTTTGGACTCCGACCGTTCATTATGAAGGCCATTACGGCACAACTTTGGGAAGACTTTGCCGAGCAGCCGGCAGAGCTTAACGACACTCTGGTCAGGGAATTCTATGAGGCGATCGAAAGTAAGACGGCGACATCTGTCGTCGTCCGAGGAGTGACAGTTCCCTTCACCGCCAGCAGCATCAACCATGTATTCGGCCTTTTCTTTGGCCCCACTGACGATGCTCATCAACAGTTTTGGGACTCCCTCGACGCTGCCGGCCATGATGCTGTCATGAGGGAATTGACAGAGGAGGGCACGACCTGGAGCACCAGCAAGAAGAACCCCAACTCCGTCAACCGGGCGGAGCTGCTCCCCGAGGCAAAACTATGGAACGCTTTTATCAAAAAGCGTATCCTGCCCTCATCCCACCACACGACAGTCAACAGGCAGCGGCTGGCCCTCATCCACTCTATCATGCATGACAGGGCGATCAACGTGGGCAGGTACATGCGAGACAGCATTCTCGATTGTGCCTTCAGAACAGATTCACGACTATGCCTGCCCTTCACCATCACTGCCCTCTGTCGCTGCGCTGCCGTACCGGAGGACCCTTCAGACAAAATCAAGAAGGGCAGCGGCTGGACCGACAGCAACATCTCCAGCCTCATGGAGATCATCGTCGTATCGCCCCTCAACGCCTTTGATCCAAACATCCCACCTGCTGAGTCTGATGATGAACCTGCCACCGAACCTGCCCCAGAAGCTGCGACCAACAACGCTCCGGCAGATCAGAACGCCCACATCTTAGCTGCCATCTTGAGGATAGAGGAGCGCCAGATGGGTTTAATGACATTCATCCGCGACTTCTCCAATGCAACGGTAAACTTCATTACCAACACTTTGAATTTTTCGGATGTCATTTTCCCCACCTTCCCCGCCCATTACTTTAATATCCCCTCTCCCACTCCCACACCACTTGTCTCTCCCCACGGAGAATCTGCCTCCTCCACACCCTCTCCGACAGCAGCCGGCAGCCCACCGGCGGAAACTTCTCCTCGAGGCACCAAGCGAGCTGCCACTGACGACAGCCCTCTTGTCCGGAGAAACTTGTACAGCGCCTTCACTCGGGTGAAAAGAATCAAACATGTGGCCAACAAGAGGATGCTGTCCAAAGCAATTACGAGTAACAGCTGGGACAGCAGCAGCAGTTCTGATGTCCGACTAGTGGAGCCACCTGCCCTTCAACCTGCTGACGACCCTGTCCACCAACCAGAGGAAGTACCTGCACCTCAACAGGCTGATGAACCTGTTGACCAACCTGCCCAGGAACCTGCCCAGCCACCTCCCCAACGCAGACGCTACCATCAGATCCGCGTCAGCAGCAGCAGCGAGGACAGCGCATAAAATTTAAGTTTTTATTTCTTTTACTCCTCTTATTGCTGCCTGCCCTTATATATTGTGATGTACTTTTATTTTTCATGTTTTTCTTTATTTGTTTTAGTGTCATTTTGCATTGAGGGCAATGCAACCCTCGGGTTTGGGGGTGGCAACCCTCCATATTTAATGGAGTCTTTAGCACATCTTTTGTTTAATTGTTATGTCTTATTAGTTAGTTATTTTCTTTCAAAAAAAAAATCAGAAAAATCAGAAAATTTGAACTGTTGGCTTAAAACTGTGAAGTTAACTCACCTGTCATGACGGCTCTGTCGTGGCAGCATCTTTAGGACAGGTTAAGGAAAAGTTTAGAGCCTTTCTATAGTTCTGAAAACTTAAACACTTTTGTGACTGTTATAATGCTTAGACTTCTTTTAGCCAAACTAGAATAGGAAGCTTAGAACTTGGATAGCCCCTAGAGGTGCCTAACACTGGCTCTAGGAAAGAAGTTTAGCAAAAGAAAATCAAAAACCTAGAGGTGCCCGAAACCGGCTCTAGGAAGCTAACTAGAGGTGCCCAAAACTGGCTCTAGAAAATCTTAGCTTGAAAATAGAAGAAAAAGCATGAAAATATGCCTTCTAAAAGAAAGTAAACTTTGGCATAAAATTCAAGTTAAGGAGTTGAATATTCTAGTAAAACTAAGAGAGTCTTAGCTTATAACTGTTCACAAGCTTGCACACACTGCACGAGAGCTATAGGGAGATTCCGGACAGATCCTAACCCTTCCGACAGGTTGCTGCCGCCATAGAGAATGAGCGACAGGAGAGGGACAGTTCACTGTTTGAAGGCCAACACAAAAATTTTCAGTTTTCTTTTAAGTCTTCATTGCTTGAGGGCAAGCAAAAACTTGAGTTTGGGGGTGTGTTGAGTGTGTAAAAGTTCTATCATTTACACCTTTTTAAACCCATATTTCTGCTGCATTCAAGCATCATTGCATTGCATTTAGGTTAGTTTTCAATAAAACATCACAATTATATAAAAGGCACGGATTCTACTGAAAGATGGTTATTTTTGCAGGTATCTGTCATAGTAGATGTCGAAGGCAGGCGCAGGGCAGATAAGCAGGAGAGCTGAACTGGACAAGCAACTGAAGAAGACGAACCTGTCATGGACCTGTCGTGACAGCATGGTGACAGCAGATTCATGAAGAGGAAAAAGTGAAATAGACCTCGATAGATAGAGAAAAATCTGCTCGTCTGTCGTGTGGAAGCCGAATATTTTTCCAAGCCCCGGATCAAGAGATATGTCAAGCCAAAGCTCAAAGGAGAGGAAATCCCTAAAAGCAAGGATGCGGCTGGAAAGTAGGAGACTTTAGAGATTTAGTCTTTATTAGAATCTTACTTTTAATTAAAGTTGTAATCCTTGTTACCTTAGATAACTTGAGCCCAAAGCTTATATAAAGGGCATAGATTAAACCTAGGGCATAGCCGACTACCCCATAACCGAAACCAAAACCCTGCCGTTTACCTGTCACCGATATGTTCTAAATTCCCCCTAGGGCTACGGGTTGTTTTGTAAAGTAGTTGCAAGGGTTGCTTTGTTTTAGGATTTTTCAAGTTCAATAAAATAAACTTCAAGTTCTTTTATCTTGGTTTTAACATCTTGCAAGAGCATCGGGAGAGCATTGTGAGGTTATCCATTTACTTAGCATCGGGAGAGTTAAGTATACGAAAGAGATAAAAGCGCGTTCTCTAGTTTATAGTTGAACCATCTCGTGCTTAGGGATAAGGCGAGGTTAAGTGGCTAAGGAAGAATTCATACACATCGGTGTTCATCCTTCGATTCACGCCGGGAGGTATCATCAAAGACGTGATCATCGACAGACTTGTGCCTAGGGATAGGGCAAGGCAGATCAGGGATTCTTGCCAAACTTGAAGTACAGAGTTAGTGATCGCTGCCGCGACAGCTAACGGACAGACGCCGCGACAGGTGCTGTCGGCGACGGGTGCGACGACAGAACTGGAGATCCTAAGCAACTCAATACCTGCACTACCGAGCAACTCAATACCAGCCCATTCTCTCCATCTTGATATCTCAAATCCTTTTAAATACGTTTTTATTTTATTATTCTCGTGACAACTCTTAATTATTTCTTTTACTTCGTGCAGTGAAATAAGGTGAAGTCATTAGCCCAATCCCTGTGGAGACGATATCTGATACTTCGTATCACTTTACTACTTGCGTCGTGTATACTTGCACTACAATTGCGATAGACTATTTTACACGCAACATGTAGTGTCCACCTTACCTTTTTCAAATCCTTTTTCAATTAAAAAGTTTGAAAGTCTTTCATACCAAGCTCTAGGAGCTTGTTTTAAACCATAAAGAGCTTTGGTGAGTTTGAAAACATGATTTGGAAATTTTGAGTCTTCAAAACCCGGTGGTTGTTCCACATACACTTCTTCATTTATAAAACCATTTAAAAATGCGCTTTTAACATCCATTTGAAAAAGCTTGAAATTA